>JALAZF010000101.1:0-1250000 GCA_022829125.1 Lathyrus tuberosus | reverse complement strand
CTACAGTGTCAGCTGGAACTCAAAAAATATCTTCAAGCGCCGGGCGAAGCAATCCCAGCACCGGGCGATGAGTCCACGGTCGGGCAAAGCCTGAAGAGGCGCAGGAAGGAACAATTCTGGAAGTTGACAAAGCTTGCACATCCTGCGCCTTAGCAGCGCCGGGCAGTGCAGCCTTCCCGCGCCTTAGCAGGGTTGGGCGGTGCAGGGGCCTAAAATGCGACACGCAGCTTTCCAATTTTTAGCGTTTCCTTGTGAATCGAGCTACGATCTTTGCACCTAAATTGCTACAAAAATACACAAACACATCAAAATACCTAATATTTATAAAAATGCAAGAATCGCTTAATTAATAAGTCGTTTCCCGATTAAAGCGATTAAAAGAGCTTAAAGGCATCAAAATCAATTATGAAAATAAGCACTTCATGACACCTAACAAACTCTCCCCAACTTGCATCTTTGTTTGCCCCAATCAAATAAATTTTCAAAAAGTCTCAAGAAGAGCCTTCAAACACCAAATCGACTGATAACACAAATGGTTCAAACTCGGCAATTAACACACACAAAGAATTACTTCACACGACAAAGCATTCAAACATGAATATGAATAACATCCTAAATGAAAAACTACATAATGCAAAAATTAGTACCCTCATGCTCAAATTGAATCACCTACTACACTCAAACATAATATGCACATAACTATTTACACAAGACATAACACACTCGCAAGTAATCGTGCCACAACAAACAAGTTATGCAATCATCTCATAAGTCATAACAAACCATGGAAACATAGATCACTAAGGGATTTTAATTGTTGCAACTTGGCCAGGGCTAAAAACAAGGGACATATATATACACGACCATTGGATCAAGAAAGGGTAAATTTCATGAAGAGCATTTTTCTTTTTAAACACAACCATTCTTACTCATTTCCAACTCTTATTCTCACAATGCATTCTCTTTTCTTACTTTGATTCCCATAAATTTTTTTCTTTTGATTTTTCCTTTTCTTTTTCTTTTCTTTCTTTTTCATTCTCTTTTTTATTTCTTTTGAGAATGCATTGTATCCACAATTCCTTTTTCTCTTTTCACAATGAACCAATCTCCCCAACTTCAACAATACTATATACTTAAATCAAAATGCTCTTCAAAACGGTTAAAGTTCAGGTTCATGCTTCAAAGATAAAAATTTTTTTTCTTTCTTTTGGCTCAAAAGAGGTTTCTAATGCTCACACACTCACAAGGTGACTTGAAGTGATTTTGGAAAAGTGGTTCTGTTCATACTACGAAAAAATGCCTTGATCACTTCTAAGTTTCCATAATTCAAACAACAAGTAAGATTAAACATAAAACGTTCGAGTTAAACAACAATTACTCGAACCACTCTAAACTTGTGAACAACAAAGGCTACTCACATCTTTGGTTAAGTCCTAATTGATTCAACATGAACATGATATTACCAACTAATGCATTGACAAATTTTTTTGAAAAGTACGAAATTCATATTAACAACAAAATGTTACACAATATTTTTCATTCTTTGTAATGCTTCTTGCCAAGATTAATATCATCACCACATGCTACAAGCAAAAGAGGCTTCTCAACAATTCTTGAGTCACTAAAAACTCAATTTCCTCACACTCAAAGGCAAACCAAAATTGACTAAGTTATTTACTCAACACAAAACAATAAAAACAAACAGAAATTTAAACTATCAACAGTGCTTGTCATAAACTTGGTGTGCCCACACCATTTTCAAAAATTCTGCCAAAAACGGCATACAATATCCAACTACGCCGAAGCGTCAAAATAGTGCCCAAAACGCACTTTCACAACAAAATTCTTCTCATTCTACTACAATATTATAAAATTCAGAATTTTAAAACAAAAAATTAAAGCAAAACATAAAATAAAACTTCACTTTGGAGCTTCCCTCAAAACAGCCCCTCAATCAAACATCTCATCAATGTCTTCATCCCCACCATCATCATCATCGTCATCGTCCTCAGCATCATCAGCATTAACATCAACACCAGCTCCGGTGCTTGCCCCCTCTAGAAAGAATGGGCGCCTGTCCCCAAGCCAATTAGCATAATCATCGAACGACTCCCTTGTAGGAAAGGGAGTGAACTCCGCCGGATGCGTCTGATAATGATAAAGCTGCTACAAACACTCAAAATTAAATTGGTTAGACATGTGCAGTGAATCACCCATATCCAAGTATAATTAAATGCCGATTTCTTGTCGAAAATGGATGAGTCACTATCGTCCGCATGCCCACTTCTTTTACCTCCCGAGCTACTACCTATTTCAGCCGCTTTCTTCTTCTGCCTCTCTTCTTTGGACTTACAAAAACGATCCAAATAATCATCATTAACCAGATATTTCAGCTTCTCATTCACCACACCCGAAATGAGAATATCAGTTTGATAAATCTATACTTGAACCAGGCAAGGAAAAATGATTGGAGCATCATCAGAAACTCCAGGCCTCCGTGTGTTTTCCACAAAATTTTTCATCTCATAAGCAATTATTTGGGCGACGTCCACCTCCTTGTCCTCCATGATACAATACATAAGAAGTCCCGTATCAAGAGGGTCAGAAGACCGGTAAAACCTCGGCCTCACATTATAACATAGCAAGAGAAGGACGACTTGAGCCTCCGGAGTCATGTTCTTACGACTGTACTTGATAGGCTCCCTTTTTGCATTCAAATCCACCTTACATCCCGGTTTGAGAATCGTTTTTGCAACCATTTTGTGATTGATGCGTGTTATCCGCAAGTATACGGATTACGTCAGAGTAATATAAAAGATTTAACGATCCCACAGAGACCAATACCAATCTATCGATTACTATTGTTACGTTGGTTATCTAAGGCTAATAAATACCAGAGTAAAAGTTTTCTACAGAACGAAAATAGAAATAAATTAGATAAATACTATACTAGAATGTAATTCACATCAATCAAACAATACTCCTATTATCTAAATAGTAACACTTACGGGGCAATGTTTTCTTCTTTGAAAAAGAGTTAATTAAAAAGGATCCGCCGCGTTAGCGTGATCGGAACCAGACCTAACCTTTAATCTATACCAGCCGCTCACGCTGCACCGGTCTCTCTCTGCGTTAAAGTGATAAAGTCCTTTTTTATGTAATTACCTCTAAGACTTAGTTAAAAAGTGCTTTCGATTGAAAATATTTTATACCAAAGGGTTTCCGGCATATGCTCGGCCAACCGGATCCTAAATCTATAAACGCATCCGCAAATAGTTTAAAACCTCTTTCTAATAATATAAAACTTTCCTAGTTAATCAATAAAGTGCTTCCGCTGTATTTATCAATTAACAACTAACAAACTCTTTTCTAAAATGCCGGACGACTTTCGATCTTACCCGATCTAGTCACAGTCATTACACAAACAAAAACACGGTCTCATTTACGTAATGACCGATCAATTGAAGTTCAGAAGAGTTTAATTAAAATAAAAAAATAGCCCCTAAAGTATTTCTAAAGAGATGACATGTGGAGTATCGTCGGAACGATAATCCTCACATCCCAGCACAAGGGATTTAGCTGGACATGGTAACTAAAAACATAACAATAAATTGGTTTGCAGAGTAAAGCATTTGTAAGATAAAAACGTGCAAAGTGTGAGAGTATACTTTGAGAGAATGAATACAAGTGTCACGCTTGAGTTCAGTTCCGAAAGATAAGCAGATCACACAGAAACTTAAAATAACAAAGTAAGGGCAGAGACAGAAAATAAATGAATGTAAAGCAGTGCAGGAAAATAAACGAATATAAAAGCGATGCGGAATATAATAAAATGCAATTTATAAAAGAAACCTGCTCCAAAGTGGAGACTGAATCTGGTACAGAGCTGGAAAGTAAATTGCGGGAAGTAAATAACTTCAAATATAAACACTCCTAACTATGGTTTCTCCAATCTAACTAACAACGATAGTGCAATAACCCCTTGATGTGACGGATTATTGCTTTACAAAATTAACTTTATGCCTAAGGTTGGAAACTAGGATTGGATGATAAAAAAGTGAAACACAAGGCCTATTTATAGTGCTAATGAGGTTGTAACGTCCGCACAACGTTATGGAAAATGGCTAAGTAATAATTTCCAAACGTGTGTAACTGCTTCTAACGCTCTTGATCACTTTCCCGTTACAAAGGTCGGCGTCCGCCGACCCCCTCTCCGCGTCCGCCGAGTGCTAGTGGTGATCATCGGGCACTTTCTCTAACCGTTTCGGACTTAAGTGCAAAAGTCAAAGCCGGCGACCGCCTAGTGTGTTTTTTTCCATGTTGTAGATCTCTTCGTTAGCTTTCCAACGCTTCGAATGGGGCATCATTCTGATTTACTGATAAAAAATTATGGCCAAAATCGTCAGACAATGCCTTGCGTGCAAATTGCTGCATTTCTTCCGTTTTTCATCCGAATTACTTCATTTCTTCGCATGTGACTCTTAAATGGATAAATACCTTAAAAAAACAAAATACCAACATAATAGTACAAATGCAAATCAAAACAACTAGAAAACACGCATTAATCAAGTCAAATAAACGATGTATTTTCACATTATCAAACTCTCCCACACTTGAACCTTTGCTTGTTCTCAAGCAAAACTCGTGTAAACAGAAAAAAATAGTGATTCTTATAGTGACTAAGCTTATGGACTTTACTTTGGACAAGGTCACACTGATAGGTACTAACTCAAAAACTAAGGATATCGTAACAACACACATCACATTGTTGCGATCATAGGTCTATTTCCTATACTTACCGATCCGTATCACATTATTATGCTCAAGCCAAACTTACTCATCTCACCTTTCATCTTTTTCATTCAGGCACAATCACATTAACCCCATTATCTTGTACTCGCATGGTGAACAAACCTGTTGGTGATTATGATCCCGATATTTATGCCTAATTTCAACACTTCTTTGCTATCTTTTTCAATACAGACGCACAAACTTAATTTCAAAGGTTCCTCCACCGTTTGGGTTAAATAACCTAGTGATGGTTACCTCACTTAGAAGGCAGATTCTCTTTCCAAATCGTTTTCTTATCATTACTTATTTTTCTTCTTTTTTCTTTCTTTTACGGGATCATTCACTTATTTGCATTGGTTCATTCGCTTAGCGGTAACTAAGATGGTGCTGACTACTAAAATAAACTACTAAATACTACTTCAGAAATGAGAATTCAAGGCTTTTGGATAACAATTATGCAAATTGATTCTTATATTCAAGAGAACTACGGTGTCAAGACGATACCGATCTTTTAGGAACTTTCCCAAGTCTTTGTAACCTATCCTCTGTTTTTTCCAAAAATTTCAAAATTTTCATAATTTATTCACTTTTCTCCAAAATTTGGTATTTATTCACCTTTCTCCAAAATTTGGTATGGCTCAAGAAAGAGGGAAAGCGGGATAAACGATAGGAAACACACGTAAATGACTTGACATTACATGCAATGACTCAATAACAAACAAAGAAAAATAAAGAAAGCAAAAAATCTAACTAGAAAGCGAATAAAATCCCTCCCATACTTAAACCAAACATTGTCCTCAATGTTTTGATAAAATGGGTAAAGGAATGGAAGAACCTGATGAATGCAACTTCATGCCAAATCCTCTTTTCGCTTAGATGTGGCTGAGACGTAGCAAGTAATTCATCTTTTTTTTTCTGCAAATTTAAATAGTAAAAGGAAAACATTAAATTAAATACTCATGGGTTGCCTCCCACGCAGCGCTTTGTTTAACGTCGATAGCTCGACGGCTCAGGAGTGCAAGCACTCATGGTGGTTCTCTTGAGAATGATTCCTCGATCAAACTTTTAATAATCTTAGGTTTCCATGGCCACTTATCAAGCCATCTCACATATCCCTCACCTTTTCTTTTCTTCCTTCTGTGGGGTGGTTCATTCTTATGAACTTGTGGTGATGGTTCTGGATCTATCCTAAGTATTAGCTTTTCAAGTTTGGGCTTAGTTCTTTCATCCACCACCTCAAAGTCTAACCTTCCCCTTTTAACACTAATGATTACCCTAGTTTCATGGTCTTCTAATTTTCTCTTTTTACCCAGGACCTCAGACATAGGTGCATTGGTGTGGATAGTTTCCAATACCTCCACATACCTTTTAGACTGGGAATTTTTCTTAGCTTCCACAAACCTTTGCGGGAAAAGAATCGGTGGGTTATAGAGAGGAGGAACAACAATAGGTGCTTCCTTTTCTACCTCTTCGACAACCTCTCTTTCGGGTGGTGTCGGTGGATTTTTCTCGATCTCTACTCTTTTCTTACCAAAACTCTCCTCAACCTTATTATTACTCTCCTTAGGATTTTTTATTTGTTCTTCTTTTTCGTTTTGTACAGCGGTTTCACCTCCTTTCTTAGGTACCACATGTACGAGGCTTACCCATTTACTATCGGATATTTGGTATATTATTCCAGCCTCTAACAACTTTAACACTTCCCTTTTTACTACGTCACTCATTATAGGATTTATCCTTCGTTGATGTTCTCTAGAGGGTTTTGAGTCTTCCTCCAGCATAATTCGGTGCATACACGTGGAAGGACTTATTCCTTTGAGATCGGAGATATTATAACCTAGAGCTGAGGGATATTTTCTTAAAACATCTAAGAGTTGATTAGTTTCAGGACCATCTAACGTGGCACGGACTATGACTGGGCAGTTTAATTCTTTGTCTAAGAATTCGTATCTTAAATTCTTAGGAAGCTCCGTAAGCTCTATAGATGGTTTTTTCGGACATGGCATGTGATCTGGGGTAAGTGCCAAGCATTCGTAAAGACTGTTATCTATGTAAGGTTCAGATAAGCGTTCAAATCCGTCGTCCTCCATTATGGGGATCGAAGGTAGTTTGATGGTTTCTACTGGATCTTCTTTATCTAATTCTCTTATGCATTCATCAATTATATCGATGGCATAACATGATTCATCCATGACTGGTGCATTTAAGAATTGGGATAGTATAAATTCTACATTTTCATTACCTACCTTGAATGTCATTTTTCCTTTCTTGACATCTATTATAGTTCCAGCTGTTGATAAGAAGGGTCTACCTAAAAGGATTGGGATCTCATCGTCTTCCTTAATGTCTATTACGACGAAGTCCGTTGGAATATAAAGTTTACTAAGCGTAACTGAGACGTCTTCCAAAATGCCAATTGGATACTTAATTGATATGTTGGCTAATTGAAGAGACATCCTAGTCGGTTGCATTTCTCCTAGGTTTAACCATTTACAAATGGCTAAAGGCATTAAGCTTACACTTGTTTATCAATAACTTGGTTTCCCAAAACACAAGGTATAGAAAAACTTCCTGGGTCTTTCTCTTTCTTAGCAAGCTTATTCTCAGCAATTGAATTACATTCTAAAGGTTTAGGATCATCTAATCTTCGTTTGTTGGTTAGAATGTCTTTAAGGAATTTGGCATAAGATGGTATTTGGGTAATAGCTTCTGTGAATGGAATCTCTACGTGGAGTTTCTCAATCATTTTTATGAATTTCTTATATTGGTTATCTAATTTGGTTTGTTTAAGTCTTTGTGGGTATGGAATCGGAGGTTTGTAAGGAGGAGGTGGTACATAAACTTTTTCATTCTCTTCTCTTTCCTTAACTTTCGTATTCTTAGATTTCTCAGGTTCCACCAATTTCTCAACTTCTTTCTCAGGTGTGGTCACAACCTCTTTCCTAGGAGGTTCTGGATTATTCAACCTAGGGTTTGTAGGCCCATCGTAAGTGGTCCCACTCCTTAGAGCGATAGCATTTGCGTGCCCTTTAGGATTAGGTTGAGGTTGTCCAGGGAATTATCCTCCTGGTGTAGCATGAGTAGATTGTTGTTGTGCTACTTGAGAGATTTGAGTTTCAAGCATTTTGTTATGGGTAATTACATAATCGAGTTTAGTACCCAACTGGGTAATTAGTCCATTCATATGAATGTTTTGGTTTATGAAATCCTTGTTCTGCTGTAATTGAGCTGAGATGAATTCGTCCATCTTTTTCTCAAAATTTGATTTCTGAGGGGCATATGGTGCTGATTGATTGGGTATTTGAGTTTGGAAACCGGGTGGTCTTTGAGGTGTTGAATTTTGAGTAGGGTTATTATTCTTATAGGAAACATTTGGGTGATTCCTCCATCCAGGGTTATATGTGTTTGAATAAGGGTTTCCTTGGGCGTAATTAACCTGATCTGTGGTACTCTCGGCTAAAAGGTTGCATTCAGCTATAGTATGTCCTGAGGTTCCATAGATTTCATATCCGGATTGTATAGCTGCTATGGTTGCTGTGGGGTTGATAGTCAGGTTTTCTACCTTTTGAGCTAGAGCATCCATCTTTGCGTTCATATGGCCAAAACAACTCACTTTATACACACCTCCTTTGGTCTCTTTCTTCTCCACCAGTGCTCGTTCGGTTCCCCATTGGTAATGGTTTTGTGCCATATCCTCAATGAGAGCGCAAGCCTCGGGGTAGGGTTTGTTCATTAGAGCGCCACCAGCGGCAGCGTCTATGGTCATCTTTGTGTTGTACATGAGTCCATTATAAAAGGTATGGATTATAAGCCATTGTTTTAAGCCATGATGTGGACATGCTCTTAATAGTTCCTTATATCTCTCCCAAGCGTCGAAAAGTGATTCTCCCTCGCTTTGGGTAAATCGAGTTATTTGGTTTCGTAGAATAGCAGTTTTACTCGGTGGAAAGTATCTAGCAAGGAATACTTTCTTTAGGTCATTCCAAGTGGTTATAGAGTTGGCTGGAAGGGAATCTAACCATGATCGGGCTCTATCTCTGAGGGAAAATGGGAATAGTCTTAGATGTATTGCCTTAGGAGGAGCTCCGTTTGCTTTTAAGGTATCAGCTAGTTGAATAAAGACTTTAGGATGTTGGTTCGGGTTTTCCGTAGAAAGACCTGCGAACTAGTTCTGTTGTACTAATTGTAACAGAGATGGTTTTAATTCGAAGTTATTGGCTGGTATAGCTGGGTTAACTATACTAGAATGAGGTTCTTCGTTAGAGGGTAGGGCAAAATCCTTAAGAGGTTTAGCTTTTTCTTCGTCTGCCATTGCTCTTTTGAGTTTTCGAAGTAGAAGACGAGCTCGGGCGTAACGTTCAGGTTCTTCTAATGGATCAACTAAGTTTTCGGTACTGCGAGTTCTTTGCATTTACCGGCTAAAGGATGCCTTAATCTAGACGCTGTAACAACAGGGTAAGAAATTTTGACGTAATTGGTCCCCGACAACGGCGCCAAAAACTTGATGCGTGTTATCCGCAAGTATACGGATTACGTCAGAGTAATATAAAAGATTTATCGATCCCACAGAGACCAATGTCAATCTATCGATTACTATTGTTACGTTGTTTATCTAAGGCTAATAAATATCAGAGTAAAAGTTTTCTACAGAACGAAAATAGAAATAAATCAGATAAATACTATACTGGAATGTAATTCACATCAATCAAACAATACTCATATCATCTAAATAGTAACACTTACGGGGCAATGTTTTCTTCTTTGAAAAAGAGTTAATTAAAAAGGATCCGCCGCGTTAGCGTGACCGAAACCAGACCTAACCTTTAATCTATACCAGCCGCTCACGATGCACCGGCCGCTCTCTGCGTTAAAGTGATAAAGTCCTTTTTTATGTAATTACCTCTAAGACTTAGTTAAAAAGTGCTTTCGATTGAAAATATTTTATACCAAAGGGTTTCCGGCATATGCTCGGCCAACCGGATCCTAAATCTATAAACGCGTCCGCAAATAGTTTAAAACCTCTTTCTAATAATATAAAACTTTCCTAGTTAATCAATAAAGTGCTTCCGCTGTATTTATCAATTAACAACTAACAAACTCTTTTCTAAAATACCGGACGGTTTTCGATCTTACCCGATCTAGTCACAGTCATTACACAAACAAAAACACGATCTCATTTACGTAATGACCGATCAATTGAAGTTCAGAAGAGTTTAATTAAAATAAAAAACAGCCCCTAAAGTATTTCTAAAGAGATGACATGTGGAGTACCGTCGGAATGACGATCCTCACATCCCAGCACAAGGGATTTAGCTGGACATGGTAACTAAAAACATAATAATAAATTGGTTTGCAGAGTAAAGCATTTGTAAGATAAAAACGTGCAAAGTGTGAGAGTATACTTTGAGAGAATGAACACAAGTGTCACGCTTGAGTTCAGTTCCGAAAGATAAACAGATCACATAGAAACTTAAAATAACAAAGTAAGGGCAGAGACAGAAAATAAATGAATGTAAAGCAGTGCAGGAAAATAAACGAATATAAAAGCGATGCGGAATATAATACAATTCAATTTATAAAAGAAACATGCTCCAAAGCGGAGACTGAATCTGGTACAGAGCTGGAAAGTAAATTGCGGGAAAGTAAATAACTTCAAATATAAACACTCCTAACTATGGTTGCTCCAATCTAACTAACAACGATAGTGCAATAAACCCTCGATGTGACGGATTATTGCTTTACAAAATGAACTTTATGCCTAAGGTTGGAAACTAGGATTGGATGATAAAAAGTGAAAATACAAGGCCTATTTATAGTGCTAATGAGGCTGTAACGCCCGCACAGCGTTATGGAAAACGGCTAAGTAATAATTTCCAAACGTGTGTAATTGCTTCTAACGCTCTTGATCACTTTCCCGTTACAACGGTTGGCGTCCGCCGACCCCCTCCCCACGTCCGCCGAGTGTTAGTGGTGATCATGGGTACTTTCTCTAACCGTTTCGGACTTAAGTGCAAAAGTCAAAGCCGGCGACCGTGGAGTTCACTTGGCGAATGCCTAGTGTGTTTTTTTCCATGTTGTAGATCTCTTCGCTATCTTTCCAATGCTTCGAACGGGGCATCATTCTGATTTACTGATAAAAATTTATGGCCAAAATCGCCAGACAATGCCTTGCGTGCAAATTGCTGCATTTCTTCTGTTTTTCATCCGAATTACTTCATTTCTTCGCATGTGACTCTTAAATGGCTAAATACCTAAAAACAAACAAAATACCAACATAATAGTACAAATTCAAATCTAAACAACTATAAAACACACATTAATCAAGTCAAATAAACGATGTATTTTCACGTTATCAGTGATCGTGAGCCTTTTTGGAAAGCTTCACGAAGTCATCAGTTTGGAGACTTCCTAAAGCACTTGGACTGCCCAAGATCTTGTTAATTGCGTCTCGGCTGAAACTGATCTCTCGACCCCTTACGAAGGTCTTAAATCGGTAGAATTCACCTTCAGGCTACAGCGCATTTGCATAGAATTCTCTAATCAGTTGATAGCATACACGATCAGCCAGGTTTATCAGAATTTCCCACTTCTTCTTCTCAAAAATTGCTTGAATCTTTCGGTAATCACCCTCAAGGTTTATCACAAATCTTTTCTCTGAGAGAATAGCTTTGCCCTATAGGGATTTGATTCTAGCTTCATGTTCTGTGGACAAAAAGCGGTTAGCGCTCTTTTGCTTCTTCTTGGAAGCATGTTGTGGTGCGAAACGGCCAGACATCTGTACAAAACCAAATGAAAATAGCCTAGCACAGAAATATACACATTAGCATTGTCAGAACATAAAACAAAACAAAACAGAGAAAACCCAAACTGGGCAAAACAGGGCTGCCGCCTTAGCATCGTCGGGCGATGCAAGAGCGCTGCTGCGCCCCTAAACCATCGGGCGGTATATGCGAAACCAGAAAAATTTGCTTAAGGTAGCTCTGCTTTTCCAAAACTTTCTTCTTCAACCCCACAACCAAATAACAACATTTATACCAATAATCAAGACATGCAAGTTGAAGAAGAGCATATATCTAACATTTACCTAAATCTAATAATCAACAAAAGAAAAAAAAAACTAACCACATTTTTTCTAATGAAGCATGATGAAGAAAAGAAAGACAAAAACTTAAAGTGAGAACATACAATACCTTGAGTTTGGAGAGTTCTGAAACGAGAGAGTGTGAGAGAGCAAAGAGTGAGAGAGTAAAGAGTTAGGGTTTGTCAAAGGGAAGAATGAGAGAAAAGTTTCTACACTTTCTCTCAAGTCTTTTATCAAACAGGGGCAAAATTGGAAAAACACCCAATTGGAGTTACCAAGCCACTAACAGTTCTGAAACCGTTCAAATTTCCCACCCTCTCAACTCTCTCGCCTGACCACTCAGAGGCGAAGCCTCTTTTAATTTCACGCACCGTCGGGCGAAGCAAAACTGCCGCCGGGCGCTCTACACCAGATAGCAGATTTTTCTGCTATGGTGATTCAAACCAGTTTTTAAGGCTTCTCTAGGTAACTCAACTCAAAACATGCAAAACCTCAAAAATCACTCAAAAAGGCAATGCAAATATAAAAATAATAAAAAAAATCGAGAAATACTTACAATGTTGGGGTGCCTCCCAACAAGCGCTTGTTTAACGTCGGCTAAGCTCGACGGTCCAAGACGTTCAACGATCATCAAGAAACACAGAACCAATCTCGCGATCAAAATCGCCTCCAAGATAAATTTTCAAGCGTTGGCCGTTCACGGTCCAACTTTCTTTTTTCTGTAAATCCTCTATCACGACAGCTCCATAATGCTTAACCTCCTTGACAAGAAACGGTCCAGACCATTTGGACTTTAATTTTCCCGGAAACAATTTCAAGCGGGAATTGAACAAAAGTACCATCTGACCAACCCAGAATTCCTTTTGAGAAACTTTCTTGTCATGGTATCCTTTCACTTTTTCCTTATAGATCTTACTTGAATGGTAAGCATTATTTCACATTTCTTCTAATTCATGCAACTGAACTTTTCTCTTTTCACCGGCCAAACTCGGATCAAAATTCAACATTTTTAACGCCCAAAGAGCCTTATGCTCCAATTCAACGGACAAATGGCATGACTTACCATAAACCATTTGAAACGGAGTTAGACCGATTGGCGCTTTGTTAGCGGTACGATACGCCCACAAAGTCTCGTCTAACTTTTGTGACCAATCTTTCCTCGAACTTGACACGATTTTTTCCAAAATTCTTTTCACCTCTCTATTAGACACCTCGGCCTAACCATTTGTTTGTGGATGGTACGGAGTTGCAACTTTGTGCTTTACACCATAATGCTCTAAGACTTTTTCGAGCGGTGCATTGCAAAAATACAAACCTCCGTCACTAATTAACACACGAGGGGTACCAAAACGGGAGAATATGTTTTTCTTTAAAAAATTTATCACCGTCTTGCCATCGGCCCTCGGTGACGCAATTGCTTCCACCCACTTGGAAACATAGTCAACCGCAACTAAAATATACTCGTTTGAAAAAGATGGTGGGAATGGTCCGATAAAATCAATGCCCCAACAATCGAAAACTTCGACTTCTAAAATTGTACACAAGGGCATTTCATTTATTTTTCCAATCCCGCCACTTCTTTGGCATATATCACAACTTTTAGCATGGAGGTTGGCATCTTTGAACAATGTAGGCCAATAAAATCCCGATTGGAGGATTTTAGTTGCCGTTCTTAAACCATTGTAATGCCCTCCGTACGACGAGTTGTGACAATGCCAAAAGATACTTTTGGCTTCATCAAGAGTGACACACCTTCTTAACAAATTGTCACCTCCTAACTTGAACAAGTATGGCTTATCCCAAACATATAATTTAGCATCCGAGAGGAATTTCCGTCTTTGATTCCAAGTTAGGTCCTCCGGTATAAAACCGGTGGCTTTGTGGTTAGCGAAATCTGCAAACCACGACCTAAATTGTACTTGAAAAAGCTTTTCATCCGGAAATTCTTCATGGACCTCATTCTCACGGTGAGTTACCTCTACATTGACCAACCTAGACAAATGATCTGCTACCAAGTTTTCTGACCCTTTCTTGTCACAGATTTCCAAATCAAACTCTTGTAACAAAAGGATCCACCGGATGAGCCTTTGCTTCGAATCCGGCTTGGTAAACAAATATTTAATTGTCGAGTGGTCAGTGTAGACTACCACCTTAGAACCAATCAGATAAGACCGAATTTCTCAAGAGCGTAAACAATAGCGAGTAATTCTTTTTCTGTGGTGGCATAGTTAACTTGTGCCTCATTAAGAACTTTACTCGCATAATGAATAACATGAAATTTTTTTGCCTTTCTTTGCCCAAACACCGCACCAACGGCATAATCGCTAGAATCACACATTAATTCAAAATTCAAAGTCCAATTTGGAGCAACGATTATGGATGCGGTGATGAGTTTCTCTTTCAAAATTTTAAAGGCATTTAAACATTCATCATCAAAGGAGAAGGACTTATCTTTGTTGAGTAGATTACTCAATGGCCTTGCAACTTTGGAGAAGTCTTTGATAAACCGCCGATAAAAGCCAGCATGGCCAAGAAAACTTTGGATGCCTTTGACATTGGTTGGAGGAGGCAACTTTTCAATCACTTCAATTTTTGCTTGATCGACTTCAAGGCCTTTAGAGGAGACTTTGTGGCCAAGCACAATCCCCTCCGTTACCATAAAATTGCACTTCTCCTAGTTCAATACCAAATTTGTCTCAACACACCGTTTAAGAGCGGCCTCCAAATTTCTCAAACAAAGATCAAAAGACGCTCCGAAAATGGAGAAGTCATTCATGAATACCTCCATCGTTTTTCAATAAGATCGAATAAAATTGCTTGCACACAACGTTGAAACGTTGCCGGTGCATTGCACAAACCAAATGGCATCTTTCGGTAAGCAAAAATCCCAAAAGGACATGTGAATGCCGTCTTCTCATGGTCTTCCGAGTCAACCAAAATTTGGTTATAATCGGAGTAACCATCCAAAAAGCAATAGAATTGTTGGCCCGACAATCTTTCTAACATTTGGTCCATAAACGGAAGTGGAAAATGGTCTTTTCTTGTAGCAGTGTTTAGCCTCCTATAATCTATACACATCCTCCAACCCGTCACCGTTCTTGTCAGGGTCAACTCATTTTTTTCATTTCGGATTACGGTCATTCCTCCCTTCTTAGGCACAACTTGTACCGGACTTACCCAAGGACTATCAGAAATCGGGTAAATCATACCGGCATCCAAGAGCTTGACAACTTCTTTTCTCACTACTTCTTTCATCGTTGGATTCAAATGGCATTGTGGTTGGGCTACCGCCTTGAAATCTTCTTACATTAAAATCTTATGCATGCAATAAGCCGGAATATTTCCCTTCAAATCGGAAAGAACCCAACCTAAAGCTTCTTGATTTTTCTTCAAAACTTGAATCAAACGGTCCTCCTCTTTGTCGGTCAAGATGCTGCTAATGATAACCGATTTGTTACAACCGTCATCAAGGAACACATATTTTAAATTAGAAGGCAACACATTCAATTTAAGTTGATACTTCTCATCACCCACTTCTTTCTTTAACACTTTCTCTTCGCATTCCCAAGGTTGTAACTCCTCCAAAAATTCAAGTTCCCTCAAACACTCTTCAAGTGCCCTTTCTTCTTCATCGGAAAAATACTTCAAAGGAATCATCAAGAGCTCTTTGCAAAGGAGACACTACATGAACTTGCTTTGAAACTTCCACTACGGCTTCTTCCGTGGCATCAATACGGGAGCTATCATATTTGTCTTTAGAATGCTTCATTGCTTCAAAGAGATTAAAACTCACTTCTTCATTCTGAACTCGCACTTTCATTAGACCGTCATCAACATTAATCATCATACGGGCAGTCTTCATGAAAGGGCATCCAAGTATTAATGGAGCATCCTCATCTTCTTCCATATTAATAACAACAAAGTCTACCGAAAAGAAAAACTTATCAACTTTGACCAAGACATCTTGAGCCATCCCTTGCGGATGAGTTGTGGACTTGTCGGCCAATTGTAACGTCATCTGAATTACCTTCATCTCAATGTTCCCAAGCCTTTTCACAATGGACAGTGGAATTAAATTTATGCTTGAGCCCAAATCAATTAAGCCCTTTCCAACATAGACATCACCAATTATTACCGGCAAAGTAACATGTCCCAGATCGACTTCTTTCCTTAGTAAAGTTATTTGAATTATAGCACTACAACTAGCATCAAGGACAATTGTTTCCGGCTCCGAACATCTTCTTTTCTTTGTTAGGATATCCTTCACGAACTTAGCATATTTAGGTATTTGTTCAAGAGCTTCGGCAAACGGAATGTTGATTTGTAATTGTTTGAAAATGTCCATGAAACGAGTGTAATGTCGTTCATTATCTTTCTTGGTGGGCACATGAGGGTAAGGTAAGTTTTGGATCGGAATTGGATTCACTATCTCCTTCCATTTTTTCACTCTTCTTTTCTTTTCTTCTATCTTCTCTTTTTCCAAGCTATCTTTTTCAACTTCTTCTTTATCATCATTTTCAACTACAACATCCTTAACTTTCTCTTCCTCCTCAACCTCCTCAATTATCACATCATTTTTTTCTCCTTCTCCCAACTCTCTCCCACTTCGAGTAATAATTGCTTTACAATGCTCCTTTGGGTTGTTTTGAGTATTGGCGGAAAAAGAAGGTCCTGCTTGTTGTTCGGCCACTTGTTTTGCAAGTTGCCCAACTTGATTCTCTAAATTCTTGATCGATGCTTCATTTGACTTTTGATTTGCCATGGACATTTATATGAATTGGTTAAGAGTTTCGTCAAGTTTGGAACTCCCACCTTGAGGTTGATAAGGATTTTGTCGATTTTGTTGATATCCTTGATTTTGATAATTTGGTCTTGGTTGTTGATTTTGATACCCTTGGTGATGAGGTTGTTGTTGCCTTTGGTAACCTTGTTTTTAAGTTGGATTGTTCATGTAATTCACTTCTTCTTCCATCGGAGGACAAGGAGGACAATATCCGGTTAGGTGATCATCTTTACAAAGCTCACATACCAAGACTTGCACATTTTTATTAGGCAACTCATGCATCTCTTTGATCTGTTGCGGTAGCTTCGACATTTGTTGTGTGAGCAGCTCCACTTGTTGTGATAACAGTTTATTTTGGGCAAGTATTGCATCATTAGTACCCAACTCTAACACTCCAGCTTTATTTTGAGAAGAGCCACGATTATGGTTCCCTTGATGGTCATTTAAATCCATTTTGTCAATGATGGCAATGGCTTCTTCGGCACTTTTGCTCATTAAGGATCCACCCGCGGTGGCATCCAACAATGTTTTATGCACTAATTGAAGACCAATTCTAAAAATGTGAACTTGAGTCAGCTCATCGAAACCATGCCATTTACACTTTCTTAACATAGATTTGAATCTCTCCCAAGCTTCGTTGAGAGATTCATTTCCACCCTGAGTGAAAACTGAAATTGGTGTCTTAGCCACCATTAAACGATTATGTGGAAAAAATCGTTCCAAAAATGTTTCCTCAAGTACATTCCAATCCGTCATGATTGTCGTAGATTGGTCAAGATACCATTCCTTGGCCTTCCCAATGAGGGAATAAGGGAATAGTCTCTTAAACAATGATTCCTTTTCAGCTTCGGGCGCACCAGTTGCTCCCGCAATCTCATAGAACTTCGTCAGATGTGTAAAAGGATCACCGTGATCCATACCAGTAAAAGGATTCTGATATAGAAGCGAGAGAATACCAGTCTTTATTTCTGAATGCCGACCATTCTGAGCATTGTACGAGAACTGTGCAGTATGTCTCTGACTATTTGTACAAGGTCTAGAAACAGGTGGTGGTGGTGGTGGATCAGCCATAGTTGGCGGTAACTATGGTATAAATATAGAAGTTGAACTCTCGTCTCGGTCTTATCTCTCCTTGGCAAGTCGCCTCCTCTGCCTTGTTTTGCTATCAATTTTACGCGCGGTTCTTTCAATTTCAGGATAAAAAAGAAGTTGGTCTGCGGATAACTTCCCTCGCATAAAACGAAGTCTGCACACTAAACGAAACAAATCAACAAGCATAAGAAAAATTTAACAAGTTCAAAACTCAATAACTATTGCAATGCTCGCAATATAACAACAATCCCCGACAACGGCGCCAATTTTTTGTAAAGTAATTCGGGGGTTGTTTTATCGTATCCACAGAGATTGTGTATATTGCCGTCGTTCACTAGTCAAAAGCGTTTCAAACTTTAGAGTAACAAAGGTTTGGTTTATCGTTTCTTAACGTTTGCATGAAATTTAGAAGTTAACGGTAAAAAGATTGGTTTTAAGTTTTTGTTAAAAACATGTCAAGATTAGTTTTCGATAATCTGTTTCGTACATATCAACTCGATAAAGCGTGTGAACTTGTTAACAATAAATATAACCACATATCCTCTCAACAAGTTTATCTCGAACACTTGTTGTGGGATTTATCATATTGATCCTTTGTTGATCTCTCACACAAAATACCAATATGATAACATTCAAATTCAATATTTATGAACATCAACATTCAAAACTATCTCTAGCCTTATGAATATTGATGGATTGAAACTTATGTCAAGTTTTAAAACATTTCTCTCGAACATGGGTTAAAACAAAATATCAACCATAAAACAAAGTTTTTCCTCTATATTCATTATCAATAAAGTTCACAAACTTACAACCAAGATCAATACATACAAAAGAGAGGATTATCTACCTCTAATCTTGACACAAAAGTGTTTAGCTATCCATAGACCTGGTAGCTTGCTTGACAAGTAAGTAGTAAAGCTTTTGGAGCATCAATCTTTAAAGATTCAAGGATTGAAGCATAAAAGCTTTTAAACTAAGAAAAATAGTAACAATGGAGTTTTTCTCCTTAAACAAGTTTCTAGGTTACAAGAGAGTATAATTAAAAGTGATGGATCCCCAAAAATATTTACCAAATGTGCCTAAATACATGTTCAGCCTAGAAAGAAGCGTCGGGCGGTGCTTTTCAGCACTGGGCGATGGCCAAAAGTTAGTCCACGTGACAGCTACAGTATCAGCTGGAACTCAGAAAATATCTTCAAGCGTCGGGTGAAGCAATCCCAGCGTCAGGCGATGAGTCCACGGTCGGGCGAAGCCTGAAGAGGCGTAGCATGGAATAATTCTGGAAGTTAACAAAGCTTGCATATCCTGCGCCTTAGTAGCCCTGGGCGGTGCAGCCTTCCTGCGCCTTAGCAGGGCCGGGCGGTGCAGGGGCCTAAAATACGACACGCAACTTTCCAATTTTTAGCGTTTCCTTACGAATCAAGCTGCGATTTTTGCACCTAAATTGCTACAAAAATACACAAACACATCAAAATACCTAATATTTATAAAAATGCACGAATCGCTTAATTAATAAGTCGTTTTCTGATTAAAGTGATTAAAAGAGCTTAAAGGCATCAAAATCAATTATGAAAATAAGCACTTCATGACACCTAACACTAACTCTATATCCTCAAGAAATAAACTAACTTTCTTCATGCAGCTTTATCAACTGCATACAGTGGAAAAACTTGCAATTAGGCAACGTCTTGGTGATCATATCAGCAGCATTATGATCTGTCGAAACCTTCAGCACTTGGACTTCTCCACGTTCGATTACCCCTCTGACGAAATGCAGCCTCACATCAATGTGCTTGGTTCGCTCATGATAGGCTGAATTCTTCGACAGGTGTATTGTACTTTGACTATCACATTTAACAGTGATAACTGGACCTTGAAGTTTCAGCTCCTTTTCAAAACTTTCAAGCCACAATGCTTCCTTTACAGCTTTAGTTTGGTCGATATATTCCGCTTCAGTGGTTGATAAGGCAACAACCTTCGGAAGTGTTGCTTTCTAACTGATTGTTGTCCCAAACATAGTGAACACATATCCAAAAATAGGTTTTCTGGAATCCATATAACCTGCATAATCAGAGTCGACATATCCTTCGATTGCTGCTTTACTATCTTCACCAAGGCTCCACCATAAATCAGGACTCTATTTAGAGACCCATTTATGTACCTTAAAATCCACTTCAATGCTTGCCAGTGAGCCTTTCCAGGATTCGGCATGTACCTGCTTACAAGACTTATTACATATGCTATGTCAGGTCTAGTACAGACCATAACATACATCAAAGAACTCACTATATTAGCATATGGAATGCTATTCATATAAGCTCTTTCGACATCAGTACTGGGACACTGATCTATACTCAGCTTGAATTGAGGGTTTGTCGGAGCCACAACAGGCTTTGAATTCGACATACCATACTTTTCGAGAATCTTCCGTAGGTATGCCTCTTGAGATAAGTATAATTTCGACTGCTTTCTATCTCCTCGGATGTCAATCCCAAGAATCCTGGATGCAACTCCGAGATCCTTCATGTCGAAATCCTTATTGAGTTCAGCCTTCACCCTCATTACATCTTCGACATTGTTGCTTGCTATTAGAATATCATCCACATAAAGCAACAAAATAACAAATGAATTACCAGGTCAAAATCTAAAGTAAACACAGCGGTCAAACTGACTTCTAATGAAACTTATGCGTGCCATGAACTTGTCAAATCTCCTATTCCGCTGCCGAGGAGATTGTTTCAGTCCATATAGAGATCTCTTCAATTTGCACACATAATCTTCCTTCCTCTTTTTGACATACCCTCCAGGTTACCTCATCAGGATTATTTCATCTAGATCACCATACAAGAACGCAGTCTTCACATCCATCTGTTCCAGTTCAAGGTCGAACTGTGCCACCATGGAAAGCACCATTCTAATGGACATGTGCTTCACAACAGGAGAGAATACATCATTGAAGTCGACACCTTCTTTCTGAGTGAACCCCCTAGCCACCAATCTTGCCTTGTATCTCTTCGACACCACTCATTCGATTCCTTCCTTAACTTTGAAAATCCATTTACAGCTGACTAACCTGGCTCCAGCAGGTTTCTTGATCAGTTCCCATGTGTTGTTATCATGAAGAGATTTCATCTCATCATCCATGGCCTTCAGCCATTCAGTCTTCTTTCGACTCATCATAACTTCCTTATAGTCTCTAGGTTCTTCGTCGAGAACCTCACTTGCAGAGATTAAGGCATAAGCTATAAGATCTGCATACCCAAGTCTCTGAGGCTGCTTGATGGCTCTCCTCGACCTGTCTCTTGCTAGCAGGTAATCATTATCAGTCTCCTCATCTTCGACAGTATCTTTTGCTTCTTCTTCTTCGACTTCATCTGGGATACGCAATTCAACATCAACATGCTCCACCTCAATAGGAATCTCTCCCTGTTCCAGATCTTCGTCAGCATTATCAGTTTTCTTGAAAATAAACTCAGCTTCATTGAAAACTACATCTCGAGTAATGATACACCTCCTATGACCTGGCTCTAGGCACTATAGCCTATAAGCTTTGACTCCTTCAGGGTATTCCCATGAACATGCATTTCAGAGCTCTAGGTTGTCTTGCCTAATGTGAGCATAGGCCACACAACCAAATACTCTCAGTCTGTCGAGACTAGGTAGATGTCCTGACCAGACTTCTTCAGGTGTCTTCATATTTAATGCAGTCGAAGGACATTTGTTTATCAGATAAGCTGTTGTCGAAACAGCCTCCGCCCAAAATACCTTCTTCAATCTAACACTAACCAACATGCATCTAATCCTTTCAAGGATTGTTCGATTGAATCTCTCAGCTAGGCCATTTTATTAAGGAGTACCTGCTACAGTCTTATGCCTTACAATCCCAGACTCAACACAGTAACTGTCGAACGATTCATTGCATAACTCAAGGCCATTATTGGTTCTCGACCTCTTAACCTTTCTGCCAGTTTGAGTTTCGACTAGAACCTTCCAACTTTTGAAATTCTCAAAAGTTTCATCCTTCTTCTTCTGAATGAATACCCATAATTTTCTGGAATAGTGATCAACGATGGATAGAAAATACCTTGCACTTGAGTGTGAAGGATTCCTTGTAGGCCCCCAAAGACCAGCATGAATGTAATCCAGGGATCCACATGTTCTTTGCTTGCCTTTGTTAAACTTCACCCTACAGGATTTACCAAATACACAAGATTCACAAAACTCCAACTTTTCGACTTTGTCACCACCTAGCATGTTCTGCTTCCCCAATTCGACCAGGCCTCTTTCGCTGACATGGCCCAATCTCATGTGCCATAATTTTGTCTTCGACACAGGTTTCATGGATGCAATATTTGTCAAACCACTTACAACCTCAGCCTCAAGGGTATACAAGCCTTGTTTCTTCATGCCTCTTAAGACTTCCTTTGACCCCTTCATGACTCTTAGGATACTTTTCTCTCCTTAGAAAACATATCCCTTCCTGTCAAATTCACCAAGAGAAATTAAATTTCTCTTCAAATCAGGTACATACCTGACTTCAATCAATAACCTTATTGACTCATCATGGAACTTGAATCTTACAGATCCAATACCTGCAATTTTGCAGGATTTGTTGTTTCCTAGCAGCACCGATCCACCATCTTGATCACATAGCTCCTCGAACAATTCTCTGCTTGGAGTCATGTGCCAAGTGCAACCTGAATCCATAATCCACTTTTTTCTTGAGTCGCCGCTTGAAACTACAAGGACATTAGATGAGTCGAAGTCATCTTGAACAACAGATGTGTTGCCATTATCCTTACCTCCATGATCTTTTAGGCATTTATGACACACCTTTCTTGTGTGACCCTCCTTCTTACAGTGATAACATCGAATATAGATGTTTCGTCACTATAAGACTTCTGCTGACTTTTACCTCTCTTCTTGTCGAACTTACCATCCTTTCGCAAGAATTTTCCCTTAACGGCCAAACCTTCACCAACCATCGAAGGTTTATGCTCCTTTCATTCGTTCAGGTCCTTAGAATACAAGGTTGATTGAACTTCTTCAAAGCTCAGGGACTCCCTTCTATACAAGAGAGTTTCTTTGAAGTGAGCATGTGTTCTAGGCAAAGCACACAATATCAATAGGATTTGATCTTCGTCATCGATCTTCAAATCAATATTTTCAAGATCAAGAATCAGCTTGTTGAACATATCCAACTGCTCAGCCAAAACTTTGTCTTCACTCATCTTGAATGAATACAAAGCTTGCTTTAGGTAGAGTCGATTCACCAGATATTTGGTCATGTACAAACTTTAAAGTTTCAACCATAACCCCGATGTAGTAGTCTCCTTTGATACCTGTCGAAGAACCTTATCACCAAGGCTCAACATTATTGTGTTGTGGGATTTCTCTATCATGGTCGTCGTTTCTTTTACCGTTAACGCAACATCCATAGCTGCCTCTCCCTTCAACGTTTTCAAACAACCCTGCTGAACTAGTAGGGCTTTCATCTTCAAGCTCAACAGACCGAAATCGTTCACTCCGGTGAACTTTTCAATCTTATACTTTGTTGAAGGCATCTTCTCCACACTCACTGCACCAATTTGTTGTGAAAAACGATACCGAAATAACAAAGTATATTTGGTTTCTTGAACACCAAGAAATCCACAAGGGTAGAAAAGAAGGAAAAAAACTTGAAAAAACACACGAAACCTTATTAGGGTTCACAAAGGAAGAGAAAAAAGGAAGAAGAATAAAGAATTAGTTAAATCTGTTTTACTATTCACTTTCTCAATAGAGTTCAAAGATTACAAGTGAATACCAATAATTAACCTCTCTCAACCTAATAAGGTTTTGTCACACCTTAGGAAGAGAGACTAGTATTCTATTTATAATAAACCTAACATACTAAACTAATGGGCTTTTTAACAATTACCCATTACAAGTTAACTTAGGTTACAAGCTAACTTAAACAATTGGATCTATAACACAAGGCCCAATTCGATCTCCTACATACTATAACCCAATTCGACTACAACATATAGGTCTTCGACAACAGTATGTGAGTGACTTCGAAGACATGCTAAAACTAGAGTTCGATCCAATATCTCACATTCACATTGAAAGAAGATCATCTATCTGGTTTATCATTTGGTGCTTTAGTTAAGTAACTAACAAGATATATTCATGGAAAAAAGTTTAAGGCATTTTCTTTAACATCTGAGGCCATCGTAAGCATGTTTGAACTTCACTTTATGCACAGGTAACGTGAACAACATTAATGTTGGAATCGGAACCAACATTTAGGATAACTCCTTGGTGCACGTCGCAAAATAAAATTTAAGTTAGAAGGTGTTGCCTACTATTATTGGGGATAATGTTACTGTAGGTGAGTCTGCAAATTTAGAGTGGTTAATTAGAACACAAGCCATAATGGTAAACATGACCAAACCCATGGTGAAACTATTCCTGTACATTATTTTTCAAGTCTAAAGTTTTATGTTAATGACAACACAGTAAATGAAAAACCTTAATCAATTTACAACTAAGAAGCATAGCTCAGTTGGTTGAGCAAGCCATCTCTCAGGCAAAGGGCAAAGGTTTGAAACCCCATAGCCCCAACTTTTGGTTTTATGTCTACTATACTTCTATAATTCCAATTAAATAAATATATTATAATTATATAATTTTAATAAAATATATTTATATTAAATACTATAAAATAATAAATAAATAAAATACTATAAAATAATAAATAAATAAAATATATTTATACTAAAAATATATATATATTTTAAAAATAAAAAATTATTATTTTTTAAATAAAATAAAATGCCACGTGGATTTTTTAATTAAATGACACATAGACAAGCTAGGTGAGCAAATAGTGCTTCCAGGGGCCATAAACATGGAATCTTCACATTACAAGGGGAAATAAAAAAAAATTACAAGGGTGTAAACCAAATATTGCTTACATTGCAGGGGTACTGTATATTTAACAAAAAAAAAAAATTTAAATGCACTATTGATCCATGTAGTTTGAAGTTTTTTAACTTTTAATCCTCTCATTTTAAAAATCACATTTTTTATCCCTCAACTTTACATCACTTGGTATTTGATTGTCCTCCTCCAATTTTGCATATGTTTCATTGATGATTATGACAAAAATATACATATTTTTAATGATGCGACGTTGATGAGTGGGATAATTTATTATATATTATTGTTTTACATTATTAATTAATAAATAATTATTATTTTTATTTTAATTAAATAATTGGCTTAAATGTATTTTTGGTCCCTCACTTTGATGATTTTTAACTTTTAATCCTCCCATTTTAAAAACTATCTTTTTGGTCCCTGAAACTTTACATCTCTTGGGATTTTGTTGATCCCTCTCCAATTTTGCACAGTTGGCCTCCTCATTAATGACCCGGCAGTGTTACTGTAGAGTCATGTCACATTTTTTTAATTTTTTAATGGAAATTATTTATTTTCATAATTTGTAAAATTTATTTATTTCTTGATTACCAAAAGTTTGGATAAAAAAATCACAAAAATAACTTTATTTTTAAATCAACACAATTCTCATCTCTCTTCACAAAAAACTAAATCCCTAAAACATCATCTTCCTCTTTCCACTACTTTCAGTTTAAACAAAAACCAAATCCCTAAAACATCACAAATTTTCTTCTCTCTTCACAAAAAAAAATCAAATTCCTAAAACATCAAGAACAAGATTCTCTACCGCCACTCCCACCTTAAAATCCCACAGAAAATTCTTCACCACTTCATCCAAATCCACTCTAAATTTTTTCAATTTCTGAAACCACCGTTGAAAAAGATATCACATTAGTATCATTAATAGAAAATATACATTCGGTGATGCAATATTACAACGACCATTTTGCCACCGTAGTCATATCACATTTTTTACACGCATATTTTTTTATTAAGGAATTTTTCATCACGGTTTCTAAAATAATTGTGGTCATAGAATTTGGATGACAAGCTTCGAATCCCAACATCAATATTTTTCCATTTTTTCAATAAAAATAAGCACGTGTTCCTTAACATTTAGTGTTATTTAAAAACTGAAAGTATAACAACTACGGTTGTTTCATTCAACCGTGGTTATATGTTCCATATTTCACACGATTAAAGCTTGCAACCGTTGTGAAACTATTTCCCACAAAATAAAAATATAACAGGTACTTTTAGAATTTGTTATGGACTGTAGTTGAATGAAAGATGATAGATTAGGGCTGGTGTATGAGAAAAGAATTCTTGAATTCCTTGAATTCACCGAAAAAAATGTTCCCGACAATAACGGTATCTTTTATTATACTTATGTTGTTTGCGGAAATATCAAAAAATGGTCGCCGGATACCAAGATTTCCAAAAAAATATAAAAAAATGATCAAAGAAAGAAATATTACATCATCTATGTTGTGATGAAATATGTCAAAGTTATACAACATGGAAGTGGCATGGAGAAGTGGGTAATAATTGAAATGCAACTTCACAAATGGATGAAGATGACGAAGATATGGATGATCGACTAGAAGATATGATTCATGATATTGGAGAATCGTCTTATATAAAAGCCCATATTTATGATACTTTATGTAGTAACAAAGATGAACCTTTATATTAGGGGTGCACCCGTTTTACATGATTGTCTGTGTTGTTAAAATTGTTTAATCTGAAGGCAAAAAATGGGTGGTCGGATAAAAGTCTTACATAATTGCTTGATTTGTTAAAACAAACGCTACCAGAAGATAACAATTTGTCAGATTGTTGTTATGATGCCAAGAAGATGTTGTGTCCAATGTGTTTGGAGTACGTCAAAGTACATATGCCCTAATGATTTAATATTATATAGGAAAGAGTATGAAAATTTGGACCAATATCCATAATGTGGTGAGTCGCGCTACAAGTTATAGAACAACAATGGTGATGACAATGATAGTGTTAGTAAGAAGTGTCCTTCTGCTAAAGTGTTATGGTACTTGCCAATAATTTCAAGGTTAAAGAGAATTGATTCATTAGTCTAGACTCGATGTAAGACATTGTCTTGATGTGATGCATGTGGAGAAAAATGTGTGTCATCGTTTGATAGGAACACTTCTAAACATTCCTGGCAAGAATAAAGATAATAAGAATTCTCGTTTAGATATGGTGGAGATGAGTATATGACAACAGTTTGCTCCAGAAGATAGAGGAAAAAAATCTTATTTGCCTCCATCATGTCACACTCTATCTAAAAAGGAAAAGAAAAGTTTTTTGCGAGTGTTTGCATGGTATCAAAGTTCCCTAAGGTTACTCTTAAAACATCAAGAAACTTGTATCAATGAAAGATCTCAAGTTAATTGACTTAAAATCTCATGATTGTCATGTCTTAATGCAACAACTTCTACTAGTGGCTATCCGTGGTATCCTTCCAAAAAATGTAAGTGTAATTATAACCATATTGTACTTATTCTTCAATGTTGTATGTAATAAAGTTCTTGATTTCAAAAAATTAGATGAATTAGAAGATGAGGCTGCAATAATATTGTGCCAATTGGAGATGTATTTTCCTCCATTATTTTATGACATTATGGTTCACTTACTTGTTCATCTAGTCAGAGAAATTAGATTTTTTGGTCCATTTTATTTAAGGTGGGTGTATCATATAGAGCGATACATGAGGATATTTAAAGGATATACAAAAAATATCACCAACTGAAAGCTTCGATAGTTAAAAGATACATCACAGAAGAAGTTGTTGAGTTTTGTTCAAACTATTTGTCGGAAATATAGTCTATTGGAATTCCAAATTATCGTCATGCTGACAGATTTGAAGGTGGAGGTACTCAAGGTTTAAATGTTAAGTCAATGGATCGGGATGTAGTACTTGAAGCACGTTTCTATATATTGAATAATCTTATTGTAGTTGAACCTTACATAGTTATTCACAAAACAGTTATAAAAAAATATCCACGAATGAATGACAAGTGGTTGTTGACATGACATAACAATGGATTTATAATTTGGTTTAATAAGAGGATTTCTAATGATAATGGTGCATTCAAGACAATTTAGTTGTCTTACATGCCAAAATTTATTGTGATAACTTGGCGGCATACGACACTTCTAATTATTCCTTTTATACAGAAGCAAAATATGATCGTAGTATAATGCAAAATAATGGGGTTATGGTTGAGTACGAATCCATGCATTTCTATAATTCGAAAGATAATAATCCTATTTTGGAAACCACCGCATTCTATGGTGTTATCAAGGAGATTTTGGATATTGATTGTGTTATGTTCAAAGTGCCTTTATTTAAATGCAGGTGGGTTCCCAATAAGAATGGTGTACAAACTGATTATTTAGGATTCACACAGGTTGACATTTGCAAGGCAGCGTATAACACCGAACCATTCATCATGCATACTCAAGCAAAATAAGTTTTTTATGTGATAGACGATGCAGACTTATCAAGGAGATGGTCAATTATTCTCAAAGGAAAAAATATTCGTCATAGTGATGATGAAAGTTTTAATATTCCTTCCACTCATTCTTATGCAACACAGTTGCCTACTTCATATGAAGAAGTTGATAGAGATGTTGTACATGCTATTCGTAACGATCATCAAGAAGGTATATGGGAAAGTTAACAAGTAATTATTTTATATTCCTCATTCATAATTTATTGTATGCTATAATTTCTAATGATGTTATTTTCTAACAACTATTATTATTTGAAATTATAGGTGTTTAAAGTCAAGACTCCAAGAGACAAGAAACCAAGACAACAAGATAATATTACTTGATGTAATTTTTTTTTATAGAGTGGTATCCTTCCTTCCGTACTAACTAATCCACCCGAGAGCTTTCGCCCCATGCAGCCTCCGAAAGTTGGACCTAAGCTCTTTCGAACTCAGGACCTCAAGGGGAGCAAACCCTTGAGACCCAAGTACCCTCCCACTAGGCCAACCCTCTCGGGTTATATTACTTGATGTAATGATGTATACATTGTAGGTTGTTTTGTGCCATTTTGGTTTTGATGTAATATACAATTTTGGGTTCCTAATGGAATTGTGTCATTAATGTAATACGATTTTTGGTCTAATTCAATTCACAAATGGGTGTATTGTTATTTCTAGTTAGATACGATTCAGAAATATTCAGGTTAAAATTTTGGATATATTGTAAAATTGAAAAATATGTATTAAAAAAACAAATAATATCACAACGGTTTTTAATTCAACCATTGTTATAAGTATAACGCTATCTAGAATAATAAAACTCAAGAATGGCTTTGCTGGGATTCGAACCCATGACCTATAAATTATTTCACAACGATTGTTTTCTATACCCGTTGTTATAAGTAGCACGCTACCTAACTTATAACCACAGTAACTCGCATGTTGTGGAAACCAGTATACATTAAATCACACACAACCTAACAACAGACGTGAAACCGTCATTATATGTGTTTCGCAACCGTCATTATGTGTTTTCCATTGAAGTGTCTGTTGGTTCAGACCAGTACCGACTCCATTCACTCTTTAACTATCCCATATAAATGTTTGAAAGAAACCATATTTCTGAACTACTATCTTAATAATGATAGACGTATCAAACATGTTATATGAGGTTGTTACATAGTTGTTATCTTCAACAAAAGGAATGTTAGAAATGGTCATATCTCATTTCATATTGGATAGACCTACTATTAATGTTTCGTTCCTGGGTCCACCACGCCACCAAGGATGGTTGCGTTTGTACGTAACCAACTGAGGTTTTCCAATGGTGTTGAATTTTATTGTGAATGAACCTTTTCCAAGGTTAACATCTGTCTTCCCGGATTGAAAGAACCAACTTTTATTATTCTTTTTTTATCAAAACCAAACCTTTGAAAAAATTTGTTTTTGTGATTTTTTTAATGCAAACTTTTGGTAATCAAGAAATAAATTAATTTTACAAATTGTGAAAATAAATAATTTCCATTAAAAAAATTCAAAAAATGTGATCTGGCTCTACAATGTCACTGTCACATCATTAATGAGGAGGTCAGTTGTGCAAAATTGAAGGGGGTCAGCAAAATTTCAAGTGGTGTACAGTTCAGGGACCAAAAAATTGATTTTAAAATTGGGGGACTAAAATTCAAAATTATCAAAGTAGGGGGACTAACACTGCATTTAAGCCTAAATAATTAATCAATTTATTAAGTTTTTTAAAATATTAAATAATTAAAATTGTGGGCTTAATCCCATTTCATTAGACCAATAACCCAATACTCAATTCATAAATCAATGTTGGTGTAACTTATATAAACACTAAAACTAAATGTCATTAAAACAATGTGGGACTTGCAATAGAGTCTTTTACAACTAGCTTGCAATGAAGTCTCTCATCACATCAACCACAACAACAATAATCAATATCACTTTTCTATTCAAATGAATTTTATGTTTTAATTCATTATTTTCTTCGTGTTTATATTTTATGTTTGTGTTTATTAGAGTCTAATGGTTTTTTTTATTTTAATATTTACTTAACAACCTCAACTATATGAAAATTGGGGATGAAAGTGAAATTGGAAATGATGATACAAGGGAACAAGAGAAGCATTTGATATCATAGGATAACGAGGATGTATGAGACAATTTGTTAGATTTTCTTAATACGATCTAAACATAGGAATCAATAAATAGTCATTTATATTGTCATTTTCTTATATGTTATTGTCATTATAAATTGTTCAGGAAGTTATTGTTTTTTTGTCATTTTGTTTAATAATGACTTTGATTTGAATTACTTTAAGGTTCATATATCATTCAGTTTATACAAGATTCAACTTTTTTATTCTTGTTTTATAGAATATGGAGATTCAGCTTGGTTTCCTTTCTAGAATTTAGCTGATGAGGCCATAGTACTTCAAGGTTCTCTTCTTCATTATATTTTCATTTTCCTTCTATGCTCGAACGCATATCAAGCAAGATTCAACCTTTCAAACACTCTATTCCAACACTTTTCAAACCTTCAACTAGGGCTGGATATAATTTAAAAAGTCAGCCCAAACCGACTGACCCATTACTAATTTCATATGGGTTTAAATAGGAGATTGTGGATGTTTGGTTTTAGCCCACCGAAAACCGAATCCAACTGTCCCAATAACTATGTTTTCTTAATTATTGGTTTAGTAGTATTATACTGGATTAGAATCAATTGATCAATTGACAGGGCTCAAAACAAAAACACAATGTAAACTTATAATGCTTTTATCTCAAAAGTTACTATCTAGGGTTTTTTCTTCACTTTCTTCATCCTGAAATCTAGTCGTCGCACCACCACACCACCATATAAGTTTGTTTACATCCTTCATCCTTATTCTTTTTTTGCTTCTCTCTCTCTCTCACTCTCTCTCTCTTTCTCCCTCTCTCACTCACACACATACACACACACTCTCTCTCTCTCTCTCTCTCATCACTATTGCAAATTTTTGTTTTTCTTCTTCCCCTAATATTGAAACCCTAACCGAAATTTTCTATGTTTTCTCATTTCATTTATTCTAATAAATGTTTATTTTGTGTTTCAACAGAAAATGGAGATATGTTTTCCCTCTTAATTTATACTGTGTAGTATTCCTCTCATTTATTTTTCTTTGTTATCTTTCTCTCCCTTCTTCTTTGTGTTAACATTTTTTTTAGATCTATTTTTTCTAAATGTTTAATTGAGATTGTTAATGTTCTAACTTCATCTCTTTTATATGTTGTATTTGGTTGAAGCTTGGTGTTGGTCTTGTTTGAAAAGATGGATGGTTGAACAATGAGCTTGGAAGAATCGAGAATCTTCTGTTGTAATTTTATGTTCACGTTTTTTCAATTTTTTGATGTATGGATTTTGGAAGTTTGATGTATCTTGTATTCAAGAATAAATTTTTTTGTCCAACTCCTAGTATTCTTGATATTTATTTTTTTATTTTAATTAATATTTTTAAAGTTTTTTTGATACTTTAATTAATATTAAAACCGTTTAAACCGACCCGACAAACCGTCAAACCGTGATCCCGTGAACCGACTAAACCGAACCTTGAACTGGACAAAAATGGACCTGAATTTTTCAATCGATGGTTAGGCCGAATTGAGGTTTTGGGCCCAAAAACCAAATCGGCCCGACTGTTGTCCACACCTACCTTCAACTATCATTTTATACCTTTTCTTCAATCTCTATCTACTAATCTAAATGTACTTTTGCGCAAACTTCTTGTCTGATATAAATTATTCATCATCATATATATAGTTTAAGCAATTGCATGGATCCATGTTGTAGATTTTTACCCTGGATAATAAGGAGTTGGAACAAACAAAACATCTCCAGGATTAACACGAATGAAGGTTAAGAGCTCATTGGCAGCAGTTACCCCAGTTGTAATGACTATTCTTACCCTGGATAAAACATAAAATCCATTTTAATAAAAAAGTGATGTTAATTATTGTTGTTGTGAGTTTGCAAGTCCCATATCGTGTTAGAACACGATTTGGTTCTGCATCTAGCCTTATGTTTTGATGATAACAATACATAGTGTTTTAGAGAACAATTTGTACCTTAATAATTTTTCTCGGTGTGCAGATGTTATATTCAAGTTCTGATTTTGACTAAATGATGTGTGATGTCATCAGACTCTGCAACTAGTACGTTCTGACTATGAGTTCTATATTTACAAAGATGATCAAGCTCTGGATTCTGTACACAACGCTTCTGACATCTAGTTATCCAAGGCTTTGATACTCTGGAACTTATGAAGTTGTTACGCTTTGAATACCTGCGCCTTAAAGACTCTGATCCTTGTCAACAGACTCTGAAGACCAGGTTCTGAGGAACTGGATCAAGACTCTAAAGACCAAAGTTTTTGAAGATCATCTTAACCAGGTTCTTACTTTTCTCTTATGTATGCTTCATCACCTACTTATCAGAAGCCTTTAAACATTGAAGATAAGATCAAAAGGTTTTACGTGAAAAGAATAGTACACAGTACAATATCAAATATTCCTTCCACTACACTGATTTTGTGGGCTAAGGACTATACTATTGTACCATTTTGTCTCTCATTTTCACAAACTGTTATGCAAGGATACAGTTGCATTTTGGTATTCCAATTCGACCCTCCAATGGATCTCTTCATTGCCTATATAATGAACACTTGGAAAAATGAAAAAGCACCCCACTTGAACGAATTCTTACTACGCTATCATATTACATGAATAGTGCTATTGTAAATATTTTGAGAGAAAAGAAACACTCACGGAAGAACTTTTGTTGATACTATTCATTTTAAATCTTTTGTGTGACTTTTGCATTTCACTTGTGTATTCTGTTTTCCTAGAAGTATCTTGTAAACACACTTTGTGTCGGTCTTTTTTATTGTATTTTTGTTCCTTTAGCGACTAGGGTTTAGTCTGTATACCCAAGAAGACATTGACTGTTGGTCTTTGAGTTGTAATCAAGTCTGTTGTAGTCGATTAAGTCCTTGTTGATAAGGCAAAATTGCCTTGGCGGGTGGACTGGAGGTAACTTGTGTTATAGCGAACCAGTATAAAAATAACTATTCCATTATTTTTATTCCTTATTTGCTATTTTTTGTGTTGGATTAAACGTTTTATTTTTTAGAAACCCAATTCAACCCCTACCCCCTTTTCTTGTGTTTCCCTTCACCTTCACATTGTATTAATGACAATTAGTTTTAGTGTTTATATAAGTTACACCAACATTGACTTATGAATTGAGTGTTGGGTTATTGGTCCAATGAAATGGGCTTAAGCCCAAAATTTTAATTTCACAATTTTAATTATTTAATTTTTAAAGAAACTTAATAAAAATGATTAATTATTTAATTAAAAAAAATATTAATTAATTAATTATGCACAATAAAAAAACTCACAATCAATGCCACATCATTACAATTATATTCTTTGTCCTAATCATCAATGTCACGTATGCAAAATTGGAGGGGATCAACCGAATTCCAAGTGATGTAAAGTTAAAGGACCAAAAAGCTAATTTTTAAAATGGGAGGATTAAAAATTAAAAAACATAAAATTAAGGGAAACAAAAGTGCACTTAATCCAAAAAAGAATTTAAAAAACTTGTAATTTTATATATATATATATATATATATATATATATATATATATATATATATATATATATATATATATATATATTAAATGTAAAACAAACAACTTAACATTTTGATTCAAGTGTTCTAACTTGTTATTCAAATAACACTTAGTGAAAAGACAAAAACCAACTTTCTAGGCTCAAAAAATAACTTAAGATATCATGGACCAACATTCTTATTAATTGAATAACTACGGGACTTAAGGTACAATACTATATAGCCGAAGCAAACAAAGTACAATTCAAATGCGAATAAATTACAAACACGCAAATAATTAAATAGTAAACAAATTACAAATATGTGGATAATCAATAGTACAAACACGCAAATTGACAAAAACATCAAAACTAAAAGACATGCAATTTCACTTTTCACCAAGTGTTTGTCATCTATTGTGAGTTGAAATTGTTAGGGGAAGATTTCTACTAGGGAGCATTGAAAATTGTGGGATTTTTTTTCTAGAGCAACACATTTGTGAGAGACACACCACATACTCACCCAAAACCTTAAGGTGATAGATGAGTGGGTTCTCCCACTTATAAATGCTCAAGTCACCACATTCCTATCCAATATGGGACTATTTCCCACTTACTCACACCTGCTTATATTATTCCAATACTCATCCTCAAGTGTGAGTCCATAATGTTCCCCCTTTTTTATACTTGTACCGCCTTTGACACCTTTTCAAGGGCCTTTCTAGGGCATTTCGATACACCTCTTCCTGGACGTCGATTTCAATGGAACATCACTTCCTGGGCATTTCGATACAAGTAAGTTGGTCTTTCACTCGAACCAAAGGCTCATGATACCACTGTTGGGGGGAGTTCACTAGAGAGCATTGATATATAGTGTAGGACTAGGCACCTTTGTGAGACACACCACATACTCACCCAAAACCTTAAGGTGATAGGTGAGTGGGTTCTCCCACTTATAAATGCTCAAGTCACCACATTGTTATCCAATGTGAGACTATTTCCCCACTTACTCACACTTGCTTATATTATTCCAATAGAAACAAGCTACTATAAATGATGTTTTCGCAAGTGTGGTTGGGGTGATGATGGAAAAGTATAACAAATATTGGGGGTGTCCTGTTAAGATGAACAATATGATATATTTTGGTTTTTTTTTTATCTAAGAACAAGTTGAGTTATACTAAGTGGACTTTTAAGAATATGTATGGAGTTGGATCCAAGTTTGCCACTAAGTTGGTTAAATCTATAAAAGAGAGTTTAAAAAAGTTGATTGATTGGTATAAGCAAGCTTATGACCGAAAGAATAATTCAAGACAACCCCTTAGTAGTGGTGGAAACAATTTTTCCAATGATCGTCCTTCACTAATGGCGAGAGTCGATGCTTTTTAGCAGCATTTAGAAGAACAATACTCGATTGATCAACAAAACGAGCTTGAGGGGTATTACTCTAGTAAGTGTTTCTAAAGGATTCCTAATTTTGACATTCTTGTGTGGTGCAAACATAATTTAGTATTATATTTTATTTTATCTATAATGGCTAAAGATATTTTAGTCACACCAGTGTCTATTGTGGCTTCCAAAAGTGCTTGTAGCACATGAGGTGAGTCATAAAAATTTATAGGAGTTCTCTAACAGCTGAAATGACATAGACATTAATTTGCACCCAAAATTGGTTAATGTCGTCTTTTATTTAATTTAAAGACATGAATCTCATGGAAGATTTTGAGTTTTTTGAAAATATTATTACAGGTCAAATTGTTAATTTATTTTTAATAAATAAGATGTTGTAATGCTATATAGTTTATATGTTTCTAAAAAAATATTTATTTCATTATTTCAGAGTTTTAAGAAGCTTTAGCAACACGAAGAGGACCTGTAGATTCAGGTGTCTCATCGTCAAAATCTCAACCACAACCTTCTGATTGTGCTTGAAAAATATTGATGTTTGTTTAGTTTTTTAATTTTATTTACTTATTACTCTATTATTCCTCTGTGTTTTTATTATAATTATTATTTTTTTGTCTAATTTTTTTTTTAATTTAATTGGAATACACTGACAGTGTAAAAGAATTTTACACTGTCATATAATAATAGACATTGGATGTTATAAAACGTTTGACTTTTATTTTAAACACATATAAAGTAATGTAAACGGATGATGGTGATGAATTGACTGTCCAAAATTTTGTATACTGACCATGCATAATAATTAATCTCTTTTTCTTTTCAACTATGACTTTTAATTTTTTAAAGTCATATATGACTTATATGTCACTAGTAACATACATTTATTGTCTCATGGATTTCGAAGAAACTATGTTGATTTTGGTAAGGAAATTTCTTAATACACCACCCAAGTTTCTTAGACACCGCGCGAAATTCCACTTATGCCCCCTGATTCCGGATGTGAAAATCCAGACGCAACATGACGTTAAAAAAATATTTGTTTCGGATGTGCATATGCGGAAGGTCTCCGTATATGCAGATCCAGAATAATTTTTGATATATTTGAACCTGCATGATCACTCCCCCCTTCCCATTTTCAACCTTTCTTCTTCCACACTCACCCTTACCAACCTAAAAAACCTTACTTCATCAATAGCATTTCTCACTCAAAAACTTCAACTTTTTAGTGCAACAAATCAAAGGGAGCAAGAGAAGATTGAATTTCAGGTAAATATTCAACTTCATCCACTACATTGCTCACATTATCAATCTACTTTTTGGAAAAAAAACAAGTTACGCGGCTTCCGGATGTGTAAATCCGGTACGTATTGAGCATGAAGTTGTCCGGATGTGCACATCCGAAAAAATGCCTGAAACTTATTAATTTTAATTTTCAGCAATTTTTAATAGGTTTTAGTTATATATATATATATATATATATATATATATATATATATATATATATATATTTATTGTTCTATTAGGGTTTATAAATAGATATGGTGTACCCCGATAACATCTCAAAAGAATTAGTTTCGTCGATTTCTCCGAAAGTTGAAGGGATTATCGTAAAGTCGGTTGATGTCGGCGGTGACTTTAATAACAAGCAAGAGTTTGATGATCGTGATAGCATGTTTGCATATATTCGTAGGACGGCTGTTGGCCTTGGTTTCGGTGTGAATATCGGAAGATCGGATAATGGTTCGGAAAGAAGAAATGCTTTTGTAATTTTGGGGTGCGAAAGAAGCGGGAAATATCAGGTTCCTCTACGGAAGTTAAAAAAAGACGACATCGGTAGTAGAAAATGCGAGTGCCCTTTTAAGATTGGTGGTTACATGTTAGCTTCCAAAAAATGGAGATTTAGTGTTCGTTGTGGTATACATAATCACGAATTGTGCTCAAAGTTTCAAGGTCATCCTAGTGTATGTCGGCTCAAGTCGGAAGAGAAAACATGTATTGCCGACATGACCTTGAATCTTGTCCAACCGAAAAATATACTTGCCACGTTGAAACGGAAGGAGCCCGACAATGTAGCAAATATAAAGCAAGTGTATAACATTCGGTATCAGACGAACAAAGCAATTAGGGGAGATAGAAGTGAGATGCAACAACTGTTGAAATTGTTGGATGATAACAATTACGTGTCTCGGTACAGATATCGCGATGATGGAGTTACGGTTAGAGATATTTTTTGGACTCATCCGGATTCAGTAAAGTTGATCAACACGTTCTCGACAGTGCTCATTCTCGATTGTACCTACAAGATGAACAAGTATCGACTTCCATTATTTGAGATGGTTTGTGTTACGTCTACGGATAAGACATATGCCGTTGGTTTTGCATTTTTGGAGTGCGAAAAAGAGGACAATTTTACATGGGCATTGGAGACGTGTCGGTCACTTTTGAAGAAACATGTTCAAATGCCTAAAGCGATTGTTACGGACCGCGATATCGCTTTGATGAATGCGGTTGCAAAGGTCTTTCCTTCTTCTAATGCATTACTTTGTCGATTTCACATAATAAAGAATGTGAGAAGTCGGGTTAAACCCGCAGTGGGTGTGAAACAAGTGGAGTCGGAAGATGGAAAATTGGTTAAGGTCGGTGTCATTGTAGAAAAAATAATGGATGCAAGGAATCGTATTATAAATTCTTCCACAAAAGAATTATATGCCGATTCGGTCATGAAATTCCGAAAAGTGTGCGAAAAGTACCCCGCGTTGTTGAAATACGTTGAAAGCACTATTCTTGATCAAGTGAAGGAGAAGAAAGTATGTGCGTGGACGGATAATGTTCGACACCTTGGAAATACAACAACCAATAGATTTGAATCGGCACATGCTACTTTGAAGAATTGGTTGGGTAATAGCAAGGGCGATTTATGTCGAGTTTGGGACTCCGTGGATCTCATTATTAAAAACCAACATAACGAGATACAGACCACCTTTGGTCGGAGTATTACAGTTTTGGAACATCGTTTTAAAGGTAACTTTCTTTACTCTCAATTGATCGGCAACATGTCTCAATTACGGTATCATCGATGTTGTAGGGGATGGTAATTGCGGTTACCGATCCATTTCGGCTCTACTCGGTAGAAGAGAGGAAGGTCATAAACTTGTCCGTCATCAACTTATCCTAGAGTTGGAGACGCATAAAGAAGCATACTTGCATTTGTATGAAAATAACGAAAAATACAACAAGGTTTACGAGTCACTTGTTCCGTGGTTGAGTGGCCCGACCCCGGTATCGAAATGGATGAGCTTCCCCGAGATGGGTCATCTTATCGCATGCGCGTATGATATGGTGTGTATTGACTTCACGCGATACGATTTTTCGGAAACCTTTTTTCACTACGCACCGCACCACCGTCCAATCCAAATGATCGCATAATGTGTATCGGATGGCTTGCGAAATCAAGACATTTTGTACAAGTTATCTTGAAACCCGAATGCCCCATACCACCTAAATCACCGCAATGGGCGACACACGCAACTGCAATTGCCGAGTCGTGGCAGGATAGTTTTGTTGAAAGGATGGTTGAATTCGATAGATTGAACGAAATTGAAAAGGCATTAAATGCGGAAAAGTCCAAAGGTCAAGCTCCGATAGATTTAGACGGAGACTTTTGTTTTAGCTCTTTTGTATAATCGTACGACAAATGTACATTTTTGAAGTGAAATATATTGAATTTTTATTCATATGCATTTTTAATGCACTTATGAATTTATTCCAATGAAAGCATTGCAATTGGTTGCATAACATAGTCAATTCTGATTGAAAAATGTATCAGTAAAAAATTTTGATTTGCAGATACGGAAAAGTTTCAGATATACACATCCAGAACCAATATTTATAGAGTTTTTCCGTATCTGCATATCTGGAAAGAAGTTAGGCAGAAATTACTTTCCCCTAAGTTTTCTATAAATTAGGGGTTTCATTTGATATCTTTCACACAAACTCAAAATGTCTCAATTGTATGAAATCAAGTTTCGTTGGTATGTCGCAAGTGTCTCCTACACCGACGGCAAAACAGACGGTCGCACGTTTAAGCTAATGAGGGACATCTCCATCGGCGAGATCATTGACGACATCGAACATTTCCTACCTTACGGAGACAAACGGAAGGTTGCGAAGCTTGAGTATCGTTCAACTTCGGTTGACAACGAAGGGAACGTCGCTTACAGCCTTGTTGAGCTCAAGAATCAAGAGGATGTTAGAGCTATGTGACAAACTTTTTTCGGTTACGAAGAACGATTTCCGCTCGAGTTCGAGGCGACCGTCAAAATCCGAAGAACGGTCGATGACATCTTAGAGATGTGCAAGCGTCCACCGGGCTATTGATCTTGTAATATTTAAATTTCTTTCGATGTAATGCCGAATTTCTGAATGTAATCCCGATTTTATTTTATGAATTTGAGAAACATTGTTGGATTTTTGGTATACCGCATCTGGTTTTATTCCGTATTTGCAAATGCGAATTTTTACCAGATGTGCACATCCGAAAAAAACTGAAAAGTTCAAAAAATATGTGCGTCCGGATTTGCACATCTGGAACAGAGGGGTATTTTTGTAAGCACACAAGGTGCCTAAGAAACTTGAATGGTGTGTTAAGAAAGGGTCTTTCGTAATAATTAACATGTATTGGAATACGTATTATTAGAAATATTAAACCTAGTTATCATGATGTTGTGATAGAGATTGTAAAAGTATCCATGTTAGGATAGAGATTGTAGAAAGTCATTATTCAACATAATATTGTAGAAAGTCATTATTTAACACTACTATATGAGTTAAGTTAACACTACTTTGTTACTCAGAACTTCCTTTTGTTGCTGAAACCTCAAGACATTGACCATCCCATTTTCTGGATTTCCAACATGGTTCCACCATGTCTTAAACATAAATCAAGGTTTGACCTACTTTTTTATTAGTTATTACAGATCAAGCATTCAAGAACATGAGCTTCCATTGAATATGCGGTCATACATTTAAATGTCAATAAATAAAAATAGCATTCCTCTCTTTTCTTATCAAGGGGTGATTCTTTTGACAAAAATTCATTAGTGAGGATACAAGAAACATAACTACCATTGATATTACCTTTAGGCAAAGGATTCAAAGTAAAACAAATATGCATTTCATTCTAACATATCTTGATTCTGTAACTCACCAAACATGTATAATACTGATAACTATGAAGCATCAAATTTCATTCTTTCTTTATATCTTCATAATAAAATTCAAGCATTTGTTAAATGGAAAAAAAAAATAGCATATGCCATATACTATAAGTGAAAGAGATAAAAGCAGGAGAATGGTAGTGTCACTTTTTCAGCAGTTATTTTGATCCTTTCGAACTGCACCAGAATAAGATTATTTTTCAGGAGTATTTTGAACTATGAAAATAAAATTAGTTTTTAGGAGTTTAGAAACAAATTTCTAGACCCAGGATTAGTTCACCATATTATTGTGTCCAACAATAATGTTGTCTAAGTATATGTTAGGAACTCTTATCCTAATCAAACAGACAGTGAAGGAAAATGATTCGGTGGAAAATATCAATGTTCTTTCAATATTGAAGAAAATGTTGATTCTATTGAGTTTAAATGACAGGTGTGTTGTGATATATAATCCAAGTTATTAGTTAGTTATTTAGCATGTAAGTTACTTGAAATGCAAGTAACTTGTATATAAACACATTAGTGTAATTCACTTTTAACAGCAATAAATACAATTACTTTTCATTCTTTCTCAATCTCTCTCTCATTCTCTTCCCACCCAAAATGTTTCTGCACTAACAAATTGGTGTCTAGAGCTTCTGGTTCGCTTTCTTGATCGTAAATTCAAGAATTGCATGTCGGTGGTCGTGTTTCCGAAAATCGTGTTTGCTGTAAAGATGAATGGTAGCAGTGGCATTCTTAATTCTCTTCCAATTCTTTATGGCAAAAATTGGATCCGATGGAGAAAACAAATGCAACCATTGTTTGTTTTTAAAGAAACCCTAGAAGTGGTAACTAAAAGCGTTCCTGAGCTTGCTAACAACGCAAACGATGCTCAGAGAACCATTCACAAGGATGCGAAGAAGAAAGTTTGCAAAGTTGTGTTATGTATTCAATTTGCATTAGATACAACAAATTTTGATCAGATTTCTCATGGTGAATCGGCGAAGGAGGCATGAGATATTCTTGTCGAGTATTATGAAGGTGGTGAGAAGGTTAAAGTCGTCAAGTTGTAAACATTGCGAAGGTATTATGAGTTACTGCAGATGGGAGAAGATGAAAAGATTGAAGGCTATGTCTCTAAGTTGCAAAATCTTGTTCATCTCATGAAAGGTTGTGGTGAATTTCTAATTGATAAGATGATAGTTGAGAAGATAATGCGTACATTGACCTCTCACTTTAATCATGTTCTCGTAGCCATTCAAGAATCCGACAATCTTGAAATTGGAAGATTTGGTTGGTTCGTTGGAGGCACATGAGTTAAGGATTGTCAAGAGGAAAGGGGTTCAAGATTCGATATAAGAACTGTAGACCCAGACATGGAAAAATAATGGTGGTTCCAACAAGTTCAAGGCCAAAGGAGACAAGACTCAGAGGAATAAGTCTTCGGTGAATTCTCAAAAGCATAAGGTTGATGATATGGCTTTTTAATCCTCGAAAAGAGGAGAAGGAACCTCATATCAGAAAGACAAACAGGAGAAAAAAACTGTGTAGTACTATAACTATGAAAAGTGGGATCACTTGGCCAAGAATGTTTGGTATAAGAAAGACAACGGAGAGACAAAAGGCAAGGATGATGAATGAGTAAACCTTGCACGTCAAAATTCAGATGATTCTGATGGTATGATGCTTATGGCTTCAGTTGCAGATGAGCATGTCGACTCCAAGACCTGGTTCTTCGACACAGGCTGCTTAAATCACATGCCTGGTCGAAAAGTGTGGTTAGCAAATTTCGATGAGTCAAAGAAGAGAAGGTCAGGCTTGTAGATAATAGCTTGTTGCAAGCAGAAGGTACTGGCAACATAGTCATTCAATGGAGTAATGGAGCAAAAGTTATGATCAAAGATGTATTTTATGTACTTGGCATGAAGTTTAATCTACTAAGTGTTCGGCAACTGGTCGAAAAAAGTGTCTCAGTGGTTATAAAAGATGGAGCCTTTAAATTTTTCGACACTTAGAACAACTTGGTCTTAAAATATCTTTTGTCGAAGAATAGGACATTTAAGACCATGATCAGTTTGATTGAGGTACATTGCCTAAAAAAGTTGTCGACCACAAGCATAGCTGGTTGTGGCATTTAAGGTTTGGCCATTTGAATTTTAGGCCACTCAATCAACTGATTACTCAAGATATGGTAACTGGTACACCAAGTCTTATGATGCCCGACAAAATCTGTGAAGGTTTCTTAGTAGGGAAGAAATCCAGAAAGTCTTTCGTTTCGACTATGCCAATGAGATCCTCCTGCATACTAGAAGTAGTACATTTGGATGTATGTAGTCTATTTGAGGATCATACCATTGGTGGAAACAGGTATTTTGTCTCATTTATCGATGAGTATAGTCGAAAGCTTTGGATCTATGTGATCCGGTGCAAAGATTAAGTGTTTTCAATCTTTAAGAGATTCAAAATACTTCTCGAAAACCAAAGTGAAAAGAAGTTTAAGGTTCTGCGAACAGATGAAGGTGGCGAATACAGCTCCAAGATATTTGAAGAGTTTTGTGCAGAACATGGTATTGATCATGAGGTAATTTCTCCTTATACGCCTCAACATAATGGAACAACATAAATAAGAAATTAGACCATATTAAATATGGCAAGATGTATGCTGAAACAAAAGAATATGCCAAAATCCTTATGTGGTGAAGTAGTTACTACTAGTGTTTATATTCTGAATCGGTTCCCTACCAAGACATGAAGAACAAGGTTCCTGAAGAAGTGTGGAGTGGTAAACGACTATCAATAAGTCATCTGAAGGTGTTTAACTCTATTTTCTACGAACATGTTCCTGATGCTAAGAGAAGGAAGCTTGATGATAGGAGTGAACCTATGATTCTGGTAGGATATCATAAGACTGGAGCATATAAACTATTCAATCCTATCAATAATAAGATCATGATGATTCTAGATATTGTGATTGATGAGAACTCTACCTGGGATTGGAATTCAGGTGATGCAACTAAAAATCCATTAATGAATTATGGCATTGGTGAAGAAAGTAGTGAGCATGAAGAAATTCCAATTATTAACATTCCAATCATAGTCCTGCCATACCCCAAATTTTGACCACAAGATTTCCCATCATTGTGAGGATCATCACCATAATATGGATGTACCTTCATGCCTCATCAATCTCCTCAAGGATTGTTAAGCATTCACTACAATCAAGAATTAGGGTTTTGAGCCCTCCCAGAGCACTTAGACAAAGGATCAATCAAGAAATGGCATGACCTTCAACTTGTCTAACCTCTTAAACACCCATAAAGGATCAAGAGGTCTCCCATATCAAGAATCAAGCACAAGACATTCCAAGTGGATCGAGCCTCAAGATCGCTAGTGTCACCAAATTAGGGTTTTGGTCGACCAAGGCCTCCAGATGAAAATTTTCATCTGGGCATGAGCTAATACCTTATGAAAGCTCTTGTGTTTTGGACAAATTTTGGTAAAACATAAATGCTGAAAAAAGCGTCAACATGAAGATCAAGCTGAATATTTCTGCAGAAGATAAGATGCCAAATGAGATGTCCCAGCATGCAGACTCGACATCCTGAACTGTTATAACAGATTGATTTAAATCTGTTTTATATATGCTGCAAGATTCAAGGAGCAATCACAGGAGTGGATCAAGGAGATGGAAAGCTCAAGACAGCAGAAGACTATAAATAGTAGACTTAGGTCTAGGGTTTAGAGTGACCTTTTTGTACTTTTGTATCACTTGTGACTTTGTAACCTAAATACTTTGTAAAATAAGGGTTTAAGGTTTGAGAGTCGTCGGCTCTCTTAGGAGTTAGAAGTCTCCATTCTACAGTATGGGATGCAGGAGTGAAGGCATAGGTACAAGGTCCAACTAGAAGCCTTTAGGCAATGGTTGTTCTTGGACGAAGCTTTGAAGCAAGTCCAAGATAACTTGGAGGTCAAGAAATCGTGACAGGTTCTGAAGATTAGCAGAAGACAGAGACAACACAGGTTGTGAAGGAGGATGTGAGTAGGTCTCTCATATCAAGGTTGTAAATGACTAGAGTTTAACCTTGGTAAAGATGTTCATTGAAGGTAGTGATTAGGATAAAGTTGTAAACGGGGGAGTTTAACTTTAGGGAAATACTACAGATAGTGAAATCTTCATCCTAGATTGGTATCCCCCAGAGTAGGTGAATTGCACCGAACTGGGTCAACATATCTTGTGTTATTTATTATTCTGCTATTTACAGTTTTCTGTAATTGTGTTCTTGACTGACATATCCCAACATGATGTCGTAACATATGTTGGTGACTTTGCTGCTGCACTTCATAACAGTAGCTGTGTATTCAACCTTGTTTACTATAGATGCAGTAATCAATGTCTTAACGTTCAGATGGGACATTCGAGTACCTGTATAACCAGAATCTCAATTGGTATCAGAGCAGGCATCCTGTCTGGTTCTGGATGAGATCTTTGGGAGATACTTTCTGGGTTTAAACAAGGAGGAGTTTTGGAGATCAGATCAATTAACTTAAACATACCCAAGGGTATTAATGGATGAGATGAATGTTCTGGATAGAAGGGAGCAACCCGGAGGTTGTTCATGTTGCTGAGGAGATTCTACAACAACTACAAGAGAAGTAGATAGTTCTCTTGTTGGTGTGTCTTAGAAGATGTTATGACATCTTATTAGGGAAAGCATGATCTGTTCCTTGGTGGTTCCGCTGCATGTGTTTCTGATGGAAGAGCTCTAGAATTATGGGATTCTGGAGTTGTTACTGAAGACAGTTGGTGGAAGGTCTCAATAGTTGGCCTCTATAATCTTAAATGTATCTGGATTCTTTTATTCCAGGGTCGGGAGCGATGGAGTGAAGGAAGTTGTGGTCAGATATCTAGTATGATGACTTGGTACTTGGAAGCTTATTTCCTGGTACAACTTGGAGTCAGTTGAAGAGGAGATGTGTTGAGGTGTAAAGTTTATCAGGTTCTTTCTCTAGGAGTTTGATAGAAGTTTGAACGGCTAGGTTGTCAAAGATACTTGAGAATTCTCTCAAGTCCACTCATAAAGACATCTATGTCGTGTATTTGGAGTCTTCTAGTTACTCTTCTAACTAGAATATGTTTCCTTGAGACACAAAGTGAAGACTGTGGAGGTGATTTATTTTCACCATTCACAAAAACGTGCAAGGAAGAACTCATACTTCTCAACCCTAAGGATGAGTTCACACAGTTGAGGTAATTAGGATTCGTTCAGAGAGAACCTTAAGAGCTTGAGTCAAGGGGGTAGCCTTGATATCTCAATAACTTGCACAAAACAGAAGAAGACAACATGAAGGGGAATATCTTGGTGATATTCAGAAGATGCTGGAATCGGACAAGGGTTATACTACAAGGATTAAAGATCAATTGCTTTGTGCAGATTTAATTATCCTTGTGATTCAAGATTAAGGATGTTGTATCATATGTTCTAACATCTTTTCATCAGAGGTTTGGAGAATCATGGGAGGGGTTATACATTCACTCAGAAGTCTCCTAGACTTTGACCTAGGATTATTGGCTTAACATCTTTTCCTGGAGAGTATTGAGACTTGTCCAGATGGTGATGCTGTTAAAGATGGAGATGGAAGACTATGAAGACATCATAATCTTGATGACTACTTGGATTGGTTTATTTCTGATCCAGGTACTTTAGGGCATTCCAGAATGCTCATCATGGAGTTCAGATAGGTGGCAATATCAGCAACTTCGTGAAGAAGACTCTACTCAAGGAAAGGTGGCATCCTTGGTACATCTATATGGGTTAGTTTCTAACTAGTCCTTCTGAAGATTCAGATAGTGGTAGGTTTGAAGTCTTTGGAGAAGCACTGGCAGGTATTCAACAATGTGTGAGATTGTTTTGAATAACTGCAAAATCAACAGAATAGAGGTTGTCTACTCAAACTTGGTTGGTGAATCAAGTCTATGAGAGCATGGAATTCATGTTCTGTTAAGGGAGGAAGTTCTTTCAAGTGGCAGAAGAAGGAGTTGAATTCAACAGCTAGATGTCGAATCAGAATGTTCTGACATCTAGTTCAACATCAGAATCTCAGTTGGTGAAGTGGCACATCAACTTAAGATAAGGGGATCTACAAGAATGAACAAATGATGCTTCAAAAAGATCGTTCTCATGGCAGTTTGCGGGAGCTGTAGGAAGGAGAAGATGTTACATGTCCATGGCTTAGGGAGTCTAAGTGTGTTTGCTATTGAGCAAGTGGAACATGTGACTTGAAGATCAAGGTTCAGTGGTAGATCAGGATATCTTTGTGAGAGTTCTGATAAACGTGAAAAGGTCAAACTGTGGCATTTGGATTTTTCATATGAGGATTCATGAAGGAGGTGATCAAACTGTGGCAATTGGTTGATCTCAGAAGTGGATTCGAAGAATCAAGATAATCAGAGTGTGGCAGCTGGTTAGTCTTGAGGATCGTCTTGGAACAAGTTACTCTTGGGCCGAAGGGTGATGAGTTGAAGAATCAAGGAAATTATTCTTCTTAAAGGTGGATGAGAGTTTATTTCTCTCTTTCTAGAGTTCTTATTCAAGCTGGTGGCGCAGTGTTGTTTGGAGTTCTTCAGTTCTTGGATTACTATGCTATAGTAAGTCCAGTTAGTGGAGCATATCAGGAATCATGGTGATGATGTCTTGGTGTGTGGAAGATGTTCTAACTTTGTGTTAGGACATTATCTGGGTTGGTTATCCTTGGAGGAGGATTCTTATGCTCTGGTTTAGGAGCTTATTGCCTACATTGTGTCTAAGGAGCGTCTATCTTGTCATACGGGAGAATGATGGAGTAGAAGGTCTGCCTTGGAAGGATAATGTAGAGAAGACAGAAGTAGATCATGGGTTGATTGCTTGGAAGTCTGAATATAGATATTCATCAACTGATAAGAAGTATTCCAGATTATCATACGGGAGAATGATATGGAACGACTGTCTTTGGATGGTTGGGTAATTATCTATTGGATGGCCTTGCTAAGGTTAGATGAAAAGCTTGTGGAGGGGATACCACCCCTATTAGGCAAGTCATGCTTTTCTAAAGCATGTATCCGGTATCTAACATCGATGGAAGACAACAAACTAAGAGGTAGGGTATCTCTTTGGGGAGTGTGCTACATTCCAGGTTAATTGGATTTTATCTCAAGTAGCTGAAGGTCTATACATGAGAATTTAGGTGGAGTTCGTATGGTGTGTAGATGGTTGCAGGAAGAGGGGGATCAATGGGACTTTGATCTTAATCCAAGAGTTTGTTACTAATGGAGGATGGCGATCCTTATGTGACCTCACGATAGCATGATGAGACTTCATGTGTGAGTGATTATTGGTTCTTGTCAGAAGAAGCAATAAGAGAGTTGATGATTGTGTTCGGCAGGTGGCTTGAACTGAGGGTGCGCTCTTGAAGACATGAAGATGCATCTTATGTTTTCCATTCATTAGCTAGGTGTTCTGTGGAGGAGCACTGGTTACCTTAGATAGGGGGAGTTGCTCCTTGATCTAAGATGTTTTTATGCTAAGGTGCAGTTGGAATTCAAGTTTGTATTGTGCGTCAAGCAAGTTGTGATTATATGTTCATCCTGGGAGGATGAGATGTCAAGAAGGATGTCTTGACATTCTTGTATTGTTTCAAGTTGGGGGAGACTTGGCAGTGCATGTTACATGGTTCTTATTGGATGCTTAAGAATCAGTGGTTGAGTTTGGGGGAATTTATTTCTCTTTGCACACTGTGATCACAAAACTGTGAAGTTATTGATCAATACAGAAGTTTCTGGTAGATAATGTCTAATTGTTGCTGCTTCTGCTGTTCTGCTACTGTCTGCTTGATTGATTGCCCCTAATGCATAGTTGCTTGGTTTGTCATATTATGGATAAAAATGGGGAGAAGTAAGTAGTAGTAGTGTTCCTTAGTTGTTTCCTTGAGGGGGAGCTGGATGTGGTATGCAAAGGTTGTTTTAGCCAAAATTTGCCAAAAAGGGGGAGATTGAAAGCTCTTGTGTTTTGGACAAATTTTGGTAAAACATAAATGCTGAAAAAAGCGTCAACATGAAGATCAAGCTGAATATTTCTGCAGAAGATAAGATGTCGAATGAGATGTCCCAGCATGCAGACTCGACATCCTGAACTGTTATAACAGATTGATTTAAATCTGTTTTATATATGTTGCAAGATTCAAGGAGCAATTGCAGAAGTGGATCAAGGAGATGGAAAGCCCAAGACAACAGAAGACTATAAATAGTAGACTTAGGTCTAGGGTTTAGAGTGACCTTTTTGTACTTTTGTATCACTTGTGACTTTGTAACCTAAATAATTTGTAAAATAAGGGCTTAGGGTTTGAGAGTCGTCGGCTTTCTAAGGAGTTAGAAGTCTTCATTCTGCAGTATGGGATGCAGGATGGAAGGCATAGGTACAGGGTCCAACCAGAAGCCTTTAGGCAATGGTTGTTCTTGGACGAAGCTTTGAAGCAAGTCCAAGATAACTTGGAGGTCAAGAAACCGTGACAGGTTCTGAAGATCAGCAGAAGATGTAACACCCTTCTCTAATACCCCCAATTAAGCAGTTAAATCATTTAGGCACGAAAGAAAATTTCGCCAGAGTAAGCCTAAAACATGGCATAGAAAAGGATGCAACATTATAACTGAAAATAAATACATACAACACCTGCTCTATATGATATGTAACAGTGGGGCAACTAACAGCAAACAAAGGACTCAGTCCTTACACCCACATAACAGACAATATTTAGCATATAAGCGGAAAAGCTAAACATTGAAAACCACAAACATATATTTACATCATATATGTACAGCATCAGTTAATCTCATCAAACATCAAGTTTTATACAAATAAAACATCAACAGATACATATAACAGTGTATCACAAAAGACCCCAAAAGTCCTAGCTACCTGGTGCTACACATCAGAGCCAACCGACCAACAGGAAACTGAAGACTAGCTTCACAAAATATTAGGACTCCACGTACCTAATCTGCAATGCCAATACGGCATTAAACCACAGCAGAAGGGTGAGAAATACAATCATAATAACAATGCATAAAATGATGTATCTCAAATAACAAGCATAACAATTTCTCACCACATCTCATCAATTATATCACAATACAAATATAAATACCAAGTATAAAAAGTATACACACAATTACCCTTCATCCTGAACACACATGTACCTGTTCGTATCACAGTACATCTTTACCAAGAATACAAACATAGTAGTCTATATAACATACATCGCATCAAAGCTGGGAATGACATAATGATCATACTACCCCAGTACATACTCTACTAGGAACGACTATCTAGTCATTCTACCCTAGCACACCTCGCCTTAGGAGTGACAACCTAGTCATACCACCCTAATTAATGCAACAACAACAACAACACTACATTCATACACACGCAACTCACACAAAGAATTACCCACAACCCATATTGATATTCGTTTATACAATATGTTGTGCTATACAGCCACTACCAAATACGAACACCATCATCACTATTCCATCGACGCATAAATATCAAAATAATAAATGCAAGCTATAGAGACCAACTAGACTCTATACAATTGCAATGCGATACCGACTCGCTCTTCAATTGAAGAACTCAATGCGAACCATCCTCCCACTAAAGGCCTATGATGATTCAACCATCGATCATACGATGTCTCCAAATTGTTCACACCGCAGCGGACACAATCCAATTACCCAAACCCTACAAGTGCACACAAACACCCAGCAGATTCTCCGAGGAATCTAACATCCCAAACGATGCTCAGCAGACTCTCCGAGGGGTCTAACATCCTACATGATGCTCAGCAGACTCTCCACGGAATCTAACATCTCAATGATGTTCAGCAGACTCTCCACGGAATCTAACATCTCAATGATGTTCAGCAGACTCTCCACGGAATCTATATTCAGCAGATTCTCCACGGAATCTATAATCGGATTCTCATTTGAATCGGTCAACACAAGAATGCATATTATGACACTCTTGAAATGCATACCTATTCACCCACACAGTCATGCATTTATCACAGAACAATCATAAACCGTTTATAACATCAATAATTAGCATATTGAACTTTTCCTGAAAAATCACTATTCACACTTTTATCGGAAAAAGTCGGCTAAAACAGATAAATTCCATCCACCACAGAAATACACATCAATAACAGTCATACTAATCAACAACAGTCAGTTCAATCACAATTAAGAAACTTAACTTTTTCTATAATTTTACTATTTACAAATAGTCGGAAAAGTCGGCCAAAAGTCGGCCAAAAATAATATTTTTCATCATCATCAAAAAGTACTCCTCAACACCTTCGATTCGATATAAAGAACTCTTAAATCCGATAAACGACGAATAAGTTACGAATATTTCAAAATAACGCAAAAACATGAACCGGACACCCGACACTTAAGAAACGGTTCGTAAAAACTGTACCGATTGGACCAAGTTCAGACCCCAAAACTATTTTTCCTAGAAAGAACATCTCGTTAGCTTCCCAACGCTTCGAACGAGGATCAAAACCAACTTACGGTTCAAGAGATATAAATTTCCGAAGTTTACCGAAAAATGACACAAAACAGAATTTTTTCTGCTGCAGTCGTGTCCGTACGACTGCGCAGAAAATCACAAATTCTGTTTCAGCATTGGTTCAGCGGCGTAATCGCCCGAAACCCGACCGATTCAATTATTTTCTTCAAACAAAATACATGGTAATCCTCCATAAATACATACGGACGTATTAGAATCGAAAATTACGCGATTCCGCGACTTTTAGAAAACACTATTCATAAGCTCAAAAACTCGAATTCTCCGATTCTTAACCGATTCTAACGAAACAAGTGTCTATAACATCGGCCTCACCTCACTCGTCAATTATACGAAATCTGTTTCGAAATCCATCAGTGAAAACATCGTTTACGGACGATTTTGTAAAATTCAACCTAAAAACTCATAATTCCAAACATAACGAAAACAGACGAAATAAACCGATACACAATAGTATACAGAGTTAAGATAACGGTATTTCACACCCTTACCCGAATTAAGTGATCGCTCGAGTTCGTTTCGTCCGATTCCAAGCCTTGCTCCAATTTTCCTCTTCTTTCTCTTTTTCTTCCTTTTCTTCTCTTTTCTAACTTTCTTAACTTATGTTTTTATTTTTCTCACTTCTAACTACTTATATCACATATATAACACATTCTTACTAACTATCATTTCTAAATTCATTTTTTCTCAAAAAGTCATAAAACTAATAACTCAATATAATATTTTGTGAAATATCTAAAATACCCGCTATTATAATTTTCCCCGCGAATATCACTAAAACGGTAAAAAGTCAACATATCCAAAAAAAAAAACCACATAATAACATACTAACATCATAAATGAAGTAAATAACACTCAAATGCTCAAAAACCAAAACATCACAAAACGCAAGTTTCGCCCGGCAGCACAAACCCTCGCCAGACGATACAAAGAAACTCCAATCATCCCAAAATAACACAATTATCATACATATAGCTCAATTAGAATAAAATACTCCACAAAATGATATAATTAATCACATAAAATACAGATAAATGAAATCGGGCTGTTACAGAAGACAGAGACAACACAGGGTGTGAAGGAGGATGTGAGTAGGTCTCTCATATCAAGGTTGTAAATGACTAGAGTTTAACCTTGGTAAAGATGTTCATTGAAGGTAGTGATTAGGATAAAGTTGTAAACGGGGTGGTTTAACTTTAGGGCAATACTACAGATAGTGAAATCTTCATCCTGGATTGGTATCCCCCAGAGTAGGTGAATTGCACCGAACTGGGTCAACATATCTTGTGTTATTTATTATTCTGCTATTTATAGTTTTCTGTAATTGTGTTCTTGACTGACATGTCCCAACATGATGTCGTAACATATTTTGGTGACTTTGCTGCTGCACTTCATAACAGTAGCTGTGTATTCAACCTTGTTTACTATAGATGCAGTAATCAATGTCTTAACATTCAGATGGGAAATTCGAGTACCTGCATAACCAGAATTTCACCTTAAAACATGAGTCAAGAAGCTCAAAGGGACCTCATGCACCCAATCATAGAGTCAAAATAGTCTCACAGAAAGCATTCATCAAAAAATCAGGAATTAGGGTTTCTTGACCTAATTAACCCCTAAGTTGACTTTGGGGCAAGACATGAACCAAGACCTTAAGACATGATTTGAGGGCCTCAAATACACCACATTGATCCATTTACAACAATGGATTGATCCAAGAAGCTTGATTCACAAGTTTCAAATTCATCTGGACCACAATTAGGGTTTTGAAGAAAAAGTTAATTGTACCTTTAACTTTAGACCAAGATATGTTCCCAAACCTTGGGACATGATTCAAGACACCCTAAAACAGCTATGGAATCCATACATTAGGTTTGAATTAGGTCAAGGACTTGATTACATAGAGGATCACACATTGAAGTTCATTTGACAAAAAGTCAACTGTGCCCAAAATCAAGTTTGACTTTTTGAATTTTTTCACATATGTGGCTCCCCTAAGTCAAAAACAATGTTAATGCATGGTTTTGATCATCATCCATCAAGAAAAATCAAGAAAAATAGAGTTACTTGCAAAAGGGGCAAACATAGGAAACTTGAGTTTTTCTAAGTTATGGAACAAAATGGATTTGGTACCAACTTTGCAAGGTCATAACTCCCAAAACCCAAGACCTTTTTCTTCCATGCAAAGCTCAAATGAAAGTTCACAAGACATACTTCAAAAGTGTTAACTACAAAAGATTCCAAATCCTGATGGATTTTGAGTTATGGATTAATCAAAATCACAAAAACATGAAAATAGACACTTTTTCTAACACTTAGTGAAATTTTCAAGTCATAATATGTTTTACTTCTTCACCAACTTTGAGGCCATTTTTCATTATGATCCAAGATGTTTCAAGACTAATGTTGGACATCAAAGTTAAATTATGATATACAAGCTTTCCAAAGAGTACAAGAACTCCCATTAATTCAACTTGAGCAAGGAGTTATGAACCTCACAACATGCCTTGCTCAAACTGATTTTCATGACAACATTTGGCAGATTATGTGCATTTCTTGTGCCACACGATTTCCATTTCCAATTTTGTCATCTTCCAAGCTTTGTCCTTTTACAAGATCATAAAGAATATTGATGAGTCACTTGATGATTTCAACTTTGAACCCTTGAGTCAAGAAATCAACTTGGCATGTGCAAAATCATCATTTACATGAACCTTGATTTTCAAATTTGGCATCAAGGATTTATGTGATGCATAGAGGTGGCATGAATCAGTTACAAACCAACCAAAAGGAGTCAAGAAACATGAGTGTTCAAACCTGCAAAGTTGGTTGAAGTCAAGATAAGAGGAGACTTGGTACCTTGGCATTTAAGAAAGTGCTACATGACAAAATCCATTGGATAATAGAATGCTCCCTCATCCACTCACTATTCCTTCAAAAACAAACTTCTTCTACTATAAATAGAGGTCATTTCTGATGTTTCAAACCACACCAAAACAATACCAAAGCCTTGTTTTCTCACTCTCCCTCTCTTACTTCAATTTCAAGTCACATTGGAGCAATTTGGGAATTCTTGAAACCAAAGCAAAAACCACTCAAATAGCCATCCAAACACATCATAAATCATTTGTTGGAGGTGATTAAACCTTCATTCTCATTGTACAACACCAAAATCAGAAAGTCAACCTCTAAAACCTCAAATTTTGACTTTTCTACATTTTTCAAACCATGTCTTGATCCAATCACTTTCAAAACCAAACAACCTTTCAAATACTCTCCAAATATCATCCTCAAACTGTCCCAACAAGTTTTCATCAACTGTAACACCATTTGTGTGAGTTACCATTTTGGTCACTTTTGCCGCTTTTGCAAGAAAGAGCCAGTTCTTGTTCCTGAGGTTTCTAGCTGGTTTTGATCATCCTAAAAGCTTCTAAGGGATTAATCAAGAGTGTCTAAGGCATTAGATTACTTCTGGCATAAGTTCCATACCCCAAATTTTGACCACCAAGATTTCCCATCATTGTGAAGATCATCACCACAATATGGATGTACCTTCATGCCTCATCAATCTCCTCAAAGATGGTTGAGCATTCACTATAATCAAGACTTAGGATTCCAAGCCCTCTTAGAGCACTTAGACAAAGGATCAATCAAGAAATGACATGATCTTCAACTTATCTAAACCTCTCAAACACCCATAAGAGATCAAAAGGACTCTCACATCAAGAATCAAGCACAAAGTTACAACATTCCAAGTGGATCAAGCCTCAAGATCGCTAGTGTCACCAAATTAGGATTTTGGTCGACCAAGGACTCCAGATGGAAATTTTCATCTGGGCATGAACCAATGCTTCAAAGTACAACCCAAGATACTCCAAAGGACCTCATGGACCCAATCATCAAGTTAATTTAACCTCAGGGGATGCATTTACCAAAAATCAGGAATTAGGGTTTCTTGACCTAATTCACCCCTAAGTTGACTTTTGATGCAATACATGAGCCAAGACCTCAAAACATGATTTTAGGGCCTAAAATACACCATATTGATCCAAGAAGCTTGATTCAAAAGTTTTAATTTCATCTGGACCACAATTAGGGTTTTGAAGAAAAAAGTCAACTGTACCTGATCGTGAAGGCTGGATCAGATCCTGTTGAAGTGGGCCACGAAGAACGTCTGAGATGCTGGGCGTATGGAGAGGAGGAGGGGGTGTACCTGCAAGGTACTCCGACGCTCAAGTAAGAAAGGGTCAGAGAAAAGGGGCAAGTACAAAGTATTAGTTCGTAGGGTGAATATTGGATACCTGACCCTCTCAAGCGAGAGGGTTTATATAGAGCCCCCAGCGCGTGGCCAACGGTCCTATTTTCGGGGCGAAATAACCGTTTTCCTGAAGAATATGTAACTGCCCAAACTAGCCGTTATGTCGGGCAGGGTGCCCGAAACTAGCCGTTATGTCGGGCATATGAGTAGTTTCGGGCACATGCCCTCATCTATTTGGGGAGTGGAGAAGTCGTGCATAACGGGCAGCATTTCCGAGGAGGAGTGATGCAGTTCTTGCCCGGTTGGAGGGACAGAAAGGTAACTTTTTCCCATTTGTGGATTGGACTTAGGCAATTGGGTCGTTCTAGAGCAGAAGTGGATTGGGCCATGCCTGGCCATTGGTCCAGTCCAGAACAGGAGCCCCCCAAGTCGTTGCTCCCGAGCATGAAAGTGATGACTTAAGGGCAGCTCGTTGCTCTGGGGAGCTATCGTGAAGTCATCGTTTGGCGATGGGGAAGGGTCTCATGACGCCCGTGATCCTCGGTGTTTGTGGCATTCCTGACCGCGACCGTGTTGCCCGTCGTGCGGGGAGACTGACGGTTAGTCAGAATTGGAAACGTTAGGGCGCCACGTGTGCCTAAAGCTCCGTGTAGCTGTTACTAGGCAATGATGGCTAGTTAATAGCCATCATGACCTACGAGCGCGTGTCACCGCACGTGCCCCTCTGTATAAAAGGGGGAAACTCGTTCCATTTCAAACTTTTCGCTCTGATTTCTCTTCGTCTTCTTCAGAATTCCTGCTCGTCACCGTCGCTGCTATTCCGGCCACCGCATCAACTTCCGAGGAACCGTTTTTCATCTTCTAAATCAAGTAAGTTTGCTTATTCTGTGCTCTTTTACCCATTTGATGGTTGTTTGTAGTCTTGCATGTGGTTAGGTTTAGGTTAGAAGATGAACTAGATTAGTTTTCGGTGATTGTTGGTGGTGGACGGTGGTCGCGCCATTTTCTGCCGCCGATGAAGCCGCTAGGTTTTAGGATATTCTGGTGAATCGGGTGGTTTCCGGCATCATTGTGATGATGATGCCTGCGCAACCGCCGTGATTGTTCAGATTCAGAAGCAGTGACGAAGTTTCCGGCGAATTTTCCCAGTTTCCGGTGAAGCTTTGCAGTTTCCGGCGGAGCTTCAAACTGAAACCGAGAAGTGGCTCTAGGAAGTTCTTCGTATGGAAGGGGCTTCTCCGGGCATTTCCTTGTGGGAGACTCAGCGTTTCTGAGTTTTTCTTTTGATGTTAGGGCTTAGGCCGGGGACGTTGTCCTCAGCCCTTTGCGCGCCCTTTCACTTGACTAGCGGTGTAAAGGTGGATTTGATCTATTGTCGAATTCACTTTTTTCTCTGCTTTTCAGGTGATCGATATGGCGACGGGGCAGATGGAGAAATTATCCTGGACTCGTCCGAGGAAGATGCGAGTTCCTCGGACAACAGTAGTTCGACGACTTCAAGTATCCCCTGCGAGGTCGGGGAAGAAGAGGAAATAGAAGATATGGAAGAGGATGTCGTCGAAGATTCCGAGGAGGAGTGGGAGGTGGTGGAACCTGCCGAGCATGGTTCCACCTTCGCCACGTACCTTGGGGATGTTTTTACGGAAGTCGAACCAGAGGGGGAGTGGAAGGTACACTTTCCCTCCGAAGATGATCGGGTCTGCACGGATTTCATAGATCGCTTTACTATGTATGAATATGCGTTTAAAGAGCTAGGATTGAGATTGTCGTTCACTGATTTTTAGCAATCAGTGTTTGTGCACTTGAAGTTGGCCCCCACACAGCTGCACCCGAACTCATTGGCCTTCATACAGGCATTTGAGCTGACCTGTGATTTCTTGAAGATTGGGGCTACTCTTCCCTTGTTCTTCACAGTCTTCCACCTTCAACGGCAGCTCTCGGGGAGGAAGTACAAATGGGTCTCGTTGAAGCAACCACGTAAGCTGTTCAAGCCTTTCTCTGAATCGATACGGACATTTAAGGAGAGGTACTACATCATTGAGCCCGTATCGGAAGCTACCCAAGACAGCACTTACCTCTGGGAGATCGAGGTCGACGAGGAGGGAAACAAGCTGCACGACGAGGCTGGGAAGTTTATCGGGGAGAGAGTGTACAAGTTCCCCATCCACTGGAGACCTGGCCATTTCACCAAGAAGCCCGGCGATTATGTTCTTCAGCCGCACGAGTTAGACGGGCAGGATGCCGTTGCGTATGAGACACTGGTGAAGTATGTTAACTCCTTCCTACTTGCTCAATACTGGACAAAGAAGGGTGAACCGATCTTCGTGGAGGATGGTAGTCAGAGGGTTGAATATCGCTTCATTAATACCAAGGCACTCCTGGAGTGCAAGACTCCTGCGGAAGCCCAGAAGCTGCTCGGCAGACTTAGTTATTTTAATTTGCCTGAACTATTTTCTTTTCTCGTATCTAACATGCTCGTATTCTGTTTGTACAGGTGAGATGCCTCAGGCTCATGAGAGGGTGGTGAAAAATGCTCTTGTGAGTAACAAGGCTGGAATGGCTCCTCCGAAGTCTCGATTTGCCAATGCGTGTGCTCCCACTCCTGCTCAGTGTACCACGGGGACCTCTTCTCCCACTCCAGCTCCTCGGGGATCTCCCTTGCCTTTGGACTCGCGAACCAAGCGGCCGAGGGCCAACGACGCCGTGGAACTCAGTCGAGCCCCCGAGAAAGGGAGGTTCGAGCTTCCTTCTTGCATACTTGATAGAAGATACTTTGAGGGGAACTCCCTGATCGTGCCGCGGGCAGAATCTCTTCGGCTGGAAAGCATGGACCGTCCGAGCAAGAGGATGTTGGTGGCCCAAGATGCTTCTGCACTGGTCAGAGTTCTTGAAATGGCGGCCATATACGCTGAAGTGGACTCTGCAACTGAGTCTTAGCTCAAGGCTTCTCGGGCTACCATGGTATCTCTCACGGAGGAGGTGAAGAGTGCCGACGATGCTCAGAAGAAGGCCGACGAGGAGGTGGCCAGGCTGAAGAAGGAGAATTATGTGCTGGCGGCAGAGAAGAAGGCGGCTGGGGAGCTGGTCCAGTAGTTGAGGGTCGTCAATGCCCCGGGCGAAGATAAACCCGAGGATGTGAAGGAACTGAAGACAAGGTCCGAGCTAGTTGCCCGTATTGTTGCGGCCGAGGATGATAATATTATTATTGCGGACGAATCCTTCAAGAATGTCGTGTCTCAACTGCGGGTGGTAAACCCCGGACTTGACATTTCTACTGAGGGTACTCATTATCTGGCGCATGTTGAAGATGGCCGGATCGCTATGTCTGACGCCCTTCTTGAAGAGAATGCCGAGGATCAGCCCACGGAGAACCAGGAGCCTCAGCCCGAGCCTGCCGACCAGATGGATGAGTGAGGGATTTTCTTTATGTTGTTGTAATTTGTCTGGTCTGTGTGTCGTGTATTTGATGTAACCTATTTTGGGGGCGTGGCCCCCGGTCTATGTAATCCAGTACAATCATGGTCCTAGTGGCCATTCATCATACTTAAATTATGTGTCCGGTCCTGGTGGTCGGTTCTGTTATTTGTATGGTTTACTTGCTTTTATTTTCTGTTAAGTGTTATACTCATGTTCGTTGTGAATGTATCTCTGCCCGTGATAGGGAGTATTTGACTTATGTGAAGTTTTAAGGGATTGCTCGTTGTAGATGTGTTCGGCAGTGAGGGGTACTGGTCGAACGGCCGGGGAATATCCTGGCGGGGGTGTAGAGCTCGGGTCGCGTTTGAGGCCTGAGTTCGCGGCGTGAACGTCCCATCGCAAGCTGGGGTTCTGCTAGTCATGGTACTTTGACGATGACAATGCTCGATTGAGGACTGTTGTCGAGCAGATACTCAGCCTGTTACTGAGCGGGGTTCTCCTTTATTAGAATGCGACGCTTGTACCTAGGCGTGCATAGTGGTCGGTAGCTGAAGTTCGTCGTCGTGACGGGTCGAATCTAGAATTAGGGCCTTAACTATAGTATTGTTTTAGCTTTTCGGCGTTCCATGGTCGAACAAGTTCTTCCCCGTTGAGATGTTCTAGATAATAGGCCTCATTCTCCATTTTTGGTCTGACATGATAGGGTCCTTCCCAGTTGGCGGTTAGTTTACCCTTGCGAGAGTTTTTGTGGTTTCTCTTTAGAACAAGGCTTCCCACGTCGAACTCTCGTCATATCACCTTGGCGTTGTGCCTGATGGTAATTTTTTATTTTAATGAGGCTTCGCGGAGGGCTGCCCCAATTCGGATTTCCTCGACGAGGTCAAGCTCTTCTCTTAATGATTCGTCATTCATCTCCTCGTCTAGGGGCGACTCTGTCCGCCTGGAGGGTACGTGAACTTTGACGGGGATTACAGCCTCGGTCCCGTATGCTAGACGAAAAGGCATTTCCCCTGTTGTAGAGTGTGGAGTTGTGCGGTATGCCGATAAGACACTGTGTAGTTCCTCGACCCAGGCCTTCTTTGTTTCGTCGAGCCTTCATTTGAGGCCTCGAAGGATGAACCGGTTAGCTACTTCAGCCTGCCCATTTGTTTGGGGGTGCTCGACGGACGCAAAGTGTTGCTTCGTGCCTAGTAGGGCAACAGAGTCTTAGAACTTCCTATCTGTGAATTCGTTCCCATTGTCCGTTACTATCGCTTGGGGGATGCCGAAACATGCGAGGATGTTTTGTTTGTAGAAACGTAGTATATTGAGGGCAGTTATTTTTGCTAGGGCCTCTGCTTCTATCCATTTTGTGAAGTAGTCTACGCCCACTATTGGGTATTTGTTCTGATTTAATCCTACTATGAAGGGTCCTAGGATGTCTAGGCCCCACCAGGCAAATGGCCACGGGGAGGACATAGCCTTGAGCTCGTTAGGTGGAGCCAGGTGCATGTCCCCGTGCCGTTGGCATTTATCGCATTTCTTCACGTGTTCTTTAGCGTCGCGCTGCATGGTCGGCCAATAATATCCTGCTCGGAGGGCCTTTCGGGCAAGTGACCTTCCTCCGAGATGTTGGGCGTTGATTCCTTCGTGGGTTTCGCGTAAGATGTGTGCGACCATTTCTTCCTCGACACACCTGAGCAGCGGGATGGAGAATCCTCGCCTGTAAAGTTTATCTTCGACCAGGACGTAGGAGCAAGCTCTTCGCCTAACTACGATGACCTCTTTTGGGTCAGACGGAAGTTCATTTTTAGCGAGATAGTTGTAGACAGGGGTCATCTAACAGTGGTTGTCGCCGATCAGCTGTACGTGGAGGGTCGGGGAGGCCCTCTCGATACTGGGTCGAGGAAGTACCTCCTGTATGACGAACTTGTTTCTGCCTTTCTTCTTTGTACTGGCTAGTTTGGATAAAACATCTGCTAGGACGTTGTGTTTGCGGGGAACATGTTTCACTTCTACCGTTGTGAACTTTGCCATTTCCTTTTTGATCATGGCTAAGTATTCGGTTAAGTTGTCGTTTTTGGCTTGATATTCTCCTCGGACCTGAAGGGCCACGAGTTGTGAATCTGTGCAAATGACGACTTCTTCTACGTCCAGGTCCTCGGCTAGAAGTAACCCAGTGAGGAAGGCTTCGTACTCAACCTGGTTGTTAGAGGTTAGGAAAGACAGGGTGAGCGACACTTCAACGATGATTCCTTCACTGCTTTCCAGTATGATGCCCGCACCGCTTCCTGCCGGGCTGGAGGCACCGTCCACAAAAATGGTCCATTTACGTGCTTCGTTCGCGGAAGAGTCTGCGAACGTCATTTTTGCGACAAAGTTGGCCAGAGCTTGGGCCTTAAGGGATTTCCTGCTTTCGTATTGGATGTCAAATTCGGATAGTTCAAGTGACCATTTGAGCATTCGACCGGCCATATCTGGTCATCCCAGCAGCTGCTTTATGGGCTGATCTGTTCGAACCACGATCATGTGGGCTAGGAAGTAGTATCTTAATCTTCTGGCTGCGTTGATGAGGGTCAGAGCCACTTTCTCTATCTTTTGGTACCTTAACTCTGGCCCTTGTAGTGCTTTGCTCATGAAATATATGGGCTTCTTCTCGTCAGGTGTCTCGCGGATGAGAGCGGCGCTTACTGTTTCGGTTGCTACGGCGAGGTATAGGTACAAGATTTCGCCATTGTCCGGGTGAGAGAGGACTGGTGGCTCTGAGAGCGCCCGTTTTAGATGGAGAAGAGCCTTGTCACATTCCTCGGTCCATTCAAACGCTGTCTCCTTGCGGAGGAGTTTGAAGAACGGTAAGGCGTGCTGGGCAAATTTGGCCACAAAACGAGTTAGTGACCTGAGCATCCCGTTGAGAGATTGGATGGATTTCTTTGACTTGGGCGTTGGAAACTCGGAAAATGCTCAGAACTCATTGGGATTGGCTTCGATTCCTCGTTCTGTTAAGTAGAAGCCGAGGAATTTTCCTGCTCAGACGCCGAATGTGCACTTCTCTAGGTTAAAATGCATTTTGTATTTTCTGGCCTGCTCGAAGACCTTTCTCAAATGGGCGGTGTGATCGGTTTCCTCGTGGGATTTTACGATCATGTCATCCATATAGACTTCGAGCATGTCACCTATATCTCCCCGAAAGACCTTATTCATCATTCTTTGATAGGTCGCTTCGGCGTTCTTCAGGCCAAAGGGAATTACGTTGTAGTAATAGTTGCCCGATTCGGTCATGAAGGCCGTGTACTTTTTGTCGGCCATCGCCATTGGAATTTGATTATAGCCTGAGTAGGCATCCATGAATGATAAAAGTTTAAAACCGAAATAATTATCAACAAGTTTATCAATATTGGGGAGGGGATAGGCATCCTTCGGGCATGCCTTATTAAGATCGGTGTAGTCAATGCACATTCGCCATTTGCCATTAGACTTTTTCACAAGTACAACGTTGGACAGCTAAGTGGTGTACTTGGCCTCCGAAATAAATTTGGCCTCGAGGAGGTCCTTTACAGCTTTTTCTGTAGCCTCCGTTTTCTCCGGAGACTGCTTTCTCCTATGTTGTGCTACAGCCTTGACGGCCGGGTTAATTGTCAGTTGGTGGCAGGCGACGGACAGATCCAAGCCGGGCATCTCGGCGGTGCTCCAGGAGAAGAGGTCGGCATTATCACAGAGGCATGCTTTGAGCTGCTTCCTCGCGATGTCGGGCAGGTCTGCTCCAATCTTTACTCCCTGCTAAGGGTCGTCGCCGAACAAAACGAGCTCGAAATTGCCATCTGGGATTGGGCGCATCGGATGGGAGCTGCTGCTGGACGAGTTGGTTAAACCTGCTCGGTCCTCCGGTTGGTCTTCTTTGGTGAAGCGGCTGTCAAGGTCGATGGAGTTGACCTGAGGCAGAGGCTTGGCTTCCTCGGAGCTGCTGGGCAAGGCTGGCTTGCTTGATACCTTTGGATTGGATGCAATGGCGTTGAGCCCCTTTGTGGCTGCTTTGAAACACCGGCGTGCAACTTCGATGTCGCCGTGGAGGGTGGAGACCATCCCTTTTGAAGTGTAATACTTCATCTTGAGGTGGACTGTTGAAGGCACAGCTACCAACTCAGCTAGAGTTGGTCTTCCAAATATGCACTGGTAAAGCGACGGGCAGTCGATTACTAGAAATTGTACCTTGACGGATCTGGTCATCTCAGCTGATCCAAAGGTTACGATCAGTTCGACGTATCCCCATGGCTTGGTCACTGATCCGTTGAATCCCTGTAAATTAGACCCCACATAAGGGGTAAGGTGTGATTCGTCCAGCTGAAGTGTTGAAAACAGCTGGGAGTACATATTGTCGACCGAGCTGCCCTGGTCGACGAGGATTCTGTGAACGTCGAAGTTCGCCATTCGGGCTCTGACAAGCAAAGGTATGCTCGAGTTTGGAGATCCCCCGAGGAGCTCTTCCCAGTAGAAGGAGATGGGGACAGAGCCCTTCTGGGCCTGATCGAGCGTAGTCACCTTATTGGAGCTTGTGTTGATCAGATAATCGAACTTTTGTTTCACGGAGCCCACCGTGACTTTGTTGAAGCCTCCGCCAGAGATAACCATGGCAGAGGGAAACGTCTCCCATGAGCCGTGGGCCGCGAAATAAGCAGGGGCACTGAGCTCGTCCGGGACGTAGAAGTCCTCTAGTCGCGATATGGACATGGCGACCAGGATGTTGGCCTCCTCCGAGGAGGGTATCTCTTCCTCTATTTTCTTGGACTCCTGGGCGTCCTGCCGAGGAGTATCCTTCTTCTTCGTGAACTTTTTCAGGTGGCCGTCCCTAATCAGTATCTCGGTAGTATCCTTCAGATGGATGCAGTCTTCAGTAATGTGGCCGTGACTCTTGTGGAAATGGCAGTATTTCGATTTGTCGGTGTTGGGTTTGGCCAGCAATTGTTTGGGGAAGCGGACCCCTGCCTGCTTGAATTCCAAATTTGCACATTCAGAAAGTATCTTCTACCTGGAGACGGTCAGGGAGGTATAGTCGTGGAATCGCCCGGAGGGTCCCTTGCTGTCGCGGGAGTCCCGAGGACGGTCCTCGCGCCTCTTTTCTTTTCAATAAGATGTTGAGGCTTCCTCGCCTCTGGAGGCTCGGGCGTTCTCCTGATGGCGTGATGCTCGGACGTTGATGGCCGCAACCTTCTCTTCGTATGTAATGTGCGATTGGGCTTTGAGAAGGAGGGCATCTAGGTTCCTAGGGGGTGCGAGGCCGACGACCTTAGAAAACTCGGAGCCTGGGCGGAGTCCTTGCTCGAGCAGAAATTTTTTCATCTCGTCTGTTGTAGGGACCTGTACTGCTTCTTTGTTGAACCTCTCGATATATACGCGGAGAGGTTCGTCCTTTCCTTGGATTATGGCTCCAAGGGAGGCCTCAGTCTTGGGATGACGGCGAGACCCTGTGAAATTCCATATGAACATTCTGCCCAGTTGCCTCAATGAGGTAATGGAGTCTTCGGGCAGCTGCTTGTACCACGTCATCGCCCTTTTTCAGAACGTGGTCGGAAATAGCCGGCACTTGATGGCGCCCCGTACGCCACGGTAGTCTAATAGCGCATCGATGTTCTCGATGTGCTCATCAGGGTCAGTAGTCCCGTCGTACGTGCCCAGTGACGGGGGCTTCTCCAGGCCCTTAGGGAGGTGGGTAGCCAAGATTTCCTGGGACAAAGGGCCGCGAGCAAACATTATGAAGTTTCCAAAGCATGGTCTTTGTTAAGGTAGTGAAAACGAATCTGAAAAAATGAGAACAATCAACAAAAATAACAATCCACAAACGAGATAATGGAAAATATCTAACAATAAATGGAAGACGAAGAATACCTTAATGTATGAAGCACGAGATTCACGGCTAATGGTGAAAACAAAGAGAAAAAATGGGTTCTAGGGTTTCACTTTGAAGGCAACGGCCTTACTGTCAATTAAGTGAAAGTTATTTCGCTTATATATGGGTAAACTATTTCACAACGGTTAACAATAACAACTGTATAGATAGGTATTTATTTATTATAAATATATCACTACGGTTAACCAGAATAACCGTAGTGATAACCCTTTTATCTGTGAATTTTAAAATAAATAAAAACCGTTTAGATAGGTATTTATTTATTATAAATATATCACTACGGTTAACCAGAAGAACCGTAGTGATAACCCTTTTATTTGTGAATTTTAAAATAAATAAAAAAGAAAAGGTGCGCCTTAACTTCTCACTTAATGCATTTGCAGTTTAAACATCAACAATGTAATTCACAATGCATCTGCAGTTTAAACATCAACAATGTAATTCAAGCCCTAATTCAACTATTAAATTTCATAACAAAGTAAACATTAAACATAAAGGAGACAAGAAAACATAACATCTTGATATTTCCAGAAAATATCTCTGATTTCAGTTTGTTCTTCAAATTCTTGTTCTTTTTCTTTAAATCCTCATACATAACCTCCAGATAGCCCACAACTTCCAACTCTGACTTCATAATGCTCTCATCGTCATTTCCATCTCTTTCTCCCACGTCTTCATCCCATATGAACAAATTACATGTTTCATCGCTCCTCCAAAATGGACATCTCCAAAAAAGCCTTCCTTTATTTGGTCCCTTCTTGCATTGATACGAAACCATACGACCATCACAACCACAAAAATTTCCAGATCGAGATTTTACACTGGAAGAAGATGTAGAAACACCTTTGGATGATTTTGTCTTCAAATGTGACATTGCAACACCTTAAAGTAGAACACTTTCTTGTTGTTGTTGTCTTCTTCCCGACAATGGTGACGGCGTTGGTGTTAGGTTTATTTCGTATTGTTTCTTTTTTCAATGGATAAATTGATATATACTTGGTGTTTAAAATACATAAAAAGAAGATTCAATTTGTAACAACGGTTTTGAGAAAAATCCGTCGTGATATCCTTATTATTTTTTAGTTAAATATTAATAAAACTTAAAAAGGGAGCATTTACATCAAAGGGATAAACTATTTGAGGGCGATGAGGTTCGAACCCATGATAGCTAGATTGTATCACCACGGTTTTCATAAAAATTGTTATTATACCCTTGAAATTTCTAATTAAAATAATGTGCGCGCATCCAGTACGCACTATAAGAACGGTGTATAGGATGTTGTTGTAAACCTGACGTTGTTGTTTGGGCGTTTTGTAGTAGTGTATGCTTGTATATATCTGCTTAGAGTTTTCCCTGGCAATTAGGTCTAGAATTAGATAAAGCCAGTGTTCACTCTTTCAACAGTCAAAAGTAGTTCCCCATAGGAATTCCAGATACAGTCTTGCCTTCTCTTGGGCTTATACAATATGGATCAAAGAGAAAGGCATTATTCCCGGTGAAACTTTTCTCAGACTGTCACTATTAGAAATTGTCAAAGAAATTCATTTCCCCCAGAGAGGATTAATTCCCAGTGAAACCTCCCTTGAATTTCTTCAAACCCTAGAACTGTTCACTAAAGAAAAGATTATTCCCGGTGAAACTTTTCTTGAAAGTTTCTTAAGTTTGGACCCCCAGGCTTCCTAAAAGCATCCCCGCCTCCTCTTGGGCTTTGTACAAGGACCCCCCGGCTTCTTAGAAGTTCTCATGCCTTCTCTTGGGCTTAATACAAGGACCCTGAAGACCTCTTAAAGGTATAAGACAAAACTTAGTCATCCTTTGCTAGAGCAGTCTTTCCAAAGTGTCAAAACATCAAATCATTTTAGGGTTGATTCTCATCCCTTAAAACACCAGCCTCCTCTTGGGCATCATACAAAGATAAACTCTTCCATACCAGTAGACTTGGACAGTCTAATCTCCTCTTGGATCTCAAAGACATTCTCAAGTTCCCTACAAACACAGGAGAAACCCTGGTCATTTAACCAATTTCCAGTAGAGTTAAAACCCTCATGGGTTCTGAAACTCAGTCTTTCATCCTAAATTTCCCCAGTTAGGGTCAGCTTATCATCAGAACCTCAAGGCATCTGATACGTCAACTCTTCTGTAACCCTCAGCAAGAGTTGATTCCCTATTTTGGACCTACCTCTGGATCTCAATGGTCCTCAGTAGAAGCCAGCCTCCTCTTGGGCTTTGTATAATGACTTTCCTCAGCAGAGTTAACCTTAAAAGCACTCTCTTGTTGAAACCATCACTTTTTCAGAACTCTCTTGTTGAGTCCAACACTCTCTTGTTGAGTCAAGCCTTTTCTAGCCTCCTCTTAGGCTTTGTATAAAGATTTTTCCCCACTCTCTTGTTGAGTCACCCCTTTCAGCCTCAATCTTGGGTTTGTACAAGACAAACAATGTACTCTCTTGTTGAGTCAATCTTATTTCTTAAAGCACTCTCTTGTTGAGTCAATCACCTTGTAAAAGCACTATATTATTGAGTCAATCACCTTGAAAAAGAACTCTCTTATTGAGTCTATCACCTTTTTAAAACACTCTGTTATTGAGTCAATCATCTTTTCAGCCTCCTCTTAGGCTTTGTATAATGATCCTTCTTTTCCTCAGCAAAAGTCAACCTCAATCTTGGGCTTTGTACAAGACACCCATAAATATCTTCAGCTGAGTCAGTCAAACATATTTTAGCCTCAATCTTGGGATTTGTACAAGAGACATATAAATCTCCCTAAGCAGAGTCAATCCTCTTTTCAGCCTCAATCTTGGGCTTTGTACAAGACAAATCATACTCTCCAACAGAGTCAGTCTTCTTTCAGCCATAATCTTAGGCTTTGTACAAGACAGATAAAACCTCTCACCAGTAGAGTCAGTTTCCCCTTTTAGCCTCAATCTTGGGCTTTGTACAAGACATATATAAACTTTCTCCAACAAAGTCAAATTCCTCTTAAGCTCTGTGTAAAATACCTCCCCAACGGAGTCAATTCCTCCCAGCCTTCTTTTAGGCTTTGTGAATTAATCCCCTAAGCAGGGTCAAAACCCCTTTTAGCCTCAATCTTGGGCTTTGTACAAGACAGACAAAATATTTCCCCAGAAAGTCAACTTTTAGCCTCCTCTTAGGCTTTGTATAATGATATCCCCCAAAGAGTCAGTCTCTTTTCAGCCTCAATCTTGGGCTTTGTACAAGACAGATAAACATTATCTTGTTGTGTCAGTCTTTCCCAGCCTCCTCTTAGGACTTGTTAATTTAAATATTCAAGCTGTTGTCCATCTCTTATCCTGGTAAACTTCTTTCTTTCATCTAATTGTTGTAAGTGACAAGCCTCTGGATTATTTACATCCATGCCACTGTCCCTCTCTTAGCATGAAAGATTCCTAACAAAAAATGGCATTGCTCTACACTGAGTTAAAGTTTTCCCCTTCAGGACAAATCCCCTATAAAGGAAATTATGACATTGTTGGATTCTCATATCCCAGTTAAAGTAACCCTCCTTTATAATCAGTCAACCAATAGTTGTGATAAACAAACGAGATGTCTCCCTTTAGAGATGAAAAATTCTCTCTTAATAATCTTTTAGCTTCAATCTTGGGCTTTAAAAATGACACAAATACTTCAATCTTGGGCTTTGAACAAGACACCAAAACATCATCTCTTTCCTCCCATAGAATAGGAGGAACTCCCCATCGTATAACCTGACCCCGAACTCCCCGAATCTCTTAAGCATTTGTTCAGTAAAACATTTGCATGCAAGGTTAGTTTTAGATAGCTTCCATTTCCTTTCCAGCTTCACAGGATAAATAAGAAATCAGAAAGTAGCACCCTACTTCTACCATTGCGGTGAGGAAAACCCTAGGCGATAAGGTGGTCGCGTCACCGACAAAAATCGCACGCTACAACAAGCATTTTGCAAGATAGCATAATGAGCTTCAAGAGGTAAGTGCATAACAACTCGAACTCTTTTAAATATGCATTGCTTTGATTTCCATTGATCATGAACATGTCATACATATCATATGTGTTGTGTTTGAACTAATTTACCATGCTATTGCTGCTTGTATGAAGAGATAACATAGAACTTGCAAATTTTGGCCTGTTTTGAAACCACTATCGGGTTTTAAAATGTAGGCATCTTAAGAAATTCTGAAACCACCATTGGATTCCTCATGAAATTCTAGGTAGGATCTATCTAAATTTCATCCAATTTCACGGAGAAATGAGGGAGATATGATCCTTCTTACAAATCACTCAAAAACTTGATTTTGCCTTGCCCTGACCTGAAAACAAGGCTACCCTTATGTATTCATGGGGGTGGTTTTAATACACGGATGTATCACCACCCCAGTGGTAGCAGCGCATGTGTGTTTGGTTGGAGGGCGTGGGTTCAACACCCACCCAGACCATTTTTGGCTCCCTCACATTTTGCTTTTTTTTTTTCTTATTTTTTCATGATTTTCTTAAATAATCTCAAAATTAATTTCTCTCTCAATTTTAATTATTTTTTATTGGTTCTTTTTTTGAAAATTTACAAAAATATTGAAATATTTTATTCAACAAAAAAATAAATTTATATTATTTATTTAATATAGCTTGAGTTTTTGTAATTAATTTCATTTTATTTGTTTTCAAACATTTTTAAAATGAGGTTTCCACCTTGAATTTTCAAATTTAATTGGATTCCAAGCTTTCATGTGATCAAACATGATTTTTCAAAACATTGTTTAAGATTTACAACTTGTTTTTCAATATATTTGGTATTTTATATCATTTAAAACACTTTTTGGCCTCTAATAGAGTGTAAAACCTAACCCCCTTTGTACATAAATAATTTGGGCCTCAGTCATTGTATAAGTCCCGATACAATTTTTAAAATAACGGTGCAATCACTGTTTTGCACCTGGGCCTCTCTTTGAGTATAAGCCCCAAACTTCCTTTTGAAACATCTTTCTTTTTGATTTAGATTCAAATTCAAAGTTTTATCAAAACTTTCTTCAAAATCTTGAATAACTAACCATGCAGCTGTAGTTACTGTGCTTGGGCTTGCACAACTGTAAGTTCCACTATCTTTTCATTATATACTTGTTTATATATTTCATCTATATATGTATATGCTTGTATATACTTGCTTAGAGTTTTCCCCAACAATTAGGTCTAGGTCTAGATCAAACCGGTGGTTACTCTTTCAATACAGTCAAAACTAGTTCCCCATAGGAAATTCCAGATACAGTCTTGCCTCCTCTTGGGCTTATACAATATGGAACAGAGAAAGGCATTATTCCCAATGAAACTTTTCTCAAGACTGTTCTAACTTAAAAATATATGTGTTCAAGAAATTCATTTCCCCAAAGAGGACTAATTCCCGGTAAAACCTCTTTTGAATTTCTTCAAACCTTAGATTTGTTCTGCAAAGAAAGGACTTATTCCCGGTGAAACCTATCTGGAACTTTTCTTAGGTTTGGACCCACAGGCTTCCTAAAAGCATCCCCAGCCTCCTCTTGGGCTTTGTATAAGGACCCACGGGCTTCTTAGAAGTTCTCAGCTTCCTGTTGGGCTTAGTACAAGGACCCGAAGAGCTCCCATAGGTATAGGACAAAACCTAGTCATCTCTACTAGTTCAATCCTCCAGAGAGAGTCAGAATTCCAGAAAATCTAGCCATTCTAGGGTTGATTCTCACCCCTTAAAACCACAACCTCCTCTTGGGCATCATACAAAGATCGTTCTCCAGTTAAGAGTCAACCTCTTTATACCAGTAGACTTGGAAAGTCTCATCCCCTCTTGGATCTCAAAGAAACCCTCAGGTTTCCTAAGAAAATAGGAAAACCCTGATCATTCCATCAATCTCCGTCAGAGTTTGAAACCTCCATTGGTTTTCATACTCAGAGTTTAAACCTTTACCATCAATAAAACCTTAACATGATCAGAGCCTCAGGGCATCTGATATTTCAACTCTTCTTCAATCCTCAGCAAGAGTTGATTCCCCAATTTGGACCTGTCTCTGGATCTCAATAATCCTTACCAGAAGCTAGCCTCCTCTTAGGCTTCATATTAGAATTTCCCCAGCTATCCTCCTCTTGGACTTTGTATAATGATTTTTCCTCACCAGATTTAGCCTCAATCTTGGGCTCTGTACAAGACAGATAAAACTTCTCCCCAGTGGAGTCAATCTCTTTTTAGCCTCAATCTTGGGCTTTGTACAAGACAGATGAAACCTCTCCCCAGTGGAGTCAATTTCTTTTAGCCTCAATCTTGGGCTTTATACAAGACAGACAAAATACTCCCCGGAAGAGTCAATCTCTTTTCAGCTTCAATCTTGGGCTTTAAACAAGACAATAAACAACCTTTTAGCTTCAACCTTGGGCTTTGATCAAGGCACACAAAAATCAACATCCCCTCAGATAAAATCAAGAGTTCTCTCTGTAGGAAAACATTTCTCTGTATATCACATATCAAGACAATTAATTAAAGAAACCCTAATTCCAGATAACTGCTGTAAGTGGCACACTTGTTGATTAAAAAATCCAAGATGTGGTCCCTCTTTATCTTGGTAAATCTCTTCTTTCATCTGATTGTTGTAAGTGGCAAGCCTCTGGATTATTTACATCCAAGCCAATGTCCCTCTCTTAGCATGGAAGATTCCTAAGGAAAAATGGCATTGCTCTACACTGAGTTAAAGTTTCCTCCTTCAGGATGTATCTCTTATAAAGGAAGTTACGACATTGCTGGATTCTATACATTCCAGTTTAAAGTAATTCCCCTTTATAACCAATCCTTCAAAAAACTGTGATAAGCAGGTGAGATACCTCCCTTTAGATATGACAAATTCTCTCTCAGTCAAACCTTTAGCTTCAATCTTGGGCTTTGAACAAGACACAAATACTCATCTAGCTTCAATCTTAGGCTTTGAACAAGACACCAAACATTTTTCCTCCCATAGAATAGGAGGAACTACGATTGCTATGATTTCCCTGTTATCTTTATGGGAATACGTAGGCATAAGATTGCGAAATCTTAGCGAGCACACCAACCTAAAACATTAGGTCTAGCACCTTCCCAAAAACAACGAAAAAACCCAAAAACAACAAAAACACTCTCTCAACACTCATAAAGGTGAAACTTTCCCAACCCATAATAGATAAACACCAGAAAGTATTTAAACATGCCACAGAAGATCTACGGATAACCATATATACATTGGGTGATTGACAACTTCCCTTTGTATAACCTGACCCCGGACCCCCCAATCTCTTAGAATTTGTTAAATAAAACATTTGCGTGAATGGTTAGTTTTAGATAGCTTCCCTTTCCTTTCCAGCTTCATAGGATAAATAAGAAATCAGAAAGTAGCAACCAAATTCCAACCATTGTGGTAAGGTGGTCACGTCACCGACAAAAATCACACGCTACAGGAAAATGGCGACTCTACTGGGGAGTCCTAGGATTAGAGTTCCTAAGAGGTCTAGGTTTTGTTTGGCATTTTCTATACTTCCTACTATATATATATATATATATATATATATATATATATATATATATCATTTACTGTTATACTACTTGATACCCGTGTTTAAATTTCTGTTAATTGAGAATGCGATTAATATGCATGTGGAAAGTTTGAGAGAACGTTAATATAAGTGGTGGCATATCCGTGAAATGCTTATAGGGAGTGAATCCCGACCAAGCTAACTTGGCAGTCCACCGAATCAGTCGAGGTACCCGTGCGGAAATATCGATGTTGAACGACTGATTATCATGAAAGCATCGTCTAGCCCAGTGCGGTACCCATGACCCTGAGGATTTAGTAGACATTAACCATATGGCCATTTGGTAGTGCGGTGACTATCGAGAATAGTTGATACATGATACTACACTCAAATAAGATTCATCCTAGGATATTACAGCTCCCTCGAGTGAATCAGCTTGCTGTTGGTATCCCTAGGAGGGGTCAATGACTTTGGGAACCTTTTAGAACCCGTTCTATAAGTACAAAAATTGACCAAAATAGTACAACCTTTTGGGATGGGTAGAGCCATGACTCCATACTCGTGACGTTGAACCCTTGAACCCATGTTTTCAAATGTCTTTGTGTGCTGCATTCATGCATTCATTAAAAATTAAAAAACTCTTTTCAAACAAGAAAAATAAAAATCTTTTTTTCAAAAGAAATAAAACAATAATTGCAAATATCAGAGGTTGCATTATGGATTTCGGTAGAAGGAAAACGCGCAAGTACACCTTCAAGGCTCCAAAACTAGAAGACTTAAGGAAATTGGGAAGGATGATTGCCAATCTCGAGGCTTTCAGAGCTAAGCACGGAGGACTGTTGTCTCTGTTAAGGGTCAACGTGGTTGAAGGAATCCTATCTACACTGGTAGAGTTCTACGATTCGGTTTACCACTGCTTCACTTTCCCGGATTACCAACTTGCACCAACACTGGAAGAGTACTCCCATATGATTGATTTACCTATCACTGATCAAGCTTCATTTTCTGAACTGGAAGAAATTCCAAAGGATCGGGCCATTGCAAGAGCATTCTCTTTGGATGAGTCAGAAGTTAGGACTCACATAACCACTAAAAGAGGAATCCAGGGTTTACCGGCTAAATTCCGGATGGAGAAAGCTCTATAATTTGCTAGTATAGGAAATATAACTTCCTTCAAAGACGCCTTTGTTCTGCTCATATATGGTTTATTCCTCTTTCCCAACATTGACAACTTCGTCGATACCAATGCTGTTAAGATATTCCTGATAGGAAACCCCGTGCCAACCTTGCTCACCGATGCTTATCATTCTGTGCATTTAAGGAATTTGTACAACAGAGGAATGATAAAATGTTGTGTACCCTTACTCTACAAATGGTTCATTTCTCATTTGCCCAAGTCGGCTACTTTTTGGGATCACAAGTGTAGCACGATTCTTATGGTCTTGAAGAATTATCGCTCGGGTACTACAGTTTGATTCATTTTTTATCCTATTGAGCTGATTAAGGAAGGGAAATAGATGTCTCCAATTAACCCTGCTTGCATACTGAATTTGAACAGCGGTCTGTTAGGTTACAGATGCTATGTGGATGTGGGGCCCAATCTTCGGTTATTTTGTTAAGAACACAGTGTCTGGATTATTTGTGAGGTTTTTGGTGTGTTTAGATTTGCTGCTTTTGGGTTGATTTGGTGGAGATACTGGGTTTTGGGTTTTTTATTAGTATGCTAGCTAAGATTTTTTCAATCTTATGCCTACGTATTCCCGTTTGATGAAACAGGTAAATCAGAGCGATCGAAGTTCCTCCTATTCTATGGGAGGAAAAGAGGTTGTTTTGGTGTCTTGTTCAAAGCGCAAGACGTGAAGCTAAAGGTGATTTGTATCTTGTTCAAAGCCCAAGATGTGAAGCTAAAGGGTTTATGGATGAGAGAGAAGTTGTCGTCTCTAAAGGGGGATATTTGGCCTGTTTATCACAACTGTCGGGTGACTGATTATAAAGGAGAATTACTTTAACAGGGATATGTGAATCCAACAATGCCATAATTTCCTTTATAGGGGATTTTTTAACCTGAAGGAGAAGACTTTAACTCAGTTTAGAGCAATGCCATCTTTCCTTAGGAATTTATCATGCTAAAAGAGGGACAGTGGCGTGGATGTAAATAATCCAGAGGCTTGCCGCTTACAACAATTAGATGGGGGGGGGGAAAGGAGTTGTTGATGTTTGTATGCTGTGAGCAAGGCACATATTTGGATGCTAAAAGGTTGATTGACTCAACCGGGGTTTTATTTATACAAAGCCTAAGAGGAGGCTAGTGACCCAACAAGAGAGTGCTAACAAGTGACTGACTCAAAAGAGGGTGCTTTTATGTGTCTTGTACGAAGCCCAAGACGAAAGCTAAAAGGGAAGTGACTCAACAAGACAGTCTGTTTGACAGGTGATTGACTCAACAAGAGAGTCTTTTATACTCAACAAGAGAGTGTTTTGTTGTCTCGTACGAAACCCGAGATAGAGGCTGAAAGGAGATTGACTCAACAAGAGAGTCTTTTATACTCAACAAGAGAGTGATTTCTATCTCGTATGAAGCCCGAGATGGAGGCTAAAAGTGGTTGACTCAACAAGAGAGTGTTTTATACTCAACAAGAGAGGGATTTCTATCTCGTACGAAGCCCAAGATGGTGGCTAAAAGGGTGACTCAACAAGAGAGTCTGAAAAGGTTAGCTCCACTGGGGAGAATCGTTGTACAAAGCCCAAGAGGAGGCAACTTATGCTGGTGACTGTTTCAGTTTAGTGACAGGTTCAGTATGTTGGATAAAAGAGAAAATCAGTTCTTATGAAGGAAAAATTAAAGGTATTGTTGTGCTTTGGCATTGATCAGAGGATCTGGGTTATTTCATGTTCTTTAAGGAAATGGGAAATCCAAAGGGTATTGAGACTGTCCAAGTCTACTGGTGTTCTGAGAAATCGATTCTCAGATAGTGAATGATCTTTGTATGACGCCCAAGAGAAGGCTAGTATGTGTAGCGTGGTTTTTGTGGTTTTGAATCACTATCGCTTTGGTACTACAATTCGATTCATTTTTTATCCTATTGAAGCTGATGAAGGAAGGGAAATAGACGTCTCCAATTAACCCTGCTTACAAACTGAGTTTAAACAGTCAAAACTGTTGGTTTATAGATGCGGCTTTAGTTTGTGGGTCTCTCTCTGCTTATTTTGTTCAGAACGAAATACCGGGATTGTTCATGGGGAATTTGTTGGGATACTGTGCTAGATTGGCTGGAGGTAGGGGACTTTGGGGTTTTTCGATTAGTGTGCTCGCTAAGATTCTTTTTCAATCTTATGCCTACGTATTCCCGGGATAGGGAAATCAGAGCGATCGTAGTTCCTCCTATTCTATGGGAGGAAATGGTGTTTTGGTGTCTTGTTCAAAGCCCAAGACATGAAGCTGAAGGTGGTTTATATCTTGTTCAAAGCCCAAGATGTGAAGCTGAAGGGTGTTGACTTTAGAGAGAATTTGTCATCTCTAAAGGGGTTTGTTTGTCACAATTGTTGCGTGATTGATTATAGAGGATAATTACTTTAGCTGGGATATGCGAATCTAGCAATGCCATAATTTCCTTTATAGGGGATTTTTAACCTGAAGGATAAGACTTTAACTCAGTGTAGAGTAATGCCATCTTTCCTTAGGAATTTCTCATTCTAAAAGAGGGACAGTGGCGTGGATGTAAATAGTCCAGAGGCTTGCCGCTTACAGCAATTAGATAGGGGGAAAAGGAGTTGTTGATGTTTGTATGATGTGACCAAAGCATGATTTGATGCTAAAAGGTTGATTGAATCAAACGAGGATTTCTTTACACAAAGCCTAAGAGGAGGCTATTGACCCAACAAGAAGATGCTTTTGTGTCTCGTACGAAGCCCGAGATAGAGGCTAAAAAGGGTTGACTTAAAAAGAGAGTATTTTTATATGAGTCTTGTATGAAGCCCAAGACGGAGGCTAAACAGGTTTGACTCAACAATAGAGTCTTTTATACTCACTGAGAGAGTGATTTGTATCTCGTATGAAGCCCGAGATGGAGGTTAAAGGTGATCGACTCAACAAGAGAGTCTTTTTATACTCAACAAGAGAGTGTTTTGTATCTTGTACAAAGACCGAGATGAAGGCTAAAAAAGGATTGACTCAACAAGAGAGTCTTTTATACTCAATAAGAGAGTGATTTGGTATCTCGTATGAAGCTCGAGATGGAGGCTAAAAGTTAGCTTCGCTGGGGAGGATCATTGTACAAAGCCCGAGAGGAGGCTGGGGTTACTGTTTCAGTTGAGTGACAGGTCCAGTATGTTGGTTAAAAGAGAAAATCAGTTCTTATATGGGTAATATTGTACTCATGGATTTGATCTGAGGACCGGGATTATTTACTATTCTTTAAGGAAATGGGGAATCCAAAGGGTATTGAAACTGTCCAAGTCTACGGGTGTTTTTTCCTATTTTTGAAAGGAACTTGAGAATGTCTTCAAGACTCAAGGAGATTAGACTGTCCAAGTCTAGAGTTTTATCTTTCGTACTATGTTTAAGAGAGATCAAGAGACAGTACATTCGCTGTAGAAAGATCTAGACTCTTTGAAAGACTGTTTTATTAAGATGACTAATTTCTGTTCCTATACCTTTAAGAGGTCGTCGGGACAATTTGTACGAAGCCCAAGAGGAGGCGAGAAAAACTTTTAAGAAGCCGACGGGACAATTTGTATGAAGCCCAAGAGGAGTCTATCTTCCCAGAGGAAGAATCATTATACGAAGCCTAAGAGGAGCCTGTGAAAACTTCTAAGAAGTCGACGGGCCCTTGTACAACGCCCAAGAGGAGGCGGGGATACTTTTAGGAAGCCTGTGGGTCCTTGCACTAAGCCCAAGAGGAGGCTGATGATCCGTTCCAGAAGGGGTTTCACTTGGAACATTGGCCTTATGTATATGAACTGTTCAAGGGGGAGATTTCTTAGATCTAGTTATCTAAAATTGTTGTAAAAGAAATTCTCATGGTTTAGGTTATGTTGAAATATCCGGGAGAACGTCGGATGTAAGGAGACGAGGTTTTGTTTTAGTTCTAGACGTAGTTGCCTGGGAAACTCTAAATATTTATATTTGTATTACACAGTCGATATGAGTTTATGAAAGAAGACTTACAATGAAACAGCCCCACAATACAGTTATATACATATGAAAGCGGTAAACGAAAGCGGGTAAACACTTACTCGGTTGTAGAGCTTCCATGCTGTTTGGTTAGTTTGTTCAACAAAGAAATCTTTGATAACAATATTATATTCAAAATCAAAGGAGAAAGTGCTTTTTAAAGGAAAATTGGGGCTTACAGCTCAAGGAGAGGCCCAGGATTTAATCAGTGATCGCACTGTCATTTTGTACAGGGACTTATACAAGTGACTGAGGCCCAAGAAAGATTTTTTGTACAAGGGGATGGGTCTTACACTCTCTCAAGAGGCCCAAAGGGTTTAAGGAGAAGCCCAGGGTTTATTTTGAAAAGGGCGATGATCGCGACGAGGTTTTGAAAACACCGTGGATCTTATACAATGACTGAGGCCCAAAAGTTTTTGGTTTCAAAAGGGGATTGGGTCTTACACTCTATTAGAGGCCCAAAAATGATTTTGAATGGGTCTTATAGCTCGAGGAGAGGCCCAGATGGTTTGTTTTAAACGGGCGATGATCGCGCCAAACATTTGAAATACAACTGGATTTATACAACATTTGAGGCCCAAAAGTTTTTATTTACCAAAGATTGGGTCTTACACTCTATTAGAGGCCCAAAGTGTTTTTAAAAGGTTTGATTAGGGTTGAATTAATTAAAACCCTAATTTGTTTCCAAAATGTGTTTTAATTGAATAAAAAATTCAATTAAAATGATCAAAATTGTTTCACATGTGGAAAACAAATTTTGATCTTGGATTAATGTTTCAAAAATCAAGTTTTGACCTACAAAATGATTAAAAGTCATTAAAATTTGCAAAATCAAGAAGTAAAAAATATTTTAAATGTCAAAAACAATTAAAATATTAATTCTTTGCAAATATATAAATTATATGAAATAAATAATATTTTTGGGATTTTTTGGTAAAATAAAATATTTTAACATTTTTGTGAATTATTAAAAAAAGAATCAACTCAAAATCATTAAAACTCAGAGAGAAATTAATTTTTGAATCAATTAAATAAAATCACAAAAATTCAAATATTCAAATATTTGAAAAAGGGCGCCAAGAACATCTTGGCCTTGCCCGCGTGCTCTGTTTTTCCCAGATTTGCGTTTTCTATCCAATCTCACTGAATACTTGATTATATCATGCAATCTACATATCAATTTGCTCGTTTTCACCTCACGATCATGTCTATGGTCTTTAATTTGATTTATTTTAAGCATGGAATAAGAAATCAAAGAGAAACCTCAAGAACCCTAAATTCTGCATGAAGGTTCAGAAATTCCATACACGATTCATACAAAGCAATTGATTGGGGGTAAACACTCTATGCATGATTATGAACATATGGCCAAATTATTGTGCAGCAAAAATTGCATGAATATTAGAGTTAGAAGAGCTCATGCTTACCACTTGCAGCTGGTGATCGTGTTTTGGGTTAGAGGTGTTACAGCTAGGTTCCAATGATCTGGATAGCTTCCCTAGGTGCCATGGAGTGGGTCTGGATGCTTGGAATGGATTGAAATGATCTGGAACTTGAGATGGCATCCCAACTGCAAATCTGTCAAAGGCTTGAGCAATTGGCTAGTGATTTTGTGATTTTGGTGTTACAGATGTTATGTGAGTGTTTGGATCACTTCTATATGATGTTTATGAGGTGTGTGTGTGATTGGTTTGGTTGGAATTTCTCTCAAACTCAAAACCCGATAGTGACTTGCTTTGGAAGGCAATTTTGGAGTGAAGAAGGTGATTTTGAGGAAAGCATCTGTTTGATGGCTTTGGTGTACTCAATCTAATCACAAATGAACTCTATTTATAGTAGAGCAAGTTTGTTTTGCAAGGAATTGTGAATAGCAGCTGCTGCATAGGTTTACCCAATGTTGAGCAATGAGAATCCAAGTCTCCTCTAGCCATTGACTAGAGGTTAGGGCAAGGCTGCTGGTTCCCTTGGTCTTGGATAAGTCTTGACTGAATTCAGTTGGCAATGGCTCAGTCCATGCCACCTTGGTGTATGCATTGAATGCTGCAATCCAAAATTGGAGTCGTGTCCCTCTTTTAGGCAATTCTAGGTTTGACATGCTATTTTTGGTTCCAAAGACTTGGGAGGCTTGGGATCAGAGTTGGTTCCTCCTTGGTCCCCCCTTGAGGTGTTTAGATGGATAGAGTTGCTTGGAATTGCACAAATTTGGCAAATCGAGCAAAACTCCAAAATCTGCCTTGCCTTGACAGTTTTCAGCAAGGCATGTTTCCATTGTCATATCTCATGGCTCAAGTGGAATTTGATGGAGTTCTTGGCCATTTTGGAAAGCCCTTATATGATACAACAACTGTTTGATCATAGTTGGTTTTGATACTTTTTGGATCCAAGTGAAAAATGCCCCTACATTTGGAAAAAAGTGAAGGAAGATTCTGACTTAGTGAAAATTTCACTAAGTGTTGGAAAAAAGTGACATTTTCACTTTTCTTGATTTTGTTCATTCCATAACTTGAAATCCACGGGGAATTGGAATGAGTGGTAGTTGAAGTTTTTGTAGAGGGTAATGAGAGCTACAAATCCATCTTTGGATGGGAAAAAATGACCTTGTGGTTTAGGAGTTATGATCCTCCAAAGTTGGTACCCTAGCCACTTTATTCCATAACTTAGAAAATTTTCTAAGTTTTTTATGGTTACCCCCTTTTACAAGTTATCCCACTTTTCTTGATTTTTCTTGATGAATGATGATTCCAATCACACATTAACATCATTTTAGGGTTAAAAAACCATAATTGTGAAAAATCTCAAAAAGTCAAAGTTTGACTTTTGTGCACAGTTGACTTTTTATCAGATGAATTCCAAACTGTGCGATCCTCTATGAAATCAAGTCCTTGACCTAAATCAAACTTGATGGATTGATTCCATAGGTGTTATAGGGTGTATTGGATCATGTCCTAGGGTTTGGGAGCATGTCCTGGTCAAAAGTCAAAGATACAGTTGACTTTTTCCGCGAAACCCTAACTGTGGTTTTGATGAAATTGAAACTTATTGCTCAAGCTTCTTGGATCAATCCATTGTTGAAAATGGATCAATGTGATGTATTTGAGACCCTCAAATCCCCTCTTGAGGTATTGGCTCATGTTTTGTCCCAAAAGTCACCTTAGGGGTGAATTAGGTCAAGAAACCCTAATTCCTGATTTTTAGTGAATGCCTCCCCTAAAGCCAAATGACTTGATGATTGGGTTCATGATGTCCCTTCGAGCATCATAGATTGTGCTTTGAAGCATTGGCTCATGTCCAGAGGAAAATTTCCATCTGGAGGCCCTGGTCGACCAAAACCCTAATTTGGTGACACTAGTGATCTTGAGGCTTAATCCACTAAAATGTTGCAACCTTGTGCTTGATTCTTGATGTGGGAGTCCTCTTGACCCTTTATGGATGTTTGAGATGTTAGAAAAATTGAAGATCATGTAATTCCTTGATTGATCCTTTGTCTAAGGCTCTTAGAGGGCTTGAAACCCTAAATTTGATTGTAGTGGATGCTCACCCATCTTTGGGGAGACTAATGGTTCATCCATATTGTAATGATGATTTGCACAATGATGGGAAATCTTAGTGGTCAAAATTTGGGGTATGACAGTATGTTAAGGGATGAAGGTTTGCCCATTAACTGGTCTGACACTTGAATCAGAAAGACAGCTCTAGAAAATTGATGACTAGGTTATGTTCCTATACCTGTAGAGGTCTCTAGGTCCTTGTACTCAGCCCAAGAGAAGGCATGAGAGCTTTTAAGACGCCAAAGGGTCCTTATACAATGCCCAAGAGAAGGCGGGGATGCTTTTAAGAAGCCTGTGGGTCCCCAAACCCCGAGAAGTTCAAGACATGCCATTCACTGAGAATAGATCAAGCCAGGCAAGTCCGAGAATTTGGAAGAAACTCAAGAGATGCCATTCAAGGAGAAAAGATCATCTCTGGGGAGTTAGAGTTTCTCTGACAATGTCTAAGGGTGACAGTCTGAGAAAGGGTTCACTGAGAATGCTGCCTTTCACGTCTTCATATTGTTTAACCCCAAGAGGAGGGAAGATTGTGTCTGGTAATCCTATGGGGATCTAGTTTTGTTTGTATTTAAGAGTGACCAATAGGGCTTTACCTAGTGCTAGACGTAGTTGCCGGAGAAAACTCTAAATAACTATACTAGTATTACACAGTTGATTTTTGACAAGTATATAAAATTTTGTGAAAGAAGACTTACAGTGAGCAGCCCCACAATAAAGTTATATATATATATATATATATATATATATGAAATAGGATAAAGAAAGCGGGTAAACACTTACTCGGTTGTAGAGCTTCCATGTTGTTTTGTTAGTTGTTCAACAAAGAAAGCTTTATTAACAATATTATATTCTAAATCAAAGGAGAAAGTGCTTTGAAAATATTGTTGGGGCTTACAGCTCAAGGAGAGGCCCAAGGTTTTATCAGTGATTACACTGTTGTTTTGAAATTGTACAGGGACTTATACAAGTGACTGAGGCCCAAAATGGTTTTCTGTACAAAGGGATGAGTCTTACACTCTCTCAAGAGTCCCAAAGGGTTTAAAGAAAAGGAATGAGGCTTATAACACGAGGGTAGGCCCAAAGGGTTTTGTTTGAAAAATGACGATCGCGCCGAGATTTCTTTAATGTACTGGGTCTTATACAATACATTGAGGCCCAAAAAGGTTTTATCTACAAGAGATGGGTCTTACACTCTATTAGAGGCCTAAAGGTTTATTTTTGCACATGTGGTGGGGCTTACAGCTCAAGGAGAGACCCAAAGGTTTTTGTTAAAAAGGCGACGATCGCGCCAAACTTTTTGATGGTGTCGGGACTTATACAATACACTGAGGCCCAAAAAGGTTTGTATTTACAAAGAATTGGGTCTTACACTCTACCAAGAGTCCCAAAGAGTTTTGAAAATGATTGATGAGGTTTGAAATCAAAGAAACCCTAATTTTCTTTCCCTTTAAAAGTAAATATTTAAAGAAAATCAATAAAAATGATAAAAATACCAAATGAGTTTGAATAAACCACTTGTGATTTTTGTTTAAGGTTTGAAAAATGAGGTTTTAATCATAAGATGAATTAAAACTCATTTGGTTTTGATTTTCAAGGTAAATATTCACTTTTAAAATGTTTAAAAACAATTAAAAAGAAATTTATTCACAAAAATACTAATTATATTAAATAAATAATACAAACTTGATTTTTTTGTGGAATAAAATATTTCAACATTTTTGTGATTTTTTACAATAAGAACCAATACAAAATAATTAAAATTGAGAGAGTTATTAATTTTTCAAACTATTAAAAATAATATGAAAAATAGTAGAAAAGTGGAAAAAATAGCAAAAAAGAGGGTCTGGGGCGAGGGGGATTCGAACCCCATACCTCTTGTGTATAGGGCACGCGCCTTACCACTAGGGTGATGATACATCCGTTGATTGAAACACAACCACAAATATACAAGGCTTGCCTTGTTTTTGGCCTGGCTCAAGGCAAGGCAAGGCAAGATTTTGGTTAGAAACGTGAATGCCATAAATTTTTCATTTCTCCATGGATTGGGACAACATTTAGGTCTATTCTGCCTAGAATTTCACAAGGAATCCAATGGTGGTGGTGTTTTTTTTTCAGATCATGCTCCTATTGAAAAACCCGATAGTGGTTTTGAAATAGGCAATGATTTGCATTTTCTGTGCTATCTCTTGGTACAGACATGAATTACATGATGAATTGGTTCAAACACAACACATATAACATGTACAAGATGTGCATGATCAGGGGACCTCAAAGCAATGCATATTTCAAAGAATTCAAGTTGAGATGCTTACCTCTTTTTGGAGCTTTTGTGCAATCTGCCAAGTGCTTTGTTCTAGAAATGATTTGATGCTTTGGACACCCTCAAATGATATCTTAGAAGCTTTTAGGATGGTTGGAATCAACTGGAAACCTCAGGAACAAGTTTGAGCTCTTTCTTGCAAAAGGGGCAAAAGTCGCCAAAATAGCAACTCTCTCAAATGGTGTTCCAGATGGGGGAACCATTTGGGACAGTTCAAGGATGATATTTGGAGTGTGTTTGAGGTTTTATTTGGTTTGGAAAGTGACTAAATCAAGACATGGCTTGAAAAATGCACAAAAGTCCAATTTTGAGGTTTTGAGAGGTGACTTTGTGATTTTAGTGTTACAGGTCGCTTGTGAGTGTTTGGATCACCTCTATATGATATTTATGAGGTGTGTGGGTGGTTGGTTTGGTTGGAATTTATCTCAAACTCAAAAACTCAGAGTTACCTTGCTAAAGAAGGTATTTTTGCCTAGAGAAAGAGATTTTGAGGAAAGCATCAGTTTGATGGCTTTGGTGTACTCAAACTATTCACAAATGAGATCTATTTATAGTAGAGCAAGTTTGTTTTGGGAGCAATAATGATTGGTAACTGCAACAGAGGTTTGGCCAATGTTGATCAATGAGAATCCAAGTCTCCTCTAGCCATTGACTAGAGGTTAGGGCACAGGCTACTGGTTCCCTTGGTCTTGGATATGTCTTGACTGAATTCAGTTGGAAAGGGCTCAGCCCATACCACCTTGGTGCATCCATTAAATGCTCCAAACCAAAATTGGAGTCTTGTCCCTCTTTTAGGCATTTCTAGGTTTGGCATGCTACTTTTGGCTCCAAAGACTTGGGAGGCTTATGGATCAGTGCTTGTCCCTCCTTGGTCTCCCCTTGAGGTGTTCAGATGGATAAGTGTGTTTGTCATTTGCACAAATTTGGAAAATCGAGCAAAATGCACAAATCTGCCTTGCTTTGACAGTTTTCAGCAAGGCATGTTGCCATTGTCATATCTCATGGCTCAAGTGGAATTTGATGGAGTTCTTGGCCATTTTGGAAAGCCCTCATATGATACAACAACTGTTTGATCATAATTGGTTTTGATACTTTTTGGATCCAAGTGAAAAATGCCCCTAAATTTGGAAAAAAAGTGAAGGCAGATTCTGACTTAGTGAAAATTTCACTAAGTGTTGGAAAAAAGTGACATTTTCACTTTTTGTGATTTTGATCATTCCATAACTTAAAATCCATGAGGAATTGGAATGAGTTGTGTTTGAAGCTATTGTAAAGGGCCATGAGAGCTACAAATCCAGCTTTGGATGGGGAAAAATGGCCTTGTGGTTTAGGAGATATGATCCTCTAAAGTTGGTACCCTAGCCACTTTGTTCCATAACTTAGAAAAATTTCTAAGTTTTTATGGTTACCCCTTTTACAAGTTATCCCACTTTTCTTGATTTTTCTTGATGAATGATGATTCCAACCACACATTAACATCATTTTAGGGTCAAAGAACGAAAATTGTGAAAAAAACTCAAAAAGTCAAAGTTGACTTTTGTGCACAATTGATGTTTTGTCAGATGAATTCCAAACTGTGTGATCCTCTATGAAATCAAGTCCTTGACCTAAATCAAACTTGATGGATTGATTTCATAGGTGTTATAGGGTGTATTGAATCATTTCCCAAAGTTTGGGAGCATGCCTGGGTCAAAAGTCAAAGGCACAGTTGACTTTTCCCGCGAAACCCTAATTGTGGTTTTGATGAAATTGAAACTTGTTGCTCAAGCTTCTTATACCAATCCATTGTTGCAAATGGATCAATATGGTGTATTAGAGACCCTCAAATCCTCATTTGAGGTCTTGGCTCATGTTTTATCTCAAAAGTCAACTTAGGGGTGAATTTGGTCAAGAAACCCTAATTCCTGGTTTTTTTATGAATGCATCCCCTGAGACATAATTGAATTGATGATTGGGTTCATGATGTCCCTTGGAGCATCATAGGTTATGCTTTGAAGCATTGGCTCATGCCTAGAGGAAATTTTCCATCTGGAGGCCCTGGTCGACCAAAACCCTAATTTGGTGACACTATTGATTTTGAGGCTTGATCCACTCAGAATGCTGCAATCTTGTGCTTCCTTCTTGCTGTGGGAGTCCTCTTGATCCATTAGCGATATTTGAGAGGTTATACAAGTTGATGATCATGTCATTCCTTGATTGATCATTTGTCTAAGAGCTCAGAGAGGGCTTGAAACCCTAAATTTGATTGTAGTGGATGCTCACCCATCTTTGGGGAGACTAATGAGGCATGATGGTACATCCATATTATGATGATGGTTTGCACAATGATGGGGAATCTTCGCGGTCAAAATTTGGGGTATGACAAATGCCCCTATTTAATCTTCTTGGACCCGAAGGTGTGAATGGCGAAGGTATTCGGGCATTCGGGGTGCAAGAGGTTTAACTATCGGAATACCCGAAATTTTAATGGTGGTTAAGAATGGCCATTCACGCATCCTTCTTCTTTTGTTAAGAGATGATGCTTAGAAAAGGTAAAACTTCCCCTCGATCCTGGTTTCCTACCAAGGAACTGGTCTAAGTTTCTGATACAAACTTCCCCTTGATCCTGGTTTCCTACCAAGGAACTGGCCTCAGTTTCTGATATAAACGTCCCCTCGATCCTGGTTTCCTACCAAGGAACTGGTCTGAGTTTCTGAAGTAAACTTCCCCTCAATCCTGGTTTCCTACCAAGGAACTGGTCTCAGTTTCTGAAATGAACTTCCCCTCGATCCTAATTTCCTACCAAGGAACTGGTCTCAGTTTCTGAAATAAACTTCCCCTCGATCCTGGTTTCCTACCAAGGTACTGGTCTTAGTTTCTTTTTGTCAATAAACTTCTTGACAAGGGACGCTGTTTATAGCGGGTTTTCCTCAAACTTCTCGCCAAATTTTCATGGGGAGATGCCATTTGATGGAAAGTTTTTAGGTCAGACTTGCTGGGGGACCCATCTGTCTGAATTGTTGAGGTGTACAAACTTCTCTATTGGAGATGCCATTTGTCGACCCTACTGGGGAAAACAAGTCTCTTAAGAGGCTGTTTCCAGCTTGGGGATATTAAATCAGACTTTTCTCGAAGAACTTCTCGGAGAAATGCCCTATGATGTTATCCCATTTTGAGGTGCTGATGACCTTTTCGTCAGCGGATCTTTTGGAGAAAAACTACTGTACTGCCAAATCTTTGATTAAGAGGGATTTCTCTGGGGATTTTCCTTAATCCGGAAAAGCGAGGATATCATCTTCAATGGCGAAGAGTGATGTTTGTCGAATGTCTTTTTGCCTTTTACAGGTTCAAGTTATCAAAGTGGTCAAGGGTCGGCTTCAATCCAGAAATAAATTGGAGGCGAGGTTGCTCAGACGCGATATTTCTTGACAGGGAAAGAACTGACAATTCGACTGAGAGGACTTTTATCACTAGGGGATAAGACCGACTAGAGTGATAGTGATGAAATATGAATATAAATGTAAATCAATAATGCATGATGTATGTATGTATATGCTGAGAAAACTGACATGACATATAGACTAGTGGATGAACACGACTGGATACTCGGCCACTGCGGAAGATGAAAAGTATCACTGGTCCAAGAGTAGCAATTCTGCCTTGCTTAGGAGAGATAGTCCCCTTGGGGAACACCGTTGGTCTGGCTTAGGAGATAAGAAATGGACTACGTCAACATTCGTGGGATAGGCAAATTCCTCTCCGTCCATGGTTGCGAGTCTCAAAGCGCCGCCTGAGAAGGCTTTCTTGACCACATAGGGGCCGTCATAATTCGGAGTCCATTTACCCCGGGAATCAGTCAGAAATGATTCTATCTTTTTGAGCACGAGGTCTCCTTTCCTGAAGACGCAAGGTCGGACCTTTTTTTCGAACGCCTTCTTCATTCTTTTCTGATACAACTGACCATGGCATAGTGTCGTTATTCATTTTTCTTTGATTAAATTCAGTTCATCGTGTCGAATTTGACACCAGTTAGCTTCTGTAAGCTTAGCTTCCATCAATACCCGGATTGATGGGATCTCTACTTCGATGGGGAGCACTGCTTCCATGCCATACACTAGAGAGAAAGAGGTTGCCCCTGTTGAAGTGCGGACAGATGTGCGATAACTGTGAAGAGCAAAGGGTAGCATCTCGTGCCAGTCTTTATAGGTTACAACCATCTTTTGAACGATCTTCTTGATGTTCTTGTTAGCCGCTTCTACCGCTCCGTTCATCTTAAACCGGTAGGGAGATGAGTTATGGTGTTCGATCTTGAACTCAGCGCACAACTCATTCATCATCTTATTGTTCAAGTTGGACCCATTATCAGTAATGATCTGGTTTGGAACACCATAACGGCAAATGATATTGTTTTTGATAAAGCGGAGCACCACTTGTCGGTTTACATTGGCGTATGACACTGCTTCGACCCACTTGGTGAAGTAGTCAATGGCTACCAGGATGAATCGATGTCCATTCGAAGCCTTGGGTTCAATCATGCCAATCATGTCGATTCCCCATATAGAAAACTGCCATGGGGAAGAAAGAACTTTGAGATGCGTTGGTAGTACATGGATTTTATCGGAGTATATCTGACACTTGTGACATCTCCTCATGTACTTATAGCAGTCGGATTCCATGGTCAACCAATAGTACCCTGCTCTTAGAATTTTTCTCGCCATTGTGTGTCCGTTGGCATGAGTGCCAAAGGATCCTTCATGAATTTCTTTTATCAGCATGTCTGCTTCTGGTCTGTCTACGCATCGGAGCAAGACCATGTCAAATTTTCTCTTATAGAGTGTATCACCGCTCAGGAAGAAACTTCCAGCCAGCCTTCTGAGGGTCTTTCTGTCCTTTCTTAGTGCCCCAGGTGGGTACTCTTGTTTCTGAAGGAAGCATTTGATATCGTGATACCAAGGTTTATCATCTATGACTGCTTCAACCGTGAAGATGTAAGCGGGCCGTTCAAGGCGCATTATATCGATCTTAGGTAGATCGTTCCATTGACCTACACTAATCATGGAGGAGAGGTTGGCTAATGCATCAGCCATGTGATTCTCATCACGAGGGATATGATAAAACTCGATTCTGTTGAAGAATGGTAACAGCCTTCTCGCATAATCTTTGTAAGGAATCAATCCGAATTGGTATGTGTTCCAATCTCCTTTGGTATGATTAATAACCAGGGCTGAGTCGCCATATACATCTAAGTTTTTGATCCTTAAGTCGATCGCTTCCTTGAGACCCATGATACAAGCTTCGTATTCGGCCTCGTTGTTTGTACACTTGAATATAAGTCTGGCGGTGAAAGGAATGTGGGTAGCCTGAGGTGTTATGATGATTGCCCCAATTCCGTTTCCATAAGCATTGAAAGTTCCGTAAAAAATTAGTCCCCATTGGGAACCTGGTTCTGGCCCTTCACTGGGTAGTGGTTCATCGCAATCTTTCATTTTTAAATACATGTCATCTTTGTCTGGGAAGTCAAATCCAACTGATTCTTGATCGTCAATCGGCTGATGAGACAAATGATCGTCTAAAATACTCCCCTTAACAGCTTTTTGAGCGTGGTATTCTATGTCATATTCTGATAACAACATCTGCCAACGGGCAATCCTTCCCGTGAGAGCAGGCTTTTCAAAGACGTACTTGATTGGATCCATTTCGGAGATTAACCAAGTAGTGTGGCGAATCATATACTGGCGAAGACATTTGGCTGCCCAAGCTAGAGCACATCAAGTTTTCTCGAGCATAGTGTACCGAGTCTCGTAGTCGGTGAATTTCTTGCTCAGATAGTAAATGGCAGACCCCTTCCTTTTGGTTTCCTCTTGTTGGCCAAGTACAGACCCCATTGATTCTTTCAAGACTATGAGGTAGATGATCAGTGGTCTTCCTTCCACTGGAGGTGAGAGAATCACTGGATTCAACAGATACTCCTTAATACTGTCGAAGGCGGTTTGGCAATCTTCTGTCCAAATGCAATCCTGATTCTTTTTGAGTAATTTGAAGATTGGCGCATATGTCGCGGTCATGAGGAATATGAATCTGGAAATGTAGTTCAAACGTCCCAGGAATCCTCTGACTTGTTTTTCAGTTTTCAGAGAAGGCATTTCTTGAATGGCCTTGAGCTTGACATGATCAACTTCAATTCCTTTCTGGCTGACGATGAACCCTAAGAGTTTCCCTGAACGGACACCGAATGTGCACTTATTGGGATTCAAGCAGAGTTTGTACTTTCTCAGCCGCTCTAATAGTTTTGACAGGTGGGTCACATGCTCCTCTTCTGTTTTAGATTTGGAAATCATGTCTATACCTCAATTTCCTTATGTATCATGTCATGAAACAGAGTAGTCATGGCCCTTTGATAGGTTGGCCCGACATTCTTCAAACCGAACGATATTACCTTGTAACAAAAGGTACCCTGTGGGGTAATGAACGAAGTTTTCTCCATGTCTTTCGGTGCCATTTTGATTTGATTATAGCCCGAGAATCCATCCATGAAGGAGAATACTTTGAACTTTGCTGTACTGTCAACCAGCATGTCATTGTGTGGCAAAGGAAAGTCATCCTTTAGACTAACCTTGTTTAGATCTTTGTAATCGACACACATTCTGACCTTTCTGTCCTTTTTATGAACTGGTACGATATTGGCTAACCATTGAGGATATTCTGAGGTGGCGAAGAAACCCGCGTCAATCTGTTTCTGTACTTCCTCTTTGATTTTGATGGCCATGTCTGGATGAGTCCGTCTCAACCTCTGTTTTACTGGCGGACATTCTGACTTAACGGTAGATGATGTTCCACGATGCTGGTATCCAACTCTGGCATGTCCTGATATGACCAAGCGAATACATCGGGGAACTCTTTGAGAAGCTTTGTCAAACTCTCTTTGGCAGTTGGACTGAGCAGTGCCCCAATCCTGACTTCTTTTCTCTCTTTTTTCGAACCCAAGTTTACTGTTTCCAACGGCTCTTCGTGAGGTTCAATGGACCTTTCCTCCTGTCTGAGTAGTCAGGAGATCCCTTCTGGAATTTCGTTGTCAACTTCTTCTTCAGCCCCAAATACCGAAAATTCAAAGTTAGGAGAAGGCATCGGATCGTACGTTTCAACGGGGTTTAAAACAAGCAATTTGCATTACGTGATGATTTGTGTTTAGAAGAGATAGAGAGAATGCAAGAGTTTGTGAAGTGTATTTTCTGATAACTGCTTGTTTTTATTATTGAGTTTGTTTTTTAGGATTACCATTTTGTGAAAAAGCAAAAAGAGAAAACAACAATAAATGCGGAAATTATAGAATGACGTTATTTTATTTATGAACAGTCGATTCTTGAAACTACAGCCCTATAAAACAAAACTATGTCGCTTTGGGCGAAGCGAAGAGGGATATTTACACAAATTGAGCCCTATAAAAACATCTATTTCACCTGGGCAGGGTGAAAGGTTAAGATAAAGACGACAATTATTTTGACTTATGAACGATCTTCGAAACATCGACAACAACCCATTGGCGACGAACTCCCCACTGAATCACAAAGTCTGGTACCTTCTTTCTTGATTTGTCTTCAGAAATAACGCTGATTTCTGGCGGAGCAGGATCATTGGAATCTGTCTCCCAGGTAGGGTTGTCGTAGGAGGATTCTTCTATTGTATTTTGCATAGCATTTGTGCTCTCAGGTAAATCTCCCCACCCAGTTGGCTGAATGTCTTCGAGCCTGATGCGAGAGCTCTCAGGAGCAGTGTACTTGACCATATAGTCGTATTTTCCACTTGGTTGTCCCAAGGTGTCCCACACTTCTTTGGAACTGGAGGAGTCATCCCTTTCGATGACGTCGACCTCTGGAAAAGCATAGTTGATGAATTATAGTCCTGCAACCTTTTCAAATTCATCGTCGTGCTGGATATTTTCTGAATGCCCTGAGTGTGGATCCCATGACATGGTGGGGACGCAGGTATTCTTTTCAACGATGCTCAGCGGATTTTCATTGTTCGGTTGATTTTCTTGCCCCAAGTCTCCTGGGTACGGCTGCCAAATAGGCAGGCCATCCATTGGGCCATAATAGTCGTGGTCAAAGTAGTCTTTCATTAGAGTGTTTTCCTCTAATGAGTTTGGTGGAGCACGACATCCTTCCGGATCACAATCTCTGTATATCATTTTGACATCTGACCCGGGTATAAATCTCGGACTCTGTGTGGGATAGCAAAATGACATAGGCACCTCTTCCTGAGACATATAACCGTCCTCATTAAGATAGGACTTCCACTCCTCATCTGTATCAGAGGGATCTTCTTCGTTGATGGTATGGACTGCTTGAGGCATTGGGTGAAGGAAACCTTCACTGTGGAAGAAGTCCTGAATGGGATGAAGACTTTCATCGTGAGCAGCTGTCTGGGTACAGGTCGCAGAAAAACCAAGACCCTTCTTTGTTTTGTTATCTGTAGGAATGGCAAGCTGTCCCCATCCTTTTGTATTGTTATTTTTTATTACTTCGAGAGCATCTCTGTATGAGGAAATCGAGGTTCCTTTCTCTGATTGATTCTTATTGCTCACCGAACGTGCTTGGAACTGAGTTCCAACAACCGCCTCGGGTTCTATACAAGTAGATAATGACAGGTTACTCACGATCAAGGCCTGTTCTCCACAGATCGTGATGAGTTGATCATTCTTGACGAACTTCAGTTTCTGGTGCAGCGTCGAAGTGACTGACCCAACCTAGTGTATCCAAGGTCTTCCTAATAAGCAACTGTATGTTGCCCGGATGTCCATGACCTGGAAAGTGATTAGGAAAGTGTGAGGACCAATAGTTATGGGAAGGTCGACTTCGCCGATAATTGCTTTCCGAGATCCGTCAAAGGCTTTGATGATAACCTCACTGCCCCTCATCGGGGATCCTTTGAATGATAGCCGCATTAAAGCAGACTTCAGCATAACGTTGATGACCGATCCTGCGTCTACCAGTACGCTGGCTAAATCATCGTCCTGGTAGTTGACTGTGATATTGAGCGCCATGTTGTGACTTTTTCCCCCCTCTTGCAAATCCTCATCACTGAATCCTAAGTTGTTGCAGGAAGTGATGTTAGAGATGATGCTATCGAACTGTCGTATTGACACATCCTGTTCCATAAAGGCCTGCTCTAAGACTTTCTGTAGAGCCTCTCTATGGGCTTCGAAACTGAGTAAAAGTGATAACACTGAGATCTTTGAAGGAGTTTGTAACAGTTGATTAACAATGTTGTATTCACTCCTTTGGATGAGCTTCAGCATCTCATCATTGTTCTTTGAAAGGTCGGGATTACTGGATTGACCGACTGGTGGATCAGGAGCTTCTGTCTGAAGTTCCTTTTCTTTGTTAGGTTCTCCAACCCCTCGGTTAAAGATTCGACCGCTCCGTGTTACTCGACTGACGTCTGCAATGTTCACGACGAAGGGTAATGGAAGTTCCTTTCCATTCTCAATTACTGTTGCACCGTATTTATAAGGGGTCACCTTAGCAGATTCATACGGCACTGGTACTGTTAGATAGATAACTACATGAGCCTTCTGATTTTTCTGACTGTCGTAAGTAACTACAATCAGTTCCCGACTAGGAACTTTTGATTCGTCAAGTAGAGGGATGATGGCGCAAACATCCTTGGTCCCTTCGTGATCAGAGATTACGACAACGTCCTTGATTTGATCAGCGAAGTAGTCCGGCGTCCAGTTGATTGGCTCGGAACTTGGACACAGGTGAATCTCTTCATGATCCAACTGACCTTGAAGGGCTGCTCACACGAGGTAATATCCTTGATTATTTTCCGAGCAGACTCTACAACGTTCGTAATTGTGTGGTGGGACCTGGCCACATCCGCTTTGAATGCAGTGCAACCTTACCAGGTCAGTTTCCATAGATCGGACATCCTAACTTTGATGCCGGGTAGGGTTCCCGTCAACCACACTGATTTGTTGCGTGTCTTCATCCATATAGATTGGAAGCCACCAGTGGTTTAACAAGTGTTGCAAAGTTCTTTGAACGAGAGCGCACCCTTGGTTACTCTCACAACATCCTTTACAGCTCAGATACTCGTGAAAAGTGAGAAAACCGAGTTGGACTTGCCTGGTGTGTAACTCCACCAAGCTGGTGTTCATCAAACGAATATCGAAGATTTGAATCATGTTGATCTGATAGGGATTTCTATCATGGTAGTCCTGGATCCACCCAAGATCCATCTGACGCTGGAGGGCCTCTTGTATAAAAGAGCATCCCTGTTTGTTTACCGAGCAAGTCAGATAGGAATTGTAATCGTGCCACGGCAGATTATGATACTGGCTTTGCCTTGAGTGCATTGCTGTCATACCCCAAATTTTGACCACTAAGATTTCCCATCATTGTGAAAATCATCATCACAATATGGATGAACCATCTTGCCTCATCAGTCTCCCCAAAGATGGGTGAACACTTACTACAGTCAAAGTTATGGTTTCAAGCCCTCTTTGAGTTCTTAGACAAAGGATCAATCAAGGAATGACATGATCTTCAACTTGTCTAACCTCTCAAACATCCACAATGGACCAAAAGGACTCCCACTTCAAGGATTAAGCACAAGGTTGCTCCCTTCTAGGTGGATCAAGTCTCAAGATCGACAGTGTCACCAAATTAGGGTTTTGGTCGACCAGGGCCTCCAGATGGAAATTTTTTTTCTGGGCATGATCCAAGTATCCAAAACACAACCTAATATACTCCATGGAACCTCATGGACCCAATCATCAAGTCAATTTTGCCTCAGGGGTTGCATTCATCAAAAATCAGGAATTAGGGTTTCTTGACCTAATTCACCCCTAAGTTGACTTTTAGGGCAAATCATGAGCCAAGACCTCAAGACATGATTTGAGGGTCTCCAACATACTATATTGATCCATTTGGAACAATGGATTAATCCAAGAAGTTTGAGCAACAAGACTCAATTTCATCTGCACCACAATTAGGGTTTTAAGGAAAAAGTCAATTGTAACTTTGACTTTTGACCAGGACAAGCTCCCAAACCCTAGGACATACCTCAATATACCCTATGGAACCCATGGAACATGTCCATCAAGTTTGATTTAGGTCAAGGACACGATTTCCTGAAGAATTGCACAGTTTGGAATTCATCTGATAAAAAGTCAACTGTGCACAAAAGTCAACTTTGACTTTTTGAGATTTTTCACCAAAATGGATTTTTAACCCTAAAATGATGTTAATGTATGATTTGAATCATCATTCATCTAGAAAAATCAAGAAAAGTTGGATAACTTGTAAAAGGGGTAACCATAAAAACTTAGAAAATTTTCTAAGTTAAAAATAAAGTGACAAAGGTACCAACTTTGGAGGGTCATAACTCCTAAACCACAAAGCCATTTTTCCTCATCCAAAGATGGATTTGTAGCCCTCATTACCCTCTACAAAAACTTCAACTACAAGTCATTCCAATTCATTAAGGATTTTGAGTTATGGAGTGATCAAAATGGCTGAAAAATGAAAATGTCACTTTTTCCAACACTTTCCAAATGTAGGGGGATTTTTCACTTGGATTCAAAAGCGATCAAAACCAAACATGTTCAAACAGTTGTTGTATCATGTAAGGTCTTTCCAAAATGACCAAGAACATTGCCAAATTCCATTTGGGCTATGAGTTATGACATTGTCAAGTTACCTTGCTGAAATCTGTCAAGGCAAGGCAGAATTTGCATTTTTGGTCGATTTGCCAAAATCAGCCAAATCCAAATGCTCCTATCCACTTGGACACATCTGAGGATTGAATCTCAAGGGGACAATCACTGACCCAAGCCTCCAAAGTCCTTGGAACAAGAAAAAGCATGTTGAACCTAGAATTGCCAAAATAGGGACAAGACTCCAAATTTGGATTGGAGCATTCAATGGAAGCATCAAGGTGGCATGGACTGAGCCATTTTCATTTGAATTCAGTCAATACTTATCCAAGACCAAGGGAACCACAACCCTGTGCCCTAACCTCTAGTCAATGGCTAGAGGAGACTTGGATTTCCATTGGACAGCATTGGCCAAACCTCTGCTGCAGTTGCCATTCACTGTGGATCCCAAACAAACTTGCTCTACTATAAATAGAGCTCAATTGTGATCAGTTTGAGTACACCAAAGCCATCAAACAGATGCTTTCCTCAAAATCTCTTCTTTCACCTCAAATTTGCCTTCCAAAGCAAGTAATTATGAGTTTTTGAGTTAAAGAGCAATTCCATCACAATCAATCACACACACACACCTCATATATATCATATGTAAGTTGTGTAAACTATCACAAGTGACCTGTAATCACAAAATCACAAAGTCACCTCTCAAAACCTCAAAATAGGCCTTTTGGTGCATTTTTCAAGCCATGTCTTGATTCAGTCACTTTCCAAACCAGATAAAACCTCAAACACACTCCAAATATCATCCTTGAACTGTCCCAAATGGTTCCCCCCATCTGGAACACCATTTGAGAGAGTTGCTATTTTGGTCACTTTTAACCCCTTTTGCAAGAAAGGGACAGTTTGTGTTTTTGCAGGTACCAGTCAATTCCAATCATCCTAAAAGCATCCTAGGGATCATTTGAGGTGGTTCAAAGCATAAAACCATATCTGGAGCAAGAGGTTTGGCAGATTGCAGAGAAAACTCCAAAATCCCAAAAAAGGGTAAGCCTCTCAACTTGCCCTCACCAAAACATGTGTGCATTTGAAGTCCACTGAGTATGCATCTCTTATACATGTCATATGTGTTTTGTTTGTACCAATTGATCATGTAATTCATGCCTATATCAAAGTGTAGCATAGAAAATGCAATTATAGGCCATTTTCAAAACCACTATCGGGTTTTGAGGAGGGAGTGTGATCTGAACAAACCACCACCACCATTGGATTCCTTGTGAAATTCCATCCCAGATACATATAAATTTTGTCTCCAACCATTAAGAGTTGAGAAAGTTATGACCTTCACGTTTTTGAGCCAAAACCAAGGCATGACTTGTATATTTGTTGTTTTGTTTCAAGCAATGGATGTATCACCACCCCAGTGATAAAGCGCGCGCCTTGTATGCTTGAGGTCGTGGGTTCAAACCCCACCCATGCCATTTTGTGATTTTTCATATTTTTGCTATTTTTTCAACTATTTTCATGTTTTGTTAATTATTTGGGAAATTAATAACTCTTTCAATTCTAATTATTTTTTATTGGTTCTTTTTGCAAAAAATCACAAAAATGTTGAAATATTTTATTCCACATTATATTATTTATTTAATATAATTAGTATTTTTGTGAATAAATTCATTTTTATTTGTTTTTAAACATTTTAAAATGAATATTCATCTTGAAAAATCAAGACCAAATGAGTTTTAATATCTCTTGTGATTTATACCTCATTTTTCAAACCTTAAACAAAAATCACAAGTGGTTTATTCAAACCTATTTGGTATTTTTTATTGATTTTCTTTAAATATTTACTTTTAAATAATAAAATTAGGGTTTCTTTGATTTTCAACCCTCATAAATCATTTTCAAAACACTTTGGGCCTCTAATAGAGTGTAAGACCCAATCCTTTTTTTTGACCAAATCATTTTTGGGCCTCAGTGTATTGTATAAGTCCTGATACCGTAAAAAACAAACGGCACGATCATCGCCTTTTCAAAATAACCCTGGGCCTCTCCTTGAGCTATAAGACCCATTCAAAACTTTTGGGCCTCTAATAGAGTTTAAGACCCAATCCCCTTTTAACTAAAACATTTTTGGGCCTCACTTATTGTATAAGTCCCTCTGCGTTAAAAGAAAATCTCGGCGCGATCGCCATTTTAAACGAAAAGTCAACTGGGCCTACCCTCGTGTTATAAGCCCCACTCTTTTTCTTTAAACCTTTTGGGCCTCTTGAGAGAGTGTAAGACCCATCCCTTGTACATAAAACTCTTTTTGGGCCTCAGTCACTTATATAAGTCCCTCTGTACAAATTCAAACAGTGCGCTCACTGATAAAACCCTGGGCCTCTCCTTGAGTTGTAAGCCCCAAATCTTTCTTTTTCAAAGCACTTTCTCCTTTGATTTTAAATATACTGTTGTTTTCAACCTTTCTTTGTTGAACAACTAACCAAACAGCGTGGAAGCTCTACAACCGAGTAAGTGGTTATTACTTTCATTTACCGCTTTCATATACATATAACTGTATTGTGGGGCTGTTTCACTGTAAGTCTTCTTTCATAAACTCATATCAACTGTGTAGTAATAGTATAGATATTTAGAGTTTCCCCGGCAACTACGTCTAGCATTAAGCCCGTTGATCACTCTTAGAAATAGTCTAAACTAGATCCCCATAGGATTACCAGACACAGTCTTCCCTCCTCTTGGGGTTAAACAATATGGAGATATGAAAGGCAGCATTCCCTGTGAACCCTTTCATAGACTGTCACTCGTAGAAGTTGTCAAAGAAACTCTATTCCCCAGAGATGATCTCTTCTCCGTGAATTACATCTCTTGAGTTTCTTCCAAATTCTCGAACTTTCCTGACTTTGATCTATTCTCGGTGAATAGCATTGCCTTGAAATTATCGGGGTTTGGGGACCCATCGGCTTCTTAAAAGCATCGGCCTCCTCTTGGGCATCGTACAAGGACCCACAGGCTTCCTAAAAGCAACCCCGCCTCCTCTTGGGCTTAGTACAAGGACCCTATGGCTTTTTAGAAGTACTCTCAGCCTCCTCTTAGGCTTCGTATAATGATCTCTTCCTCCGGGAATGATAGCCTTCTCTTGGGCTTCGTACAAGGACCGATCGGCTTCTTAAAAGTTTCCAGCCTCCTCTTGGGCTTCGTACAAATTGTCCCGACGACCTTATAAAGGTATAGGAACAGAACTTAGTCAGCTTCATAGAGCAGTCCTTTCAAAGAGTCTACTACTGTTTCTTAAAGCATAGACGAAACTCGAGACTTGGACAGTCTAATCTCCTTGAGTCTCAAAGACATTCTCAAGTGACCCCTTCGTTAAATAGGAAGGAACCCCGTAGACTCGGACAGTCTCAATACCCTTCGGATTTCCCGCTTCCTTAAAGAATAGGAATAACCCGGATCCTTGAATCAAATCCTTGAGTACAATGTTGCTCATATAAGAATTGATTTTCTCTTTAAAAATCAGTATACTGGACCTGTCACTTAACTGAAACAGTAACCATAGCCTCCTCTTGGGCTTTGTACAATGATCCTCCCCAGCGGAGTCAAACAACGTTTAGCCTCTCTCTCGGGCTTTGTACGAGACACATAAGAGACTCCCTCGTTGAGTCAATCACCCCTTTTGCCTCCATCTCAGGCTTTATACGAGATACAAAAAGGTTCTTATTAAGCCAAACAAAAAACAGCCTCCATTTCGGGCTTTGTACGAGATACAAAAAACTCTCTTGTTAAGTCAAATAGCCTCCATCTCGGGCTTTATACGAGATACCAAAAGACTCCCTCGCTGAGTCAAAAACCCTTTAGCCTCTCTCTCGGGCTTTGTACGAGACACATATCAGCCCCCTCTTAGGCTTTGTATAAGAAAACCACTGGTTAATCCAATTAACCTTTTAGCATCAAAGCTGTGCCTCGTTCACAGTACACAAACATCAACAACTCTTTCCCTTTCATCTAATCGCTGTAAGCGGCAAGCCTCTGGATCATCTACATCCACGCCACTGTCCCTCTTTTAGCATGAGAAATTCCTAAGGAAAGATAACATTGCTCTACACTGAGTTAAAGTCTTCTCCTTCAGGTTAAAATCCCCTATAAAGGAAATTATGGCATTGCTAGGATCCGCGTATCCCGGTTAAAGTAATCCTCCTTTACAACCAGTCACCCAACAATTGTGACAAACAGACCCCCTTTAGAGATGACAAATTCTCTCTAAGGTCAACACTTTTAGCTTCATATCTTAGGCTTTGAACAAGATACAAATAGACTTTTCAGCTTCACATCTTGGGCTTTGAACAAGATACAAACCACTTTTCGCTTCACGTCTTGGGCTTTGAACAAGACACCAAAAACACCCATTTCCTCCCATAGAATAGGAGGAACTACGAATGCTCTGATTTCCCTGTTTCGGTAAACGGGAATACGTAGGCATAAGATTGAAAGAAAAATCTTAGCGAGCACATTAAACAAAAACCCAAAATCCCATACTCTCATGTATCTATTAAAAAGCATTAGTCATAACATCCTAACCCTTATTCCCCGCTAGAAAGTCCTAGAAAGAAAACCATATTGGCGAAAATACAAATAACCAGTACAAAGGCCCCTCCACATTGATAGCATCCGTAACCTAACAGACCGCTGTTTAAACTCAGTATGCAAGCAGGGTTAATTGGAGATATCTATTTCCCTTCCTTCATCAGCTTTAATAGGATAAAAAATGAATCAACCTGTAGCAAGCCCAACTTCAGAGAGCGACCAGCGCTTAAGAACCGCGTCCAAAATCGCTCGCTACAGAAAAATGGCGCCCACCGTGGGGCCAAATTCTGATTTCCTTTTTCTTCACTTATGTGAAAACTACAGATTGGGGCTTCCGCCGGGGAACCCATTTTCAGTCAGGAAGTTAGGATTCATAGCTTTAAAGGTCTAGGATGTTTAGGACAAATATATATACTACTTTTCCTAGTTGCTATACGTGTTTATTTTTCTGCTAATGGGAATGCGTGTGATGCCGCATGTGGAAAAATTGAGTATACACTTAAGATAAGTGATGGCGACGGGGTCGACCATCAACCTCAGTGGAGGCTGACCAATGCAACCCATTCTCTCACCTAGACAATGGGCCGATTGTTAAGTCTGAGAAGCTGAGGAGCCAAACCCTTTTATAGTGCGGAAACTATCGAGAATAGTTGTTACGCGATACTACCCTCATTTGAGGCTGGTGATCTATTCTCGGTGAATGGCACTTACTCTAAGATTGCTCTACAACTCGCTGGCGATCCGCTTGTTGTTTTGCTTTCCTGGGAGGATCTGATGATAATGAGTACAGGTACAAAAATCACCCTAGTATAAACCTTTGGGGATGGGTAGAGCCTTGACTTCATGACAACGACCCTTTGACCCCATGTTTTTTCTATGTTTTTGTGTGCTGCATTCATGCATTCAGTTAAAAAACATTAAAACATTAAAAAAAAACTTCTCTTCTAGTCTCTCTATTTTTCAGAATAAACTAAGACTGTGATTGCAAATATCAGAGAAAAGGATTGCACTAATGGATTTCGGTAGAAGGAGAACTCATACGTATACCTTCAAGGTTCCAAAGCTAGAGGATTTGAGAAGGTTAGCAAGGATGATCACTAACCCTGAGACTTTTAGAGCCAAGCACGGAGGTCTGCTACCACTGTTAAGAGTCCATGTGATTGAGGGAATCATGGATGCGCTCATTCAGTTTTACGATCCAGTTTATCACTGTTTCACATTCCCGGATTACCAGCTCGCACCAGCGTTGGAGGAATATTCTCATCTGATTGATCTACATATCACTGATCGAGCTCCATTTTCTGGACTGGAAGAAATTCCAAAGAATCAGACCATTGCAAGAGCAATTCATTTGGACGAGTCTGAGGTCAGGACTCACATGACCACTAAGGGTGGCATCCAAGGTTTGCCAGCCCAGTTCTTGACAAAGAAGGCCCTGTATTTTGCCAGTATAGGAAACATCACTACTTTTGAAAGCATCTTTGTCTTGCTCACCTACGGGTTATTTTTGTTTCCCAACATTAATAACTTCATCGATATCAACTCCATTAAGGATTTTCTTATTGGAAACCCTGTGCCGGCTTTGCTCGCAGATGCGTATCATTCTGTACACTTAAAAAATTTGTACAGTGGAGGGGAGATCACGTGTTGTGTACCTCTACTTTACAAATGGTTTATCTCCTACTAGCCCAAGTCTGCTGCTTTTTGGGATTGCAAGAGTGCCTTACGTTGGTCGCAGAAGATCATGTCTCTTACCAACTCTGATATAGATTGGTGTAATAGGATCTATGATGGAATCAGAATCATCGATCGTTGTGGAAACTTCCCCAACGTACCCCTCATAGGAACTAAAGGAGGAATCAACTATCATTCGATATTGGTTCGCCGTCAATTTGGATACCCGATGAGACATGTCCCATTTAATGCACATCTGGAAGGTCTTTTCTTCAAGGAAGGAGAAAGTGACAGAGCACTAAAGATGGAAATAGTGCATGCTTGGAAACAGGTTCATAAGAAAGGACGAGAGTCTCTAGGAAAACCGGACTGTGTCTCGGTGGAGCCTTATCTCCATTGGGTACAAACTAGAGCTCTCAAGCTAAAAATGCCTTATCCTCGTTACGGAATTCTTTCACCGAGGGAATCTTTCATGTACTTCATGACGGAAACAGAAAAGCTTCAGGTTACTCTCAACAAAGTTCAACGGGAGAGAAGATCTTGGAAGAACAAGTACCGCACCCTCGACATAGAGTGCATCAAAATACAACAACTATTGAAAGAGAAAGATGCTCTAATTGAAATTTTGGAGCAACATGTTGTAGAGAATCAAGATGACCAAAGGAATTTTCTCACTCCTTTCACCTGGCAAAGGAATGACAACCGGACAACGGCCCAAGAGCCCCGGTCAAAGAAAAGGAAGATACCAGAATCAGCACCCGATTTCTCTTCAGAGAGGACTCGGGACCCATTAGCTTAGGTTTCTGTTTCTGCACTTTGTAATATACTGTATTTCCATTTGTGTAATCCTTTGAATTTCAATAAAAAGGGGTTTCCCCACCGTTTGATATTTGCAATCTAATTGTCGAAGTTTATTTTGATTAAACCAAGAAAAACAATTAATATAATCATTGCATTCATCATTCTCACATCACGTATTCTTCTTACCTACGAATCTCACGTTTGTGTCTCGGTTCTAGAGTCAAACTGTCTCATTCGTATAATACTCGGGCCAATCGTCAGAAAAAGATGGATGATCTTGAGGAAGAAAACAGAGAGTTGAAAGAAGAGATCGACGCTCTAAGAGAGGATATGAGAAAGCTTCGTTACGACATGCAAGCCATGGCAGAAGCTCAGCTACAAAGAACTGTGATCTCAGAGATCACCTCAACGCCCGTAGCAGAGAAGTATGATCCTAGGTATCAAATGCCGAAAGATCGTCCTTGGGGCATGCCTGTTAACTATATCCCAGAAGGATATGTTCCGCCGATCGTTGAAGATCAGGGAATCTCAACAGAAGCCGCTGGGCCTGAAGGTTACAAACTTCGGGAAAACGAAGATGCCAGGGGCATACTGAAGACTCCTGAAGTTTGTAACTTCAGGAGACGCCAAGATTTACTGTCGTAGTCACGGTACCACCCCCTGTGGTGCACACTGTCCCGGAAGGACAGGTTCCACCGATATCTGCTGGTAAAAAGGAAACTATGTTTGATAGAATGGATGAATTCCAGGAGCAGTTCCTGGAAATGCAGAAGGAGCTGCAAGCCATCCGCGGTCAGGATTTATTTGGAAAGGACGCCGCAGACCTTTGTCTGGTCCCCAATGTGAAAGTCCCGCACAAGTTCCAAGTGCCCGACTTTGAAAAGTACAAGGGTAACTCATGCCCTCAGAGCCATCTAGTGATGTACGCTCGGCGGATGTCAGCTCAGACGGAGAATCAGGACCTACTAATTCACTACTTCCAGGATAGTTTAACCGGTGCCGCATTAAAATGGTACATGGGTTTAAACCATACTACGATCAGTACATTCAGAGATCTTGGTACTGCCTTCGTCCAACAATACAAATACAATTTGGACATGGCACCCGACAGAGATCAACTCAGATCAATGTCGTAAAAGGACAAGGAAACCTTTAAGGAGTATGCTCAAAGGTGGCGTGAAATTGCCGCTCAAATTTTTTCGCCTCTTGAGGAAAAAGAGATGACAAAGATCTTCTTAAAGACCTTAAGCTCATTTTACTATGACTAAATGGTTGCCAGTGCACCCAGTGATTTCACCGAGATGGTCGGCATGGGTGTACGTCTTGAGGAAGCCGTCCGAGAAGGACGTTTGGTAAAAGACACTGGATCGACGAGCGGTACTTAAAAATACGATAGTTCTCTTCCTAAGAAAAAAGAGCAAGACATTAGGAATATCTCTCTCGGAAAGCAAAGGCGACGTTATCAGCCGGTAGCAGTTGTAACTCCTGCTATCAGCCCTGCGCCTATTCCTACGTATCAACCTCAGGTTGCGCAGAGCCAACCTGATCAGCAAAGGACACAACAGCCTCTTCAGCAGGCTCGTCCTCAATACAACAACAACCGTACAACGCGGCCACCAGGATTTGATCCTATACCCATAACGTACGCAAAGCTGTTTCCATTACTGCTAGCCAAGGGGCACATTCAGACTAAGTCCCCTCTTACAGCACCGGAAAATCCGCCTTTTTGGTTTAAGATGGATCAAACTTGCCCTTATCATCAAGGAGGTCTAGGGCATAATATTGAGACTTGTCTCAATTTCAAATCTGACGTGCAAAAACTTGTTAGGAGCGGGGTCTTATCTTTCAAGGATACAAATCCCAATGTTCTTACAAACCCGCTGCCTCAACACGAGAAGGCTGCAGTCAATCTGATTGAGAAAGAGACTAACGACGTCTATCAAATTCATGATGTACTCTTGTTGAAAACCAATCTGGTCAAGATGCATTGTAGACAGAGTGGATATGGCCATGTGCCACCTCATAATTATCACCAGTGTGATATCTGCTCTAAAGACAACCAGGGATGTTCTGTGGTGCAAGCAGCTCTACAGGAACAAATGGATATCGGATGGATCCAAGAGCACCGAGTTCGTGGAGTTAACATGGTTTACACGAATTCTAATGTCATTCAGAACCATGGCGTCCGTACGAGGAATGCCAACTTGGTGGCAATGCACTCAAGGCAAAGCCAGCATCATAATTTGCCGTGACATGATTACAGTTCCTGTCTGATTTGCTCGGTAAACAAACAGGGATGCTTCTTCATACAGGAGGCCCTCCAGCGTCAGATGGATCTTGGATGGATCCAAGACAACCATGATAGGAACCCTTATCAGATCAACATGGTTCAGATCTTCTATATTCGCGTGATGAATACCAACCTGGTAGAATTACATGCTGAGCAGGTCCGACTCGGATTCTTAATATCACATGACTATCACAGCTGTAAAGCGGGTTACGAAAACGATCGAGGTTGTACCCTTGTCCAGGAGGCACTTCAGAACTTGTTAAATCACTGGTGGATGCCCATTTACATGGATGAAGATACTCAGCAAATTAGTATCAGTAACAGGAATCCCACTCGACGTCAGAGTCAGGATGTCCGATCAGTGGAAGCTAACCTAGTGAGGTTACATTGTATTCAAAGTGGGCGTGGCCAGGTGCCACTGCACAATTATGACCGTTGCAGCATCTGTTCGGAAGGTAACCAAGGGTGTTACCTTGTGCGAGCAGCTCTTCAGGGTCAGGTGGATCGTGGAGAGATTCGTCCATATCCAGGTTCTGGACCTATCAACTGGACGCCAAACTACCTTGCCGATCAAATTGAGGATGTTGTCACAATCTCTGGTCATCACAGGACCAGGGATGTTTTTGTCATTATCCCTCTTGACGAATCTAAAGTTCCCAACTGGGAATGGATCGAGATTACTTATGATGGTCAGAAAAATCAGAAAGTTCCTATAATCATCTATCTGCCGGGACCATTACCGTATGAATCAACTAAGGCTATCCCTTACAAATACGGTGCAACAACCATTGAAAATGGAAAGGAAATTCCATTACCCTCCGTCGTGAATATTGCAGACATCAGTCGTGTAACACGGAGTGGTGGAATCTTCAACCGAGGAGTTGGAGAACCTAACAAGGAAAAGGAACTTCAGACAGAAGCTCCCGATCCACCAGTCGGTCAATCCAGTAATCCCGACCTTTCGAAAAATAATGATGAGATGCTGAAGCTTATCCAAAGGAGTGAATACAACATTGTTGATCAACTGTTGCAAACTCCTTCAAAAATCTCGGTATTATCACTGTTACTCAGTTCAGAGGCCCACAGGGAGGCTCTACAGAAAGTCTTGGAGCAAGCCTTTGTGGAACAGGATGTAACAATCAAACAGTTCGATAGCATTGTCTCTAACATCACTTTCTGCGACAATTTGGGATTTAGTGATGAGGAATTGCCTGAAGAGGGTCGTCGTCATAACATGGCACTCAACATTACAGTTAACTGCCAGGACGATGCTTTAGCCAGCGTACTGGTAGACACAGGGTCAGCCCTGAATTTTATGCCAAAGTCTACTTTGATGCAATTATCATTCAAAGGCCCTCCGATGAGAATCAGCGAGGTCATCGTCAAAGCATTCGACGGATCCAGAAAAGCGGTTATCGGCGAAGTTGATCTTCCCATAACTATCGGTCCTCATACTTTCCAAGTCACTTTCCAGTTCATGGACATCCGGGAAACATACAGTTGTTTATTAGGAAGACCTTGGATACACCAGGCTGGAGCGGTTACGTCAACCCTCCACCAAAAGCTAAAGTTCGTCAAGAACGATCAACTTGTCACAGTCTGTGGGGAACAAGCCTTGCTTGTAAGCAACTTGTCATCATCTACTGGTATAGAACCTGAGGAGGTTATTGGAACTCAGTTCCAAGCACTATCAGTGAGCAAGGACAATCATTTCAAAGGAGGAACTTCCATTTCTTCATACAATGATGTTATCAAAGCGGTCGAGAGTACCGATACAACAGGATGGGGACAGCTTGTCATTCCTATTGACAATAAAACAAAGAAGGGTCTTGGTTTTTCTGTAACCTGTACCCAGACAGCTGCCAACGATGAAGGTCTTCATCCCCTTCAAAACTTCTTCCACAGTGAAGGTTTCCTCCACCCGGTGTCTCAAGCAGTTCATGCTATCAATGAGGAAGATCCCTCTGACACAGATGAAGAATGGAAGTCCTACCTTAACGAGGACGGTTATATGTCTCAGGAAGAGGTGCTTATGCCTTTTTGCTTTCCTACAGAAATTCTGAGATTTATACCTAGGTCAGACGTCGAAATGATATACGGTGATTGTGATCCGGAAGGATGCCGTGCTCTGCCAAATTCATTAGAGGAAGACACTCCGATGAAAGACAATTTTGACTACACCTACTTGGCCCAATGGATGGTCTGCCAATGTGGCAGCCATACCCAGGAAACTTGGGGCAAGAAAGTCAGCCGAACAATGAAAATCAGCTGACCGTCATTGAACAGAATACCTGCGTCCCCACATGTCATGGGATCAACACTCAGGTTATTCAGAAACTACTCAACATGAAGATGAATTCGCAACGTTTGCAGGACTTGAATTCATCAACTATGCTTTTCCCGAGGTCAGCGTCATCGAGAGGGACGACTCCTCCAGTTTGAAAGAAGTGTGGGACACCTTGGGACAACCGAGTGGAAAATACGACTATATGGACAAGTACACTGCGCCCGAAAGCTCTCGTATCAGGTTCAAAGACATCCAGCCAACTGGATGGGGAGATATAGCTAAGAACACAAATGCTATGCAAAATACAACTGAGGAATTCTCCTACGACAATTCTGCATGGGAGACAGATTCCAATGATCCTGCTCCACCAGAAATCAGCGTCATTTCTGAAGACAAATCAAGGAAGGTGCCAGACTTTGTGATTCACCGAGAAGTTCACCGCCAATGGGTTGCGGTCGATGTTCCGAAGATCATTCATCAGTCAAAGTAATTGCCATCTTTAACCTTTCACCCTGCCCAGGTGAAATGGATGTTTTAATAGGGCTCGCTTTCTGTCAATTTTCCCTATTTGCTTTGCCCAAAGCGACAAATTTTTGTTTTATAGGGCTGTAGTTTCAAAGATCGACTTGTTCATTAATAAAATAACGTCGTTCTGTAATTTCCGCATTAATTGCTGTTTTCTCTTTTTGCTTTTTCAGAAAATGGTAATCCTAAAAAACAATTCAATAATAAAAACAAGCAGTAATAAAAATAAAACACTCCACACACTTGCATTTTCCTCTATCTCTTCTAAACACGAATCATCACGTCATGCAGATTGCTTGTTTTAAACCCAGTTGAAACATACGATCCGATGCCTTCTCCCAACTTTGAGTTCCCGGTATTCGAGGCTGAAGAAGAAAATGACGACAAAATTCCAGAAGAGATCTCCCGATTACTCAGACAAGAGGAAAGGTCCATTGATCCTCACAAAGAGCCGTTGGAAACGGTAAACTTGGGTTCAGAGCAAGAGAGAAAAGAAATCAGGATTGGGGCACTGCTCAGTCCAACTGCCAGAGAGAGTTTGATAAAGCTTCTCAAAGAATTCCCCGATGTATTCGCTTGGTCCTATCAGGATATACCAGGGTTGGATACCAGCATCGTGGAACATCACTTACCGTTGAGGTCGGAATGTCCGCCAGTAAAGCAAAGGTTGAGACGCACTCACCCGGACATGGCCATCAAAATCAAAGAGGAAGTACAAAAACAGATTGACGCGGGTTTCCTCTCCACATCAGAATATCCTCAATGGTTAGCCAACATCGTACCCGTTCCCAAAAAGGACGGAAATGTCAGAATGTGTGTTGATTATAGGGATTTGAACAAGGCAAGTCCAAAAGACGACTTTCCTTTACCACACATTGACATGCTGGTAGACAGCACAACAAAGTTCAAAGTATTCTCCTTTATGGATGGATTCTCGGGCTATAACCAGATCAAAATGGCGCCGAAAGACATGGAGAAAACTTTGTTCATTACCTCATGGGGTACCTTTTGTTACAAGGTAACGTCGTTCGGTTTGAAGAATGCCGGGGCAACCTATCAAAGGGCCATGACTACTCTGTTTCATGACATGATACACAAGGAAATCGAGGTATATGTCGATGATATGATTGCAAAATCAAAAATAGAGAGTGAGCACGTTGAACATCTATCAAAATTGTTCGAACGTCTAAGAAATTTCAAGCTCCACTTGAATCCCAACAAGTGCACCTTTGGTGTCCGTTCAGGGAAACTACTAGGGTTCATCGTCAGCCAGAAAGGGATTGAGGTTGATCCTGACAAGGCCAAGGCCATTCAAGAAATGCCTTCTCCGAAAACTGAGAAACAAGTCAGAGGATTCCTGAGACGTTTGAACTACATCTCCAGATTCATATTCCTTATGACCGCCACATGTGCGCGGATTTTCAAATTACTCAAAAAGAACCAGGATTGCGTTTGGTCAGAAGATTGCCAAACCGCCTTCGACAGTATCAAGGAATATCTGTTGAATCCTCCACTTCTATCACCTCCAGTGGAAGAAAGACCACTGATCATTTACCTCACAGTTCTAGAGGACTCAATGGGATGTGTACTTGGCCAACAAGACGAAACTAAAAGGAAAGAGTCTGCCATTTACTATCTAAGCAAGAAATTCACCGACTGTGAAACTCAGTACACGATGCTTGAGAAAACTTGTTGCGCTTTGGCTTGGGCAGCCAAACGTCTTTGCCAATACATGATTCGTCATACTACTTGGTTGGTCTCCGAAATGGATCCAATCAAATACGTTTTCGAAAAACCTGCTCTCACGGGAAGAATTGCCCATTGGCAGATTTTGTTATCAGAATATGACATAGAGTATCATGCTCAAAAAGCCGTTAAGGGAAGTATTTTAGCCGATCATTTGGCTCATCAACCAATTGATGATCAAGAATCAATTGGGTTTGACTTCCCAGACGAAGATGTCATGTATCTAAAGATGAAAGACTGTGATGAACCGCTACCCAGTGAAGGGCCAGAACCAGGTTCCCAATGGGGACTTATCTTTGACGGAGCAGTTAATCATTATGGAAACGGAATTGGGGCAATCATTGTTACCCCTCAGGGTACCCACATTCCTTTCACCGCCAGACTTACGTTCAAATGTACGAACAACGAGGCCGAATACGAAGCTTGTATTATGGGTCTCGAAGAAGCAATTGATTTAAGGATCAAAAACTTGGACGTATACGGCGACTCAGCCCTGGTTATCAATCAGATAAAAGGAGATTGGAACACATAACAATCAGGACTGATTCCTTACAAAGACTATGCAAGAAGGTTGCTACCCTTCTTCAACAGAGTTGAGTTTCATCACATCCCTCGAGATGAGAATCACATGGCTGATGCATTAGCCACTATCTCTTCCATGATTAGTGTAGGTCAATGGAATGACATACCTAAGATCGACATAATGCGCCTTAAAAGGCCCGCTTACGTCTTCACGATTAAAGTAGTCATAGGCGACAAACCTTGGTATCACAATATCAAATGCTTCCTTCAAAAACAAGAGTACCCTCATGGGGCATCCAGGAAAGATAGAAAGACCCTCAAAAGATTGGCTGGAAACTTCTTCCTGAGCGGTGACACTCTTTATAAGAGGAATTTTGACATGGTATTGCTCCGATGCATCAACAGACCAGAAGCAGACATGCTTATGAAAGAAATTCATGAAGGATCCTTTGGCACTCCTGCCAACGGACACACAATGGCGAGAAAAATCCTAAGAGCAGGGTACTATTGGTTGACAATGGAATCCGTCTGCTACAAGTACACGAGGAGGTGTCACAAGTGTCAGATATACTCCGACAAAATTCATGTACCGCCAACACATCTCAAAGTTCTTTCTTCCCCGTGGCCTTTTTCCATATGGGGAATCGACATGATTGGCTTGATTGAACCTAAGGCTTTAAACAGACATCGGTTCATCCTGGTAGCCATTGACTATTTCACCAAGTGGGTCGAAGTAGCGTCATACGCTAATGTAACCCGACAAGTGGTGGTCCGATTTATCAAAAATAATATCATCTGCCGTTATGGTATTCCAAGCGAGATCATTACTGATAATGGATCTAACTTGAACAATAAGATGATGAAAGAGTTGTGCGCAGAGTTCAAGATCGAACACTATAACTCATCTCCCTACCGACCCAAGATGAACGGAGCGGTAGAAGCGGCCAATAAGAACATCAAGAAGATCGTTCAAAGATGGTTGTAACCTACAAAGACTGGCACGAGATGCTACCCTTTGCTCTTCACAGTTATCGCACATCTGTCCTCACTTCAACAGGGGCTACCCCTTTCTCTCTAGTGTATGGCATGGAAGCAGTGCTCCCCATAGAAGTAGAGATCCCGTCAATCCGGGTATTGATGGAAGCTAAGCTCACCGAAGCTGAATGGTGTCAAAGCCGACACGACGAATTGAATCTGATCGAGGAGAAATGAATCACGACACTATGCCATGGTCAGCTGTATCAACAGCAAATGAAGAAGGCCTTTGACAAAAAGGTCCGACCTCGCATCTTCAGGAAAGGAGACCTTGTGTTCAAGAAGATACAATCATGTCTCACTGATTCTCGGGGCAAGTGGACTCCGAATTATGATGGCCCCTATGTGGTCATGAAAGCTTTCTCAGGCGGCGCCTTGAGACTTGCAACCATGGACGGAGAGGAATTTGCCTACCCCACGAATGTTGATGTAGTCAAGAAATACTTCGCCTAAACTAAAAAAAAAACGTCTCGGTGGATTGAAAACCCGAAAGGGCGGTCCAGGCAAAAATTAGAGACATGAAAAAATCATCCCGGTGGATTGGAAACATCAAAGTACAATCCAGGCAAAAATTAGGGATAATGGCAAGTAACTATGTTCAACAGAGGCAAATCCCTCAGCAGCAGCAATTACATCATCTGTCAGAAAACTCCAGTCAAGGTCATCTTCGACATAAGCTCAGGATGCCACGAATTCAAAGTTGGTAGAAGGATAATGGTCGTTATGTTTCAACGCAACCCTTTTCCCTGTAAATTACCATTTTCTAGCTTTGTATATACTCTTTGGAGTCACACGTTTGGCTGAGCTCCATCTTATCAATAAAATTTGAGCCCTTGTGCTTTTGTTTGTAATTCTTATTTGTTTTAGCTTTACAGAACGACGTCGTTAATATGATTAATGATTCTTGAAATAAAACAAAATGAATTTACTTGTTAAAACTCTTTCTGCTTTTTAATAAAGACGACAATTTCTTTTGACTGTTGAACATCAGAAGAACATCGGTCGCTTCTCCAGAAGTAAGCGAACTTCAAAGTGCAGAATCAAAGTACTCCTTCTAACCCAGTACGCCTGAATAAAGGGATCAACTGTGTCAGAGACTTTGTTTTGTCTGATACGCCACGGCAGAGTTCTTACCTCCTAAGCCCGACCAACATAGCTCCCAATAGGGACTATCTCTCTTAAGCAAGGTGGAATTGCTATCTTAAACCAACGATATTTCTACACGCCCCGCGATGGCCGAGTATCCAGTCGTGTTCACCCGTCAGTTTGTATGTCGCGTCAGTTTTGTCAGCATATACATACATATATCATGCATCATTGATTTGCATGCACATTTCATATTGCATCACTATCGCTCTAGTCTGTCTTGTCCCCTAGTGATAGAAGCTCTCTCAATCGAGTTCCCAGTTCTTTCCTCGTCAGGAAATACTGTGTCTGAACAATCTCACCTCCAGTTTATTTCTGGATTGAAGTTGGCCCTTGACCACTTTGATAACTTGAACCTCTGAAAAACCAGAGGAACCCTCAGTCGACATCACTCTTCGCCATTGAAGATGATATCCTTGCTTTCCCGTATTAAGGAAAATCCACAGAGAAAGCCTCGTAATCAGAGATTCGGCAGCATGCCAGTTCTGCTCCGAAAAGACCGCTGATGAAAAGGTCATCGGCACCTCAAAATTGGACCCCATCATATGGCGGTTCTCCGGGAAGATCCCGAGAAAAGTATGATGTAAGACCCCAAGCAGGAGCAGTCTCTCAAGAGGCTCGCTTTCCCCAAATAGAGTCGACAAATGGCGTCTCCAATAGAGAAGTTTGTACACCTCTACAGCTCAGACGAATGGGTTCCCCAGCAAGTCTGACATCAAAACTTTTTCCATCAAATGGCATCTCTCCAGGAAAATTCGACGAGAAGTTTGAGGAAAATCGCTACGAATAGCGTCCCTTGTCAAGAAAGTTTATTGACAAAAGAAACTAAGACCAGTTCCTTGGTAGGAAACCAGGAACGAGGGGAAGTTTGTTTTAGCAACTGAGACCAGTTCCTTGGAAGGAAACCAAGAACGAGGGGAAGTTGACAAAAGAAAACTGAGACCAGTTCCTTGGCTAAAGACCAGGATCGAGGGGAAGTTTACTTTTTCTAAGCATCATTGCTTATCAAAAGAAGATGAATGCGTAAGCTACCATTCATAACCACCATCAAAATTTCGGGTATTCCGATATTTAATCCTCTTGCACCCTGAATGCCCGAATACCTTCGTCATTCACACCTTCGTGTCCAAGAAGATTAAATAGGGGCATCTGTCATACCCCAAATTTTGACCACTAAGATTTCCCATCATTGTGAAAATCATCATCACAATATGGATGAACCATCTTCCTCATCAGTCTCCCCAAAGATGGGTGAACACTTACTACAGTCAAAGTTAGGGTTTCAAGCCCTCTTTGAGTTCTTAGACAAAGGATCAATCAAGGAATGACATGATCTTCAACTTGTCTAACCTCTCAAACATCCACAATGAACCAAAAGGACTCCCACTTCAAGGATTAAGCACAAGGTTGCTCCCTTATAGGTGGATCAAGTCTCAAGATCGACAGTGTCACCAAATTAGGGTTTTGGTCGACCAGGGCCTCCAGATGGAAATTTTTTATCTGGGCATGAGGCAAGTATCCAAAACACAACCTAATATACTCCATGGAACCTTATGTACCCAATCATCAAGTCAATTTTTCCTCAGGGGTTGCATTCATAAAAAATCAGGAATTAGGGTTTCTTGACCTAATTCACCCCTAAGTTGACTTTTAGGGCAAATCATGAGCCAAGACCTCAAGACATGATTTGAGGGTCTCCAACATACTATATTGATCCATTTGGAACAATGGATTAATCCAAGAAGTTTGAGCAACAAGTCTCAATTTCATCTGCACCACAATTAGGGTTTTAAGGAAAAAGTCAACTGTAACTTTGACTTTTGACCAGGACAAGCTCCCAAACCCTAGGACATACCTCAATATACCCTATGGCACCCATGGAACATGTCCATCAAGTTTTATTTAGGTCAAGGACATGATTTCCTGAAGAATTGCACAATTTGGAATTCATCTGATAAAAAGTCAACTGTGCACAAAAGTCAACTTTGACTTTTTGAGATTTTTCACCAAAATGGATTTTTAACCCTAAAATGATGTTATTGTATGATTTGAATCATCATTCATCAAGAAAAATCAAGAAAAGTTGGATAACTTGTAAAAGGGGTAACCATAAAACTTAGAACATTTTCTAAGTTAAAAATAAAGTGACAAAGGTACCAACTTTGGAGGGTCATAACTCCTAAACCACAAAGCCATTTTTCCTCAATCAAAGATGGATTTGTAGCCCTCATTACCCTCTACAAAAACTTCAACTACAAGTCATTCCAATTCATTAAGGATTTTGAGTTATGGAGTGATCAAAATGGCTGAAAAATGAAAATGTCACTTTTTCCAACACTTAGTGAAATTTTCACTAAGTCCAAATCTGTCTTCATTTTTTTCCAAATGTAGGGGGATTTTTCACTTGGATTCAAAAGAGATAAAAACCAAACATGTTCAAACAGTTGTTGTATCATGTAAGGGCTTTCCAAAATGACCAAGAACATTGCCAAATTCCATTTGGGCTATGAGTTATGACATTGTCAAGTTACCTTACTGAATTCTGTCAAGGCAAGGCAGAATTTGCATTTTTGGTCGATTTTCCAAAATCAGCCAAATCCAAATGCTCCTATGCACTTGGACACATCTGAGGATTGAATCTCAAGGGGACAATCACTGAGCCAAGCCTCCAAAGTCCTTGGAACAAGAAAAAGCATGTTGAACCTAGAATTGCCAAAATAGGGACAAGACTCCAAATTTAGATTGGAGCATTCAATGGAAGCATCAAGGTGGCATGGACTGAGCCATTTTCATTTGAATTCAGTCAAGACTTATCCAAGACCAAGGGAACCACAACCCTGTGCCCTAACCTCTAGTCAATGCCTAGAGGAGACTCGGATTTCCATTGGACAACATTGGCCAAACCTCTGCTGCAGTTGCCATTCACTGTGGATCCCAAAAAAAACTTGCTCTACTATAAATAGAGCTCAATTGTGATCAGTTTGAGTACACCAAAGCCATCAAACAGATGCTTTCCTCAAAATCTCTTCTTTCACCTCAAATTTGCCTTCCAAAGCAAGTAATTCTGAGTTTTTGAGTTAGAGAGCAATTCCATCACAATTAATCACACGCACACCTTATATATATCATATGTAAGCTGTGCAAACTATCACAAGTGATCTGTAATCAACAAATCACAAAGTCACCTCTCAAAATCTCAAAATAGGCCTTTTGGTGCATTTTTCAAGCCATGTCTTGATTCAGTCACTTTCCAAACCAGATAAAACCTCAAACACACTCCAAATATTATCCTTGAACTGTCCCAAATGGTTCCCCCCATCTGGAACACCATTTGAGAGAGTTGCTATTTTGGTCACTTTTAACCCATTTTGCAGGAAAGGGACAGTTTGTGTTTTTGCAGGTACCAGTCAATTCCAATCATCCTAAAAGCATCCTAGGGATCATTTGAGGTGGTTCAAAGCATAAAACCATATCTGGAGCAAGAGGTTTGGCAGATTGCAGAGAAAACTCCAAAATCCCAAAGAAGGGTAAGCCTCTCAACTTGCCCTCACCAAAACATGTGTGCATTTGAAGTCCACTAAGTATGCATCTCTTATACATGTCATATGTGTTTTGTTTGTGCCAATTGATCATGTAATTCATGCCTGTATCAAAGTGTAGCATAGAAAATGCAATTATAGGCCATTTTCAAAACCACTATCGGGTTTTGAGGAGGGAGTGTGATCTGAAAAAACCACCACCACCATTGGATTCCTTGTGAAATTCTGGCCCAGATACTTATAAATTTTGTCTCCAACCATTAAGAATTGAGAAAGTTATGACCTTCACATTTTTGAGGCAAAACTTGCCTTGGGCAAGCCAAAACCAAGGCATGACTTGTATATTTGTTGTTTTGTTTCAAGCAATGGATGTATCACCACCCCAGTGGTAAAGCGCGCGCATTGTATGCTTGAGGTCGTGGGTTCAAACCCCACCCATGCCATTTTGTGATTTTTCATATTTTTGCTATTTTTTCAACTATTTTCATGTTTTGTTAATTATTTGGGAAATTAATAACTCATTCAATTTTAGTTATTTTTGATTGGTTCTTTTTGCAAAAAATCACAAAAATGTTGAAATATTTTATTCCACAAAAAAAATTAAGTTTATATTATTTATTTAATATAATTAGTATTTTTGTGAATAAATTCATTTTTATTTGTTTTTAAACATTTTAAAATGAATATTCATCTTGAAAAATCAAGACCAAATGAGTTTTAATATCTCTTGTGATTTATACCTCATTTTTCAAACCTTAAACAAAAATCACAAGTGGTATATTCAAACCTATTTGGTATTTTTCATTGATTTTCTTTTAAAGAATAAAATTAGGGTTTCTTTGATTTTCAACCCTCATAAATCATTTTCAAAACACTTTGGGCCTCTAATAGAGTGTAAGACCCAATCCTTTTTTTGACCAAATCATTTTTGGGCCTCAGTGTATTGTATAAGTCCCGATACCGTCAAAAACAAACGGCGCGATCGTCGAGCTATAAGACCCATTCAAAACTTTTGGGCCTCTAATAGAGTGTAAAACCCAATCCCCTTTTAACTAAAACATTTTTGGGCCTCACTTATTGTGTAAGTCCCTCTGCGTTAAAAGAAAATCTCGGCGCGATTGCCATTTTAAACGAAAAGTCAACTGGGCCTACCCTCGTGTTATAAGCCCCACTCTTTTTCTTTAAACCTTTTGGGCCTCTTGAGAGAGTGTAAGACCCATCCCTTGTACAGAAAGCTCTTTTTGGGCCTCAGTCACTTGTATAAGTCCATCTGTACAAATTCAAACAGTGCGCTCATTGATAAAATCCTGGGCCTCTCCTTGAGCTGTAAGCCCCAAATCTTTCCTTTTCAAAGCACTTTCTCCTTTGATTTTGAATATACTGTTGTTTTCAACCTTTCTTTGTTTAACAACTAACCAAACAGCATGGAAGCTCTACAACCGAGTAAGTGGTTATTGCTTTCATTTACCGCTTTCATATACATATAACTGTATTATGGGGCTGTTTCACTGTAAGTCTTCTTTCATAAACTGATATCAACTGTGTAGTAATAGTATAGATATTTAGAGTTTCCCCGACAACTACGTCTAGCATTAAGCCCATTGATCACTCTTAGAAATAGTCTAAACTAGATCCCCATAGGATTACCAGACACAGTCTTCCCTCCTCTTGGGGTTAAACAATATGGAGATATGAAAGGCAGCATTCCCTGTGAACCCTTTCATAGACTGTCACTCGTAGAAGTTGTCAAAGAAACTATATTCCCCAGAGATGATCTCTTCTCCGTGAATTGCATCTCTTGAGTTTCTTCCAAATTCTCAAACTTTCCTGACTTTGATCTATTCTCGGTGAATAGCATTGCCTTGAAATTCTCGGGGTTTGGGGACCCACAGGCTTCTTAAAAGCACTTGTCAAGAAACTCTACTCCCCAGAGATTATCTTTTCTCCGTGAATGGCATCTCTTGAGTTTCTTCCAAATTCTTGAACTTTCCTGACTTTGATCTATTCTCGGTGAAGGACCCCCAGGCTTCCTAAAAGTAACCCCGCCTCCTCTTGGACTTAGTACAAGGACCCTACGGCTTCTTAGAAGTACTCCCAGCCTCCTCTTAGGCTTCGTATAATGATCTCTTCTTCCGGGAATGATAGCCTTCTCTTGGGCTTCGTACATGGACCGATCGGCTTCTTAAAAGTTTCCAGCCTCCTCTTGGGCTTCGTACAAATTGTCCCGACGACCTCCTAAAGGTATAGGAACAGAACTTAGTCAGCTTCATAGAGCAGTCCATTCAAAGAGTCTACTACTGTTTCTCAAAGCATAGACGAAACTCGAGATTTGGACAGTCTAATCTCCTTGAGTCTCAAAGACATTCTCAAGTGACCCCTTTGTTAAATTGGAAGGAACCCCGTAGACTCGGACAGTCTCAATACCCTTCGGATTTCCCACTTCCTTAAAGAACAGGAATAACCCGGATCCTTGAATCAAATCCTTGAGTATAGTGTTGCTCATATAAGAACTGATTTTCTCTTTAAAAATCAGTATACTGGACCTGTCACTTAACTGAAACAGTAACCATAGCCTCCTCTTGGGCTTTGTACAATGATCCTCCCCAACGGAGTCAAACAACGTTTATCCTCTCTCTCGGGCTTTGTACGAGACACATAAGAGACTCCCTGGTTGAGTCAATCACCCCTTTTTCCTCCATCTCGGGCATTATACAAGATACAAAAATGTTCTTATTGAGCCAAACAAACAACAGCCTCCATCTCGGGCTTCGTACTAGATACAAAAAACTCTCTTGTTAAGTCAAATAGTCTCCATCTCGGGCTTTATACGAGATACCAAAAGACTCCCTCGCTGCGTCAAAAACCCTTTAGCCTCTCTCTCGGGCTTTGTACGAGACACATATCAGCCTCCTCTTAGGCTTTGTATAAGAAAACCACTGGTTAATCCAATTAACCTTTTAGCATCAAAGTTGTGCCTCGTTCACAGTACACAAACATCAACAACTCTTTCCCTTTCATCTAATCGCTGTAAGCGGCAAGCCTCTGGATCATCTACATCCACGCCACTGTCCCTCTTTTAGCATGAGAAATTCCTAAGGAAAGATAGCATTGCTCTACACTGAGTTAAAGTCTTCTCCTTCAGGTTAAAATCCCCTATAAAGGAAATTATGGCATTGCTAGGATCCGCGTATCCCGGTTAAAGTAATCCTCCTTTACAACCAGTCACCTAACAATCGTGACAAACAGACCCCCTTTAGAGATGACAAATTCTCTCTAAGGTCAACACTTTTAGCTTCATATCTTGGGCTTTGAACAAGATACAAATAGACTTTTCAGCTTCACATCTTGGGCTTTGAACAAGATACAAACCACCTTTCGCTTCACGTCTTGGGCTTTGAACAAGACACCAAAAACACCCATTTCCTCCCATAGAATAGGAGGAACTACGAACGCTCTGATTTCCCTGTTTCGGTAAACGGGAATACGTATGCATAAGATTGAAAGAAAAATCTTAGCGAACACATTAAACAAAAACCCAAAATCCCATACTCTCATGTGTCTATTAAAAAGCATCAGTCCTAACATCCTAACCCTTGTTCCCCGCTAGAAAGTCCTAGAAAGAAAACCGTATTGGCGAAAATACAAATAACCAGTACAAAGGCCCCCCCACATTGATAGCATCCGTAACCTAACAGACCGCTGTTTAAACTAAGTATGCAAGCAGGGTTAATTGGAGACATCTATTTCCCTTCCTTCATCAGCTTTAATAGGATAAAAAATGAATCGACCTGTAGTAAGCCCAACTGCAGAGAGCGACCAGCGCTTAAGAACCACGTCCAAAATCGCTCACTACAATTGCCACCAAGTTGGCATTCATTGCACGGATGTCGTGGTTCTGAATGACGTTGGAATTCGTATAGGTCGTGTTTACTCTATGAACTCGATGCTCTTGGATCCACCTGAGATCCAATTGTTCCTGTAGAGCTGATTGCACCACAGAACATCCCTGATTGTTTTTAGAGCAGATATCACACTGGTGATAATTATGAGGTGGCACATGGCCGTATCTGCTCTGTCTACAATGCATCTTGACCAAATTGGCCCTTAATAAGAGTACATCATGAATTTGATAGATGTTGTTATACTCTCCCTCTATCAAATTGACCGTAGCTTTCTCATGTTGAGGCAGCGGGTTCGTGAGAACATTAGGATTCGTATCTTTGAAAGATAAGACCCCACTCCTAACAAGCTTTTGCACATCAGATTTGAAACTGAGACAGCTTTCTATGTTATGCCCTGGTCCTCCTTGATGGTAAGGACAAGTCTGATCTGTTTTGAACCAAAAAGGCGGATTTTCCGGTACTGTAAGAGGAGACTTAGTTTGGATGTGCCCCTTGACCAGTAGTAACGGAAACAGTTATGCATACAACATGGGTATAGGGTCAACCCCTGGTGGTCGCGTTGTACGGTTGTTGTTGTACGGGGGACGGGCCTGCTGAAGAGGCTGTTGTGTCTTTTGCTGATATCGCTGTTGAATCGGTTGGCTCTAAGCAACCTGAGGTTGATACGTAGGAACAGGCGCGGGGTTGATAGTAGGAGTTACAGCTGCTACTGGTTGATATCGTCGTCTTTGCTTTTCGAGAAAGATATTCCCGATATCTTGCTTTTTTTCTTATGGAGAGCACTACCGTATCATTTTGTACTACTTGATGATCCATCATCTTTAACTAAACATCCCTCTCGGACTGCTTCCTCAAGACGAACTCCAATGCCCACCATCTCGGTGAAATCACTGGGCGCACTGGAAACCATTCTATCGTAGTAAAATGAGCTCAAGGTTTTTAAGAAGATCTTTGTAATCTCTTTTTCCTCCAGAGGTGGACAAATCTGGGCGGCAATTTCACGCCATCTCTGCGCGTACTCCTTAAAGGTTTCCTTGTCATTTTGTGACATTGAAATGAGTTGATCTCTGTCCGGTGCCATGTCCAAATTGTATTTATATTGTTGAACAAAAGCAGTGCCAAGATCTATTAATGTGCCGATCGTAGCGCGGTTTAAACCCATGTACCATTTGAGTGCTGCACCGGTTAAACTATCCTGAAAGTAGTGAATTAGTAGCTCCTGGTTCTTTGTCTGAGCTGACATTCGCCGAGCGTACATCACTAAATGACTTTGAGGGCAAGAGTTACCCTTGTACTTTTCAAAATCGGGCACCTGGAATTTGTGCGGGACTTTCACATTGGGGACCAAACAAAGGTCTGCGGCGTCATTTCCAAATAAATCCTGACTGCGAAGGGCTTGCAGTTCTTTCTGCATCTCTAGGAACTGTTCCTGGAACTCATTCATTCTGTCAAACATACTTTCTTTTCCACCAGAAGGTATATGTGGAATCTGTCCTTCCGAGACAGTGTGTACCATGGGTGGTGGTATAGTCATTATGGCTGAGACTCTCGATGTCTCCCAAAGTTTGTAACCTTCAGGAGTTGTTGTCATGCCCCTGACATCTTCTTTTTCCCAAATTTTGTAACCTTGAGGCCCAGCGGCTCCTGCTGCGGTTCCTTGATCCTCAGTGATCGGCGGAACATATCCTTCTGGGATATAGTTAATAGGCATGCCCCAGGGACGATCTTTCAGTATTTTGAACCTAGGATCATACTTCTCTACTATAGGCGTTGATGTGATCTCTGAGATCACAGTCCTTTGTTGTTGCATTTGAGCTTCTACTAGAGCTTGCATGTCGTTATGAAGCTTTCTCAGGTCCTCTTTCAGAGTGTCGATCTCTTCCCTCAACTCTTTGTTCTCTTCCTCGAGATCATCCATCTTTTTCTGGCGATTGGCCCGAGTATTGTACAAATGAGACACCTTGACTCTAGAATCGAAACACAAACGTGAGATTCATAGGGAAGAAGAATGCGTTTATGATGAATAATATGCAATGATTATATTAATTATATGTTTTTGTTTATTCAAAGTAAACTTCGACAATTAGATTGCAAATATCAAACAGTGGGGAAACCCCGTTTTATTGAATTCAAAGATTACGGAAATGGAAATACAGTAGATTACAAAGCGCTGTAAAAGGAAATCTAAACTAATGGATCCTGAGTCCTCTCTGAGGAGAGCTCAGGTGCTGGTTCTGGTACTTTCCTTTTCTTTGACCGAGGCTCTTGAACCGTTGTCGGGTTGTCATTCCTTTTCCAAGTGAAAGGAGGGAGCAAATTCCTTTGGTCATCCTGATTTTCTATAGCATGTTGCTCTAAGATCTCGATCAGAGCATCTTTTTCTTTTAACAGTTGTTGTATTTTCTTGCATTCCACATTGAGAATACGATACTTGTTCCTCCAAGACCTCTTCTCATGCTAAACTTTGCTGAGAGTAACTTGAAGTTTTTCCGTCTCAGACATAAAATAAAGGGCAGAGTCCCTTAATGGAAAAAATTTCTGATGAGGGTAAGGCATCCTCAGCTTGAGAGCTCTAGTTTATACCCAGTGGAGATAAGGCTCCACCGAGACACAGTCTGGTTTTCCTAGAGACTATCTTCCTTTCCTGTGAATGTGTTTCCAGGCATGCACTATTTCCGTCTTTACTGCCCTGTCATTTTCTCCTTCCTTGAAGAAAAGACCTTCCGGATGAGCATTACGCGGGACATGCCTCATCGGGTATCCAAATTGACGACGAACGAGAATTGGATAATAGTTTATTCCTCCCTTAGTTCCTATAAGGGGTACATTTGGGAAATTTCCACAACGGTCAATGATTCTGATCCCATCATAGTTTCGATTGTACCAATCGATGTCAGAGTTGGTAAGAGACATGATTCTCTGTGACCAACGTAAAGTATTCTTTTGATCCCAAAATGCAGCAGACTTGGGCAATTGAGAAGTGAACCATTTGTACAGCAAGGGTACACAACATGTGATCATTCCCCCGCTGTATAAATTCCTTAAGTGTACCGAATGATAAGCATCTGTGAACAAAGTCGGTACAGGGTTTCCAATCAGAAAAATCTTAATGGCATTGACATCTACGAAGTTATCAATGTTGGGAAATAAAAATAACCCGTAGGTGATCAAAACAAAGATGCTCTCGAAAGCGGCCACGTTCCCTATACTAGTAAAGTATAGAGCTTTCTTTCTCAAGAATTGGGCTGGAAAACCTTGGATGCCACCCTTAGTGGTCATGTGAGTCCTGACTTCTGACTCGTCCAGATAAATTGCTCTTGCAATGGTTTGATCCTTTGGAATTTCTTCCAGTCCAAAAAAGGGAGCTTGATCAGTAATATGCAAACCAGTCAGGTGAGAGTACTCCTCCAGCGTTGGTGCTAGCTGATAATCCAGGAATGTGAAACAGTGATAGACCGGATCGTAGAACTGGATTAGTGTGGACAGTATTCCTTCGATTACATGAACCCTTAACTAGGACAGTAATCCTTCATACTTGGCTCTGAAAGCCTCGTGGTTGGTGATCATTCTCGCCAGACCTCTCAGATCCTCTAGTTTTGGAACCTTGAAGGTGTACTTATGAGTTTTCCTTCTACCGAAATCCATTAGTGCAATCTCCTTTCTCTGACATTTGCAATCATTGTCTTGGTTTAATTTGAAAAAGAGAGACTAGAAGAGAAGATTTTTTTGAATGTTTTTTTAAATGAATGTATGAATGCAGCACACAAAAACATAGAAAAAACATGGGGTCAAAGGGTCGGTGTCATGAAGTCAAGGCTCTACCCCCCCCCCCCCCAAAGGTTTATACTGGTGATTTTTTGTACCTGTCCGCAAAATCATTGATCCCTCTTGGGATAACAACAGCAAACGGATCGCCAGTGAGCCGATGCATCTTAGAGCTATCTCAGATGAGGGTAGTATCGCGTGATAACTATTTATGATAGCTTCCGCAATACAAAATGGCTTAAGTCTACTAAAAACCTCAGCTTCTCAGATAACCCAGTCGACCACACTACTTTCAACAACCGGAGTCGTATAGGCAATGTATCTGCAAAGGGAGTCTCCACTGAGTTTGATGGTCGATCGGGGACTCTTAATTGGGATTCACTCCCCGCAAGATTACCCGCATTGCCATCAACTATCTTAGGTGTATACTCAATCTTTCCACATGCGGCATCACACACATTCCCATTAGCAGAAAAATAAACACAGATATCAATTAGGAAAAGCAGTATATATATTTGTCTTAATCATCCTAGACCTCTAGTCTTATGATCCTATACAGACAATGACTCCCTAGCAGAGTTGCCATTTCTGTGACATTTTGGTAAACTCTGGGTTTTCTACCTAAGATTGTAAGAAAGAGAAGACGGGCCCCACGGTGGGTGCCATTTTTTCTGTAGCGTAATTTTTGTGGTCTTGAAGCACTATCGCTCGGGTACTACAGTTTGATTCATTTTTTATCCTATTGAGCTGATTAAGGAAGGGAAATAGATGTCTTCAATTAACCCTGCTTGCATACTGAATTTGAACAGTGGTCTGTTAGGTTACAGATTCTATGTGGATGTGGGGCCCAATCTTCGGTTATTTTGTTAAGAACATAGTGTCTGGATTATTTATGAGGTTTTTGGTGTGTTTATATTTGCTGCTTTTGGGTTGATTTGGTGGAGATACTAGGTTTTGGGTTTTTTATTAGTATGCTCGCTAAGATTTTTTCAATCTTATGCCTACGTATTCTCGTTTGATGAAACAGGGAAATCAGAACGATCGTAGTTCCTCCTATTCTATGGGAGGAAAAGAGGTTGTTTTGGTGTCTTGTTCAAAGTCCAAGACGTGAAGCTAAAGGTGATTTGTATCTTGTTCAAAGCCTAAGATGTGAAGCTAAAGGGTTTATGGATGAGAGAGAATTTGTCGTGTTTAAAGGGGGATATTTGGTCTGTTTATCACAACTGTCGGGTGACTGATTATAAAGGAGAATTACTTTAACTGGGATATGTGAATCCAGGAATGCCATAATTTCCTTTATAGGGGATTTTTTAACCTGAAGGAGAAGACTTTAACTCAGTTTAGAGCAATGTCATCTTTCCTTAGGAATTTCTCATGCTAAAAGAGGGACAGTGGCGTGGATGTAAATAATCCAGAGGCTTGCCGCTTAAAGTAATTAGATGGGGGGAAAAGGAGTTGTTGATGTTTGTATGTTGTGAGCAAGGCACAAATTTGGATGCTAAAAGGTTGATTGACTCAACCGGGGTTTTCTTTATACAAAGCCTAAGAGGAGGCTAGTGACCCAACAAGAGGGTGCTAACAAGTCACTGACTCAAAAGAGGGTGCTTTTATGTGTCTTGTACGAAGCCCAAAACGGAGGCTAAAAGGGAAGTGACTCAACAAGAGATTTTGTTTGACAGGTGATTGACTCAACAAGAGAGTCTTTTATACTCAACAAGAGAGTGATTTCTATCTCGTACGAAGCCCGAGATGGAGGCTAAAAGTGGTTGACTCAATAAGAGAGTCTTTTATACTCAACAAGAGAGTGATTTCTATCTCGTATGAAGCCCGAGATGGAGGCTAAAAGGGTGACTCAACAAGAGGGTCTGAAAAGGTTAGCTCCACTGGGGAGAATCATTGTACAAAGCCCAAGAGGAGGCTACTTATGCTGGTGACTGTTTCAGTTTAGTGACAAGTCTGGTATGTTGGATAAAACATAAAATCAGGTCTTATGAAGGAAAGATTAAAGGTATTGTTGTGCTTTGGCATTGATCAGAGGATCAGGGTTATTTCCTATTCTTTAAGGAAATGGGAAATCCAAAGGGTATTGAGACTGTCCAAGTCTATTGGTGTTCTGAGAAATCGATTCTCAGATAGTGAATGATATTTGTATGACGCCCAAGAGAAGGCTGGTATGTTAAGGGGTGAAGGTCAACCCATTAAGTGGTCTGACACTTGACTCAGAAAGACAGCTCTAGCAAATTGATGACTAGGTTCTGTTCCTATACCTGTAGAGGTCTCTGGGTCCTTGTACTAAGCCCAAGAGAAGGCATGAGAGCTTTTAAGAAGCCGAAGGGTCCTTGTATAACGTCCAAGAGAAGGCGGGGATGCTTTTAAGAAGCCTGTGGGTCCCCAAACTCCAAGAAGTTCCAGACATGCCATTCACCGAGAATAGATTAAGCCAGGAAAGTCCGAGAATTTGGAAGAAACTCAAGAGATGCCATTCACAGAGAAAAGATCATCTCTGGGGAGTTAGAGTTTCTTTGACAATGTCTAAGGGTGACAGTCAGAGAAAGGGTTCACTGAGAATGTTGCCTTTCACGTCTCCATATTGTTTAACCCCAAGAGAAGGGAAGACTGTGTCTGGTAATCCTATGGGGATCTAGTTTTGTTTGTATTTAAGAGTGACCAACAGAGCTTTACCTAGTGCTAGACGTAGTTGCCGGGGAAAACTCTAAATAACTATACTAGTATTACACAATTGATTTTTGACAAGTATATAAAAGTTTGTGAAAGAAGACTTACAGTGAGCAGTCCCACAATACAGTTATATATATATATATATATATATATATATATATATATATATATATATATATATATATATATATATATATAGATATATGAAAGCGGATAAAGAAAGCGGGTAAACACTTACTCGGTTGTAGAGCTTCCATGCTGTTTTGTTAGTTGTTCAACAAAGAAAGCTTTGATAACAATATTATATTCTAAATCAAATGAGAAAGTGCTTTGAAAAGATTGTTGGAGCTTACAGCTCAAGGAGAGGCCCAAGGTTTTATCAGTGATTGCACTGTTGTTTTGAAATTGTACAGGGACTTATACAAGTGACTGAGGCCCAAAAAGGTTTTCTGTACAAAGGGATGGGTCCTACACTCTCTCAAGAGGCCCAAAGGGTTTAAAGAAAAGGAATGGGGCTTATAACACGAGGGTAGGCCTAAAGGGTTTTGTTTGAAAAATAACGATCGCGCCGAGATTTCTTTAACGTACTGGGTCTTATACAATACATTGAGGCCCAAAAAGTTTTTATCTACAAGGGATGGGTATTACACTCTATTAGAGGCCCAAAGGTTTATTTTTGCACAAGTGGTGGGGCTTACAGCTCAAGGAGAGGCCCAAAGGTTTTTGTTAAAAAGGCGACGATCGCGCCGAACTTTTTGATGGTGTCGGGACTTATACAATACACTGAGGCCCAAAAAGGTTTGTATTTACAAACGATTGGGTCTTACACTCTACCAAGAGGCCCAAATAGTTTTGAAAATGATTGATGAGGTTTGAAATCAAAGAAACCCTAATTTTCTTTCCCTTTAAAAGTAAATATTTAAAGAAAATCAATAAAAATGATAAAAATACCAAATGAGTTTGAATAAACCACTTGTGATTTTTGTTTAAGGTTTGAAAAATGAGGTTTTAATCACAAGATGAATTAAAACTCATTTGGTTTTGATTTTCAAGGTAAATATTCACTTTTAAAATGTTTAAAAACAATTAAAAAGGAATTCATTCACAAAAATACTAATTATATTAAATAAATAATATAAATGTTTTTTTTTTGTGGAATAAAATATTTCAACATTTTTGTAAATAATATTTCAATAAAAAATAATTAAAATTGAGAGAGTTATTAATTTTCCAAACTATTAAAAATAATATGAAAAATGGTAGAAAAGTGGAAAAATAGCAAAAAGAGGGTCTGGGGCGGTGATACATCCGTTGATTGAAACACAACCACAAATATACAAGGCTTACCTTGTTTTTGGCCTGGCCTAAGGCAAGGCAATGCAAGATTTTGGTTAGAAACGTGAAGGCCATAACTTTCTCATTTCTCCATGGATTGGGACAAAATTTAGGTCTATCCTGCCTAGAATTTCACAAGGAATCCAATGGTAGTGGTGTTTTTTTCAGATCATGCTCCTATTGAAAAACCCGATAGTGGTTTTGAAATAGGCCATGATTTGCATTTTCTGTGGTATCTCTTGGTACATACATGAATTACATGATGAATTGGTTCAAACACAACACATATAACATGTGCAAGATGTGCATGATCAGGGGACCTCAAAGCAATGCATATTTCAAAGAGTTCAAGTTGAGATGCTTACCTCTTTTTGGAGCTTTTGTGCAATCTGCCAAGTGCTTTATTCCAGAAATGATTTGATGCTTTGGACACCCTCAAATGATCTCTTAGAAGCTTTTAGGATGGTTGGAATCAGCTGGAAACCTCAGGAACAAGTTTGAGCTCTTTCTTGCAAAAGGGGCAAAAGTGGTCAAAATAACAACTCTCTCAAATGGTGTTCCAGATGGGGGAACCATTTGGGACAATTTAAGGATGATATTTGGAGTGTGTTTGAGGTTTTATCTGGTTTGGAAAGTGACTGAATCAAAACATGGCTTGAAAAATGCACAAAAGTCCAATTTTGAGGTTTTGAGAGGTGACTTTGTGATTTTGGTGTTACAGGTCACTTGTGAGTGTTTGGATCACCTCTATATGATATTTATGAGGTGTGTGGGTGATTGGTTTGGTTGGAATTGCTCTCAAACTCAAAAACTCAGAGTTAACTTGCTAAAGAAGGTATTTTTGCCTAGAGAAAGAGATTTTGAGGAAAGCATCAGTTTGATGGCTTTGGTGTACTCAAACTGATCACAAATGAGCTCTATTTATAGTAGAGCAAGTTTGTTTTGGGAGCAATAGTGATTGGCAACTACAACAGAGGTTTGGCCAATGTTGATCAATGAGAATTCAAGTCTCCTCTAGCCATTGACTAGAGGTTAGGGCACAGGCTGCTGGTTCCCTTGGTCTTGGATATGTCTTGATTGAATTCAGTTGGAAAGGGCTCAGTCTATGCCACCTTGGTGCATCCATTAAATTCTCCAAACCATAATTGGAGTCTTGTCCCTCTTTTAGGCATTTCTAGGTTTGGGATGCTACTTTTGGCTCCAAAGACTTGGGAGGCTTATGGATCAGTGTTTGTCCCTCCTTGGTCTCCCCCTGAGGTGTTCAGATGGATAAGTGTGTTTGTCATTTGTACAAATTTGGTAAATCGAGGTTAATGCACAAATCTGCCTTGCTTTGACAGTTTTCAGCAAGGCATGTTGCCATTGTCATATCTCATGGCTCAAGTGGAATTTGATGGAGTTCTTGGCCATTTTGGAAAGCCCTCATATGATACAACAATTGTTTGATCATAATTGGTTTTGATACTTTTTGGATCCAAGTGAAAAATGCCCCTACATTTGGAAAAAAGTGAAGGCAGATCCTGACTTAGTGAAAATTTCACTAAGTGTTGGAAAAAAGTGACATTTTCACTTTTTGTGATTTTGACCATTCCATAACTTAAAATCCATGAGGAATTGGAATGAGTTGTGTTTGAAGCTTTTGTAGAGGGCCATGAGGGCTACAAATCCAGCTTTGGATGGGGAAAAATGGCCTTGTGGTTTAGGAGATATGATCCTCCAAAGTTGGTACCCTAACCACTTTGTTCCATAACTTAGAAAAATTTCTAAGTTTTTATGGTTACCCCTTTTACAAGTTATCCCACTTTTCTTGATTTTTCTTGATGAATGATGATTCCAACCACACATTAACATCATTTTATGGTCAAAGAACCAAAATTGTGAAAAATCTCAAAAAGTCAAAGTTGACTTTTGCGCACAGTTGACTTTTTTCAGATGAATTCCAAACTGTGCGATCCTCTATGAAATCAAGTCCTTGACCTAAATCAAACTTGATGGATTGATTTCATAGGTGTTATAAGGTGTATTGAATCATGTCCCAAAGTTTGGGAGCATGCCTGGGTCAAAAGTCAAAGGCACAGTTGACTTTTCCAGTGAAACCCTAATTGTGGTTCTGATGAAATTGAAACTTGTTGCTCAAGCTTCTTAGACCAATCCATTGTTGCAAATGGATCAATATGGTGTATTAGAGACCCTCAAATCCTCCTTTGAGGTCTTGGCTCATGTTTTATCCCAAAAGTCAACTTAGGGGTGAATTAGGTCAAGAAACCCTAATTCCTGATTTTTTTATGAATGCATCCCCTGAGATAAAATTGACTTGATGATTGGGTTCATGATGTCCCTTGGAGCATCATAGGTTATGATTTGAAGCATTGGCTCATGCCTAGAGTAAAATTTTCATCTGGAGGCCCTTGTCGACCAAAACCCTAATTTGGTGACACTGTTGATTTTGAGGCTTGATCCACTCAGAATGCTGCAACCTTGTACTTGCTTCTTGCTGTGGGAGTCCTCTTGATAGATTGGGGATGTTTGAGTGGTTAGACAAGTTGAAGATCATGTTATTCCTTGATTGATCCTTTGTCTAAGAGCTCAGAGAGGGCTTGAAACCATAAATTTGATTGCAGTGGATGCTTACCCATCTTTGGGGAGACTAATGAGGTATGATGGTACATCCATATTGTGATGATGGTTTGCACAATGATGGGGAATCTTAGTGGTCAAAATTTGGGGTACGACAACAAGAGTACTCTACGTTGGTCACAAAGGATTATGTATCTTACCAATTCTAACATAGATTGGTACAATCAGATTTATGAAGGGATAGAGATCATCGACAGATGTGGAAATTTCCCTAACGTACCCCTCATTGGAACTAAAGGAGGAATCAACTATCATCCAATTTTACCTCGCCGTTAACTCGGATACCCGATGAAGAATATCCCACATAACGTTCATCTGGAAGGTCTTTTCTTCAAGGAAGGAGAAAATGATAGGGCACTAAAGAAGGAAATAGTGCATGCCTGGCAACATATTCATAAGAAAGGCAGAGAGTCTCTGGGAATACCAAACTGTACTTCCATGGAACCTTATCTCCACTGGGTATAAACTAGAGCCCTCAAGCTGAGGATGCCTTACCCTCGCCAAGAAGTTTTTCCATTAAAGGAATATGTCCTTTATTTCATGTTTGATGCGGAAAAACTCTAGGTCGCTCTCAACAAAGTTCAACGTGAGAAGAGCTCTTGGAAGAACAAATACCAGATCCTTAGTTTGGAATGTACCAAGATTCAGAAACCGCTAAAGAAGAAGGATGCTCTGATTGAGATATTAGAGCAACATGCCATAGAAAGTCAGGAAGACCGAAGAAATTTACTCACTCCTTTCACTTGGCAAAGGATCGTCGACACGACAACGGCTGAAGAGGCCCGATCAAAGAAAAGAAAAATACAGGAACCAGCATCTGAGGTCAGACGTCAGGATGATCTATGGAGATTGTGATCCTGAAGGATGTCGTGCTCCACCCAATTCATTAGAGGAATACAATCTAATGAAACACAATTATGGCTATGATCCCCTGGATGACTTGCCTATCTAGAAGCCGTACACAGAAGACTTGGGGCAAAAGAATCATCCGGACGATGCCTATCAGCTGAGTAATATTGAAAAGAATACCCATGTCCCCACAGAGTCATGGAATCATTACTCAAGACATTCCGAAAATGTCTGACACCATGGTGATGAATTTGCAAAGTTTGCAGGACAAGAATTTATTAACTATGCATTTCCTGTAATCAACGTCATTGAGGAAGATGACTCATTCATTCCCACAGAAACATGGGACACCTTGGGATAGCCGAGTAGCAAGTACGGCTTCCTAGTCAAATACACCGCTCCCAAAAGCTCTCGCATCCAATACGAGGACATCTAGGCAACTGGTTGGGGAGATCGCCTTGAAAGTGAAAACCCTATGGAAGATGCGATAGAAGAATTCTCATATGACAACTCTGCATGGGAAGAAGACTCTAATGATCCTACTCCACCAGAAATCAGCATCATTTCTGAAGACAACCCAAGAAGGGAAGTACCCGACTTTGTGATCCACAGAGGAGTTCGCCGCCATTGGGTTACCGTCGATGTCCCGAAAGTCGTCCATAAGTCAAAGTAATTACCATCTTTATTTTAACCTTTCACCTTGCCCAGGTGAAACAGATGTTTTCATAGGGCTCACCTTTTTGTAAATATCCCTCTTTGCTTCGCCCAAAGCGACAGAGTTTTGTTTTATAGGACTAAATTTCAAGAATCGACAACTCATGAATAAATAATGTCATTTTGAATTCGTGCATTTATTGCTGTTTTCACTCTTCATTTTTCAGAAAATGGTAATCCTAAAAACAACCCAAAATAAAAACAAGCATTTTTCAGAAAAATACACTGCACACACTCTTGCATTCTCTCTGTCTTTGCTAAAAAAACAAATCATCATGTCATGTAGATTGCTTGTTTTAAACCCCATTGAAACATACGATCCAATGCCTTCTCCCAACTTTGAATTCCCGGTATTTGAAGCTGAAGAAGAAGAGGACGAAGAAATTCCAGAAGAGATCTCCCGACTACTCAGACAAGAGGAAAGGTCTATTAGACCTCACAAAGAGCCGTTGGAAACAGTCAATTTAGGTTCAGAAGAAGAAAAGAAAGAAGTTAAGATTGGAGCGCTGCTCAGTCCAACTGTCAGAGAATACTTGATAAAACTTCTCTAAGAGTTTCCAAATGTATTTGCTTGGTCCTATCAGGACATCCCAGGGTTAGATACCCGCATCGTGGAACATCACTTATCGCTGAAAATGGAATGTCCTCCAGTAAAACAAAGACTGAGAAGGACTCATCCAGATATGGCCATTAAAATTAAGGAGGAAGTACAGAAGCAAATCGAAGCAGGTTTCCTCGCCACCTCAGAATATCCTCAATGGTTAGCCAACATAGTACCAGTTCCGAAAAAGGACAAAAAAGTCAGAATGTGTGTAGACTACAGGGATCTAAACAAAGCAAGTCCAAAAGATGACTTCTCCCTACCACCCATTGACATGCTGGTAGAGAGCATAACAAAATTTAAAGTCTTCTCCTTCATGGATGGATTCTCGGGCTATAATCAAATCAAAATGGCGCTAGAAGACATGGAGAAAACTTCATTCATCACCCCATGGGGCACCTTTTATTACAAGGTAATTTCGTCCAGTTTGAAGAACGTGGGGGCAACCTATCAAAGGGCCATGACAACTCTGTTTCACGACATGATGCACAAAGAAATTGAAGTGTATGTCAATGACATGATCGCCAAATCTAAAACAGAAGAAGAGCATGTGGAACACCTATCAAAGTTATTCGAGCATCTGAGAAAATACAAACTCCGCTTAAATCCCAACAAATGTACATTCGGCGTTCGCTCAGGAAAACTCTTAGGATTCATCGTCAGTAAAAAAGGAATCCAGGTTGATCCTGACAAGGTCAAGGCCATTCAAGAAATGCCTTCTCCAAAGACTGAAAAACAGGTTAGAGGATTTTTGGGACGTCTAAATTACATCTCAAGATTCATATCCCTCAAGACCGCGACATGCGCGCCGATCTTTAAACTACTCAGAAAGAATCAAAGCTGCGTATGGACAGAAGACTTCCAAAAAGTTTTCGACAATATCAAAGAATATCTGTTGAATCCAACGATTCTGTCTCCTCCAGTAGAAGGAAGACCATTGATTATCTACTTAACAGTCTTGGAAGACTCTATGGGATGTGTACTTATCCAACAAGACGAAACAAAAAGAAAATAGTCTGCCATCTACTACTTAAGCAAGAAGTTCACGGACTGTGAAACTCGATACACTATGCTCGAGAAAACTTGATGTGCTCTGGCTTGGGAAGCCAAACGTCTTCGCCAGTACATGATTTGTCACACTACTTGCTTAATCTCTGAAATGGAGCCGATCAAGTACGTCTTTGAAAAGCCTACTCTCATGGGAAGGATTGCCCGTTGGCTGATATTGTTATCAGAATACGACATTGAGTACCCTGCTCAAAAAGCCGTCAAAGGAAGTATTTTAGCCGATCATTTAGCTCATCAACCGATTGACGATCAGGAATCATTTAGATTTGACTTCCCAGACGAAGATGTCATGTACTTAAAAATGAAAGATTGCGATGAACGACTACCTAGCGAAGGGCCAGAACTAGGTTCCCAATGGGGACTAATTTTTGACGGAGTTGTCAACACTTATGGAAACGAAATTGGGGCATTCATCGTAACACCTTAGGGTACCCATATTCCTTTTACTGCCAGACTAACATTCAAATGCACAAACAATGAGGCTGAATGTGAAGCTTGTATCATGGGTCTCGAAGAAGCAATTGACTTAAGGATTAAGAATTTGGATGTGTATGGAGACTCGGCCATGGTTATCAATTAGATTAAAGGAGAGTGGAACACATACTAATTAGGATTGATTCCTTACAAAGACTACGCGAGAAGGTTGTTACCACTTTTCGACAGAATTGAGTTTCATCGTATCCCTCGTGAAGAAAACCACATGGCTGATGCACTAGCCACTCTCTCTTCCATGATTGTTGTAAGTGAATGGAACGACATACCTAAGATCGACATAATGCGCCTTGAAAAGCCTGCTTATATCTTCACGATTGAAGCAGTCATAGATGACAAACCCTGGTATCATGATATCAAGTGCTTCCTTCAAAGACAAGAGTACCCACCTGGGGCATTAAGAAAAGATAGGAAGACTGGCTTGCAACTTCTTCCTGAACGTTGATACACTCTACAAGAGAAACTTCGACATGGTTTTGCTCAGATGCGTAGACAGACAAGAAGCAAACATGTTGATGAAAGAAATTCACGAAGGCTCCTTTGGCACTCATGCCAATGGACACACGATGGCAATAAAAATTATGAGAGCAGGATATTATTGGTTGACAATGGAATCTGATTGCTACAAGTACATGAGAAGGTGTCACAAGTGTTAGATATACGCTGACAAAATCCATGTACCGCTAACGCATCTCAAAGTTCTTTCTTCTCCATGGCCTTTTTCCATATGGGGAATCGACATGATTGGCATGATTGAACCCAAAGCTTCAAATGGACATCGATTCATCCTGGTAGCCATTGACTACTTCACCAAGTGGGTCAAAACAGTGTCATACACTAATGTAACCCAACAAGTGGTGGTCCGATTTATCAAGAACAATCTCATTTTTCGTCATGGTGTTCCAAGCCAGATCATTACTGATAATGGATCCAACTTGAACAACAAGATGATGAAAGAGTTGTGTGTTGATTTCAAGATCGAACACTATAACTCATCTCCCTACCGACCTAAGATGAACGGAGCGGTAGAAGCGACTAACAAGAATATCAAGAAAATCGTTCAAAAGATGGTTGTAACCTACAAAGTCTGGCACGAGATGCTACCCTTTGCTCTTCACGGTTATCGCACATCTGTTCGCACCTCAACAGGGGCAACCCATTTCTCTCTAGTATATGGCATGGAAGCAGTGCTCCCCATAGAAGTAGAGATACCATCAATCCGGGTATTTATGGAAGCCAAGCTAACAGAAGCTAAACGGTGTCAAATTTGACATGATGAACTGAACCTAATCAAAGAAAAGAGAATGACAGCTTTATGCCATGGTCAGTTGTATCAGCAAAGGATGAAGAAAGTGTTTGACAAAAAATTCCGACCCCATGTCTTTAGAAAAGGAGACCTCGTACTCAAGAAGGTAAAATCATTCCTCACTGATTCTAGAGGCAAATGGACTTCGAATTATGATGGCCCTTATGTGGTTAAGAAAGCCTTCTCAGGCGGTGCCTTGAGACTCGCAACCATGGATGGAGATGAGTTTACCTACCCCACGAATGTTGATGTAGTCAAGAAATACTTCGCCTAAATAAAAAAACAAAACGTCTCGGTGGATTGAAAACCCGAAAGGGCGGTCCTGGTAAAAATTAGAGACGTAAAACAATGATCATCCCGATGGATTGGAAACCTCAAAAGATAATCCAGGCAAAAGTTAGGGATTCATGGCAAGTAACTACGTCTGACGAAGTTCAGATCCCCAACGGTAACGCCATTCATCGAAAAAGAAAGACTTCAGTCAAGGTCACCTGCGACAGAAGCTCAGAATGTCCATAATTCAAAGTTGGTAGAAGGATAGCGGTCGTTATGTTTCAATGTAGCCCCTTTCCCATTAAATTACCATTTTCTAAACTTTGTAATGCTCTATGGAATCACACACTTCTCTGATTACTATTCTATCAATAAAATTTGAGCCCAGGTGCTTTTGTTTGCAATCCTCATTTATTTTGCTTTACAGAATGACATTTTTAATATGATCAACGATTCTTGAAACAAAAAAAAAGAATTTAACTTTCAAATTTTCTTCTGCTTTTAAAATAAAGATGGCAATTCTTGTTGACTACTGAACACAAAAAGGAACATCGATGGCTTCTCCGGGAGTGATCAAACCTCAAAATGCAGAATCAAAGTACTCATTATAAACTAGTACACCTGAATGAAGGATCAACCGTTTCAGATATAATACCCCGCCTGATATCCCCGTCGGATTTCTTACCTCTGAAGACCAATTGATGGTTCTTTCACCCCCAATAGGGCCTACCCCTCCTAAGCAGGAAAAGATCACTATCTTGAACCAATGATACTTTTTATCCCCCATAGTGGCCGAGTATCCCTTCGTGTTCATTCATCAGTCTGTATGTCGCGTCTGTTTTGTCAGCATAAACATACATACATCATGCATAAGTGATTCATATTCATACACATGTTGCATTAATATCACTCTGGTCATGTTCATCCCCAAGTGATAAAGTCCTCTCACCAATAGAGTTGTCAGTTCTTTCTTCATTTGGAAATGTATCGTCTGAGCAATCTCTCCCTAGTTTATTTCTGGATTGTAGTCTGTCTTCGACCACTTTGATAACTTGAACCTCTGAAAGGCGAGAAGACGTTCGACAGACACCTTTGGAACACCACTCTTCACCATTGAAGATGATATTTTCGCTTTCCCGGATTAAGAAAAATCCCCAGAGAAAGCCTCTCCACTAAAAGACTCTCGGTGATACATCGGTTTTTCTCCCAAGAAATTCGATGTTAATGAAGTCATCAGCACCTCAAAATTGGATCACATCACATGGCATTTCTCCGAGAAAGATCTCGAAGGAAAGTATGATGTAACCTCACCAAGCGAAAAGTGGTCTCTCAAGAGACTCGTTTTCCCCAATAGGATCGACAAATGGCATCTCTAACAGAGAAGTTTACGCACACCTGCAGTTCAGATGAATGGGTTCCCCCAGCAAGTCTGAAATCAAATATTTTTCCATTAAATGGCGTATCCCCAGTAAAACTCGGCGAGAAGTTTGATGAAGACCGCTACAAATAGTGTTCCTTGTCAAGAAAGAAACTCGACAAGAAGAAACTGAGACCAGTTCCGTGGCTGAAGACCAGGATCGAGGAGAAGTTTATTTCAAAAAGAAACTGAGACCAGTTCCGTGGCTGGAGACCAGGATCAAGGGGAAGTTTATTTCAAAAAAAAACTGAGACCAGTTCCGTGGCTGAAGACCAGGATCGAGGGGAAGTTTATTTCAAAAGAAACTTAGACCAGTTCCATGGCTGAAAACTAGGATCGAGGGGAAGTTTTACCCTTTTCTAATTAACATTGCTTAGCAAAAGAAGATGGATGAGTAAACTGCTATTCATAACCACAATCAAAATTTTGGGTATTCTGATATTTAATCCTCTTGCACCCTGAATGTCCGAATATCTTCGCCATTCACACCTTCGGGTCCAAGAAGATTAAATAGGGGCATATGTCATACCCCAAATTTCGACCACAAGATTTCCCATCATTGTGAGGATCATCACCACAATATAGATGTACCTTCATGCCTCATCAATCTCCTCAAGGATTGTCAAGCATTCACTACAATCAAGAATTAGGGTTTTGAGCCCTCCTAGAGCACTTAGACAAAGGATCAATCAAGAAATGACATGATTTTCAACATTTCTAACCTCTCAAACACCCATAAAGGATCAAGAGGTCTCCCATATCAAGAATCAAGCATAAGATTGCAACATTCCAAGTGGATCGAGCCTCAAGATCGCCAGTATCACCAAATTAAGATTTTGGTCGACCAAGGCCTCCAGATGAAAATTTTCATCTGGGCATGAGCCAATACCTCAAAACATGAGTTAAGAAGCTCAAAGGGACCTCATGAACCCAATCATAGAGTCAAAATAGCCTCACAGGAAGCATTCATCAAAAAATCAGGAATTAGGGTTTCTTGACCTAATTCACCCCTAAGTTGACTTTGGGGTAAGACATGAACCAAGACCTCAAGACATGATTTGAGGGCCTCAAATACACCACATTGATCCATTTACAATAATGGATTAATCCAAGAAGCTTGATTCACAAGTTTCAAATTCATCTGGACCACAATTAGGGTTTTGAAGAAAAAGTCAATTGTACCTTTGACTTTAGACCAAGACATGTTCCCAAACCTTGGGACATGATTCAAGACACCCTAAAACACCTATGTAATCCATCCATTAGGTTTAAATTAGGTCAAGGACTTGATTACATAGAGGATCACACAGTTTGAAGTTCATCTGACAAAAAGTCAACTGTGCCTAAAATCAAGTTTGACTTTTTGAATTTTTACACAAATGTGGCTCCCCTAAGTCAAAAACAATGTTAATGCATGGTTTTGATCATTATCCATCAAGAAAAATCAAGAAAAATAGGGTTACATGCAAAAGAGGCAACCATAAGGAAACTTGAAATTTTCTAAGTTATGGAACAAAATGGATTTGGTACCAACTTTGCAAGGTCATAACTCCCAAACCCCAAGGCCTTTTTCTTCCATCCAAAGCTCAAATAAAAGTTCACATGACATACTTCAAAAGTGTCAGCTACAAAAGATTCCAAATCCTCATGGATTTTGAGTTATGGATTGATCAAAATCACAAAAACATGAAAATGGACACTTTTTCCAACACTTAGTGAAATTTTCAAGTCAGAATCTGTTTCACGTTTTCACCAACTTTGAGGCCATTTTTCATTATGATCCAAGATATTTCAAGACCAATATTGGACATCAAAGTTAAAGTATGATTTACAAGCTTTCCAAAGAGTACAAGAACTCCCATTAATTCAACTTGAGCAAGGAGTTATGAACCTCACAACATGCCTTGCTCAAACTGATTTTCATGATAGCATTTGGAAGATTGTGTGCATTTTTTGTGCCACACGATTTCCATTTCCAATTTTGTCATCTTCCAAGCTTTGTCCTTTTCCAAGATCAAAAAGAATATTGATGAGTCACTTGATGATTTCAACTTTGAACCCTTGAGTCAAGAAATCAACTTGGCATGTGCAAAATCATCATTTAAATGAACCTTGATTTTCAAATTTGGCATCAAGGATTTATGTGATGCATAGAGGTGGCATGAATCAGTTACAAACCAGCCAAAAGGAGTCAAGAAACATGAGTGTTCAAACCTGCAAAGTTGGTTGAAGTCAAGATAAGAGGAGACTTGGTACCTTGGCATTTAAGAAAGTGCTATATGACAACCATTGAATAATAGCATACTCCCTCATCCACTCACTATTCCTTCAAAAACAAACTTCCTCTACTATAAATAGAGGTCATTTCTGATGTTTCAAACCACACCAAAACAATACCAAAGCCTTGTTTTCTCACTCTCGCTCTCTTACTTCAATTTAAAGTCACATTGGAGTAATTTGGGAATTCTTGAAACCAGAGCAAAAACCACTTAAATAGCCATCCAAACACATCATAAATCATCTGTTGGAGGTGTTCAAACCTTCATTCTCATTGTACAACACCAAAATTAGAAAGTCAATCTCTAAAACCTCAAATTTTGACTTTTCTGCATTTTCCAAGTCATGTCTTGATCCAATCACTTTAAAAACCAAACAACCTTTCAAATACTCTCCAAATATCATCCTCAAACTGTCCCAACAAGTTTCCCTCAACTGTAACACCATTTGAGCGAGTTACCATTTTGGTCACTTTTGCCACTTTTGCAAGAAAGAGCCTGTTCTTGTTCCTGAGGTTTCCAGCTGGTTTTGATCATCCTAAAAGCTTCTAAGGGATCAATCAAGAGTGTCTAAAGCATTAGATTACTTCTGGCACAAGCATTTTGTAAGATAACACAAGGAGCTTCAAGAGGTAAGTGCATAACAACTTAAACTCTTTAAAATATGCATTGCTTTGATGTCCATTGATCATGAACATGTCATACATATCATATGTGTTGTGTATGAACAAATTTACCATGTTATTGTTGCTTGTATGAAGAGATAACATAGAACTTGCAAATTTTGGCCTATTTTGAAACCACTATCGGGTTTTAAAATGTAGGCATCTTTAGAAAATTCTGAAACCACCATTGGATTCCTCATGAAATTATAGGTAGGATCCATCTAAATTTCATCCAATTTCATGGAGAAATGAGGGAGATATGATCCTTCTTGCACATCACTCAAAAACTTGATTTTGCCTTGGCTTGACCTGAAAACAAGGCTACCCTTATGTATTCATGGGGTGGTTTTGCTACACGAATGTATCACCACCCCAGTGGTAACAGCGCATGTGTGTTTGGTTGGAGGGCGTGGGTTCAACACCCACCCATACCATTTTTGGCTCCCTCTCATTTTGCTATATTTTTTCTTATTTTTTCATGATTTTCTTAAATAATCTCAAAATTAATATCTCTCTCAATTTTAATTATTTTTAATTGGTTCTTTTTTTAAAAATTCACTAAAATATTGAAATATTTTATTCTACAAAAAAATCAAATTTATATTATTTATTTAATATAGCTTGGATTTTTGTAATTAATTTCATTTTATTTGTTTTCAAACATTTTTAAAATGAGGTTTCCACCTTGAATTTTCAAATTTAATTGGATTCCAAGCTTTCATGTGATCAAACATGATTTTTCAAAACATTGTTCAAAATTTACAACATGTTTTTCAATATATTTGGTATTTTATATAATTTATTACTTATTTTTTCTTTGAAAATTATATTTTTTAAGAAATTAGGGTTTCCTTTTGATCAAACTTCATTTGAAACACTTTTGGGCCTCTTGATAGAGTGTAAGTCCCATCCCTTTGTAAATAAACCTTTTTGGGCCTCAGTCATTGTATAAGTCCCGATACGATCTCTGCACGATCGGCGTTTTCAAAACAAAATTCATTTGGGCCTCCCTTTGGTTGTAAGTCACACTTTCCTTCATTTTTCAAACACTTTTGGGCCTCTAATAAAGTGTAAGACCCAACCCCCTTTGTACATAAATAATTTGGGCCTCAGTCATTGTATAAGTCCCGATATAATTTTCAAAATAACGGTGCGATCACCATTTTCACTTGGGCCTCTCTTTGAGTATAAGCCCCAAACTTCCTTGTAAAACAACTTTCTTTTTTATTTAGATTCAAATTCAAAGTTTTATCAAAACTTTCTTCAATTTCTTGAATAACTAACCATGCTGCTGTAGTTACTATGCTTCGGCTTCCACAACTGTAAGTTCCACTATCTTTTCAATATATACTTGTTTATATATTTCATATGTATATGTATATGCTTGTATATACTTGCTTAGAGTTTTCCCCAGCAATTAGGTCTAGGTCTAGATCAAACCAGTGGTTACTCTTTCAATACAGTCAAAACTAGTTCCCCATAGGAAATTCCAGATACAGTCTTGCCTCCTCTTGGGCTTATACAATATGGAACAGAGAAAGGCATTATTCTCGGTGAAATGTTTCTCAAGACTATCCAAACTTAGAAATATATGTGTTCAAGAAATTCATTTCCCCAAAGAGGACTAATTCTCGGTGAAACCTCTTTTGAATTTCTTCAAACCTTAGATTTGTTCTGCAAAGAAAGGACTTATTGATAAGTGCAAATTGTAGCTATTTTTGTATATAATTTTTGTTGCACTTATCGATACTTTTTGTTAATATCTTTCGAATAAACCCCGCTTTATTTGTAAATACGTTAACTTTACGTTATAGTGTATATATTGCGTATCGTGTAAATATCATTGAGTTTAATTGATTTTCTCTCATTTTTGTAGGTATTCAAGCAAGGATATCTTGTCATTTTCATAAAGAGCATTGGACAAGCTTTCAAACGCTTCCGATCGTGCGTCAATTCGAGTTACGGTTCAGAAGTTGTGGTCAAAATAAGGGCTGGTTTGCTGTCAAGTTTGCTTTGCGAACTTCCCAGCGAATGCTCCCAGACTTATGACAGTAGAAAAAGGGACCAAAGTTTGCTTTGCAAACTTTCCAGCGAATATTCTCTTTGCGAATAAAAGTTCGCTTTGCGAACTTTTGCAGAATTGCAGAGTCTGTTTAATTGTTCCTGAGGCACTTAGGTGCCAAAATTGATGTTCGCTCAGCGAATAAAAGTTTTCTTTGCGAACTTGACTAATTTTTGAAATGATATTTAAGTCATTTCATTCATTTTTAGGTTATGGTTTTGGGGATTTTTTCTCCTAACTCCATCAAACTCATTTTTCAGTAGTATTAGCTTAGAAAACAACATTGAAGCTTGCACACGGATGATCCGAGTGGATTTCTCATCGATCGGCATTTGACAAATTGTGAGATGTTTGGTTTATTTCTTTTCTTCTTTGTGTATTTCTTATTTGTTGGGTTGTTGTATATGTATTTACTTTGATCTCATGTATATTTGTCGCCCATGGCGTTGTATAAAATCCGCTTTACAAATCTTTATCGGTGATTATCCTTGATTTTTGCTTTATGCCCGGGGTTTGGGTTGTGTTAGAGATAAACATCGCAAACTTTGATTAGGGATGATTATCTGTTAGTTTCTAGATACTAGAGATAGATTTAGAGCTAACAATCTTTATGGGCGTCGAAGCTTAATGCCTCTGTATCTTGAGTTGGGTGCGAGAGTGTCGACGAGGGTAACACGGTTGTTCTCTCAGCTCAGTGTGTCAGAGATGGACACTGTTGTGAGCGATGCTGGATGATATTGAGGAGTATTGTAGGTTGAGTATAACTGGTCGGTAAGTTTAAGTTTGTGATGAGTCAATTATGTGCATGCCGGATAGGTTTCTTCTCTTTGATTAATGAATTCTTTTTGCGTTAATGTTTACTTTTCTGGATTTACTTTAAACCCATTTTAACCCAAACTCATTAACATTTAAATTGTCGAACGACAGTTCAATAGCACCAATCTCTGTGGACACGACATAAATCCCAGAGGGAATTCTTTCGAAAATAATATTTTTGCTTGCCGCTTGCCGCTTTACCGCTCCAACAAAATGGCGTCGTTGTTGGGGATTGGTTTTGATATTGAATCGTATTGCGATAGTTTCGATGTTTTGGAGCCTTGTACATAATTGTTTATATTGTATATATGCTTGTATAGATACTTGTTTTGCTTTTATTTTCCATTATGTTTGTTTAAATGTTGTATACATTTTGTTCCCGTAACATTTGTTCAAGTGTTTAGTTAGGACACTTGGTTTTGGTTTACGCGGCGAGGCATCACCATGGCATGAAGGAAGGAAGTTACTAGCTAAGCACTGTAAAGACGTCGAGCTTACGATGTAAAACAAGCATGTTTTATCATTTTTTCTTTCGTTATTACTTTTTCATTCTAGCTTAGGTAGTGTAGTGAACTTGTTTAATCCAATTTCACCCGGTCTTTTAGTTTGTTTATATTAATAGTTTTTGTGTTTGTCTAAAAGCTTATTTTGAGTAGCTTGAGTAAATTTAAGGTGATGTTCCAAGTTTGATCATTTCAACTTGCAGATGTATGGTAATGATATTGTTAATTTTTGTACACGTCCAAGGTATGTGTTTATCACTTTCTAGACTTTAGCATATTCATGATACTTAGGCTTTTTACAAACTTCCATGCCATTCATTCTTTTGTATACTTGTTCTTGATGTGAATCATTTTAGTTCCCACCCTTTTTGTGAGGTAGCTTTCCATTGTTCATATATGCGCGGAGTACCAACTTCTTGTTCTAACTGGATTTTATTATGCTTAATCTTTTGTTTGTATTGATTATATGAAAGCATGAAAAGGATCAAGGCATTTTGTTTCATTTTGAGCACAACTACCTAACCAAATAGTCAATTCACCCTGTGAGTGTGTGAGCATTTGTTAAAACCCTTTGTGACTTTCTATCATTATCCATGTTGTTTGAACTTAATGCTTATCTATGAGTATTGAATTCACTTTTTATATGGATTTTGATTGATTATTTTTTCTTGAACCCTCAACTTTGTGTTGTTGTATGAATTTTTATCTTGCCTTAGAAAGTAGGGAGTATTCACATGATGATGTGGTTGAATTCAAGTTGGGGAGAAAATGATTGTTTACTCATTGGTTGGTTTCTATGAGGTTGAAAAAGAAAAGAAAAAAGAGAAAAATATGAAAAAGAAAAGAAAAAAAAAAAGAAAGAAAAAGAAAATCCTTGAGAAAGGAAACAAAAAGAGTTCAAATAATTGTGCTAAATAAGTATTGTGTGTTGTGTAACACTTGGGATTTTGGAAGAAGTTGATTGAAATTTTGTGTTTAATTCTTTGTGAGTTGATCACTCCCTTAGGTTTAGGCAAGTTTTTGTTTCAATTACCTTTAGAAATTGCCCCTTGTTTGTTTACCCGACCACGCTACAACCTTGAAAGCCCTTGTGATTCTTGCTTTTATGTTTTCAATATGATTTTTGGATGAATGCATAATTTGGTCTTTTGTTTGCAAGATTGTTGTGTGAGTGAAAAGTACCTAATTTTGTGTTTTTCATCTGCCAATGATTATTCTTTCTAGGTGTGATTCACGTTTGAACTTGTGTTGTTTTAGGATGTTTGGCATGATTTTTGTATTTTGCATTTGTTTCGTGACTATGTTGTCATCGTAGTTTAGTGGTATGTATTTACTTTGTGTGTACCGTTTTTCATTTGAACCATTCATTTGTTTCCGTTTTTCAAAACATGTTGATTCGTGATTCTTTGATTGTCACTCTGTTTCTTTGAGTCGTTTGATTATTGTTTGAGGACAAACAAGTTTAAGTTGGGGAGAGTTTGATAAGTGAAAATTGTAGTGTAGTACCCTAAATTTTGACCACGGGTTTTTTAGATTTTTTTTTTTTTTTGCTAATAGGAGGTGTTATTTGGGTTTTGGGGATGTGTTAGTGCTTTTAGGCCCATTATGTTTGTTTTAGTATAAGGTCTTTTTATTGTCATTTTTTTTCCTCTTTTATTAAAATCTTATCTATTTATCTACATGTTTTTGAGATTAAAATTTATTTAGAATAAATTTGGGACTTTATTTAGAATTTAATCTAGAGGTCATCATTGTAGAAAAATTTGAATAGATTTTTATTTTGGAATTTAAGTTTTAAATTAATTAGAAGATAGTTAGGTTTTAAAATTATTAAAAAAAATTTGTTTTTAATAGTTTATTATTGTTGTTGGGAATTTAAATAAGTTTTTTATTATTGTTAGTTGTAAATTAGAATGATTCGTTAATCATTATATATATATATATATATATATATATATATATAGGAATATTTGGATTTTTTTTAGTAATTAGGTCTTATGTAAATATATATTAATAATGTCCTTTTATTAATTAGTTTTATTCTTTTTAAAATTTAGATTTTTATTGTTTAATTAGGGAATTAGCTATGATAATAAGGGTTTTAGGTTAAGTAATTATTTATTATTGTTTTAAGATGGTACGGTTTTGTTTTATGTTTTATTATCTTTTTTTTTTTTTTATCATTAATATTGGGGAAGGTTATTAGTCACGTTTTACTTCTTCTTTTATTTTTTTTTTATCTCTCATTTATTAATTATTGGGTCAAATTGTTGACCGTGTACAGTGTCACCTTCTTCTTCTGAAACCCTAGATTGCGCAAAAATTAGGAAAAACGGATCAAAATCAAATTAAACAAAAATCAAATATTTTCATTTATAAATTAAAATCAATACAAATTATGTTACAGATTCAGATTACAAATCGAATCAAGATTTACATCAAAAACTCCCTAATTGAATCTAATCTAATTAAAACCTAAGACCTAATTTCTAACTATAAAAGAAAAAGGAATCAGAAATTGAAAGGGATCGCAAAACCCAGAGACGAAAATCCTTGCAGCTGCGCAAACCCTACCCTTTCACCAAAGCTCTAAAAAAAATCTTTAGAGAGTTAGGGTTCAAAACTCAAACCCTAACCCTTCGAGCTTGACCTCATCGCACCTGCAAAACAAAGAGAGGAAAGGATTAGAAGTTGAATCGGAGAACGAGAGGATAAAAAAAATAGTACGACCAGTTTCACTACAAAGGAAGGTAATTGAAATCACTAAGCTTTAAATATTTGTTTGCGTGTTTGGATCGTGGTTGTTTTTTTTTGTTTTTGGAAATTCAGGGTTAGGGTTCATATGAACCCTAGGGTTCTTCGTTAGGGTTCACCGTCTTAGGGCTAGGGTTACGAACCCTAAGGTTCCAGGGTTTAGACGGTTAGGGTTCATGGGGTTAGGGTTTATGTTGGTTGGGGTTCTTAGGGTTCTTACGAACCCTAAAGAACTCGAATGGTTTCTGGGTTTTATGGTGGTTTAAGGTTGTTTAAGGGGTGGCTGAAAGTGTTTGGATGGTGGCCGGAATGTGGTTGTGGTCGTGGCCGGGAAAGAGAAAGAGGAGAGAGGCGAGAGCGGAAGAGAGAACGAGAGAATTTAGAGGGAGGGATGGAAAGAAGAGAGAGAAAGAGATTGTGAAAATGAAAATTTTCTGAAGGGATGAAACTTGAATACTCTCTTCGTGAACTCTCGGATGTGCGCCAAGTGGCGCTATCTGGCCCTTCAAGATTGAAAGGCTTCACTGAAGCGCTTATGATGGATCAGCGTTGACTTTCAATCTCGTTCATCCATTCTTCATACCTTGACTGGTAAATGGAACCAAAGGCCAGGATTGGTAATTGTAATCACCGTCAGATCAGGATCGTGTGGCGCCGGGAGAGTCGACGTCAAACACTTCCTCATCGTGGTCTTTTTTTGTTATTTTTTGTTCAGACTGGATTGGGCCTTGCGCCCTAGCACTATTGACACCCCTGAGTTGAGCCCAATTGCTAACTCAGAATAACATGCACCCCTTGGAATTTAATTAATTAAATTATTTACATAATTTAATTTAATTATTATTAATTAGGTTCTATGATTAATTAGGAGACTTAAAAATAGGATTTTAGGATAAATGTAGTTAAGGGTTTAGGGATTATTTTGGGATTTTGAGTTTTTTTATTTTATTTTATTTTGTTAAATTTATTTTTATTTACTTTATAAAAAAATACAATTGAATCAATTCCTTGATTTAAAGTAGTAATAATAATAAAAAAATATACTTTTTTTTTATTTGTCAATTTAGGTTTTTTGTTCTTTTTTTATTATTTAATGAAAATTATTAATTTTAGTTAGATGTGTGGTAATTAAGTTTTTATAACTCATGTAAATAAAATTTTATAAAGAATTTATTTTTTTTGGAAAATTGTTTTAAAGGGATTAGGATAAAAAAAATAATAAATTATTTTTGGGGTAAATATTTTTGGGGAATTATTTGGAACTTGAACTTTATGTTGGATTAATTTTGTGTTTTTTGTCATATTAAATTATTGAACTTTTTGCTTAATTTCTTTTATTTGTAAAAAAGTTAGAATTTGGTTTTCAAAGGTACATTTAAGTTTTTTAAGGGATTTACAAAAGGGATAAAGCTCTTGGTCCGAGAGCCTAAATAAAGGATGGGTTAAGGGATTTGGATTTTGGGATAAAACTCTTCCCCCGAGAGTATAAACAATGGACAAAGGGATTTAAGGGATATAACTCCTCATCTAGGAGTATAAACACTAGATTTAAGGGATAGAACTCTTTATCCAAGGGTATAAATAGTGTATTGGGATTTAGGGATAGGATTTGGGATTTAGGAATAGGATTAGGGGGTAGGAATAGGGGAGGTGAACTACGGTTACTCTGATCCTTCATTTTGAGGGTACGTAGGCATAGGGTTGCAAACCAACCCTAGCGAGTATAATTAGGAAAAAACTTAGGTTTTCTTTTCATTTAGACAAACAAACATGCCCTAAACTCAAAGGTGGATCCCATTGAGTACAATGGAAGTAAGGGGTGCCTAACACCTTCCCTTTACTTAAATGACTCCCGAACCGTAAGAATCTCTACCTTAAGATAAGGATATTTAGGTTTATCATTATTTTCCTTTAAAAAATATGGTGGCGACTCGATATTTTTGCCAGTCGCGACAGCTGGCGACTCTGCTGGGGATAACTTCCTAGCGAGAGTCAATCCTAGCCTTAGGATTTAGGGTTTTGTTTGTCTTGGATGTTTATTTTTTTTTTGGTTTTTTATTTTATTGTTATTTATTTATTCTTATTTCATATATTTATTTATTTAACATTTTGTTTTTTTGTATTATCATGCAAGGGATTGGGACATAAAAAAAAAAGGAGTGAAGCTAAAGCCCAAAGCTTGGAGGATAACCCTAGAACCTAAAGTGGAACGGAAATGTTTTTGCGGGGGACGCAATGTCCCCTAAAATGCATTGATGCCACACTCAGAGTAGATCCTTCCAAAATCGTCCTCACGAAAGGGTTATCCCCTCTCGCAGTGGAATGATTTGGATGTGGTCCGTGACTCTGAGAACCTTAACCTACCCCACACCAATCCTGGACCTTATGTATTCAACCCTCAAGGGTTGTTACTAGGGTCTTATCCCAAATGAGACTTATCCCGAAGGATTACCGTAGGAAGGCTTGCTCCTTATCATGGTAAAACAAGGGTATAGTCTAAACATTTTGGGGTCGTTATGCTGGCCAAATTTAGGTAACCTACCTGTGAGGGGATTGGGTAGTCTTAACTTAGACCCAGCCTGTTCTAGGGAAACCCACCTTACTAGGGGCATGCTTACACTTTACCTTTACCCTAATCAAGACATCATGTGCATTCATCATCCTCATAAATTTTTCTTTTTTTGCATTCACAGGAATCTTAAAATTTTACAAAAAAAAAGGGATTAAATCAAAGGACAATGGAAGTTGGAAAAAGGAGAACTCTCCCCATTAGAGTAAGGATATCAGATATAAAAAGCCTAAAGACTTATGCTGCTGAATTACCCAAGGAAAGAAGGAAACCTATACTTCGTAGGTATGGAGATATATTGGACTTGGTTCTATTTCCTATGCAAGAGGAGGGTCTAACTGCCTTGGCCCAATTTTATGATCCCGAGTTAAGGTGTTTCCAATTCAAGGACTTCCAAATAGCACCTACTTTAGAAGAGGTTCGAAAGATACTGGATTTCCCCAAAAACAATAAAGGTCCATTCAAAACATTGGGGTATAGACCTTCATTGAAAGAGATGGCAAGCTGTTTGTATATTCGTGAAGAGGACCTACAAGCTCATTGGAAAACTAAATATGACTTCGAAGGGTTCCCTAAATGGTTCTTAGAGAGTAAAGCTAGTCACTTCGCGGCTTGCAAAAATTGGGTAGCCCTAGACACTGTCATGATATTACTTATCTTTGGGTTGGTCATATTCCCAAGTATTCCGAACTTCATAGACATCACCGCTGTCAACCTATTTCTGGCTGTTACCCTTGGAGAGGAGGACCCTTCAACAGCTCTCTTGGCAGATATATATTTCACTCTCCATTGTAGGTTTGAGAAGAAGGGAGGGACTATGATATGTTGTCCTCAACTATTATACAAGTGGTTGTGTTCCCATCTAGTGAAGGACATAAGGGACATGAGACAAATGAAGGCCTATGAGTGGTCCCAATATCTGGTATCCCGTGTTGGTAAGGACATCCTATGGTTTCCTCAAATAATCCAAATGGATGACGTGATCTTGAGTTGTGGGAACTTTCCTAATGTACCTTTGATTGGCTCAAGAGGGTGCATAAGCTATAATCCTATTTTGGCGATGAGGCAGCTAGGACACCCTTTGTCCTACAAGCCAGAAGACAAGTTACTAAAAGGCTTCGTCCTACAAGGTGTGAAAGGAGATCATCCTGATGTCCTAAGGATTTCTAGAGCATGGAAGCAAAGTATAAAAGGGAAGAGCAGTCTGAAAAGGCCAAGAGAGGAATCAAGGGTCCCATATTCACAATGGATGAAGGAAAGGATAAGGAAGATGAAGCTTCCCTTTACTTTAGATCATCCCGTTGATCCCATGGTTCCTCCACCTACCGCAATCTCCATGGAAGAAAGTGAGAAGCTTAAGGAGACCATTGCCAGATTGACAAAAGAGAAAGGTGAATGGGAGGCTAAATTCTACCAAGCTATTGGAGAAAGTAGCCAGCTGAGGTTGAGCCTTAAGGAAGCCATGGAACAATCGAAGGTCAATGAAGGATTAGTTCGAATGGAGGAGGAAAAGAAAGAGCGTGCCCATGCTGATCTCCAAGCTTTGAGCTCACGCCTTCAAACTCAACAAGCGGACCTAGATAGGGCTTGGAGGCAAATGGACGAATGGAGAAACTTATGGATGTCCTCAGCACAAAGGGAGGTCAGAGAAGGGTATGATAGGCGAATCTTTGACTTAGAATCTGAGGTTTAAAGTTTGGCAGATGCTCTCCTCAGGAGTAAAAGGCAAGCGTTGGATGCAATCGTACGGTTGAGAACAGCTGAAGAACTTATTGCCCAACGACCTGAAGGGTGGTTACAAGCTCAAGAGGAAAACCTTGCACTTAGGAGGTCCTATGAGGAATTGGAAGCATCCTATGAAGAGCTTAGAGAGTGGGGCCACTATGCTGAAGTCCACAATAGCCAATTGGAGCACACCGTTGTAGAAGACTTGGCGATCATGGATAATCTACAAAGGGAAAAGGCATACTTTGAAGACAGATACGATAAGTTGGTCTTTCTGACCAATGACCTTATACATGAGATCCCTCGGAAATTAAGGGAAGCTGAGGAAATAGCCATTATTTTCAAGCCAGCGAAGGAGATTTCTGATTTCCTTACACTTTGTCGTGGGATTGTGGAAGACTTCAGAGCCAGAATTAGGAGAAGGATTTAGGCTTTTTATGTTTGGTTTCTTACTTTTGGGATTTTGTTATGAATATTTTAAGGGTTATCCCCAATTTGGTTTTGCTTATGTAATAAATAGGGCTTCGACCCTAAGTACTCTCTTTCATTAATAAAAATGTTTGAATTTCCATTATCTTTGGTTTGACTCTTAATTGGTTGAAAATTTAAGATTCATGAAAAAAACATTTTGCATACTCATACATTCATTCATGCATAACATATAAAAGAAAGGGCATTAAACGGAAATCATTTTGTTTCTCAGAATCTTCGCAACAATCTGACTTCTCGACCCAACACCCGTGCTTACCAGAGGAAAGCTATGGAACAAATGGAACAGAATCACGCTGCTCTAAAGGGAGATGTGGATATTGTCAAGGGAAATGTGGAGGAGATGAAGGACAAAATCGACCAGCTGACTCGAGCTATCCAGAATATGATAGCAAGAGACATCGAGGCTAGTAACCGTAGGAGTGTCCCTACCCCTCCACCCCAGTATGAAGACAATAATCCTCTTTTGGGATTTGTGGCTAACTTGGAACGTGAAGCGTTAGAGGCTAGTAAAGGGAAGACTAACACTCAACCTTCTGTAGGGTCTATTCCCCCACCCGAGCACAATGGAGAATCACGACCCATATAGATACTTGTCACTCGTGAGGTCTCTAATGACTGGCACCTCCAATATAGAGAAGAAGACTCAAGGCAAGTAGTTTGTGAAACCAAACCAGCTGTCGTGGAAGGAAGAAAGGAGGATGAAAAGTATAAGATAATTGAGGAACGGTTAAGGGCTGTGGAAGGATCCAAGATCTTTGGGATTGATGCCTTGGAAATTTGATTGGTGCCCGACGTGGTCGTGCCTTCTAAGTTTAAGGCACCTACCTTCGAGACCTACAAAGGGGTCAGTTGTCCCAAAAGCCAAATTCAGATGTTTTCCCGAAAGATGGGAGCACACGCTAAGAACGAAAAGCTGATGATGCATGTTTTCCAAGACAGCCTTAGTGGGACATCCTTGGACTGGTACATGCAGCTGGAAAGAACCTACATCAAGAACTGGGATGATTTGGCAAGTGTTTTCATAAGGCAATACCAATATAATGTAGACATGGCCCCTAATCGCATGCAATTGCAAAACATGTCTCAGAAAAGGGATGAATCTTTTAAGGAGTATGCCCAAAGATGGAGGGAGCTAGCATCTCGTGTGCAACCTCCATTGCGGGAAAACGAACTAGTAGATACATTCATGGGAACTCTGTAAGGATTGTACTATGAGAAGATGATTGGATCGGTCTCAACAGGATTTGAGGGTTTGGTTATCATCGGGGAAAGGATTGAGAATGGATTAAAAAGTGGAAAGATTGGAACACCGTCTTCCAGTCAACAAAACGACAAAAGGTACTCCATAAACCGTTCGAAGAAGGAGGCCAATGCCATTTCTGCTGATAGGTATACTCAAGTGCCTTATAACCCATACGTGGCAGCCACGGTCTCTGGCCAAGCGTCTCCTACGCTCCAGATCCAACAGCCAAGGGCCCCACCCCCTCAAAATCAGCAACAACGGAAGCATCCCCGAAGGGAACAAAGGAGGCCATGGAAGGACTTTGACCCTATACCCACTACATATACTCAAATCCTGCCAATGTTAATCCAAAAGGGATTGGTAGAAATCAAGCCGTTAGGGCCCCCTCCTACGCCTACTCCTCGAAGGTATGACGCTAATGCTAGATGTGATTACCATGTTGGATCGCCAGGGCACACGACTGAAAAATGTTTTGCTCTCAAATTTAAGGTGCAAGATTTGCTGGATCAGAAGGTTATTAACTTCAGTTATGACACTCCAAATGTAGGAGATAACCCGTTCCCAGGGCACGCTGGACCAACTGTTAACTCCGTTGAGGGACTAGGAGAGGACGTCATAATTAGAGGGGTGGAGCAAGTAAAGACCCCTATGACGAAAGTGAGGGAAACATTAATTGGGTATGAGGAGTTTGAAAGGCTGCACGGTAACTGTGAGAATTGAGCGATTAATCCCAATATCTGTAAGAAGATGAAGGAGTTTCTCCAATAACTAATGGACTAAGGGATAGTACAGATTGGGTACTTAAGGAATATGAATGAGGTAGCTGCCTTAGACTCCCAGGGGCAGGCACTTTCTGAAATTCCATACCAAAAAAGAGGAGTCACGACTCCCATTCAAATACCAGTTCCAAGACCTACACAAGGGCCTATTCAGATACCAGTTCCCAGACAGGCACAGGCGCCCATCCAAATACCAGTTGCGAGACCTACACAGGTTCCTATTCAGATAACAATTCCGGTGCCTGTACGAACATCAATTCAAATACCTGTTCCTGCGCCAGTCAAAGCCCCGGTGCCTACAGCGTCAGAAGGTCCTATCACGTTCCATGTACCAACGCCATTTCCCTATGAAAGCTCCAAGACTGTACCTTGGAAATATGACGTCACGGCGTCAGTGGGAGGAAAGACTATAGTGTCGTCACCAACAGTTAGTAACATAGCTGGTATTAGAGGGATGACCCGTAGTGGAAGAGTATACTCATCTGAACTACCTAAGAAGGATACTCCTGAAAGCTCAAAAGGGAAAGAGACCACCAACATAGGAGAAGGATCTTCCAAAAAGAACATATCTCCAGAAGACGCTGAGGAGTTTTTAAGGATTATAAAGAGGAGCGATTATAGGGTGGTGGACCAACTAAATCAAACACCGTCCAAGATCTCTATTCTGTCCTTGTTATTGAGCTCAGAAGCACACAGGGCATCCTTGCTGAGGGTCTTAAATGAGGCCCATGTGACTAAAGATATCTCAGTGATACAGTTTGACGAGGTGGTCTCCAATATCTCCGCCAGTACTTGTCTGGGTTTCAGTAGCGAGGAATTACCTCCTGAGGGGCAAAAGCATAATAAGGCCTTACACATATCAATTAAATGCCACGACACTGTCCTTTCAAGAGTGTTGGTGGATACAGGGTCTGCTCTGAATGTCATGCCTAAGGATACCCTAATGAAGTTAACATCGGTGAGAACTTTTATGAAGACTAGTTCTTTGGTTGTCAGGGCTTTCGACGGTTCAAAGAGAATGGTAATTGGAGAGGTGGATATACCTACAGTGATAGGATCTCAGACCTTCATGATCACTTTCCAAGTCATGGACATCAATCCTTCTTATACTTGTCTTTTAGGACGACCTTGGATTCATGCTGCGGGCGCAGTTACTTCAACACTTCATCAAAAGTTGAAGTTCATATCAGGAGATAGCTTAATAATTGTTGATGGAGAGGAGGACATGTTCGTCAGTCATCTCGAATCTTTCAGATATATAGAGGTAGATGGCGAGACACTTGAAGTACCTTTTCAAGCTTTGGAGGTTGCAACAGTCAATCGTAAACAGGTTGTTCGACAGGAAAGAAAGCCAAGAGGAATCACGGACTTAATCCAGAATGGGGACACTAGGAGCTGGGGCAAGGTGACAGAGGTACCTGAGAAGAGGGACTGGTTCGGGCTGGGTTACAAACCGGCTAAAAATGAAGAGCACAAGACTGGTCCAATGATATTTCCTCCACTTGAAGAAACTTTCCATAGTGTTGGGTTCAAAGACGAAGACCAAGTGACTGCAATTGAAGAGGAAGACAAGGGGATACTGTCATACCCCAAATTTTGACCACTAAGGTTTCCCATCATTGTGCAAATCATCATCACAATATGGATGAACCATCATGCCTCATCAAATGCCTCAAGGGTTGTTGAGCATTCACTACAATCAAAATTAGGGTTTTAAGCCATCTCTGAGTACTTAGACAAAGGATCAATCAAGGAATGACATGATCTTCAACTTTTCTAACCTTTCAAACATTCACAATGGATCAAGAGGACTCCCACTTCAAGGATTAAGCACAAGGTTGCTCCCTTCTAGGTGGATCAAGCTTCAAGATCGACAGTGTCACCAAATTAGGGTTTTGGTCGACCAGGGCCCCCAGATGGAAATTTTCATCTAGGCATGAGCCAATGATCCAAAACATAACCTAATACACTCCATGGAACCTCATGGACCCAATCACCAAGTCAATTTTGCCTCAGGGGATGCATTCATCAAAAATCAGGAATTAGGGTTTCTTGACCTAATTCACCCCTAAGTTGACTTTTGGTGCAAATCATGAACCAAGACCTCAAGAGAGGTTTTGAAGGTCTCTAATGAACTATATTGATCCATTTGGAACAATGGATTAATCCAAGAAGCTTGAGCAACAAGTCTCAATTTCATTTGCACCACAGTTAGGGTTTTAAGGAAAAAGTCAACTGTAACTTTGACTTTTGACCAGGACATGCTCCCAAGCCCTAAGACATGATTCAATATACCCTATGACACCCATGGAACATGTCCATCAAGTTTGATTTAGGTCAAGGACATGATTTCCTGAAGAATTGCACAGTTTGGAATTCATCTGATAAAAAGTCAACTGTGCACAAAAGTCAACTTTGACTTTTTGAGATTTTTCACCAAAATGGATTTTTAACCCTAAAATGATGTTAATGTATGATTTGAATCATCATTCATCAAGAAAAATCAAGAAAAGTTGGATAACTTGTAAAAGGGGTAACCATAAAAACTTAGAAAATTTTCTAAGTTAAAAACAAAGTGACAAGGGTACCAACTTTGGAGGATCATAACTCCTAAACCACAAGGCCATTTTTTCTCATCCAAAGATGGATTTGTAGCCCTCATTACCCTCTACAAAAACTTCAACTAGACCTAAGTCCAATTGATTAAGGATTTTGAGTTATGGAGTGATCAAAATGGCTGAAAATGAAAATGTCACTTTTTCCAACACTTAGTGAAATTTTCACTAAGTCAGATTCTGTCTTCATTTTTTTCCAAATGTAGGGGGATTTTTCACTTGGATTCAAAAGAGATCAAAACCAAACATGTTCAGACAGTTGTTGTATCATGTAAGGGCTTTCCAAAATGACCAAGAACATTGCCAAATTCCATTTGAGTCATGAGATATGACATTGGAAAGTTGCCTTGCTGAAATCTGTCAAAGGCAAGGCAGAATTTGCAATTTTGCTCGATTTGCCAAAATCAGCCAAATTTAAATGCTCCTATCCACTTGGACACCTCAGAGGATTGAATCTAAAGGGGACAATCACTGAGCCAAGCCTCCAAAGTCCATGGAACAAGAAATAGCATGTTGAACCTAGAATGGCCAAAATAGGGACAAGACTCCAAATTTGGATTGAAGCATTCAATGGAAGCATCAAGGTGGCATGGACTAAGCTATTCTCATCTAAAATCAGTCAAGACTTATCCAAGACCAAGGGAACCAAAGCTCTGTGCCCTAACCTCTAGTCAATGGCTAGAGGAGACTTGGATTTTCATTTGCCAACATTGGCCAAACCTACTTAGCAGCTGCCATGCACTATTCCTTGCAAAACAAACTTGCTCTACTATAAATAGAGCTCAATTGTGATCAGTTTGAGTACACCAAAGCCATCAAACAGATGCTTTCCTCAAAATCTCTTTCTCTTGGCAAAAATGCCTTTCTTAGCAAGGTAGTTATCGGGTTTTGAGTTTGAGAGCTTTTCCAATCAAACCAATCACTCACACACCTCACATACATCATATAGAAGTGATCCAAACACTCACATAACATCTGGAACACAGATTTCACAAAATCACCAGCCAATTACTCAAGTTCTTGACAGTTTTGCAGTTGAGGTGCCATCTTCAATTCTAAACCATTTCAATCCATTCCAAGCACTCAGACACATCACTTGGTACCTAGGGAAGCTATCCACACCATTGGAACCTAGATGTGACACCTCCAACACAAATCACGATCACCAACTGCAAGTGGTAAGCATGAGCTCTTCTAACTCTATGATCCACACAATTTTTGCTGCACAATAATTTGGCCATATGTTCATAATCATGCATGGAATGTTTCCCCTCAATTAATTGCATTGTTTGAATCGTGTATCAAAAATCCTAGCCTTCATGCAGAAATTAGGGTTCTTGAGGATTTTTCATGATTTCTTGTTATATGTTTAATTTAAATGAAATTAATGGACATAGACATGATCGTGAGGTTGAGACGAGCATAATGATATGTGGATTGCATGTTATAATCAAGTATTCAAGGAGATTGGATGGAAAATGCAAATCAGCCAAACCCAGAACACGCGCGTGTTCTTCAGCTGTTAATGGCGCCTTTTTTTGAATTTTCAAATATTGGAATTTTGTGATTTTCTTTAATTGATTCAAAAATTAATTTCTCTCTGAGTTTTAATGATTTTGAGTTGATTCTTTTTTTAATAATTCACAAAAATGTTAAAATATTTTATTTTCCCAAAAAATCCCAAAAATATTATTTATTTCATATAATTGATATTTTTACAAAGAATTAATATTTTAATTTTTTTTGACATTTTAAATATTTTTTCTACATTGATTTTGCAACTTTTAATGCTTTCTAATTATTTTGTAGGTCAATACTTAATTTTTGAAGCATTAATCCAAGATCCCAATTTGTTTTCCATATGTTAAACAATTTTGATCATTTTAATTGAATTTTTATTCAATTAAATACATTTTTGAAAACAAATTAGGGTTTTTGGATTAATTCAACCCTCATAAATCATTTTCAAAACTCTTTGGGCCTCTAATAGAGTGTAAGACCCAATCCTTTTTTGACCAAATCATTTTTTGGGCCTCAGTGTATTGTATAAGTCCCGATACCGTAAAAAACAAACGGCGCGATCGTCGCCTTTTAAAAATAATCTTGGGCCTCTCCTTGAGCTATAAGACCCATTCAAAACACTTTGGGCCTCTATTAGAGTGTAAGACCCAACCCCCTTTTAACCAAAACATTTTGGGCCTCACTTATTGTATAAGTCCCTCGGTGTTAAAAGAAAACCTCGGCGCGATCGCTATTTTAAACGAAAAATCATCTAGGCCTACCCTCGTGTTATAAGCCCCACTCTTTTTCGTTAAAACTTTTTGGGCCTCTTGAGAGAGTGTAAGACCCATCCCTTTGTACAGAAAACCTTTTTTGGGCCTCAGCCACTTGTATAAGTCCCTCTGTACAAATTCAAATAGTGCGTTCACTGATAAAATCCTGGGCCTCTCCTTGAGCTGTAAGCCCCAAATCTTTCTTTTTCAAAGCACTTTCTCCTTTGATTTTGAATATACTGTTGTTTTCAATCTTTCTTTGTTGAACAACTAACCAAACAGCATGGAAGCTCTACAACCAAGTAAGTGTTTATACGCTTTCATTTACCGCTTTCATATACATATAACTGTATTGTGGGGCTGTTTCACTGTAAGTCTTCTTTCATAAACTCATATCAACTGTGTAATAATAGTATAGATATTTAGAGTTTCCCCGGCAACTACGTCTAGAACTAGGTGACGCTATTTTGTTTATTCGTAGAAATAGACAACTAGATCCCCAATAGGATCACCAGATACAGTCTTCTCTTCGGCTGTCCTCATTAGGAATTGTCAAGAAACTCTACTCCCTAAGATGAATGTATTCTCCGAGAATGGCATCTTTGAGTTTCTTCCAAATTCTCGAACTTTCCTGACTTGATCTATTCCTTGTGAATAGCTTGCCTTGAATTTCTCGGGGTTTGGGGACCCATCGGCTTCTTAAAAGCATTGGCCTCCTCTTGGGCATCGTACAAGGACCCACAGGCTTCATAAAAGCAACCCCGCCTCCTCTTGGGCTTAGTACAAGGACCCTACGGCTTCTTAGAAGTATTCACAGCCTCCTCTTAGGCTTCGTATAATGATTTCTTCCTTCGGGAATGATAGCCTTCTCTTGGGCTTAGTACAAGGACCCGTCGGCTTCTTAAAAGTTTCCAGCCTCCTCTTGGGCTTCGTACAAATTGTCCCGACGACCTCCTAGAGGTATAGGAACAGAACTTAATCATCTGCATAGAATAGTCCTTTCAAAGAGTCTACTACTATTTCTCAAAGCATAGTACAAAAGATGAAAATCTAGACACAGACAGTCTAATCTCCTTGAGTCTCAAAGACATTATCAAGCGACCCCTTCGTTAAATAGGAAGAAAACCCGTAGACTCGGACAGTCTCAAAGGTGATTTGTATCTTGTTCAAAGGTGACATGAAGCAAAAGGTATTGAGACTGTCCGAGTCTATGGGTTTTCTTCCTATTCTTGAAGGGGTTACTTGAGAATGTCTTTGAGACTCAAGGAAGTTAGACTGTCCAAGTCTAGAGTTTTATCTTTTGTACTATGCTTTGAAAAATAGTAGTAGACTCTATGAAAGGACTGTTCTATGGAGATGATTAAGTTCTGTTCCTATACCTTTAGGAGGTCGTCGGGACAATTTGTACGAAGCCCAAGAGGAGGTTGGAATCTTTTAAGAAGCCGACGGGTCCTTGTATTAAGCCCAAGAGGAGGCTATCATTCCCGGAGGAAGAGATCATTATACGAAGCCTAAGAGGAGGCTGTGAATACTTCTAGGAAGCCGTAGGGTCCTTGCACTAAGCCCAAGAGGAGGCGGGGTTGCTTTTAGGAAGCCTGTGGGTCCTTGTACGATGCCCAAGAGGAGGCCGATGCTTTTAAGAAGCCTGTGGGTCCCCAAACCCCGAGAAATTCAAGGCAATGCTATTCACCAAGAATAGATCAAAGTCAGGAAAGTTCGAGAATTTGGAAGAAACTCAAAGATGCCATTCACGGAGAAGACATTCATCTTGGGGAGTAGAGTTTCTTGACAATTCCTAATGAGGACAGCCGAAGAGAAGACTGTATCTGGTGATCCTATTGGGGATCTAGTTGTCTATTTCTACGAATAAACGAAACGGCGTCACCTAGTTCTAGACGTAGTTGCCGGGGAAACTCTAAATATCTATACTATTATTACACAGTTGATATGAGTTTATGAAAGAAGACTTACAGTGAAACAGCCCCACAATACAGTTATATGTATATGAAAGCGGTAAACGAAAGCAATAACCACTTACTCGGTTGTAGAGCTTCCATGCTGTTTGGTTAGTTGTTCAACAAAGAAAGATGGAAAACAACAGTATATTCAAAATCAAAGGAGAAAGTGCTTTGAAAAAGAAAGTTTTGGGGCTTACAGCTCAAGGAGAGGCCCAGGGTTTTATCAGTGAGCGCACTGTTTGAATTTGTACAGAGGGACTTATACAAGTGACTGTGGCCCAAAAATTGTTTTCTGTATAAAGGGATGGGTCTTACACTCTCTCAAGAGGCCCAAAAGGTTTAAAGAAAAAGAGTGGGGCTTATAACACGAGGGTAGGCCCAGATGATTTTTCCGTTTGAAATGGCGATCGCGCCGAGGTTTTCTTTTAACGCGGAGGGACTTATATAATAAGTGAGGCCCAAAAAGATTTTGGTTAAAAGGGGATTGGGTCTTACACTCTAATAGAGGCCCAAAGTGTTTTGAATGGGTCTTATAGCTCAAGGAGAGGCCCAGGGGTTATTTTGAAAAGGCGATGATCGCGCCGTTTGTTTTTGACGGTATCGGGACTTATACAATGCACTGAGGCCCAAAAATGTTTTGTCAAAAAAGGATTGGGTCTTACACTCTATTAGAGGCCCAAAGGGTTTTGAAAATGACTTATGAGGGTTGAATTAATCCAAAATCCTAATTTCTTTTCAAAAAATGTATTTAATTGAATAAAAATTCAATTAAAATGATCAAAATTATTTAACATGTGAAAAACAAATTGTGATCTTGGATTAATGCTTCAAAAATTAAGTATTGACCTACAAAATAATTAGAAAGCATTAAAAGTTGCAAAATCAATGTAGAAAAAAATATTTAAAATGTCAAAAACAATTAAAATATTAATTCTTTGCAAAAATATCAATTATATGAAATAAATAATATTTTTGGGATTTTTTGATAAAATAAAATATTTTAACATTTTTGTGAATTATTAAAAAAAGAATCAACTCAAAATCATTAAAACTCAGAGAGAAATTAATTTTTGAATCAATTAAACAAAATCACAAAATTCAAATATTTGAATTTGTGAAAAAGGCGCCAAGAACAAGCTGAAGAACACGCGCGTTTTTCTGGGTTTGGCTGATTTGCGTTTTCCATCCAATCTCACTGAATACGTAATCATATCATGCAATCCACATATCATTATGCTAGTCTCAACCTCACGATCATGTTTATAACACTTAATTTCATTTAAATTAAATATAAAACATGAAATCACGAAGAAACCTCAAGAACCCTAATTTCTGCATGAAGGCTAGGATTTTTGATACACGATTCAAATAATGCAATTAATTGAGGGAAAACATTCCATGCATGATTATGAACATATGGCCAAATTATTGTGCGAGGAAATATGCATAGATTGAGAGATGACCAAGTATGTGCTTACCTCTAGGTCGTGACAGCAAGTGCAATGTGATTTTTGATTTGGAGGTGTTACAGATGAGTGGTGATGATCTGAACAGCTTCCCTACACCCTATGGAGTGTGTTTGAATGGTTGGACTTGATTGAAATTGGCTGGATCACTTTGTGGCACCTCAGCTGCAACTTGGTTAAACCCTTGAGCAACCAGCTGGTGATTTTGTGAAATTGGTGTTTCAGAAGTGATATAAGTGTTTGATCAGCTCATATGTGATGTATGTGAGGTGTGTGAGTGATTGGTTTGATTGGAAGAGCTCTCAAACTCAAAACCTGATAATGACTTGCCTTAGAAGGCAAAATTGGAGTGAAAGAAGAGATTTTGAGGAAAGCATCTGTTTGATGGCTTTGGTGTACTCAAACTGATCACAATTGAGCTCTATTTATAGTAGAGCAAGTTTGTTTTGCAAGGAATAGTGCATGGCAGCTGGTAAGTAGGTTTGGCCAATGTTGTCCAATGGAAATTCAAGTCTCCTCTAGCCATTGACTAGAGGTTAGGGCACAGAGCTTTGGTTCCCTTGGTCTTGGATAAGTCTTGACTGATTTCAGATAAGAATGGCTCAGTCCATGCCACATTGATGCTTCCATTGAATGCTTCAATCCAAATTTGGAGTCTTGTCCCTATTTTGGCCATTCTAGGTTCAACATGCTATTTCTTGTTCCATGGACTTTAGAGGCTTGGCTCAGTGATTGTCCCCTTTAGATTCAATCCTCTGAGGTGTCCAAGTGGATAGGAGCATTTGAATTTGGCTGATTTTGGCAAATCGAGCCAAAATGCAAATTCTGCCTTGCCTTGACAGATTTCAGCAAGGCAACTTGACAATGTCATATCTCATGGTGTAAGTTGAATTTGGTAATGCTCTTGACCATTTTGGAAAGCCCTTACATGATACAGGAACTGTTTGAACAAGTTTGGTTTTGATCTCTTTTGATTCCAAGTGAAAAATCCCTCTACATTTGGCAAAAAGTGAAGCAAAATCTGACTTAGTGAAATTTTCACTAAGTGTTGGAACAAAGTGTGATTTCTTGATTTTGATCATGTGACGCCCCCAATCTATACCCCAAACAGTTAAAGCAATAAAAGAAAAATTCAAAATTTCATCAGAGTATATCTAAAAGCACGGCATAGACCGAAGGGGTCACATCAATAGAAAACAAAATACAGATAACATACAACACCTGCCCATAATGATATGCAACAGTGGGGTAGCAATCGTACAGAGGAAGCTTTGTTCCTTACACCCACTTTTCAGAAATTAGAATTAAAGCAGAAAATATAAAATCTGAATAACATATATACATAGATACATATGAACATGTCTGTCATACTACAAGTTATACATGTACAACCAAAATATATCATCAGATATACAAAATAATCACAACGGCCACCCTAGCTACCCGTGTCACATATCAGAGCCGACCGACAAAAGAATGAAGACGCAAAGCTTCACAAAAAGAATACCTCCATTAATTCTAATCTGCCACGCCTCATAGAGCATTATAAAACAGCAGAAGGGTGAGAAAAACAACCATAATATAATTACATAAAATTATATATTAACACAAACATACGCAAGTAAACACATTTCTCACCACAGTTGCACCACAATTTCTCAAAGATCAAACATAACATAATACAGCACAATTCTCAAGCATTGACACCACTACACATCAAACATACAACATACACGTAATCACCAACACAATCACACATATTCCATCCCATCAATCACATTCACAATTACATGCACAATTAATTCATGCTTTATGCAAATGCACAGAGACCGACACAACGACTCTATGCACATGCCATGCGGTACCGACTTCCAATGTCACATGTCTCATCATCAGTTCACTCAGGAACTATTAGAACCATCGCTCGTTACTGAGGATCTCAAGTAACTCCCCGTCGGGCCTACGATGTTCACCCGTCGCTTTAGGTCCTCAGGCATCGCCTCATATTTTCGAGGCACACGACGTTATGGATTGCTTTAGGTCTCCACATGAGCACACAATCTGATCACTTTAGGTCCCATCATGGGCACACGATCGTCTATAACCATCACTTTAGGTCCTCACATAGGCACACGATGTTATAGCAGATTCCCTCTAGAACCAAACCGTCACTCAGGACGTTTCAACAATGCATATCATGATGCTTGGCATATAATGACTCATGACATTCACATTGCATACGCACACACATCCATAATCATGCATATATCATCAAATACCACACTTAGCATTTTCTTGCCTTTCGGCCACGATTCATCACCACAACATGTCATCACATGCATTCACATCATACAACGTCATACAAGTCATACGATATCCATATTCAAGCACATTATATAATACACATCATTTACACGCCATTAAAATGGAAAAAGTCGACAAAACGACACTATTCACATTTCTCAACATAATTTAATCGGCTAACAATCTCCAAAACATCATAATCATATTGTACAGCTCAATAGCTTTCCAACGACACCAAGAATGTAAAAATCGGATAAACAGAACCAAAGTTACGAAAGAAAACGAAAAACGATATTTTGAAAAGTCACATTCTTACACTTGGCCTGACCATACGCGTATCACCAATGCCCATACGCGTATGGACAGAATCATTTTCCTTCACAAATTTCACGCTTCAGAGCCCATACGCGTATCACCAATGCCGTACGCGTATCACCAGATGGCCGGGAGAATGCACATTCCATACGCGTAATACCCAAAACACAGGCCAATGTTACGCGTAACGCCTTGGCTCATACGCGTATGGACATGCCCCATACGCGTACGGCCAGGGCAAACCCAGAAAAATTCTGCAGAACATTGTTCTGCGTTTTCCACCCCACATCAACCAATTTTTCACCTAAAACTCAGAAAATCACCAAATAGAAGTGTAATAATACATCACAAACATGTATAGACAATCAATAACATAGTCCACAAGAATTTAGACACATTTAATTCCATTTCTAATCAATTTTTACCAAATAGGGTTTACACTAAATTTTCTCCAATTCAATCCAAAACAACAACAAACACACATACATAATCATATACAATCATACAATAATCGAGTTTCGCACCCTTACCCGATTTAATCGACTCTAGAACTTGTTCTTGATGATTTTTCCACACTTTCTCCAATTTTTCTCTCTTCTCTTCTTTTCTTCTCTTTTTCCTCTCTTCCACTTTCTTTCTCTCTAATTTTCTTTCTATTTTCTTTTCTTTTCTAACTTAGTAAAAATAAATGTGAAAAGACCAAAATACCCCTACACTCAATTATCTCGCAAATGTTCCCAAAACGCGATAAAATATAATCACGACGAAAAATAACATATTTTCACACAAAAGTCGAAAATAAAATAAAATAATCAAAAGACTCAATAAAACAAAACTGCCAAAACGGGGCGTTACAGATCACTCCATAACTCAAAATCCTTAATGAATTGGACTTAGGTCTAGTTGAAGTTTTTGTAGAGGATAATGAGGGCTACAAATCCATCTTTGGATGAAAAAAAATGGCCTTGTGGTTTAGGAGTTATGGTCCTCTAAAGTTAGGGTATTAGTGGTACTTTTTCCATAACTTAGAAAAATTTCTAAGTTTTATGGTTACCCCCTTTTCAAGTTATCCAACTTTTCTTGATTTTTCTTGATGAATGATGATTCAAATCATACATTAACATCATTTTAGGGTTAAAAATCCATTTTGGTGAAAAATCTCAAAAAGTCAAAGTTGACTTTTGTGCACAGTTGACTTTTTATCTGATGAATTCCAAATTGTGCAATTCTTCAGGAAATCATGTCCTTGGCCTAAATAAAGCTTGATGGACATGTTCCATGGGTGTCATAGGGTATATTGGGGCATGTCCTAGGGTTTGGGAGCATGTCCTGGTCAAAAGTCAAAGTTACAGTTGACTTTACCTCGCGAAACCCTAATTGTGGTGCAGATGAAAATGAGACTTGTTGCTCAAGCTTCTTGGATTAATCCATTGTTCCAAATGGATCAATATAGTTCATTAGAGACCCTCAAATCATGTCTTGAGATCTTGGCTCTTGATTTATCCCAAAAGTCAACTTAGGGGTGAATTAGGTCAAAAACCCTAATTCCTGATTTTTTATGTATGCATCCCCTGAGGTCAAATTGACTTGATGCTTGGGTCCATGAGGTTTCATGGAGTACATTAGGTTATGTTTTGGATCATTGCCTTGTGCCCAGATGAAGATTTCCATCTGGAGGCCCTGGTCGACCAAAACCCTAATTTGGTGACACTGTCGATCTTGAGACTTAATCCACCTGAAAGGGAGCATCCTTGTGCTTAATCCTTAAAGTGGGAGTCCTTTTTGATCCATTGTGGATGTTTGAGAGGTTAGACAAGTTGGAGATCATGTCATTCCTTGATTGATCCTTTGTCTAAGGCTCTAAGAGGGCTTAAAACCCTAATTTTGACTGTAGTGAATGCTCAACAACCCTTGAGGCATTTGGTGAGGCATGATGGTTCATCCATATTGTGATGATGATTTGCACAATGATGGGAAATCTTAGTGGTCAAAATTTGGGGTATGACAGATGCCCCTATTTAATCTTCTTGGACCCGAAGGTGTGAATGACAAAGGTATTCGGGCATTCGGGGTGCAAGAGGATTAAATATCGGAATACCCGAAATTTTGATGATGGTTATGAATGGTAGCTTACGCATTCATCTTCTTTAGCTAAGCAATGAGGCTTAGAAAAGGTAAACTTCCCCTCGATCCTGGTTTCCTACCAAGGAACTGGTCTTAGTTTCTGATTTAAACTTCCCCTCGATCCTGGTTTCCTACCAAGGAACTGGTCTCAGTTGCGGAAACAAACTTCCCCTCGATCCTGGTTTCCTACCCAGGAACTGGTCTTAGTTTCTGATTTAAACTTCCCCTCGATCCTAGTTTCCTACCAAGGAACTGGTCTTAGTTTCTGATTTAAACTTCCCCTCGATCCTGGTTTCCTACCAAGGAACTGGTCTCAGTTTCTTTTGTCAATAAACTTTATTGACAAGGGACGCTATTTGTAGCGGTTTTCCTCAAACTTCTCGCCGAATTTTCCTGGAGAGATGCCATTTGACGGAAAAACTTCTGATGTCAGACTCGCTGGGGAACCCAGTCGTCTGAGTTGTAGAGTTGCACAAACTTCTCTGTTGGAGACGCCATTTGTCGATTCTACCGGGGAAAGCGAGTCTCTTGAGAGACTGTTCCCGCTTGGGATCTTACATCATACTTTTCTCGGGATCTTCCCGGAGAAATGCCATATGATGGGGTCCAATTTTGAGGTGCCGATGACCTTTTCATCAGCGGATTTTCGGAGAAATACTGATGTACTGCCGAACCTTTTCTTAAGAGGCTTTCTCTGGGGATTTTCTTTAATCCGGGAAAGCAAGGATATCATCTTCAATGGCGAAGAGTGACATCTTTTGAAGGTTCTCTGGCTCTTCAGAGGTTCAAGTTATCAAAGTGGTCGAGTGCCGACTCTGATCTAAAGATACACTAGTGGCGAGATTGTTCAGACACAACGTTTCCTGACGAGGAAAGAACTGACAACTCGATTGAGAGAACTCCTATCACTAAGGGACAAGACCGACTAGAGTGATAGCGATGCAATAAGAAATGTGAATGCAAATCAATAATGCAATGATGCATGTATGTTTATGCTGACAAAACTGATGCGATACACAAACTACAAGATGAACATGACTGGATACTCGGCCATCGCGGGGCGTGTAGAGATATCGCTGGTTCAAGATAGCAATTCCACCTTGCTTAGGAGAGATAGTCCCTGTTGGGAGCTATGTTGGCCGGGCTTAGGAGATAAGAACTCGGCCGAGGGGTGTCAGACGAAACAAGGTCTCTGACACAGTTGATCCCTTCATTCAGGCGTACTGGGTTAAAAGGAGCACTTTGATTCTGCACTTTGAAGTTCGCTTACTTCTGGAGAAGCGGTTGATGTTCTTCTGATGTTTAATAGTCAAAAGAAATTGTCGTCTTTATTAAAAAGTAGAAAAAGTTTTAACAAGTAAATTCATTTTTGTTTTATTTCAAGAGTCGTTAGTCATGTTAACAACATCGTTCTGTAAAGCTAAAACAAACAAGAATTACAAACAAAAGCACAAGGGCTCAAATTTTATTGATAAGATGGAGATCAGCCAAACGCGTGATTCCAAAGAGTATATACAAAGTTTGAAAATGGTAATTTACAGGGAAAAGGGCTACGTTGAAACATAACGACCACTATCCTTCTACCAACTTTGAATTATGGGCATCCTGAGCTTCTGTCGAAGATGACCTTGACTGGAGTTTTCTTCCGATGATGTAATTGCTGCTGCCGAGGGACTTGCCTCTGTTGAACATAGTTACTTGCCATTATCCCTAATTTTTGCCTGGATTGTACTATGATATTTTCAATCCACCGGGATGATTTTTTTTCCATGTCTCTAACTTTTGCCTGGACCGCCCTTTCGGGTTTTCAATCCACCGAGACGTTTTTTCTCTTTTTTTTAGGCGAAGTATTTCTTGAATACATCAACATTCGTGGGGTAGGCAAATTCCTCTTCGTCCATGGTTGCAAGTCTCAAGGCGCCGCCTGAGAAAGATTTCGTGACCACATAGGGGCCATCATAATTCGGGGTCCATTTGCCCCGAGAATCAGTGAGAAAAGATTGAATTTTTTTGAGCACGAGGTCTCCTTTTCTGAAGACACGAGGTCGAACCTTTTTGTCGAATGCCCTCTTCATTCTTTGTTGATACAACTGACCGTGGCATAGTGCTGTTATTCTCTTTTCTTCGATCAGATTCAGTTCGTCATGTCGACTTTGACACCATTCAGCTTCGGTGAGCTTGGTTTCCATCAATACCCGGATTGATGGGATCTCTACTTCTATGGGGAGCACTGCTTCCATGCCATATACTAGAGAGAAAGGGGTAGCCCCTGTTGAAGTACGGACAGATGTCCGATAACCATGAAGAGCAAAGGGTAGCATCTCGTGCCAATCTTTATAGGTTACAACCATCTTTTGAATAATCCTCTTGATGTTCTTGTTAGCCGCTTCTACCGCTCCATTCATCTTAGGTCGGTAGGGAGATGAGTTATGGTGTTCAATCTTGAACTCTGCACACAACTCCTTCATCATCTTATTGTTCAAGTTAGACCCATTATCACTAATGATCTCACTTGGAACACCATAACGGCAGATGATATTGTTTTTGATAAATTGGATCACCACTTGTCGGGTTACATTAGCGTACGACGCTGCTTCGACCCACTTGGTGAAGTAGTCAATGGCTACAAGGATGAACCGATGTCCGTTCGAAGCCTTAGGTTCAATCATGCCAATCATGTCGATTCCCCATATGGAAAAAGGCCATGGGGAAGAAAGAACTTTGAGATGTGATGGCGGTACATGAATTTTTTCACAGTATATCTGACACTTGTGACACCTCCTCATGTACTTGTAGCAGTCGGATTCCATGGTCAACCAATAGTACCCTGCTCTTAGGATTTTTCTCGCCATTGCGTGTCCATTGGCATGAGTGCCAAAGGATCCTTCATGAATTTCTTTCATAAGCATGTATGCTTCTGGTCTGTCTACGCATCGGAGCAAGACCATGTCAAAATTTCTCTTATAGGGAGTGTCACCGCTCAGGAAGAAGTTTCTAGCCAATCTTCTGAGGGTTTTCTATCCTTCCTGAGTGCCCCTGATGGGTACTCTTGTTTCTGAAGGTAACTCTGAGGGATGTGATGAAACTCAATTCTGTTGAAGAAAGGTAACAACCTTCTTGCATAGTCTTTGTAAGGAATTAATCCTGATTGGTATGTGTTCCAATCTCCTTTTATCTGATTGATAACCAAGGCTGAGTCGCCATATACGTCCAAGTTTTTGATCCTTAAATCAATTGCTTCTTCGAGACCCATGATACAAGCTTCGTATTCGGCCTCGTTGTTCGTACATTTGAACGTAAGTCTGGCAGTGAAAGGAATGTGGGTGCCTTGAGGGGTAACAATGATTGCCCCAATTCCGTTTCCATAGTGATTAACTGCTCTGTCAAATATAAGTCCCCATTGGGAACCTGGTTCTGGCCCTTCACTGGGTAGCGGTTCATCGCAATCTTTCATTTTTAGATACATGACATCTTCGTCTGGGAAGTCAAACCCGGTTGATGAGCCAAATGATCGGCTAAAATACTTCCTTTAACGGCTTTCTGAGTGTGGTACTCTATGTCATATTCTGATAACAGCATATGCCAACGGGCAATTCTTCCCGTAAGAGCAGGTTACGTACTTGATTGGATCTTTTTCGGAGACCAACCAAGTAGTATGACGAATCATGTATTGGCGAAGAAGTTTGGCTGCCCAAGCCAAAGCGCAGCAAGTTTTCTCAAGCATCGTGTACCGAGTTTTGCAGTCTGTGAATTTCTTGCTTAGATATTAAATGGCAGACTCTTTCCTTTTGGTTTCGTCTTGTTGGCCAAGTACACTTCCCATTGAGTCCTCTAGGACTGTGAGGTAAATGATCAGTGGTCTTCCTTCCACTGCAGGTGATAGAATCGGAGGATTCAACAGATATTCCTTAATACTGTCGAAGGCAGTTTGGCAGTCTTCTGACCAAACGCAATCCTGGTTCTTTTTCAGTAATTTGAAAATCGGCGCACACGTGGGAGTCATAAGGAATATGAATCTGGAGATTTAGTTCAAATGTCCCAAGAATCCTCTGACTTGTTTTTCAGTTTTCGGAGAAGGCATTTCTTGAATGGCCTTGACCTTGTCAGGATCAACCTCGATTCCTTTCTGGCTGACGATGAACCCTAGTAGTTTCCCTGAACGGACACCGAAGGTGCACTTGTTGGGATTCAAGCGGAGCTTGAATTTTCTTAGACGTTCGAACAATTTTGATAGATGTTCAACGTGCTCACTCTCTGTTTTAGATTTTGCAATCATATCATCGACATATACCTCGATTTCCTTATGTATCATGTCATGAAATAGAGTAGTCATGGCCCTTTGATAGGTTGCCCCGGCATTCTTCAAACCGAACGGCATTACCTTGTAGCAAAAGGTGCCCCATGGGGTAATGAACGAAGTTTTCTCCATGTCTTTCGGCGCCATTTTGATCTGGTTATAGCCCGAGAATCCATCCATGAAGGAGAATACTTTGAACTTTGCTGTGCTGTCTACCAGCATGTCAATGTGTGGTAAAGGAAAATCGTCCTTTGGACTTGCCTTGTTCAGATCTCTGTAATCAACACACATTCTGACCTTTCCGTCCTTCTTGGGAACGGGTACGATGTTGGCTAACCATTGAGGATATTCAGATGTAGCGAGGAAACCTGCGTCAATCTGTTTATGCACCTCCTCTTTGATTTCGATGGCCATGTCCGGGTGAGTGCGTCTCAACCTTTGCTTTACTGGCGGACATTCCGATCTTAACGGTAAGTGATGTTCCACGATACTGGTATCCAACCCTGGCATATCCTGATAGGACCAAGCGAATACATCGGGGAATTCTTTGAGAAACTTTATCAAACTCTCTCTGGAAGTTGGACTGAGCAGTGCCCCAATCCTGATTTCTTTTCTCTCTTGTTCTGAACCCAAGTTTACCGTTTCCAACGGTTCTTTATGAGGTTCAATGGACCTTTCCTCTTGTCTGAGTAGTCAAGAGATCTCTTCTGGAATTTTGTCGTCATTTTCTTCTTCAGCCTCGAATACCGGGAACTCAAAGTTGGGATAAGGCATCGGATCGTATGTTTCAACAGGGTGTAAAATAAGAAATCTGCATGACGTGATGATTCGTGTTTAGAAGAGATAGAGAAAATGCAAGTGTGTGCAGTGTTTTTATTTTTACTGCTTGTTTTTATTTTTACTTGTTTTTTAGGATTACCATTTTCTGAAAAACGAAAAGAGAAAACAGCAATTAATGCGGAAATTACAGAACGACGTTATTTTATTAATGAACAAGTCGATCCTTGAAACTACAGCCCTATAAAACAAAACTCTGTCGCTTCGGACAAAGCGAAGACGGAAATTTACAGAAAGCGAGCCCTATCAAAACATCCGTTTCACCTGGGCAGGGTGAAAGGTTAAAGATGGCAATTACTTTGACTGATGAACGACCTTCGGAACCTCGACAGCAACCCATTGGCGGCGAACTCCTCGGTGAATCACAAAGTCTGGCACCTTCCTTGATTTGTCTTCAGAAATGACGCTGATTTCTGGTGGAGTGGGATCATTGGAATCTGTCTCCCAGGCAGAATTGTCGTAGGAGAATTCCTCTATTACATTTTGCATAGCATTTGTGCTCTCAGCTGTATCTCCTTATCCAGTCGGCTGGATATCTTCGAGCCTGATACGAGAGCTTTCGGGAGCAGTGTACTTGATCATGTAGTCGAATTTTCCACTTGGTTCTCCCAGAGTGTCCCAAACTTCTTTGGAACTGGAGGAGTGATCTCTCTCAATGACGTTGACCTCGGGAAAAGCATAGTTGATGAATTCAAGTCCTGCGAACGTTGTGAATTCATCTTCATGTTGAGTAGTTTCTGAATGACCTGAGTGTTGCTCCCATGACATGGTGGGGACACAGGTATTCTGTTCAATGATGCTCAGCTGTGTTTCATTACTCGGCTGACTTTCTTGCCCCAAGTTTCCTGGATAAGGTTGCCACATTGGTAGACCATCCATTGGGCCATAGTAGGTGTAGTCAAAATTGTCTTTCATCGGAGTGTCTTCCTCTAATGAATTTGGCGGAGCGCGGCATCCTTCTGGATCACAATCCCCGTAGATCATTTCGACATCTGATCTTGGTATAAATCTCGGACTTTCTGTAGGAAAGCAAAAAGGCATAGGCACCTCTTCCTGAGACATATAACCGTCCTTGTTAAGGTAGGACTTCCACTCTTCATCTATGTCATAGGGATCTTCCCCATTGATAGCATGAACTGTCTGAGACACTGGGTGAAGAAAACCTCCACTGTGGAATAAGTTTTGAAGGAGATGGAGACTTTCATCGTTGGCAGCTGTCTGAGTACAGGTTGCAGAAAAACCAAGACCCTTCTTTGTTTTATTGTTAAGGGGAATAACAAGCTGCCCCCATCCTGTCGTATCGGTACTCTCGACTGCTTTAATAGCATCTTTGTATGAGGAAATCGAGGTTCCTCCTTTGAATTGATTGTCCTTGCTTACCGACAATGCTTGGAACTGAGTTCCAATAACCTCCTCGGGTTCTATACCAGCAGATGATGACAAGTTACTCACAAGCAAGGCTTGTTCTCCACAGACTGTGACAAGTTGATCGTTCTGAAAGAACTTTAGCTTTTGGTGGAGGGTCGAAGTGACTGCTCCAGCCTGATGTATCCAAGGTCTTCCTAATAAACAACTGTACGTTGCCCGGATATCCATGACCTGGAAAGTAACTTGGAAAGTGTGAGGACCAATAGTTATGGGAAGATCAACTTTGCCGATAACCGTTTTTCTGGATCCGTCGAACGCTTTGACGATGATCTCGTTGACTCTCATCGGAGGGACCTTGAATGATAATTGCATCAAAGTGGACTTCGGCATAACATTCAGGGCTGACCCTGTGTCTACTAGTACGCTGGCTAAAGCATCGTCCTGGCAGTTAACTGTGATATTGAGTGCCATGTTATGACGGTGACCCTCTTCAGGTAATTCTTCATCACTAAATCCCAAGTTGTTGCAGGAAGTGATGTTAGAGAGAATACTATCGAACTGTCTGATTATTACATCCTGTTCCACAAAGGCTTGCTCCAAGACTTTCTTTAGAGCCTCCCTGTGGGCTTCTGAACTGAGTAACAATGATAATATCGAGATCTTGGAAGGAGTTTGTAACAGTTGATCGACAATGTTATATTCACTCCTTTGGATGAGCTTCAGCATCTCATCATTATTTTTCGAAAGGTCGGGATTACTGGACTGACCGACTGGTGGATCGGGAGCTTCTGTTTGAAGTTCCTTTTCCTTGTTAACTTCCCCAACCCCTCGGTTGAAGATTCTACCACTCCGTGTTACTCGACTGATGTCTGCAATGTTCACAACGGAGGGTAATGGAATTTCCTTTCCATTTTCAATTATTGTTGCACCATATTTGTAAGGGGTTGCCTTAGCTGATTCATACGGTAGCTGTCCTGGTAGATAGATGACTACTGGAGCCTTTTGATTTTTCTGACCATCATAAGGAATCTAGATTCGTTCCCGGTTGGGAACTCTATATTCGTCAAGTAGAGGGATAATGGTAAAAACATCCCTGGTATGGTGATGACTAGAGATTGTGACAACATCCTCAACTTGCTCGGCAAGGTAGTTCGGCGACCAGTTGATGGGTCCAGAACCCGGATATGGACGGATTTCTCCACGATCGACCTGACCCTGAAGAGCTGCTCTCACAAGGTAACAACCTTGGTTACTTTCCGAACAGACACCACAACTGTCATAGTTGTGTGGTGGCACCTGGCCACGCCCACTTTGAATACAATGTAACCTCACTAGGTTAGCTTCGACTGATCGGACATCCTGACTCTGACGCCGAGTAGGTTCCTGTTACTGATACTAATTTACTTAGTATCTTCATCCATGTAGATTGGCATCCACCAATGACTTAACAAGTGCTGAAGTGCCTCCTGGACAAGGGTACAACCTCGTTCGTTTTCGCAACCCGCTTTACAGCTTTGATAGTCATGTGATATTAAGAATCCAAGCCGGACCTGCTCAGCATATAACTCTACCAGGTTGGTATTCATTACGCGAATATCGAAGATCTGAACCATGTTGATCTGATAAGGGTTCCTATCATGGTAGTCTTGGATCCATCCAAGATCCATCTGACGCTGGAGGGCCTCTTGTATGAAAGAGCATCCATGTTTGTTTACCGAACAAATCAGACAAGAATTGTAATCGTGTCGAGGCAGATTATGATACTGTCTTTGCCTTGAGTGCATCGCCACCAAGTTGACATTCATTGCACGGATGTCGTGGTTCTGAATGACGTTAGGATTCGTGTAGACCATGGTAACTCCACGAACTCGGTGCTCTTGGATCCATCCGAGATCCATCTGTTCCTGTAGAGTTGCTTGCACTACCGAACATCCTTGATTGTCTTTAGAGCAGATATTACACTGATGATAGTTATGAGGTGGCACATGGCCATATCCACTCTGTCTACAATGCATCTTAATCAGATTGGTTTTCAACAAGAGTACATCGTGAATTTGATAGACATTGTTAGTCTCTCCTTCTATCAAATTGACTGCAGCCTTCTCGTGTTGAGGCAGCGGGTTCGTGAGAACATTAGGATTCGTATCTTTGAAAGATAAGACCCCGCTCCTAACAAGTTTTTGCACGTCAGACTTGAAATTGAGAAAAGTCTCTATGTTATACCCTGGACTTCCTTGATGATAAGGGCAAGTTTGATCCACCTTAAACCAAAAAGGCAGATTTTCCGGTACTGTAAGAGGAGATTTAGTCTGAATGTGCCCCTTAGCCAGTAGTAATGGAAACAGTTCTGCGTACGATACGGGTATAGGATCAAATCCTGGCGGCCGTGTTGCACGGTTGTTATTATATGGAGGGCGAGCCTGCTGAAGAGGCTGTTGTGTCCTTTGCTGGTCAGGTTGGCTCTGCGCAACCTAAGGTTGATACGTAGGAATAGACGCAGGGTTGATAGCAGGAGTCACAGCTGCTACCGGTTGATAACGTCGTCTTTGCTTTCCAAGAGAGATATTCCCGATATCTTGCTCTTTTTTCTTAGGGAGAGCACTACCATATTTTTTAGTACCGCACGTCGATCCAGTGTCTTTTACCAAACGCCCTTCTCGGACGGCTTCCTCAAGACGTACGCCCATGCCGACCATTTCGGTGAAATCACTGGGCGCACTGGCAACCATTCGGTCATAGTAAAATGAGCTTAAGGTCTTTAAGAAGGTCTTTGTCATCTCTTTTTCCTCAAGAGGTGGACAAATTTGAGCGGCAATTTCACGCCACCTTTGAGCATACTCCTTAAAGGTTTCCTTGTCCTTTTGTGACATTGATCTGAGTTGATCTTTGTCGGGTGCCATGTCCAAATTGTATTTGTATTGTTGGATGAAGGCAGTACCAAGATCTCTGAATGTGCTGATCGTAGTACGGTTTAAACCCATGTACCATTTGAGTGCGGCACCGGTTAAACTATCCTGAAAGTAGTGAATCAGTAGGTCCTGATTCTCTGTCTGGGCTGACATCCGCCGAGCGTACATCACCAGATGGCTTTGAGGGCAAGAGTTACCCTTATATTTCTCAAAGTCGGGCACTTGGAACTTGTGCGGGACTTTCACATTTGGGACCAAGCAGAGATCTGCGGCGTCCTTTCCAAATAGATCCTGACCGCGAATGGCCTGCAGTTCCTTCTGCATTTCCAGGAACTGTTCCTGGAATTCATCCATTCTATCGAACATAGTTTCCTTCTTACCAGAAGGTGTTTGTGGAATCTGTCCTTCCGGGACAGTGTGCACCACAGGGGGTGGTACCGTGACTACGGCAGTGAATCTTGGCGTTTCCCGAAGTTTGTAACCTTCAGGAGTCTTCAGTATGCCCCTGGCATCTTCGCTTTCCCGAAGTTTGTAACCTTCAGGCCCAGCGGCTTCTGTTGTGATTCCCTGATCTTCAGTGATCGGCGGAACATATCCTTCCGGGATATAGTTAACAGGCATGCCCCAAGGACGATCTTTCGGTATCTGATACCTAGGATCATACCTCTCCACTATGGGCGTTGAGGTGATCTCTGAGATCACAGTTCTTTGTAGCTGAGCTTCTGCCATGGCTTGCATGTCGTTACGAAGCTTTCTCATATCCTCTCTCAGAGCGTTGATCTCTTCCTTCAACTCTCTATTTTCTTCCTCAAGATCATCCATCTTTTTCTGACGATTGGCCCGAGTATTATACGAATGAGACAGTTTGACTCTAAAATCGAGACACAAACATGAGATTCGTAGGGAAGAAGAATACGCGATGTGAGAATGATGAATGCAATGATTATATTAATTGTTTAAGGTTTAATCAAAATAAACTTCGACAATTAGATTGCAAATATCAAACGATGGGGAAACCCCTTTTTATTGAATTCAAAGGATTACAGAAGTGGAAATACAGTAGATTACAAGGTGCAGAAACAGAAACCTAAACTAATGGGTCCTGAGTCCTCTCTGAAGAGAAATCAGGTGCTGATTTTGGTATCTTCCTTTTCTTTGACCGGGGCTCTTGGGCCGTTGTCGGGTTGTCATTCCTTTGCCAAGTGAAAGGAGCGAGCAAATTCCCTTTCTCATCCTGATTATCCACAGCATGTTGCTCCAAAATTTCAATCAGAGCATCTTTCTCTTTCAGTAATTGCTGTATTTTGATGCACTCTACGTCGAGGGTGCGGTACTTGTTCTTCCAAGACCTTCTCTCCTTTTGAATTTTGTTGAGAGTAACCTGAAGCTTTTCAGTTTCCGTCATGAAGTACATGACAGATTCCCTCGGCGGAAGAATTCCGTAACGAGGATAAGGCATCTTTAGCTTGAGAGCTCTAGTTTGTACCCAATGGAGATAAGGCTCCACCGAGACACAGTCTGGTTTTCCTAGAGACTCTCGTCCTTTCTTATGAACATGCTTCCAAGCGTGCACTATTTCCATCTTTAGTGCTCTGTCATTTTCTCCTTCCTTGAAGAAAAGACCTTCCAGATGAACACCCAGTGGGATGTGCCTCATCGGGTATCCAAATTGACGGCGAACCAATACCGGATGGTAGTTGATTCCTCCTTTAGTTCCTATGAGCGGTATGTTGGGGAAGTTTCCACAATGATCAATGATCCTGATTCCCTCATAAATCCTATTACACCAATCTATATCAGAGTTGGTGAGGGACATGATCTTCTGTGACCAACGTAAGGCACTCTTGCAATCCCAGAAAGCAGCAGACTTGGGCAAGTGAGAGATAAACCATTTGTAAAGCAAAGGTACACAACATGTGATCTCCCCTCCACTGTACAAATTTCCCAAGTGTACAGAATGATACGCATCTGCGAGCAGAGTCGGCACAGGATTTCCAATGAGAAAAACCTTAATGGAGTTAATATCGACGAAGTTATTGATGTTGGGAAACAAAAATAACCCGTAGGTGAGCAAAACAAAGATGTTTTCAAAAGCAGTCACGTTTCCTATACTGACAAAGTACAGGGCTTTCTTTGTCAAGAACTGGGCTGGCAAACCTTGGATGCCACCCTTAGTGGTTAGGTGAGTCCTAATTTCAGACTCGTCCAAATGAATTGCTCTTGCAATAGTCTGATTCTTTGGAATTTCTTCCAGTCCAGAAAATGGAGCTCGATCTGTAATGTGTAGATCGATCAGGTGAGAATACTCCTCCAGCGTTGGTGCAAGCTGGTAATCCGGGAATGTGAAACAGTGATAAACTGGGTCATAAAACTGAACGAGCGTATCCATGATTCCCTCAATCACATGGACTCTTAATAGCGGTAGCAAACCTCCGTGCTTAGCTCTGAAAGCCTCTGGGTTAGTGATCATCCTCGCTAACCTTCTCAAATCCCCTAGTTTTGGAACCTTGAAGGTATACTGGTGAGTTCTCCTTCTACCGAAATCCATTAGTACAATCCTTTTCTCTGATATTTGGAATCACAGTCTTAGTTTAATTTGAAACATAGAGAGACTAGAGGAGAAGATTTTTTGAATGTTTTAATGTTTTTTAGATGAATGCATGAATGCAGTACACAAAAACATAGAAAAAACATGGGGTTAAAGGGTTGTTGTCATGAAGTCAAGGCTCTACCCATCCCCAAAGGTTTATACTAGGGTGATTTTTGTACCTGTACTCATTATCATTAGCTCCTCCCAGGAAAGCAAAACAACAAGCGGATCGCCAGCGAGTTGTAGCGCAATCTTAGAGTAAGTGCCATTCACCGAGAATAGATCACCAGCCTCAAATGAGGGTAGTATCACGTAACAACTATTTCCGATAGTTTTCGCACTATGAAAGGGTTTGGCTCCTCAGCTTCTCAGACTTAACAACCGACCCATTGGCTAAGAGAGTGAATGGGTTGCGTTGGTCAGCCTCCACTGAGGTTTATGGTCGACCTTGTCGCCATCACTTATCTTAAGTGTATACTCATTCTTTCCACATACGGCATCACCCGCATTCCCATTAGCAGAAAAATAAACATGTATAGCAATTAGGAAAAGCGGTATATATATTTGTCCTAGACATCCTAGACCTATGAGGCTAAGAATCCTAAGTTCCTGACAGAAAATGGGTTCCCCGGCGGAAGCCCCAATCTGTGGTATTCACACAAGAGGTGAAAAAGGAAATCAGAATTAGGCCTCACGATGGGCGCTATTTTTCTGTAGCGAGCGATTTTGGATGCGGTTCTTAAGCGCTGGTCGCTCTCTGCGGTTGAGCTTAAAACTACAGGTCGATTCATTTTTTATCCTATTAAAGCTGATGAAGGAAGGGAAATAGATGTCTCTAATTAACCCTGCTTTGCATACTGAGTTTAAACAGCGGTCTATTAAGTTACGAATGCTATCAATGTGGGGGGGCCTTTGTACTGGTTATTTGTATTTTTCACCAATACTGATTTCTTTCTTTTTAGGACTTTCTAGCGGGGAACAAGGGTTAGGATGTTAGGACGGATGTTTTTGAATTACTGCTTTTGATTGGTGGAGATATGGGATTTTGGGTTTTTGTTTAGTGTGCTCGCTAAGATTTTTCTTTCAATCTTATGCCTACGTATTCCCGTTTACCGAAACAGGGAAATCAAAGCGTTCGTAGTTCCTCCTATTCTATGGGAGGAAATGGTTGTTTTGGTGTCTTGTTCAAAGCCCAAGACGTGAAGCGAAAGGTGATTTATATCTTGTTCAAAGCCCAAGATGTGAAGCTGAAAAGTCCATTTGTGTCTTGTTCAAAGCCCAAGACGTGAAGCTGAAGGACCTCGACTTTAGAGAGAATTTGTCATCTCTAAAGAAGGGTTTGTCTGTCACAACTGTTGGGTGACTGGTTATAAAGGAGAATTACTTTAACCGGGATTTGTGAATCCGGCAATGCCATAATTTCCTTTATAGGGGATTTTAACCTGAAGGAGAAGACTTTAACTCAGTGTAGAGCAATGCCATCTTTCCTTAGGCATTTCTCATGCTAAGAGAGGGACAGTGCCATGGATGTAGATGATCCAGAGGCTTGCCGCTTACAGCAATTAGATGAAGGGGAAGGAGTTGTTGATGTTTGTGTACTGTGAACGAGGCACAACTTTGATGCTAAAAGGTTGATTGGATCAACCAGTGGTTTTCTTATATAAAGCCTAAGAGGAGGCTGATATGTGTCTCGTACAAAGCCCGAGAGAGAGGCTAAAAGGTTTTGACTCAACGAGGGAATCTTTTGGTATCTCGTATAAAGCCCGAGATGGAGGCTATTTGACTCAACAAGAGAGTTTTTGTATCTCGTACGAAGCCCGAGATGGAGGCTAAAGGTTTGTTTGGCTCAATAAGAACCTTTTTGTATCTCGTATAAAGCCCGAGATGGAGGCGAAAGAGGTGATTGACTCAACGAGGGAGTCTCTTATGTGTCTCGTACAAAGCCCGAGAGAGAGGCTAAAAGTTGTTTGACTCTGCTGGGGGAGAATCATTGTACAAGGCCCAAGAGGAGGCCAGGGTGACTATTTCAGTTGAGTGACAGATCCAATATACTGATTTTAAAAGAGAAAATCAGTTCTTATATGAGCAACACTGTACTCAGGGATTTGATTCAAGGATCAGGGATATTTCCTTCTCTTTGAGGATGTGGGAAATCCGAAGGGTATTGAGATTGTCCGAGTCTACGGGTTTTCTTCCTATTCTTGAAGGGGTTACTTGAGAATGTCTTTGAGACTCAAGGAAGTTAGACTGTCCAAGTCTAGAGTTTTATCTTTTGTACTATGCTTTGAAAAACAGTAGTAGCCTCTATGAAAGGACTGTTCTATGGAGATGATTAAGTTCTGTTCCTATACCTTTAGGAGGTCGTCGGGACAATTTGTACGAAGACCAAGAGGAGGCTGGAATCTTTTAAGAAGCCGACGGGTCCTTGTATTAAGCCCAAGAGGAGGCTATCATTCCCGGAGGAAGAGATCATTATACAAAGCCTAAGAGGAGGCTGTGAATACTTCTAGGAAGCCGTAGGGTCCTTGCACTAAGCCCAAGAGGAGGCGGGGTTGCTTTTAGGAAGCCTGTGGGTTCTTGTACGATGCCCAAGAGGAGGCTGATGCTTTTAAGAAGCCTGTGGGTCCCCAAACCCCGAGAAATTCAAGGCAATGCTATTCACCGAGAATAGATCAAAGTTAGGAAAGTTCGAGAATTTGGAAGAAACTCAAAGATACCATTAACGGAGAAGACATTCATCTTGGGGAGTAGAGTTTCTTGACAATTCCTAATGAGGACAGCCGAAGAGAAGACTGTATCTGGTGATCCTATTGGGGATCTAGTTGTCTATTTCTACGAATAAACGAAACGGCGTCACCTAGTTCTAGACGTAGTTGCCGGGGAAACTCTAAATATCTATACTATTATTACACAGTTGATATGAGTTTATGAAAGAAGACTTACAGTGAAACAGCCCCACAATACAGTTATATGTATATTAAAGCGGTAAACGAAAGCAATAACCACTTACTCGGTTGTAGAGCTCCCATGCTGTTTGGTTAGTTGTTCAACAAAGAAAGATGGAAAACAACAGTATATTCAAAATCAAAGGAGAAAGTGCTTTGAAAAAGAAAGTTTTGGGGCTTACAGCTCAAGGAGAGGCCCATGGTTTTATCAGTGAGCGCACTGTTTGAATTTGTACAGAGGGACTTATATAAGTGACTGTGGCCCAAAAATTGTTTTCTGTACAAAGGGATGGGTCTTACACTCTCTCAAGAGGCCCAAAAGGTTTAAAGAAAAAGAGTGGGGCTTATAACACGAGGGTAGGCCCAGATGATTTTTCCGTTTGAAATGGCGATCGCGCCGAGGTTTTCTTTTAACGCGGAGGGACTTATACAATAAGTGAGGCCCAAAAAGATTTTGGTTAAAAGGGGATTGGGTCTTACACTCTAATAGAGGCCCAAAGTATTTTGAATGGGTCTTATAGCTCAAGGAGAGGCCCAGGGGTTATTTTGAAAAGGCGATGATCGCGCCGTTTGTTTTTTACGGTATTGGGACTTATACAATGCACTAAGGCCCAAAAATGTTTTGTCAAAAAAGGATTGGGTCTTACACTCTATTAGAGGCCCAAAGGGTTTTGAAAATGACTTATGAGGGTTGAATTAATCCAAAATCCTAATTTCTTTTCAAAAAATGTATTTAATTGAATAAAAATTCAATTGAAATGATCAAAATTGTTTAACATGTGAAAAACAAATTGTGATCTTGGATTAATGCTTCAAAAATTAAGTATTGACCTACAAAATAATTAGAAAGCATTAAAAGTTGCAAAATCAATGTAGACAAAAATATTTAAAATGTCAAAAACAATTAAAATATTAATTCTTTGTAAAAATATCAATTATATGAAATAAATAATATTTTTGGGATTTTTTGATAAAATAAAATATTTTAACATTTTTGTGAATTATTAAAAAAAGAATCAACTCAAAATCATTAAAACTCAGAGAGAAATTAATTTTTGAATCAATTAAACAAAATCACAAAATTCAAATATTTGAATTTGTGAAAAAGGAGCCAAGAACAAGCTGAAGAACATGCGCGTTTTCCTGGGTTTGGCTGATTTGCGTTTTCCATCCAATCTCATTGAATACGTAATCATATCATGCAATCCACATATCATTATGCTCGTCTCAACCTCACGATCATGTCTATAACACTTAATTTCATTTAAATTAAACATAAAACATGAAATCACAAAGAAACCTCAAGAACCCTAATTTCTGCATGAAGGCTAGGATTTTTGATACACGATTCAAACAATGCAATTAATTGAGGGAAAACATTCCATGCATGATTATGAACATATGGCCAAATTATTGTGCGAGGAAATATGCATAGATTGAGAGATGACCAAGTATGTGCTTACCTCTAGGCCGTGACAGCAAGTGCAATGTGATTTTTGATTTGGAGGTGTTACAGATGAGTGGTGATGATCTGAACAACTTCCCTACACCCTATGGAGTGTGTTTGAATGGTTGGACTTGATTGAAATTGGCTGGATCACTTTGTGGCTCCTCAGCTGTAACTTGGTTAAAACCTTGAGCAACCAGCTGGTGATTTTGTGAAATTGGTGTTTCAGAAGTGATATAAGTGTTTGATCAGCTCATATGTGATGTATGTGAGGTGTGTGAGTGATTGGTTTGATTGGAAGAGCTCTCAAACTCAAAACCCTATAGTGACTTGCCTTAGAAGGCAAAATTGGAGTGAAAGAAGATATTTTGAGGAAAGCATCTATTTGATGGTTTTGGTGTACTCAAACTGATCACAATTGAGCTCTATTTATAGTAGAGCAAGTTTGTTTTGCAAGGAATAGTGCATGGCAGCTGGTAAGTAGGTTTGGCCAATGTTGTCCAATGGAAATGCAAGTCTCCTCTAGCCATTGACTAGAGGTTAGGGCACAGAGCTTTGGTTCCCTTGGTCTTGGATAAGTCTTGACTGATTTAGATGAGAATGGCTCGGTCCATGCCACCTTGATGCTTCCATTGAATGCTTCAATCCAAATTTGGAGTCTTGTCCCTATTTTGGCCATTCTAGGTTCAACATGCTATTTCTTGTTCCATGGACTTTGGAGGCTTGGCTCAGTGATTGTCCCCTTTAGATTCAATCCTCTGAGGTGTCCAAGTGGATAGGAGCATTTGAATTTGGCTGATTTTGGCAAATCGAGCCAAAATGCAAATTCTGCCTTGCCTTGACAGATTTCAGCAAGGCAACTTGACAATGTCATATCTCATGGTGTAAGTTGATTTTGGTAATGCTCTTGACCATTTTGGAAAGCCCTTACATGATACAAAAATTGTTTAAACAAGTTTGGTTTTGATCTCTTTTGATTCCAAGTGAAAAATCCCTCTACATTTGGCAAAAAGTGAAGCAAAATCTGACTTAGTGAAATTTTCACTATGTGTTGGAACAAAGTGTGATTTCTTGATTTTGATCACTCCATAACTCAAAATCCTTAATGAATTGGACTTAGGTCTAGTTGAAGTTTTTGTAGAGGGTAATGAGGGCTACAAATCCATCTTTGGATGAGAAAAAATGGCCTTGTGGTTTAGGAGTTATGGTCCTCCAAAGTTAGGGTATTAGTGGTACTTTTTCCATAACTTAGAAAAATTTCTAAGTTTTATGGTTACCCTTTTTTCAAGTTATCCAACTTTTCTTGGTTTTTCTTGATGAATGATGATTCAAATCATACATTAACATCATTTTAGGGTTAAAAATCCATTTTGGTGAAAAATCTCAAAAAGTCAAAGTTGACTTTTGTGCACAGTTGACTTTTTATCAGATGAATTCCAAATTGTGCAATTCTTCAGGAAATCATGTCCTTGACCTAAATCAAACTTTATGGACATGTTCCATGGGTGTCATAGGGTATATTGGGGCATGTCCTAGGGTTTGGGACCATGTCCTGGTCAAAAGTCAAAGTTACAGTTGACTTTCCTCGCGAAACCCTAATTGTGGTGCAGATGAAAATGAGACTTGTTGCTCAAGCTTCTTGGATTAATCCATTGTTCCAAATGGATCAATATAGTTCATTAGAGACCCTCAAATCATGTCTTGAGGTCTTGGCTCTTGATTTGTCCCAAAAGTCAACTTAGGGGTGAATTAGGTCAAGAAACCCTAATTCCTGATTTTTGATGTTTGCATCCCCTGAGGTCAAATTGACTTGATGCTTGGGTCCATGAGGTTCCATGGAGTACATTAGGTTATGTTTTGGATCATTGCCTTGTGCCCAGATAAAGATTTCCACCTGGAGGCCCTGGTCGACCAAAACCCTAATTTGGTGACACTGTCGATCTTGAGACTTAATCCACTTGAAAGGGAGCATCCTTGTGCTTAATCCTTAAAGTGGGAGTCCTTTTTGATCCATTGTGGATGTTTGAGAGGTTAGACAAGTTGGAGATCATGTCATTCCTTGATTGATCCTTTGTCTAAGGCTCTGAGAGGGCTTAAAACCCTAATTTTGACTGTAGTGAATGCTCAACAACCCTTGAGGCATTTGGTGAGGCATGATGGTTCATCCATATTGTGATGATGATTTGCACAATGATGGGAAATCTTAGTGGTCAAAATTTGGGGTATGACACTCACCTACGGGTTATTTTTGTTTCCCAACATCAATAACTTCGTCGATATCAATTCCAATAAGGTTTTTCTCATTGGAAACCCTGTGCCGACTTTGCTCGCAGATGCGTATCATTCTGTACACTTGGGGAATTTGTACAGCAGAGGGGAGATCACATGCTGTGTACCTTTGCTTTAAAAATGGTTTATCTCTCACTTGCCCAAGTCTGCTGCTTTTTGGGATTGCAAGAGTGCCTTACGTTGGTCACAGAAGATCATGTCTCTTACCAACTCTGATATAGATTGGTGTAATAGGATTTATGAGGGAATCGGGATCATTGACCGTTGTGGAAACTTCCCCAACGTATCCCCTTATAGGAACTAAGGGAGGAATCAACTACCATCCGGTGTTGGTTCGCCATCAGTTTGGATACCCGATGAGACACGTCCCACGGGGTGTTCATCTGGAAGGTCTTTTCTTCAAAGAAGGAGAAAGTGACAGAGAACTAAAGATGGAAATAGTGCACGCTTGGAAACAGGTTCATAAGAAAGGACGAGAGTCTCTGGGAAAACCAGATTGTGTCTCGGTGGAGCCTTATCTCCACTTGGTACAAACTAGAGTTCTCAAGCTAAAAATGTCTTATCCTCGTTACAGAATTCTTCCGCCGAGGGAATCTGTCATGTACTTCATGACTGAAACTGAAAAGCTTCAGGTTACTCTCAACAATGTTCAAAAGGAAAGAAGGTCTTGGAAGAACAAGTATCGCACCCTCGACGTAGAGTGCATCAAAATACAGCAATTACTGAAAGAAAAGGATGCTCTGATTGAGATTTTAGAGCAACATGCTGTAGAAAATCAAGATGACCAAAGGAATTTGCTCACTCCTTTCACCTGGAAAATGAATGACAACCCGACAATGGCCCAAGAGCCCTGGTCAAAGAAAAGAAAAATACTAGAATCAGCACCCGATTTCTCTTCAGAGAGGACTCGGGACCCATTAGCTTAGGTTTCTGTTTCTGCACCTTGTAATCTACTGTATTTCCATTTCTGTAATCCTTTGAATTTCAATAAAAAGAGGTTTCCCCACCGTTTGATATTTGCAATCTAATTGTCGAAGTTTATTTTGACTAAACCAAAAAAACAATTAATATAATCATTGCATTCATCATACTCACATCATGTATTCTTCTTCCCTACGAATCTCACATTTGTGTCTCGGTTCTAGAGTCAAACTGTCTCATTCGTATAATACTCGGGCCAATCGTCAGAAAAAGATGGATGATCTTGAGGAAGAAAACAGAGAGTTGAAAGAAGAGATCGACGCTCTGAGAGAGGATATGAGAAAGCTTCGTAACGACATGCAAGCCATGGCAGAAGCTCAGCTACAAAGAACTGTGATCTCGGAGATCACTTCAACGCCCATAGTGGAGAAGTATGATCCTAGGTATCAAATACTGAAAGATCGTCCTTGGGGCATGCCTGTTAACTATATCCCGGAAGGATATGTTCCGCCGATCACTGAAGATCAGGGAATCACAACAGAAGCCGCTAGGCCTGAAGGTTACAAACTTTGGGAAAGCGAAGATGCCAGGGGCATACTGAAGACTCCTGAAGGTTACAAACTTCGGGAGACACCAAGATTTACTACCGTAGTCACGGTACCACCCCCTGTGGTGCACACTGTCCCGGAAGGATAGATTCCACCGGTACCTTCTGGTAAGAAGGAAAATATGTTTGACAGAATGGATGAATTCCATGAGCAGTTCCTGGAAATCTAGAAGGAGCTGCAAGCTATTCACGGTCAGGATCTATTTGGAAAGGACGCCGCAGACCTCTGCTTGGTCCCCAATGTGAAAGTCCCGCACAAATTTCAAGTGCCCGACTTTGAAAAGTACAGGGGTAACTCTTGCCCTCAAAGCCATCTGGTGATGTACGCTCGGCGGATGTCAGCTCAGACGGAGAATCAGGACCTACTGATTCACTACTTCCAGGATAGTTTAACCGGTGTTGCACTTAAATGGTACATGGGTTTAAACCGTACTACGATCAGTACATTCAGAGATCTTGGTACTGCCTTCGTCCAACAATACAAATACAATTTGGACATGGCACCCGACAGAGATCAACTCAGATCAATGTTGCAAAAGGACAAGGAAACCTTTAAGGAGTATGCTCAAAGGTGGCGTGAAATTGCCGCTTAAATTTGTCCACCTCTTGAGGAAAAAGAGATGACAAAGATCTTCTTAAAGACCTTAAGCTCATTTTACTATGACCGAATGGTTGCCAGTGCACCCAGTGATTTCGCCGAAATGGTGGGCATGGGCGTACGTCTTGAGGAAGCCGTTCGAGAAGGACGTTTGGTAAAAGACACTGGATCGACGAGTGGTACTAAAAAATATGGTAGTGCTCTCCTTAAGAAAAAAGAGCAGGATATTGGGAATATCTCTCTCGGAAAGCAAAGGCGACGTTATCAACCGGTAGCAGCTATGACTCCTGCTATCAGCCCTGCGCCTGTTCCTACGTATCAACCTCAGGTTGCACAAAGCCAACCTGATCAGCAAAGGACACAACAGCCTCTTCAGCAGGCTCGTCCTCAATACAACAACAACCGTACAACACGGCCGCCAGGATTTGATCCTATACCCGTAACGTACGCAGAGCTGTTTCCATTACTGCTGGCCAAGGGGCACATTCAGACTAAGTCCCCTCTTACAGTACCGGAAAATCCACCTTTTTGGTTTAAGGTGGATCAAACATGCCCTTATCATCAAGGAGGATCAGGGCATAACATAGAGACTTGCCTCAATTTCAAGTCTGACGTGCAAAAACTTGTTAGGAGCGGAGTCCTATCTTTCAAAGATACAAATCCCAATGTTCTCATGAACCCGCTGCCTCAACATGAGAAAGCTACAGTCAATCTGATTGAGAAGGAGACTAACAACATATATCAAATTCATGATGTACTCTTGTTGAAGACCAATCTAGTCAAGATGCATTGTAGACAGAGTGGATATGGCCGTGTGCCACCTCATAACTATCATCAGTGTGATATCTGCTCTAAAAACAATCAATGATGTTCTGTGGTGCAAGCAGCTCTATAGGAATAGATGGATCTCGGATGGATCCAAGAGCACAGAGTTTGTGGAGTTAACATGGTCTATACGAATTCTAACGTCATTCAGAACCATGATATCCGTGCAATGAATGTCAACTTGGTGGCAATGCACTCAAGGCAAAACCAGTATCATAATCTGCCGCGGCATGATTACAGTTCCTGTCTGACTTGCTCGGTAAACAAACAGGGATGCTCTTTCATACAGGAGGCCCTCCAGCGTCAGATGGATCTTGGATGGATCCAAGACTACCATGATAGGAATTCCTATCAGATCAACATGGTTCAGATCTTTGACATTCGCGTGATGAATACCAGCCTGGTAGAGTTACATGCTGAACAGGTCCGACTCGAATTCCTGATATCACATAATTATCACAGCTGTAAGGCGGGTTGCGAAAACGATCGAGGTTGTACCCTTGTCCAGGAGGCACTTCAGCACTTGTTAAATCATTGGTGGATGCCAATTTATATGGATGAAGATACTCAGCAAATTAGTATCAGTAACGGGAATCCTACTCGGCGTCAAAGTCAGGATGTCCGATCAGTGGAAGCTAACCTAGGGAGGTTACATTGTATTCAAAGTGGGCGTGGCCAGGTGCCACCACACAATTATGACCGTTGTAGCGTCTGTTCGGAAAGTAACCAAGGGTGTTACCTTGTGCGAGCAGCTCTCCAGGGGCAGGTGGACCGTGGAGAAATTCGTCCATATCCGGGTTCTGGACCCACCAACTGGTCGCCGAATTACCTTGCCGATCAAGTTGAGGATGTTGTCACAATCTCTGGTCATCACAGGACCAGGGATGTTTTTGCCATCATCCCTCTACTTGACGAATCTAAAGTTCCCAACCGGGAACGAATCGAGATTACTTACGATGGTCAGAAAAATCAGAAGGTTCCCATAGTCATCTATCTGCCAGGACAACTACCGTATGAATCAACTAAGGTTATCCCTTACAAATACGGTGCAACAACCATTGAAAATGGAAAAGAAATTCCATTACCCTCCGTCGTGAATATTACAGACATCAGTCGAGTAACACGGAGTGGTAGAATCTTCAACCGAGGGGTTGGGGAACATAACAAAGAAAAGGAACTTCAGACGGAAGCTCCCGATCCACCAGTCGGTCAATCCAGTAATCCCGACCTTTCAAAAAATGATGATGAGATGCTGAAGCTCATCCAAAGGAGTGAATACAACATTGTTGATCAACTGTTACAGACTCCTTCAAAGATCTCGGTGTTATCACTGTTACTTAGTTCAGAAACGCACAGGGAGGCTCTACAGAAAGTCTTGGAGCAAGCCTTTGTGGAACAGGATGTAACAATCAGACAGTTCGATAGTATCATCTCTAACATCACTTCTTGCAATAATTTGGGATTTAGTGATGAGGAATTACCCGAAGAGGGTCGCCATCATAACATGGCGCTCAACATTACAGTTAACTGCCAGGACGATGCTTTAGCCAGCGTACTGGTAGACACAGGGTCAGCCCTGAAGGTTATGCCGAAGTCTACTTTGATGCAGTTATCATTCAAAGGCTCTCCGATGAGAATCAGCGAGGTCTTCGTCAAAGCATTCGACGGATCCAGAAAAACGGTTATCGACGAAGTTGATCTTCCCATAACTATTGGTCCTCACACTTTCCAGGTCATGGACATCCGGGAAACATACAGTTGTTTATTAGGAAGACCTTGGATACATCAGGCTGGAGCGGTTACTTCAACCCTCCACCAAAAGCTAAAGTTCATCAAGAATGATCAACTTGTCACAGTCTGTGGAGAACAAGCCTTGCTTGTAAGTAACTTATCATCATCTACTGGTATAGAACCCGAGGAGGTTATTGGAACTCAGTTCCAAGCACTGTCGGTGAGCAAGGACAATCATTTCAAAGGAGGAACCTCGATTTCCTCATACAACGATGTTATCAAAGCGGTCGAGAGTACCGATACGACAGGATGGGGACAGCTTGTCATTCCTATTGACAATAAAACAAAGAAGGGTCTTGGTTTTTCTGTAACCTGTACCCAGACAGCTGCCAACGATGAAAGTCTTCATCCCCTTCAAAACTTCTTCCATAGTGGAGGTTTCCTTCACCCAGTGTCTCAAGCGGTACATGCTATCAATGAGGAAGATCCCTCTGACACGGATGAAGAATGGAAGTCCTATCTTAACGAGGACGGTTATATGTCTCAGGAAGAGGTGCATATGCCTTTTTTCTTTCCTACAGAAAGTCCGAGATTTATACCAAGATCAGATGTCGAAATGATATATGGAGATTGTGATCCGGAAGGATGTCGTGCTCCACCAAATTCATTAGAGGAAGACACTCCGATGAAAGACAACTTTGACTACAACTACTATGGCCCAATGGATGGTCTGCCAATGTGGCAGCCTTACCCAGGAAACTTGGGGCAAGAAAGTCAGCCGAACAATGAAACTCAGCTGACCGTCATTAAATAGAATACCTGTGTCCCCACCATGTCATGGGATCAACACTCAGGTCATTTAGAAACTACTCAACATGAAGATGAATTTGCAACGTTTGCCGGACTAGAATTCATCAACTATGCTTTTCCCGAGGTCAACGTCATCGAGAGGGATGACTCCTCCAGTTCCAAAGAAGTTTAGGACACTCTGGGAGAACCAAGTGGAAAGTACGACTATATGGTCAAGTACACTGCGCCCAGAAGCTCTCGTATCAGGTTCGAAGACATCCAGCCAACTGGATGGGGAGATACAGCTGAGAGCACAAATGCTATACAAAATGCAACAGAGGAATTCTCCCACGACAACTCTGCCTGGGAGACAGACTCCAATGATCCTGCTCCACCAGAAATCAGTGTTATTTCTGAAGACAAATCGAGGAAGGTACCAGACTTTGTGATTCACCGAGGAGTTCGCCGCCAATAGATTGTTGTCGATGTTCCACAGGTCATTCATCAGTCAAAGTAATTGCCATCTTTTAACCTTTCACCCTGCCCAGGTGAAACGGATGTTTTGATAAGGGCTCGCTTTCTGTAAATATCCCTCTTCGCTTCGCCCAGAGCGACAGAGTTTTGTTTTATAGGGTTGTAGTTTCAAGATTCGACTTGTTCATTAATAAAATAACGTCGTTCTGTAATTTCCGCATTAATTGTTGTTTTCTCTTTTTACTTCTTCAGAAAATGGTAATCCTAAAAAACAATTCAATAATAAAAACAAGCAGTAATAGAATAAATACACTGCACACACTTACATTTTCCTCTATCTCTTCTAAACACGAATCATCACGTCATGCAGATTGCTTGTTTTAAACCCCGTTGAAACATACGATCCGATGCCTTCGCCCAACTTTGAGTTCCCGGTATTCGAGGCTGAAGAAGAAAATGACAACAAAATTCCAGAAGAGATCTCCCGACTACTCAGACAAGAGGAAAGGTCTATTGAACCTCACAAAGAACCGTTGGAAACGGTAAACTTGGGTTCAGAGCAAGAGAGAAAAGAAATCAGGATCGGAGCACTGCTCAGTCCAACTGCCAGAGAGGGTTTGATAAAGCTTCTCAAAGAATTCCCCGATGTGTTCGCTTGTTCCTATCAGGATATGCCAGGGTTGGATACCAGCATCGTGGAACATCACTTACCGTTGAGGTCGGAATGTCCGCCAGTAAAGCAAAGGTTGAGACGCACTCACCCGGACATGGCCATCAAAATCAAAGAGAAGGTACAGAAACATATTGACGCGGGTTTCCTCGCTACATCTGAATATCCTCAATGGTTAGCCAACATTGTACCCGTTCCCAAAAAGGATGGAAAAGTCAGAATGTGTGTCGACTACAGAGATCTGAACAAGGCTAGTCCAAAGGACGACTTTCCTTTACCACACATTGACATGCTGGTAGATAGTACAGCCAAGTTCAAAGTTTTTTCCTTCATGGATGGATTCTCGGGCTATAACCAGATCAAAATGGCGCCGAAAGACATGGAGAAAACTTCGTTCATTACCCCATGGGGCACCTTTTGTTACAAGGTTATGCCGTTCGGTTTGAAGAACGCTGGGGCAACCTATCAAAGGGCCATGACTACTCTGTTCATGACATGATACACAAAGAAATCGAAGTGTATGTCGATGATATGATTGCCAAATCAAAAACAGAGAGTGAGCACGTTGAACATCTGTCAAAATTGTTCAAACGTCTAAGAAAATTCAAGCTCCGCTTGAATCCCAACAAGTACACCTTCGGTGTCCGTTCAGGGAAACTACTAGGGTTCATCGTCAGCCAGAAAGGAATTGAGGTTGATCCTAACAAGGTCAAGGCCATTCAAGAAATGCCTTCTCCGAAAACTGAAAAACAAGTCAGAGGATTCCTAGGACGTTTGAACTACATCTCCAAATTCATATTCCTTATGACCGCGACATGTGCGCCAATTTTCAAATTACTTAAAAAGAACCAGGACTGCGTTTGGACAGAAGATTGCCAAACCGCCTTCGACAGTATTAAGGAATATCTGTTGAATCCTCCGATTCTATCACCTCCAGTGGAAGGAAAACCACTGATCATTTACCGTACAGTCCTAGAGGACTCAATGGGATGTGTACTTGGCCAACAAGACGAAACTAAAAGGAAAGAGTCTGCCATTTACTATCTAAGCAAGAAATTCACCGACTGCGAAACTCGGTACACGATGCTCGAGAAAACTTGTTGTGCTTTGGCTTGGGCAGCCAAATGTCTTCGCCAGTACACGATTCGTCATACTACTTGGTTGGTCTCCGAAATGGATCCAATCAAGTATTTATTAGAAAAACCTGCTCTCACGGGAAGGATTTCCCGTTGGCAGATGCTGTTATCAGAATATGACATAGAGTACCACGCTCAGAAAGCCGTTAAGGGAAGTATTTTAGCCGATCATTTGGCTCATCAACCGATTGACGATCAAGAATCAATCGGGTTTGACTTCCCAGACGAAGATGTCATGTATCTAAAAATGAAATATTACGATGAACCGCTACCCAGTGAAGGGCCAGAACCAGGTTCCCAATGGGGACTAATCTTTGACGGAGCAGTCAATCATTATGGAAACGGAATTGGGGCAATCATTGTTACCCCTCAGGGTACCCACTTTCCTTTCACCGCCAGACTTACGTTCAAATGTACGAACAATGAGGCCGAATACGAAGCTTGTATTATGGGTCTCGAGGAAGCAATTGATTTAAGGATCAAAAACTTGGATGTATACGGCGACTCAGCCCTGGTTATCAATCAGATAAGAGGAGATTGGAACACATACCAATCAGGATTGGTTCCTTACAAAGATTACGCGAGAAGGTTCATCATATCCCTCGTGATGAGAATCACAAGGCTGATGCATTAGCCACTATCTCTTCCATGAATAGTGTAGGTCAATGGAATGACATACCTAAGATTGACATCGTGCGCCTTGAACGGCCCGCCTACATCTTTACGATTGAAGCAGTCATAGACGACAAACCTTGGTATCACGATATCAAATGCTTCCTTCAGAAACAAGAGTACCCACCTGGGGCACTAAGAAAAGACAGAAAAACCCTCAGAAGACTGGCTGGAAACTTCTTCCTGAGCGGTGACACTCTCTATAAGAGAAATTTTGACATGGTCTTGCTCCGATGCGTAGACAGACCAGAAGCAGACATGCTTATGAAAGAAATTCATGAAGGATCCTTTGGCACTCATGCCAATGGACACGCAATGGCGAGAAAAATTCTAAGAGCAGGGTACTACTGGTCGACCATGGAATCCGACTGCTACAAGTACATGAGGAGGTGTCACAAGTGTCAGATATACTCCGACAAAATTCATGTACCGCCATCACATCTCAAAGTTCTTTCTTCCCCATGGCCTTTTTCCATATGGGGAATCGACATGATTGGCATGATTGAGCCCAAGGCTTAAAACGAACATCGGTTCATCCTTGTAGCCATTGACTACTTCACCAAGTGGGTCGAAGCAGCGTCGTACGCCAATATAACCCGACAAGTGGTGGTCCGATTTATCAAAAACAATATCATCTGCCGTTATGGTGCTCTGAGCCAGATCATTACTGATAATGGATCTAACTTGAACAATAGGATGATGAAAGAGTTGTGTGCAGAGTTTAAGATCGAACACCATAACTCATCTCCCTACCGACCCAAGATGAACGGAGCGGTAGAAGCAGCCAATAAGAACATCAAAAAGATCGTTCAAAAGATGGTTGTAACCTATAAAGACTGGCACGAGATGCTACCCTTTGCTCTTCACGGTTATCGCACATCTGTCCGCACTTCAACAGGGGCAACCCCTTTCTCTCTAGTGTATGGCATGGAAGCAGTGCTCCCCATAGAAGTAGAGATCCCATCAATCCGGGTATTAATGGAAGCTAAGCTTGCAGAAGCTGAATGGTGTCAAAGCCGACACGATGAACTGAATCTGATCGAGGAAAAGCAAATCACGGCACTATGCCACGGTCAACTGTATCAACAGATAATGAAGAAGGCGTTCGACTAAAAGGTTCGACCCCGCATCTTCAGGAAAGGAGACCTCGTGCTCAAGAAGATACAATCATTTCAAACTGATTCTCGGGGCAAGTGGACTCCGAATTATGATGGCCCCTATGTGGTCACGAAAGCTTTCTCAGGCGGCGCCTTGAGACTCGCAACCATGGACGGAGAAGAATTTTCCTACCCCACAAATGTTGATGTAGTCAAGAAATACTTCGCCTAAACTAAAAAAAAAAAAAACGTATCGGTGGATTGAAAACCCGAAAGGGCGGTCCAGGCAAAAGTTAGAGACAGAATAAAAAAAATCATCCCGATGGATTGGAAACATCATAGTACAATCCAGGTAAAAATTAGGGATAATGGCAAGTAACTATGTTCAACAGAGGCAAGTCCCTCGGCAGCAGCAGTTACATCATCGGAGGAAAATTCCAGTCAAGGTCATCTTCGACGGAAGCTCAGGATGCCCCGAATTCAAAGTTGGTAGAAGGATAGTGGTCGTTATGTTTCAACGTAGCCCTTTTCCCTGTAAATTACCATTTTCTAACTTTGTAAATTCTCAATGGAATCACGCTTTTGGCTGGTCTCCATCTTATCAATAAAATTTGAGCCCTTATGCTTTTGTTTGTAATTCTTATTTGTTTTAGCTTTACAGAACGACGTTGTTAACATAATTAACGATTCTTGAAATAAAACAAAAATGAATTTACTTGTTAAAACTTTTTCTGCTGTTTAATAAAGATGGCAATTTCTTTTGACTGTTGAACATCGAAAGAGCATCGATTGCGTCTCCAGAGGTGTTCGAACCTCAAAGTGCAGAATCAAAGTACTCCTTCTAGGCCCAGGACGCCTGAATGAAGGGATCAACTATGTCAGAGACCTTGTTTCGTCTGACACACCTCGGCCGAGTTCTTATCTCCTAAGCCCGATCAACGGTATTCCCCGCAGGGACTATCTCTCCTAAGCAAGGTGGAATTGCTATCTTGAACCAGAGATATCTCTACACACCCCGCGATGGCCGAGTATCCAGTCATGTTCATCTTTTAGTTTGTGTGTCGCGTCAGTTTTGTCAGCATAAACATACATGCATCATGCATTATTGATTTGCATTCACATTTCATATTGCATCACTATCACTCTAGTCGGTCTTATCCCCTAGTGATAAACAGTTATCTCAATCGAGTTATCAGTCATTGCCTCGTCAGGAAATGCTGTGTTTGAACAACCTCGCTTCCAGTTTATTTCTGGGAGAAAGTTGGCCTTTGGCCACTTTGATAACTTGAACCTCTGAAAAGCCAGAGAAGCTTTCTACAAATGTCACTCTTCGCCATTGAAGATGATATCCTTGCTTTCCCGGATTAAGGAAAATCCACAGAGAAAGCCTCCTAAGCAGAGATTTGGCAGTACAGCTGCCATTCTCCGAAAAAAACTACTGATGAAAAGGTCATCAGCACCTCAAAATTGGACCCCATCATATGGCATTTCTCCGGGAAGATTCTGAGAAAAGTATGATGTAAGATCCCACGCAGAAGCAGCCTCTCAAGAGACTCGCTTTACCCAGATAGAGTCGGTAAATGGCGTCTCCAACAGAGAAGTTTGTGCAACTCTACAACTCAGACGACTGGGTTCCCCAGCAAGTCTGACATCAAAACTTTTTCCACTCAAATGGCATCTCCCCAGGAAAATTCGGCGAGAAGTTTGAAGGAAAACTGCTACTAATAGCATTCCTTGTCAAGAAAGTTTATTGACAAAAGAAACTAAGACCAGGTCCTTGGTAGGAAACCAGGATCGAGGGGAAGTTTAAATCAGCAACTAAGACCAGGTCCTTGGTAGGAAACCATGATCGAGGGGAAGTTTAAATCAGAAACTAAGACCAGTTCCTTGGTAGGAGACCAGGATCGAGGGGAAGTTGACAAAAGAAAACTGAGACCAGCTCCTTGGCTGAAGATCAGGATCGAGGGGAAGTTTACCTTTTCTAAGCATCATCGCTTAGCTAAAGAAGATGAATGTGCAGGTTGCCATTCATAGCCATCAAAATTTCAGGTATTCCGATTATTTAATCCTCTTGCACCCCGAATGCCCGAATACCTTCGTCATTCACACCTTCGTGTCCAAGAAGATTAAATAGGGGCATCTGTCATACCCCAAATTTTGACCACTAAGGTTTCCCATCATTGTGCAAATCATCATCACAATATGGATGAACCATCATGCCTCATCAAATGCCTCAAGGGTTGTTGAGCATTCACTACAATCAAAATTAGGGTTTCAAGCCCTCTCTGAGTGCTTAGACAAAGGATCAATCAAGGAATGACATCATCTTCAACTTGTCTAACCTTTCAAACATTCACAATGGATCAAGAGGACTCCCACTTCAAGGATTAAGCACAAGGTTGCTCCCTTCTAGGTGGATCAAGCTTCAAGATCGATAGTGTCACCAAATTAGGGTTTTGGTCGACCAGGGCCCCCAGATGGAAATTTTCATCTGGGCATGAGCCAATGATCCAAAACATTACCTAATACACTCCATGGAACATCATGGACCCAATCACCAAGTCAATTTTGCCTCAGGGGATGCATTCATCAAAAATCAGGAATTAGGGTTTCTTGACCTAATTCACCCCTAAGTTGACTTTTGGTGCAAATCATGAACCAAGACCCCAAGAGAGGGTTTGAAGGTCTCTAATTAACTATATTGATCCATTTGGAACAATGGATTAATCCAAGAAGCTTGAGCAACAAGTCTCAATTTCATCTGCACCACAGTTAGGGTTTTAAGGAAAAAGTCAACTATAACTTTGACTTTTGACCAGGACATGCTCCCAAGCCCTAAGACATGATTAAATATACCCTATGACACCCATGAAACATGTCCATCAAGTTTTATTTAGGTCAAGGACATGATTTCCTGAAGAATTGCACAGTTTGGAATTCATCTGATAAAAAGTCAACCGTGCACAAAAGTCAACTTTGACTTTTTGAGATTTTTCACCAAAATGGATTTTTAACCCTAAAATGATGTTAATGTATGATTTGAATCATCATTCATCAAGAAAAATCAAGAAAAGTTGGATAACTTGTAAAAGGGGTAACCATAAAAACTTAGAAAATTTTCTAAGTTAAAAATAAAGTGACAAGGGTACCAACTTTGGAGGATCATAACTCCTAAACCACAAGGCCATTTTTTCTCATCCAAAGATGGATTTGTAGCCCTCATTACCCTCTACAAAAACTTCAACTAGACCTAAGTCCAATTCATTAAGGATTTTGAGTTATGGAGTGATCAAAATGGCTGAAAAATGAAAATGTCACTTTTTCCAACACTTAGTGAAATTTTCACTAAGTTAGAATCTGTCTTCATTTTTTTCCAAATGTAGGGGGATTTTTCACTTGGATTTAAAAGAGATCAAAACCAAACATGTTCAAACAGTTGTTGTATCATGTAAGGGCTTTCCAAAATGACCAAGAACATTGCCAAATTCCATTTGAGTCATGAGATATGACATTGGAAAGTTGTCTTGCTGAAATCTATCAAAGGCAAGGCAGAATTTGCAATTTTGATCGATTTGCCAAAATCATCCAAATTCAAATGCTCCTATCCACTTGGACACCTCAGAGGATTGAATCTAAAGGGGACAATCATTGAGCCAAGCCTCCAAAGTCCATGGAACAAGAAATAGCATGTTGAACCTAGAATGGCCAAAATAGGGACAAGACTCCAAATTTGGATTGAAGCATTCAATGGAAGCATCAAGGTGGCATGGACTGAGCCATTCTCATTTGAAATCAGTCAAGACTTATCCAAGACCAAGGGAACCAAAGCTCTGTGCCCTAACCTCTAGTCAATGGCTAGAGGAGACTTGGATTTTCATTTGCCAACATTGGCCAAACCTACTTAGCAGCTGCCATTCACTATTCCTTGCAAAACAAACTTACTCTACTATAAATAGAGCTCAATTGTGATTAGTTTGAGTACACCAAAGCCATCTAACAGATGCTTTCCACAAAATCTCTTTCTCTTGGCAAAAATGCCTTTCTTAGCAAGGTAGCTATCGGGTTTTGAGTTTGAGAGCTTTTCCAATCAAACCAATCACTCACACACCTCACATACATCATATAGAAGTGATCCAAACACTCACATTAACATCTGGAACACAGATTTCACAAAATCACCAGCCAATTGCTCAAGTTTTTGACAGTTTTGCAGTTGAGGTGCCATCTTCAATTCCAAACCATTTCAATCCATTCCAAGCACTCAGACACATCACTTGGTACCTAGGGAAGCTATCCACACCATTGGAACCTAGCTGTGACACCTCCAACACAAATCATGATCACCAGCTGCAAGTGGTAAGCATGAGCTCTTCTAACTCTATGATCCACACAATTTTTGTTGCACAATAATTTGGCCATATGTTCATAATCGTGCATGGAATGTTTCCCCTCAATTAATTGCATTGTTTGAATCGTGTATCAAAAATCCTAGCCTTCATGCAGAAATTAGGGTTCTTGAGGATTTTTCATGATTTCTTGTTATATGTTTAATTTAAATGAAATTAATGGACATAGACATGATCGTGAGGTTGAGACGAGCATAATGATATGTGGATTGCATGTTATAATCAAGTATTCAAGGAGATTGGATAGAAAATGCAAATCAGCCAAACCCAGAACACGCGCGTGTTCTTCAGCTGTTCTTGGCGCCTTTTTTTGAATTTTCAAATATTTGAATTTTGTGATTTTCTTTAATTGATTCAAAAATTAATTTCTCTCTGAGTTTTAATGATTTTGAGTTGATTCTTTTTTTAATAATTCACAAAAATGTTAAAATATTTTATTTTCCCAAAAAATCCCGAAAATATTATTTATTTCATATAATTGATATTTTTGCAAAGAATTAATATTTTAATTGTTTTTTACATTTTAAATATTTTTTCTACATTGATTTTGCAACTTTTAATGCTTTCTAATTATTTTGTAGGTCAATACTTAATTTTTGAATCATTAATCCAAGATCCCAATTTGTTTTCCATATGTTAAACAATTTTGATCAATTTAATTGAATTTTTATTCAATTATATACATTTTTGAAAACAAATTAGGGTTTTTGGATTAATTCAACCCTCATAAATCATTTTCAAAACTCTTTGGGCCTCTAATAGAGTGTAAGACCCAATCCTTTTTTGACCAAATCATTTTTTGGGCCTCAGTGTATTGTATAAGTCCCGATACCGTCAAAAACAAACGGCGCGATCGTCGCCTTTTAAAAATAATCTTGGGCCTCTCCTTGAGCTATAAGACCCATTCAAAACACTTTGGGCCTCTATTAGAGTGTAAGACCCAACCCCCTTTTAACCAAAACATTTTGGGCCTCACTTATTGTATAAGTCCCTCGGCGTTAAAAGAAAACCTCGGCGTGATCGCCATTTTAAACGAAAAATCATCTGGGCCTACCCTCGTGTTATAAGCCCCACTCTTTTTCTTTAAAACTTTTTGGGCCTCTTGAGAGAGTGTAAGACCCATCCCTTTGTACATAAAACCTTTTTTGGGCCTCAGTCACTTGTATAAGTCCCTCTATACAAATTCAAACAGTGCGCTCACTGATAAAACCCTGGGCCTCTCCTTGAGCTGTAAGCCCCATATCTTTCTTTTTCAAAGCACTTTCTCCTTTGATTTTGAATATACTGTTGTTTTCAATCTTTCTTTGTTGAACAACTAACCAAACAGCATGGAAGCTCTACAACCGAGTAAGTGTTTATATGCTTTCATTTACCGCTTTCATATACATATAACTGTATTGTGGGGTTGTTTCACTGTAAGTCTTCTTTCATAAACTCATATCAACTGTGTAATAATAGTATAGATATTTCGAGTTTCCCCGGCAACTACGTCTAGAACTAGGTGACGCCGTTTCGTTTATTCGTAGAAATAGACAACTAGATCCCCAATAGGTTCACCAGATACAGTCTTCTCTTCGGCTGTCCTCATTAGGAATTGTCAAGAAACTCTACTCCCCAAGATGAATGTATTCTCCGTGAATGGCATCTTTGAGTTTCTTCCAAATTCTCGAACTTTCCTGACTTGATCTATTCCTTGTGAATAGCTTGCCTTGAATTTCTCGGGGTTTGGGGACCCATCGGCTTCTTAAAAGCATTGGCCTCCTCTTGGGCATCGTACAAGGACCCACAGGCTTCATAAAAGCAACCCCGCCTCCTCTTGGGCTTAGTACAAGGACCCTACGGCTTCTTAGAATTATTCACAGCCTCCTCTTAGGCTTCGTATAATGATCTCTTCCTTCGGGAATGATAGCCTTCTCTTGGGCTTAGTACAAGGACCCGTCGGCTTCTTAAAAGTTTCCAGCCTCCTATTGGGCTTCGTACAAATTGTCCCGACGACCTCCTAGAGGTATAGGAACATAACTTAATCATCTGCATAGAACAGTCCTTTCAAAGAGTCTACTACTGTTTCTTAAAGCATAGTACAAAAGATGAAACTCTAGACACGGACAGTCTAATCTACTTGAGTCTCAAAGACATTCTCAAGCGACCCCTTCATTAAATAGGAAGAAAACCCGTAGACTCGGACTGGCTCAATACCTTTTAGATTTCTCGCTTCCTGAAGAATGGGAAATAACCCGGATCCTTGAATTAAATCCATGAGTACAGTGTTGCTCATATAAGAACTGATTTTCTCTTTAAAATCAGTAGACTGGACCTGTCACTTAACTGAAACAGTAACCATAGCCTCTCTCTTGGACTTTATACAATGATTCTCCCCAGTGGAGCAAACAATTTTAGCCTCTCTCTCGGGCTTTGTACGAGACACATAAAAGACTCCCCAGCGGAGTCAAATAACGTTTAGCCTCTCTCTCGGGCTTTGTACGAGACACATAAGAGACTCCCTCATTGAGTCAATCACCCCTTTCGCCTCCATCTCGGGCTTCGTACGAGATACAAAAAACTCTCTTGTTGAGTCAAACGGCCTCCATCTCAGGCTTTATACGAGATACCAAAAGACTCCATCGTCGGGTCAAAACCTTTTAGCCTCTCTCTCGGGCTTTGTACGAGACACATATTAGCCTCCTCTTAGGCTTTGTGTAAGAAAACCACTGGTTGATCCAATTAACCTTTTAGCATCAAAGTTGTGCCTCGTTCACATTACGTAAACATCAATAACTCTTTCCCCTTCATCTAATGGCTGTAAGCAGCAAGCCTCTGGATCATCTAAATCCATGTCACTGTCCCTCTTTTAGCATGAGAAATTCCTAAGGAAAGATAGCATTGCTCTACACTGAGTTAAATTCTTCTCCTTCAGGTTAAAATCCCCTATAAAGGAAATTATGGCATTGCCGGATTCGCATATCACAGTTAAAGTAATTCTCCTTTATAACCAGTCACCCAACAGTTGTGACAGACAAACCCTTCTTTAGAGATGACAAAGTCTCTCTAAAGTCGAGGTCCTTCAGCTTCGCATCTTGGGCTTTGAACAAGATACAAATCACCTTTCGCTTCACGTCTTGGGCTTTGAACAAGACACCAAAAACCAATTTCCTCCCATAGAATAGGAGGAACTACGAACGCTCTGATTTCACTGTTTCGGTAAACGGGAATACGTTGGCATAAGATTAAAAGAAAAATCTTAGCGAGCACACTAAACAAAAACCCAAAATCCCATACTCTCATGTATCTATCAAAAAAGCATAAGTCCTAACATCCTAATCCTTGTTCCCCGCCAGAAAACTTCTGTCAAGATAAAAACCAGTATTGGCGAAAATACAAATAACCAGTACAAAGGCCCCCCCACATTGATAGCATCTGTAACCTAACAGACCGCTGTTTAAACTCAGTATGCAAAGCAGGGTTAATTAGAGACATCAATTTCCCTTCCTTCATCAGCTTTAATAGGATAAAAAATGAATCGACCTGTAGTTTAAGCTCAACCGCAGAGAGCGACCAGCGCTTAAGAACCGTGTCCAAAATCGCTCGCTACAGATACCAGATTGGATATGCCAGTGCTCTCCAGATACAGTTCTCAACAACTGGAGAGCCATCGAGATTCCCAAGATGATTTCTGTTTCAAAGTAATTTAATTTTTCTTAAAAAATAATAATAAGTCCTTTGCTATGCCCAAGGCAAATGGACAAGCTTTGTAGGGCCACCTTTTGTTTCTTTGAATTATGATGCGTTGTATTCGCAAGTGCACGAATCATGTCAGAGTAATATTAAAAGTTATCGTATCCACAGAGACCAAATGTCGATCTAACGATTTTCGTTTGTTACAGTGCTTATCTAAGGCAGTTCAATTCAGGGTTTACTAATGCAGAGGAAAATAAATAAAAGTAAATGACGAGGTAATAAAATTCAGACAAAACAATAGGCTTGAATGTAATTCTCATAACCGATAATATTTCTATATTCATCAACAGAACTACTTACGGGCAATATCTTCTATTTTAAGAAAAGAATTCAATTTAACAGGAACTGTCGCTTTCGCATAGTCAGAACCAAGTTTACCCTCTAAACTAACCCCTTTATTGTCACTTATAAAAAGGCGCGCATTGCGTTAGAGTCATGGAAAACTTACTTTTAAGAAATGCAAATTCTAAACTAAACAGAAAAGTATTTTGACCTGAAATCTCTAAACTAATGAGGTTCAAAATGAACCAGATTCTAATCCCACTAACGCGTTCAAAAATAGTTTTAAAATCTCTTTTCTAAAGTGTTAAAAATCCCTACTCAACTGAGAAAAGCGCTTTCGCTGTATTTAATCAGTTGAGAACTAAACAAGTTCACAAATGGTTGGACGACTTTCGATCTTACCCAACATTGCTTTTAAGTACAGAAAACTTGTGTTAAAGATTAAAACAGCCCTTAAGTATTTCTATTAACATATAGATGTATTGCGGTGATTATGGTTTTTACATTCTTACCTATCTAAAACTTAGCCAGCCATGGTAGTTATAACAGTCATATTAATTCTTATCATGTATGGAATTAAGTCTTTTGAAAAGTAAAGTTTTGAAAAGTAAGGCAAGACAATAAATAAACAAAATAAAGCAAGTGCAAGAGATAAATGAAAGTAAATGCGATTAAAATAAAACCTGCTCCAAAGCGAAGTCTTTAAATCTGGTACAATGTACGGAAAAGAAAATGCTGGCAGGATTACTTCTACCAAAGTGCTCCAACTTGATTACAGACACTCCAAGACTTGATTATAAACTCGATCACACACAGTGCAATAACTCCTCGATGTGAGAAGATTACCGCTTTACAAGAGTGAAATTTATGCCTAGGGTGAAGTAAACTAAGATTGGATGATCCTAAAATTCGAGTTCTGAGAGTATTTATAGGCAAAGTTGGCATGGTGCAAAGACAAAAGTGACCTTGGCTTGAAAAATGGGCGGGAACTAATTTTGCCTTGTCGCGCCCGCGACACGAAGAAAACGGAAAAGGTGAGTGCTGATCGTGGGAACGTGGCAGTTGAGTTGTGGAGATCATGGGACACGTCGTCGCCTACCCTGGGGCGCCCGCGACAAGAGAAGCGACCAGAGTAAATTGCTGCCAAACTTGAATTTTAGCTCCTTTTGCATCCTTTTTCGTCTGGGACCTCGATTTATTGAAAACCTGAAAACAAAGGAAAACATAATAATAACAAAGCATAAAAATAGAAAAAAAAACTAATATGCATGTGAAATCAGAGTCGAAAATACAGTATAATTTAGTGTCATCAAATTCTCCCACACTTAGACCTTTGCTTGTCCTCAAGCAAAACATTTAAATCTCATAGAAAAATCAGTGTCGATCGATGATTTTTGGGCGAAAAGGGCTTCTAAGTCCGAGTCTGGATGCAGTGGTCGGTACTAACTGAGTGAACCAAGGGCATCGTGATGACACTAATCCGCAAATACGGACATAAACTTCGCTCCTATGCCAATCAACCCATTATATCCCACAATACTTAGGCCTTCCTTTTCCATCTCTTTTGAGTCCTTTTCATTCAAGCGCAATCACATTAAGCCCGTTTTCCGCACATGCTTCATGGTAGAGTGACCTGTTAGTGATTCTGATCTTTTCATACCGGATTTCTGGCACAAGGAACTGTGTAAAATCCTTTTATTCCTCTCAAGCGCAGTTGTGGGGGATCGGATCGTAATCTGCCCTACCGAGTTCAGCGCCAGATACCTCTGAACCAACTGAAATGAGCAACCTAAACATCTTTTTTTTTAAATGCACTCAGATCAGTCACTTATATTCGTCGGTCTCCTACTTAGAACATGTTTAGGCCGAAGCTGATTGCTGAAATAAACTACTAAGGATGATTTTGAAATGAAATTAGGGCCATGGTACATGGGGTTTCAGGTGTGATTCTTATATGTACGAAGTTCATGGTGTAAGGACGATACTGATGTTTCGAAGGTTCTCCCAAGTCACCGCATCCTAACCCGAACCTGTCTTAAAGTCCATAAATTTTTCAGAACAACACTTTTTTCTAGAAAAAAAAAATTTTTTTTTGGGGTTAAAATATGTAGGAAAAAATGAAGGTGAACCAAAAAATATACTTATACTAATGACTCTTCAAACACATGCATTTTCTAAAACAGAAACAAAAGTAAATAACTGAAGGGAAATAAAAATAAACTACTAAAACGACGGAAATAAAAACGATAAAATCTCCTCCCACACTTAAATCAAACATTGTCCCCAATGTTTCGAAGTAAGCTAAGGAGAAAGGAACCTGGCAAAACTAGTGAGGACCGCTGGTGCCCTCGCCGCCCTGTGCTGAACGCTCGGAACGACGGGATCTGCTACGGTGATGGTCTCGCTGGTCCATCCTCGCCTGCAATTCTGTCTGAGCAGCTTTCACCTCATGAAGGTTACCTAAGATGGAACCCTGAGTGGCCTCCATAAGCTGAAAGTGCTGATGGTTATATTGCCGTTGACGGGACTGCTCAGTGGTGATCGCAAGCAGAGTACGGGAGATGGTCTCGTAAGATTGGTCTGCTCTCCGCTGCAACTCTTGCATAAAGCTCATCTGGTCTGCCATCTGTTGCTGAATGGAAGAGAGCAGGTCTTCATGCCGTGCTTCTCTAGCCATATGGTCTCGCCACATCTCCTCCGTAATATAAAATCCAGGAGCAGCTCCTGCAAAAGTGTTAGAAGAAGATGGTGCGGTGTGTGATTGTGTAGGGCGAGGGGGGGACACACGCTCTCTATGGTCATACTCATCATCTGTGTCGGGCCCCTCATTGTCATGGACATTAGGAGGAATTGGATCTAGAAAAGGTGGGGCAGTAAGGTCATAGATCCAGTTCCTCTCGAATCGTACATCTGTACGTCTACTGCACGGCATAACAATTGATTTAACGGCTACCCCGTGAATCATCAACTCATAGCCACCAGCCCTCTTCGATCGGCACAATTTCATGTCTTTCAGAAATTTTAAATTAATTGTGCGAGGGGGCAGTGGTTCTAAAGTAGCTATCTCATCATTCAAATTTAGTGCCCGAGCAATAGACGTAATCAATCCGCCAAAAACTATCGGTCCACCCTTATTTACCGTTAAGCACATGTGGGCGATCATAAATGGAACAGGATTGATTCTTACATTTGTGAGGCATCCTTGCAAGAACAAAAGTTCTTTGCTATTAACTTTGTTTTGATTCTCCCGGCCAAAAATAGAGCATGCCAAAAGATATCTGAAAATTCTTATGGCCGGGTTATGAATGGTCGAGGCGAATATTCCCTTAAAGGAATCAACAATAGTATCTGACAACCGGCACCAGAAGGTGAATATCTTGACTGACCATTCAGCATCTGAAGGAGCCTCACAAACAGCACCCTCCCCATGAGGGAATCCCAATAGACCTGCTAGTTCATCGGTACTGAACTGATACTCAACAGCAAACAGTCTAAAATGCACGGTACTGACTGTGCTAGCAGTGTCGGGACGAACGGTATAAACCAATGAACTCAAAAACTCAACCGTCATCCTCTCATAGGTGGGTTCTTTTGTGGTGAAAACAGTGCCTAAACCTACAAAGTCTAACATATGGAAAACGCTATGATGAACCCCTAAGGCGTGCAAGCAAGTATCGTCGACATACCTCGTCGAGAGAATTTCTCGACCCTGAAGCTTTTGAAGTTGCCGCCTCTGCCTATTCCCGAATTGTCCTTCCCGAAGAATGACTCCATTAAACTCCATTGATGAAGATGGTGAAGAAGGTGGAAGAAAAGTGGTATGATAAAGGTTGGATTTTTTTGGGTTTTTGTTGATGGAAATTGAAATGGAAAGTTAAGAGATGATTGGTGAATGCTAGAGATATGAATTCCAATGGGGTTTTATAGGGATTTTTCGGAGGGAAAAATGGGTTTGAAAAGGTTGGAGCTTAAAAAATGGTGGGAATGGAGGTTCTGTCCCGATTTTACAAGGACGCTGCCGCGGACGCGACAGATGTGTCGCAGGCGTGACGAGAGCAAATCCGCTGATGGGCCTCAATTTGTCTTTTTGAATGGGCTTTTTGTCCTTCATTTGGCCTTCGGGGGTCTTTTTAGCATTCCATATGTCCTAAAAATGTAGTTTTGCACAAAATTTTCACAAGCATATATATTTTTTATAATAAATTTTTTTTATATATTTTGTCAAAGAAAAAATAAAATAAAAGAAAATATTAGCATATAAACATAAAAACTCAAACCTTAATATAAATCGAAAATATATCAAATGCAAATAGTAGGAAATATGTCTGGGTGATACTGGAAGTAAATTAATGCATAAGAAATATAGTAAATAATACGAAAATGGAAATCAAGATGTCTGGTCATCAGTTTGGTCATCTCCACGGAGTCTTGCTATCTGACAACGGAGCTCCGACATGTCTTCATACAGCACATCGTAATCAGTAGCGTGGGTCAGCTCTGACACTTCCATCCCCAGGCGTAGGTCAGCAAGAGTCTGTCGGAGATCTGCTATCTCTTGGCGCATCATCACCATCTGGGTCTGCATATTTGGAGTGCCTAATGAATGATTATTTGACCATATTGTGGTCCTGTCAGGTGGTGGAGCTGGAACGTACTCTGGCTCTGGGCAGGGTCGTGGTGCGTCCACCGTCTCACCGTGTCCTTCTAAGGCATATGTCCAGTTTGCTGGGTCATGGACACTGGTCATAACAGGATCTGGCAAAGTGAAATGATGTATGGTCTCACCATCGATCAGGAGTCTGAACTGAGAGGGATTAAAGGAGTTCCTTCTCATCAGCCCCCGATCTAAACAAAAATCAATATCCATGGTGGTATGGCTGCAGTAGGGAGTCAAATGAAATAGCTTTCGGCCAAGGCCTAGAGCAGCAGCAATCTCAGTCACATTACCTCCTACATGTATAGGTCCTCCTGCCCAGGTGGCAACACCACTAAAAGAGTACAGCATAAAGTTACCACAAGCTAAACGACGCGACTGATTCGCACAAAACATGAAAAATATGCCCTCCTCAGTAACGTGGTCATCAGCATCTGCTCTCCCAAAGAATGTATGGGCAATGATCATCTGAAAGTATCGGAGAGCTGGGTTATGGATAACCTGCGAAATGTGAGTATCAGGGTCAGGGCCTCCACCTCCAGAGATGTCACTCCAAAATTTCTCCACGTCTCTATTCATGAAGTAACCCATGGGCAGCTTAGGGATAGCGCCAACTCCAGTCTCAAATCCAAGAAGATCACCGAACTCAGTATGGGTGAACGAATACTCTGTGCCAAATAACCTGAAGTTGGTGTGGCCATCTGGTCCCAAGTACGGATCATAGGAGAAAGAGCTGAGGAACTCCAGAGTGAGGTTCCTATAGGTGGGATGCAAATCATCAGCGTACTGGTCCCATTTGAGCTGGTGGGTCAACTATCGGACACTGGGCTCTATGCCTAAAGCTTCCATGCAATCACCGTCTGGGTAGCGAGTGGGTGCCATAGGTCTGAGTCAAAGCATCGCATAACGCTCTCTCTGGGCGTCGTCTCTAAAGGTCACGTGCATGTCGTCGACTGGTGGCATCCTGAAAGAAAAGGTTAGGAAAAACAGGCCCTGAAATCAAACACACCAAACAAGTTAGATATATATGTACAAACAAGCAAACAAACGTAAATCAAAATAAACGGAAAGAAAATAAATACGAAAAGGAAAAGAACCATGGGTTGCCTCCCATGCAGCGCTTGCTTAACGTCGTTAGCTCGACGAGTTTAAGTCATGTATCTGGTGCGAGGATAGGTGGGTCTGTTAACGTGAACCTGGAGTAGTATGCTGGAATGTCATCTCCTTCATAATGCTTAAGCCTTTGTCCATTTACAACGAACGGACTGCAAGATTTGTTCTTAATTTCCAATGCCCTAGATTTTAGGACTTTGGAAACTTCGAACGGGCCCGTCCATCTAGATCGAAGCTTACCTGGAAAAAGTCGCAGTCTTGAATTGTATAGAAGAACAGGGTCACCTATGTTGAAGTCTTTCTTGACGATCTTCTTGTCATGCCATGCTTTGGTTCTCTCTTTATATGTGATGGCATTTTCATAGGCTGATTTTCGGAGCTCTTCTAGCTTATGTATGTCTAAGATGCGTTTCTCACCAGCTGCTAGGTAATCAAAATTTAAGGTTCTGATGGCCCAATATGCTTTGTGTTCCAATTCAAAGGGTAAGTGACATGATTTTCCGTAAACTAGTTGGTAAGGGGTTATTCCAATGGGAGTCTTATAGGCTGTCCTGTAGGCCCACAGTGCTTCTGAAAGCTTCTGTGACTAATCCTTTCTGGATATCGAGACAGTTTTTTCTAAGATATGCTTGATCTCTCTATTGGATACTTCTACTTACCCACTGGTTTGCGGGTGGTAAGGTGTGCCTACTCTATGTTTAACTCCATACTTCCTCAACAGTTTATCAAAAATCCTAGATATAAAATGTGATCCTCCATCACTTATGACTAGCCTGGGAACTCCGAATCTAGGGAATATATTCTGCTTGAACATCTTAATCACTACTCGGGTGTCGTTTGTGGGTGCAGCTATAGCTTCAATCCATTTGGACACGTAATCGACAACGACTAAAATATATTTGTTTCCTAAGGATAATGGAAAAGGTCCCATAAAGTCGATTCCCCAAACATCAAAAAGTTATACTTCTTGAATGTTTCTTAATGGCATTTCATTTCTCCTCGAGATGTTTCCGGAGCGTTGACACGGGTCACACTTGGTTATATATGTATGAACATCACGCCATATAGTTGGCCAATAAAGACCAGCTTGTAAGATCTTAGCGTGAGTCTTAGATGTGCTGGCGTGTCCTCCTTAGGGTGCTGAGTGACAATGTTCTATGATATGGTGCACTTCTTCTTCTAGAACACACCGGCGAAAGATTCCGTCAGTGCCTCTCTTAAAAAGGAGTGGTTCATCCCAATAGAAATGTTTAACGTCATTGAAGAACTTCTTTTTCTGCTGATAGCTGAGGTCCGGAGGTATTATATCTGCAGCAAGATAGTTAACAAAATCTGCATACCAAGGTACATTATTTACCGCTAAGGATTTTTCAGAATCTTCTAAGGTTTCTAAACTTACATCTCCAATGGCATCTAGCTTAGCGATTAACCTGTCATAAGCAAAGTCATCATTTATGGGTACTACATCAGGTTTCAAGAACTCAAGCCTGGAAAGGTGATCGACAACTACATTCTCGGTGCCTTTCTTATCTCTGATATCAAGGTCAAATTCTTGCAATAAAAGTATCCACCGGAGTAACCTAGGTTTAGCATCCTTTTTATTCAAAAGGTATCGGATGGCGGCATGATCAGTGTAAACAATTATTTTGGCTCCCACCAAATAGGATCTAAATTTGTCTATGGCGAAAACTACGGCTAGGAGTTATTTTTCTGTGGTTGCATAGTTTAGCTGTGCGGCATCTAGAGTTCTACTGGCGTAGTAAATCACATGTAACTTCTTATCAGATCTTTACCCTAGCACTGCTTCTACAGCGTAATCACTAGCATCACACATGATTTCAAAAGGTTTTGTCCAATCTGGTGGTTGCATAATGGGTGCTGAGATTAAAGCTTGTTTTAAAAGGTTGAATGCTTCGTTGCAACGAAGACCTGTCAAAGGTTCGAAGCTTTTTAATGATCTTAGAGAAATTTTTAGAGAAAATCCAGCAGGTCTAAGATCTGTCAAAGGTTCTAAGATCACTAAACCTTTGATCACTAAACCTTTGACAGGTCTTAGTTCGAAGCTTGTTTTAAAAGGTAAAATCCAGCATGTCCAAGAAAACTTCGAACTTCTCTAATTGTTTTGGGTGGTTTAAGATTCTCTATCACCTCGATCTTAGCTTTATCAACTTCAATGCCTTTTTCAGAAACGATGTGTCCTAGAACTATACCTTCAGTGACCAAGAAGTGACATTTCTCCCAATTTAATACCAGGTTTACTTCGACACATCTCTTCAAGATCTTTTCAAGGTTGACTAGACAGTTATTGAAATCAAATCCGCAGACTGAGAAATCGTCCATGAATACTTCCATAATTCCATCAAGATAATCAGCGAAGATTGACATCATGCAACGCTGAAAAGTTGTTGGGGCATTACAGAGTCCGAAAGGCATACGTCTATAGGAAAAAGTTCCATATGGGCACGTGAAGGTTGTTTTCTCTCGGTCATCAGGGTGTATAGGAATTTGGAAAAAACCTGAATATTCGTCGAGGTAACAGAAGTAGGAATGTCTAGCTAGACGTTCTAACATCTGATCTATAAAAGGTAATGGGAAATGGTCCTTCCTAGTGGCTTTGTTTAATTTTCTGTAATCTATGCACATACGCCAACCTCCTTCTATCCGTTTTGTAACGTGCTCACCTTTTTCGTTTTGAACCACGGTGATGCCTCCCTTTTTAGGTACTACATGCACAGGGCTTACCCATTTATTGTCCGAGATCTGATATATTATCCCTGCTTCCAACAACTTAAGAACTTCCTTCTTAACTACCTCACTCATTATAGGGTTAATCCTTCTTTGGTGTTCTCTCGAAGGTTTAGCATCTTCTTCAAGTGAAATCCGGTGCATGCACACGGATGGACTTATTCCTTTAAGATCTGAGTTGTTGTACCCTAGTGCTGAGGGATATCTTCGCAAGACATCTAAGAGTTGGTTTGTTTCATTTTGGTTCAGAGCGGCACTGACTATAACTGGTTTGTCCATTTCTTTGTCTAAAAACTCATATCTTAGATTCTTGGGTAATTCTTTTAATTCTAAGGTTGGTTTGCTGGGGTTTTGTATAGGATCTGGAGTTAAGGATAGACATTCAAAAAGGCTATCATCTATGTAGGGTTCCATACTATCATCATCTTTCTCAATGGGCGTTGAAGGTAGTTTTATTCTTTCTATTGGCTCTTCCTGGTTAAGTTCACGGACACATTCATCAATGACATCAACTGCATAACATGCATCTCCTATTACTGGTGCCGTGAGAAACTTTGCTAGGACAAACTTTATTTTTTCGTTACCTACCTCAAAAGTCAATTTTCCTTCCTTGACATCTATTATGGCTCCTGCAGTTGATAGGAAGGGTCTACCTAGGAGGATTGGGATATCTTTATCTTCTTTGATGTCCATTACGACGAAGTCGGTGGGAATAAACAACTTGCCTATTCTAACTGGGATGTCTTCTAATACGCCTACAGGGTATTTTATAGATCTGTCAGCTAATTGGAGAGACATCTTAGTAGGTTGCAAATCTCCTAGTTTCAATCGTTCACAAACTGCAAGGGGCATTAGGCTTACACTGGCTCCTAAGTCCATAAAGGCTTTATCTATGACATGATTCCCCAAAATACAAGGTATGGAGAAATTCCCCGGATCTTTGTCTTTTTTGGCAAGTTTGTTCTCGGAAATGGAATTACACTCCACTGGTTTTGGATCGTCAAGTCTACGTTTATTGGTGAGGATGTCCTTCAGGAATTTAGTATAAGATGGTATTTGGGTGATGGCTTCTGTAAAAGGAATCTCTACATGGAGTTTTTCTATAACTTTAACAAACTTCTGGAATTGGTCATTGATCTTAGTTTGTTTAAGTCTTTGTGGATAGGGAATTTGTGGTTTGTATGGCTGAGGGGGTGTTGAAGCTTCGTCCGTAACTTCTCCTTTATCTTTGTCTTTTGGTTTCTCAATTTCTACGGGTTTCTCACCTTCGGGGGTAGCATCCATTTTGGAAATTTTGGAGTCACTCAATGTCGGGTTTTTAGGCCCTTCATAAGTGGTTCCACTTCGTAAGGTAACAGCGTTAGCTTGCCCTCGAGGGTTCTGTTGAGGTTGTCTAGGAAATTGTCTTCCAGGAGTAGTTTGGGGTGCTTGCTTTAAGGCTACCTGAGAGATCTGGGTTTCAAGCATCTTGCTGTGGGTGGCCACTTGGTCCATTTTGGTTCCTAGTTGGGTAAGCAGCTCATTCACATGAATATTCTGATTTAGGAACTCTTTGTTTTGCTGGGCTTGTGCTGTCATAAAACCATTTAGCATTTTCTCAATATTTGGCTTAGGTGGCACTACTTGCATAGGTTGGTTTTGTCTAGGTGCTTGATTGTTGGTTGATCTCGGAGGTGCTTGGTTTTGGATATGGTTATTGTTTTTGTAGGAAAAATTAGGCTGATTCCTCCATCCAGGGTTGTAAGTATTTGAGAACGGGTTTCCTTGGGCATAGTTGACTGGGTCTGGGTTAGTCTCGTTTAACAGATGGCAGTCAGCTGATTGATGACCTTTAGTACCACAAAGTTCGCAATCCGATACTACTGCTGCTGCAGCGGTTGGTTGTGCGTACATTTGATCGATCTTGAGGGCCATAGCATCCATTTTGGCTTGCATCATGTCTATAGAGCTTACCTCATGTTTACCTCCTTGGGCTTCTTTCTTTTCTACTGTTGCTCTTTCTTTTCCCCATTGATGATGGTTTTGAGCCATATCTTCAATGAGACCACAAGCGTCAGGATAGGGTTTGTTCATCAGGGCACCGCCAGCGGCAGCGTCAATGGACATCTTTGTGTTATAATGAAGTCCGTGGTAAAAGGTATGTATAATCAACCATTGCTCCAAACCGTGGTGTGGACAAGCCCTTAGAAGGTCTTTATACCGCTCCCAAGCTTCAAATAGCGATTCTCCTTGGTTTTGGGTAAATCTTGTTATTTGGTTTCGGAGAACGGCTGTTTTGCTTGGGGGAAAGTATCTAGCAAGGAATGTTCTCCTAAGGTTTTCCCATGTTGTTATAGAATTGGCTGGAAGGGAATCTAACCAAGTTAGGGCTTTGTCTCTAAGGGAAAAGGGAAATAGTCTTAAACGAATCGCCTTAGGACTAGCACCATTGGTCTTAAAGGTGTTTGACAACTGGATAAAGACTTTTAGATGTTGGTTTGGGTTTTCAGATGGTAGTCCTGCGAATTGGTTTTGTTGAACTAGTTGTAATAGGGACGGTTTTAGTTCAAAATTATTGGCAGGTATGGTAGGGTTAACTATACTAGAGCTCGGTTCTTCGTCAGCAGGCTGAGTGAATTCCTTAAGGGATCTTTGGTTACGATCTTCGGCCATAGCTTGCTTAATTCGACGAAGCCAAAGTCGTGCACGAGCGTAACGTTCTGGTTCCACTAAAGGATCTATTACACTACTGGAGCTGCGAGATCTTCGCATCGACCAGTTCGTGCGGCCCTAGTCTAAACGGTGATAACAAACGAAATTTGAAATTCGGCGAAATTGGTCCCCGACAACGGCGCCAAAAACTTGATGCGTTGTATTCGCAAGTGCACGAATCGCGTCAGAGTAATATAAAAAGTTATCGTATCCACAGAGACCAAATGTCGATCTAACGATTTCCGTTTGTTACAGTGCTTATCTAAGGCAGTTCAATTCAGGGTTTACTAATGCATAGGAAAATAAATAAAAGTAAATGACGAGGTAATAAAATTCAGACAAAACAATAGGCTTGAATGTAATTCTCATAACCGATAATATTTATATATTCATCAACAGAACTACTTACGGGCAATATCTTCTATTTTAAGAAAAGAATTCAATTTAACAGGAACTGTCATTTTCGCGTAGTCAGAACCAAGTTTACCCTCTAAACTAACCCCTTTATTGTCACTTATAAAAAGGCGCGCATTGCGTTAGAGTCATGGAAAACTTACTTTTAAGAAATGCAAATTCTAAACTAAACAGAAAAGTATTTTGACCTGAAATCTCTAAACTAAAGAGGTTCAAAATGAACCAGATTCTAATCCCACTAACACGTCCGAAAATAGTTTTAAAATCTCTTTTCTAAAGTGTTAAAAATCCCTACTCAACTGAGCAAAGCGCTTTCGCTGTATTTGATCAGTTGAGAACTAAACAAGTTCACAAATGGTTGGACGGCTTTCGATCTTACCCAACATTGCTTTTAAGTACAGAAAACTTGTGTTAAAGATTAAAACAGCCCTTAAGTATTTCTATTAACATATAGATGTATTGCGGTGATTATGGTTTTTACATTTTTACCTATCTAAAACTTAGCCAGCCATGGTAGTTATAACAGTCATATTAATTCTTATCATGTATGGAATTAAGTCTTTTGAAAAGTAAAGTTTTGAAAAGTTAGGCAAGACAATAAATAAACAAAATAAAGCAAGTGCAAGAGATAAATGAAAGTAAATGCGATTAAAATAAAACCTGCTCCAAAGCGGAGTCTTTAAATCTGGTACAATGTACGGAAAAGAAAATGCTGGCAGGATTACTTCTACCAAAGTGCTCCAACTTGATTACAGACACTCCAAGACTTGATTACAAACTCGATCACACACAGTGCAATAACTCCTCGATGTGAGAAGATTACCGCTTTACAAGAGTGAAATTTATGCCTAGGGTGAAGTAAACTAAGATTGGATGATCCTAAAATTCGAGTTCTGAGAGTATTTATAGGCAAAGTTGGCATGGTGCAAAGACAAAAGTGACCTTGGCTTGAAAAATGGGCGGGAACTAATTTTGCCTTGTCGCGCCCGCGACACGAAGAAAACGGAAAAGGTGAGTGCTGATCATGGGAACGTGGCAGTTGAGTTGTGGAGATCATGGGACACGTCGTCGCCTACCCTGGGGCGCCCGCGACAAGGGAAACGGCCAGAGTAAATTGCTGCCAAACTTGAATTCTAGCTCCTTTTGCATCCTTTTTCGTCTGGGACCTCGATTTATTGAAAACCTGAAAACAAAGGAAAACATAACAATAACAAAGCATAAAAATAGAAAAAAAACTAATATGCATGTGAAATCAGAGTCGAAAATACAGTATAATTTAGTGTCATCAAATTATTTAATAATAAAGTTGCATTTTGTTTTCAATTAAGAGCCTTTTTGTTTCTTTCTTAGTTATTCTTTTTTTTCAAATGGCAATGCACCTTTTTTCTCTTCAAGTACTTTCATTTTTCTCAAATTCAAAAAATAATAAGCATAAAAAATATTCCTCATGCAGATTTAAAAATGAACCTATTGAAAATGACACTGCTATAATCCCTTATAACTTCGAGTTCCCGATTTACCAAGCGGAAGAGGGTGATGAAAATGATTGTGAAATTCCTGAAGAGCTGGCTAGAATGTTAAAGCAAGAGGATAAGGTGATACAACCTCATCAGGAACCAGTGGATGTGATCAATCTGGGGACTGACGAGGATAAAAAGGAAGTCAAAGTGGGTGCTTCTTTGAGCGAGGATGTAAAGGAAAGGTTGATCAAGCTGCTACGTGAATATGTGGATGTGTTTGCTTGGTCCTACCAAGATATGCCCGGTTTAGACACAGACATTGCTGAACATAAGCTACCGCTTAAACCCGAATGTCTGCCAGTCAAGCAAAAGTTAAGGCGCACGAGACCAGATATGACTCTCAAGATCAAGGAAGAGGTTAAAAAGCAGTTCGACGCAGGGTTCTTAGCTGCAGTAAAGTATCTTGAATGGGTAGCCAATATTGTGCCCGTACCAAAGAAGGATGGGAAGGTCAGAATGTGTGTAGATTACCGAGATCTCAATAGAGCAAGTCCTAAAGATGATTTCCCATTACCTCACATTGATGTATTGGTGGACAACACAGCTCAATTTTTGGTATTCTCATTTATGGATGGGTTTTTCGGATATAATCAGATCAAGATGGCTCCCTCCGACATGGAAAAGACTACTTTTATTACTCCTTGGGGGACCTTCTATTACAAGGTGATGCCCTTCGGATTAAAGAACGCAGGGGCAACTTATCAAAGGGTAATGGTCACTCTCTTTCATGACATGATGCACAAAGAGATAGAGGTTTATGTGGATGATATGATCGCTAAATCACAAACTGAGGAAGAACACATAGTCAATCTGCAAAAGCTGTTTAAATGGTTGAGAAAGTTTAAGCTACGGTTAAATCCTGCGAAGTGTACTTTCGGAGTCAAATCTGGGAAATTGTTGGGGTTCATCGTCAGTCAAAGAGGTATAGAGGTTGATCCTGATAAAGTGAAGGCCATTCAAGAAATGCCACCGCCGAGGACTGAAAAAGAGGTACGAGGGTTCTTAGGGAGGTTGAATTACATTGCTAGGTTCATCTCATATCTTACTGCTACTTGTGAGCCGATCTTCAAGTTATTGAGGAAATGCCAAAGCCTTGAATGGGATGAACATTGTCAAAAGGCCTTTGATCGAATCAAAGGGTATTTATAAGAGCCACCCATATTGGTACCACCTGTATCTGGAAGGCCACTCATAATGTATCTGACGGTGCTTAACAATTCGATGGGTTGTGTACTCGGACAACAAGACAAAACAGGGAGAAAGGAGCATGCAATTTATTACTTGAGTAAGAAATTTACTGATTGCGAATCCAGATACTCACTCTTGGAGAAGACTTGTTGTGTTTTTGTATGGGCTGCCCGGCGATTAAGACAATATATGGTGTGCCATACTACTTTGCTAATATCAAGGATGGACCCTATCAAGTATATATTTGAGAAGCCTGGAGTGACTGGGAGAGTGGCTCGGTAGCAGATGTTACTTACTGAATATGGCATCCAGTATGTTACCCAGAAATCCATAAAAGGAAGTGTGTTAGCCGATCATCTCGCTCATCAACCGTTGGACGATTATCAGCCTATGCAATTTGACTTTCCAGATGAGGATGTGATGGCTGTAAGGGATGATGATATCCCAAGTTCCTATGAAGGACCTGAACCTGGATCTCGGTGGAAGCTTATATTTGATGGAGCCTCAAATGCAGAAGGACATGGGGTGGGGGCTGTCATAACTTCTCCCACAGGATTTCACATACCTTTTACCGCCAGGATATGCTTCTCATGTACTAACAATATGGCGGAATATGAGGCGTGTATCTTGGGAATTAATGAAGCCATCAAGCTGGGAATCAAGATCTTAGAGGTATATGGAGATTCAGCTCTCGTCATCAATCAAGTCAAAGGGGAATGTAGGACACTTAATACCAAATTAACTTGGTATCGAGATTGTGTCTGTAGAAGGATAGTGTACTTTGATGAGATCACCTTCCATCATATTCCTAGAGATCAGAATCAACTGGCAGACGCCTTGGCAACTTTGGCGTCCATGTTCAAGGTCAAATGGTATAATGAAGCGCCAGCCATCAGAATGATCGCCTTGATGAACCATCTTATTGCGAAGCAGTAGAGGCAGAAGTGGATGATAAATCGTGGTTTTATGATATCAAACAGTTCCTCCAGAAACAAGAATATCCTGCAAATGCTTCCAGTGTGGATAAGAAAACACTCAGAAGACTGGCTGCTCAGTTTTTCCTAGATGGAGAGGTACTTTACAAAAGAAATCATGACATGGTGTTGCTCCGGTGTTTGGATGGACATGAATAGGACATGCTTATCAAGGAAATACATGAAGGATCCTTTGGAACCCACGCAAATGGGCATACAATGGGTAAGAAGATTCTCCGAGCAGGGTATTATTGGTTGACCATGGAATCGGACTGTTTCAAATATGTCAAGAAGTGCCATAAATGTCAGATCTATGCGGATAAAATTCACGTGCCACCAACTCCTTTGAATGTCTTAACTACTCCTTGGCCTTTCTCTATGTGGGGGATAGACATAATCGGGATGATCGAACCTAAGTCATCAAATGGACACCGGTTCATTCTAGTTGCTATTGATTACTTCACCAAATGGGTCGAAGCTACTTCCTACACCAATGTGACAAGACAAGTCATTGCACGATTCATCAAGAAAGAGATAATTTGTCGCTATGGGGTTCCAAACAAGATCATTACAGACAATGGGCTCAATCTGAATAACAAAGTGATGGATGAGTTATGTGAGAGTTTCAAAATCGATCACCATAATCCATCACCTTATCGCCCAAAAATGAATGGAGCGGTAGAAGCCGCTAATAAGAACATCAAGAAGATCATCTAGAAGATGGTAAAGACCTACAAAGATTGGCACGAAATGCTCCCTTTCGCACTACATGGCTATAGAACCTCAGTTCGAACTTCGACAGGAGCTACTTCTTTTTCCTTGGTATACGGCACTGAAGCGGTCCTCCTTGTTGAAGTAGAAATTCCTTCACTAAGGGTCATAATGGAGGCTAAGTGTAATACCCCAAATTTGCCCTCTCATTTCTTCATATCATTTAGCATGAGCTTTCATTTCATTGCATTGTATTCAAGCATAGAAAAACAAAACATCAAGCATTACATTGCATCTTGCATAAGGGCATGTGATCAGTGGTTCTTTAGGTGTTGATCATCCAAGGCAAGAGAATAAGAGCCAAGTGTTTCTCACAAGTCTCAATGGTTTCTTAAGCCATATGTCATTCCTACTTGGTCTCACAAATCATTGAAAGAAAGAATTCATCAAGAAGATTGGGCAGTGCATGATATCCTACACAAGGCAGTCAAAAATTGGAATCTGACCCCCTAATGGGCAAGCTCTTTGAGTTCTTATCATCTCTAAATGGCATATCTCATCATTGTTTGAAAGAATGCACATCATATTCAGAGGAATTTGGATTTGGAGGATGTGCTATTTCCTCCTAACCAGAGGGTGTCAGGATTAGGGTTTGACCTAAAATCAATTTATCTCTGATTTTTTGGACAAGACTTGATCTCATGGTATTCCTCATGTTCTTAAGTGTATATGGATGGAAAATGGCTCATCAATTGGTTTCAGAAGGGTCTCAATTGATCAGTTGCTTGATAATTAAGAAATTGGGGAAAAAGTCAACTGTGCAGTGAAAAAAGTCAACTCTTGACTTTCTAAGGTCAAATTCATTAGATTCATGTTATATATGTTCAATGGACAAAATTTGATCAAGAAATGATAGAGGAATAATGAAAAATCAAGAAATCACAAAACTGCCAAAAATGGAAACTTTAGGGTTGCCATAAATAGTAAGTTTGGACCATTTTGCACCCTACTTTGAGGCTCCCTTTCACCAAGATAAAAGCTTAAAACCTCAGGCCCAAGTTGATCCAATTAAATTTCATGTTCTAAGCTTCAAATCCATATAAAGAACATCTCCATTGGATAAAAATTGAGTGAGATATGATTGATCAAAGTTTGAGAAAAATAGGTCCAAAATCAAGTCATGACCAAGAATGCCCAGGCCCACGCGCCATAATTTTTACAAACACTTGGTATGCCAAATGTTCACCCATTTTTCTTAATGATAAAAGCTTCAAATGAAAAACTTTTCAACATCAAAGTTGTTCCTTGCCATGCCCTCTTCAATGTTGATGTTGGAAAATTTTTGAATTGATCAAGTTATGATGGAGATATATTGGTCTCAAGTTAGGGTGATCATGCTGAAGTTTTGTATGTCATGCTGCCTTGCCAACCAACCATGTGCCTCGCCCATGATGCAATTCCAAACTTGGATGTTCTAAGTTACTTTTCAACCTCTTCCATATTTCAAGTCAATCCAATTTTCACACTAAACTTGTAGTGTTACACATCCTTAATCCATTGACCTCAATAACTCATCAAACCATCCACTAAGTAGGGAGAATTTCATTTGCAAACTACCATACTCATCACTGATGCATTGACTGATGTTAGCAGCTTGGTGCGCGATTTTGGTTCACGCTTACAACAAATATTTGTGTACTTTGTTTCTTCATTTAGCCAAACATTACACCTGCCATGTTTACACATACATAGAGCCATACATGAAAAGAGCAAAGTGAGAAATCTTGCACGATAAGCTTCTGCATTATCACCATCCGTGCCATCACCACCACTCTTCTTCTCCACCCCACCATAACACCATAAACCTCAACCTCACTATATCATTCCTCTCCTCATTCGCCCCTAACTAACTTGACTCAGTTATTAGGGTGCACTCACCTTAACCCACTCAACTCACTCTAACTCACTCACTTAACCATGATTTAACAGATTTAACCATACATATAAAACCAAATCTCACTCTCAAATTCAGTCTCAACACTTTATTCTCACACTTTCTCTCAAAAAACACTCTCAAGCTCTCTACACTTTCTCTGAACATTCTCTCTTTTGCACACGATTTCTTCATCATTCTCATTGGATTTCATTTTCAAACTTCATCATCAAGTAACATTGGATTTGGAGATCATTGGGGAATTGGAATAACTTCTACTACAGATCCATACTCAGCCACATTTTCAAGATTCTCAAGCCTTTATTTGGCCAAGTGAAGCTCAAAGAAGAAGCACGACTCTCTGGTTTTCTTTTAACTCCAGTTTGCAACATTTTCAGGTTCCATCATCTCAAACTTTTCTGGCACGATTTACATTTTGTTTAGCTTGTTTTTGTTGATATGAGCTCAATAGGAGCATTTGACAATTCGGCTAGTTGATAGGCCTCTTAGACGCGTAGATCCAAAAGCTAGGGCATGTTTTAATCTCCTTTGTTCTCTGTGTATGTGCTTGTTATGTGAAAAGTGATTGTGAATTCATGATGTACGTAGCTTCAGCTTCATTTTGATATAAGAGTTGTGTATTTCTGGAGATGTGAAACTTGCAGACGGTGGTGAGTGGCCGGAGAAGATGACTGGAGGTCCTTCTCCGGCCGGTGGCTTTAACTGCTAGGGTTTGTGTGGTTTTAAATCATGGACGTTAGATTGGAAAGGTTGGAGGGTTGGGATTGAGCCAGCACATTAAAAGTTCATGTGACATGCGCGTGTTGTATTTTGGTTTCAGATTGATCATGTATGTGTGTGCGCATGGTTGCTTTGATATTCTCTTGATCTGAGCCATAGATCTTTCATACATTGTGAATATGTTGACTGTTTGTGATACGTTGGATGAATCTAAGGGTTGGTGATGTGCCAACGCATTAAGTTACCATGTGGTGCTCACGTGTTTTCATTTTGACTTCTGATGATTGAATGTACGCGCGTGTATTGTTACTACCATGTGCATGGTTTTGTGAGACTTTGGATCGTTGACTGATTGAAATGCATAGCATCCTGTGGCCATGATTGATTGAGTTTGTTGACTGCATGCACACACATCACACACAACTACATGTATGGATTGGACCTAATTTCTATGTACACCCCCACCCTGAGCCCATTGTGAATGTTGAACGTGTTATTTTACTTCTTTGCACCCCTACTTTCTTGTTCTTTATTTTAATTTCTTTTTATATACTTGTTTCATAATTGATTTTTAAAAATATCAAAACGTCATTAAAAATTCTATAAAAATTCATATGATATCTTAGCACGTTAAAATAATTTTCTATATTTTTTAATTGTGATTTTGTGAATATTTGCATATTAATTCATATTTTTCTTTTATTTATTTTGAAATAGGTTTCCATTTTTACACCTTTATTTCAAAATTTTATTTCTCATAGATCCTTAAATATTTTTGCATCAATATTTTTGCATATTTTCAATAACATCCAAAAATTAATAAAAATATTTTTTTTTAATTTTTATAACTTTCTTTTATTGCATTTAGGTCCTCAATCTTTGCACTTTGGTTCATGATTCATAAGTAACTATTGTTTGATTGTTTGAGGTCCCTTCTTTCTGAATTTTGGTATGATTTTTTGGTATGATACTTGCCTCTGGTTGAGGTCTTTCAAGACCTAATTTGTTGATTTTTAAATCATGTTTGTTATTTCTTTGATGATGCTTGTTTGAGGTTACTTTTCATGAATTTCTTTGAACATTTTTGCTTACTTGCTTGATAAGCCACTTGTGCCATTGTATGAGATCACTCTTCTTGACTTCTTGAACCATGTCTAGATCATTATAGGTCTTGTGATTAAAAATATAGGTAATTGGTTTGAAGTTGTTGTCTTTTTATGTACATGTTCACTACTTGTTTTACATGTGTCCTTTTGACCTATTTCCTCTTTCTTTTGCATCTAGGTGCCAATTTGAATTGTAGTTGGTTTGTAATTAGTTTGTTGATGCCATGCCATATTATCCATTTTCATTTCATATGATGTATGCCTCTGACCTTACAGCATTACATTCCTTCCATATGCTATTCATATCTTACTTTACATACTTGTACACGTTTCATCCCAATGCATGTTTCTTTTTCTTCTAGCTTCTAAATAACTTGTAATTGCTTGCATGTGTTTGTCTTGTGCATCTTATATTCACATCAACATGAGACATCACTTCTGACCTTGATACTTGAGTTTTATATTGATTTCTTTTTGAGTTTGGCTTAGGCCTTAAGTGGTTTCTTTCCATGTTAAATTCATGTTCATATGTTCTCACTGCTTTTCCTAATTACTCTTAATATTTGGATGCTTGATTGTATGCCTCATATGACATTGTACATCATGTTTAGGCACATGTTTAGGTCATCCACATTCTGACCTTGACATTACTTGAAGCATTATTGCATGACCACTTTGCATATCCACTTATTCTTCACCTAATTCTTTCATAATGCATTTCTTTGTGATTTAAGGAAGTGTGTGTGTGCATTTGATTTGTGCTTGCTCTCATATTAGGGGAGAACATTATTATAATGTACATTCTGACCTTATGATTTCTTTAACCTTTAAGATGCTTTTGCTTTGATTCTTGATTTGTCTAAGTTTCATTTGTTCATCTTAACTAGTTTCTTCACTTGTAAATAATTGTGCTAACCATTTCAGGGGCTAATGGTAAGTCATTTGAGTGTGGATATGCATCCACATTCTAATTTCTTTCCTCATCTTTTAATCATTCAATTTGTGTTGTTTAAGCATTCAATAATGCTTTGCTTTCATAATCTTTCTTCTTCCCTCTTAGAAACAACTTAACTTCCATTTTGGAAGTAAGTTGCTTTCTTTCCTTCTTCTTCTCCTTTCTTCTAGAATTAGGTTTGTTGAACCATATTAACCATAGGATCTCCAAGCATGCCAACACTAGGGTGTGTCTTAGTCTCCTCTTAGTTTTCACCTTTGATCCTCTTCTTGAGTCACTTCTTCTCATCTTCAAACAAAAAGTAAAAAACACCTAATAAAGGCAAAACAAACATTGTATTTAGGCCTTTCGTGTAAGAATGAGATAGTGAGGGATCTTCTCTCATTTTCTTAGAATGTTTAGCGTGCGTCCCATCTCGGGTCGATATGCGAGGCATTCGATCTCACATGAGGGACTTAAATACAATGTGCGTTACAAAACACAAAAACATTCAAAATACTTCTTTCTTAAAAGACAAAAAACAAACAATGATGTCTTTCCTTCGGGAATTCTTTTCTCATCTCACTCATTCTCAATGTACGAAAGTGCTTCTCCTCATTCTCTTGCAAGATGGTAACGCACTTGGACCGGCGAGCCTGCAACACCTGAGCTAGAACGTTAGTCGTTCCCTAAAAAACACAAACAATCCATCCCTAGTGAGGGGAACTACGTCGCTCTGATTCTCATGTTCCCGATGAGATACGTAGGCAGTGGGGTAGGGCTCATTCGAGCACTTCTTTTATTTTCCCTATATTTGTTTCTTCGTTCTTTTCCGTTCTCGTTCCTTTTCCTTTCCAGTAGCAGTGGAGCTCCAGACAACGGCACCCTTTGATGCAGACAGCAAGTGTGGATCCCATCGGGTACGATGGACGCGTGGGGGTGCTAATACCTTCCCTGCACGTAACCGACTCCCGAACCCAGTTCTCTTGGTCTCAAGACCATGCTTTTTCCTTTCCTTCAGGTTTATGCGGTGTTTCCTTTCCCTCTCTTGGGATAAATACACATTGCTGGTGACTCTGTTTCGGTGCCACTTTCGCGTTTGTACTTGGATGAAAATCCCGGGAGCGACACTAAGCTGGATGAAGCAGAGTGGGTACAGAATAGACTTGATCAACTAAATCTCATAGAGGAAAAGCGCATGGCTGCTGTATGTCATGGCCAACTGTATCAGTGGAGACTCAAGAAAGCATTCGATAAGAAAGTTCGTCCTCGCCTATTCGAAGAAGGAGACCTGGTGTTAAGGAAAGTGCTACCCATCCATAAAGATCCTCGCGGCAAATGGACTCCGAATTATGAAGGACCATATGTCGTAAAAAGCGCATTTTTAGGAGGAGCTTTAATATTGACTACTATGGATGGAGTGGATTTACCCCGACCAGTAAATTCCGATTCAGTCAAAAAATACTATGCCTAGAAAAAGAGGATAAAAGCCCGCTAAGTCGAAAACCCTAAAGGGCGACTTAGGCAAAAGTTAGGGTGTCCCGGTGAATTGAAAACTCGAAAGAGCAATTCAGGCAAAAATTAGGGACCTATAAAAATGATATCCAATAAGTCGAAAACCCTAAAGGGTGGCTTAGTTGAAAAAAATGGTATAGCATCCTGGCGGACTAAGATTCTAAAAGAACGGACCAGGCAAAATTAAGGATATCCAAAATTAAGGAATGATCAATCCAGTCATCATCTTCAGAAGCGAAGTGTCAAGACCTCGGAGATTTAGGGATATTAGCCAGTGTTAAATTTAATAGGGACATAGATAAATTTGTTTTTCGTATTGCCATTTCTTTTCTGTTTTGTAGTACTTCCTCCTTATGAGGATTTGTTTTCCTTATGTACTTTTGCCTGTTTATAGGCCTACTTCTCAATGAATAAAATTTTCTTTGCTTTTCAATTTTTCTGCTTGATTACAAAATGCCGATTTTATTTATAATAATGCACTGAAACATTGGGTATAATCAAAAAGCTGAAAAAAGGAGAAAAAAGAGGAAGAAGGAAAAGGTATTTTACTGCGATTCAGAAACAGCAAAAGGATCATCGTTTCTCTCAAGATAAAAATAAAGGATCCACAAATTGACGGTCAGAATTCAATCACTATGGGAGTTTCTCTACGCATCTCCAGATGTCATGAGCAAAGGGCTTGTTACACTTATCGAAGGAACTAAGGGTTCAAGGGTCGGGAAGTTGGAATGTTATAGAAGGATGTGGTTTCCGTAAACAAAAAAAAACATGCACTGCATATCCTAAAAGAGGCGTTAACAGATGCATCATACATAAAAGCATACATGCCCTCACACATGCATACATGGCATAGGATCGTTTTTCTTTCAGGGTAAAGGGTTTTAATCGGTTATCTCACCACGGGTTTGTTATCAGGGATCTCAAGGATAGTCGGCGTGTTGCCTGCCGGGCTTGGCGGTCAAAATTAGGGTCCTTCTTATATTTAATCGTCTCTTCCTCAAAAGAGAAAGACACATCGTCTTCATCTTTCTGATCCGGAGACAATTAAATAGGGGCAGCTGTAGTACCCTAAATTTTGAACACGGGTTTTTTAGATTTTTTTTTTTTTTTGCTAATAGGAGGTGTTATTTGGGTTTTGGGGATGTGTTAGTGCTTTTAGGCCCATTATGTTTGTTTTAGTATAAGGTCTTTTTATTGTCATTTTTTTTCCTCTTTTATTAAAATCTTATCTATTTATCTACATGTTTTTGAGATTAAAATTTATTTAGAATAAATTTGGGACTTTAGTTAGAATTTAATCTAGAGGTCATCATTGTAGAAAAATTTGAATAGATTTTTATTTTGGAATTTAAGTTTTAAATTAACAAGAAGATAGTTAGGTTTTAAAATTATCAAAAAAAATTTGTTTTTAATAGTTTATTATTGTTGTTGGGAATTTAAATAAGTTTTTTATTATTGTTAGTTGTAAATTAGAATTATTCGCTAATCATTATATATATATATATATATATATATATATATATATATATATATATATATATATAGGAATATTTGGATTTTTTTTTAGTAATTAGGTCTTATGTAAATATATATTAATAATGTCTTTTTATTAATTAGTTTTATTCTTATTAAAATTTAGATTTTTATTGTTTAATTAGAGAATTAGCTATGATAATGAGGGTTTTAGGTTAAGTAATTATTTATTATTGTTTTAAGATGGTACGGTTTTGTTTTATGTTTTATTATCTTTTATTTTTTTATTTTTTTATCATTAATATTGGGGAAGGGTATTAGTCACGTTTTACTTCTTTTTTTTTTCTCATTTATTAATTATTGGGTCAAATTGTTGACCGTGTACAGTGTCACCTTCTTCTTCTGAAACCCTAGATTGCGCAAAAATTAGGAAAAATGGATCAGAATCAAATCAAACAAAAATCAAATCTTTTCATTTATAAATTAAAATCAATACAAATTATGTTACAGATTCAGATTACAAATCGAATCAAGATTTACATCAAAAACTCCCTAATTGAATATAATCTAATTAAAACCTAAGACCTAATTTCTAACTATAAAAGAAAAAGGAATCAGAAATTGAAAGGGATCGAAAAACCCAGAGACGAAAATCCTTGCAGCTGCGCAAACCCTACCCTTTCACCAAAGCTCTAAAAAAATCTTTAGAGAGTTAGGGTTCAAAACTCGAACCCTAACCCTTCGAGCTTGACCTCATCGCACCTGCAAAACAAAGAGAGGAAAGGATTAAAAGTTGAATCGGAGAAGGAGAGGATAAAAAAAACAGTACGACCAGTTTCACTGCAAAGGAAGGTAATTGAAATCACTAAGCTTTAAATATTTGTTTGCGTGTTTGGATCGTGGTTGTTTTTTTTTCTGGAAATTCAGGGTTAGGGTTTATATGAACCTTAGGGTTCTTCGTTAGGATTCATCGTCTTAGGGCTAGGGTTTACGAACCCTAAGGTTCCTGGGTTTAGATGGTTAGGGTTCATGGGGTTAGGGTTTATGTTGGTTAGGGTTCTTAGGGTTCTTACGAACCCTAAAGAACTCGAACAGTTTCTGGGTTTTATGGTGGTTTAAGGTTGTTTAAGGGGTGGCCGGAAGTGTTTGGATGGTGGTCGAAAGGTGGTTGTGGTGGTGGCCGGGAAAGAGAAAGAGGAGAGAGGCGAGAGCGGAAGAGAGAACGAGAGAATTTAGAGGGGGGATGGAAAGAAGAGAGAGAAAGAGATTGTGAAAATGAAAATTTTCTGAAGGGATGAAACTTAAATACTCTCTCCGTGAACTCTCAGATGTGCGCCAAGTGGCGCTATCTGACCCTTCAAGATTGAAAGGCTTCACTCAAGCGCTTATGATGGATCAGCGTTGACTTTCAATCTCGTTCGTCCATTCTTCATACCTTAACTGGTAAATGGAACCAAAGGCCAGGATTGGTAATTGTAATCGCCGTCAGATCAGGATCGTGTGGCGCCGGGAGAGTCGACGTCAAACACTTCCTCATCGTGGTCTTTTTTTGTTATTTTTTGTTCAGACTGGATTGGGCCTTGCGCCCTAGCACTATTGACACCCCTGAGTTGAGCCCAATTGCTAACTCAGATAACATGCACCCCCTGGAATTTAATTAATTAAATTATTTACATAATTTAATTTAATTATTATTAATTAGGTTCTATGGTTAATTAGGAGACTTAAAAATAGGATTTTAGGATAAATGTAGTTAAGGGTTTAGGGATTATTTTGGGATTTTGGGTTTTGGGGTTTTTTTTAAATTTTATTTTGTTAAATTTAATTTTATTTACTTTATTAAAAAATCACAATTGAATCAATTCCTTGATTTAAAGTAGTAATAATAATAAAAAAAATATACTTTTTTTTTTATTTGTCAATTTAGGTTTTTTGTTCTTTTTTTTTATTATTTAATGAAAATTATTAATTTTAGTTAGATGTGTGGTAATTAAGTTTTTATAACTCATGTAAATAAAATTTTATAAAGAATTTGTTTTTTTTGGAAAATTGTTTTAAAGGGATTAGGATAAAAAAAATAATAAATTATTTTTGGGGTAAATATTTTTGGGGAATTATTTGGAACTTGAACTTTATGTTGGATTAATTTTGTGTTTTTTGTCATATTAAATTATTGAACTTTTTGCTTAATTTCTTTTTTTTTTGTATAAAAGTTAGAATTTGGTTTTCAAAGGTACATTTAAGTCTTTTAAGGGATTTACAAAAGGGATAAAGCTCTTGGTCCGAGAGCCTAAATAAAGGATGGGTTAAGGGATTTGGATTTTGGGATAAAACTCTTCCTCCGAGAGTATAAACAATGGACAAGGAGATTTAAGGGATAGAACTCCTCATCTAGGAGTATAAACACTAGATTTAAGGGATAGAACTCTTTATCCAAGAGTATAAATAGTGGATTGGGATTTAGGGATAGGATTTGGGATTTAGGAATAGGATTAGGGGGTAGGAATATGGGAGGTGAACTACGGTTACTCTGATCCTTCATTTTGAGGGTACGTAGGCATAGGGTTGCAAACCAACCCTAGCGAGTATAATTAGGAAAAAACTTAGGTTTTCTTTTCATTTAGATAAACAAACATGCCCTAAACTCAAAGGTGGATCCCATTGAGTACAATGGAAGTAAGGGGTGCCTAGCACCTTCCCTTTACTTAAATGACTCCCAAACCGTAGGAATCTCTACCTTAAGATAAGGATATTTAGGCTTATCATTATTTTCCTTTAAAAAATATGGTGGCGACTCGATATTTTTGCTGGCCGCGACATGTAGCTATTTTTGTTAAACCTCCATAGGTTTTCTTACTCAGAGTTTAAACCCTTACCATCAATAAAACCTTAACAGGATCAGAGCCTCATGGCATCTGATATTTCAACTCTTCTTCAATCCTCAACAAGAGTTGATTCCCCAATTTGGACCTATCTCTGGATCTCGATAATCCTCAGCAGAAGCCAACCTCCTCTTAGGCTTCATATAAGAATTTCCCCAGCCAGCCACCTCTTAGGCTTTGTATAATGATTTTTCCTCAGCAGATTTAGCCTCAATCTTGGGCTTTGTACAAGACAGATAAAACCTCTCCCCAGTGGAGTCAATCTCTTTTTAGCCTCAATATTGGGCTTTGTACAAGACATATAAAACCTCTCCCCAGTGGAGTCAATTTCGTTTAGCCTCAATCTTGGGCTTTATACAAGACAGACAAAATACTCCCCAGAAGAGTCAATCTCTTTTCAGCTTTAATATTGGGCTTTAAACAAGATAAAAAAAAAACCTTTTAGCTTCAACCTTGGGCTTTGATCAAGGCACACAAAAATCAACATCCCCTCAGAGAAAATCAAGAGTTCTCTCTGTAGGAAGACATTTCTCTGTATATCACATATCAAGACAAATAACTGCTGTAAGTGGCACACTTGTTGATTCAAAAATCCAAGATGTGGTCCCTCTTTATCCTGGTAAATCTCTTCTTTCATCTAATTGCTGTATGTGGCAAGCCTCTGAATTATTTACATCCAAGCCAATGTCTCTCTCTCTTAGCATGGAATATTCCTAAGGAAAAATGGCATTGCTCTACACTGAGTTAAAGTTTCCTCCTTCAGGACGTATCCCTTATAAAGGAAATTATGGCATTGCTGGATTCCATACATTCCAGTTTAAAGTAATTCCCCTTTATAACCAATCCCTCAAAAAACTGTGATAAACAGGTGAGATACCTCCCTTTAGAGATGACAAATTCTCTCTCAGTCAAACCTTTAGCTTCAATCTTGGGCTTTGAACAAGACATAAATACTCATCTAGCTTCAATCTTGGGCTTTGAATAAGAAACAAAACATTTTTCCTCCCATAGAATAGGAGGAACTACGATTTCTCTGATTTCCCTGTTATCTTTATGGGAATATGTAGGCATAAGATTACGAAATCTTAGCGAGCACACCAACCAAAAACTTTAGGTTCAGCACCTTCCCAAAAACAACGAAAAAACCCGAAAACAACAAAAACACTCTCTCAACACTTCCAAAGGAGAAACTTTCCCAACCCATAATAAGATAAACACCAGAAAGTATTTAAACATGCCACAGAAGATCTATGGATAACCATATATACACTGGGTGATTGATAACTTCCCTTTGTATAACCTGACCCCAGACCCCCTAATCTCTTAGTATTTGTTAAAGAAAACATTTGCGTGCAAGGTTAGTTTTAGATAGCTTCCCTTTCCTTTCCTTTTTCATAGGATAAATAAGAAATCAGAAAGTAGCACCCAAATTTCAACCATTGCGGTAAGGTATTCGCTTCACCGACAAAAATCGTACGCTACAAGTCCAAGTTCAAGCACACGGAAGAGAGGGTGTGGCTAGCACAAGCCAAAGACCTCAAAGAACCATAATTCTCCCAGCAAGGCTTCAAGACTGTGAAGTGGTTGGTGATGATGAAGTCACACCATATGGAGATTTAGTTCATTTTTATTTACTTGCAGGAGGTGAACCAAACAACTATAATGAAACCTTAAAGAATAAACACTGAAAGGTGGCTATGGTCAAAGAGTTACAAGCGATCAAAAGAAATAATACATGGGAACTAGTCAAATTTCCAACACCCACACACACACCCACACACAAAAGCTATCAAAGTAAAATGGGTGTTCATGCTGAAGTACAATCTTGATGGGTCGATTGTAAGACATAATGCAACACTAGTAGCTCTAGGGTTTCTTTAGATAACCGGACTTGACTACTCTAAAGTATATGCACTAGTAGCAAGATTGGATACTGTCTGATTGGTGGCTGCCTTAGCATGCAATCAAGTCTGCTCGACATTTCACTTAGATGTGAAATCAACATTTTTAAATGGTCCCTTACACGAAGTTGTGTATGTCACATAACATCCTAGGTTTCTGATACAATAGGAAGCGATAAGGGTGTACAAGTTGCACAAAGTCCTTTATGTTCTCAAACAGGCACCTAGGGTATGGAACAAGAAGATTGATTCATACTTAGTCGAATTCTGATTCATCAAATGCAGGTCTGAGTATGGTATCTATGCACGGGCCATGGAACAAGATATAACCATCATCTACTTATATGTTAATGACTTGATAGTAAGTGGAAATAAGATGGAGAACTTATCGAAGTTCAATGAGTTGATGAAGAGTGAATTTGAAATGTCAGATATGGGAAACTTGTCATATTTCCTAGGCATGGAATTTAAAATTACCAAGAAAGGTATGGTGTTGTATCAAAAGAAGTATGTCAAATAAATACTCAAGAGATTTAGGATGGATGATTCGAATCCTACATCCTCGCCTGTCGAACCTAATCTAAAACTAGAAAATCATGGAGAGGAGGACAAGGTCGATGTCACTTTGTTCAAACAAATTGTAGGATCTCTGAGGTATGTGTGCAATAACATACCAGATATAGGTTTCTCAGTCGGGTTGGTAAGCAGATACATGGATGAACCAAATGTGTCACACATGAAGGATGCATGAAGAATCTTGAGATACCTAAAAGAATCAATAAATTGTGGAATCTTGTTTCCACGAGATTCTGAAAGCAAAGAAGTTGTGATTAATTGTTATTTAGATGTTGATTGGTGTGGAGATAAGGAAGATCAAAGAAGCACAACTGGTTATTTCTTTCAAGTATTTAGTGCTCCAATCTGATGGTGCTCGAGAAAGCAACATGTGGTTACATTATCATCATGTGAGAGTGAGTATATAGAAGGATCGTATGCTGCTTGTCAAGCAATCTGGATTAGATATGTACTGGATGAGATGGAGGTCGAAGTAAAGAAATCTATGGTGTTGTAGATCGAAAACAAGTTAGCCATCAATCTTGCAAAGAATCTAGTTCTGCATGGAAGGAGTAAGCACATTGAAGTTATATTTCACTTCCTAAGGGAGGAGGTAAATCAAGGTGAACTTGAAGTGAGGCATTTCTCGAGTTAAGCACAATTGGCCGACATTTTCACCAAAGGATTGAAGATCAACAAATTCTTGACTTTGAAAAAGAAATTAGGAATAGTTCAGATCAATTATGCTTAGATTGTGTTTGATAACTTGGATTATAAAAGAGTATGTTGTGATATATAACCCAAATTATTAGTTAATTAGTTAGCTAGCATGTAAGTTACATGAAGTGCAAATAACTTACTTGTTTATAAACACATTAGTGGAATTCAGTTTTAACAACAATCAATACAATTATTTTTCATTTTCTCTCATACTTTTTCCACCCAAAGTGTTTCTGGACTAACAAAGTGGAGAATATTATAGTTATTAGATACAATTGTTGTGGAGGTATAAAGGGTTTCATGTTCATCCCAAATGATGGGACCATTGCATGCTATACTATTGTGGTTCTAATTTGCTTTTGAAGATTAATTAATTACTAAATTTGAATTGAAGTTGATAGCATTATGTAATTTTTGTTTGTGGCTATAATAAGATTCAATTGTCACAGGATTTGGCAACAACTTTTGAAGGTTCTTAGAAATGATAAGATCAACATTATTACGTGAATACTATAATTTTCAATGTTGTAGTGCTTTGGATTGTTGTAGTGATTTAGATTGAGTTTAATATTTTATCATTTAAACTAATCTAAACTAGTCACTAATAGTTGAAGCCATTGATATATATATATATATATATATATATATATATATATATATATATATATATATATATATATATATATATATATATAATAGTGATTTGGACTTAATGTATTAAATTTGTCAATTATATTCTATTTTTAATTTTGAATTTATGAGAATTTGTTGAACTTATTGATTATTGTGATATTTTGAATGTATATTTAATCAGGGTTTATAATTATGAACACTGAGCTAACTTGTATGCGTGGGACAAATATAAAATAGAGAAAATTTAAATATAATTTTTTAGATGTGGTTTTTATTATTTTCTAATGAAAACATGATAAGTGTGTATTTGTCATATTTTTATTTGTCATATTTTTATTGAAAAATAGTAAATACCACATCGATAAAATTGTATCTAAGTCTTCTTTTTATATAATATACTGTAATACATTGACCTAAAATTAATTAAAGAGTTTTTGTAAAAAAATAGCTAAACAAATTATTGGACTTAAATTTCTATTGGTCCAATAATTCGGTAGAACCGTCTAAATTCACCCGCAATCTCTTTGAAACCAATCCGTCAAAACTATTATAATATGAGCATTTCTTAATGCATCCTATATGTTTCTTATGCACCACGCAAATTTCCAAAAATGTCCCTTATTTTTGGAGATGCATCTCTTGGCGCACCCCTTACACATTCAACCCAGACCATTCTAAGTGACGTCCAATAAGTTGAGTTATTTTTATTCCGGAGATGCATCTTCGAAACACTTTAAGAAATAACTTACTTTTTTACCAGTTCAGTAGAAATTTCGGAGTTACATCTCCGGAAATATGGCGGGATTTTGAAATTTTCTGTCACCTTTGCATGTTAGATATTTCTAGAGATGAATCTCTTAAATAATCTGATAAAAGAAACAGCTGCATGATCACACAACCATTTTTACCATTGTTGTTTTTCAACCAAACCCATCAACAAAAAACCCTCAATTCTCAATCCATTTTTCACTCTAAATCTCCATTCTTATGGTTCATCACATCATAGGGAGCAAAAGAAGATAGAATTTCAGGTAAAGATCCTTCATTTCACACTGAATTGCTCACATTAATCTAGCTTTTTTTCTCTTCTGAAAAAAAAGAGCGTTGTGTCCAGAAATGTATCTCCAGAACGAGTATGAACTTGTTCGGAGATGCATCTCTGGAAGTTGTCTGTGTTCATTTTCCAAGTCTATTTTCAGCAGTAACGCTTATATACTGTTATGGTTTTAATTGTTTTCTTTAGATATGGTAACCCTGATGTTTTCCCAAAACAAGTTGTTTCTTTGATGTTCAAGGTCTTGTTGTGAAGGCGGTAGATGTTAACAACCAATTTAAAAACGTGCAAGAGTTTGAATCTCGTGATCAAATGCTTCAATGGATTCGTATAGAGGCATCTAAACTTGGATTTTGGGTGGTTATCGGAAGGTCCGTTAATGGTTCGGATACAAGATGTTCTTTTGTGACAATGACGTGCAAAAGAAGCGGGAAATATATAACTCCTCTCGGAATTTCAGAAGAGACGACACCGGTTCAAGGAAATGTGAGTATCCGTTTAAGGTGTATGGTTACATGTTGGAAAATAAAGACTGAAGATTTAATGTGATATGTGGTTTGCATAACCATGATTTGTGTGAAAAATTAGCTGGTCATCCTAGTGTGTGTAGGTGCATGCCTGAAGAGAAGGAATGCGTTGTTGACATGACCTTGAATCTGGTTCAACCGAAAAATATAATTGCAACATTGAAACAAAAACGACCCAAAAATATATCAAATATCAAGCAAGTGTATAATATTTGGTACCTTACTAATAAGGCGCTTAGGGGGATAGAACTGAAATGCAACAACTCTTGAAACTATTGGATGATAACAGTTACGTGTCTAGATACCGAACGTGCGGAGATGGAGTTACTATTAGAGATATATTTTATACTCATCCTAATTCCATAAAGTTGTTCAACACGTTTACTATGGTGCTCATACTTGATTTAACCTACAAGACCAAGAAGTATAGACTTCCATTATTGGAGATGGTTGGTGTTACCTCAACTAAGAAGACATATTCTGTTGATTTTGCATTTCTTGAGTGTGAAAAAAGGACAGTTTTACTTGGACCTTAGAGGTGTGTCAGACACTGTTGAAGGACCAAGGTGAGATGCCTAAAGTGATTGTTACCGACTGTGATACCACATTGATGAATTTGGCTGCAAAGGTATTTCCTTTTTCTAATGTATTAGTTTGCAGGTATCACAAAACAAATAATGTGAGAACTCGGGTTAAACCCACGGTAGGTACAAAATAGATAGAGTCTGAAGATGGAAAAATGATGAAGGCAAGTATGGTTGGAAGACACTTAGGTTTGATGATGATGGTGTCATGAATGACGATAAATCGAATATCTCTATTTTGATTGAATGGGAAGTGATACAAGAAAGACTTTTGAAAGCCGATGACAACATGAAACTCCACATCAAAGAACAATTGAGGAAGATTGCTTATCCGGAAACCACCGACATAAAATTTCCCTCTCAACCGGTAAAAAATAAAAGGTGCTCAGAAGAAAATGAAGCCTACACCGAATGGCAATTTAATTACACGGTCTCCTTCATATTTTGAACATGTTGACAAAGTTTTTCCTGACTCACCAACTCCAAAATATTAAGAAAGTGTTGTCAAAGGAGCTCGCATTAGAAAACCACCTCCTATGCCGCTTCCACCAAAGATTCCATTCATCGACGAGATACCAGTTTTTGTGCACAAACACATCAAGCGGATCATCAATGTTGTAGGGGACGGTAATTGCGGTTATTGAGCAGTTTCGGCTTTACTCGGTAAAGGAGAATATAATCATACACTTGTCTACCATCAACTTATCCAAGAATTGATGACGCGCAAAGAATCATACACGTGGTTGTATGGAAAAAAAGAAAAATTTGATGAAGTTTATGAGTCTATTGTTCCTTGCCTTAACGATCAAGCACCGGATGCAAAATAAATGCGCTTCCCTGAAATGGGTCACCTAATAGCATGTGCGTATGATAGAGTGTGTGTTGACCTGACACGATACGGTTTTTCGGAACCTTTTTCCCATTGTGCATTGACCCACCTCAAAATCCAAATGATCGTATCATGTGTATTGAGTGGCTTTCAAAATCAAATCATTTTGTTCAAGTTTACTTGAAACTGGGATGCCCTATTCCACTTATATCACCAGAGTGGATGGCTCATTCAACCACAAAAGTTGAGACTTGGCCAAATCATTCTATGGGAAGGATGCAAGAATTCGAGAAATTGAACAACATTGAAAAAGAATCAAATGCAAAAAAGTCCAAAAGGATACCACTCATAGATTTATCCGGCGACATATATTTCAATTCGTTTTAATTTCTTTTTTAACCAAACAAATAAGTGTATGTAATTGTGTCTCAATATAAATGAAATGTTATATATTTACCATATGTTCATATTGTGTCTTAATGCATTTTTGATATTCCCCATAATGACATATGTTCTTTTGTAAACGAAAAAGTAGTTTTGTATTAGGGTTCTGTTTTGAAACTAGTTCAGGAGAGGTTTCGGAAATGCATCTCCGGAACAAGATAATAGGGTGCGGTTCTGGAGATATATCTCTAGAATCAATATTCTAGTTATTGAGTGGTCCATGGTTTCTATAAATTAAGGCGCTCTTATGTTATATTTCACACAAACTGAAAATGTCTCAAATGTCACAAATAAACATCAATTGTTATGTCAGAAATGTCTCATTCTCCAGCCATACACTCGGGCGAATGTTTAAGCTCACCGATTTCACCTCCCTCAAAGATATCAAAGACGAAATCCATTATCTCCTATCTTACAAAGATAATCGGAAGATTTTGAAGCTCGAGTACCATTCACCGTCGATTGGCAACAAAGGGAAGATTGAGTTCAGCAAATTTGAGCTTAATACACAAGCATGTGTAAGGGTTATGTGGAATACGTGTTTCCGTTTTGAAACAAAAGTTTTGCTCGAGTTGGAAGTGACGATTTCAAGATTAGTCAAAGATCTTGCGTATATGTTGAAGCGTCCACCTGGATATTGAAGTCTAATGTTGCATTTTATGTTGAAATCATCTATTTAATGCGTATTTTATGCTATGAATGTTAATTTCATTTTGGAAAATTACATGGTTTTAGCTCTGCTACTGATGTGTTTGTGTTACGAAAATGTAACTACAGAAACATTCCAGAGATGCTCTCTGGAATAAAGTAAACAAAAAAATAGGGCACCACTCAGAATGGTCTAGGTTGAGTGCATGTTGGGGTGCCCCCAGAGATGCATCTCCAAAAACAAAGGGCATTTTTAGAAATTTGCATGGTGCATAAGAAACATATAGGGTGCATTAAGAAATGATCATATAATATTAGGGTGAAATTCGACTTGTTTTTCCCGATCACGATTTGGGTTAGAATTGTTTTTGGCTCTATCCGATCCCGAGAATTTAACCTTCCACCCCCCAAATTAAACCTGGAACCCCCCAATTTTTCGTAATTCCAAAACTGCTCCTGGGTGAAAATGCACCAAATTTTCATATGAATTTTTCGGCCGTTATATTAAAATTTCCGGTACAGAGTAAAATTTCTAGTAGTTCATTTGAAATTTTTGGTGAGGAATTTCCAGTAATGTGCAAAATGTTCCGGAAATTTGAAATTTTCGTGGTGATTCCGGAAATTTCACCCTAAGTGAAATTTCCAGTAGTTTCAATTGTTTGATATTTTGGATGATTAGGATTTTACCGACAGTTTTGGATGGCTGTGATTGCAACGACAGTTTGTGTGGTCCAGAATAGATACAAAGTTATATAAATAGGGGTCACGTGTTGTTGATAAACACATATCAAAATTTTCCTTTTCCTCAATTTTTGATTAAGGCAGAAGTGTACTTCAACGGAGCTTCTCCTCCTGTAGAGTTCCGTCTTCCCGATGGAACCACATCTCTTGCCAGCCTGACGTCAAAGTTGAATGAATTGTTGCTTGATGGCGAAAACAGAAAGGTGAGAAAGATCGAGTTTCATGAAGATTGGATTGATACTAACGGGAGGGTGAAATACAACCTTATTGAGTTGAAGACCGACGACGATGTGAATGAAATGTGGAGATAATTTCACCATAGGATAACAAAGGGACCGATCGAGTTAGATTCTAAGCTTTCAAGATCCGTTGACGACATAATGGAGATGCTGAAATGTCCTGAAGCGTTGTAGCGGTGAAAAATTGAGATTAAGCTATTGGTTAACTTAACTCATAAAGAAAGAGTCACTGTTGTTCTTTATTGTTTCCAAAGGAATGGGAAAAAGAGCGAATGAAACCCACAAAAGTTTTAAAACAAAACTAATAAAACAAAGAGACAATGGTACCGGGGTTGGTTATGTAAGGAAAGGTGTTAGCACCCAAACATCTATAGTACTCTATAGGAACCTCTTAAAAATATGTGTTTTTCTAAAAAAAGGGTTGTTTGGAAAAGATTGGGGAGATGAGAAAAGAAATGTTTTTTTAAAGATTTTTGTTTGACAATACTTCCTGAGCGTCATGCCTACGTACCTACAAAGTGAAATGGGGGATAAAAACCTCGTAGTTTGTGGTAACAATAACAAAAAGTGTTTGTTTTGATTGATTTTAAATGAATAGACATTTCGTCATATTCGAGTGGAAACTCAACTTACTACTCACAATTAACGAGGAATGAGCATTTGCATCATCTTGAGATGGAGGACTTTTGCTTGGATTGAAATCAACAAGTCTATCACTCAACATCTAAGTGGAAAATTTCATCACTTCTCTACATTATTGTAAAAGTATAGGAGTTGCATCACTACAAGAACGCAACCAATGACTATCCTTAAGAAAAAGGTTTAAAAGGAAAAGGTGCACAAAGGCACAAAAGATTTGAATGAGTTTTATGTTTTTTTAAGTCTTATGAAATTGTTTTGATATGCTTAAGATGTCTTAGCATTTATTTAAAAAAAAAGGTTTTGAAAATCACTTGACAAAGTCAAGGTTTATTGAGAAAGTGGTTCAAGTTTGAAAACAAGAAGGTTTTGAAAAAAGAATAAGATTTTGAAATTTTAAGAAGGGGTGGAGATGAAGATACTATCCCAATGCATAAAATAAATTGAAAGAAATAAAAGGTCTCATTGTAAGGTAGCCCAAGAGGAAGCCTTTGTGTGTGCATTGTGAACTAACCAGGAGAAAGTAAGCACCTGACAAGAGTCAAAACCAAAATCCCATTCCTTTCGAGTAGGCCATAAGCAACAAGTAAACACATGATAAGACAAGCATCAGTTAAAAGAAGAACTCAAGCTATAAGGTCAAAGCTATGTATCAGAGTCAAGTCTTCAAAGGTCAACCAAAAGTCTCAAGTATCAGATTAATCCAATAGCATATGGAGAAGTAACCAAAGTCCATAGGTTCAAGAATCAAACTCCAAGTCAAGCTAAGGATAGTAACCGTTAGTTCAAAGATTAGAGAACCGAGTTTTTTAGAATATTTTCTTTATTAATGTCTTTAAAAGAAAAAGAAAATATCCAAACGGACAAAGGAAAAGAAGCATAAACATAAACAATATGAAATGTAATGCTAAAAATAAAGGCATAAAAGTAAAGATCAAGAAATTAAATGACAAGAAAAGTAAATGACATAAAGTAAAGTTAGCAAAATAATAATGTTAGTATTGATGTTAGAGTTAATGAATCGATTCGGGATAAATTTAGTGTTATGTTAAGCAATCGTAGCACAATCTATTAGGAAGATCATACTATGGGAGGCCGATCAATAACAATTTATGTACCATACATGTTAGAGATATGGTAGAAACCATACTCCTAAAACATGTAGCACAAGTAAAAACCAATGAGGGATCAAGCACTAAGGCAAGGAGATTGGTTCATTACATCAAACAATCTTCATGATAACTTAGGACAAACTTATGCATCAATCCAAAGTACCTCAAATGATCCATCATCAATTGGAAGGTAGATTTGAAATGATGAAAGTTCATCAAGCATCAATCCAAACTTCATGAACAAGATGGACACTAAATCATCCAATTGATCAAGAGAAAAAAAGAAAAACGAGGAGAAGGAGACGAAGAGAGAAACCAAATTGAATCTTAACTTGAGATTCATCTATCATTAATTTCAATCACCTTTCTTGATGGATTAAGGTACTAAACCTATCATCAGCCCAAAGTACTAAAAATGATCCAAATGATCGTTTAATAATAAGTTTGAATTGATGAAGATTCATTCAACCTCATCAGCACCCAAATTCCATTGAGATTGAGGAAGATCTTGATCAACCAAGCCCTAATCCAAGTCAACAGAAGTCAAACAAAATATAAAATGCAATAATATACAAATAAAATACATTAAAATAATTTTTAAAAAATATTTTAAAATGAAAATAAAAGAGAAAATAGCAAAGTAAAATCAAACTATCAAATAAATGGCAAACAAAAGTATAGAAAAATCAGAAATGACTTAAAGTAACTTTAGGAATTTTTGGAATATTTTTTAAAACAATTAAAACAAGATAAATAAGAGAAAATTAAAAGAAAATAGAAAAAATTAAAATTAAAATCTCAAAAAATCATACAAAGTGTAAAATAAGAAAAAATATTTTTAAGAATTTTTTGATAATTTTGAGTGAAAATCTGAATTAAAATGAATTTTATAAAATAAAAGTAAAATAAAAAAATAAACAAAATAAAATAAAAAGAGAAAAAAAGAAGAGCCATCAGATTGAAGTCACTTGGCCAAAGTATGTGCATCCAAGGGATTTGATCAAAAGGAACACGGTAGACCTTAAGTGAAATAACGCGCTAGGTTGCTTACTGGAGTCTAGCAAATGGCAAAGTTAGATCATGAAACCTATGACATTGTGACTGTCTCATCAATGCGATCTCAACTATATTCTACTCTTTCATTTATTGAAAGTGAGCATGGAGAATTTTGGAGAAAACTCAGTGAAAATGAAAACACGAAAAGAAAAATTAAATGCCATACACGATCAATCAAGGCAAGATAAGTTAGGGGAAAGCATCAGAGAGTATTAGGCTACATTGTGGTAACTTGTTTGAGTGAAAACAAAGCCTCTAACTACCTTGTCCAAATATGATCAGAAGCTGCTGCAAGGTGGATTTGGTTAGCATGATTAATAAGCTCTCAAGCCTTGGTTCTTGTTGCTTTAGCTTCAAAGGATGTCGAAGGTGCTAATGGAATCAAGAAATAGAGTTGAAATTGCTTAGAATTTGAAAAAAAAAATCTCAAAATTTAAGTGAAAAGTGTGAGCTCGGTTATGAGGGCTTTCTAAGCTTGAAATTGAGTGCAGAAGCTTCCTCAATTTATAGTTGAGGTGAATGAAGCTCATACGTGTTGTAATCAGTTGCAAACCGTGTGAAATCATGTGCACCAAAGGTGTGATCATTCTTGGTTGTGAAATCACCAAAACGCAACTCAATCCTTTCAATTTTGGGTCGGTTTTGATCCTCGGGTATCACTTAACATCATCATGGACAAAACACGTGCAAAACTTGGCTCAACTTGGAGTAATTTGTGATTTGCAAATTATGATCATGAGCAATTTTTAGTACCATGAGGCTAATTCCAAACCAATGAGAAATCTTGTACACTTGACCTTTAATGCTCATTCTTTTTTCAAAATGATCACATCATAAAAACGAATACAATGCAAAAGTAAATGTTTCATTTGGATGCTTGAGCAAAAAGTTATGAGCTTGTAAAGTTGACATCATGACCTATAATTAGAAGTCAACAAATTCTAAGTCCAAAATGACCTATAACGTCTTCAAACTTTTTGAAATTCTGGTACCAGATACGTGATGTTAAGTGTGATGTCACAACATCAATATCTGCAACATGAACAAGATAATAAAAACACAGAATTGCACACAAGGATTGTTCACCCAGTTCGGTTCAACAACCTACATCTGGGGGCATACCAAGCCAGGAAGGAAGTCCACTATTAGTAGTATCAAATTACAGACTCAACAAACCAGTTGACAATCTACCTAATTTAATCACTACCCAATGACCCTTCTATCTAAGTCCTCCCTAGATAAGAGACTCCATCTCACTCCCAATCATCGCAATGATGTCTAGCAGTTAACAACTCCGCCACTGCATCAACAGCTTGATTACCAACAACTTTTCAACCACAGAAAAGTAGAAGACACACTTCCATGACAATACCTAGACATGACACACATGACTAAGAACAATACTTAGAGTTTCTTAACAGCTTCCTCCAAGAACAATACATCTCTTACCTACAGGCTTCGAGATAAACACGATGACCATCCCACAACCCGGGTGGTTCATCAACCAACACAACCCTTATAATCTATATGATGGTTGGCTTTTTCTAAACTAGGTTACAATGCTTCTATTTATAACTTTTTTCCCAACTGGATTTGGGCCTTCAAATCACAGCAAATCTTCTGCTATAAATCTGCAAAAGATTCTGCTACAAAATAGATCTTCAATTAAATCTTCAATCAGCTCTTCATAATTAACTCTAATTATTCTTCATATCTTTTTGCATTAGCAACAAACTAATCTTATTCATAACTGATTGCAATAGAATATATCTACCCCATGATATTCGCCTGCAATCTCTGATTCTCTTCAGCAGAATATCTCATTCAAACCAGAACCGCGTGCAGCCCTAATACATCATCTCAGACTGATGTTCACAACTGATGTTACGACATCGGGTTTAACATCAGCACACAAATGCAGCCCTTACACCAGAATGTTAACTAAACATAACAATAATGTTAGAAGCTCATGTTGAAACATCAACCATGACATTAACATTGTTTTACCAAAATGTCAGCCAATCTCAAGAACTAACAATCTCCCCCTTTGGCTAACTTTGGCTAAAACAAATATATAAACATTACAGCTCAAATTACATCAGCAATTACAACCCTATACTACTGTTAGAAGTCATGTCTTTTTGCATCAGTAGCTACTGTGTACAGCATCCATGGAGAATCATCTTCTTGGCTAATTTTGAATGATGTTAGGACATCATGTTGGACATAACATCACCATAGCACAGCAACTTCAGGCAGCACATCAGGACCTAAGAAGTAGAAAGTCCTGAAGTCATTTGGTGCACATGAGGAAGAAGATATCTGACACTCCCCCTCAACACAACACATTTCTTTTTCCTTCCAGGACTGACCCAGAACAACTGTAGAAGACTCCTCCAGAAAAGAAATGTTTGCCTATACATAAAAGACCAATGGTGGCATAAGATAATTCTGTACACCTTCATTGATCAGACACTGGGTTTAATCTCTGGCATAAGATGAAACTTAAGAAGTGTCATTCTGCCAACACAAGTCACAACTGTGTTCATAACTCAGGACACAAGTCACAAAGACTCAACACCACCTTAAGGATAGGACATCCTCTTTTACATCTCTAAACCACATCTGGAACTGCAGACTCCAGACACAGCATCTGCACAACCATTTACCAAAACCCTTTTCTTTCTCCCCCTTTTTAGCCACAAATTGGCAAAGGAAGCCTTCACAGAACCAGACCCAAGTAGTGCTCACCCAAAAACGAATAAAAGCCATAAGACTTATGAAACAAGAACACTCACTGGCTGAAGGAGCAAAGAATAACCTCTATAAATAGCTGACCAGTTACTTTGGAATTAACGAGCCTTGAATAGTCAAAGTTCTTGGTCATAGAAACGCTATTTTAGGAACTAAAAACTTCATCCAAATTCAATGTCTACCTTCCAAAACAGTCTTGACCGCCTTTATTGCCTCTAACTGATTCTTACCATAAATTGTGCCTAAACAGTTCCATGCATAGTCGAAGACACGTGTTTCCCCTTATCCTTACACCACCGTCCAAAATAAATCCTTGTTTGGCTCAAGAAAAACATGTCATGTACCATGTTCTGACATCTTATCACACAATGTCTGCTTGTTCACACATTATTAATCCAAGACATCCACAGAAGATTATACATTCCAAACCAATAAAATTGTCTTCAGACTTCTTCTCAGACACATGTGCACACATGATTCACATGACTTGAACCAATAGTCTTAACAACCACTGCCAACCAACAGCCTAATGTCATAACATGTTATCTGACATCATATCCTCATAAGATTCAACCAATCTGTAATCTTCCCAATATATGTACCTTTGCTGCAGAATCCATAGACTAGTACTCCCCTTGTCATGGATAACCAATGCTCTAGATGAAGATGAACATTTGAGCACACTTACTTAGCACATGCATTTTGGTACCATTGTCCCTTTCTACAGAGGTAGTCTTTCCCTATCATACTCTTCATCTTCAGACTTCCTGGTCTACTTCAGTCTTCTCTACATTCTCCATCCAAGGCAGGCCTTCTACTTCATCATTCTCCCGTATGACTATGTAGACGCTCCTTAGGCATAATGTAGGCACCATGCTTCTGAACCATAGCATAATCATCCTTCACCAAGGATCTCCAACCAGATAATGTTCCAACACAAGTTAGAACATCTGCCATACACCAAGACATCATCACCATGATTCTTGATATGCTCCACCAACTGGACTTACTATAGCATAGTAATCCAAAGAACTAGAGAATTAAACGCTTATCCACCTTCAAAAAGAATAATCTCCTTGAGTCTTCAACTCATCACCCTTCTGCCCAAGAGTAATTTGTTCCAAGACTATCCTCAATAATAATCAGCTGCGACACTCTGATTATCTTGAATCTTCGAATCCACTTCTGAGATCAACCAAATGCCACAGTTTGATCACCTCACCCATGAAACCTCATAAGAAAACAGTCAAATGCCACATTTTGACCTTTTTCACGATTATCAGAACTCTCACAAGATATCCTGATCAACCTAAGAACCCAGATCTTCAAGTCATATGAACTACTTGCTCCAAAGCAAGACATCTTGGATTCACCAAGCCTCTTAGTCATCTAACATCTTCTCAAACCACAGCTCCCGCAAACTATATGAGATAGATCTTTTTGAAGCATCCATAACTTCCATTACTGTAGATCACCTCTATCTTAAGCTTATGTGCCATATCACTAGCTGAGACTTCTGATGTTAAGCTAGATGTCAAAACATTATGATATCCAACTGTTGAATTCAGCTCTTCCTTCTGCCACTTAGAAGAGCCTCCTCCCTTTGCAGAAACAGATTTCTATGCTCTCATAGACTTGGTTCAACAATCAAGTTTGAGTAGACAACCTCCATCCTGCTCAGAAACTCCAAAGACTTCAAACCTACCGCATCTGAATCTTCAGAAAATAAGTAGTCCAAGACTACCCCATAACAATACTAATGAAAGCCACTTCCCTTAGTAGAGCCGTCAGTAGAAAGCTAGAGATAACTGCCACTTATCCTCGACCTTCACAACCAGAGCAAAAACCATGCTCCAAACCACTTAGATCATAAATTAACTGATCCAAGCTGTAACCATCAAGATTATGATGTCTTCAAAGTCTTCCATCTTCATCTCCAACAGCACCACCATTTGGACAAGTCATTCACAATACTTTCTAGGAACAGATGCTAAGCAATAATCCCAGGTCAACACCTAGGTGACTTGTGAGCGAATGTAGAACCCCTCCCATGATTCTCCAAACCTCTGATGAAAAGATGTTAAAACCATTGACAGAGCATCCTTACCATAAAAGCTTTCCAAGTAAGGTCAGTGTCTTGATCTTTTACTCCACCCTGAGCAAAGAATTGCATACCACACTCTTCCAGAAGCTTCTTCTTATAAGCACAAGGTTCAGACCTCTTGTCCTTCTGCATACCATAGACAATCTAAAGCAAGCACCAATTGACCACTGGCTGATTTACCATGCTACTGCACACACCTCTTGGAAGCATTTTCCCTATAAAGTTGTCCTCAAGGATCCTCTCCTTCTCTTCTGCTATCAAGATTACTACCTTTTCTACAACCAGCCCATCTGAGGTGCTATGACATTATAAACATCATCTCAACCAATGTTCAACTTCACAGCTTCAATGATCCTTCAAAACAGCTACAATCTAATAGAACTTTGACTCAGCATTTACCATAGACTGCTGATGTGTAGCGCGATGTCGAGGCATATTAAGCTCAGCTTCTTTCTTGATGAAACTTCCTCCCCATTAGGTCACCACAACTAGGCTTAAGAGATAACTTATCAAGATCTTCACTCCCGCATGAAAGATTTGACAGTGATACTCTTTTTGCTTTGGCTCTACCCTCTTCTTTCACCATCAAGAAAGATGATAAAGAAGGAATCACTGTTCTGAACAGATTGGTCTTCAATGTCTGACTTGAAGTATGTTCTTCTTCTGATCCTTCCATGTCAACCAGTCTTTTAGAAGATCCATTCACCTTATGAACACTTCTCTCCCAGACAAGGATAAGAGATAATCCTCAAGAAACTTTGGCATCTCAACCGGTTGAAGCTGTCTTGAATAAACTACAACATCATAGAATATCCTGCTGAGGAGACCAAACCCTAATGTCTTTCCAAGAGAATATCTTCCTAGAATCTCAACACCAGAGATACAAGAACCAACCAGGGTTACAACAGATACCATGCAGTGGAACACATAACAACTCCTCAACAACCTTCAGGCACTACTCAAAAATCCTTGCACACTATCAGCATAAACCACGTGCCAACAATACTATATCATGAATAGTCCATCCTTCACTCCAAGGGATCATCCAAATAACTCTCTTCCTTGCTCATGAGCCAGAAAGTATCTACCCTAGAACTCATCCAGAAACAGACAGGATGCCTGCTCTGATACCAATTGAAATTCTGGTACCAGATACGTGATGTTAAGTGTAATGTCACAACATCAATATCTGCAACATGAACAAGATAATAAAAACACAGAATTGAACACAAGGATTGTTCACCCAGTTCAGTTCAACAACCTACATATGGGGGCATACCAAGCCAGGAAGGAAGTCCACTATTAGTAGTATCAAATTACAGACTCAACAAACCAGTTGACAATCTACCTAATTTAATCACTACCCAATGACCCTTCTATCTAAGTCCTCCCTAGATAAGAGACTTCATCTCACTCCCAATCATCACAATGATGTCTAGCAGTCAACAACTCCGCCACTGCATCAACAGCTTGATTACCAACAACTTTTCAACCACAGAAAAGTAGAAGACACACTTCCATGACAATACCTAGACATGACACACATGACTAAGAACAATACTTAGAGTTGCTTAACAGCTTCCTCCAAGAACAATACATCTCTTACCTACAGGCTTCGAGATAAACACGATGACCATCCCACAACCCGGGTGGTTCATCAACCAACACAGCCCTTATAATCTACATGATGGCTGGCTTTTTCTAAACTAGGTTACAATGCTTCTATTTATAACCTTTTTCCCAACTGGATTTGGGCCTTCAAATCACAGCAAATCTTCTGCTATAAATCTGTAAAAGATTCTGCTACAAAATAGATCTTCAATTAAATCTTCAATCAGCTCTTCATAATTAACTCTAATTATTCTTCATATCTTTTTGCATTAGCAACAAACTAATCTTCTTCATAACTGATTGCAACAGAATATATCTACCCCATGATATTCGCCTGCAATCTCTGATTCTCTTCAGCAGAATATCTCATTCAAACCAGAACCGCGTACAGCCCTAATACATCATCTCAGACTGATGTTCACAACTGATGTTACGACATCGGGTTTAACATCAGCACACAACTGCAGCCCTTACACCAGAATGTTAACTAAACATAACAATAATGTTAGAAGCTCATGTTGAAACATCAACCATGACATTAACATTGTTTTACCAAAATTTCAGCCAATCTCAAGAACTAACACCTTTCATGGCTTTCCAAACATAATTGGCCTTTGATCCTTGAAACAAACTTGTAGAGGGCATCAAATATGATAATTGGAAAAAAAAACCACCTATAAAAGTTGAAAATTCAGAGAGTTATGACCTTTGAAGTTAGGCAAATATCACTTGAATTTAAGTCAAATTTCACTAAGTTCATAAAGTGACCTCTAATGTTTCCAAATTTTTGATGATCTTGCAAGAATAAAGGGGTCTTGGCTTGTAAAGAGAAGTTGGAGGGGATGTCAAGCAGAGTCATATGCCCAAAGGATCAGTAAAAAATGTTGAAGTATGAAGAAGTTATGATATTTTAAAGTTGGACTTGAAATGCTGACTTTTTAGGTCAAATCTCTTTGAATGATCTTGCAACCTTGGACTTTTTCTTGTATTTCAAGGTACATTGATGATCACATGAACTCAAAATGATGTATTCTTGATTTTCCTTTAATAACACTTGCAATGGATTGAGGAAACTTATTGATGAAGACATGGAAATAAACACATGAACCTTTAAAGTTTCTTCAGAAACAAGCTATCAAACATTGAAATATCTTTGATCAAATGAAGTTGAATAATGCTTGAGACCCTATGCTTTGAGATTAGAGGTCATGCTTTGATGAATAGCCTTTGAAAATCAATGGTTGGCCACACTTTGATTTGAGGAATTCAAACTCTATCTAAGGAGACAATCACTTGATGCTCTTGATTTCAAACCCCACCTTGCAAAAGAAACAAAAAGGATAAGGCATATTTTTGTATTTTGATGAATGGTTAGTGAATTATAAAGCATATAAATACAAAAATAAAAGATAGACAAAGAGGTGTTTGATGATCTCTGCAAAGGCAAATCCAAGGATGAGAGGGTTAGGAGACAACCAAGTTTGTGACCTTGATGTATTGCAAAGATGTAAATGAGGTGGGCTCTTAGGGGTAAAAATTAGGGTATGACAAGAGTCTGGTAGTGTTTAGTATAGCTCGCTCATGTGACAACAAAATATAAACAAATTAGTTGATACCTCATACGACAGACATGTATAAAAAACTTAAAGTTAAACATAAAATACATATACCTCACCCTGTCATAATCGTAAGGCCACATGCTCAGCATACTTTGTAAGCACAGACCAGTCGATGGGTCCTCCTAGGAATCCTCCAACAGTGTGCACATAGGGCTCAGTCGAAGGAGCCGCAACCTCCGTGTCAGCAGTAACTATAACACCCTTCTATACCCTTAAACAATAATTAGATATTTTAATTAGAAAACATAACCACAAGGGTGTCACACACATCAAAACACATAACCTGCTACGTAACATGGGTTACCACAAAAATAAATTCAAATGCACATATTTATACCTGGGATGTTACACGACATCCAACACATTTGATTTGTACTTGGGATGTTACACAACACCCAATGCATCTGATTTGGGTGAAGTACTTGTATAATAAGGCCTTCAGTACCTGTCTTTGCATGCTCACCCAAGAATTTACGTTATTATCGCAATGTAATCACTAATAAATATACAACAATAGCATTGTAACTCAAGACATTAAGTCTCATGAATTTTAACTTAATAGCATAATCAAAAGAGTATTACAATCAACTCAAAACAACTTAAAAATCTCAACAACATAAAAAGTTTGTACCTTCGACAATAATAATACAAAAATCAAATCAAGCATTTGTCCCAACCCGATGTTACATGACCAGAGCAAGGAAACACTAAATAAAAGTGATAAACTACATAAATAACTCCAAGGTTATCTTCCACTTACTTCAGCAATGTTACTCTTGAGTATCTGCACGATGCCCATGTAAAGGCAACATTCAAACAGAAGGGATGAGAATACGATTCAATAATAACAGTAAAAGACAATCGAAAGTAGATTAATCTAACAACATCACACACCAAATACAACTACCAAATTATGAACGCACGGGTTCATTGCACTCCATGATCCCCACCATAGGATTGATTCCCTCTTGGAACCGGAGCACACCAAATCGCTACCATCATCATAGGTAATGCTTCAGTAATCCCCTATAATAGGAATTAGCTACTCGTACCCGATCCATCACAATGGGATCGAGGCTCGCCAAAACTCGTTACCATCACCATAGGTAACGCTTCACTAATCCCTCATAATAGAAATTAGCTACTCGCACCTAATCCATCACCATAAGATCGATGCTTGCAAATAAGAACCAAGTTCCAACAACATGAATTCATGGACTCTCAACATGCAACAACAACAATAACAACAACACATACACATTGTCCCCTCTTCTGACCGTGTATGCCAGCAACAACATAATCACCATCAAAATAGCATGCATATATTTGAATATACAACATCATTAATACATTAACAACATTATCATGACATCATCAACATATCAACATCATTATCAAACGACATTATCACAACAATGCATTAATTCATTAACTGAACATATAAACAATCAACTCCACAAACATAGTAGATATAAGAATAATATATAAACTTTTGACCTATCACTATTATGCTATGTCTCTGAGTATTATATTTCTAACGCTCCTAACGGGGCATCATTTGGACTTACGGGTCAAAAGTTATGAGGTGAAACGTCAAAGCATGTCATAGTTAAAAACAACATATGAACAATCAAATACAATTATGGCACAGTAGGTACATGGATAATATTCAATCATCTCATTAACCACTACCATATTATAGGTCTGATTATTAGCTTTCTAACGCTTCAAACGGGGCGTCATTTGGACATACAAATCAAAAGTTATGATCAAAACATTAGATGGATTTTCCAAAAATTCTAGTTTTTCAATGTTACGGGATTTTCACCCAAATCTCATCTTCAACCCCTCAACCAGTCCCAATTTTATTCAAAATCATCTCTATAAGTTATCTAACAAGAACAACACATATATCATGGTAATTAACATCAATCTATCAATATTTCTCATGATTCAACTACTTAGATTCATACCCTAATTCACCCAATTCTATCAATTTTCATGGATTCACTTGATCTCAAGGACACAACAACAACACATCATCACACACAATTTTGATTCATATCATGGCACATGAAAATAAAATTATCATCACAATTGCATTAAGAATTCATCATAACACAAAGAAGATTAAACCTTAGTCTACCCTCAATCCATACCCCTATTGTTGAACCCAATTCCCACCCTTACCTTAGATTTCATGCAAAAATTCTGAATTGGAATCTTCACTCTCCTCCATTGATTACCCTGCCTCTTGCTTATTCTTGCCCAAGCACTCTTTCTCTTTTCTCCCCATTTTTCACGTATGATGCAACTGACTTTTCTTATTCCAATTTTCCTTTTTCTAATAATAATATTCCTCCTAATTGTGTTTTCCCTCATTAACCCCAACTTACCCTCATGTAATTACCTCTTTGTCCCTAAAATCTCTACATATACTATTTATTTTATTTTCACTAATTAATATAATAAAACAAATAAAACATTATTTTTAATTACCAAAACAACTCTAAATTATTCTACTCACTTCTATCATCTCTCTCTACCCCTAACTCTAGGACACATACCCCGCCAACACCCAATCATAAAATAAATCATCAAAATGCATAATTCAAACAATTAAAATATAATAAAATATCTAATAAAAAACGGGGTGTTACAACTCTCCCCCACTTAAAAAAATTTCGCCCTCGAAAATTACCTAAGGAAAACATTGTCGGATACGACTCTCTCATCTGATCCTTACCCTCCCAAGTCAAGCTTCCACCAGCCGGTCCTCCCCATACTACCTTCACCAAGGCAATATCACTACCACGCGATTGCTTCACTTCTCGATCCTCTATACGTATGAGTGATATCTCAACAGTCAGGTTATCTCTCACCTCCATCTCATCCACATGAATCACATGGGACGGATCCGAAATGTACCTCCTCAACTGAGACACATGAAACACATCATGAAGATTTGCAAGTGGCAACGACAAAGCAATCTAATAGGCTACCAATCCTATCTTCTACGAAATCTGGTATGGACCATCAAAACGCGGTGTGAGCTTTCGAGACTTCAAAGCTCTACCAACACCAGTTACCGGAGTAACTCTAAAAAACATACGATCTCCCTCTTGGAACTCAAATGATTTCCTCCTCTTATCATGGTAACTTTTCTGACAACTCTGCGACGCTTTCATCTTCTGTTGGATCATCTTGATCTTCTCAGTCGTCTGGTGAACAATCTCAGGTCCGAGTACAACACTATCGTCTGACTCATACCAACATAAGGAGTCCTACACCTCCTACCATACAATGTCTCGTATGGTGTCATTCCAATACTAAAATGAGATCAACTTACTCTAAGAATAATTTTTTTTAATTTATTCTAAATTATAGAATTAAATTAGATTTAATCGAATGATTAATTAAGTAAAATACTAATTTAATTCTTAGGTAAGATTCAATTTAAAGATTATAATTTGAAGTAAATTTAAAAAAATTTATTCTTTAAGTAAGTTGAAATATATATATATATATATATATATATATATATATATATATATATATATATATATATATATATATATAACCAAATATGTTAATTATATGTTATTAGTTTACATGTCTTTACCATATACGTCATGGGGTATACATATTCTTTATATGAATACTGTTAACAGCTGTGTGTACAAATTCTATTAACGAATTATACGCTAATGATTTTTAAGTGAAAATAAAATCCCTGTAATGAAAATTATAAATTATATCATAGACGTACACACATCGTACAAACTACAAAGTTAGAGATAACCTAAAATTAATAACAATAAAATTTATAAATAAATATGAAAAAAGAAATATCCATTTTCAACGGTGTCCACTCAACATTTATTATTTATCTATCATATAAGAAAATTAGGTGTTCTTAAAAATCCCTATTTACCCTTCTTATTCCATAATCATCCACGTGGCATGATTTAACATTAAACAATCAATTTTATTGTTTTAATTATTGTTTTAACATTTATAAATGCAATTAATAAATTCCAATTAATAATAAAATAATTAAAACACAATTCAGCATTCCTCATTCAACGCACAGATTAAAACTGTTTCTCTTCCATCAATCAAAACTGCCTTTCACCCATTACAACCACGATCAAAGATGAAACTCATGTCTCATATCCATCCCCTCTATGTTCTCTCTTCTGCTCCATCCGATTACGATGGTATTTTTTCTTCGTTGTCAACCTCTGTTTTTACTCTCACAAAAATCTTCTTCTGCATACCCATAAATTGTTATTACAGATTCCTTTTTTATTTTAATAGGTGACAAAATCATACATCAAGTTTAACGATTCTCAATGATGGACCAACATTCAGATCTATTTTATGCATTCAGATCAATCAATTATGTTTATTTTTTTTATTTTTGTGGTTGTTGCAAGCAATCATAACAGGATGCTAATTGTGTATTTTGTGTGGATTTGTGACAGATAAAGGCAGCAAAAGGGGATTCAAAAGGGCTCCACTCAATTTCTATTTCAAGTTTGTATGATTTTACTGATTATGGGTGCAAATTTGTCTTTTTAATTTTAAAAAATTGAAAAAGGAAAAGTGATATGCAATGAAAGGGTGTATAGAAAGTTTTGTTTCGTACATGGTTGAATGTTTTATTGTGTTGTGATTCAAGTGCTAAAAATATGGTTGAATGTTTAATATATGGTGAACTATTTTATAACATGCATTATGTTGATTGACGGATCTATTTGAGGAGAAATAGGATTGTAAGCATAAGCAGTGTAGATATTATTTTGTTCAACTTTTTAAAGTAATTTAGATGATTACTGTATTGCTTTAAAAATTACTTTATGATGACTTTTGAATTGTGATACACTTCATTTTATATTTCTTTGAATTAGACTTTTGAATTGTGACACACCATGTGATACACTTTCTATTTTTAGTTCGGTTCAATTGTATTTTCTCTGTTTAAGTTTTATTGCTTTGTACTTTTAATTTCTTTAGTTATTAAGTATGACGATCTCTTTAATTTTTTATTTAAGTACTTATTTTTACTTTGAGCACTGATTTTTATCACTGCATAGAGTTGTTTATGATGCATTGTCCAAACTCAGACTATTGAGGAGACTAATTCAAAGATTTGAAGAAATTTCTGACATGTGATTCATTGTGACCTTGTGGGGACCAGATCTAGATCTGAAATGGTTATGGGTTCTCAGCTTTCTTTTTTCTCAATTCATCGAAAGCTTGCAATTCGATGCTATGTGGGACACCCTAAGATCACAAGAGTCACACTACGAGGTACTATCTTAGTATTTTCTTAATCAAGAATCTTACAAATATTCGTATATGCTTGCTGACATAATTTTTATCGCTTTAAATTAGGTTGGGAAGTTTGAAAAGAAAAATAGCAGTCTACCTTCTCCTTTTGATCCTTCTTTAGAAGAATTTGATATGAGTACATTGCAGGTAAAATGTTCATTTTTTTCTTAAGCAATATTTCTTGTGCTGTAATTTTTATTTAGTCAAAATATGTGATAAAATCTCATGTGTTGTTCTTCATTTGCGGTTTTTGCATCTATTTTCTTTTGAAGTAATGTTGCATTTCTAACAATTTAGATAAGATATAATAAAGTAAAAAGTAATATTAGATAAATCTAGATTGAATGTTAATTGTATATATCTTCAGTAGTATTCACACGCTTTCAACTTTCAATGTCTTGGTTAAACATTGTCGTGAAAATTTCGTTCATTTGTTTCATTGTTCTTCTGATGCAAATTGTAGATCATAATGAATGAAGATTTTGAAGAGCTGAAGGAACTAGGTTCTGGTACCTTCGAAACGGTATATCATGGAAAATGGCGAGGAAAAATGTTGCCATTAAGAGAATAAAGAAAACCTGCTTCACCGGTCAGTCGTCTGAGCAAGAGAGACTGGTAAAGATAATATTATCGCATTTTCTTAAAAGTGTTTCAATGATAACGATAATATTTTAAGAGATGTGAAATGAAATCATATATGCTTCTTTTTCAGACTGTTGAGTGATGGTGGAAAGCCGATATTCTTTCCAAGCTTCATCATCCGAACATGGTGGCATTTTATGGCGTGGTGCAGGATGAACCGGGAGGAAATAGAAACGGTTACGGAGTATATGGTTCATGGTTCTCTTAGGCATGTGTTACTTTGCAAGGATAGGTAATTCATATTGAATAAGAATCGTAATGAGTGTATGATGATGAGTCTCTCATTGTGTTTAACGAATGGATATAACTCTAAGAATCCTTGCATGGTTTTTCTAATGTACAAGCAGCAAGTCGCTTTCCTGGACGATATGGATTTGATGATAGGCCCATGCAAACAATGACTGAAGTGGCTGCTAATGGTTCTGTTGTGTTTGGAAAACCAGTTGCACACCCAATAAATGATGACATTTATATTAACAACAACATTGAAAAGGCTATACTTCATGGATCTCAGTAAGAAAGAAAGTTTCCTTCCCATTATGTGATGTAATTTATGTTCGTTGAATTATTCAAACTAATTTAAACAGTATAACTGCCAAAGAAGTTGAGTATCAGGTTGATACATGCTACTTACCAAGGATAAATATGCCTTATATAAATTTCTATATAATACTAATCACAAGAAATTATTGTGTTCGATTTTCTACAGGTAGTTGTTATAGAACGGAAGGCTTTTTAACAACATCAAAGTCTGTTTGGATAAAATGATCGAAGAAGTGAAAGTAACGTCTTGGAAATGGTTGAGAATCAAAAGCAAAAGTATGTACTATATCCTTTTTCAATGGTGTTTGAATCCTCGGGCATGTCTTTGTATGTATGGTTGCGAACCGTGAAAATTTTATCGCTACTACTGTTTCTTTCTATTTCTGTAGCAATGTGGTGAATCAGTCCTCTTCTATCGTCAAGCATGCGGTTTGCTGGGTTCCATTGCTAAATGAGTTATTTAGTCTATTTAAATGAAGTATGGTTAAAATTCTGATTTTGTGTTTAATGTTGGCCGTGGTGGAAAGTGGATAATCATCTCAGGGGTATGTTTTGTGTCCGGTTGATTTTCCTGCTCTGCCAATATGTGGTTTGGTGATGTGGTGTTGATCTCTTAGGTATAGTTAAACATAATCAAGAAGTCATTGAGTTTTTTTATGTTTTCTGTATGTTGTATCTCTAAGTTACTTATAGGTGTCGTACCTCAAAAAATACGATCCTCGCGATGGACGCGGAAAAAACTGTTCGAAACAGAGTCGCCACCGAACTTTATTTATCCCAAGTTAGGGAAAGGAAAATATCGATAAAACCTTTAAAAGGATAAGAACATGGTCGTCGCAACCAAATTTGGGCTCAGGAGTCGGTTACGCAAGAGGGAAGGTATTAGCACCCTCTACGTCCGTTGTACTCAACGGGAACCTCTTGATTCGATTCGTGAGAAAGGTTAGCTTGGTTTGTTTGTTTATCTTCTAAAGGATTTGTTTCTAAGGGGAAAATGGGTGGTTTTTTTATTAGTGTGCTCGGCAAGGATTAGAACCCTTGTGCCTACGTATTCCCTCGTGCAATGGGAAAGTCAGAGCATTCGTAGTTCGTGAGACTACGGTTAGTTTGTGTTTTTTAAACGAACGAGTGTTTAATTCGCATTCTAACTGCTAAACGTTGGCTTGTCTGCTCGCTAGGGGAGGCTGAAGCACTAGTTTATATGCGCGGAAGAATGGACTAAACAATGTTCTTTATGAAAAGAGTTTTAATCTCACGGCGGCGAGGAGTTGGATTAATGTGTTCGTATTTTGATTGTGTGACGATTACTCGAACTTAAGAAAGATTCCTCGGGCCTAAGCAATCGGGAAAGCGAGTCGAAGAACCTGCTCTCTCTCTTTTTCGCCCTTAATATGAAAGAGTTTTAATATGGTTAGCGTATGTTAAATAGATGACAATTACTTGAACTTAAGAAAGATTCCTCGGGTCCAAGTAATCGGGAAAGCTAGTCGAAGAACCGACTCTCTCTCTTTTTCATCCAAGTGTTTAAGAAAAGAATATTTGATTTGATTTATTGTAAAAAAGGGTTTGATATGTAATCACGTTATGGATCTTTTAAAGAAGACAACTGCTTGAACTTAAGAAAGATTTCTCGGGCCCAAACAATTAAGGAGAAGAATCGAAGATTCCATTCTACTCCCTTTTCTTCTTTTATGAAATAGTATTTAAGTGTTGTTTAAATGTATTGATTTGATTTGAAAAAATGCTCGATGTTGATCGAGGTTTGAATGTGCGTGCGAAATGGTTGAGGACTAATGGAAAGGAGGTCTTATGGTTTAAGGTAAGGTTGATTGCGGGGAAAAAGCACTCGACTTACAAGAGGGGAAGGAACTTGATATGTGAATCAAGTGAATGCAGGAGATTAATTTGATTTGGAAAATACTTGACGTTGGATCAAGCTTGTTTATTGTCATAAAAAGGGGTTGATTTTAATCTTATGGGAGAGGGGTGTAATTAATCAAGTGGAAATAATCGAGTCATGATTAAAGTGAGCCAATCACATACACGCATACAAACCAAAGTGAAATGTGCAACAATTATCGTTGTATAAAGCCCAAGAGGAGGCTATATGAGGTTGATTGCGATCGTGAAAACAATCGACTTACAAGGTATTGAAAAGGGCTTGACATTAAGTCAAGGTATTAGTTTGAAAAGAGTTGTTTTGGTTTGGACAAGCATATTATGAAAGACAAACATATAATTAGAGCATGAAAAATCCACATGGAAAAAGATAAACCTCACAAAAAAATCACAAATAAAATAGGGGAGAAATATAATCAAACATGTTAGTATAATTAGTATCCTAAATTCCTAAGGTTAATCTAAGGAGGGGAAATTCTAAATTAAATCAATATGTTTTTTAGATTTTTAGAGAAAAGGTAAAAATCAAATAATTAATCAAATTAAACTAAAATATTTAATAAAATTAACTATTAAAGTTAATTAGTATTAAATAAAGTGGTTTAATAAAATTAATCATCAATTTATTTATTAGCAAGAGTTAAAAGTATTGAATTTTTAGGGTAAAAGAAATTGGACTAATAGAATTAATTAAGTTAAAATCAAATATTTAATAAAACTAATTATGAAAATAATTAGTTAGTATTAAATAAATAATTTTAATGAAATTAATTAATTAGCAAACAAATCTTTAGGTTTTTCTAAAATCATTATTTTGGTTTTTTAATAAAAGTTAATAAAATATTTTTGGATTTTATTATTTTTTGGTTCATTTTCAATATTAAAAATATTATACCTAAAATTAAAATTAGTAATCTTAAAAATTAAAATCACTAATTCTAAAAATTAAGAATAATCATTCTAAAATTCATATTACTAATCGTAAAATCTCAAATTACTAATCCTAAGATCAAAATAAATAATTCTGAAATTAAAATACCTATTAATCTAAATCACTAATCATAAAAATCTTTAAAAAAACTAAACTTTGGGCCAAACCAAAAGAATGGGACCAAGCCCATCCAAGACAACCCGGGTCGGACCAGCTGGAGGTCCAAAACCCGGTTCAGTCAAAGCCATGAAAAAGGAGGGTTGGAGAAACCCTATCGGCTATCACACACGCATACGGCTGGGAAAAACATGAAGCAACAAACAGAGACAATGAAGGCGAAGAGAAACAAGCATCGTGAAACTTCAAACACGCTTCTACTACCAGCTCCTAATCCTACTTCCCAAGCCTCACTCGTTTTCTCTTCTTTTCTCTCTCGCGGTTCTCTCTGAAACAAATGAAACAAAAAAGAAGCGAATTCAAGTTCAGAAAATGATCAAAAGAAATACTCCAAACAAAACTCGCTGCTTTGGTGCTCATCTTTTACTCTTGTTCTTCGACTCACTCTTCTCGTGATGACTTTCTCTCTCGATCTCGCTCTTCTTGGTTTGGAACTCTGGATCGGGATGTCAACAGTGGCGACGGATTGTCTCGTCGGATGTGATTGTGTTGTTGTTGGCATGGTATTTCGGTTTCTGCTTAATGGAATGGGAGGGTATAAGAATGAAGATGATGGAAGGTGATTTCAGTGTTTGTGCAAATGTTAGTGTGCACTGATCTGTTGGTTTTAATGTATGTTGTGTTGACATTAACGAAAAGTGGAACCAGTGTTATGAGGTCTTGATGTCAAGAGTCATACGTTGTCTATGAAGAGTAGCTTGTGAGGTTTATGTCGATTTTGGAGGTGTAGGTTGTCGAAGAAGAAGGTGAATCATGATAGCTTGTGAAATCAGTTATTGTTTGAGGCAATGACTGAGGTTAATGTTGTTGACGGTTCACGGCAATGGTGATGTGAAGGTTGTGGTTTTGTGTGGTGGTTCATGGTGTTGGATGTTGTTCAGTTTTGTCATCGAAAATAAGTTGTGCGCGATGGTTAAGTTGTGTAGATTCACACATGGGGGTGAGGAACAAACAGAGGGAGTATATGTTTAGTATGGTGGTGGTATTGCCGGGAACCGCAATAGGTTTTATTGTGTGAGTTGTTGTGAGGGTATGGTTTATGAAGAGGATTGTTTTGAAGGTATGAAGTTTTGCGGTTATGGTGTTATTTATGTAGAAGAAGATTTGATGGAGTTTTAGTTAAGGAGATGATGCCGCCATCTAATGGTGCTTCTGGGGAGTTAAGGTTGTGTTGGTTTTATGGTCCAAGAAAAAAAGATTTTCTGAGTTGTTGCGTTTCAAATAAGGTTTCTGTGTTTTCATTCCATTCTCAGAATTTTTTCTCAATTTTTTCTCCCCTATTTTTTCTTCTGCCCTCCTTTTAAAATTGATTCAAGATTCTTGGGTAAGCTTTCAGTACAACGGATTTGTCTTGTAATGTTGATAAGTCAGTCTCATGGCAGGTTTTGTTGTTCCATTTTTATGCAAATCTTGGTTGGTGGAGTCGGCTGTAGTGTATCAGTGTTGCAGGGAGGTCTGTGGTGTATGGTACAGAGCTTGGCTTGTAGCAAGATGGAGTAGCAAGAGGCGCAGGGTGGTGCAGAGTCTATGCTTTCATTTTCTTTTGTAATTTAATTTAGTGCCAAAAAAAACTAAATGGGCTTATTGTGAGATGGGATTTGAAAAATGGGCTTGGTTCCATATCTTGTAGAAACTTTTTGTTTATGTAAGCTTTTTCTAATGAAAAAAATAATAAGTGAGTTTATTGGAATAAATGAATTGGACACTAGAAAATGGATTTGGAAATGACTTGGTTTTTTAAGGTGGATAAATGGATTTAGAAGAATAGGTTAAATGGATAAAATTGAATTTAAAGTGGAATTGACAAAATGGATATGAAATGAAAAATGGTTTAGAAATGAATTTGGACAAATGGATTGGATAATTGGATATGAATTGAATTGAAAATTGTTTTGAATTAAATGGATATTAAGAGAAATGGTTATTTGGACTATTTAGTAAAATGGATAATGAAAATGGATAGTCGAATGAAAAATTGGATTGAAAAATGGGTAAATAACAAAATGGTTACGGGAATGGATATTTATGAAATGAATGGATATTTATATTGGATAATGAGATGAAATCACAATGGATATGGAAGTGGTTCAAAAAACGGATATTTGGATTCAAAAGTGGTTTAGAAGAAAAAGGATGTACAGAGGTCATTTATACACAGGTATGACAAATTTGGGGTATGACAGATGCCCCTATCTAATTGTCTTGAACCCGAGAAAATGAACTGCTGTATGACGTTCATTTTTAGGGTGAAAGTCAATTAGATATAAGAAGACCCCAAAATTTGTCTGTCAAAAGGTAAAGTGTAAGAGCTAACAGAATGAGGTAGCGAGGTTCCAAATTGAACAAAATAACTTGAGATTCTCTGGGTGGTCGAAGCAGCACCTTATTCATTAAGGTTCCTCGATGATACCAAAGTAGTATCTCTGTGGGCCGACGATTCTCTGGGTCGTAGAAGCAGTCCCTTATCCATTAAGGTTCCTCGATGATACCAAAGCAGTATCTCTGAATGCAAACGATTCTCTGGGTCGTCGAAGCAGTCCCTTATCCATTAAGGTTCCCCGATGATACCAAAGCAGTATCTCTGAAGGCAGACGATTCTCTGGGTCATCGAAGCAGTCCCTTATCTATTAAGGTTCCCCAATAATACCAAAGCAGTATCTCTGAAGGCAGAAGATTCTCTGGGTCGTCGAAGCAGTCCCTTATCCATTAAGGTTACCCGATGATACCAAAGCAGTATCTCTGAAGGCAGACGATTCTCTGGGTCGTCGAAGCAGTCCCTTATCTATTAAGGTTCCCCAATGATACCAAAGCAGTATCTCTGAAGGCAGACGATTCTCTGGGTCGTCGAAGCAGTCCCTTGTCCATTAAGGTTCCTCGATGATACCAAAGCAGTATCTCTGAAGGCAGACGATTCTCTGGGTTGTCGAAGTAGTCCCTTATCCATTAAGGTTCCTTGATGACACCAAAGCAGTATCTCTATGGTATATTTGCTGGGGGATAGTTGAGCAAGATTCCTGTCGGAGGAAATGTGCTGGCTCTGCAGGGGAAAGCTCACAAGAAACTTTCTAGGATATCCTCTGCTTGGGGAGCACTGACAGCAGCTGTTGGGGATTATCATTATCAACTGCATGGTTGAAGAATGACTTGCTGGGGAATAAAATTCTGAGAGCACGTGCGGGATATCAATTCTCTTTAGAAGAATACTACCGACTTTGATGAAGGACTGGCCAAGATGCCTGTGAACTGATCCTGGATCCTGTTATGCTATGTTAGGGATGGAAATGCCATGCACTGCAAAATACACTGAAACACATGCTAAGATGCAACTGCTAGGGAATCCAATGCATGTTTGATATGATAATGCTTGATATGATTGTGTAATGTTATGCTAGCATGCTATGCATGTGACGATGCAAATGATCGGGCGCGCTGGGGATAGGTTCATTGTCGGGGGTATCACCAGGGATTGGATTTGGTAATTGCCAAATGAAATTGGACTTTGGTTATTTTGGTGTTATGAGGATGCCAACGACGGTGGACTTTTACTGGTTGCCAATGAAGACTGGACTTTGGGTCAAACTTCTGGACTAAAACTGGATTGGAGGATAGATTACCAGACGAGAACTGGTGTTTAAACTTTTGTTTGTCAGACGAGAACTGACTTTTGGATTGATTTTCCAGACGAGAACTGGACCTTAAAATGATTTTCCAGTCGAGAACTGTACCTTAAAAGATTTTCCAGTCGAGAACTGGACCTCAAAAGATTTGCCAGGAGGGAACTGGACCTTAAATAATTTGCCAGACAAGAACTGGACCTGGATTGCCAAGCTAAGTTGGACTTTTGGATTGCCAAGCTAAGTTGGACTTTGGATTGCCAAGCTAAGTTGGACTTTTGGGTTGCCAAGCTAAATTGGACTTTGGATTGCCAAACTAAGTTGGACTTTGGATTGCCAAACTAAGTTGGACTTTGGTGTTAAGTTTTGCGATACCAGGCTTTGAGACGTCTAATATTGTTGGAAGGTTAGGCTTGAGGTATGATGCGCATGTCTATGCAATGAGCGAAGCGACATGACTAGTGATTTATGCAATGATATGAAGGTTTCAAAGGATGCCCCAGTAGAGGATAATGGAAGGATAGGTTCCTATGTTACAAGGTTTCTTGTCAGAAGGAAGGCAAAAGGTTATTTTTGTGGGGTGATAGCATGATTCCCCGACACTCGTCTTGAACTCAAAGGTCACTTGATGGTGTTCGCTTGAGCAGATTGAAAGCATGGGGAGATTTGCCCCTGTGTGGCTCATCTTGCCCCAGTCTGGGTCTATGAAGAATTTCTCCTTGATAGGAAATTGGAAGCAGTTGTACCGTGAGATGATCTCGAGATGGCTTGCCCCAGAATTCCAAATCGTGAAAGGATTTGTCCTTGAAAGGAAGTTGGAAGCAGTTGTACCATGAGATGAACTCGAGATGGTTTGCCTCAAAATTCCAAGTCGTGAAAGGATTCTTCCTTGATTGACTGGCTCTTGGAGTATTTGGTTTCGAAGTACCCTTGAGGTAGCCTGTCCTAGAATGAGCGTTGGAGCGACTTAACTTGTGTTGATTGAACATTGGAGGGGTTTTCCTTTAATCAAAAGAACCTCTGGGTGGTCTGCCCCTGGTTGGTAGATTCTTGAGGTGATTTACTCTGATCAACCTGTTCTTGAATGATTTTCCCCATAATCAACTAATGCTTTCGAGGACTTGCTTTAAACTGACTGATTCTATAACATTGGATGTCAATGCCCCTGTTCCATAGGGTTATGAGGTGTTTTCAATTCCTGCCAACATTGTTGAATGACCCAACTCTCTTTGATTGCTCCTTGTTGGAATTTCCTTGATGTCAAACACTGACTTGCAGTCAAAATTGTTCGTTCACAAATGGTAATTTTAATACGATGCTCATGCAAGTTTTTATAAAAAAAAATCAACCATTATCAGAATGATGTGATAGTGTGTGACGGATGAATCACTAGTCCAAACGTGGTGCTGATTTAGCTGGTGTGAAAGATATAGCAAGAATATGACACCAATTCAGAAGATTAGCAAATCTCTAGGAGTCAGTTTACGCAACCTTGCTGTAGTATGCTTTCAGAATAAACCCCGCCTCAATTAGGTCTTTTGAGGGTTATAACGTGGTCTGGTTCACGGTTATAGAAACAAAGGATATAAGGCTCAAAGTGTGTTTTGTACCCACCCTTTCTTCGTGATGTTCTCCAGTCCTACGTTCAGTTGACTCTGCACATGTTTGTCCTTCAAATGGGGTGACGGTGTAAGCGATGAATGATTCAAGGTTTGCTCGAAATGGCACTCACCTTATTTTGTTTTGATGGGTGTCAGTGACCCTTTGATTTTGATAAGGTGGCCACTAGATCTTGTTTTGTTTTTGTTGAGGGTTCGAGGGCCTCTTTTGTTTTTTAATCCCTATCTTTTGCATGGACTGATTTCGCTTTTCGAGTCCATCAGAGTTTCCTTGATTTTTTCCTAAGTCTCCTTTGAGGTGCTCGACTTAGCAGGCTTTTGTTTTTTTTGTTTTTTGTTATTAAGGCTTGTGACTGCCAAGTCATGGGTAATTGATGAACAACCATCATGTTTTTGGATTTTGCTTTTGTGAACTGAGTGTGTAATCAGGTTAACTGAACACTACCATGCCCCAGGTTGAGTGTAAGGGTTTGAATATCCGAAGGAAACTGCTACTTCTAGGCTCGAAGTGGTTTACTAGGGATTAACTCCTTGTCTCTCCAGTGTTTGGGGATTTGAAACAATGCCTGTACATCATCAGCATGATTTTATCCGAAAGCATATTAGCAGCAATTATGAGTATTTTGTTTTCATCATCCTCCCTCCAATCTTTGCTAAAACAACAATTTGGTGAAGAAAGTGGACGAGAGGTATATGGATGAATTTTTTTTTTATATATAAGTGAAGAAAAATGAGCGAATGCGACATGATTAATTCAGAAAACGCATGATCACATCATTAATATTACCATTCAAAACAACAATATTAAAAACAAGTAGCTTTTAACATAACGAAATTACAAATGCGAATGATAAATGTCCAATGGTTGCCAGTATCTGAGGAAGTCTTCCTGTCTAAACCACTAGCTGCCTTTTGAAGTCTTGGAACTTATTTGGGCGAGAAACTGACGTGCACAATCAAGTCTCCTTCTTGGAAGGATATGTACTTCTTGTCAATCAACTGTTGCACCTTGGCTTGAAAAGCTTTGCAATCTTCAGTCGAATGCCCCACTGACCCAACATGATATCCACAATGTGCATTGGGGTCATACCCAAGCGGGTATGGTTCTGGCAAAGGCTTGATAGCTTTGGGCTCTACCAGTGAGTTTTTGACCAGATGCGGCAGAAGTTGATTGTACGGCATAGGAACTAGGTGAAGAGGAGCAGTCCTTCTTTCCAAGTTGTTTCGAGGCCTATACTGATTCTGATGATGATTCTGATATCCTTGACCACGGGCTCGTTGATTTGCATTGGGAGCAGCCCAAGGTTTTTGGTATGACGCCCTAGGATTGACAGGTCGCCCATAAGGATGATATGGCACCGACAATGATAACTGCCGAGAAGCTGAAGGGCCATAAAGTCTTGCTGGTGTACCCTGAGAATACTCAACATTTGCTATTACAACGTTAGTTTCATTATCCTCTTCCTCTTGGGGGCTGCTGAAGGATTCAGTCTCACCGGCTTGATTACTCGTTACGTCTTGAACTTGTTTAGCTTTGAGGTAACTCTCGATGCGTTCTCCTACGATTATAAGGTCAGAGAAGCTTGAGAATGAACTGTCAGTCATCCTTTCAAGGTAGGTTTCATGCAAACTGTCCAAGAACATGTCAATCAATTCTTTATCCAAGAGTGGTGGTTGTACCCTGGCTGCCAACTCTCTCCACCGTTGTGCATAGTCCTTAATGGATTCACCGCTCTTCTGAGATAGGCTTTACAACTGCGTGCGACTGGGAGCCATGTCTAAATTGTACTCATATTGCTTTAGGAAAGCATTGGACAAGTCTTTCCATGATTGGATACAGCTTCTTTTTAAATCCATGTACCAATTCAAAGACGCACCCCTAAACTGTCTTGAAAGCAGTAAATCATCAACTTGTCATCGAGAACATGAGAAGTCATCTTTCGGCATAACATCACCAAATGACGCTTTGGACAACTGATACCAACGTACTTCTCGAAGTTGGGTACTTCGAACTTCGGAGGAATTACCAAGTCTGACACTAGGCACATATCAACAGCATCGAACCCAGAAGTATCGCGTGCTTTCATAGCTTGAACCTTATCTTCGAGGGCACAAAACCTTTTCTCCATGGAATCAGTCAGCGACATCATCTGAGACTAAGCAGGGATTTCACTTGTGGAGTATGATCACCAGGTAAATGATCAAACAATGGATTAATCGACACAGCAAAACCTGATGAGGTGTCAGAATCCTTCATCCCAACATGTTGAAAGCTATCCTCTGACATAGCCATCGCAACTTTCAAATTGTCTATGCTCCTCCTCTCCGCTTGAACTTGCTTTAAATGTTTTGCGGTTACCACCGGTTCAGTATGAGCGTCGGGAAATCAGCTGGCATAAAATGGACAGAGGATCGGATGAGCTTGTTGGAAAATGATATGCTAATGTCATGAGTATGCAATGCAGGGTTCCAGGATCAAAACAACATCTGATTTTGAGGAAGGAGCTAGACACAGGATATCACTGATCGCAAGACCCCCCATAGGTAGGCTCTAATCGGGTAAGTGCCTAGAGTTACGGATATATTTCAAAAACATTATAGCCACGACAAAGATTTGTCCGACTATAATATTCTTAAAATAATCTCGTCTAGGTGAGGTTTTCGTTTCTTCCCCACGAGAAAGATTCCTCGGAGGCGCCCACTACACGACCATCGACACACGGGTTCTAAATAGGATTCTCAGAATCCTAGATCGAGGTTGAAAATATCATTATTAAGATAACGATACATTTAAGGGATCTCATCTGATTGGGGCGTTCGCATTAACCCACAAGGAGTTAACACTACCAACCACCATGGATAAATGGGTTAAGGGTCCTTGGGATCAGCGACTCACCTCGAAAATATTACCGCCATGACAAAGATTCACCACAACAATAATATATCCATGGGAATCTACTCCAAGCGGGGTTTTCGCTTCAACTCGCGCAGAAGAGACCACGCAAGCCTACACTAAACAACCACCATCCTAATCCTAGGGTTTTACTCAGACTCGGGTGTAGAGCCATCTCACAGAGCACCAATGATCAGAGAACCCCAGCAGTGTTACAAGAAACGGTAATAGGATATAATAACAATAAGCAAGTAGATTATAGATAATCAGATAAAGCAAGTAAATAAGCAAGAGAAGATAAACAAACAAGCGGATCTAACACTCACGAATCGAGTCAAGTTAGGCTTGACTCTCTCTAGCATAGGGCAATGCCAGTCCCCAGCAGAGTCGCCATCTGTCGTACCTCGAAAAATATGATCCTCGCGATGGACGCGAAAAAAACTGTTCGAAACAGAGTCGCCACCGAACTTTATTTATCCCAAGTTAGGGAAAGGAAAATATCGATAAAACCTTTAAAAGGATAAGAACATGGTCGTCGCAACCAAATTTGGGTTCGGGAGTCGGTTACGCAAGAGGGAAGGTATTAGCACCCTCTACATCCGTTGTACTCAACGGGAACCTCTTGATTCGATTCGTGAGAAAGGTTAGCTTGGTTTGTTTGTTTATCTTCTAAAGGATTTGTTTCTAAGGGGAAAATGGGTGGTTTTTTTTATTAGTGTGCTCGGCAAGGATTAGAACCCTTGTGCCTACGTATTCCCTCGTGCAATGGAAAAGTCAGAGCATTCGTAGTTCGTGGGACTACGGTTAGTTGGTGTTTTTTAAACGAACGAGTGTTTAATTCGCATTCTAACTGCTAAACATTGGCTTGTCTACTCGCTAGGGGAGGCTGAAGCACTAGTTTATATGCGCGGAAGAATGGACTAAACAATGTTCTTTATGAAAAGAGTTTTAATCGCACGGCGGCGAGGAGTTGGAGTAATGTGTTCGTATTTTGATTGGGTGACGATTACTCGAACTTAAGAAAGATTCCTCGGGCCCAAGCAATCGGGAAAGCGAGTCGAAGAACTGGCTCTCTCTCTTTTCGCCCTTAATATGAAAGAGTTTTAATATGGTTAGAGTATGTTAAATAGATGACAATTACTTGAACTTAAGAAATATTCCTCGGGTCCAAGTAATCGGGAAAGCTAGTCGAAGAACCGACTCTCTCTCTTTTTCATCCAAGTGTTTAAGAAAAGAAGATTTGATTTGATTTATTGTAAAAAAGGATTTGATATGTAATCACGTTATGGATCTTTTAGAGAAGACAACTGCTTGAACTTAAGAAAGATTCCTCAGGCCCAAACAATTGAGGAGAAGAATCGAAGATTCCATTCTACTCCCTTTTCTTCTTTTATGAAATAGTATTTAAGTGTGGTTTAAATGTATTGATTTGATTTGAAAAAATGCTCGATGTTAATCGAGGTTTGAATGTGCGTGCGAAATGGTTGAGGACTAATGGAAAGGAGGTCCTATGGTTTAAGGTAAGGTTGATTGCGAGGCAAAATCACTCGACTTACAAGAGCGGAAGGAACTTGATATGTGGATCAAGTGAATGCTGGAGATTAATTTGATTTGGAAAATACTTGACGTTGGATCAAGCTTGTTTATTGTCGTAAAAAGGGATTGATTTTAATCTTATGGGAGAGGGGTGTAATTAATCAAGTGGAAATAATCGAGTCATGATTAAAGTGAGCCAATCACATACACGCATACAAACCAAAGTGAAATGTGCAACAATTATCGTTGTATAAAGCCCAAGAGGAGGCTATGTGAGGTTGATTGCGATCGTGAAAACAATCGACTTACAAGGTATTGAAAAGGGCTTGACATTAAGTCAAGGTATTAGTTTGAAAAGAGTTTTTTTGGTTTGGACAAGCATATTATGAAAGACAAACATATAATTAGAGCATGAAATTAATCCACATGGAAAAAGATAAACCTCACATAAAAATCACAAATAAACTAGGGGAGAAATATAATCAAACATGTTAGTATAATTAGTATCCTAAATTCCTAAGGTTAATCTAAGGAGGGGAAATTCTAAATTAAATCAATATGTTTTTTAGATTTTTAGAGAAAAGGTAAAAATTGAAATTCTGGTACAGATGTGTGATGTCTCGTGTAATGTCACAACATCGCAATCTGCTGTATGAACAAGGGAATAACAGAAACACATAAATAACACACTGAATTGTTCACCCAGTTCGGTTCAACCAACCTACATCTGGGGGCATACCAAGCCAGGAAGGAAGTGCACTATTAGTAGTATCAAATTACAGACTCAACAGACCAGTTGTCAATCTACCTAATTCAATCACTACCCAATGACCCTTCTACCTAAGTCCTCCCTAGGTAAGAGACTCCATCTCACTTCCAATCATCACAATGATGTCTAGCAGTCGACTACACCGCCACTGCATCAACAACTTGATTACCAACAACTGTTCAATCATAAAAGACACCCTTTCATGATACACTTTGGAGTTGCCTCAAAGCTTCCTCCAAGAACAATACCAAACTCATTACCTACAGGTTTCTGAGTAATATACAGTGACCATCTCACAACCCGAGTGGTTCACTTAGACAAAGCCCTAATGATCTACATCTTGGACCCGCACCTCTTCTAGGTTACAAGCATTCTATTTATAATATAATCCCAACTGGATTTGGGCCTTTAAATCATATCAAATCTTCTGTAACCAATCTGCAACAGATTCTGCTCTTCAATAGATCTTCAATGAAATCTTCATAATTAACTCTTAATTATTCTCCATATCTTTCTACATTAAATTAGCAACAAACTGATCTTCATAACTGAATGCAACAGAATATATCTCTCCCTTGATCTTCGCCTGCATTCTCTGATTGTAATTAGCAGAATATCTCATTCACACCAGAAACACGTGCAGCCCTAAACACATAACAGTCTTATGTTTTAATGTTCTGGTATAGTGATGTTAAGACATCGCATGTGACATGACTCTTCAGCACTTTAACTCTTCAACAATAAACCAGAATGTTAGCTAAGACATACCTATACTGTTAGACGCTCATGTTGTAACATCAACCAAGACAACACATTGTTTTAACAAAATCTCAGCCAATTACAAGAACTTACAAAAATCAAATAATTAATCAAATTAAACTAAAATATTTAATAAAATTAACTATTAAAGTTAATTAGTATTAAATAAAGTGGTTTAATAAAATTAATCATCAATTTATTTATTAGCAAGAGTTAAAAGTATTGAATTTTTAGGGTTAAAGAAATTGGACTAATAGAATTAATTAAGTTAAAATTAAATATTTAATAAAACTAATTATGAAAATAATTAGTTAGTATTAAATAAATAATTTTAATGAAATTAATTGATTAGCAAACAAATCTCTAGGTTTTTCTAAAATCATTATTTTGGTTTTTTAATAAAAGTTAATAAAATATTTTTGGATTTTATTATTTTTTGGTTCATTTTCAATATTAAAAATATTATACCTAAAATTAAAATTAGTAATCTTAAAAATTAAAATCACTAATTCTAAAAATTAAGAATAATCGTTCTAAAATTCATATTACTAATCCTAAAATCTCAAATTACTAATCCTAAGATCAAAATAAATAATTCTGAAATTAAAATACCTATTAATCTAAATCACTAATCATAAAAATCTTTAAAAAAACTAAACTTTGGGCCAAACCAAAAGAATGGGACCAAGCCCATCCAAGACAACCCGGGTCGGACCAGCTGGAGGTCCAAAACCCGGTTCAGTCAAAACCATGAAAAAGGAGGGTTGGAGAAACCCTATCGGCTATCACACACGCATACGGCTGGGAAAAAAACGAAGCAACAAACAGAGACAATGAAGGCGAAGAGAAACAAGCATCGTGAAACTCCAAACACGCTTCTACTACCAGCTCCTAATCCTACTTCCCAAGCCTCACTCGTTTTCTCTTCTTTTCTCTCTCGCGGTTCTCTCTGAAACAAATGAAACAAAAAAGAAGCGAATTCAAGTTCAGAAAACGATCAAAAGAAATACTCCAAACAAACCTCGCTGCTTTGGTGCTCATCTTTTACTCTTGTTCTTCGACTCACTCTTCTCGCGATGGCTTTCTCTCTCGATCTCGCTCTTCTTGGTTTGGAACTCTGGATCGGGATGTCAACAGTGGCGACAGATTGTCTCGCCGGATGTGATTGTGTTGTTGTTGGCGTGGTATTTCGGTTTTTGCTTAATGGAATGGGAGGGTATAAGAATGAAGATGATGGAAGGTGATTTCAGTGTTTGGTGTGAATGGTAGTGTGCACTGATCTGTTGGTTTTAATGTATGTTGTGTTGACATTAACGAAAAGTGGAACCAGTGTTGTGAGGTCTTGATGTCAAGAGTCATACGCTGTCTATGAAGAGTAGCTTGTGAGGTTTATGTCGATTTTGGAGGTGTAGGTTGTCGAAGAAGAAGGTGAATCATGATAGCTTGTGAAATCGATTATTGTTTGAGGCAATGACTGAGGTTAATGTTGTTGACGGTTCACGGCAATGGTGATGTGAAGGTTGTGGTTTTGTGTGGTGGTTCATGGTGTTGGATGTTGTTCAGTTTTGTCACCGAAAATAAGTTGTGCGCGGTGGTTAAGTTGTGTAGATTCACACATGGGGGTGAGGAACAAATAGAGGGAGTATATGTTTAGTATGGTGGTGGTATTGCCGGGAACCGCAACAGGTTTTATTGTGTGAGTTGTTGTGAGGGTATGGTTTATGAAGAGGATTGTTTTGAAGGTATGAAGTTTTGCAGTTATGGTGTTATTTGTGTAGAAGAAGATTTGATGGAGTTTTAGTTAAGGAGATGATGCCGCCATCTAATGGTGCTTCTGGGGAGTTAAGGTTGTGTTGGTTTTATGGTCCAAGAAAAAAAGATTTTCTGAGTTGTTGCGTTTCAAATAAGGTTTCTGTGTTTTCATTCCATTCTCAGAATTTTTTCTCCCCTCTTTTTTCTTCTGCCCTCCTTTTAAAATTGATTCAAGCTTTTAGGGTAAGCTTTCAGTACAACGGATTTGTCTTGTAATGTTGATAAGCCACTCTCATGGCAGGTTTTGTTGTTCCATTTTTATGCAAATCTTGGTTGGTGGAGTAGGCTGTAGTGTATCAGTGTTGCAGGGAGGTATGTGGTGTATGGTACAGAGCTTGGCTTATAGCAAGATGGTGCAGCAAGAGGCGCAGGGTGGTGCAGAGTCTATGCTTTCATTTTCTTTTGTAATTTAATTTAGTGCCAAAAAAACTAAATGGGCTTATTGTGAGATGGGATTTGAAAAATGGACTTGGTTCCATATCTTGTAGAAACGTTTTGTTTATGTAAGTTTTTTCTAATGAAAAAAATAGTATGTGAGTTTATTGAAAAAAGAGTTTATTGGAATAAATGAATTGGACACTAGAAAATGGATTTGGAAATGACTTGGTTTTTTAAGGTGGCTAAATGGATTTAGAAGAATTGGTTAAATGGATAAAATTGAATTTAAAGTGGAATTGACAAAATGGATATGACATGAAAAATGGTTTAGAAATGGATTTGGACAAATGGATTGGATAATTGGATATGAATTGAATTGAAAATTGTTTTGAATTAAATGGATATTAGGAGAAATGGTTATTTGGACTATTTAGTAAAATGGATAATGAAAATGGATAGTCGAATGAAAAATTGGATTGAAAAATGGGTAAATAACAAAATGGTTACGGGAATGGATATTTATGAAATGAATGGATATTTATATTGGATAATGAGATGAAATCACAATGGATATGAAAGTGGTTCAAAAAACGGATATTTGGATTCAAAAGTGGTTTAGAAGAAAAAGGATGTACATAGGTCATTTATACACAGGTAGGACAAATTTGGGGTATGACAATATGCCATAGGTGATTTTTTAGATGGGTATTATTTGCTTTACAAATTTTGTATGCATAAGTTTGTAATGGTACAGACAGTTTGTTTTTTGGCATAGCATATGCCATGTTTAGTTTTAATTCTTTTTTTATTAGCAATCTGTTTGCTGTTGGTTTCAATATTTCAAGACACATAATACAATAAGAAATTTACGTGATCTAAATTTTAATTTAAACATTTATTCTGCTACTATGCTTCTGTTAAGCACTATAATTGAATCCTTTTATTATTCTATAACAGGTGATGGCTTGGCATACGACTAGATCATCATCGGTTAGCTCTTGTGTGGGAATGACTTTTGTTCATGGAGCACCGGTATATATGACATGCCATGAATCGTTGATGTATGTTGCAGCTGGTCCTTCGGTCACTGCAATTGATTTAAGGACATTGCAGAGAGTTCTCGCAGCAACCGTCCATCAACCAAAGTTATATTCATTTGACATCGCCCTTTCAAAATCTGTAATATGCATAGGCGATGATGGCAGGTATGACTATTTGGAAAGAAAAATTGTTATTGTTGCTAATTTACTCAGAACACTGACATTGACATATGTGAAGTAAACACTAATGATAAAATTTAAGAAAATGAAAGTGATTCAATGTAAAAAGCATATACTTTATGTTTCTCTTAATAGTTGTATGTGATTTTCTATTCAGGAACTTCATTTTATAAAACTTAAACCATTTCTAAACCTTTACATTCTCAGTATATTTTTGTGGTTTCAATGTGCTGGCTATTTTCTATTTAAATGTTGTTTTTTCTGGCTTAAAGATCTACATATTTTTGTATGTTTTGTCGTCTAAATGTGCTGGCTATTTTCTTGATTTTGCTAGGCCCTATTTTGAGCGAGAATTGAAATCGAATACCTTGAGTGATGTTATTGTTTATTTTGTCAGTTATTTGCATGATTCCATATAACACAAGTTGCTCCTAAGATTGTACAGATTTGTTTGTTTTTTAAGTCTTATTTCTGTCACCTAATTGATTTGTATTTTAGCTTGCACTGATATGTTTTTGCTGGTTTAAACATCTACATTGTTGTAGATCATATGCAATTTATTCACGCTTTTACTTTTAGTTTCACACGGTTCCATTGTATATGCAATCATTGTGATTCTTCAGCTGCTGGTCAATGGATTTTCTACATTATTTCTTGTACATTTCCTATTTTAACATTGATTCAGCTGTAACAATTATTTTTTGTACAGAGATATAGTTTTGATTGCGGAATTATATTAAACTTTTGTTTGTGTGCAGCCAATTAAGGAAGTTGCACTTGGAATTCCTGAAATTTGATATCATGCTTTAGTTTTAGGGATGGTGAGCATCTTTTAATGATTTTGTAAAGTTGTTGTGTATTATATTTTGTTGATATTAGTGCATTTATTTTTGTAGCTTCTATACACGATCAGAATGTGTTTAGTTTTTATCATACATATGCTTGCAGTTGGTTCCTGCAGCCTAGCATCAGTACCAGTAGTTGATCTTCTGGTTTTATTTTGGAGAGATCTAGTTTTTACACTTTCAGTTTTAAAGTTACATTATTTGTATATGCCATCTAATCATCTCCGGTCAGGTTGTTCAGAACGATTTCCACTCTAACTGTTATTCGTATAACCTCATCGAAAAGAAGGTAATCTCTGATAGTTGTTGTTATCCTCTTTCACATGTTTGATTGTTAGGGGATGACACAAATTTCTCATACCATGCTCATAAACGGTGAATGTCGGATCTGTCATCTCTTATTACTGGGGCCATGATGAAGCATCAATAAGTTCAAATTATTGAATATGATTATCAATTAAGTAACCAATTTTGTATGGTAGTTACAAAGTTATATTCGTTTTTGTCAATGCAACCAGAACAACATCTTATGGATGGGCGTATAAATGTGATCGGAGACATTATCTTATTCCTCCGAAAATTGTGTCAACCTCAAGTGGTGTTTGTGCTTTCCTCATGTTAGACACACAATACAAATATGCATGTAACAAGATTTCATATCCATTCTTTTCTGTTATGGTATGTTTACTATAATTGAACATTACCATAATAGATAACAATTATCAAGACCAAATATGCATGTAACAAGATTTGATCTACTATCTTTTTTGGACTGGCTACTATCATACCAGAATTGAATCCTTACCAATGAGGTTCTATTATATTTCGCTGGTTGAAACTTCCTATTTGCTTTAAAATTTAATTGGTGCAGCTTACATATTGGGAAAACACTTAGCCTCATTTGGTCAGTGATATCTGGATGTTGTTACTCTTTGTCAGCTATACCTTAAAAACCTAGCACCAGTCCTATTTCTCACAGCAGGATCAGTTTTCGTAGTAAGCCTTCGCGACTGCTGTCGGGTTCTTATCATGGCTGCAATTGTTCTTTAATTAGGCAAGGACTTTTCTGAGACTGCCTCAATTTCTGAAGCATTCTGGGCCACTAATGGCGCTCCTTCGCCTTATTATATACTCTTCTGCAGGTGCCATAGACTCATCCCTAAGCACAACTCTTGACAGTCTTGAAAGATTAACAGCCCTGGGTATTGCCTTTGAAGCTTCCATCTCAATGGAGATTGTCACATCAAGTATACAACCGGAGAACCAATCATAATCACCGCAGTACCGTATATGCTCACGGCAGGTGCACTCGAAGCCCGTAAACATCTGTCAGTTGAGGTAATAACAGCCGTGCAGTTCAAAAATAGAAGTAAATTCAATGGCGAGATTTGAAAAGAGAGCTTTGAATCCCCAGAGAGAAGAGAACTAAGGCATGCCCATATGGTGCTCAATATGCCAATGGTGATAAAAGATCCCTCTCTCGACCGGCAGCTGTACGAATTTGGTCCGAAACACATATTCTGTTAATTATCTATCATTACCTTTGAGGTGTTGGTATCAATAAATCCATATGTCTTCAAGTCCCGCCAGAATGGCCCTTAGACCAGTAAACATTCATTACTTCTGCTCTTTTTGGCTGGTGTGAGCTGCTTGGGTGGGAGCCCCAAACCGAATTTGTCGTTGTAGACACGTTCTATTTTCTGCTGTTCGTTCTTCTTCATATCGGTGTCGTCGCCCTCGCTTTATGTAGCTGATGCAGTTCTCTTCAGAACAGGTTACTTTGGAACTGAATTGCCAAGCATTCATTTCTACTTGGATGAGGTTGATTTTGAAGAACACTACTATAGTTGGTTATGACATGTGCTAATTAATTATGGAGGAGCCGGTTGCGCAATATGGCTGGTGGCAGTCAAGCACAAGCTCCTGCAGCTCTTGGAAGAGGTTGTAACAATTCGGTTTTTAGAGGTGCAGTCAATGGCTATAATATGGTAAGTTTGGACTACTCAAAGAGGTACAATATGGGACAGTTACTGGGCGCTTATGTAAGGTAGATTATGATTCAATCAAGTGCTGGCGTACGGAAGTCTCAGAATGGAAAGTTATTCCTGGCTCTACCTTGAGGAAACATTTTAGGTGCTGCATTTTGGTTTGTCGCATCGAGCAGGCTCCGGGTTCCAACCTTATTAAGTCTGTTGCAGTGCATGGCGGTGCACAGCTTTTACTGATGTCAGATTATTGCTAACTTGATCTTGATCAGGATGCTTTTGTAGTTCATGGTGGGAATTATAGGGTGGTTCTTATGTCTGTTACTATGACTGTAATAGTTAGTTGTTTTCATTGTGTAATTCTAGCTATGTAGACATCAGTCGAAAATCTTTAGCAGACTTTGTTTGTATGTTGCATTGGCATCTCTTATGCCATCACATGTTAATAAATTTTGGCCTTTTTAAAAAAAAAATTATCAAGATTCTTCTAAATCTCACATTTAGTAATGTGTAAAATTCAGTTTTGGTGAGATGAATACACTACCACCCATTCCATCTGAAGAAACCAACCAAGCATTGGTATCTTATCTCTAAGCATGTGTATTTTTTATGCATTGTTATGTGATAACATTCTTACATTAGAATGTCATTTGGAGATGTCAGGTTTGGATGAGTGAATTTGAGATTGATGAAGGACCGCAAGTAAAGAACAAGTTTGAGGACTTTTTAAGAAATATGTGATTGTTGATAAATATATTTTTTATTTTTATTTTAAAATAATCAAATTAATTTTAAAGGTGTATAATTGATTTTTGAGTTTGATTATTTTTTTAAAATGGATTAAACTAAATTTTCTTAAAATTTATTTTAAAATGTATCGTTCATATCCATTGTATAAATATCATTAAATACATTTTATTATGTATTAAATATTTATGAAAAATGTTGATAAATTTAACATTTTATTCTAGAAATGAGTAATATCAATACTTGAAATTTCAAATTTATTTTCAAAAATAATTAATTATTTAAAATTTTATTACTTAATTATGATCTTTATATAGGTATCCCATAGAGATATTTTTAATAATACTTACATAAATTAGAGATTGCAAGAGAAAATATATATCTACGAAAAAAACTGAATTACTGAAACGGAAAAAATGAAGTCATTGATAATATAGAAAAACATATGAGACAAATATTTTTTTACACTGCAAAAATTTAAATATTTTAGATTGAACTTTATTTTTATATATGAAAAAATATATATATATGGATGATTCAAATACTTTTATAATTGAGAACAAGTTTTTTATTCATCAAAATATTTTTATAAATTATTGCATAAATATTGATTCTATTTTTTTAAAAATATAAATTATAATTTTTATAATTATTTTTTTTTCAAATTATAAATATAGAAAAATACGTGTCACCGACGGATACCCGTGCGAAGGCACGGGTATCCCGCTAGTTAAGACTTAAAGTAAACGCTATATCGTTTTTTTTTATCAACTAGGCCTTGGGTTGGGACCTTGATTTTAAATCCAAGTTAGAGATTACCTACCTCCTACACGTGCATAAACTCAATTGAATTTAACTTTAATTCATATTATTTTCATAAAACTTTTAAAATATTATTTCTATTTTTCTTATAATTAATTTTTAATTATTAAAATTAAAAAAATTAATGTAATATTTCTAAAATAATTTTAGACTTTATATTTTATATTCTTCATATCATCAAATAAATAAATTAAATACAAATAACAATAATTTTTATATAAAAGTATACGTTTTCAAAATTGATTTATAGTGACCATAAAAAATATAATAAAAAATAGAGGTAGTTTCATATTTTAACTAAAATCAACAATAAAATCACATATAATGATATAGATATAGAGTTTATAGTTTGCTCAATTTTTATTTATTTATAATAATGATCATAATAAATATAATAAAAATAAAGATGGTATTTTTTTTAAAGAACTCTTATATTTCAATTAATATCAACAGCAAAATCACATAAATATTTTACAATAACGTTTATAACAAATTAAAATAATTCTTTTTTTTAAATAATTAAGTTAATTAAGTAATTAGTATTTTAAACTCTTTTATTCATCATATAACCGATGTTTGATAATAATTGCAAATAAAATTTAAATTTTATCGGCTTAATTACAGTTTTGGTTCCCCTATTTTACTTGACTCATGAAATTGGTCTCTCTATTTTAAATGTAAACAATTTTGATCACTCTATTTTAAATTTAAACAGTTTTGGTCCCCTCATATTTTTGAATTTAAAATTAACGATGTTTTCATTTTTTAAATGACAATTTACATGTAAAGCATAACAAGTCATCGTATATAAACTTTTTATTGAACTTTGTAGATAAAATTATAAGTTAAAACACAAAATTTTCATTGATTTTCTATGAAAAAATTTAAGAGAGGGACTAAAACTGTTTGAATTTAGAATAGAGGGAGAAAAACTGTTTAAATTTAAAATAGGGGGACTAATTTCGTGAATCGGACAAAATAAGGAGATCAAAACTGTAATTTAGCTAATTTTATTCAAGATTAAAAATAAATACATATCATTAACGTCTTAAAATTTAATATCTAGAAAAGAGATAAATACCAAAAAGATATGAGGATCAAAATTTAAAAAATAAATAAATCACGAGTGATATTTTTTGAAATTATTTAATTTTTCAATATTATATTTTAGATGTCATTTTCAACTTACAAACATATAATTTTTCTTTCCAATAAAATATACACTTTATTTATAATTAATTGATATCTTAGTCTCAATTATAATCTATAATAAATCATTAATGATATAGAGTTATCAATAGGCTGGCAATGAACCGAACCAACTCGAAAATAGTTCGGAATTCGGTTCGACAATTAAATCGTTGAACTAGGTTCATTAACTAAATGAGCTGAATATGAGCGAAAAACTATGTTCGTTAACTAAATGAGCTGAATTTGAACTATACATAGCTCGACTCGTTAGGTTCATGAGTCAACTCGATTATATATGATAATGATTATATTATCATTAAGAGTAGGTTCAAAGATTTACTCCAAATTTTAACACTATATTGTCCCTTACGTAGTAGTTTTGACAATAAAGCCGACAATTTCATTTATAGTCATCCTTGTTGGAGACATTATGACATTTGCTAAAATAACATGTGTAATGAAGGTTGCAAATAGTGTACTCAATCCGTGATGAAAATGTATCAATTTCTAGTAATTTTTTGTGTACCGTTTCATTAAATTTGTAAGTTTCCTAAATATTTGATGAAGTTATGGATTTTTTAGATTAATTTAAATTTCAATTGAGTGTTTTTGAATTAGACTGTCAAATGTGTCTCTTGAAAATTGTGTCGTTTTTAAATTTGTAGATTTTTGAAACAAAGTTAAATTCCATAGTCACAACTTTTATTTTATTTCAATTTAAAAAAAAATTAATTTAAAATGTCAAATATATAAAAATAAAATAGACTTAAAAGAATGACTTTTAAGTCTGTGAAGCAAGTGAGATGAACCTAACGATATGAACCTAACGAGATGAACCGAATAGTTCGTGGACTTTTAACGAGTCGAGTTTGAGCTTAAAAAAAAGTTTGTGTCGAACTCGAACCGAAATTTGAGCTAAACCAATTATTAACGAGTCGAGCCGAGCTAAGGCGAATTGGACTCGACTCGACTCATTTCCAGCCCTAGTTATCAATCATATTTATTAAAAAACAATTGTTAACATAATTTAAATTCAATAAAAATAAAAAATTAATTTACAAATACGCATCGCACGGATCTTAATCTTATTTTATTTTATTTTCTTCTATTAAAACAACTTCAAAATATCACATTATCAACTAACTATCTAAGATTAAGGGCCCGTTTGTTTTGGATTTTTTTTAAAATGATTTTTATAGTGTAATATATTTTAGTATTAAAAAGTTTTACAAATAAACTTTTCATAAAAGTTTCAAATAAAAACTTGGTTTGAATAGTTATTCTTAAAATGTTATTTTAGATATTTCATCATTTTATCGAAATTTTTTTTGGATATCAAAATTTCAAAAAAAATCACTTAATTTTAGAGCTATTTCAAATAGCTTTTTATGAAAATCATTTATGAAATACAACTTTTTAAAAAAATTGTGATTTTGACTATGTTTTGTTCTTCAATAATGTATGTTTATATTATAGTAAGTCAAAGTGAGTATTCTAATCTATAAGAAATAAATTTAGAAAGATTTGTAATATTTTAAAAAATATTTTTGTAAAATCTATTTTCAGAAATATAAAGAAAAAATCCATTTTTTTAAAGCTAAAACAAACTGGCCCTAAATAATGCCTCCAAATTTCCTAAATTCCCCTTCCCATATTTTAAAATTACAATATAAAATATCCCTTTTAGTAATCAACTTAGACCACCTCCAGTGGTGGGTTTGTGAAAGGGTTCGCCACGCTGGCAACCAACTTTTTCTCATTTTCATTTCCTAGCCTGGCCAATGGATAAATGCTAAGCAACGGATAAATGACCTTTTTCCTAATTTTTTAATTGAAAACTAGCCGTTCAACGGCTAGTTACTTTTTTTTTTTTCAATTTTTTTTTATTATAAATATAATTTTTGTTTCAAAAAATTTACCAACACAAATTTCTCTCACTTTTATTTTCTCTTCAATTTGAAATTTCTCTCTCACAATTTCATCATTTTATTCCTAAACTTTTAATTTTTTTCAACAATTTCATCGTAAGCTTCAAGGAGATCTAGTCGAATATATTTGGGAAGGTTTTGGACATGAAGATGATGAAATTTAAGTTTGATTAATTATGTGATATTATTTATTTTTATTGTTTTTAATTATATATCAAGTATTTGAGATTAATTTTAATTATCATTTTAAATTATTAGTTTAATTTGAATTTTATTTAATTTATATCAAATTTAATTTAAATAATTAAAATTATTATTTTAATTAATATAAAATTTAATATGAATAAAATATTAATATATAAAGTAAAATTGTGGGACCCAATATGAGTTCTTCAGAGTTGCACAATTGGAGTGAAAAACTAGTTGAGTTGCTTCAAGCTGACGTGGCTTAATAGGTCCCACAAAGAACCCAAAAATGGGTTCACGGTTGGAGATGCTCTTAATGGCTAAAAATATTAAACCTAAAATACTCTCCAATATTGACACATCAGTATTTTTGTTTTTAATTTTCCTCATAGCTTTAAATATCCCTTTCTGAATGCAACAAGAGAAAGGAAGAGAGAAAACAGTCAAACGCATCAGCAAGAGAGAACAATAGAAAAATGCAACATCAAGAGAAAGCAATACAGTCAATCTTTTTATTCTCGTTCATCATAATCGAGAAAGAGGTCAGTACACCCCCTTCTATTGCATTCTCAATCTTCTTCTTCCCATTTATTATAAGATCAGTTGATAACCTTCTTACATCAAGCTTTTATTTACTCATATTCAATTTGTAACATTTATAGCAATATCAATGTAACAAGAGAATGATACTCTTGATTTATAGTTATAGCACGATCTGATTAGCATAAGGCTAAAGATGATTTTCAAGAGCTTTTTTTTTAAAGCAAATAGAGTTTGTAAAAAAAAAAAATTGTTTGTGTGTGCTGTTAAGGGCCAAATTGTGCGTACTTTTGATTATATTTTATGGTCCTTTCAATTGGTTTCCTTGATAATTTAGTAGAATATCTAGTAGTTTTAGTACATTTTTTCTAATTTCTGATTTTATTGTAAATATTGTGAATTATGATCATTTTGATGCTCTTTGACAGGTCTTCTTGCTTATATTTGATGATAGGAACAATTGGTGAAGGAAAGAAGGCCTGAAAGTTGATTTTCGAAGAGTTCGTGTCGGTAACTCGTGCTAAGCGAGCTTTTCAGCGCGGTATCAGCTCGCACTTTCTGCCAATTCCAGTAGCTAAAGTCTCCAACCGCGCTTAGCTCGCTTTCTGGGAATTTGTCTGCATTTTTGCTCATCGTGCTTAGCGCGCTCCTGACGGCGCTTAGCGCGGTGCCACTTACTGCACTTTGTGCACTTGCTATAAATATCTTCTTTTGGAGATATTTTCACCAACTCTTGTACTTTACACTTTTCAGCAATTTTAGAAGTTAGAAAGGGTTTTCTAGGTCAAAAACCTTAAAAACTCAAGGAGAAGTGAGAATCAAATCTTTGGAGCATCAATCCTCGATGCTTCAACTTTGATGCTAGCAATGCTTCTTTTCTTACTTGTTGATCAAGCTACCATGGTGATGGGTAGCTAAACACTTTTGTGTCAAGATTAGAGATAGTTAATCTTCCTTTTATGTATTTTTTTTATCTTTTGTATGTGAACAAGGTTTATGATCAATACATGATGAAGATATTTGCTTTTAATGATGTATTTATGGTTTGAATCACTCTAGACATAGATTTTCCAAGTCTTGATCTAATTTCTTCATCTATTAACCAATAAACTCTAGACATAGATTTGAAAGTTAATATTTGCTTTGTATTGATCTTTATGTTTATTGTTTCGATTGTTATTTCGAGAAATCATCTAGCGATTAAAACAATAATATTCACGGAGCCGCTTTAGACATAAACGGATTCTCGAGGATACGCGTTTGTAATGATCGATACTAAGTTCACATGCTCGATTAATCGGATACGTATGAAACGGATTAACGAAATCTAATCTTGACATGTTTTTCTTTAAACAAAACATATTTGCCCTAATTTACTCTTTGCAATAAACTTATGTTACAAAACAAGAAATCTTTTGAAAACTCTTTACTTAGAACTTTAAACTATTGAACGACGAGCATCTATATATCTTGCGTACAATCCCTGTGGATACGATAAAACACCCACCTAAAATACTTTTCAACATGTGCACACGCGTACTACTTTAGTACTTTGAGAGCTACTCACATTTATTACACATTAATGATCTAAAAATATTAAAATAGTTAAAGCATAAAAAGCACCGGTGAGATTTCAAAGTCTTCATTTCCTTTGTTGTTGATCTTAGCATTTGACTTTCTTTGTGGCATACATCGGAACCTTCTAGCTTTGTTTTTTTTATTTACTTCACTCTTTTTACTTCCTTGATAATTCTTATGATAGTTTTGCTTTATTACCTTTGTCATCATCATAACCTGTTATACATGTTAAACACATGTTGTAACACCCTAAACCCTGAAACTTATATAAAAAGGATTACTCGATAATTTACGGTGTTATCAAAGACAACCATTCAACAAAACATATATTTTGAAAACATGCAGCGAAAAACAAACAACATACAACACCTGTCATTGCATGCTCACCTTCACTTAGGGTATTATCGCAGCGGAATCACATTATTCACGGTAACAAAACATGTTAACTTCAAATTGGGTCTTATAAAGAGTTAACTTTAACAAAAAATGGTTAAAAAGGAGATTCATCATCTAACTCTCAATAACTTCTAAACAACTCAACATAAAAGTTATTAAACTTCAACAAAACAAGTAAGTTGACATTCAGCTCAATAAAAGAAAACATTGTTCGCCACCAGAATTATAGAATCAGAGCATAGCGACCGACTAAAAAATATGATAAACTATTGAAAATAAATCCAAGAGCTATTTCCCACTCACATCAACAACTCTACTCTTGAGTATTTGAAAGATGTCCATGGTGGAAAACATCAAAGCAAAGGGGGTGAGAATTCATATCAATGATTTAAGGGCATAAGCTGCAAGGTAGAATTCAAACATCTACACATTCAACAACACTCACACAACATTATTCTCACACCCAATCCATCAACATACACAAAGCAATCACATATTCATCATTTAAATTATGCAATGAGACTCACAACCTCGACCAGACTCACGTGCATGTGGTACCATATCATCATCAATTTGTTTACTCAGGAACTGGGTTCACCTTGCTCGAACCCCAAATCCACCCTGCTCCGATTCAGGACAAGTCACCAATCCGCCCTGCTTGGATTACAACTTGCTTCTTTCATCAACAACAACGACATAATGAATGCAATGCAACAACAACAAAATGCTTAAAGTCTTCCCCTAAAAATAAAATAAAATAACATGCATTGACCCAACGATAATAGTTCCCCTCCCGAACTATCATCCTATAACAACATATTCACAATTCAATGACATAATTCATGCTCATACAAGAACATATCATCATCATAACTCACATCACTTAACACAACATCAGCATCAGGTATGTACATATCCATTATTCATCAACTACTAAATAGAATTCAATTAAAATTGTGTGTAATCATTAAGTCATACCAAAATATCCTTTAAACAGTAGCTAACAGGGCATAGCAGTACCTAAACATCCACAAAAGTCAAAAAATCAAAATCTGCAACTTAATATCATCAAAACAAGTGTTTACCTCATTGCAGACTCATGACGGGTTAACCGTCATGGTTGTGATGCCCTTCACTGACCTCAACTCTTCAGAACGTTACCTATGTGATGACTGGCTTGGGAAACAAGCTTGGGCAGCATGACGGGTTACCTGTCACCAGCGTGACGCCCGTCACCACCCATCAACTTGTGGAGTTTGTCTTCTTTAATATAATTCAATGCAAAACTCCTATTTCTCATTCCAGACATACAAAATCGACCCCAAAACATTACACACATTATATATTTTCATCAATAACATCCAATTGCATTAAATCAACACTTTTAATTAATGGTTTTCATAAAATCATATTATTCCCAAAACCTTCAAAATAGCAACAATGGTGAATATAAGTTAATTCATCAAAACAGAATGTATCACACATCATATCATACGAATTTCATCACCAATCATCATCACATACAGCAAATCAATCACAAGTAACAAAATTATGTTATAATCCCAAAACCTATTGGAGGTTAAACACTCCTCAATTTTACCCCCTCATGCATATACCCGTTATTGAGATAGTTCTCTTCCCTTACCTGGTTATCCTAGCAGCGCAAATTCTGATTTTGGTTGCGCAAATTCTGGTTTTGGTTCTCTTATCTCCTCCAAGTTATAAGCTTTCTCTTGCACTTTCTCTAGCCTCCTCTTTAATCTCCAAAGTTTAATTTTAAGTACTGATAGAAACTCCCTAAAACTAGGTTATGCTTTAATTTATATTACTAGGGTAAATCCTATCAAAATTCCAATTTTGGCCCAAACTCTTATTCCTCTTACTCCTTACTCCCGTCTACTCCTCATAGTGAGTGCAACTTTCCGTTAGATGTATTTCGTATGATGTCAAAACTATGATATTTTAGTGTTAATGTATATTGGATGGTATCCTCTAATTCTATATGTGCATCTTAGCATTAGGAAGCATTAAATTGTTTTGGAAAAGGTTCATACATTATAAATGCATTGAAAACAAAGTTTTTATGAAAGCATTGCAACATAGGTCGGCACATAAAGACTTCAAGTCGACACATAAAAGGAAAACTTTCCTATGTCTCGACACATCCAATCTATAGGTCGACACACATGCTTCAATATTAAAGCCTATAGGCTCTGTCCATATGCTAACTGTTATAGGTCGACACAAGACCTTCATAGGTCGACCTAAAACCTTCATAGGTCGACACAAGACCTTCATAGGTCAACCGATAACTTTCATAGGTCGACACATACAATGCATTTTTCCAAAAATCACAATTTTCTCCATTCTTTTGAATTTCACTTGCTTCCAAACTTGCATACACATAAATACTTGATACATGCATCATTTCTAGTAAGTTTCTATAGTGAACCTACATGAAATCAGGATTTCAAAGCATTCTTACCATCTTCAACCTCTCTTCTATGCATACACACAATCAAACTACACATAACCATTTTTTGATTGGGTGACCATCTAGATTAGAGTTGATTACGTCCAATTAAGTTGTTGTACCGAGAATATTGGGTTGAGAACTTTGAGGATTTCAAACAAGAAAACCGAGTTGGGGTTTTCCTTCAAGATCATTGAGGATTTGAAGGTTTTGGACAAGATTACGCAATTCAAATCCGATCGAGTGAAAGCCTTAGGACAAGGGGTGCCTTGCAAGGGAGTAGCGTAAGACAGTCGATCGTGTTGGTGAATCTTGAGTTTCAACAAGTGTGCTCTTGGGATTAATTCGACCAAGAGAAAACCTTGATACAAGAAGTGTCTTGCAAGGTAGTAACAAGAACTGCTGAATTGAAGCGACATTGTTGGTTACTTGATTAATCTTTGATCAAGGGTTTTGGAGGTGGTAGAATCAACAACAAACCTATGGTTTGTAATTTTAAATTTGTTCATCTCTTGTATACACACATTTGCAAAGTAAGATATATTATAATATCTCAATTCGAATTCGAATTGAAGGCAGACGTACTCATAGCGAGGCCGATTGGGGAACTGCATAAACAAATCATTGTGTACTCTCTTTATCTCTCTCTCTCTCTCTCTCTATATATATATATATATATATATATATATATATATATATCCATCTCTATCCCTCTCTCTCTCTCTCTCTCTCTCTCTTTCTTAATTTTGTGTTTGCAAATTATTGAATTCATTGTTTGTTTGATCAATTCGTTTGGGAATTATTTTTTATCACATTTTGAATTAGGTTTTGTTGATATAATCATAATCCATTTGATTGTGATTAGTTTTTAAGATAAACAATACAAAGCAAATTTCCAAACGATATCGATTGCATACAAAGTGTTCGATAAATTGCTTTATTGTGTTTTTTGTGTGTTTTGATCATTGAGAATAAGCTCTACGTATAGGTTTGTATTCAATTGTTTATGATTGATAGTTGTTGAACAAATTGTGTTCATTATCATACGTTTGTGTACCTTTACACATATCCAAGCTTTTCGATAGAGGTTCAGTTCGACGATTCTATTTGGGTTGTTTCCACTAGACCATAAAACTTTTCAGAATAGTTTTTGCCAAAAGCTTTTAACTTGTGATCTATTCATCCCCCTTCTAGATCGAAGCATATCGTCTAACACTCATAATTCGCACTTTGCTCGTAAACTCTCTATTTTTTATTAAATTAAATAAAAATAATAAAATACCATTATTTTAATTATTAATATAAACTATACTAATTAATCAAACTCTACAAGCCTCCATGTTACTCTCAACACTCTAACCTCAAAGTCACACACCCCACCACCCTTATTAATTTAATTGATTTTACCCAATAATCAAATAAATACACAAAATCACAATAAATCAAATAATTTCAATAAATCAAAAACTGGGGTGCTACACATGAAGGCACAACATCCGACTCTCACTTTTTTTGAAATGTGATAGTGACACAATAAAGCGGCAGAGGTTGAAAAATTTCTTACACTACTCATCAATACGTTATCACGATTGGTGACAATTATTTTTGACATATTATCTGGACTCTTCATCAAATCACGACATTTCTCTAAATTCCATGTAACATTTGCATCATTTTCTAAATCCATATAAGCAAATGCAATTAGATATATCTTTTATATAAAAGTGGCACCAACAATATCAAGCAAATGTAGTCAGTATTTCTTGGTCTTATAAGTGGAATATATAAGCAATACAATGAAAAAATTATTAAACAACTTGATGGATTTTGGATGGGTCTAAAAAATATCTAAGTATGTTTTAGAATCACTAATGGTTATATATTTTAGTTTCCTTATAGACTTGTTGTCTTTTTTAGACGTATGTTATGATTTTTTTTAATATTAGTCACATTTTATGATCTTTTTCTTTTCAAAGTCATAATTTTTTTTGAAGGATCATGTTTATTTTCATCTCGCCAACAAGTTTATTGTCTACCGCATTCAAACAAATAACAACATGATGAACTTTAACTCACTACTACAAATATTATACTTAATGCTAAAGTTTTCACCTCATCCAACTAAAACCTGAGGTAAATTCCAAGACGCACTATGTAATTTTTTTTTCAAAAAATATCATCTATTTCGTTAGTTTAAGAGTAAAATCGATGGGTAAACTGTAGCAACCGCAAAAAAACAACCGGCAGAAACAGAACAGAAGAGTCGCCACCGAATGTTATTTATCCCTACGCAGGGAAAGGAAACGATCGAAGAAAACCTGAAGAGGGAGAAGACATGGTCATCGCAACCATAGTCCGGGTTCGGGAGTCGGTTACGCGAGGGGAAGGTATTAGCACCCTTACGCGTCCATCGTAATCGATGGGATTCACGCTTGTTGTCTAATCAAAGGGTGACTTATCTAAAGCCTACTGCTAAATGGAAAGGGAAACGAAAAGGGAGAAACAAAAACGGACTCGCATGGATTATCGCAACCCTATGCCTACGTATCTTCGTGGATGAACGAAGAATCAGATTCTACGTAGTTCGACGAGCTACACACTAAAGGGGGAGGTTGCTCGCCAAGACATCGCCGTCTCGTGCCTACGTATCCTCTATCTAACCAGAGAGAGGAAATCAGAGCGTCCGTAGTTCGTGGCATTACGGGAAATGAAAAGAAGGGTGCTTGCCAAGACATCGTCGTCTTGTGCCTACGTATCCTCAATATAACCAGAGAGAGGAAATCAGAGCGTCCGTAGTTCGTGCTAACGACCACATAACGGTTAAGTGTTATTTATGAGCAATGTTAGATTTGCGTCCGGCAGTTAGGGTCGATGCCTTTTTGCGACTAAACGGAAATAACGTCTCTTTTCTGAAAATGATTTGAAACCCAACAATCTCGAAGGATGAAAAATATTTGAACTTGGTTTATGTTTTTTAGAAAGAAGTGGATTTAAGTTAGTTTGAAACTCACATTGCACTAAAGTCTATGCGTAGGAGCGAATGCGTCGCATGGTCGCCCCCAATGGGACGTATGCTAAACACTCTAGAAAAGTGAAGGGAGACCCTTCATTCTTCATTTCCCATGCACTTAAGGCTCGTGGCGTACAATGCTCGTTGTATTTATTAAGTGTTTTGGACTTGTTTTTGAGATGAGAAGAGAAGACTCAAAGGACAAAGGAAAATCTAAGGGGGACTCACCTAAATGTTGTCATGCAATATGGCCCTAAGGTTGAGGTAAAAAGGGGAAATTCTACCTAATGTTATCATGCAATGGATTAGCTCCTAATGTCTATCCTACTCCAAGCTTAATCTGAAATTAAGTTGGACTATGGAAGCCTAAGGGAACATGTAAAAGCAAACCAAAATAAAGTGAAACAAGCTAAGAACAGCAACTACAATAGCGCTCCAGCACCTGCACAGTGGTAAAATCCAGCAAATACACCAAACAACATTTAACAGCTCAAGTTTCCAGCACAAAACAGGTGTAAAAAGCAATAAGACAACATGAAGGCATGATGGACAGCAAGTTAAAATCCAGAACAACAGGTATGAAAAGTCAGGCAGCATGTATTCATGATCACTCAAACAATACAACATGCAAACAACGATTGCAAGTGGACATGCATAGCAAGACAAACCAAGCATAGAGATTGCAAGCATCAAGAATGAGCAACAAAAGTCACATTAACAATTCAAAAATAAGCATACTCAACAAAGTTGCACAACTTAATTATTCACCACAACATCATGCATAGGCGAAATCGGACACAAGCAACGATCATGCATCACTAGTCCAGCAAATTAAGCTTTAATCAACAATCAATATGATTCAAATGTGTGTGCAACATGTTCATCACATCAAGAAAGCAACACCACAATCATAGACATTCATCAACAAAACCAAAAGTCACGTGCCAAAGAATCACATTCAAACCATCACGTGAGGTAAAGCAGCTCAAGAATAATCCACAAATCAACATCATATCAATCCAAGAGGTTTAGAGATGTTAAGGAACCCAAACAAGCAAAAAGATGCAAGAAAATCACATTCTACAGCAGTGGTAACCGGTTACTCTATATGCAGTAATCGGTTACGCAGTTCAAAATCAGCCAAACACGCAGAAAAACAACAGGGTAACCGGTTACCCTATATGCAGTAACCGGTTACTCTGGGACAGTAGCAGAAAAAACCAATTCCAAAAGCACTTTTCAGCAGCAAATGACTTATCCAAACATCCACATGAACATGCAATCAATTAAGCACGAAATTACGTTGAATTACATCAATCAAACATCAAATAGATCCAGCAAAACACAACAGCAACAATCAAAATTAAGCAAATGGATCAAAACACATTAGAACCCATGGATCTACATTGCATAAGTTGAAATTAAGCTAAATCAAGTATGGATCTGAAATTAACCAACCTACAAAGCAGAGAATTACTTTGGTGAATGTTGATAAGCTGCAATTGCTGAATCCAAGCTAGAAAACTAGAGATCCAATGCTATCTTCACAAGTTGCTTCAATCTTCTCCAATAATCACTTCCAAGAGCTTAAATCCAGAAGCAAAACAGCAGCAAATGCAGAATCTCTTCAAGAATTAGTGAATTGATGAAGATTTAGTTCCAATATCAACAAATTTCAATGCAAAATTTGTTGAACTTTGATGATGGAACATTGGGTGAGGGTTTTGGAAAATGAGAGAAAAGTTGAGAGAATTGGAGTGAGATGTGTAGAAAATTCAGAAAATGGATCAAAGTTATGGGAGGTTTGAAATGAATTAATTTAAATATGGACTAGGTTAGGAATTCAAATGTGGTTTGGAGTGTGGGTTAGTAAGAGGAATTGAAATTAGGAGTGGAATTAGGAGTGGAGTGTTTGAAAATATGGAGGGAAATGGTGAAAATTATGAAAATTGACCCAATTCTAGATCCTTCTCACAATGCACAAGGAAATCACATGATCACAATTGCTGAAACTTGATTTTTTTCAAACTGCGCCCAGAGTAACCGGTTACCCTATATGCAGTAACCGGTTACCCAGTTCAAATTTTGAATTTTTGCTCCTTTTGGAGGGAATCTTGGAGGAATGGCCTTTGACAGCTGTTCTGAACCCTGTTAAGCCTCCGAAACTCTAAAATTGATATTGCTACTGAGTAACACCTAAAATAAAACACAAATTCTTCCTGACACCTCAAAATACCCTGCTGAAGTAATACTGTCCGGTGCCGAATTGCTGAGCAAAAATAACTTGGAACTTCTGATAATCAAATCATCCAGGGAGCAAAATAAATGCTCGAAAAGACCTTGAAAGCCATCTGCTTAGCTCTGTATACTGCTGAAATGTCCTCTGAATTGGATGAAACCCTGAGGTGCAAGAAATACCTTGATCCCATGTCTAGGAGAACCATGCAAATGCAAAAATGACGATGCAAAAATGAAATGAAACATAAGCCAGTTAAGGTTAGAAACAAAGGGGAAAATTTTGGGGTGCTACAGCTGCCCCTATTCAATCGACTTGGTCCTGAAGGAATGACAGCATCGGCTTTCAGACATTCAGGATACACGGAGATTGAATACCAAAAGAACCTGGAAATTTGCAACCTGAAGGGAAATTTATCAGAGAGTGTTTGCCATCCGAAGGTGGACTCAAAGTGGGGATGCCACTCGAAAGTGAACTTGCAATAAAATGGTTTAGGAAAGAAAGAATGCGGGCCGGAAGCGGACTCACATCCAAACATAAATGGTAGGCAGGCACAAAGGCGGACTTACAACCAAAGGTTACCATCACAAGATGGATTTTCAAAAGGAATGCCGACATGAAGGCGGAACAGATCCCAAACACAAAGGGATGCCGACACGAAGGCGGACTCACAACCAGAGGTTACCATCACAAGATGGATTTTCAAAAGCAAAGCCGAAATGAAGGCGGACTCAGATCCCAAACACAAAGGGATGCCGACACGAAGGCGGACTCACAACCCGAGGTTACAATCACAAGATGGATTTTCAAAAGGAATGCCGACACGAAGGCGGACTCAGCTCCTAAACACAAAGGTATGTTGACACGAAGGCGGACTCATAACCAGAGGTTACCATCACAGGATGGATTTTCAAAAGGAATGCCGACACAAAGACAGACTCACAACCCAAACACCAAGGAATGCTGACACGAAGGCGGACTCACAACCCGGGGTTAGTAGATTCAACGGATCTACAAAGATGACTCCGCTGGGGAAAAGAGAAATCTAAATAGACAACTATGCAGGGGAGCATGAGATAGTTCCTCCAAAAGAGAACAACAATAGGAAGGACGAATCCACTGGTTGGGGTATAAAGTTAAACAACCTTTCCTGAGTTATGCCATTTTCTCCTGGGGAAAAAGAAAAAATTCTGGCAAAAAATATCAAACCTGGACTATGCTTCAGATGCATATGTTTGAATTTTTATATGGCGTAATGCTCCATACGAAATGGAAATGCTACGCGTTTGGGAGGATGCAATGCAAATGATTCTTATGTTATGCAAAAAGGAACACCTTAGCGAACTAAACGTTGAAAAAGAAGGCAACTCCACCGAGGAAGACAAACTAAATTATCCTCTGAGTCATAAAACCTGTTGAGGAAGTTATACCGAACAACTTTCCTGATCACAACCTCTGCTGAAGATGAAACCCAAAGAGGAATTTCCTCCGCTGGGGACTACAAATAACCCTTGCTGAAACCCAAAAAACTGATACTACAAAGTGCCAATAACAATTGGACTTAAAACCTACTGGGGATGTCAACCACCGTTGAACAAACTATTGCGAGGATCGACACCAAACTCTGCTTGGGGAGAGAAGTTAATAATACCAAACCTGCCGGGGGATATCATTGAACTTACCCGGCTACCGGAGAAATGACTTTAAGCCTACCCTGTCGGGGATAAGAGCACACCATTACTGGCAAAATTACACTTTCTGACTTGCTGAGGAAAGTAGAATCAAGACCCTGTGGGGAACATAAAATCTCTGCCTGGGAAAGATATCCAACCAACCTCTATTAAAGTTGTAATATTGTCCATCCTAGGGAAATCAACCTCTGAATGCTTGCTGGGGAATAAGAATCAAAACACGACTCCGGCTGGTGGAAACAATCTTCTGCACTCTTGCTGGGGAAAGTACGCTCTGCTGAGGATGATGAAATTTCAATGTTGGGGAGAGAAACTCTACTGGGGAGCAACAATCTTGTTGTCCTGCAAACACACAGCAATAACAGAATGTTCTATATGCAAAATGGCTACCTCGGTTACCATCCACAATATCTATTACTTAAGCAATTTTCATTGTTTTCCGATATGCTCCGCAAAGGTTAACGTTTTCACATGCAATGTTTATAAAAAATATTGGATGTTTTTGCAAACAAAACAGTAAAAGTAAAAAACGGAAATGGAAAGCTCTTTGAGTGAAATGAAATCTTTATTGAATGAATTGGCCTGTAAATTGGCAATTACAATTAGAAGCAATTCCTGAAAAGAGGTAATTGGACAAAGAGTGAAAAGAAAATACACATGTCGGCAATGTGGGAACAAATATCCACCATGCTTCGATTCAGCTATGACCCATATGCCTTGCTTATCCGCAGATGCTTTGTCTTTCGAAGAGACTGACTGGACTGATTCCTTTCCTTCGAAATTCCCACATGTCAAAAGTTCTCACAGATCGAACGTAGACCGCAGCCTCTCGCTTTCAAATCCCTAACTTTTGCCTGGATCGCCTTTTCGGGTTTTCAATCCACCAGGATACCCATTTTTGCTAAAGTTTCCTTTTCAGGTTTTCAACTTTGCGGGTTTAATATTTTCTTTTTTGTATCCCTAATTTTTGCCCGAGCCTTTTCTTTTTATGGTTCGCCGGGATGCCCTTTTTTGCCTGGACTTTTCTTTTTATGTCCAGCGGGTCTCTTTTTATGCGAAGTATTTTTTGACCGCGTCTGCGTTCACAGGGGATGTAAAATCTTCGCCATCCATAGTCGAAAGTAATAAGGCTCCACCAGAGAAAACCTTTCTTACTACATATGGCCCTTCGTAGTTTGGAGTCCACTTGCCCCTGTGATCTGTCTGAGGAGGAAGGATCCTTTTCAAAACCAACTCGCCTGTCTGAAAACACCGAGGATGTACCTTCTGATCAAAGGCCTTTTTCATCCTGCTCTAATACAACTGGCCATGTGCAATGGCTCCCAATCTCTTCTCCTCAATAAGGTTCAGTTGATCCAACCTGGAGCGTACCCATTTGGCTTCATCAAGCTTTACATCTGCCAGAATTCTTAAAGAAGGAATCTCAACCTCTAATGGTAGGACTGCTTCCATACCATACACCAGTGAGAAAAGAGTTGCCCCGGTTGATTTACGCACTGAAGTACGATAACCGTGTAGAGCAAAAGGCAACATCTCGTGCCAGTCCTTATACGTTACCACCATTTTCTACACAATCTTCTTGATATTTTTATTCGCCGCCTCAACAGCACCATTCATTTTCGGACGATATGGAGAAGAATTATGATGTTCAATTTTAAAGCTCTGGCATAGCTTCTTCATCATCTTATTGTTCAAATTCGAACCATTATCAGTAATGATTCTTTCAGGGACCCCATAACGATAGATGATGTCCTTCTTTATAAATCAGGATACCACTTGTCTGGTGAAGTTGGCATACGAAGCTGCTTCCACCCACTTTGTGAAATAATCAATGGCAACCAAAATGAAACGATGTCCATTGGAAGCAGTCGGCTCGATCTTTCTAATCATGTCGATGCCCCACATGGCAAAGGGACACGAAGATGTTAACACATTCAGAGGAGTAGGCGGTACGTGCACTTTATCAGCATAAATCTGGCATTTATGGCATTTCCTGGCGTATTTGAAACAATCGGACTCCATAGTCATCCAGTAGTACCCTGCCCTTAACAGATTTCTAGCCATAGCATGCCCATTGGCATAAGTACCGAAAGAACCTTCGTCAACCTCTTCCATCAACAGGCCTGCCTAGTGTTCATCAACACAACATAGCAAGACCATGTCGAAGTTCCTCTTGTACAACACATCATCTTCATTCAGAAAGAAATTGCCTGCTAACCTCCTCAGAGTTTTCTTATCCTTGGTAGATGCCCCAGCTGGGTACTCTTGACTCTTGAGAAAACACTTAATGTTATGATACCAAGGCTTGCCATCTGATATCTCTTCAACTGCAAATACAAAAGTCGGTCTATCTAGACGCATAATTCTGATTGATGGAGCTTCATTTCACCGATTCACCTTGTACATGGAGGCCAACATTGCCAACGTATCGGCCATCTGATTATCATTCGGGGGTACATGATGAAAGTTCACCCTATCAAAGAACGACAACAACCTTCTGGCATAGTTCTTATAAGGCACCAAATTCGCCTGACGCGTTTCTCATTCTCCTTTAATCTGATTAATCACCAATGCAGAATCACCATACACATCGAGGTTCTTGATTCTCAAATCAATAACTTCTTTCAACCCCATGATGCATACTTCATACTCTGCCTCGATATTGGTGCATATAAACGGTAATCGGGCAGTGAAGGGTATATGAGAACCCCTTGGAGTTGTAATGATTGCCCCGATTCCGTTACCATATGAATTAATAGTCCCATCAAAAACTAGGCTCCACTGAGATCCAACTTCAGGTCCTTCGTCAGGCAAAGGCTCATCACATTCTTTCATCTTTAGAAACATGATATGCTCATCCGGAAATTCAAACTTCATCGGTTGATAATCCTCGATCGGTTGTTGAGCAAGATATTCTGACAGAACACTTCCCTTAATGGCTTTCTGGGAAACATTACTGAATATTGTATTCTGTCAAAACCATCTGCCAACGAGCTATTCTCCCAGAGAGTGCTTGCTTCTCAAACACATATTTAATCGGATACATCTTTGAAATCAACAGGGTTGTGTGGTTTAACTTATACTGCCTCAAATGCTTAGCTGCCCAAGTGAGTGCACAACATGTCTTTTCCAGCATAGAGTACCTCGACTCACAATCAGTGAACTTTTTGCTCAGGTAATAGAGGGCACGCTCTTTCCTACCTGTCTCGTCGGGTTGACCGAGCACACACTCCATTGAATTCTCAAGAACCGTAAGATACATAATCAACAGTCTTTCTAGCACTGGCGGCATGAGGATCGGAGGTTCCTGCGAATATTCTTTTATCTTATGGAATGCCTTTTGACAATTTTCATTCCACCTGACCTCTTGATCTTTTCTTAGCAATTTGAATATTGGTTCATACGTGGCTGTAAGATGAGAGATTAATCTAGCAATGTAGTTTAATCTCCCTAAGAAACCACAAACCTCTTTTTCTGTTCTTGGTTCAGGCATTTCTTGTATGGCTTTTACTTTAGCAGGATCTACCTCGATCTAACAATAAATCCCAGCAATTTACCAGATCTCACACCAAATGTGCACTTGTTCAGATTCAACCTTAGTCTTAACTTCCTCAACCTTTCAAACAGCTTCGGTAAATTCACCACATGTTCTGCCTCCGTTTGTGACTTCGTGATCATGTCATCAGCATAGACTTCGATCTCTTTGTGAATCATATCATGAAATAGAGTCACCATCGCCCGCTGATAGGTTGCCCCAACATTCTTCAATCCAAAGGGCATTACCTTGAAGCAAAATGTTCCCCACGATGTTATGAATGTCATCTTCTCCATGTCCTCTGGGGCCATTTTGATTTGATTATACCTAGATAAGCCATCCATGAAGGAAAATACGGAATACTGAGCAGTGTTGTCCACTAACACGTCAATGTAGGGAAGCGGAAAATCATCTTTTGGGCTTGCTCTATTCAAGTCCCGATAATCAACACACATCCTGACCTTTCCATCCTTCTTTGGTACAGGAACAATATTAGCAACCCACGGAGGATAATTTGTTACAGCAAGAAAACCATCGTCTAACTGTTTCTGAACCTCTTCTTTGATTTTGATAGTCATGTCCGGTTTTGTTCTCCTCAATTTCTGTTTAACCGGAGTACAAGCCTCTTTAAGTGGCAACCTTTGTACAATAATATCCGTGTCAAGCCCGGGCATGTCTTGGTAGGACATGGCAAAGATATCTACATATTCTTGAAGCATTTCAACTAATCTGCCTGTAACACTGTCTTCCAAGGCAGCCCCAATTCTTACTTCCTTTTTCACGTCCTCGGTGCCCAGATAACAGTCTCAATGTGCTTCTGATGAGGTAAAATAATCTGTTCCTCCTGCTTCAGTAGTCTGGTTAATTCTTCAGGCAAGTCACAATCTTTGTCAGCCTCTTCTTTAGCCTGATAAATGGGATTTTCGAAGTCATATCGAGCCATAGCTGAATCATTATTGGTAGAATCTGAACAAATAAACTTACATGATTGATGTTTTATGTTTATTATGAATGCAACAAACAAAACACATTGCCATTTTACTTTGAATAAATGCAAAAAGTAAAAACAGAAAAACGGGGATCAAAATATTTGAATGCGAAAAACGTCCTTTATTAATGATGAAATTGAAAGCAAAACAACATGGCCCTACAGAAAAGAATCGATGTGTCTTGGGCAGAACGTAGGACTTAACATACGCAGAAAACAATAACAATTACTCTTTGCTGGTAACTTGGATGATTTCCTCAGAAGACCAGTTGTACAAATTCTGACCAGGAATGCAAGGACGGATCCACTCATCCATATCATAGTCACTGTCACCTTCATCCCCAATTGTGTTGATCCAGTTGAACAAAACTCCCGCACTTGTGAACTGAATCGGACCACTGTATCTTGGAGGCTCTTGAGACCGTTTGGGTGGCTTGTATCCCAAACCATAGGTATCCTTCTTCATTTGCACGTCAATCACCGGACCCCATTTCTGGGAACTGCCAGCTTCTACCATTGCACGCGCATCTTTGAAGGAGGACATCGAAACTTCGGGCTGATTAACCTCCGCCGGAGTCTCCTTAGGAATCTGGACAACTTCAAAAGCCTGGCACAAAGTTTCATGTATTTCCCTGTCCACTTCCACATACTTGAATGTTGACAAATGACTCACCATTATATCTTCTTTGCCAAAAACTGTAACCACATGACCTTCCACCATATACTTCAACTTTTGGTGCAATGTTGACGTCACTTCCCCAGAACCGTGGATCCAAGGGCGAACCAACAAACAACTGTATGCATGTTGGATATCCATGATATAGAACGTAGTGTTGAAAATTTTTGGGCCAACCTTAATAAGTAACACAATCTCCCCAAACACGGACCTCTTCGACCCATCAAAGGCTCGCACCACCAAATCACTTGGCGTGCAGATCAAACCTCGTGTATCCAACTTCATTAAAGATTTCTTTGGCAACACGTTCAACGAAGACCCTGTATCAACCAACACGTGAGACATCAAAGAACCTCTGCATTCCAAAGAAATATGCAAAGCATTGTTATGATTCCTCCCTGCCGGAGTTAAGTCTAAATCTGTGAAGCCCAAACCATTTCTGGCATTTACATGTGCTACAACCCCTTCCAACTGATTCACTGAAATTTCCTGCGATACGTAAGCGACATTCAAAACTTTCAACAAAGCATTTTTATGTGACTCTGAGCACAACAGAAGCAACAGAATAGAGATCTTTGACGATGTTTGATTGAGATGGTCAATAATCTTGTAATCACTCTTTCTTATCAATCTCATGAATTCTTCTACGTCTTTTGAAAATGAGTTGTCAACCTGCTTTTATACCGAATCATTCACAATTGGCCTTTGTACAGAATCATCAACTACTTGTTTTCCCTTGTCCTGTCTTGAACTACCCACTTGGTCATTAGATGGAGAAAAAACCCTACCACTCCTCGTGATAGCTCCAGCCTCAACAGTATTTTCGATTCCTGAACCCACAACTGACGATCCTACCAACTCTTGCTTCTTCCCATTACAGAATACCTCGGCCCTATAATTCCATGGAATGGCCTTGGTACTCTCATAAGGTACTGGTCCTGGGATAGTGATGATAACCGGCGCTGGTCTCGCCGGTGATGATATATTAATTATTTTGTACGGAATGGATATTGTGGCAATATCATCTCCCTCATCAACAACTTTCCTCTGACTGCTAATCCGGTCGAACTGCAACCGCCCTTCACTGAACAACTTATGGATACTTGACTTTAGCAAAACACAACCCTCAGAATGTAGCAAACGTTTTAAACAACCATCTGCACACCCGGGAAATACTCCCCCTTTCAACAATCTTTCTTTAACCACCGACAAAGGAGTCTTCAACTCATTCACATCAAATATCAAATCCAAAGGTTCCCCATCTTCAACAGCATTGGCCCTCGCCCCACCGTGATTTGGCATCAGGTTCTGGATAACATTCATAATATCATTGGTGAATTTAATGGCTTTCGAATCAAGCAAATCTTGGACCTTGTGCTTGAATGCCTTACAGTTGTCAATATGATGCCTCGGCACTCCAAAATGGAACTCGCAATGGGCATTGGCGTCATAACCGGGTGGAGGATTACCGGTAAGAGGATCCAGAGTCCTTTTCTGAACCAACTGTAACTATAACAGATGTTGCAACAGCTGAGAGTAAGGCATGGGAGGTGCATCAAAATGCCTGTCTTGCTTAGGCCTATCTTGATATCTGTGCGGAGCAGAGTTTTGTTGCTGCGGGGCGGCTAGAATAGCCACTGTAGTAACCTGTCGGGTATAATTCTGATGAGCCTTTCCCTTACCATGGTAAGATGAAACAGAATTTGCATCCCCTTCTTTCTTCTTATAATTCCCAGCGTACGGTTTCTTACCTCCTCCAGATGAGGATCCATCGTTGGTCAGTATCTTTCCAATCTTAATTCCACTCTCCACTCTTTCACCAGCTAGAACCAAATCTGAGAACCCAGCAGATAAACAACCTACCAAACTTTCGTAGTAAGGCCCCGGAAGAGTGGCCATGAATATATCAATCAACTCCCTCTCCACCATGGGAGGTTGAACCCTGGCAGCCAATTCACACCACCTCTGGGAGTATTCCTTGAAACTTTCGTTGTTCTTTTGTGACAGGCTCTACAATTGTATCTATTGGGAGCCATATCTGTGTTATATTGATAATGCCTAAAAAATGCTTCAACCAACTCGTGCCAATTACGGATATGACTCCTTTCAAGCTGCATGTACCACTCCAGGGATGCCCCAGCCAGGCAATCCTGGAAGGAATGAATTAACAGCTTCTCGTCCTCCGAGTAGGCATACATCTTCCTGTAATAGGCCCTAACATGAGTCTTAGGGTAGGTAACACCAGTATATTTGTTGAAGGTAGGCACATTGAACTTAGGAGGGACCTTCACACCAGGAACCAATCCTAAATTGTCCATATCCAGACCCAATGAGTTCTGACTCTCGTAAACCCTCATCTTTTCCTCAATCATTTTGAACCTTCTATTAGCATCGGACTGGTGGCCAGCATCCCCACCTTGCATGGAGAAAATCTTGTTGATCTTACATCCAGTGATGGCCTCCAGCGTCATGCACTGCACACACACTATTACCACCTCTAACTACCGCAGGGATCTCAACAGTTGCTCCTCCGCCCAGAGGAATAACAACATTAGGGATAGGAACACCTCTGCCCAGAGGACCAATATGGACACCACCATTACCACCTCCGCCCGGAGGAATAAAATTATTCTGAATACCCCAATGAACAATTCCATCTTCATCAACCCTAGCTATCAGGGGCTGAATAAGAGTCCTTAGCAGTTCTTGGCCTTGGGAAACGTTCTGCATTAAGTCCATAAACTGATTCATGCGGTTGCGGACTTCCTGGAGCTCAGCTTGAACCTGTTCCATGACTCTTCATTGATTATTGCGAGTAGCATAGCGGTGAGTACAAAATTCAGCAATCCTGCTGCAAAACATCAGGCAGGGATAAGGAAACCAGGCAGAAACACTTGTTATACACATGGGTATGCAAACACAAATGCAAATGACATGTATTAGTATTTACAGGGCAATTCACCCCTTGTTTCTAGTTTAATAACAAGCAACAAGACGGAACGGAATACCAACGATATCTGCTTATATAGTAGAAAACCGAAGAATAATCATCTGTCAATACATACAGCCCAAAATAAAGAAAGATGTCTGAATACAATAATCAGGGATCCCGACCAACAAGCCTGGCGGTGATCAAATACACAGATAAAAAATACTAAGGCATATCATCAAAGTTAACCATGGTCAGCCTTTTAGACCACTCTAACGTCCCTCGAGTATCGACAAATGCCCCAAACTTAGGAAGACGATCAGCAAACCACTTGTAGAAAATTGGTGCACAGTAAGAGATGGGCCCTCCTCTCCTCTTTTCATTTTTATAATGCAACGAGGGGTACAAATCACCAAACAGGGTAGGTACTGGATTTTCCATGATGAATATCCTGACAGCGTGCATATCCACAAACACCTTCACGTTTGGAAATAAAACAATCCCATAAACGCACAGGGCTAAGATTGCATTGAAGACTTACCAGCTCCTAGCCTTAGCATACATATCAGCTTGACCGACCAAGAACTTCATATGAAACCCTTTACATCCTCCTTTACTGCGACATTACTTTCCAAAAGAGACTGATCCAAGTGCAGAGCAGCAGAGACCTTTTCCAGATTAGGAACTTCCTAAGAATAATAGAAAGGCGCTTCCTCCTTGATAGAGACACCCAAAATAAGTGTGAATTCCTCCAATGTCGAGACCAGAACATAATCAGAAAATAAGAAACAGCGCAGTGGAGGGTCATAGAATTGCACCAGGGTGGGTAGAGCCCTAAACTCATAATCAGTGATATTGTGGACAAAATTCAGAATCTTCCCATACTCTTTCCTGAAGTCTGCTAAAACACCGGGATCTGCCATAACCATCAACTTGAGAACAGAGTCCAAAGTAAGCTGCGGGAATTTGTACACTATGATATTCTTCTTCTTCTTCTCAGTACTCATCTCTGACAATCTTCGGAAATCAGAATCAAGGCTAGGATGCAAACCCTGAAAATAAACAAACATGTTAGAATGCAAAAAAATGATACAGATGCACACATGGGATCAAGGTATCCATAAAGCTCAGCATTGCTGTTGTACTACTGACTGAATAAGACCTAGATTCTACTCTGACCAGAATACCAGAAATCCCGAAATCCAGAATAATGGACCACTCAGAATACCAGAATATCAGGATGATAAGTCCACACTGATGGGAAAACCAGAATATCGGGTAGGTTGGAGGTCAAAGTTACCTGTAAACCTCCAAACACCCAGCCCTTCTCACATGTGGGTTCTAAAACCGAGGATCCTCAGCGTCACGGACTCTCAGGTCAAAAAATGATGATACGGTCACCATCTCTGGTTTGGCATCATCACCAATCAAGGAGGCCTCAACTGATTCCCCTAAAAAAGGTCACCCTATAGTAAGTTCCCAGCTTCGGGTCCTCGGATCAAGAAGCATAATGGGTTTGCCATTTTTGGTCTGCCATTATTACCTCTTGGGAGGAGTGCCTCAACTGAGTTCTAGGGAATGGTCGCCAGAGTCGATAGCTCTCTAGGCTACATTCTATCGTCAGCCCCAACGCGCAGGATATAACATTACCAAAGAAAACCTCGTCTGGATGTGGAGTTTTCGTGTATACTAAGTCTGTCCATACACCACAGAAGTCACACTACTTTCCACTCTAATCCTAGGTGTATACTCAAGGCTGGGTGTTGGGCTTATCTCTCATAGAATCAACCCACCCAATAGCACAACAGCAGCAGAGCAATATGATAACAGTAATCAAAATGCAATAAATACGGTAAAATATAGTAATATACAACAAATAATGCACAAGAATAAACACCCAATGAAATAAAAATAGATAAGTTCTAGGATTGACTCACATAGGGAACCAGATTCCCCAGCAGAGTCGCCAGCTATCGCAACTGTGAAAAAAAACCGGCAAAAACAGAACAGAAGATTCACCACCGAACGTTATTTATCCCGACGCAGGGAAAGGAAACGATCGAAGAAAGCTTGAAGAGGGAGAAGACATGGTCATCGCAACCATAGTCCGGGTTAGGAAGTCGGTTACGCGAGGGGAAGGTATTAGCACCCCTACGCGTCCATCGTACTCTATGGGATCCACGCTTGTTGTCTAATCAAAGGGTGAGTTATCTAAAGCTTACTGCTAAACGGAAACGGGAAACGAAAAGGGAGAAACAAAAATGGACTCGCAAGGATTATCGCAATCCTATGCCTACGTATCTTCGTGGACGAACGAAGAATTAGATTCGACGCAGTTCGATGGACTACACACTAAAGGGGGAGGTTGCTTGCCAAGAAATCACCGTCTCGTGCCTACGTATCCTCAATCTAACCAGAGAGAGGAAATCAGAGCGTCCATAGTTCGTGACACTACGAGAAATGAAAGGAAGGGTGCTCGCCAAGACATCGCCGTCTTGTGCCTACGTATCCTCAATCTAACTAGAGAGAGGAAATCAGAGCGTCCGTAGTTCGTGGTAACGACCACACAATGGTTAAGTGTTTTTTATGAGCGACGTAAGATTCGCGTCCGGCAGTTAGGGTCGATGCCTGTTTGCGACTGAACGGAAATAACGTGCTCTTTTCTAAAAATGATTTGAAACCCAACAATCCCCGAAGGATGAAAAAGATTTGAACTAGGTTTGTGTTTTTTAGAAAGAAGTGGATTGAAGTTAGTTTGAAACTCACATTGCACTAAAGTCTATGACGTAGGAGCGAATGCGTCGCATGGTCGTCCCCAATGGGATGTATGCTAAACACTCTAGAAAAGTGAATGGAGACCCTTCATTCTTCATTTCCCATGTACTTAAGGCTCGTGGCGCACAATGCTCGTTGTATTTATTAAGTGTTTTGGACTTGTTTTTGAGATGCGAAGAGAAGACTCAAAGGACAAAGGAAAATCTAAGGGGGACTCACCTAAATGTTGTCATGCAATATGGCCCTAAGGTTGAGGTAAAAAGGGGAAATTCTACTTAATGTTATCATGCAATGGATTAGCTCCTAATGTCTATCCTACTCCAAGCTTAATCTGAAATTAAGTTGGACTATGGAAGCCTAAGGGAACATGTAAAAGCAAACCAAATTAAAGTGAAACAAACTAAGAACAGCAGCTACAACAGCGCTCCAGCACTTGCACAACGGTAAAATTCAGTAAATACACCAAACAACATTTAACAGCTCAAGTTTCCATCACAAAACAGGTGTAAAAAGCAATAAGACAGCATGAAGGCATGATGGACAGCATGTTAAAATCCAGAACAGCATGTATGAAAAGTCAGGCAGCATGTATTCATGATCACTCAAATAATACAACATGCAAACAACGATTGCAAGTGGACATGCATAGCAAGACAAACAATGCATAGAGATTGCAAGCATTAAGAATGAGCAACAAAAGTCATGTTAACAATTCAAGAATAAGCATACTCAACGAAGTTGCACAACTTAATTATTCACCACAACATCATGCATAAACGAAATCGGACACAAGCAACGATCATGCATCACTAGTCCAGCAAATTAAGCTTTAATCAACAATCAATATGATTCAACAGTGTGTACAACATGTTCATCACATCAAGAAAGCAACACCACAATCATAGACATTCATCAACAAAACTAAAAGTCACGTGCCAAAGAATCGCATTCAAACCATCATATGAGGTAAAGCAGCTCAAGAATAATCCACAAATCAACATCATATCAATCCAAGAGGTTTAGAGATGTTAAGGAACCCAAACAAGCAAAAAGATGCAAGAAAATCACATTCTGCAGCAGTGGTAACCGATTACTCTATATGCAGTAACCTGTTACGCAGTTCAAAATCAGCCAAACACACAGAAAAACAACAGGGTAACCGGTTACCCTATATGTAGTAATCGGTTACTCGGGGACAGTAGCAGAAAAACCAATTCCAAAAGCACTTTTCAGCAGCAAATGACTTATCCAAACATCCAAATGAACATGCAATCAATTAAGCACGAAATTACGTTAAATTACAACAATCAAACATCAAATAGACCCAGCAAAACACAACATCAACAATCAAAATCAAGCAAATGGATCAAAACACATTAGAACCCATGCATCTACATTGCATAAGTTTAAATTAAGCTAAATCAAGTATGGATCTGAGATTAACCAACCTACAAAGCGGAGAATTCCTTTGGTGAATGTTGATAAGCTGTAATTGCTGAATCCAAGCTAGAAAACCAGAGATCCAATGCTATCTTCACAAGAAAATGCAAAATAAATGCAATATGATGAACTTGCTTCAAGCTTCTCCAATAATCACTTCCAAGAGCTTTAATACATAAGCAAAACAGCATCAAATGCAGAATCTCTTCAAGAATTAGTGAATTGACGAAGGTTTAGTTCCAAGACCAACAAATTTCAATGCAAAATTTGTTGAACTTTGATGATGGAACTTTGGGTGAGGGTTTTGGAAAATGAGAGAAAAGTTGAGAGAATTGGAGTGAGATGTGTAGAAAATTCAGAATATGGATCAAAGTTATGGGAGGTTTGGAATGAATTGATTTAAATATGGCCTAGGTTAGGAATTCAAATGTGGTTTTGGAGTGTGGGTTAGTAAGAGGAATGGAAATTAGGAGTGGAATTAGGAGTGGAGTGTTTGAAAATATGGAGGGAAATTTTGAAAATTATGAAAATTGACCCAATTCTAGATCCTTCTCACAATGCACATGGAAATCACATGATCACAATTACTGAAACTTGATTCTTTTCAAACTGCGCCCAGAGTAACCGGTTACCCTATATGCAGTAACCGGTTACCCAATTCATTTTTTGAATTTTGGCTCCTTTTATAGGGAATCTTGGAGGAATGGCCTTTGACAGCTGTTCTGAACCCTGTTAAGCCTCCGAAACTCAATAATTGATATTGCTACTGAGTAACACTTGAAATAAAACACAAATTCTTCCTGACACCTCAAAATACCCTGCTGAAGTAATACTGTCTGGTGCCGAATTGCTGAGCAAAAATAACTGTCGGAACTTCTGATAATCAAATCATCCAGGGAGCAAAATAAATGCTCGAAAAGACCTTGAAAGCCATCTGCGTAGCTCTGTATACTGCTGAAATGTCCTTTGAATTGGATGGAACCCTGAGGTGTAAGAAATACCTTGATCCCATGTCTCGGAGAACCATGCAAATGCAAAAATGATGATGCAAAAATGAAATGAAACATAAGCCAGTTAAGGTTAGAAAATAAGGGGAAAATTTTGGGGTGCTACAGCTACCCCTATTCAATCGACTTGGTCCTGAAGGAATGACAGCAACGACTTTCAGACATTCAGGATACACGGAGATTGAATACCAAAAGAACCCAAAAATTTGCAACCTTTAGGGAAATATATCAGAGAGTGTTTGCCAGCCGAAGGTGGACTTAAAGTGAGGATGCCACTCGAAAGTGGACTTGCAATAAAATGGTTTAGGAAAGAAAGAATGTCGGCCGGAAGCAGACTCACATTCAAACACAAAAGGTAGGCCGACACGAAGGCGGACTCACAACCAAAGGTTACCATCACAAGATGGATTTTCAAAAGGAATGTCGACACGAAGGCGGACTCAGATCCCAAACACAAAGAGATGCCGGCACGAAGGCGGACTCACAACCAAAGGTTACCATCACAAGATGGATTTTCAAAAGGAATGCCAACACGAAGGTGGACTCAGATCCCAAACACAAAGGGATGCCAACACGAAGGCAGACTCACAACCAGAGGTTACCATCACAAGATGGATTTTCAAAAGGAATACCGACACGAAGGTAGACTCAGATCCCAAACACAAAGGTAGGCCGACACGAAGGCGAACTCATAACCAGAGGTTACCATCACAAGATGCATTTTCAAAAGGAATGCCAACACGAAGGCAGACTCAGAACCCAAACACCAAGGAATGTCGACACGAAGGCGGACTAACAACCCGAGGTTAGTAAAATCAACAGATCTATAAAGATGACTCCGCTGGGGATAAGAGAAATCTAAACAGACAACTGTGCAGGGGAGCATGAGATAGTTCCTCCAAAAGAGAACAACAACAGGATGGACGAATCCACTGGTTGGGGTATAAAGTTAAACAACCTTTCCTGAGTTATGCCATTTTTTGCTGGGGAAAAAGAAAAAAGTGTGGCAAAAAATATCAAACCTGGCCTATGCTTCAGATGCATATGTTTGAATTTTTCTATGGCGTAATGCTCCATACGAAATGGAAATGTTACGGGTTTGGGAGGATGCAATGCAGATGATGCTTGTGCTATGCAAAAAGGAACACCTGAGCAAACTAAATGCAAAAAACGAAGGCAACTCCACCGGAGAAGACAAACTAAATTGTCCTCTGAGTCATAAACCCTGCTGAGGAAGTTATACTGAACAACTTTCCTGATAACAACCTCTGCTGAAGATGAAACCCAAAGGGGAATTTCCTCCGTCGGGGACTACAAATAACCCTTGCTGAAACCCAAAAAACTGATACTGCATAGTGCCAATAACAATTGGACTTAAAACCTGCTGGGAATGTTAACCACCGTTGAATAAACCGTTGCGAGGATCGACACCAAACTCTGCTTGGGGAGAGAAGTTAATAATACCAAACCTGCCAGGGGATATCATTGAACTTACCCGGCTACCAGAGAAATGACTTTAAGCTCACCCTGTTGGGGATAAGAGCACACCATTACTAGCGAAATTACACTTTCTAACTTGCTGAGGAAAGTAGAATCAAGACCATGTGGGGAACATAAAATCTCTGCCTGGGAAAGATATCCAACCAACCTCTGTTAAAGATGTAATATTATCCATCCTGGGGCAATCAACCTCTGAATGCTTGCTGGGGAATAAGAATCAAAACACGACTTTGGCTAGTGGAAACAATCTTCTGCACTCTTGTTGGGGAAAGTACGCCCTGCTGAGGATGATGAAATTTCAATGGGAGCAATAATCTTGCTATCCTGCAAACACACAGCAACAACAGAATGTTCTATATACAAAATGGCTACCTCGGTTACCATCCACAATATCCATTTCTTAAGCAATTTTCATTGTTTTCCTATATGCTCTGTAAAGCTTAACGTTTTCACATGAAATGTTTATCAAAAATATTGGACATTTTTGCATACAAAACAGTAAAAGTAAGAAACGGAAATGGAAAGCTCTTTGAGTGAAATGAAATCTTTATTGAATGAATTGGCCTGTAAATAGGCAATTTTGGAAGCAATTCCTGAAAAGAGGTAATTACACAAAAAGTGAAAAGAAAATATACATGTCGGCAATGTGGGAACAGATATCCACCATGCTTCGATTCAGCTATGACCCATATGCCTTGCTTATCCGCAGATGCTTTGCCTTTCAAAGAGACTGACTGGACTGATTCCTTTCCTTCGAAATTCCCACATGTCAAAAGTGCTCAAAGATCAAACACAGACCACAGCCTCTCGCTTTTAAATCCCTAACTTTTGCCTGGATCGCCCTTTCGGGTTTTCAATCCACCGAGATACCCATTTTGCCAAAGTTGCCTTTTCAGGTTTTCAACTTTGCGGGTTTATTCTTTTCTTTTTTTTTATCCCTAATTTTTGCCCGGGCCTTTTCTTTTTATGGTTCGCCGGGATGCCCTTTTTTGCCCGGACTTTTCTTTTTATGTCCAGCGGGTCTCTTTTTATATGAAGTATGTTTTGACTGCGTTTGCATTCACAAGGGATGTAAAATCTTCACCATCCATAGTCGAAAGTAATAATGCTCCAACAGACAAAACCTTTCTTACTACATATGGCCCTTCCTAGTTTGGAGTCCACTTGCCCCTATGATCTGTTTGAGGAGGAAGGATCCTTTTCAAAACCAACTCGCCTGTCTAAAAACACCGAGGACACACCTTCTGATCAAAGGCCTTTTTCATCCTGCTCTGATACAAACGACCATGTGCAATGGCTGCCAATCTCTTCTCCTCAATAAGGTTCAGTTGATCCAACTTGGACTGTACCCATTCGGCCTCTTCAAGCTTTACATCTGCCAGAATTCTTAAAGAAGGAATCTAAACCTCTAATGGTAGGACTGCTACCATACCATGCACCAGTGAGAAAGAAGTTACCCCGGTTGATGTACGCACTGAAGTATGATAACCGTGTAGAGAAAAAGGCAACATCTCGTGTTAGTCCTTATACGTTACCACCATTTTCTGCACAATTTTCTTGATATTCTTATTCGCCGCCTCAACAACACCATTCATTTTCGGACGATATGGAGAAGAATTGTGATGTTTAATTTTAAACCTCTGGCATAGCTTCTTCATCATCTTATTGTTCAAATTCGAACCATTATCAGTAATGATTCTTTCAGGGACCCCATAACGACAGATGATGTCCTTCTTTATAAATCGGGCTACCACTTGGCTGGTGACGTTGGCATACGAAGCTGCTTCCCCCACTTCGTGAAATAATCAATGGCAACCAAAGTGAAACAATGCCCATTGGAAGCAGTCGGCTCGATCTTTCCAATCATGTCGATGCCCCACATGGCAAAGGGTCAAGGAGATGTCAACACATTCAGAGGAGTAGGCAATACGTGCACCTTATCAGCATAAATCTGGCATTTATGGCATTTCCTGGCGTATTTGAAACAATCAGACTCCATAGTCATCCAGTAGTACCCTGCCCTTAACAGTTTTCTAGCCATAGATGCCCATTGGCATGAGTATGAAAGAACCTTTGTGAACCTCTTCAATCAACAGGTCTGCCTCATGTTCATCAACACAATGTAGCATGACCATGTCGAAGTTCCTCTAGTACAACACATCATCTTCATTCGGAAAGAAATTTCCTGCTAACCTCCTCAGAGTTTTCTTATCCTTGGTAGATGCCCCAGCTGGGTACTCTTGACTCTTGAGAAAACACTTAATGTCATGATACCAAGGCTTGCCATCTGACACCTTTTCAACTGCAAATACAAAAGCTGGTCTATCTAGACGCATAATTCTGATTGACGGAGCTTCATTCCACATATTCACCTTGTACATGGAGGCCAACGTTGCCAACGCATTAGCCATCTGATTCTCATCCCGGGGTACATGATGAAAGTCCACGCTATCAAAGAACAACAACAACCTTCTGGCATAGTTCTTATAAGGCACCAAATTCGCCTGATGCGTTTCCAATTCTCCTTTAATCTGATTAATCACCAACGCAGAATCACCATACACATCGAGGTTCTTGATTCTCAAATCAATAACTTCTTCCAACCCCATGATGCATGCTTTATACTCTGCCTCGTTATTGGTGCATATGAACGCTAATCGGGCAGTGAAGGGTATATGAGTACCCCTTGGAGTTGTTATGATTGCCCTGTTTCCGTTACCATATGAATTAACGGCCCCATAAAAAACTAGGATCCACTGAGATCCAACTTCAGGTCCTTCATCAGGAAAAGACTCATCACAGTCTTTCATCTTCAAAAACATGATATGTTCATCCGGAAATTCAAACTTCATCGGTTGATAATCCTCGATCGGTTGTTGAGCAAGATATTCTAACAGAACACTTCCCTTAATGGATTTTTGGGAAACATATTGAATATCGTATTCTGTCAAAACCATCTGCCAACGAGCTATTCTCCTAGAGAGTGCTTGCTTCTCAAACACGTACTTAATCAGACCCATCTTTGAAATCAACAGGGTTGTGTGGTTTAACATATACTGCCTCAAATGCTTAGCTGCCCAAGCGAGTGCACAACATGTCTTTTCCAGCATAGAGTACCTCGACTCACAATCAGTGAACTTTTTACTCAGGTAGTAGATGGCATGCTCTTTCCTACATGTCTCGTCGTGTTGACCAGGCACACACCCCATTGAATTCTCAAGAACTATAAGATACATAATCAACGGTTTTCCTGGCACTGGCGACATGAGGATCGGAGGTTCCGGCAAATATTCTTTTATCTTATCGAATGCCTTTTGACAATTTTCATTCCACCTAAATTCTTGATCTTTTCTTAGCAATTTGAATATTCGTTCACACGTGGTTGTAAGATGAGAGATGAATCTAGCAATGTAGTTCAATCTCCCTAAGAAACCACGAACCTCTTTTTCTGTTCTCGGTTCAGGCATTTCTTGTATGGCTTTTACTTTAGCAGTATCTACCTCGATACCCTTTTTGCTAACAATAAATCCCAGCAATTTACCAGATCTCACACCAAAGGTGCACTTATTCAGATTCAACCTTAGTCTGAACTTCCTCAACCTTTCAAACAACTTTTGTAAATTCACCACATGTTCTTCCTCCGTTTGTGACTTCGCGATCATGTCATCAACATAGACTTCGATCTCTTTGTGAATCATATCATGAAAGAGAGTCATCATCGCCCGCTGATAGGTTGCCCCAACATTCTTCAATCCAAAGGGCATTAAATTGTAGAAAAATGTTCTCCACGTTGTTATGAACATTGTCTTCTCCATGTCCTCTGTGGCCATTTTGATTTGATTATACCTAGAGAAGCCATCCATGAAGAAAAATACAGAATACTGAGCAGTGTTGTCCTCTAACACGTCAATGTGGGGAAGTGGGAAATCATCTTTTAGGCTTGCTCTATTCAGGTCTCGATAATCAACATACATCCTGACCTTTCCATCCTTCTTTGGTACAGAACAATATTAGCAACCCACAGAGGATAATTCGTTACTGCAAGAAAACCAGCGTCTAACTGTTTCTGAACCTCTTCTTTGATTTTGATAGCCATGTCCAGTTTTGTTCTCCTCAATTTCTGTTTAACTGGAGTACAAGCCTCTTTAAGCAGCAACCTTTGTACAACAATATCCGTGTCAAGCCCTGGCATGTCTTGGTAGGACCAGGCAAAGATATCTACATATTCTTGAAGCATTTCAACCAATCTGCCTGTAACACTGTCTTCCAAGGCAGCCTCAAGTCTTACTTCCTTTTTCACGTCCTCGGTGCCCAGATTAACAGTCTCAATGTGCTTCTGATGAGGTAAAATGATTTGTTCCTCCTGCTTCAGCAGTCTGGTTAATTCTTCAGGCAAGTCACAATCTTCATCAGCCTCTTCTCCAGCCTGATAAATGGGATTTTCGAAGTCATATCGAGCCATAGCTGAATCATTATTGGTAGAATCTGAACAAACAAACCTGCATGATTGATGTTTTATGTTTATTATGAATGCAACAAACAAAACACATTGCCATTTTACTTTGAATAAATGCAAAAAGTAAAAACAGAAAAACAGAGCACAAAATATTTGAATGCGAAAAACGTCCTTTATTAGTGATGAAATTGAAAGCAAGACAACATGGCCCTATAAAAAAGAATCTCTACGTCTTGGGCAGAACATAGGACTTAACATACGCAGAAAATAATAACAATTACTCTTTGCTAGTAACATGGATGATTTCCTCAGAATACCAGTTGCAAAAATTCTAACCAGGAATGCAAGGACGGATCCACTAATCCATATCATAGTCACTGTCACCTTCATCCCCAATTGCATTGATCCAGTTGAAGAAAACTCCCGCACTTGTAAACTAAATCGGACCACTGTATCTTGGAGGGTCTTGAGACCATTTGGGTGGCTTGTATCCCAACCATAGGTATCCTTCTTCATTTGCACGTCAATCACCTGACCCCATTTATGGGAACTTCCAGCTTCTACCACTGCACGCGCATCTTTGAAGGAGGACATCGAAACTTCGGGCTAATTAACCTCCGCCGGAGGCTCCTTAGGAATCTAGACACCTTCAAAAGCCTGACACAAAGTTTCATGTATTTCCCCGTCCACTTCCACATACTTGAATGTTGACAAGTGACTCACCATTATATCTTATTCGCCACAAACAGTAACCACATGAACTTCCACCATATACTTCAACTTTTGGTACAATGTTGACATCACTGCCCCAGCACCGTGGATCCAAGGGCGGCCCAACAAACAACTGTACGCAGGTTGGATATCCATGATATAGAACATAGTGTTGAAAATTTTTGGGCCAACCTTAATAGATAACACAATCTCCCCAAACACGGACCTCTTCGACCCATCAAAGGCTTGCACCACCAAATCACTTGGCGTGCAGATCAAGCCTCGTGTATCCAACTTCATTAAAGCTTTCTTTGGCAACACGTTCAACGAAGACCATTTATCAACCAACACGTGAGACATCAAAGAACCTCTGCATTCTAAAGAAATATGCAAAGCATTGTTATGATTCCTCCCTGCCGGAGTCAAGTCTAAATCTGTGAAGCCCAAACCATTTCCGGCGTTTACATGTGCTACAACCCCTTCCAACTGATTCACTGAAATTTCCTGCGATACGTAAGCGGCATTCAAAACTTTCAACAAAGCATTTCTGTGTGACTCTGAGCACAACAAAAGCGACATAATGGAGATCTTTAATGGCGTTTAATTGAGATGGTCAATGATCTTGTAATCACTCTTTCTTATCAATCTCATGAATTCTTCTACGTCTTCTAAAAAGGAGTTGTCAACCTGCTTTGATACCGAATCATTCACAACTGGTCTTTGTACATAATCATCAACTACTTGCTTTCCCTTGTCCTGTCTTGAACTACCCACTTGGTCATCAGATGGAGAAAAAACCCTACCACTCCTCGTGATAGCTCCAGCCTCAACAGTATTTTCGATTCCTGAACCAACAACTGACGGTCCTACCAACTCTTGCTTCTTCGCATTACAGAATACCTCAGCCCCATAATTCCATGGAATGGCCTTGGTACTCTCATAACGTACTGGTCTTGGGACAATGATGATAACCGGTGCTGGTCTCGTCGGTGCTGATATATTAATTGTTTTGTACGGAATGGATATTGTGGCAATATCATCCCCATCATCAATAACTTTCCTCTGACTGCAAATTCGGTCGAATTGCAACCGCCCTTCACTGATCAACTTCTGGATACCTAACTTTAGCAAAACACAACCCTCAGATTGTAGCAAACATTCTGAACAACCATCTGCATACCCGAGAAATACTCCCCCTTTCAACAATCTTTCTTTAACCACCGACAAAGGAGTCTTCAACTCATTCACATCAAATATCAAATCCAAAGGTTTCCCCTCTTCAACAGCATTGGCCCTCTCCCCACCGTGATGTGGCATAGGGTTCTAGATAAAATTCGGAATATCATTGGTGAAGTTAATGAATTTCGAATCAAGCAAATCTTGGACCTTGTGCTTGAATGCCTTACAGTTGTCAATATGATGCCCCAGCGCTCCAGAATGGAACTCGCAATGGGCATTGGCGTCATAACTGGGTGGAGGATTGCCGGTAAGAGAAGCCAGAGTCCTTTTCTGAACCAACTGTAACTGTAACAGATGTTGCAACAGCTAAGAGTAAGGCATGGGCGGTGCATCAAAATGCCTGTCTTGCTTAGGCCTATCTTGATATCTGCGCGGAGCAGAGTTTTATTGTTGCGGGGCAGCTGGAATAGCCACTGTAGCAACCTGTCGGGTATAATTCTGATGAGTCTTTCCCTTACCACAGTAAGATGAAACAGAATTTGCATCCCCTTCTTTCTTCTTATAATTCCCAACACACGGTTTCTTACCTCCTCCAGATAAGGATCCATCGTTGGTCAGTATCTTTCCAATCTTAATTCCACTTTCCACTCTTTCACCAACTAGAACCAAATCTAAGAACCCAGCAGATAAACAACCTACCAATCTTTCGTAGTAAGGCCCCGGAAGAGTGGCCATGAACATATCAATCAACTCCTTCTCCACCATGGGAGGTTGAATCCTGGCAGCCAATTCACGCCACCTCTGGACGTATTCCTTGAAACTTTCATTGTTCTTTTTTGACATGCTCTGCAATTGCATCCTATTGGGAGTCATATCTGTGTTATATTGATAATGCCTAACAAATGCTTCAACCAACTTGCGCCAATTACGGATACGATTCCTTTCAAGCTGCATGTACCACTCCAGGGATGCCCTTGCCAGGCTATCCTAGAAGGAATGCATTAACAGCTTCTCGTCCTCCGAGTAGGTAGACATCTTCTTGTAATAGGCCCTAACATGAGTCTTAGGGCAGGTAACACCAGTATATTTGTTTAAGGTAGGCACGTTGAACTTAGGAGGGACCTTCACACCAGGAACCAATCCCAAATCGTCCATATCCAGACCCAACGAGTTCTGACTCTCGTAAGTCCTCATCTTTTCCTCAATCATTTTAAACCTTCTGTCAGCATCGGACTGGTGGCCAGCATCCCCACCTTGCATGGAGAAAACATCATCTTGTTAATCTTCCATCCAGTGATGGCCTCCAGCGCCATGCACTGCGCACACACTATTACCACCTCCAACTAATGCAAGAATCTCAATAGTTGCTCCTCCGCCCGGAGGAATAACAACATTAGGGATAAGAACACCTCCGCCCGGAGGACCAATATGGACACCACCATTACCACCTCCGCCCGGAGGAATATCATTAGTCTGAATACCCCCATGAACAATTCCATCTTCATCAACCCTGGCTATCAGGGGCTGAACAAGAGTCCTTAGCTGTTCTTGGCCTTGGGCTACGTTCTGCATTAAGTCCATAAACTGATTCATGCGGTTGCGGACTTCCTGGAGCTCAGTTTGAACCTGTTCCATGACTCTTCATTGATTGTTGCGAGTAGCGTAGCGGTGAGTGCGAAATTCAGCAATCCTGCTGCAAAACATCAGGCAGAGATAAGGAAACCAGACAGAAACACCTATTCTTCACATGGGTATGCAAATGCAAATGCAAATGACATAATTGAGTAATTACAGGGCAATTCACCCCTTGATTCCAGTTTAATAACAAGCAACAAGACGAAACAGAATACCAACGATATCTGCTCATATAGTAAAAAACCGAAGAATAATCATCTGTCAATACATACAACCCAAAATAAAGAAAGATGTCTGAATACAATAATCAGGGATCCCAACCAGCAAGCCTGGCAGTGATCAAATACACAGAAAATAAATACTAAGGCATATTATCAAAGTCCACCATGGTCAGCCTTTTAGACCACTCTAACATTCCCCGAGTATCGACAAATTCCCCAGACTTAGGAAGACGTTCAGCAAACCACTTGTAGAAAATTGTTGCACAGCAAGAGATGGGCCCTCCTCTCCTCTTTTCATTTTTATAATGCAACGAGTGATACAAATCACCAAGCAGGGTAGGTACTGGATTTTCCATGGTGAATATCCTGACAGCGTGCATATCCACAAACTCCTTCATGTTTGGAAATAAAACAATCCCCTAAACACACAGGGCTAAGATTGCATTGAAGACTGGCCAGCTCCTAGCCTTAGCATACATATCAGCTTGACTAACCAAGAACTTCATATGAAACCCTTTACACCCTCCTTTACTGGCGATATTACTTTCCAAAAGAGACTGATCCAGGTGCAGAGCAGCAGAGACCTTTTCCAGATTAGGAACTTCCTCAAAATAATAGAAAGACGCTTCCTCCTTGATAAAGACACCCAAAATAAGAGCGAAATCCTCCAATGTCGAGACCAGAACATAATCAAGAAATAAGAAACAGTGCAGTGGAGGGTCATAGAATTGCACCAGAGTGTGTAGAGCCCTAAACTCATAATCAGTGATGTTGCGGACAAAATCAGAATATTCCCATACTATTTCTTGAAGTCTGCTAAAACATCGGGATCTGCCATAGCCATCAACTTGAGAACAGAGTCCAAAGCAAGCTGCAGGAATTTGTACGCTATGATATTCTTCTTCTTCTGAGTACTCATCTCTTACAATCTTCGGAAACCGGAATCAGGATGCAAACCCTGAAAATAAACAAACATTTTAGAGTGCATAAAAATGATGCAGATGCACAGGATCAAGGTATCCATAAAGCTCTGCATTGTTGTTGTACTACTGACTGAATAAGACTCAGATTCTACTCTGACCAGAATACCATAAATCCTGAAATCCAGAATAACGGGCCACTCAGAATACCAGAATATCGGGATGATAAGTCCACACTGATGGGAAAACCAGAATAATGGGTAGGTTGGAGGTCAAAGTTACCTGTAAACCTGCAAACAGCCAGCCCTTCTCACATGTGGGTTCTAAAACCGAGGATCCTCAGCGTCACGGACTCTCAGGTCGAGAAATGATGATACGGTCACCATCTCTGGTTTGGCATCATCACCAATCGAGGAGGCCTCAACTGATTCCCCTAAAAAAGGTTACCCTAAAGTAAGTTCCCAGCTTCGGGTCCTCGAATCAAGAAGCATAATGGGTTTGACATTTCTTGTCTTCCATTATTACCTCTTGGGAGGAGTGCCTCAACTGAGTTCTCGGGAATAGTTGCCAGAGTCGACAGCTCTCTAGGCTACATTCTATTGTCTGCCCCAACGTGCACGATAAAACATTACCAAAGAAAACCTCTTCTGGATGTGGAGTTTTCGTGTATACTAAGTTTGGCCAGATGCCACACAAGTCACACTACTTTCCGCTCTAATCCTAGGTGTATACTCAAGCCTGGGTGTTGGGCTTATCTCTCATGTAATCAACCCACCCAACAGACAACAGCAGCAGAGCAATATGATAACAGTAATCAAAATGCAATAAATGCGGTAAAATACAGTAATATACGACAAATAATGCACAGGAATAAACACCCAATGAAATAAAAATGGATAAGTGCTAGGATTGACTCGCATAGGGAGCCAGATTCCCCAGCATATTCGCCAGCTGTCGCAACCGCGAAAAAACAACTGGCGGAATCAGAACAGAAGATTCGTCACCGAACGTTATTTATCCCGACGTAGGGAAAGGAAATGATAGAAGAAAACCTGAAGAGGGAGAAGACATGGTCATCGCAACCATAGTCCGGGTTCGGGAGTCGATTACGCGAGGGGAAGGTATTAGCACCCCCACGCGTCCATCGTACTCGATGGGATCCACGCTTGTTGTCTAATCAAAGGGTGAGTTATCTAAAGCCTACTGCTAAACGGAAACGGGAAACGAAAAGGGAGAAACAAAAACGGACTCGCAAGGATTATCGCAATCCTATGCCTACATATCTTCGTGGACGAATGAAGAATCAGAGTCGACGTAGTTCAATGGACTACGCACTAAAGGGGGAGGTTGCTCACCAAGACATCGTCGTCTCGTGCCTACATATCCTCAATCTAACCAGAGAGAGGAAATCAGAGCGTCCGTAGTTCGTGGCACTACGGGAAATGAAAGGAAGGGTGCTCGCCAAGACATCGTCATCTTGTGCCTACGTATCCTCAATCTAACAAGAGAGAGGAAATCAGAGCGTACGTAGTTCGTGGTAACGACCACACAACGGTTAAGTGTTTTTTATGAGCGACGTTAGATTCGCGTCCGGCAGTTAGGGTCGATGCCTGTTTGTGACTGAAGGGAAATAACGTGCTCTTTTCTGAAAATGATTTGAAACCCAACAATCCTGAAGGATGAAAAAGATTTGAACTTGGTTTGTGTTTTTTAGAAAGAAGTGGATTGAAGTTAGTTTCAAACTCACATTGCACTAAAGTCTATGACGTAGGAGCGAATGCGTCGCATGGTTTCCCCCAATGGGACGTATGCTAAACACTCTAGAAAAGTGAACGGGGACCCTTTATTCTTCATCTCCCATGTACTTAAGGCTCGTGGCGCACAATTCTCTTTGTATTTATTAAGTGTTTTGGTCTTGTTTTTTAGATGAGAAGAGAAGACTCAAAGGAAAAAGGAAAATCTAAGGGGGACTCACCTAAATGTTGTCATGCAATATGGCCCTAAGGTTGAGGTAAAAAGGGGAAATTCAACCTAATGTTATCATGCAATGGATTAGCTCCTAATGTCTATCCTACTCCAAGCTTAATCCGAAATTAAGTTGGACTAGGGAAGCCTAAGGGAACATGCAAAAATAAACCAAAATAAAGAGAAACAAGCTAAGAACAACAGCTACAACAAAGCTCCAGCATCTGCACAACGGTAAAATCCAGCAAATACACCAAACATCATTTAACAGCTCAAGTTTCCAGCACAAAATAGGTGTAAAAAGCAATAAGACAACATGAAAGCATGATGGATAGCATGTTAAAATCTAGAACAGCAGGTATGAAAAGTCAAGCAGCATGTATTCATGATCACTCAAACAATACAACATGCAAACAACGATTGCAAGTGGACATGAATAGCAAGACAAACCAAGCATATAGATTGCAAGCATCAAGAATGAGCAACAAAAGTCACGTTAACAATTCAAGAATAAGCATACTCAACAAAGTTGCACAACTTAATCATTCACCACAACATCATGCATAAGTAAAATCGGACACAAGCAACGTTCATGCATCACTAGTCCAACAAATTAAGCTTTAATCAACAATCAATATGATTCAAATGTGTGTGCAACATGTTCATCACATCAAGAAAGCAACACCACAATCATAGAAATTCATCAACAAAACCAAAAGTCGTGTGCCAAAGAATCGTATTCAAACCATCACGTTAGGTAAAGTAGCTCAGGAATAATCCACAAATCAACATAATATCAATCCAAGAGGTTTAGAGATGTTAAGGAATCCAAACAAGCAAAAAGATGCAAGAAAATCACATTCTGCAGCAGTGGTAACCGGTTACTCTATATACAGTAACCGGTTACGCAGTTCAAAATCAGCCAAGCATGCAGAAAAACAACAGGGTAACCGGTAACCCTATATGCAGTAACCGGTTACTCTGGGACAGTAGCAGAAAAAACCAATTCCAATAGCACTTTTCAGTAGCAAATGACTTATCCAAACATCCAAATGAACATGCAATCAATTAAGCACGAAATTACGTTGAATTATAGCAATCAAACATCAAATAGATCTAGTAAAACACAACATCAACAATCAAAATCAAACAGATGGATCAAAACACATTAGAACCCATGGATCTACATTGCATAAGTTGAAATTAAGCTAAATCAAGTATGGATCTGAAATTAACCAACCTACAAAGCAGAGAATTGCTTTGGTGAATGTTGATAAGCTGCAATTGTTGAATCCAAGCTAGAAAACCAGAGATCCAATGCTATCTTCACAAGAAAATTCAAAATAAATGCAATGTGATGAACTTGCTTCAAGCTTCTCCTATAATCGCTTCTAAGAGCTTAAATCCAGAAGCAAAACAGCAGCAAATGCAGAATCTCTTCAAGAATTAGTGAATTGATGAAGGTTTAGTTCCAAAATCAACAAATTTCAATGCCAAATTTGTTGAACTTTGATGATGGAACTATGGGTGAGGGTTTTGGAAAATGAGAGAAAAGTTGAGAGAATTGGAGTGAGATGTGTAGAAAATTCAGAAAATGGATCAAAGTTATGGGAGGTTTGGAATGAATTGATTTAAATATGGACTAGGTTAGGAATTCAAATATGGTTTGGAGTGTGGGTTAGTAAGAGGAATGGAAATTAGGAGTGGAATTAGGAGTGGAGTGTTTGAAAATATGGAGGGAAATGGTGAAAATTATGAAAATTGACCCAATTCTAGATCCTTCTCACAATGCACATGGAAATCACATGATCACAATTGCTGAAACTTGATTTTTTTCAAACTGCGCCCAGAGTAACCGGTTACCCTATATGCAGTAACCGGTTACCCAGTTCAAATTTTGAATTTTGGCTCCTTTTGGAGGGAATCATGGAGGAATGGCCTTTGACAGCTGTTCTGAACCCTGTTAAGGCTCCGAAACTCAATAATTGATATTGCTACTGAGTAACACCTGAAATAAAACACAAATTCTTCCTGACACCTCAAAATACCCTGCTGAAGTAATATTGTCCGATGCTGAATCACTGAGCAAAAATAACTGTCAGAACTTCTGATAATCAAATCATCCAGGGAGCAAAATAAATGCTCGAAAAGACCTTGAAAGCCATCTGCTTAGCTCTGTATACTGCTGAAATGTCCTCTGAATTGGATGAAAGCTTGAGGTGCAAGAAATACCTTGATCTCATGTCTAGGAGAACCATGCAAATGCAAAAATGAAATGAAACATAAGCCAGTTAAGGTTAGAAATAAAGGGGCAAATTTTGGGGTGCTATAAACTAATTCAAGATATATACTTCAAGTCTCAGGAACTGTAGTTTTTTTTAAAGTGACGTTTTTCTTATTATTTAGGATTTTATTTTGTTATTAAACATTCTATTCCTTCAGTTTCTCAAATAACCGCGGGGTACGATACACATATTTTATTATAAAAGGATTCCTTCACTAAGTTTTACCCTAAACCTAACTCATAAGCTCAACTGCTTCATACTCTTAAACATCATTTTATCGGATGGATTGTGAGACCTAACTAAGTTTTGGGTTCTATGTTGTTGTTCTTCTTACATCAGCCTTTAACAAATCATTTTTCTGTTCTTGAAATCTATCTCACGCAATGGTTTTGTTGTTGTTCAAGTCAGTGTTTAATAGAATAACGTTTCAATGTTGTTAATCGAAGAAAATTTTCTATAATATATATTGATTTCTTCAGTTGACAACATTGAGAAATTTATTCTTAATCATATTGCAACATACATAGAAATTGGTGAATAGTAAAAATTGAAAAAGGAAACAATTCATGTTACTTCAATTTTTTTCATTCAACGTTTCTTTTGGCAATACAATTCATATATTACCACGCTTATTTTAGAAACAGAGGTTTAAAGTACCGAATTTGTTGTAATTTTATTTAAAAAGAAAAACTTTTTACCTCGAATTTGAGTCATACCGAAGGGAAAAATAAGTGTGTTTATTGAGTTTCTTCGCAGTCCTAAAACAAATCTTTGTCATCCATTTAGTGAGTATCAACACTCAAGACACTGTCATTAGTGATCCACATGATACCTAAAGAACGTCCATTCATAAGGCTCATGTCACATTATAAAAGCATTCTAAATATCAAATATTGATCATGAAAGCATTTGTCATGAAAACATTGAAACTTATTTGTTTTATATCAGAAACATTGAAACATTGTTCTCTATAATGGATTGCAAGAGCATAAAATATTTTGGTTAAAGGTTTGTTTTATATCAGAAAAAAATGCATCAAATATCCAACATTTGATATTCTCCAAGATTAAATGAAATGAGGATCCAGCATTTGATCTTCACCAAGAACCAGCATTTGATCTTCACTTACAATGCTGACGATGAATCTAATTCAATTATATATATATATATATATATATATATATATATATATTTACTTTAACAGTTTGTGTAAATAATGTAATATCACGTGTGAAAAATATAATTTGTAAACAATTTAATTTAATATTTTGTGTAAACATTGTAATTTGTATTAAAAAAAATATGTTTTTCCTCTATTTTGGTCATAAAGCGAGAGGTATTTGGCGTTAGTTTTGAAAATATAAAAATGTTGTTGTTGTAGATTGAACAAATAACCATTTCAACTATCTTCTTGGTTAATCAGAAACTGAGGGATAAAATGACAAATTTTTATTATGTCCTTCGTTATCTCGTTTGAATCATGTTTTGTTTTGACACACAATAGTAAGATTCCAAACACATATACCGAAAAATATGCATACAACATGAATATACTACCACATTTTCTCGATCTAGGATCATCCTATTTAAATTTTTCCATATACACCGTCAAGTTCACAACATAATATAAGAATTGTTCTCTTTGATTAAAGACAAAATCAGACCTGGTAATAGTTAGAGAAAAATCCTTAGAACTTTTACAACAAACATTACTGGACAAATTATTTCTTAAAATAAATATCTTTTTATTAATAAAATATTTTTCAACATTCAATTTCTCAATCATTGGTTTGGTAACATTCATTTTGACAATCTCAATCACTAATTTGACAATATCTTGTTTCAGCGTAACTGAAATAATATCATGAAATTGTAACAAAAATTAAAAAACAAAACATAAAAACACCTACCCGAAAAGATAAAATCAAGAGGAAATTTTAGTTTTTAAAACTCAAAAAATAATAAAATTTATTTGTTCATTCAATTTTACAAAAGTAGTTTTGAAAAGTAACTTCCTTATAAGTTTGGAAATCTAAAAAATTAAAACTGATTTTAAATGTTTTGGTTTTTACTTTTAGAAGTTGATAATAGAAAAAAAAATATGATACATTTTTAATTACAACAATTTTTTTTTTAAATGTTGAATCATATATTAATATCTTACTCATTTAACTCAACTAACATATCACTTGAGTTACCTCGTTCACCATGATATTGTGCAAGTTTAAAATACAAAAAATAAAATGTATATAAATTATCTTGTTCTATGAATGAAAATTTTCAAAATAGTAAATAAAATCATAAATAATATCTAAATATTTTTTTTTTCATTTTTTTTTCATGTTTCATTATTGATACAGTGGAAATTATGAAGAATTAGCAAGTGCTAAGTCTAGAATGAAAACATAAGTTATAATAAAAAATAACCTTGACGGACACACTTAAAGTTGTTTAAATACATAAAAAGAAGTCCTAATGGGCTTTTAATCTAGAACAGAAATAAAACAGAAAAAGAACCCTAATGGCTTTTTAATCAAAAATAGAAATAAAATATAAAATTGTTGAAATAATAAAATGTTGTATTTAGGCCTCAAACAAACTCGGATGTCTTAAAAGGCCCATATATTGGATGTTAAACATGCACAATTCCTGCCGAACCTTTCCAACGCGTGACTACTTTTTCGATACCCACAACCAGCCTTTCTACATCAATCTCCTCCACCACTGAAGAACTCGACCCTGAGTTCGCTTCTTGATAAAAAGCCTCATCTGCTTGATACTCATGAATGTCAGGAACATTGAAAGTATTAGATATATTCAAGGAATCCGGGAGAGCTACCATATAAGCATTATCATTGATCTTTTGGGTCACTTTGAACAGGTCATACTTGTGTGGCTGCAACTTAATGTAAGTACCAACTGGAAACATCTCCTTATGCAGAAACACCATCACATCGTCTCCCGCATTGAAAACTTTAACTTTCCCGTGTTTATCTCACATAGGAGGAAAATCATTTGGTATTTAATATGCGGTCAACTCCTTGAAATCCTCTAGGATTTCTAGCACTTCTTCTGGAATTGTTGTTTCCTTATTTACAACATTCATCGGCCCTTTAATCACCACTTGAAAAAAAAATCAGTTTCTTTAACATCCTCACCAAGCTCCTCTTCACTTTGCGTCATCACCAAGAAACTATACTTCTTTCCTCCTAGATTCTTATCAAAGTGAAAGACAGAAGGCATAGCAATTTTATGTGTGCCCCATGTACACATCATCACGTTATCCCATCCTCGTTAAGTGATATCGTTATAAAACTACCAAGGTCTACCAAGTAAAGTATGACAAACATCCATATCAAGAACATCACAAAGTACCTCTTCTTTGTAACGCTTTCTGATGGAGATAGGAACTCTGCAGGCTAGTGCATGGCTGATCATGTGGTTTTGTGGACAACTTCAAATAATCTACAAATTCTGTGACACCAGATTCTCCATGCTTTCTCTATCCACAATCAGATTACACGCCTTGATTTTGATAGAACAATGTATTTTAAACAAATTCTTGTGTTGTCCTTCATCTTTGGATGCTAGTAAAATTATATGCAACACAAAATTTAACCTCCCATCAGATTTTTCCTTTGCAAACTCAACCCTTGTATATTTATCGTTCTCAACTGCATGTCCTTCTCTTTCCTCTTTCTCTTTCATTTCTTCCGCAACAACAACAACTCTCCTTGTTGGGCAAACATTTAATATATGAAATCTTCCTTTACAATGATAAAATGTGTCTTCAGTGGGTTTAACATTATGAGTGCAGCTTTCCGTTCGATGTGTTTTGAATGATGTCAAAACTAGGATAGTTTAACGTTAATGTATATTGGACGGTATCCTCTTTTTCTAGATGTGTATCTTAGCCTTAAGAAGCATAACATCACTTTGGAAATAGTTTAGAAATGATTTAGAAAAGATTTTGTGCATTAAAAATGATTTAGAAAAGGTTTCATGTGAAAAACAAGTTTATAGGTTGGCCTATACGAGTTTCAGGTTGACCCATGTAACTCATTTTTAAAGCATGTTTTATGTGATGACTGCATAGGTTGGGGCATAACCTTTATAGGTCGGCCTATAGAAAAATTTCTACAATATAGGTCAACGCATGCAGTTTATAGGTCGATGCACACACTGCAGTACTAAAGCATGTAGGCTCTGTCCATGTACTGACTAGTTTAAGTCGGCCTATAGCAATTTTTAATTCAGTATAGGTCGACACATGCAGTCTATAGGTCGACGCACACGCTACAGTATTAAAGCTTGTAGAGTCTGTCCATCTGGGGATTGGTTTAGGTTGACCTAAGACCTTTATAGGTCGAGACATTTCTTTGATAGATCGACCTATTGACCTGAAAACTTGAATGTTTTCATTATTTTCATTTCCTTTTGCATACCCATTGCTCCAAACTTGCATACTTATAAATAGTTGATACATGCATCATTTCTAGTAAGGTTCTAGTGAGAAACCTATATGAAACCAGAATTTCAAAGATACTCATCATCTTCAACCTTTCTTCTATGCATACATACAATCAAACTACACATAATCATTTTTTGATTAGGTGACCATCTAGATTAGGGTTGATAACGTCCCATTAGGTTGGTCTATTGAGAATATTGGGTTGAGTTCTTTGAGTGTTTCAAATAAGAAAACCAAGTTGGGGTTTTCCTTCAAGATCATTTGGTTTTGGACAATATTACTTAAATATAGATTTGATCGAGTGAAGGAATTGGGACAATGTGGTTCCTTGCAAGGGAGTAGCGTTAGATTGTGGATCTTGTTTATAAATCTTGGGTACAACAAGTGCGTGCTTGGGATTAATCCGACCGGGCGAAAACCTTGAGACGGAAGGTCTTGCAAGGTAGTAACAAAAACTGGTGGATTGAAGTAGCATTATTAGTGACTTGATCAACCTTTGATCAAGGGTTTTGGAGATGGTATATGAAATTCTGGCACATGGACAGATGTCGGATATGATGTCAGGACGTCGTAACAACAGAACTAACACAAGAACAATTTAAAGAAAAATTGCAGGAATTTAAATAACACACAGTAGTTGCTAACCCAGTTCGGTGTAACTCACCTACATCTCGGGGATACCAAGCCAGGAAGTAAATTCACTATGATAGTATTAGTTCAAAGCTAAACTCCCCCGTTTACAACTTCTCGCCTAATCCCTACCTTGTGCAACTTCTACTGAGACACCATCTAGATATGAGATCCCCCTCACACTTCCTAATCAGTCACAATCCCAGTGACAATTCAACAATTCCACAAACAATAGAAGTAGCACACTTCCAAGACAATACTTGATTTTGCTTAAAAATTTCAATCAAGAACAATACACTCTTGCTTAAAATCTTTAGAGTGGACAATGAACAATGAACAATCAGTCAACCTCAATGCATCAGAAGATACATGAGTGACATACAATTAACAAACATTAAACCCTAAAGACCAACCAAAACACAACTAATCCTTATTTCACAAAATCTTCACGTTGTGTTCTCTTTTTCAATAGGGTTTTTTTTCACTTTAAATAGCCTTCATACCTACTGGATTTGGGCTTCATGAGGCACACAAATAACAACAATCAGTATAACCTGGCTGCAAATCATCCTGCATAATAATAGGAACAAAATACAAATTTTCCTAAAAAGGCTCAAGGATCCTTTTTATGAAAAGTAACAGAATCTGTCATAACAGAAAATCCCACAATATACTCTTATGAAAAACGCACGTGTGTGAATTAGAACACACTCAAAAATTACACAAATAATATCAAAATAGTCATGCCCTAACTTTCTGGTATAACATATTTTGGAACATGTCACAACATCATGCAGAACATGATGTCTGACTGTCATGGCAGAACATCTGGTTCAACATCTTGCTAACAACATGTTGTTTTACCAAAATGTAGTCAATCCAAAAACCATAGAACTTACAGTATAATCAACAACAAACCATAGGGTTTGTAGGGTTAGAGTTCTCCATCTCTTGTATATACATTGTTTACAAAGCCGATTGGGGAACTGCCTAAACAAATCCTTGTCTCTCTCTCTCTCTCTATATATATATATATATATATATATATATATATATATATATATATATAACTCTCTCTCTCTCTCTCTATCTCTCTCTCTCTCTCTCTCTCTCTCTCTCTTTATATATATATATATAACTCTCTCTTTCTCTCTATCTCTCTCTCTCTCTATCTATCTATCTATCTATCTATCTATCTATCTATATATCTATCTCTTTAAATTTTTGTGTTTGCAAATTATCGAATTAGTTGTTGTTTTGATAAATTCGTTTGGAAATCAATTTTTTATTATACTTTGAATTAAGGTTTGTTGATATAATCATAATCACTTTGATTGTGATTGGCTTTAACATCAACAAAACAAATTAAATTTCCAAACATTATCCATTGCACCCAAAGTGTTCGATAAATTGCCTTTAGTGCTTTTATTTAGTTTTTTATCATTGGAAATAAGCTCTACATGTAGCTTAGCATTTAATTGTTTGTGATTAATCGTTGTTGAACAATTTGTGTTCATTATCATTTAATTGTGTAACTTTATGCATATCCGAGCTTTTCGATAGTAGGTTCAGTTAGACGACTCGATTCAGGTTGTTTTCGTTGTGCCATAAAACTTTTGAAAACTATTTTTTCCAAAAGTTAAAATTTTGAATTTGTGATCTATTCACCCCCACTCTAGATCAAAGCCTATCATCTAACAAGTGGTATCAGGGCTCCGGTTAATTCTATGCTTATGATTTTCTTTTTAGAAGAATTGCTACTGAACCTAAGGGAGCATATAATAAAGCACCAATTTTCACCAGCAAAAATTATGGCTATTGGAAAGTTTGTATGCGTATTCATGTCAATTACGTTGACAAAGGTATATGGGACGCCATAAAAAATGGTTTGAATGAAATAATTGTGACCAATGATGAAGGTGTTACATTACCTAAACTGAAAGCATAATGGGATGCTAATGATTGGAAATTATGGTCACATCCGCTTTAGGTGTTAATGAGTATTATCGAGTTTCTCATTGTGAGACCGCCAATGATATGTGGGATGCATTAGAGGTTCCCCATGAGGGTACTAGTGATGTCTAACAAGCTAGGACCAACACATTAAATCAAGAGTTTGAGCTATTTCGTATTGAGCATGGTGAAACCATTGCGGACATGTGAAAATGGTTCATACATCTTATCAATCGATTAAATACACTAGGTAAGCCTATTTCCAATGAGGTTGTTACTAACAAAGTGTTGAGATGTTTAATTAGGGAATTGCAACCCAAGGTCACCGCTATCAAAGAGTCAAATGATCTTAAAGTACTTGATCTCACGGCTTTGTTCGGCAAATTAGAAGAGCATGAGCAAGAACTCACTTGCTTAGCAAAACATGAAAAAAAAAGTATTCAAAGAAGGTGAAGAATGAGAAAGGAAAAGACAAGGAGGTAGAGAAGAAGTCTATCTCTCTAAAGACTTCAAGCTCAAGTTCATCAGACAATGAGCAAGGTGATTGTGAAACCAATGATGACAAAGATTATGATGAAAAAGATATGGGGTTGTTCATCAAAATATTTAATAGATACATATGGAAAAACAGATTCAAACACTCCGACCCCGATGATGAAGAGATTGGGTTGTTTGTCAAAAGATACCAAAGGTATACAAATAAGAATGGAGTCAAGCACTTCGACAAGAACTTAACCAGTTTGGAAGGGTAGCAAAAGCCTCAAGAAAATATGAGAACAAGAAAGGTAAACGTGGAAAGTCTTGCTATAATTGTGGAGAATTTGGTCACTATAGACCAGAATGTCATAAGTTTAAAAAAGACAAATAGAAAGGACATCACATGAAGTCTAGAAGAACATATGATGCTTGGGAGAGCGCAAATGATTCTTCAAGTGATGAAAGTTATGCTTCAAGTGTAGAATCGGCTCGGATTTGCCTCATGGAAAATAGAAAGAAGAATAAAAATGTAAGTCTTTCTAATCTTGAAACTGTTAATGACTTATCTTATCTTCAATTACAAAGATCCTTTGAATATCTTCATAGAGAGGCCTTAAGAGCTTTTAACAAGTTAGCTTCACATGAAAAAGTCATTTTAAATTTAGAAGCTAAAGTGTTAGAATAAGAAAGTAAGTTTGAAGTTATTAAGAGATCTATGATAGATATTCAAAGTGACAAAAATGAGGATGTAAAACCTTAAAGGTTTAGTTGTGAACATTGTCACAATTGGCAAGAGGAGGTAAATACTCTTAAAGTCAAATTAGACAAAGCCTTACAACCTAAGATTTCACTTGTTATTGATCCTTCAAAACTTGAAAAATCTTTGAAGCATTTAAATAAAAAGCATAAATATGTACATAAGGATTCAAATAGCAAGAATAAATCTCCTCACAACCTATCTTGTCATTATTGTTGTAAGAAAGGTCATATTATTGAAAAATGCAAATTTAGGAGACTTTTTGTCCCTAAAGGAGTTGTTCAATGGTTGCCTAAATGCAACTTTGTTTTCACTCACCCCTAAGAACCCAATGAAGATTGGGTAGCTAACACTTGTTGTTGATTTTATAGAATAAATGTCTTGGGTCTATGAAGAGAGTATGGGATCTTGTTTGTGGATGCTCAAGACATGTGACGTGTTACATCTCCCTATTTCGGTGACTTTGTGGCAAGGAAGAAGAGTTGTGTAACCAAAAGGAATCAACATATATTGTTATTTAATTGGTAAAAACATGTTGATTACTATTAATGTTTCTATCCAAGAAATTTCAGGATAGGTGTTTCTTTTCATAATATAGGTATATCTTCATAAGACATTCTCAAAGAAACTGAAAAGGGAATTGATCAACCTAAAGCGGTGGAACATGAGAAAGAAGAAGATAACAATTGTGAAAAGGGGAAGGTTGAAAGTCCAACTACAATAAAAAATTTTCTTTTAACTGGAAGAATCTCCAATGATCATCAAATCAATAATCTTCTAGGATACATTATTAATCACAATTTCAAGTACTTTGACATAAAGAAAAGTGGTAATATCATTGTTGTCTAAAGAGTTTGTGGCACATTTTGTTAGACGACAGCGACTTGTCTAGAGGGGGTGAATAGACACCTAAGCCAAAATCACCAAATAAAATTCGGGTTTTAAAAGTTGTTAGAAAAAGAGAGCGTGCGGAAGGTTTTGGTATGGATCGATAAAAGTCGTCTATACGAGCCTAGTTATTGGAACTCGGATATGCAAAGCCAAATATGGAATGACAAACACAATAATCAAAATTAACCTTTAATCGAATATTACGTTATTACTCGTTTAAACTAATGAACTTAGTAATGCGATTTCCAATGATAATAAGCAAAAATATAGAACTATGCAATTTATCGAACACTTGGTGTGCGAATGAATTTTCAGAATTTCCTTTGTATTGTTGTTGATATGAAAACAACTTATAATCACAATTGATTATAAGCTAGTTAAAAATCAAGTTTAAAACAGAAAGATGACAGGAAAATTCTTACGAGTTGATCGATTAATCAATGTTATTAAAAAAACTACGTAATGAAAAATAAAACGAGTAAAGAGATAATAGAGAGATCGACACGAGGATTTGTTCACGCAATTTCCCATTTTCGTCCTCGCGTGTGGGTACGTCTGTGCCTAATTTCCAATGTGGAATTAGAATACTTTCTTACATGTAAAAATTCGATATACAAGAAAAGTGTTCAGAGCAACCATACAAACACAACTGGTTCTGATGTTGATTCAACCCCTTTTCTTCTTTTGATCTTGAGTAAGACCAAGACAATAATGGATGTCAATTGACTTGTCGATATTGCTACTCCTTTGTGTTGTTTATCTCCAAGGCTTTCGCGTAGGATCAATTGCACCGATTTTAGCACAAGACATCAGTTCGATTCGCCGTTCTCCGCTACTTCCTTTGCGTTCTTTATCTCCAAATACAAAATAAAAAAGATAGATAATCGTGAAAAGTATCACATTCCAAATACAAATTCAAATATATCATTCAGAGACAATTTTGCATAGAAGAGCAACGACCACATATCCCCATATATATGTAATAATGCAGAATTGATAAATAACCAACATTACAAATCAAGTAACACAAAGTAGAAGTAAATAAGGCAATGCAAGAGCAAACTCATCAAGTTTCTACAATTGCGTCACGGATATCAAACATATCATAAAGGAACTCCTGATGCCGCACACGCATATGCCAAGCATAGCGACAAGAACATGTCACTACTCAATCCAAGATGAAAAATGTTATCAAAACACGAGACACGCAACAACAAGAACATTTTATGCAATTAGAAATCTTAAATACAATAAACAAAAACAAGCCACATACTTATACACTTAAGAACAAATTTATACAAATGTGAAGGAGTTAATACATGAAGTCACTATAACTATATACAATGAGAACACACAATGGTTATCAATCAAATTTTTTGGAAATGAACATTCATGGTCTTCATCATTTGAGAGAATATCAAGCATTTTTAACCAACAAATAACATGCTTTTAAGGAAAGTCTTACTTTCAAGGAGAAATTGAAATAATACTACCTCACTCTTGATGGGATGAAGGATGCACTCATATGATGTTAAAAACACAACAAAACATTAGAGCAGTAGTATAAAGTACAAGCCACAAAATAGAATATCAAACAACATTGGAGATATCAATGATCCCCAATTCTCCACGAATGTTGAAAAACAATTATGTTGCAAGAGGTTTAAAGAAAATATCAGCAAGTTGATTTTTACTATCAACATGCTCAAAAACAACGTCCCCTTCTTCAACATGATCGCGAAGAAAGTGATGAAGAATGTCGATATGTTTAGTGCAAGAATGCAGTACCAGATGCTTGGTGAGATTGATTGCACTAGTGTTGTCGCACATGATAGGAATATGTGAAAGTTTGATGTCAAAATCTAGCAATTATTGCTTAAGCCACAAAATTTGGGCGCAATAACTACCGGCGGCCACATATTCTGCTTCGGAAATTGACAAAGCTACAGATACTTGCTTTTTACTATGCCAACTAACCAAAGATTTTGAAAACATGTGACAAGTGCCACTAGTGCTTTTCTTATCCAACTTGCAACCGGCAAAGTCGGAGTCGGAATAGCCAACCAAGCTACAATCACCTTCCCTTGGAATACCAAAGCCCAAACTTAGAGGTACCAATAAGGTATCTAAGAATACGCTTAACTGCTTTAAAGTGTGATTCCTTTGGAGCCGGTTGATATCGAGCACACATGCAAACGCTAAACATGATATCGGGCCTAGACGTCATAAGATAGAGAAGTGATTCGATCATACCTCAATACTTTTTCACATAAACATCCTTACCCTTTTCATCTTTATCCAGGTTTCTGTTTGTTGCCATAGGTGTGTCAATCTCCTTTGCACTGTCCATTCCGGATCTTTTTAGTAGTTCGAGACAATACTTGGTTTGACAAATGAATGTTCCATCCGAGAGTTATTTAATTTGAAGTCCAAGAAAGTAGTTTAGCTCCCCTATAAGACTCATTTCAAACTCTCCATGCATAAGTTTTGAGAACTCCTTGACAAGATTCATGTTAGTTGATCCAAAAATGATATCATCAACATATATTTGAACAAGTAAAGCATGTTTTCCTTGACATTTAATAAAGAGAGTGGTGTCCACCTTGCCTCTTGAATATCCTTGCTCAAGCAAGAACTTGCTAAGACAGTCATACCATGCCCGAGGGGCTTGTTTAAGACCATACAATACACGTTTTATCTTAAAGACATGATTAGGATACTCAAAATTTTCAAAATCGGGAGGTTGTGAGACATACACCTTTTCATTTATGTGGCCGTTAAGGAACACACTTTTTACATCCATTTGATATAATTTGAAGTTCTTAGCACAAGCATAAGCGATTAGAAACCGGATAGCCTCGAGTCGGGCTACGAGAGCATAAGTCTCCCTGCAGTCAATCCCTTCCTCTTGGTTGTACCCTTGAGCTACTAGTCGGGCTTTATTTCATGCTATCACACCATTCTCGTCAAGTTTGTTCCTAAAAACCCATCATGTGCCAATTCCTTGATGATGTTGTGGACGTGGGACAAGGTCCCAAACATCATTTCTTTCAAATTGATTCAATTCTTTTTGCATTGCTAAAAGCCAATGCTCATCAAGTAAGGAATCCTTAAAATTTTTAGGTTCAACTTGTGAAAGAAAAGCATGGTGACAACAAAAATTACTTATCTTTGAGTGTGTTGTTACCCCTTTGTGATGTCACCAATAATGTTATCAATTGGATGATCCTTGGAGGTTCTCCACTCCAATGAAAGATCATCATTCTCTTGTTAATTTTCATCATCTTCTTTTTCATGGTTATCATCTTCTTCCTTTTCAATGTCCACCGCTTTAGGTTGATCATTCCCTTTTTCGGTTTCATTGAGCATGTCTTCCGTAGATGCACCTACATCAAGAAAAGAAATACCTTTCCCAACACTATTTGGGCAAGTCTCGTAAAAGGAAACATGAATTGACTCCTCAACACTAAGTAATCTCTTATTATAGACTCTATACGCTTTACTTGATTGTGAGTATTCAAGGAAGATACCTTCATCAGCTTTCGCGTCAAATTTTCCCAAATTATCTTTTCCATTATTCAAAACAAAACACTTACATGCGAATACATGAAGGTGTGACAAATTTGGTTTTCTACCCTTTAATAATTCATATGGGGTTTTGCCAAGAATAGGACGAATAAGTATCCTATTCAAAACATAACATGTCGTGCTCACGGCATCGGCCCAAAAGTATTTTGGTAGACCACAATCATTGAGCATTGTTCTTGCCAACTCCCCTAAAACGCGATTTTTGCGCTCCACAACCCCATTTTGTTGCGGAGTTTGGGGAGCTGAAAAGTTATGTTCAATACCAAGTTTATCACAATAATTTTCAAAAAGATGATTTTCAAACTCTCCTCCATGATCACTTCGGATGGAAACTATTTTGGAGTTCAATTTATTTTAAGATAACTTGGCAAAACGTACGAAAACCGAGAACATTTCACCTTTGCTACGTAAGAAAAAAGTCCAGCAAAATCTTGAGTAATCATCTACAATTACCAAACCATAATAATTCCCACCTAGGCTTTTGGTCCGTGAAGGGCCAAATAAATCCATGTGAAGAAACTCAAGGGGTCTCGATGTTGAAACAATGTTTTTAGATTTAAATGAAACCCTTGATTGCTTTCCCTTTTGACATGGATCACATAGGTGATCTTTTGAAAACTTTATCTTTGGTAAACCAATTACTAAATCTTTTGCAATTATTTTATTAAGTAGATCAAAGTTAACGTGTGCCAAACGTCGATGCCATAACCATGAATCTTCACTCACGGTAACAAGACATTTGGCATTAGTCATGGATACGCTTCTTAAGTCTAACATGTAGATATTGTCTACCCTCACACCATTAAACATACAATCCTTCTTTTTTTATGTGCAATTATACAACAATCTTTGGTAAAATTTAACTTATGCCCATTATCACATAATTGACTAATGCTAAGAAGGCTATGTTTAAGGCCTTCTACTAACATAACATTTGAGATAGTAATATTTGAGGGATTACCTATACCACCTCTTCCAAGTATGGCACCTTTGTTTTTATCACCATAAGACACATACCTTTTCTTCTTCACCACAAAGTCGGAGAATAGAGAGATGTCTCCCGTCATGTGTCTTGAGCATCCACTATCAAGAATCCATTTTCCTGTCATAGAGTCAAGACACTCAACCTACATAAAATCAAACAAAAATGGTAGGCACCCAATTCTCATTGGGTCCTTGGGAGTAAGTGAAATAATTGTTACATTTGGGCAACCATTGAAAAGTGCCATTTGGTACTAGAAAGCACCTAAATTTGCATTTTTCTATGGTGTGACCTTTCTTGCAGCAATAGTGACAAATCAATCTACGATGAGCTTTACTTTTTCCATTTGAATCCTTCTTAATCAAATTGTAATTTTTATGAGGCTTTTCAACTTGAGGAACTAATGGCAAGAGTATCACATGGTTGTGAAACCTTGTTCACTTTGGTTTCAAGAGAACTAACTTCTTATTGCCAAATTTGACAAGTTTCACAACCGAACCGACATGGTTCCTCATCCCCCATTTTTATATTTTTGACCATCTACAATAGATCGCTTTAATGCTTAAAATCTCTTTTCGGTTTCTTCAACCTTTGCTTCCAAGTGTGTAAAAACTTTTTCATTGGAAGCTAATTTCTTATAAGCATGAATCACTTCCTTTTGTAGATTTTCAAAAATATTTTTCAAATCAATAAAAGACAACTTGTCAACGTTAGAGTATTTAGAATGACTTACGTTCTTTTTCTTGCCTTGTCGTTGATTAGCCATGAAACAATAATTTGCTTCTTCATCACTCTCACTTGAGCTTTTCTCGCTTGAGACACCACTTTCGCTATCCCAAGCAACATAAGCCTTTCTAGGCTTCTTGGAATTGTCTTGTTGGCTTTTTCCTTTCTTACTAACAAGAGATGGACAATCCGGTCTAAAATGACCCGGCTTTCCGCATTCATAGCATATACCTTTTCCCTTGTCCTTTTTGTTGTCTTTATCTTTGGAGGATGTAGATTGTCATTTGAATCTCACAAGATTTTTGTCGGAGTGTTTGACACTATTCTTTCGAATGTATAGATTGTATCTCTTAACAAAAAGTCCCATTTGCTCATAATCCAAGTTTTCTTCATAACACGAGTCACTATCATTATCGTGCTCTTCCTTTGAGGATCTAGAATTTGAAGCCCTAAGAGCTTTAGACTTCATTACTTCCTCCTTATTGACTTCCTTATCATTTTTCTTCTTTTTCTCGGGCTTCTTTTCATGTTCATTCAAGTAATTTAGTTATTGCTCGTGTTCTTCTAATTTTCCGAACAAGGTGGTGAAATCAAGTGTTGTAAGATCATTGGCTTCTTTGATGGTCGTAACATTCGATTGCCAATTCCTAGTAAGACATCTCTAAACCTTGTTAGTAGCAATAGCATTGAAAATAGGATTACCCAACAATTTTAAATGATTCATAAGATATGAGAACCGCTTTTGCATTTGAGCAATGGTTTCACCATGCTTAATGCGAAAGAGTTTGAATTCTTGATTAAGTGTGTTAATCCAGGCTTGTTTGACCTCATTAGTTCCCTCATGGGCAACTTGTAGAGTGTCCCACATGTCCTTAGTGGTCACACAATTAGAAATGTGATAAAACGCATCAACACCAAGAGCGGATACGATAATTTTTTTCGCTTTCCAATCATATGCCCACTACTTATTATCTTCCTCATTCCATAGTGCTTCGAACTTAGGAACATCAACACCATCAACACTATATGTTATCGGTGTAGGAAAATTTTGAATGGCCTCCCAAACACCCTTAACATAAGAGTTCACATGAATTTGCATACAAGCTTTCCAATAGCTATAGTTTTCTCCCGTGAAAATTGGAGCTCTCTTATAGTCCCCTTTATGTTCGTGAGTCATTTTCTAATAAGCGTTTCGAAGCACGAAATGAACCAGGCTCTTGATGCCACTTGTTAGATGACGAGGACTTGTCTAGAGGGGGTGAATAGACACCCAAGCCAAAATCACCAAATAAAATTTGGGTTTTTAAAGTTGTTATAAAAAAGAGAGCGCACAGAAGGTTTTGGTATGGATCGATAAAAGACGTCTATACAAGCCTAGTTATTGGAACTCGGATATGCAAAGCCAAATATGGAATTACAAACACAATAATCAAAATTAAACTTTAATCGAATATCACGTTATTACTCGTTTAAACTAATGAACTTAGTAATGTTATTTCCAATGATAATAAGCAAAAATATAGAACTATGCAATTTATCGAACACTTGGTGTTCTAACGAATTTTCAGAATTTCCTTTGTATTATTGTTGATATGAAAACCACTTATAATCATAATTGATTATAAGCTAATCAACAATCAAGTTTAAAACAAAAAGATGACAGGAAAATTCCTACGAGTCGATCGATTAATCAATGTTATTCGACAAATTGCATAATGAAAAATAAAATTAGTAAAGAGATAATAGAGAGATCGACACGAGGATTTGTTCACACAGTTCCCCACTTTCATCCTTGCGTGTGGGTACGTCTGCACCTAATTTCCAATGTGGAATTAGGATACTTTCTTACTATGCAAAAAGTCGATATACAAGAAAAGTGTTCATAGCAACCATACAAACATAACTGGTTCTGATGTTGATTCAACCCCTTTTCTTCTTTTGATCTTGAGTAAGACCAAGACAACAATGGATGCTAATTGACTTGTCGATATTGCTACTCATTCGCGTTCTTTATATTAAAAGCTTTCGTGCACGATCAATTGTACCGATTGTTCTATAAAACTTCAGTTCGATTCGCCTTTCTCCGCTACTTCCTTTGTGTTTCTCCAAAGGGTCCTTTGTATACTTTAACTCCAAAGGCTTTCACAACGTCGCAATCCTCTTTTGAACGTCTTGCATGAAAACCCCCCAAATCTTCACTCGATCTTGGAGAACAAACCCGCGGTTTTCTGGATGAAGACCCCTACAAATCTCAACCCAATATTCTCAGTTACACAAGAACCTAATCGGACCTTATCAGGCCTTTGCCTAGCTGGCACCCCACAAAAGATTATTATGTGTGATTTGTCAGTGTGTAGACATAGGATGGAGGTTGAAGATGATGAGCAAGTGCAAGCTAATTTTATGGTATCACCAGTTTGGAATGAAGCATGAATGATGTATTTATAGTTTTGGGAAATTGGTGGCAAGGAGGTAATTTTCGAAGTAAAAAAAATTGACATAATTGACCAACTTAAATAGTATGTGTCGGCCTGAACGATGGATGTGTCGGCATTTTCTTTCAGAAATACCAGATGTGCCGACCTGAAATGACATATGTGTCAACCCAAGAGAAACAGAACCTACAGCCTTATTTAGGGAAGTGGATGTGCTGGATTGAAACACGTATGTTTTGGCACATACTACTGAAACTTCCATTATGTTCCGACCTGAAGAAGGTACGTGTCGACCAAAACAAAACAGAACCTACAGGCTTAAATAATGAGTTACATATGTCGGCCTGAAATGCGAATGTGCCGGCACATGCAGTGCATTTTTGTGCAGAAACTGATTTTCATGATTTTGGACAATTTTGAAGTGGTTTTTGATGATTCCTAAGACATCTAATACAAGGGTGCCACACACAAACTCAGAGCTACTGTCCAATATACCAAACTATGAAGTAGTTGCAATGTTTTTACATCATGCAAAACATCTCATGGTGAAGTTGCACTCACATACTCCCCCTTTTTTATGATGGAAAAACTTGCGACGGTGCATTTCATGTTGTTATTAAAGGCTCCCCCTGACATTGTGTTTCCCAACTTCATCTCGCATATGCTTCTCCCCCTTTGACAAAATCAAAAAGAAAGATAGCTAATCGTGAGAAGTATCATATTCCAAATACAAATTCAAATATATCATTCAAAGGCAATTTTGCATAGAAGAGCAACGATCACATATCCCTATATATATGTAATGATGCAAAATTAATAATTAACCAGCATTACAAATCAAGTAACACAAAGTAGAAGTAAATAAGGCAATGCAAGAGCAAACTCATCAAGTTTCTACAATTGCGTCACGGATATCAAACATATCATAAAGGAACTCCCGATGCCGCACACGCATGTGCCAAGCATAGCGACAAGAACATGTCACTACTCAATCCAAGATGAAAAATGTTATCAAAACATGAGACACGCAACAACAAGAACATTTTATGCAATTAGCAAGCTTAAATACAATAAACAAAAACAAGCCACATACTTATACACTTAAGAACAAATTTATACAAATGTGAAGGAGTTAATACATGAAGTCACTATAACTATATACAATGAGAACACATAATGGTTATCAATAAAAAATTTTGGAAATGAACTTTCATGTCTGCATCATTTGAGAGAATATCAAGCATTTTTAACCAACAAATAACATGCTTTTAAGGAAAGTCTTACTTTCAAGGAGAAATTGAAACAATACTACCTCACTCTTGATGGGATGAAGGATGCACTCACATGATGTTAAAAACACAAAACAAAACGTTAGAGCAATAGTATAAAGTACAAGCCACAAAATAGAATATCAAGCAACATTGGAGATATCAATGATCCCCAATTCTCCACGAATGTTGAAAAACGATTCTGTTGCAAGAGGTTTTGTGAAAATATCAGCAAGTTGATTTTTACTATCAACATGCTCAAAAACAACGTCCCCTTTTTCAACATGATCATGAAGAAAGTGATGACGAATCTCGGTATGTTTAGTGCGAGAATGCAGTACCAGATTCTTGGTGAGATTGAATGCACTAGTGTTGTCGCACATGATAGGAATATGTGAAAGTTTGATGTCAAAATCTAGCAATTGTTGCTTAAGGCACAAAATTTGGGCGCAATAACTACCGACAGCCACATATTCCGCTTCGGGAGTTGACATAGCTACAGATAATTGCTTTTTACTATGCCAACTAACCAAAGATTTTGAAAACATGTGATAAGTTCCACTAGTGCTTTTCCTATCCAACTTGCAACCGGCAAAGTCGGAGTCAGAATAGCCAACCAAGCTACAATCGCTTCCCTTAGAATACCAAAGCCCAAACTTAGAGGTACCAATAAGGTATTTAAGAATACATTTAACTGCTTTAAAGTGTGATTCCTTGGGAGCCGATTGATATCGAGCACAGATGCTAACGCTAAACATGATATCAGGCCTAGACGCCGTAATATAGAGAAGTGATTCGATCATACCTCGATACTTTTTCACATCAACATCCTTACCCTTTTCATCTCTATCCAGGTTTCCGTTTGTTGTCATAGATGTGTCAATCTCCTTTGCACTGTCCATTCCAAATATTTTTAGTAGCTCGAGACAATAATTGGTTTGAAAAATGAATGTCCCATTCGAGAGTTGTTTAATTTAAAGTCCAAGGAAATAGTTTAGCTCCCCCATAAGGCTCATTTCAAACTCTCCTTGCATAAGCTTTGAGAACTCCTTGACAAGATTCATGTTAGTTGATCAAAAAATGATATCATCAACATATATTTGAACAAGTAAAGCATGCTTTTCTTGACGTTTAATTAAGAGAGTGGTGTCCATCTTGCCTCTTGAATATCCTTGCTCAAGCAAGAACTTGCTAAGACGGGCATACCATGCCCGAGGGGCTTGTTTAAAACCATACAATGCACGACGGGCTTGCCTAAAATATGATTTGTTGCATGCATTTTATATACTTTTGCTATAACTCCCCTTGGAAGTTCTATTACATAAGAATGCGTCCTTCATCCATTCACGTGATAGGTGATATCATTTTTTTTATTAGTAAGCTTTTAACTTTGCATGTCGCTAGTGTTCCAAATGATTGATATTGTTCGTGTATGAAGTAGTTCATGAATATTTACTTCCAAAAATCTCTATTGATGTATGTCAATTATATGCTTATAGTGATGTTGTGCTATTCCATCTCTATGCTTGAAATATACTCTTGGTGTATATGGCTTATTATGTATTCTTGCGTGAACTATGGTTGAACATGTTATGATGTTAACAAAATTCTTGGTGTGTGTCATTGTTATGATAACATCTCTGTTTTTGGTTTGAGTGGTGATAAATTCGTATATCACCTTACTAGAGCACATGTGTGTGCAGCATTTCGGGAGCACCAAAGGCATATGTCACGTAATCTTGTCGCTTTTGTAGCAACTCAAGAATTTGTGATTCCATTGTATCATTCATTGTTCATGTTTGTGTTATGTTATTTGGCATAAATTGTGGCAATTATGTTCTATTGTTGCTTTATTTGCTTGTATTTATGTTTATGCATTTTTTTCAATGTGAACATCATTTTATGTGAGTGTTATCATATTGATACTCTTATCTTTGTAAATTGTCTCTGTGTAGTATTTTGGTTTATATGTGAATTAAGATACTTCTAGTGTTTTACTGGTTCTCTTTTTCATGTTGTCAAAGAGGGAGAAGTATACAAGATAAAGTTGGATGCATATATTCAGGGGGAGTCTTCATGAAGACACAAAACTTCGTGAAACGCATCGTCTCAAGTTTTTCCATCATAAAATAGGGGGGGTATATCAGTGCAACTTTCCGTTCGATGTGTTTTGAATGATGTCAAAACTAGGATAGTTTAGCGTTAATGCATATTGGACGATATCCTCTTTTTCTAAATGTGCATATTAACATTAGGAAGCATAACATCATTTTGGAAATAACTTAGAAATGATTTAGAAAAGGTTTCGTGCATTAAAAATGATTTAGAAAATGTTTCATGTGAAAACAGGCATATATGTTAGCCTATACGAGTTTCAGGTTGACCTGTGTAACTCATTTTTAAAGCCTGTTTTATGCGCTGACTACATAGGTTGGCGCATAACCTTTATTGGTCAGCCTATAGAAAACTTTATACAGTATAGGTCGATGCATGCAGTCGATAGGTCGACGCACACGCTGCAGTGTTGAAGCCTGTAGGTTTTATTCATGTGCTGACTGGTTTAGGTCGACCTATAGTAGTTTTCAATTCAGTATAGGTCAACGCATGCAGTCTATAGGTCAACACACAGGTTACAGTATTAAAGCATATAGGTTTTTTTACCCTTCTGCACACCGCTAGGGCTTTTAGTCCCCTTATTCTCATGGTTGTAATCCCTCGTTGTTGCACTCTTTTCCTTGTCACCTACTGAATCAAAGTTATTCTAGGGTGAATACCTAAAAGATGAGAAATTTTGAGGGGATTTCTCAATCGATTCTACCTTCAAAGCTAGATTGGATGCCTCAACCATGGTTCATACAGTATGCAAACCCATCTTCTCCTACAAAGATCCCTTTAAGCCACTGATTTATCGAGCTCATAAAGAAGTTCCATCGTATCTGCCTCCGAAAGATTCTGGACAAAGAACAGATCCTTCACTAACACAACAACAGTAGCTTCGTCAGGAGTGCGAGGAATTCAAAAGAGAAGAAAAATATGCAGAATGATGAAGAAAGTAATTGACCCCAAATTAGTGTCCCCTGCCATATGAGCCCGTATAGGATAGTTCTCCTCTTGAGGAGAATGTTGGTCTTGGTCTCAGCCCCGATTCACCGAAACAGGATAAGGTTAAGATGGATCCTCCACAGATAAAATGGCAGCAAAAGTGGTAAGTTTATCCACCCCGGGGACATGTATTGTAGCCTAGGTAGCAAATGAGGGCTCAGAAGTCATATGGATGGGTGTAATAGCCTAACTAACAGGAACAGGTTTGATGCCCTGAATGGAGGCGAGAGAGAAAACCATTTACAATTTGTCCATTTTATATGCAAGATACAACAACACACTCTAGGGCTCTACCCTCACCAAAGAGCTATTTCCTCTCTTCAAGGTCGGTCGCACAAACAATAGCACAAGTATTAATTCGCTTCTTTCTCTACCTAGAAGACGACACTTCTCTGGGTCCGAACCCCTCTATTAGGTGAAAATATGGATAAGAAATGATCTAGAGGGGTGAATAGAACACCCAATTATAAATTACTTTGAAAATGTTTGAAAAAGTTTTATCATAGTTTTGTGTAGCGGAAGCAAACTTTAGCGTAAAAGAGATAACGCTTATCGATTGGAATTTGTATGTAACAACTCAAATAGTTCAAATCACAATTAAGATTGATACACAAATATAAACAAAAGGTACAAACAAGCAAATGTATTGATCAATTTCTAAATTACACAAGAAGTGTTATATAACAACAATTATACAAACTGGATTCTACAACCATAGTTTTCAGTTTAATCGATAACAAGACAAAATTGAAGTACCAATTCTAACATAACCTACACCTTTATAATTAATCACTGCTAATAGAAATCCTAATGGCATACAATTCTAGAAAGCATTAAAGAACAACCTAATCATGCAATATTATACAAAATTTAAAAGGAAGGAGAGAGAGAGAGAGAGAGAGTACATTGGGATTTATAGTGGTTTAACATGTTCGTCCTCTCTTTGTGCCTAATCCGCTCTCCAATGGTTTCCCATTGAAAATAGTTCATCTTTCAAAAATATTTGTGATGAATTTACAAGAGTTCGTACAATCACAATATCCAAATTTAACGTTGAAAAATAAATTTCTTCTTTCCAGATCTTTGACTTGTACAAAGTCCACAAAATTAACTTTAAGAAAAATCTTTACTCAAATTTTCTTCTTGAATCTCCATTCCCAATAACCTCTTCCTAAGTCTCTGTTCTACGACAATCTTTACTCGATTCCATCAAAATGGTGAGTTTTGGTCTGTCTGAAGATTGAGAAGAACTCATTCCCTGTCTGTAGGCTTCCACACAACACTACCAATGTCAACTTGGAGAGAATAACCTCTTTATTTTCCACAAGAATTGTTAGAACCAGTCACAACATCACACAATTTGCAAATCTCTAAAATCCTATAAAAATCTTCAAAGAAACATTAAATTCAAAAACAAACCTCCTCAATAATCACGAATCTTTAAAGATAAAATTCAGATCCATGCAACAATGGAAAAAGAACGAAGTAGAAGATGAAAGAAATTGTTTGCAAGTGTTCACAAAAGAACCAAAACTCTTTTAAAAAATGAAAGAACGAGTGGTTTGTGAGTTTTAAAATCAATATTGGAAGTATGTGGTTTCTAACATTGTGAAAGATTTTGAGAGGAAAATGATTTATAGGTGCTGGAGATTTAGCATAAAAAGAGTGAAAAAATCATGCTTGATTCGAGTCAATAGCACTTATGTGATTTGAGTCCAATGGCAAAGTAGTTTGGATCAAGATTTGTAAATATGAGAAACACATTTAACCATTATTCGAGTCATGGAAAAACCTGTGATTCAAGTCATGCACAATTTGATTCGAGTCAAGAACATCTTGTGATTCGACTCAAACAAAGTAGTGGCAAATCAACATTTCATTATTTGAATCATGAACATCTTGTGATTCGAGTCACAATGTTCCATGATTCAAGTCATGTACAACCTTTTATTCGACTCACAGAATCCCTAATTCACATGTTCCTTTTGATTCGACTCACTAAGTATGTGATTTGAATCACATACCTAACATGTAAATTTTTTCAATTTATAAAGTTGTTTTGAGATTCCATTGATGTCATTACTTGAACCAATCTCAAATATGATTCTTGATTCAAAATTTGACTAATTAACTTAAAGCATATTACTCATACTCAAACACAAATGGCTTAAATTATACATGCTAAAATATATGGACCTATAACTCGATCCGAAAATGCGCAATTAAAGAATAGCCTCAATGATATAAACCAAAACCAAAACAAAGCATAAAGTACAAGCAACAAAGCCATATAGAAGAGACATGAATAGTCTCCCCCTTAATGTAGCATATACATGCAACTTCAATTTCCCCCTTTTTGATGCTTGGCAAGCTTTCACTTGGAATTGAGTCGACTTCAAGCAAAAGAAAAGTGTGATTAATGCTTTCCTTAAATTTATTGTGCTCCCCCTAAAACATTGCAAAAAAATTACAACATCAAAAAACACATAAAATAAATCTAGAGTCACATTACAACTTCTCCCCCTTTAACAAGATAAAAAAGAGATAGATGTTGATGAGCCTAAATGTAAAATAACTAACAACACAAACGATATTCCAGAGAAACAAATGAGCTATACATAACTAAGAAGAATATACAACATCAGTGATCGAATACATAATACGAAGATAAACATGATAAGTGTAACAAATATGCAAATAGACATGCAACTACATAACAACAAATAACTACGTAATCAAAATTTCTATGAACGAAAGATTAAATAATGCATGACGAAACACAGTAATGCTCAAATATACATAATTAATATGATGCACTTAAAAAGGTTTTAATTAAAAAATGAGCAATCATTCAGCGGCTTAGAAATGAATGAACGAGATGAAGAATATAAGAAGTAAACAAAATAACATATATAGAACAAAATAAAAAGAATGATATTACAAGATATAAGAGTAGTAGAAACATACCAATAGGGTTGGTTAAAGTATAATTTTCTACAAGAAAATGTTAGTATACAACCTAATATAAATAACAAATGAAATGATATAGGAATCCAATTTTATTTAAAACATGAAGAATCCAAGATTCCTAATTCCCTACATATCTTGTGAAAAGGATCTGTGGATAACAGTTTTGTAAAGATATCAGTTACCTGATTTTTAGTATCCACATATTCAAAAATAACATCACCTTTTTCAGCATGATCCCTAAGGAAATGGTGTCAGATTTCTATATGTTTAGTGTGTGAATGAAGTACATGATTCTTAGAGAGGTTTATTGCGCTAGTGTTATCGCATTTGATTGAAATGCAAACGAGTTTTAAATCGTAATCTAATAGTTGTTGCTTTAGCCATAAGACTTGTGAACAACAATTACATGCAACTGCATATTTAGCCTCAACCATAGAAAGAGCAATGATATGTTTCTTCACACTGTGCCAAGAAACCAAACAATTTCCAAACAAATGACACATGTCACTAGTGTTTTTCCTATCTGACTTACAACCAGCAAAATCAAAATCGATAAAACCTACTAAGCTACATTTGCTACCTTTGGGAAACCAAAGACCATGATGTAAGGTTCCATTAAGATACCTCAAATTCTTTTTACGATCTTAAAGTGGGATTCCCTAGGAGACGCCTGAAATCTAGCACATTTACACACACTAAACATAATATATGGCCTACTCGCGATTAAAGAGAGCAAAGATCCTATTATACCTCTATATTTGGTAATGTCAATCTCTACGTCATTCTCATTTTTGTCTATCAACACATTTCACACCATGGGGGTTGAGATGCCTTTTTGATTTTGCATATTAAACTTCTTTAGAAGTTCTAAACAATACTTTTTGGCTTATGAATGTTCCATCTTCCGCTTGCTTGATTTACAATCCTAGGAAGTAGGTAAGCTCTCCCATCAGAGACATTTTAAACTCATCCTACATCAAACAGAAAAATCCTTGCAAATAGATTCATCAATAGACCCATATATAATATCATCAATGTAAATTTCAACTAAAATAATATGCTTTGCTTTACGTCTAATAAATAAACTTGTATATACTTTTCCATGATTAAATCCTTGTTTGGTTAAAAATCCACTGAGGCGCTCATACCAAGCTCTAGGAGCTTATTTGAGACCATAGAGGGATCTTTTTAGTTTGAAAACATAATTTGGATTTTCGTGATCCTCAAAACCAAGTGGTTGAGATACATAGACTTCTTCGTTTATATAGCTATTAATAAAAGTTAATTTAACATCCATTTGATACAATTTAAAATCCAGGTAGCAAACGAATGCCAAAAGAATTCTAATAGCTTCAAAATGAGCTACATGAGCATAAGTCTCCTCATAGTCTATTCCTCCAGCCTGAATATACCCTTTTGCCACTATCCTAGCTTTATTTCTAGTAAATATGCTATTTTCATCCAATTTGTTCCTAAACACCCATCTAGTATCAATGAAGGTTTTATCAGATGGACATGGAACAAGTTCCCAAACGTCATTTTGTTTAAATTGAATGAGCTCTTCTTGCATAGCAAATAGCCATCTCTTGTCAAGTAAAGCATCGATATTGTTTTAGGTTCAATTTGGCATATGAAAGCAGAATACTTACAAAAATTATTAACCTGAGATCTCTTCATTACACATTTCCTGATGTCACTTAGTACTTGATCCAATAGATCATCTTTTGCAACAATCCAATCGAGAGATAGCTGAGGTGAGGTCTCTTTTTTTATCTTCCTCTTGTTTGATTTCCTCTTTTTCTTCATTAGTTTCCTCTTTTGTTGTTTTTAGAGGAGGATCCTCTCTGGGAATGTTATCGTTGATCAAGTTCTTTGTTATGACACCTGAAAGATTAGAACAAATACCTTTCCCTATCTTTTATGTTAAGGAATCATCAAAAGCAACATGAATTGACTCTTCAACAGAAGACATTCTATGATTGTAAACTCTGTATGTTTTACTTGAAGACTAGTACCCTAAAACTACGCCTTCATCAAACTTAGCATCAAACTTACAAAGATTGTCCTTTCTATTATTTAAAATAAAACATTTGCAGTCAAAAACAAAAAAAATAGGAAATTTTAGGTTTCCTTCCTTTTAGTAACTCATAGGGTGTCTTCTCTAGGATTGGTCGAATGACCACCCTATTTAAGACATATCATGCGGCATTAATCGCATCCGCCAAAAATTACTTAGGAAAAATCACTTCACTTATCATTGTCCAAGCCAATTCTTCTAAAATATGGTTTTTACGCTCAACAACACCATTTTGATATGGAGTTCTCAGACATGAGAAGTTATGAGTAATTCCATTTTCGTTACAAAAGTTATCAAGTTCATGGTTTACAAACTCACCACCATGATCACTAAAGAGTGTGATAATTTTAAAATTGAAAATGTTTTGGACACTCTTAGAAAATTTAACGAAAGCCTTAAAGGTTTCTTCCTTATAGGTTAAGAATAAAGTCCAAGTGACTCTATAATGTTCGTCCATAATTACAAACCTGTAATAGTCACCGCCTAAACTTATTATCCTCAAAGGGCTAAATAAGTTTAGATGGAGAAGATCTGGAGATTTTGAAGTTGAAATAACCTTTTTGGATTGTGAGACAGACTGGTTTGCTTTCCCATTTGGCATACATCACAAAGTTTATCTTTAGAAAACTTTTTTTTTGGTAGACCGACTACTAGATTCTTAGATATGATCTTATTTATAAAGTCAAAATGTACATGTCCTAAACATCTATACCATAACCAAGAATCTTCATTTTTAGTAACTAAACATTTAATATCATACATTGACACATCATCCAAATTAATCATATAGATATTACCAACCCTAGAACCCTTAAAAACAAGACTTTTACTCACCTTATGCTGAATTAAGCATCTTAAGGTATCAAAAAAACAATAGAATACTCTTGATCACATAATTGACTAACGCTAAGTAAATTGTATTTAAGCCTTTTAACTAATAAAACACATTTAATGGTAATTGTGGAGGGATTTCCCATAACGTCTTCTCCTAGAATTTTACCTCGTGTGTTGTCTCCATATGTGACGTGGCCACTTTCTTTGTGATTGAACTTGATGAACATCGAAGTATTTTCCATCATGTATCTTGAGCACTCGCTATCTATGAATCGTAACCTTATCATGCAGACAAGATGTTCCTAGAGATAATCAAACTGTTAATTTAGATACCCAATTAGTGGGACCCTAAGGGTTAATTAAAGAACACTTAGGTATCCAAGCCATGGTACCATTCGGAACTTTGACATTCCTAATGTGGCAAAGAGGCCTATTGTGAACTTTGTCACCACAATAATGACATGTAGCTTTAGATGAAATAATTTTTGAAAATATGGCAATGCAGACATAAGATGTCCTAACACATGTCAAGACATTGTTCTGCATAAACGGTTAAACACATAGGAAGAACATCAGACTGATACCTTGAATATTAGAACTATAGAATCACAGATGTTATGACATGTGATCTAACATGTTAATCAAGACTGAACTAAAAGGAAGAATGATAAACAACATAGAATATGATGACCCAGTTTGGTGAAACTCACCTACATCTGGGGGATACCAATCCAGGAAGAAGAACTCACTATCAGTAGTATAGTTTTATGTAAACAACCTCAAGTTTACAGAAATCTCCCACATTAACCTATCACTACCCAATGAAATCTTTATCATTAGAAGTCACATCTAAATGATAAGAGAACCCCATCTCACTCCCTAAATCACAACCTGTGATTATCTAACAGTTACTACACCATAACTGTATCTACCTATTAAAAGACACCCCTTCCAATACAAAGTTCAGTCAAGCATCCTTGACTAACAAGTTAACTTGGATTTGCTTCAAAGCTTTATCCAAGAACACTACACGATTCATTGCCTACGGGCTTCTGAATCTGTACAAGTATCTATGTCTACCACACTGCATCAAATCGATACAGAGGGAGACTTATAAGAGAAACCTACGACTCTCAAAACCTAAACCCTACTTTACAAAATAGGATTCATAAGTCTATGTCGTCCTCTCTCCCTTTCTGCCTAGGTTTTGGTCTTCTTTTATAGTCTTCTACTTTGTTGGGCTTCATATCTTTGATCCTTGATCCACTGCCAATCGCGCCTTGAATCTTGGAATAGATTTGAAATAAGCCTGTTGTGGATAGTCATGATGTCGAATCTTCATGCTGTGACATTTCACTCGACATCTTTAGTCGGGGTCTGAAACCTTCATGTTGGAATATCTTTCCCAACATTATGTTTTACCAAAATTTAGTCAAACTCTTGGAGCTATCAATCTCCCCCTTTTGACAAATTTTGGCTAAAACATCCTTCAGCCTGATGGTGCATGTAGTGGAAAAATACTTGAAGCAAGTGCTAAGGAAAAGGGAGAAGATAATTTGGAGTTACCATCTTCATTTCCTCGTGACACCGAGTACATAGATAATGTAACTCGGGTCACAAAACACAACTTGCTTTCTAACTCTGATCACAAAACACAACTTCCTAAGATGTTATATGTAACACTCCAATTCCCATCGCGAATAAATAATACATAAATAAATCAAAGTAAATAAAAATTTATTTTTCCGACAGAAACAAGGATGCCACATTTAAATAAATAAAACACAATCCCTGCTCATAAGTTTGATACATATCACAAAATGGAATAAACGTAAAAGGGAAACTTTTTCCATATAAAAGGAAAGTTCAATTATGGAATAAAGCGGAAAGATCCATAACTGACTTGTTTTACAAAATAAATTGTTTTATAACATCAAAATATACATACAAAGGTAATACAAAATAAATCTAACAAAGGTATACATATATAACATAATCGTTCCCCGACTCCCATGCTATGTATCAGAGCAGACACCAAGACTGACAAAAGAATGGAGAACTAATCTTCACAAAAGCCTCCAAGACTACTAATCTGCAATTGCCTCATAGAGCAACAAACCACAGCAGAAGGGTGAAAAATAACAACTAAATCAAGATTGCATAATAATATGCAAAAACATATTCAATCACATGTATAATTAAACTCACCCATACAATCACATACTAACACATATAACACGTATCAATTATACCGACATAATAACCTATTCACACATAATGCACACCAAAGTTATGACATATGGAAACACACCACCACATCATATATATTCATACATAGCATATTATAGACAATTAATACAATCATGGTAATGTACAACGTTCCCCCAAAACATAACATATGTCTATACATAAAACATATCACCCATAAACGATGCATTTATCACATATGCACATCAATTCACAATTCCTCACACATAATGCATCCATTCACAATTCTCACACATAATCAATCCATTCATGATTTATGCAAATGCACAGAGACCGACACAACGACTCTATGCAATGCATATGCGGTACCATCCATCCATCAATCTCATCACTAGTTCACTCAGGAACTATTGGAACCATCGCTTGTTACTTAATGTAACTCCCCGTCGGGCAAACGATGTTCCCCGTCGCTCACACCTCTTTGTATAAGGCACATGACGTTTATGGATCATTCACACCTCTTTGTATAAGGCACTCGACCCGATCGCTCACACCTCTTTGTATAAGGCACACGATCGTCTATAATCATCGCTCACACCTCTTTGTATAAGGCACACGATGTTATAGCGGATTTCCTCTGGAATCGTTTCGTCGCTCACACCCACTAGGGCATACGACATCACAAGATGCATATCATAATGCTTGGAATACAAGAACTCATGACAATCAAATGCATCTTCACAATTCAACCATATGAATTATCTCATCATCACATTCATGCATTGCAAATCAATTCAAACAATGCATTTCAAACCATAAAGGCCACCAACCAACATACATTGAATTTCACATAAACAATGCACTTCATCATAAACCACAAACCACCACAATCATATCATCACAATTCGTTACACAAGGGATTCACATATCAAATGCCATACCCACAACACATCATAACAACATACATTGATATTCACTCAAACAATGTATTTTACTACCCAACAACATCGTTATCATACATTGAAATCAAACCCAAAACAACACATTTATTTCTCCATAAGACCACAAACCATTATCACCAACACTCATCATATATATTCACATCATATAACAGCACACCAGCTATACGATGCATATTAAAAGCATGTCACACGATAACACGTTAATCACATACAATTACGACGGTAAAAGCCGACAAAACAAAACTATTCCAATTCCTGACATAATTAAATCGGTCAAAACCATTTAATAAGAAAGAACAGCCCATAAGCTTTCCAACACATCCGACCTCGCTTCAAAAAGAATTACGGATCAAAAGTTATAAAGAAAACAAATTGGGAAAAGCTGTCATGTTCGCAACGCGAAGCTCCTAGCGAGTCCTTCGCTCCCTCATTCGCAGTGCGAATACCCCAGCGAACCATGGCAGAAAGGAAAATAGCCTACAGTTTCGCAGTGCGAACTCCCAGCGAACCTTCGCTTTCCCCTTCGCCGTGTGAATCCCCCAGCTAACCGTGGCAGAAAGAAAAACAACACAATGTTCGCAGTGCGAACCTCACGCGAATGTTCGCTTTCCCCTTCGCTGGCCATTCACAGTGCGAACCTGCGAAACCAGAAAAACCCAGCAGCGCTAACATAGGTCATTTGGGTCCAAATTCATCATTCTCCCATCCCAAACACTTCCAATTCATACTATATCAACCAAAACATGATCCAAACCTAACAACAAGTATTCTACTCAGTTTATATCGAATTTCATCCGTGAAAACATCGATTTCTATCAATTGCTCCTAATTCCAATCGATACGAAAAGTTGCGAAACAACCAAAATAATTACAACAAACAACACATATACATACACAAGCAAGATATAATTGAAACTTCTCACCCTTACCCGATTAATCGCGCTCGAAATGGAGTTATGTCGATTTTCCTCTTCTCCTCTTTTCTATCCTCTTCCTTTCCTTCCCTTCTCTTTCTTTCCTTTTTCTTTCCTTTCTCTCTATTTCTCTCTAATATCTATTTATATAAAATATCTAAACCTCTAAAAAGACTATTTTACCCCTTAACTCAAATATCTCGCAAACGATCTCAAAACGCGATAAAACATAAACAACGATGAAAAATAATATATTGTCAAATAAAAGTCAAGAATAAAATAATATAAAACAAAAATAATTAAATCGACTCGATTAAATAAATAAGACAAAACCGGGGCCTTACAATTCTCCCCCACTTAGACATTTTCGTCCTCGAAAATATACTGAGACGAACAACTCCGGACACGACTCTCGCATCCGACCAACAAACTAACATGCCAACAAAAGCACACCACGAATAATACAAACTGACAAACCACCTTGCTAACAGCAGCTACTACCACGACACGACAACGACGACAACTACAACGACAAGATGCAAAGCCCATACAATGCACTTGATGACTAACTCACGACTCAAAGAATACCCAAGTTACGAACATACACCGGTTCACTCTTGAACCGAAACACAACAAGAACATAAAGTTCCACGACCCAACATCGTTCCAACAACCTCTACATAGGCACAATACCAACCTCCTTGTCACACAACAATATTGCAACAATGCTACGATTCTTCAATCGAACATACAACCAAAACATCCATCTACATAGTAGTCCATGAATAATATTTAAACCTTTCGCCTAACACTTCCATTCTGAAACGTCCAATGGCCTCACCACTCCTACATGTTTCCAATGTTCAACCTAAGAACTCTTACAAGTCACACACGCATATACAAAATGTTCCACATCACGCTTCCGCTGCGCACTCTGATTACTCGTAACCATCAAAACTACCAATTTCACATACAGAGTCTAACCCTTTCTCATATTCGCCAAAAAACATTGCTCACTTTTAATATACCTAACCTTAGCTTTTCCCGAAGGATAATCCAAGCCAAATTCATAACTCGTCACGATTTCCAACCCTCCTCGTTGTCTCATACTCTATTCCTTCAGACCAAACAAGTACTCTAAACTCTTGTGATTACTAACCACTTCGAATCTAGAACCATAAAAATAATACCTCCAAATATTCCAACACAATACAACCGCAACCAATTCCAAATCCTGAATAGTCTAGATCCTTTTGTGAATCCTCAATTATCATAAAGCACAAGCCACGACTTTACCCTCTTGCATTAACACACTGACCAAACTTATCAAAGACGCATCCCAATACCTCACAAATGGTTTATCAGGATCACGCAGTATCAAAACTAGAGCCGTAGACAACTTCTACTTTAGCTCTCCAAAACTTTCCTTACAACGAACATCCAAAGCAACGACTTACCTTTTGCAAGTCAACTGAAGTAATGAAAACACTAACTTGGAAAAGTCTTCCATAACCTCCAGTAATAACCAACTAAAGTCCAACAAGATTCTAATCTCCTTAACCAACTTCGGAGCCTCTCATTGTAGAACTACATCTACTGCCAATGGATCCATAACAATACCATCATCAGAAATAACATATCCAAGAAAACTAACCTTTTTCAACCCAAGTTCTCACTTGAATAACTTAGCATAAAAATTCCTTTCTTTTCAACACTTGCAATTCAAATCTCAAACACTCTACCTGATCTTCCTCTGAGTTTATAACAGACCCGAATATCCTCAATCAAAACCACTACAAATTATCCAATTAAATATGGAAGATACGATTCCTCTACTCCACAAACATTACAGACGCATTACTAACACCAAATAACATCATTGTGCATTGTAATGCCCAACCAAATTCCAAAAAATATAAATTCTTAAAGCTTTTGCAAAACTTTCCACTGGGTAACTGGTTACTCACATACAAGCTTAACCGAGTAAATAATGGCCTAATCCGATGATAACAAACCTAACCAGTCACATTATATAGATTAAAGCCTCAACTCACAAAATTCACCATTCTCATCAAACATTCCAAATAATTGTAATTTCACTCAAACTCAACCAAACCATTCCAGTCATCTATTCCTGAAAGTGGACACTTGTTCTCAATCGTTACCTTATTCAACTGTTAGTAATCCATACACAATTTCTTCTCCTGACAGTCCAATTCCACAAATTCCAACCTGTATCAACAACCAACCAAAAATAACTCTCAAACGCAATGTTACATCCACCCACAAGGGCTTCCTCACAATTTCCTTCCCAGTAAATCTTCCAACTGCGCTATCCGTCCGGGTACTTCTAATGCTAACATCCAATATTCCATCCGGAAACACATATGGAAATCACGCACAACGGGCAACCCATCACTGTGTCTTTTCCGTCAATTCCAGAACACTATTATCACAAACATGACCAACATCTGAGTTTCACTTCCTAAAAGTTCTTCTACTTACTTAGCAGATCCAAACCTCAAATCTTCCCCTTCGTCAAATTTGAGTTCACACTCTACTCTCCGAGAACAACCATTAACGATACCCAATCGTTTTCTCTCAATGACTTCCCAACTGGACCAACATACCAAAGCCTCTAATCCGTCTCATCTTCCAGTATAAGAAGCTTCATCGACTCAATAAAATAATCCGTAATCCTTTTCTTAATTCCAAATAATTCATTTCACACACTATCAAAGCCAGAAAGACACGTCTATTCCATCCAACACAATTCCCTTCTACTATCAACAAGAGATTAAGGGTGATCAGTTCCTCAATTTGTCAATAGACAGCCGACAATCATGATGGGGCATAAACCGTCTTTACCAAACTATAATAACATTCCTTACATCCTGTGCACAAAACTACCTAAGGCACAAATCCTTAGTTGACACAAACCTTACCTCCACATTCCCTCCAGAACCGGGCACAACACTGTCCAAACAACATTTACAATCTTGCAATCAACGGCACACTAAGGCAACACTCCACACCTGAAGTAACTTGGAGAAGTACCAGCTTTTCCCCCACTTATCTCATTCTCACACCTGAAGACAAAGGATTAGAAAACTAGAAAGCACTGACAGTGTTTCACACACATATCACGTACTAAGGGACAAACAACATCGACAGTATTCAACTGTCACACCAACTGACTCAACAACTTGGCCGGACGGACCGACCTACTCTGATAGCACTTATGTAACACCCCAATTCCCATCGCGAATAAATAATACATAAATAAATCAGAGTAAATAAAAATTTATTTTTCCGACAGAAACAAGGATGCCATATTTAAATAAAGAAAACACAATCCCTGCTCATAAGTTTGATACATAACACAAAATGGAATAAACGTAAAAGGGAAACTTTTTCCATATAAAAGGAAAGTTCAATTATGGAATAAAGCGGAAAGATCCATAACTGACTTGTTTTACAAAATAAATTGTTTTATAACATCAAAATATACATACAAAGGTAATACAAAATAAATCTAACAAAGGTATACATATATAACATAATCGTTCCCCGACTCCCGTGCTACGTATCAGAGCAGACACCAAGACCGATAAAAGAATGGAGAACTAATCTTCACAAAAGCCTCCAAGACTACTAATCTGCAATTGCCTCATAGAGCAACAAACCACAGCAGAAGGGTGAGAAATAACAACTAAATCAAGATTGCATAATAATATGCAAAAACATATTCAATCACATGTATAATTAAACTCACCCATACAATCACATACTAACACATATAACAAGTATCAATTATACCTACATAATAACCTATTCACACATAATGCACACCAAAGTTATGACATATGGAAACACACCACCACATCACATATATTCATACATAGCATATTATAGACAATTAATACAATCATGGTAATGTACAACGTTCCCCCAAAATATAACATATGTCTATACATAAAACATATCACCCATAAACGATGCATTTATCACATATGCACATCAATTCACAGTTCCCCACACATAATGCATCCATTCACAATTCTCACACATAATCAATCCATTTATGATTTATGCAAATGCACAGAGACCGACACAACGACTCTATGCAATGCATATGCGGTACCATCCATCCATCAATCTCATCACTAGTTCACTCAGAAACTATTGGAACCATCGCTTGTTACTTAATGTAACTCCCCGTCGGGCAAACGATGTTCCCCGTCGCTCACACCTCTTTGTATAAGGCACATGACGTTTATGGATTGTTCACAACTCTTTGTATAAGGCACACGACCCGATCGCTCACACCTCTTTGTATAAGGCACACGATCGTCTATAATCATCGCTCACATCTCTTTGTATAAGGCACACGATGTTATAGCGGATTCCCTCTGGAATCGTTTCGTCGCTCACACCCACTAGGGCACACGACATCACAAGATGCATATCATGATGCTTGGAATACAAGAACTCATGACAATTAAATGCATCTTCACAATTCAACCATATGAATTATCTCATCATCACATTCATGCATTGCAAATCAATTCAAACAATGCATTTCAAACCATAAAGGCCACCAACCAACATACATTGAATTTCACATAAACAATGCACTTCATCATAAACCACAAACCACCACAATCATATCATCACAATTCGTTACACAAGGGATTCACATATCAAATGCCATACCCACAACACATCATAACAACATACATTGATATTCACTCAAACAATGTATTTTACTACCCAACAACATCGTTATCATACATTGAAATCAAACCCAAAACAACACATTTATTTCTCCATAAGACCACAAACCATTATCACCAACACTCATCATATATATTCACATCATATAACAGCACACCAGCTATACGATGCATATTAAAAGCATGTCACACGATAACACGTTAATCACATACAATTACGACGGTAAAAGCCGACAAAACAAAACTATTCCAATTCCTGACATAATTAAATCGGTCAAAACCATTTAATAAGAAAGAACAGCCCATAAGCTTTCCAACACATCCGACCTCGCTTCAAAAAGAATTACGGATCAAAAGTTATAAAGAAAACAAATTGGGAAAAGCTGTCATGTTCGCAACGCGAAGCTCCTAGCGAGTCCTTCGCTCCCTCATTCGCAGTGCGAATACCCCAGCGAACCATGGCAGAAAGGAAAATAGCCTACAGTTTCACAGTGCGAACTCCCAGCGAACCTTCGCTTTCCCCTTCGCCGTGTGAATCCCCCAGCTAACCGTGGCAGAAAGAAAAACAACACAATGTTCGCAGTGCGAACCTCACGCGAATGTTCGCTTTCCCCTTCGCTGGCCATTCGCAGTGCGAACCTGCGAAACCAGAAAAACCCAGCAGCGCTAACATAGGTCATTTGGGTCCAAATTCATCATTCTCCCATCCCAAACACTTCCAATTCATACTATATCAACCAAAACATGATCCAAACCTAACAACAAGTATTCTACTCAGTTTATATCGAATTTCATCCGTGAAAACATCGATTTCTATCAATTGCTCCTAATTCCAATCGATACGAAAAGTTGCGAAACAACCAAAATAATTACAACAAACAACACATATACATACACAAGCAAGATATAATTGAAACTTCTCACCCTTACCCGATTAATCGCGCTCGAAATGGAGTTATGTCGATTTTCCTCTTCTCCTCTTTTCTATCCTCTTCCTTTCCTTCCCTTCTCTTTCTTTCCTTTTTCTTTCCTTTCTCTCTATTTCTCTCTAATATCTATTTATATAAAATATCTAAACCTCTAAAAAGACTATTTTACCCCTTAACTCAAATATCTCGCAAACGATCTCAAAACGCGATAAAACATAAACAACGATGAAAAATAATATATTGTCAAATAAAAGTCAAGAATAAAATAATATAAAACAAAAATAATTAAATCGACTCGATTAAATAAATAAGACAAAACCGGGGCCTTACAATTCTCCCCCACTTAGACATTTTCGTCCTCGAAAATATACTGAGACGAACAACTCCGGACACGACTCTCGCATCCGACCAACAAACTAACATGCCAACAAAAGCACACCACGAATAATACAAACTGCTTTCAAGGACACGACTCTCGCATGTGACGTCTTCTTCCTTTATGTTATGTTCCTTCTTATGCGGATGTGACTTCTTGAAAATAATCAGATTTTTTCAAAATGCTTGAGCTTATGTTTCCTCATATATTGATTTTTGCACTTGATGAATAACCCTGTCTCTTCTTCTTTTTTAGAAGAGTCTTCGTCAAAACTATCACTTCCCTCTATGTTTTTCTTTATCCTTGATGACAAAGCTTTCAAGGATAGATCCTACTTTTATTCTTTGACTTTCTCTTTCTTCTTCGACTTTAATTTGCTTTCAGTGAGTCATTTCAGTTTATTTTCATGTTCATTCATCTTTCCAAATAGTTTTGTAATATCCAAATTACTACGATCATTAAATTCATTGATGGATGTAACCTTTAGTTACCATTCCCTACACATAGATCTTTGAATTTTGTTAACACAATCTTTGTTAGAAAATGACCTTCCCAAGTTGTCTAACTTGTTTATTAAATCGAGAAAATGATTCAGCATAGATTCCATGGATTCTCCGGGTTCCATACGGAATATTTCATAGTCCTCTATTAACATATTGATTTTAGAATCCTTAACGTCTTCAGTTCCTTCGTAAATGACTTGAAGAGCGTTCCACATTGTTTGTTCGCTCTTATGATGTGAGATAAAGTAATATATTGTAGTGCTTAACACATAGATAAATATTTTTCTTGCCTTCAAATCATATGAATCCTTTTTGGTTTCATCATCGGTCCAATATTTTGGGAGTTTAACAAAATTATCAACTTCGTTTTTGGGAATAAAAGGCTTGTCGGTAATTGCTATCCAAAGATGCTTGTCAACTGACATTAAATGTACATACATGTTTTCTTTCCAATAATCATAATTTTTTCCTTTTAAAAGTGGTAATATATTGTCCGCTCCCTTTGGATCTTCGTTCCCTATATTCTTAAACTTTTGAGTCGCTTTGACCTGATCAAAAGACCAACTCTGAGGCCAATTGTTGAGTGAGAATATAGATAAAAAATGGTCTAGAGGGGCGTGAATAGACCTACCAATTAAAATTCCTTTGAAAAATGTCTGAAAAACTTTTATCATAGTTTCTAAACCAAAAATGATTTTATGGCAAAAGCAAACTTTAGCATAAAAGAGATTATGCTTATCAATTGGAATTGGTATGTAACAACTTAAACTGTTCAAAGCACAATTAAGATTGATACATAAATATAACCAAAATGTACAAACTAGCAAATGTATTGATCAATTGTTAAATTATACGTTAAGTGTGATTTAACAACAATTATACAAAATGGATTATATAACCACATTTTTTCAGTTTAATCGACAACACGATAAAATTGAAGTACCAATTTTAACAAAACCAACACCTTTACAATTAATTACTACGAATAGAAACCCTAATGGCATGCAACTCTAGAAAGCAATAAAGAATAACCTAATCATGCAATGTTTTACAAAATTTAAAAGGGGAGAGAGAGAGAGAGAGAGAGAGAGAGAGAGAGAGAGAGAGTACATCGGGATTTATAGTTGTTCAAAACGTTCATCCTCGATTTGTGTCTGATCCACTTTCCAATGGTTGCCTATTGAAAATTGTGTGTCTTCCAATAATATTTGAGACAAAATTACAAGAGTTCGTACAATCATAATATCCAAATTTAGCGATGAAAAATAAATTTCTTCTTTCTGGATCCTTGACTTGTACATAGCCCATGAACTAAACTTTACGCAAAATCTTTACTCGAAACCGCTTCTTGAATCTTCCGGCCCCAACAACCTGCTTCTAAGTCTCTGTTCTATAAAAAAAACTTACTCGATTCCACAGGTATCTTAAGCATTGAACTATACAAAGATTGAGAAGAAATCTACCATGTTTGTATGCTTCCACGCGGCACTACCGTTGAAATTCTGGTTAAGCAGATCACTAAGATATCGGATAGGATGTCGTGACATTTGATCTCTGCTTTTCACACACGGATTTTGAAGGACACTATAAACAGCAGAAAGAAAACAACACACAAGAATTGTTAACCCAGTTCGGTGATCAACAACACCTACGTCTGGGGGCTACCAAGCCAGGAATGAAATCAACTAAGTAGAATTGATTCTAAGCTAAACTCCAACACTTACAACTTAGCACCTAGAAACTACCCTTCCTAGATTTCTACCTAAACACTCCTAGGTATGAGACATTTCTCAATTCCCTTTCAATCACAGTAGTGACTGAAAATTACAACTCAATAAACTGTCCTACTCAGGTATTCACGCAATACACGAGAGGCTCACAAAAGTACAAACCCTAGTACTCTATAACAGCTGTAAAACTTCCACACTTATTCTAGGTCAAATCCATCCTATTTATATTGCAAAACATAACTGGATTTGGGCTTTAAAAATGCAGCAATTCAGCTCCATAGAATCTGCGACCTATTCTTTTCTTCAATCCTAAGTTTCCAAAAATGTCTCCTTACAAGGAAACCGCATATTCCTTTTAGAATCAGAATCTCTGATTCCTCAATCTCATATGCCACCTAGGATCAAATCATATTCCAATCACACCTGGAAAACAAATACAGTCATTCCAAAACTGTAACAGACAAAACAGACAAAGATGTCGAATCAACATGATAGGACATCTTGTCTAACTCCTTAACCTGCAGTTATTCCATCATGTCAGGACATCTTATCCAACATATTTTTGCTAAGTTAGTTTTACCAAAATTGATGCCAACCTCAAAGGCTTGGACTCATCAATCTCCCCCTTTGGCAGATTTTGGCTAAAAATAACTGTAATTAACCTGCAGAAACATAACATAGGGAGACCATCATCAGAACAGCAGCGGAAACACAACATTGTCTCCCCCTCAACCAGTACCTTCTACAAGCAGCACCAGAGCTACTCCCCCTCAATGGTTAGTAGCATATCAGCAGCGGTTAATGCTGTTAGTATTACTCCCCCTTTTTTGCCACAATATGACAAAGGCAGAAGGACTAACTCAAAACCAATTAATCAGTTCATAGTAATTAAAGTACACACCCAAAAGTAAAAATTATTCTGGGCATTCAGCCCTTACACAAAAAAAAAACATAAGACATAAAGTAAAGAAAAGACAACTCTCAGAAGTCATCTTCAGTTTCCTCATCATCATCTCCTGCACTCTCACCAGAACCATTATCAGCATCATCATCCTCTTCAACTGCATCCCTGTTCTCCTTAGCAACATGCTTCTCAACATCACCAGTGTTGACACCAATGGCCTTGTGCTGCTCAGCAGACAAAGCTTGAATCAGTTGAACCAGTTTTTCTTTCCTGGCTGTACTGGTCTTGATAATGTCATCAAGCTCCCTATAGGTATTTTTGAGCTAGGCTATAGTTTCTTCTTTTGTAGTTGTTGGTACAGATGTTGGTGCAATATCTGGGACATGGTTGTAGCACCCTAAAATTTGCCCTATCTTTTTCTAACCTCTAACTCAATTATGTTTCTTTCATTTACATCTCATTTAGGCCATAGTTCATAATCATACATCGCATTGGTTTTCTAAGACATAAGATCAGGAATTTCTCTGAGCCAGGGTTTTCTATTTGCCTTGAGGTACTTCCATTCAAGTTTGGTAGAAGGTTAAATTCTTATTGTTGTAATTTCACATCAGAGTTCATCAAGCATCATGTTTATCTGCTTCAAGATTTCTTAAGAGGCATCAAGGGTTTAGGGTTCCATCATGGTTTTAATTAGGAAGGCTGTGAATTAGGGTTTGAATGCTTCTCAACCTCTCAAGTGCATTGGTTCCAGGTTAAGGTGTTTAATTTCCGGTCAAGTGTAGGTATTCAGTCGTGATCAGGATAGATGGATGTTTGACCTAATCTTGGTCAAACTATTAGGAGTTTGCTTCAACTACAATTATCTGTTTCAGTGGTTTCCAAGGTTGAGTTGTGGACTTCACCAAGTTATCAAGCAGTGGTTCGTGTGAGGTTGGGTTCAGAAAATCAAGTTCATCAGTCCATTAGTGGTTCACTGTAGACTTATTTTCCTCAGCGCAGATTCAATAATCAGAGCAGGGTTTAAAATTGATTCAGATGGCAGTTGTTTCAGTTGCAAGTTGTGGTTGTGTTCAAGGGCTGTTGTGATGTTGTGAAAAGTCGAGAATTGGTTTAATATGGTTATCCACTTTTAGAACTATTTTTCATTGTCCATTTCAAAACCATTTTTACCAATACCCATATCCATTTCTATATTACAATCATAATCCATTTTCAATTCAAATCACATTGTACAAAGACCCATTATCCATTTCCATTTTTTCTTTACCCATTTTTCTTTATTCAATTTAAAATCCACATTTTATTTCACTTTTATCCACTTTGATTACATTTTCATTATCCAAGTAAATTCTTTAAAGTTCATTTCTTTTCAAATCATCCATTCCAAATTTTATATTCAAAGATCTTAACTATTTCTTTTTATCCTTTTTTTTATGTCCTTTTTTTTTCAATCCAACTTCCTTTTAATTCTTGTCTATATATGTCCATATATCCAATTTTTCCAATTATCTGTTTTTCCTAACCAGAAGTTCATTTACACAAAAAAACCTTAACACATAAAGCCCATGGCAAAAGTCACAATCCAAGGGTCCATATTATTACAAAGGAAATGAAAAAGGAGAAAGCACAGGGGTATTCAAGAATTGATTTCTATCTTCCTTACATCAGCCATGTCATAAAACAAAGATATAATAAATCGAACCATGTGACTTCAAAAGAAACTGTACCACAACGTTACAACAGGCCCCACAATTGCCTCTGCTCCCACCTTCCAGCTACACAATTCTCCACCACGCCTTGTACTCACACGCAATACCATCCGCACCACAATTCCACAAACAAAAACCTGCTACAGCCACTGCTGTTGTTCATGTTTTGTACACTCCAACAAAACCTGCCAAACGAAAACCAACAATAACCTTTGCCACATAACTTTATGCCACAACATTGCCATTCCAAAACTGCTCGCAAGCACCCCGCCTCTGTACCTCCCTGCACCATACAACACAAGTCGTACATATGTGGTGCTACCACAAACCGTACCTGTACAACCACAATTCCCATTGAAATTCCGGTATCATATGTGTGATGTTAAGTGCGATGTCACAACAACACAATCTGCTATGGACAAGGCAATAAGCAACAATAAATAACACAAAGAATTGTTCACCCAGTTCGGTCTAACTACCTACGTCTGGGGGCTACCAAGCCAGGGAGGAATTTCACTATTAGTAGTATTAATTTACAGACTCAACAATCCCAGTTGACATCTACTAAACTTAATCACTACCCAGTGACGATTCTACCTAAGAAACCACTTAGGTATGAGAAACCACTCACTCCCTAATTCACCACAGTGATACAATCCAATGATTACACACTAATCACCCAACTTGAGTCTGCTTAACAGCTTTGATCAAGGACAACACACTCTTGCTTAAAAGCTCTATAGTGAATACACTTACAACTCAAAATAGTAACCCCAATTCACACATGAATGGTTTACAAAACACACACGAAGACACAAACGACACTCAATCTTTAGCTCTCTTTCTTCGTTCTCTTTAACTTAGGGTTGAGGCTGCTTTTATATCATTCTGACTTGGGCTTGGACCTCCTACAATATCTGATCTAATTTGTTATTTAAAATTGAATTAAAAACAGATTTGATCTCCAAATCGTTTTAAATCTTCAGCCCTTAAACATCTCCAACAAATCTGCATCAAATCTGTTTGCAACAGAAAATATCTTCTCCAAGATATTCGCATCCAATAACTCTAACAGCTCTCCCAAAATCAAGCTAACACGCTCAACCCTAAAAACATCACAACCTGATGTTTTAATGTTCTGATATAGTGATGCCAAGACATCGCATGTGACATCAGTCTTCAAAACTTTAACTCTTCAACAACTTAACATTCACTAATGTTATGACTCAATGTTAAGACATCAGACACAAGACATCAACATTGATCAACATTGTTTTACCAAAATTCTAGCCAATCCAAGAACTAACAATCTCCCCCTTTGGCTAATTTTGGCTAAAACAATCTCTGCTATCATCAGAGAACCCAGCATCGGATAAAACTTGATAAATTTTCAAAACACCTAGCAGCACAAACTCAAGTACCTTTTCAACAAGCTGCACAAACTCACTAACCAGCAGCAACATAAACCAACAAGCTGCAGAAATCACCTTCACATCAGCATAGGGCAAACTCCCCCTCAAAACAAGAACCAGTATACCAGCTGTTCAATCATGCACACTCCCCCTCAAGCCTAGAGCCACACCAGACAACTAGGCAACACATAGGCTAACATAAACATACCTTCTCCCCCTTTTTAGCCACAATTTGATAACATCAAACACAAAGATCTAACATCCATTAAGACATGGTCAAAAGCAAGCTTCCCAAGGAACACAATAACCCAAAAACTTTGACTGGTCAGGCAATACAACCTATGGATTCTTATAGTAATTATAAAGTCCATGCCTTCTTCCTTCTAACAGCACCAGACACCACACAAGAATGAGTCAGTCAAACAAAGATGCAGGAAAGCAACACATGCAAGTGGACAATAAACCAGATCCCCTGAAGAACAAGAGCACAACAAGGAAAGTCGCTGGAACTTCTTCAGGAGCAACCAGAACAAGAAAACCATCTGATACAAAAACCATCAAGAAACCTCCAGTGCAACACCATGCTTCTGATGATGAATGGGATGAAGATTGGAAAACTTTTCTTGATGCAGGGGGCTGGGACAATCTTTAGATCTTATAAATATTGCTATTGATGTACCAAAATATAATCTTGTATGCTTTCAGCAGTTAAATAAAATGTTGTTTTCATATGCAAAATCACAACTACGCAAATACTCCTTCCAGCACACCTAATCCTCATAAATGCAAATTCCCAGTTTGCTTCTTAAACTTTCAAATTGATTTGCATCTAAGGCCTTAGTAAAAATGTCAGCTAATTGTTTATCTGTAGCAACATGTTCCAAGGCAACTACTTTATCCTCAACCAAATCTCTTATAAAATGATGCCTTATATCAATATGCTTAGTTCTGCTATCACAATACAATGTCATGACATCTTGCTTGACACTATATTCTGTTAACATCTGCTTCATCCAAACAAGTTGAGAACAACTACTCCCTGCTGCTATGTACTCAGCTTCAGCAGTAAAAAGAGACACACAGTTCTGCTTTTTACTAAACCATGATATCAGATTATTCCCTAAGAAGAAGCACCCTCCCGAAGTACTTTTTCTATCATCAGCACTCCCTGCCGAATCAGTATCACAAAAACCACATAACTCAGTGCCTGATCCATGACTGTAAAGCATTCCATAGTCACTAGTCCCATTCACATATTTCAGAATCCTCTTCACTTAATTCAAGTGACTAACTTTAGGTTCAGCTTGATATCTGACACAAACTCCAACAGCAAAAGAAATATCAGGTCTGCTAGCTGTGAGATACAAAAGACTTCCAATCATGCTTTTGTATACACTTTGATCCACACTAACACCATGTTCATCCTTGGACAACTTTAAATGAGTAGGAGCAAGTGTCCTCTTGTGATTAGCATTCTCTAGACCAAATTTCTTCACTATGTTCTTTGCATACTTGCTCTAAGAAATGAATATGGAGTCCTCCATTTGTCTAACTTGTAGACCAAGAAAATAGTTGAGCTCTCCAACAAGACTCATTTCAAACTCAGACTGCATCTGTTCCACAAAATGTTTCACCATTGCATCTGACATCCCACCAAATACTATGTCATCAACATAGATTTGAGCTATCATCAGTTTTCCTCCTTCCTCTTTAACAAACAAAGTCTTGTCAATCCCTCCTTTTCTGTAGCCATTCACAACCAGGAATTCAGTAAGCCTTTCATACCAAGCTCTTGGTGCTTGCTTCAAACCATATAGAGTTTTCCTTAGTTTGTACACATGGTCAGGAAATGTTGGATCAATAAATCCTTTTGGTTGATCAACATACACCTCTTCATTTAAGTAACCATTCAAGAAGGCACTCTTAACATCCATCTGAAAAAGCTTGAATTTTAATAAATTCACTCCATAAGCCACTAACTTCAATATGCTCAATTTTCTGCTTAAGTCTTCACAGCTAATGTTACATTCTGATGTCACAACATCAACCTTAACATCACTTGATGAGCTGGACTCTTGAGGTACCCATAGATAATAGTTATCTATGGATCTGAATCCCTTCATAACACCCTCATTCTTCCCATTAGTCACTAAATACTCATCTTTAGTGTAGCTGACCTTGTATCCTTCATCACATAGCTGACTGATGCTAATCAAATTAGCAGTCAATCCTTTGACAAGAAGAACATTTTCCAAATTTGGTCCATCATGACACCTCAATTTTCCAACTCCTTTTACTTCCCCTTTCTCTCAATTACCAAAAGTAACATCATTTGTGGAGCAAGTCTTGATATCCACCAAAGGATTTTTGAACCCTGTCATATGCTTTGAACAACCACTGTCAAAGTACCAACCATCCTTAACAGAATGTCTATCAGATGTGTGGGCCAATAGACATGTAATAGCAGATTTAGGAACCCATTTTTTAATAACCTTAGACCTGTTCTGATTCTGTCTAGGTTGATGGACAGATTTGGGATAACCATGCAGTTTAAAGCAAGAATATTGCATATGGCCAAAACTTCCACAATGGAAACACCTAACTCTTTTAACCTCTTCTCTAAAGTGATTAAACTTCCTACCACCTTGATGATGAAACGGCTGTGGCTGCCATCCAAAGTACTGGGGCTGTCTTCTTCCATAGTTAGCCAGTCTTTTGTAGTGATGATTCTGTCTCTTAGGCTGTCTTCTACCATGATGATGTGGCTTTCTTCTACCATAATAATGAGGCACTGCATACATATTCCCTTGATGTTGGAACATGTTAAACCTAGAGGCCTGCATATTCCTATGGTATTGTGGAGGCATATACTGCCTAGCTCCAGAAGCATGTGCCTTCCCATGATGAGGACCATGAGCATACCCTTTCCCAACATTTTGAGGAAGTTGATGAACAACGTGCTTAGGTTTAGGATTATGTCTTCTTCTGTTATGTTGAGACATTGGTTGAGACATGTCCTTTTTGGTTCCAGAAGTACTAGCTTCACCAGAGACCTTCTCCTCAACAACAAATCCTAAGCTAGACTTGTCTCCTGCAACCTTTTCAGCCTGAAGAATCTTATCAAGAGTATCAGACCCACTGTTCAACATTCTGACAGACTTGGTCATTTAATCAAGTTAAGATTTAACTAACAAGACTTCATTTTCAAGATTAGCTTTAACAGTCTCAAGCTGGACTATTCTTTTCTTTTGTTTCTCACTTTCTTGACAAACCTCTGCACTCCTCAGACATAACTCTTAATAGGATGCTGCTAACTCCTCAAAAGTCAATTCCTCATCACTAGATTCTCCATTAGAAATACATGTTCCTGTCAATGCCCTAACATGCTTGGCAGACTCTTCTTCACTTTCACTGTCAGTATCAGACCAGGAAACAACCATGCCCTTTTTTTGCTTCTTAAGGAATGTAGGACATTCTTTCTTGACATGACCATAGCCTTCACACTCAAAGCATTGAACTCCTTTGTCTTGAACATTCTTCTCTTCATCCTTCTCTTTTGACTTGTTGATGTCAGAGGGGATGTTCTTAACATTAGGTTTGTAGTTTCTATTCATCCTCTTAACTACCTTGTTAAACTGTCTTCCCAACAGAACAATAGCCTGAGACAGCTCCTCCTGAGACTCAGCACCATTCCCTTTCTTCTCTCCTTAAGTATTAGATACCAAAGCTATACTCTTGGTCTTCTTTTCAGGTTCCTCTTCACTCAACCCTAACTCAAAAGTTTGAAGAGATCCAATTAGCTCATCAACCCTCATTTTCCTGATGTCTTGAAATTCTTCAATTGCAGTCACCTTCATCTTATATCTCTTGGGAAGGGATCTAAGAATTTTCCTCGCCAGCTTTTCTTCAACCATCTTCTCTCCAAGAGCACTAGAAGCATTGGACAGCTCAAGAATATTCATGTGAAAATCATGAATAGTTTCATCTTCCTTCATCTTTAGACTTTCAAACTTTGATGTCAGAAGTTGAAGTCTTGACATCTTAACCTTTGAAGTTCCTTCATGAGTAGTCTTTAAAATGTCCCAAGCATCCTTTGCCACTTCACAAGTGTTTACCAACCTGAAGATATTTTTATCAATCCCATTAAAGATGGCATTCAAGGCCTTAGAATTGCCAAGTGCTAGCTCATCCTCTTCCTTGGTCCACTCTTCTTCAGGTTTCAGCTTGGTGTTTCCTTCTTTATCAGTAATAACAGGATATTTCCATTCTTTCACAATAGCCTTCCAAGCCCTGCTGTCTAAAGACTTCAAGAAGGTAACCATCCTTGGTTTCCAATAGTCATAATTAGAGCCATCTAGAATAGGGGGTCTATTCACAAATCCACCAACTTCCTTGTCCATCTTACCAGAAAGTATCAGCCCTAGATCTCACCCAGATGCAGAGCAGGATGCCTGCTCTGATACCAATTGAAATTCTGGTATCAGATGTGTGATGTTAAGTGCGATGTCACAACAACACAATCTGCTATGGACAAGGCAATAAGCAACAGTAAATAACACAAAGAATTATTCACCCAGTTCGGTCTAACTACCTACGTCTGGGGGCTACCAAGCCAGGGAGGAATTTCACTATTAGTAGTATTAATTTACAGACTCAACATTCCCAGTTGACATCTACTAAACTTAATCACTACCCAATGACGATTCTACCTAAGAAACCACTTAGGTATGAGAAACCACTCACTCCCTAATTCACCACAGTGATACAATCCAATGATTACACACCAATCACCCAACTTGATTCTGCTTAACAGATTTGATCAAGGACAACACACTCTTGCTTAAAAGGTCTAGAGTGAATACACTTACAACTCAAAATAGTAACCCCAATTCACACATGAATGGTTTACAAAACACACACGAAGACACAAATGACACTCAGTCTTTAGCTCTCTTTCTTCATTCTCTTTAACTTAGGGTTGAGGCTGCTTTTATATCATTCTGACTTGGGCTTGGACTTCCTACAATATCTGATCTGATTTGTTATTTAAAACTGAATTAAAAATAGATTTTATCTCCAAATCTTTTTAAATCTTCAGCCCTTAAACATCTCCAACAAATCTGCATCAAATCTGTTTGCAATAGAAAATATCTTCTCCAAGATATTCGCATCCAATAACTCTAACAGCTCTCCCAAAATCAAGCTAACACGCTCAGCCCTAAAAACATCACAACCTGATGTTTTAATGTTCTGATATAGTGATGTCAAGACATCGCATGTGACATCAGTCTTCAGAACTTTAACTCTTCAACAACTTAACATTCACTAATGTTATGACTCAATGTTAAGACATCAGACACAAGACATCAACATTGATCAACATTGTTTTACCAAAATTCTAGCCAATCCAAGAACTAACACCCATGCCAAGGACACACTCAAAGCCATACCACTAAGAAACCGTGCCCTACACCATTTTTCAAACGAACGCATATACCATAATTCCCTCAATTTCCACTATAAATAAAGTCCAGTTCACCTCATTCCATTCATCTCATTACCCTCATTTCCATATATAAAAAAAACAACACTTCTCATTCACAAAAACAAGTTCTGAATCGATCCAAAATCTTCTTCTCATACTCACCTATTCTTCTCATGGAAACCAACTTCAGTTTCCATTAACAATACATATACCACACCTTTCAAAAGTCATCTCACCCAATCAAAAACCTCCATAACCCAAATCCTCAGAATAGAAACCAGATCGAAAAGAAAAATTAAGGGATGAAGAAACCTTTAACTAGAACGAACGAAAACCACAAACTGCTTCATTCTCTTCAATACAGCCTTCATCACCATTTCAAATTTCCATCAAATAACCTGCAATTTCCAATCGTGAACTCTTCAACATCCACTCCATATCTTCAACTCAAAATCTGCAGAAATCACACTCAAACAACTCACCATAATTTCACAACAACTTGCAACCAAGTTTCAAAGCAATTGCAGCATTCAAACCTTCAACGATTTCAAATGTGCAAAAAAACCAGATCGAAAAGTCGTTCATAGAAGTAAGAAGAAGATGAAGTAGAAGCAAGAAGGAAATCCGCATGAAGAGGCAGAATCAAGCGAACACAATCATACCTGAGTCGTGAGACCTCGTGTTATCATTGAAGCGCCATCGGAGTGACTCCGATAGGTACGTCAATCTCGTTTCATACGTTGATGAGTGATAATTCATTCATGTTGTTGTTGTTGATCTTATGCACATTTCCGATTGTTGCTCTGTTGTTTTCGTTGTGTGTCAGCGTGCTATGTTCCGTGTTACGATTAGAGGAGTTTCGCGCCGTGATTTTTCTGAAATGGTGACTGGCGGAGACGAGCGAACGGAGAGAGTTCTGGCAAGGCGAGTGAGGTGAGAGCATGGTTGATACGAGGTTGAACGAAGAGGGGAAAGGTGCGGTGATTTTGAAGAGGATAGAGATTTGGCCGTGGCGGTGAGAGAGAGCGAGACGGAGATGTCATCGGGAAATGAAGAAGATGATTTGGAAGAGGTGAAGCTGAGAAAGGATGAAGGTACGGCAATGGGATTGGAATCGCTTCCGGCGAGGTTGAGAAGATTGGTGACGGTGGTAGGAGAATTGCAGCGACGAGGATTCGTTGTGAAAGGAACAGGGGAGTGGCGGTGTGTGTAGGGCATTTGTTTTCTCTGAGGACCTCGCTCTCTCTTTTAATGATTAGGTTTTGCGTGTTGCTTGGAACGTATGGGGCCTTAGGCCCACTTGTAATTTCATTTCCACACACCACATGATTACTCACGATACCCACACCCCCTGGCTATTTGGAGAAGGTTTTTGGGCCAGAGCTAAAGGCCCATACGCTTGACCTTCTTTTTCTCACCCTGGAATCTGAACTGCACCCTTCTTTTATTTAGTTTTTATTTTCAATTATTCTAACCTTTTCTTTTATTAGATATTAGAATTAGATTTGTTGCTAATTAGAATTAATTCTAGAACTAATCTTGTTTCTAATTTTTAATTAACTTTTAATTTTGGTTTTGATTAATTGTTTTCAATTAGATTTTAATTTTGATTAATTAGAATTAGTTTTTAACTTTAGAAATTAATCTTGAATTTGGTTAGATTTTATATTTAGTTTTTATTTGTCATTTTGATTTTTAATCTAAATTTAGTCTTTATTTTTTATGTCAATTTTGATTAAACCAATTCTTAGTAATACTTGCCTTTTGCTTGACGTTCTTTTTGTACTTGAATTTCTTCTAACTTGGTTTCATATTTGATTACTCTTTGTTATTGAGTTGTCTGGTGTTTGCTTGTTGATTACTTTGTATTCACATGCTCCCTTAAAGCTCCTAGTCTGACTTAATTTCTGATTAAGCTCGGAGTAGGATAGACATTAGGCTCTCAATCCATGCATGATAACATTAGGTAGAATTCCCTCCTAATCCTGACCTTAGGGCCATTTTGTATGATAACTGGTAGGATTCAGTTCCCTTAGACCTTCCGTGCGTCTCCCCCTTTTCTCTCGCCTCAGTGTGATCGAGATCCCGTTTTCCCGTAGTTCTGCGAACTACGGATGCTCTGATTCTCATTTCCGATGAGATACGTAGGCACGAGATGCGATATCTCGGCGAACACACTAACAACTAATTTCCCTCTTTTTGTCTCTCGCCTCTGTGTGACCGAGATTTGTTAACTGGGCCTTTTTTCTCTCGCCCCAGTGTGTTCGAAACCTTTTTTCATCGACCCGTAGGTCGAACTACGACTGCTCTGATTTCCTCTTTCTCGTCCGATTGAGGATACGTAGGCACAAGATGGCAATGTCTTGGTGAGCAACCTCCCCCCTTAGTTCGTGTCCGAACTACGTTGACTCTGACTTTCCCATTGCACGAGGGAATACGTAGGCATAGGACGAGCGATGTCCTATCGAGTCATTTTTTTTTCTTTTCTCCCCCGTTTCTTCGCTCTTTTCCATTCCCGTTCCTTCTCCTTTCCAGTAGCCGTGGAGCTCCAGATGATGACACCCTTTGATCGAGACAACAAGCATGGATCCCATCGAGTACGATGGACGTGTGGGGTGCTAACACCTTACCTTCGCGTAACCGACTCCCTTACCTGTTTCCCTTCCCTCAGGTTTACGCAGTGTTTCCTTTCCCTCTCTTGGGATAAATACACATTGCTGGCGACTCTGTTTTCGCGTCACTTTCGCGTTTGTACCATGGATACAAATCCTCGGGAACTCCAGCTGGCGACTCTGCTGGGGATAATAAAGTGGTTGACCTCTTGCTGGTCCATCCCCTTTTGCGAGTCAATCCTAGCGCTTGTTTGCTCATTTTCATTGGGTGCTTACTGTTGTGCTTTATTTTGTGGTATATTACTGTATTATTATTTTACTGTTTTCACCGCATTTATTGCATTGCATTTCATTATTATGTTGTACTATTCTGCTGTTGGATTTTCTGTTTGTAGGGTGGGTTGGATTCATGAGAGAAAGCCCAATACCCAGGCTTGAGCATACACCTATGATTAGCGTGGAAAGTAGGGTGACTTGTTTGGCATTTGGCCAGACTTAGTATACATGAAAACTCCACATCTAGACGAGGTTTCCTTGGTAATATTCTATCCTGCGCATTTGGGGCAGACGATGGAGTATAACTTGGAAAACTGTCGACTCAGGCGACCGTCTCCCGAGGACTCAGCAACGCCTCTCCTCCCGACATGTGATAATGGCAGACCAGAAATGGCAAACCCATTACACTTGTCGATCCCAGGACCCAATGTTGGGAACTTACTATAGGATGACCTTATTTTTTAGGGGAATCAGTTGAGGCCTCCTCGATTGATGATGATGCCAAACAAGAAATGGTGAACGTATCATCATTTCTCGACCTGAGAGCCCGTGATATTGAGGGTCCTCAGTTTTCTAGAACCCACATGTGAGAGGGGATGGGTGTTTGCAGGTCTGCAGGTAACCGAAACCTTCAACCTACCCGGTTTTCTGGATTTATCATCAGTGTATTGTTATCATCCTGATATTCTGGCAGTTTGAATGGGCCGTTATTCTGGATTTCTGGGTTTATGATATTTGGGGTCTTATTCAGTCAACAGCACAACACATGTCCAGAGCAGTGAAGCCTTGATCCCATGTCTCTTGCATTTGCATCATCATTTTCGCATACATGTTCTTGTATTTCCAAGGGATATTAACTTTGAGACTCGCAGTTGAGCATTTCCATCCATTTCTTGTGGTTCACCTGTGAAAAAAAAAACTTGAATCAAAGCAGGGTAATTCCTTGGAAATATTCGAACATGGCATTTGCATTACATAATCATTTGCATAACAGGTGTTCGAGGCTTGGTTATTCTTGTCCTGATCTGTTTGTCTTCAGAATTTCAGACTTAACTGCTCAAGCCATTCAGAAGAATTATGGAGCAAATGCAAGCAGAGATGGCCGCCATGCAAGCTCGCATGGCCCAATTCATGGAATTGATGCAAGGTGTTGCCCAAGGGCAAGAGCAACTGAGGACTATGGTCCAACCTTTAGTGGCAAGGGTGGATGAAGACGGGGTTCTTCATGGAGGAATCCATAATGGCGTTGCAGGTAACGGTACTCAGGGAGGACCTGCGAGCGTAGAGATCCCTATTCCTGGGGTTGTGATCCCTCCGGGCGGAGGAGAGCAACTTGTGATTCCTTTTATTGTGGGAGGAGGAAGTGTTTGTGCTGGTCATGGTCGTCGTTTCGAAGACCAATAAGATGACGTTTTCTCTATGCCAGGCGGGGATGCTAGTCCTTAGGCCGACAATGATCAAAGGTTCAGATTGATTGAAGAACAACTAAGGGGTGTGGTGAATCAGAATTCTGTAGGTATGGATATGGAGGATTTGGGGCTGGTTCCCGGTGTTGTAATTCCGCACAAATTTCAGGTGCCCACTTTTGAGAAATACAATGGTACTACTTATCCCAAGACGCATGTCAGGGCATACGCGAGGAAGATGGTCGCGTGCTCTAAAGATGAGAAATTGCTGATGCATTTCTTTCAGGACAGCCTATCTGGGGCATCCTTAGAATGGTATATACAATTGGAGAAATGCCATGTCCGTAATTGGAGGGAGCTGGTGGAGGCCTTTGTCAAGCACTACCAATATAATACTGATATGGCTCCCAATCGGACCCAGCTATAGAATATGTCTCAAAAGAGCAATGAAAGCTTTAAAGAGTACGCCTAGAGGTGGCGTGAATTGGCTTCCCGAGTTCAACCTCTGATGTTGGAAAGAGAGCTCGTTGGTATGTTCATGGATACGCTTCAGGGGAATTATTATGAGAAATTGGTTGGATGTTTGTCAGCTGGATTTTCAGGTCTTATATTGGCAGGAGAAAGAGTCGAAAATGGCATCAAAACGGGAAAGATTCGAATTGCTGTTGAAGATGCAAAGAAACCTTATGTTGGGTCCTCCAAGGGAAAGGAAGGAGAAGCTAGTGTTGTGTATATTCCTCCTGTTGTTCAACGGCCTGTTCAGTATCAGCGACCTTATGCTCCTCAGCAACAGAGACAACAAAGATCACGAAGGCCTGCGAGAAGGTTCGATCCACTCCCTATTCCTCACAGTGATGTTCTTACCCGTCTACTTGAGAGTTCTCTGGTTGAACTAAGGGATTCCAAGCTTGTCCCTGACCCCATTCCTCCTGATTATGATCTGGATGCTAGATGCCAGTATCACTCAGACACACCGGGTCATTTCATTGAAAATTGCAACGTGTTCAAGCACAAGGTGCAAGACCTGGTGGACTCGGAGATCATTGCATTCACTGAAGATGATATGTACATCAATTGAAGCCTCCTGTCTCAAGTGAGAACTCAGTTTGCAAGGATGTCTGTTGCACCCCAAATTTTACCCTCAGATCTGTCTGATCATCGTCATATCATTTTCGATCGGCCATTCGTGCTTTTTCTTAGTTTTTAAGCGTTAATCATGTTTTTAACCAGTTTACCATTTTATTTTAGAATTTCTCTCATTTTTGAGATTTGATTGAGTTTTAACTTTTGATTTAGTTTAATTTTAATCTTGATATAGCAATTTTCAATTATCATTTTCAATTCAAAATTTGGTTTACTTTAACCATCACTTTTTCTAATTTAATGTAATTGGATTATTTTAGATTTGATTTAAGTCTAATTTTAATTCCAATTTACTTTACTTTAATACAATTAGTTTAATTTTAATTTTAAATTTTAAATTAATTATGATTAGTTTAACTAAGTTTATATTATTCAGAATTTAAAACAAAATAAAAACCTTTTTTTTTCTAGAAGCCAATATCCATCATAGGCCCATTTTCTCTTTTTATGAAGCTCATAATTTGTTTTTGTTCTAATGACAAAGAAACAACTCGACCAAAAACAAGTGATGCGTATCAACTTTGCACCAGCTTCTTCCGTCTCTGCTAAACCGTACAAACCATGCTGCTATACCCTGCTCCTTCAACGTAAACCTGCAACACGTGAAAGCAACAACACCATAACGTTACAATTTTGAATTCAAGTAGGGGTTGGATTGTTTTCATAATAAAAAGGAGGAACACCACAACACCGCCCCGGGGGGAGGAACTGGGAACTTCTTCGTTTTTTAAAACCACCATATCTCCATCTCACAGCAACTTCCATAAACCACCGCTATATCTCCAACACGACCACACAATGACGATCACCTGCTCACGATCAACAACAACAACATAACCTGCTATTTGTTTTCTTCACTCCCACATATCAGAACCACAAACCAGAAATCAGATAGAACCAGAAACCGGAAAAAGACGAAGAAAGAGATCAAAACGAGAAAGACAACGTTTGAATCAAAATAAACCTCGTTTTTTTTTCTGGAATCATTTTTTTATCTTGGTCGTCTCCAACCTTTTCCTTCAATCCACCTCCGCCTTGCCTTCGACTCTGTTTTTCATAAACATCAACCTACTTTCATCAAACCGTTGGAACCATAAATACTTTCAATTCAACACTCCAACACGCCCACAATACCTTCATTAGTTCTCTGCAGAAAAACAAGTTGTTCTCAGCAAACAGAAAATACCCTCCACCGGCCTCATTCATAAGACAGAACCAATACTAAGACACCTTTAGCTTCTTACCATAAACTTCAAGCATACACCACCACACAAGCCCAGTACGTTCAGAGAAAAATGGAGAAGGAGAAGTTCAAACAAAGTCTAACCCAGGATGATTCAGAAGAAATAGAAGAAGGTCTGAGGGAGGTCAAAGGAGGAGAGTAAAGTACAGGATCTCACCTTGGATTCCGTCGCACCCGTGATCGCCGGCAGGTATTTGTTTTTACTTGTCACATTTATGTTGCGTTCTTGATGTTCTCTGATTCATCGCCGGATTCCGTTTGGACTTGCTTATTTCTCCTCCGATCAACTTTTGTAACCGGCCGCCGTAGAATCGAAGCGTGTCCGCGATTGTTTGACAAAGAGAATCCGAAAGAGAGTGAGACGGATGAGGAAGGTCGCGAGAGATGAGGGAGATGAATGGCAGTGGTCGAGGTTTGAGGCCGAAGAGGAATCGCAAGGAAGAGGATGAGGAACAGGGTACTGAGTAGAAGGATTTGGGAGATTTCTTTTCACGGCTGTGTGGAAATTAGGTTTTAGTTCTTTTGTTTCCCATTTCAGTAACCAAACGGGGTTGACCCGGTCCATCCTACCCAACCCAGCGCCCCACTTTGGCTTGGGCTCACCAATCAGCCTTGGCCCATGCTTAGTCTTTCTATTGGCACCCTTCACTTAGTTTTAATTCTAACTCATTAATTTAGTTTTTAGCTTTACATTAATTAGTTAGTTTTAGTTAAATTTGAACTTAATTTATTGTCTAGTTTAGCTAGATTTAATTAGTGAGTTTTTTTTTTAGTTAAGTTTGTTATTTAGATTAATTAGTTAGTTCATTTAGAACTTAATTATTTAATTAGAGTTAATTATTAGATTTTTTTTTAATTAAGTTTCGTTTTATTAGGATTATCTAATTAGATTAGAACGATTAGTTGTTTACCTTTAAGTTATCTATGTTCACTTATTCTAATCTTGACATTTTTGTTTATTCCTCTTCCCTCCATGTTGGATTTAATCCTTGATGTTTTGTGTTGTGATGCTAATTGTGTTGTTAATTGTTAGCCTTATAATTTTTAATTATCATTGTGTTCTAAATTGTTAATTTTAATTGTGTTATCAATTGATTATCAAATTTGGTCTAATTGTTAATATCATTTATGAGCACCTTTTATTGATCTTGAGTGATTCACTAAATGACTTGTTTAATTCTTGAATTAATCTATCCATGTTGATTTGTCATGTGTTTGACTTTAAATATGAATGTCATTCTTCTTTAACATCATCCTTAATATCATTCTATATGTTTGTCTTCCTAAAGATTGAAGCATATTGATGTATTCTTATAATTATCATGTTCATCTTATCTTATTCATGAAACATATTGCCATCCTCATGCTTATGTTGTTTTATCTCATATTATATCAATGTTTAGCTTTTATCATGTCTTATCTATTGTTATATTATCAACTGTTCTTCCCCTATTCCAAAGGAAGGTGAATAGTGTTGACTCTTAAAGTCATAGCCCCCATCTTAACCTAAGTAACCTCTTAGGAAGAAACCTTATTTCTTGGCCTCATTAGAGCCACGGAAATTATAACTAGCTTTAGGAAGAGTTCTTCAACTCTAAGTGATATTCATCATAATGAATTTATCACTTCCCCTACTGACTAAACCTCAACATAAGTCCATTTCAATTAGATCTAGAGAGTTCTTAAACTCTACAATGAGCTTGTACTCATTTCCCCTCTGAATATTGACCATACTCAATCATTCAGTAGAAGTAGAACTACGCATACTCTGATTCTATTCCCGAGGATACGTAGGCGTAAAGTGTGATGCTTTATCGAGTATACTTAGATACTAGACCCTAGGGTTTTTCAACCTTTAGCATAGAACCTTAGCAAACATAAGATAATAACAAGAAGTTCCCGTAGAGTACTACGGACGTTTAGGGTGCTAATACCTTACCTAGGCGTAACTAACCCCCGAACCTTAGATCTTCCCCTTTTAGGTTTTTCTAACGATCTTGAACCTTTCCTTTGGATAAATCAAAGTCGGTTGTAAAATGAAAATGATGCAAGTTAATAAATAGCTTGTTATCCGATTTTCACCGCAACAACGTCCAGACAGAATCAAGCCTCCTCAGCGATGGCGATCTTCAGTTTCTTTACTGCATTTTCATTTGTAGTTTTTCATTTCTTGTTAAAGCATTGTATGCCTAAAAAACTTGTTTGTGTTCTGAATGATGTTTTAATGCAATGAATATGTTTTTTCTTGAAGCAATTCATTTTTATTCATTCATATAATGTTTATGTGCATTGCAATACCAACCTTCTTGCTTTAACTCTTGGAAGGAGGATGATGAAGTGAAAACGCAAAGTCTTTGGTTGTATGCTTTTGGATAAAACCCTGTTGATGATGTACAGGCATTGCTTCAAATTCCCAAACACCGGAGATATATAAGGGAGATAGACCCTTGTCAAACCCTTTGAGCCTTGAAGTAGGAGTTTCTTTTCATTCGAAAAAACCCTCACATCTAACATAGGGGCAGGGTAGTTGTCAGTAATTTGACCGAGCGCCCAAATTTCAAAAGGAATGTGCATCTGAGGATCCATTCCCTCTCTTCCCTCACACACCAGGAGATCGAGGGACGTGAAACCACAATGGTTATCCCTCATCGACCAAGTAATGAGGCAGTCACAACCCTTTCAAACAAGTTAGACAACCAGTGTCACACGATTTGTTAAAAAAAAAGCGAAATAAAAAAAGCAAAAATGAAAAAAGAAATGATCAAGACAAAATCCTTGATAAAGAATAAGTCGTGTGATCGTAAAACACTGAAGACAAAAGGGGTGACTGTCATTTCAAAAACCTCGTGGGTCCCTTAACTGTCACTCGTCATGGAATCCTTTTGGGAGATGAGCGCTTGTGCCAAATTAACTGAACATAGAACTGGAGAACATCAAGGAGAATGGGTAGGTACAAACAAAATTTTGAGCCATAAATCCTTTTTTCTAAAAGACCCGCGAACCAGGCCACATTATAAACCTTAAAAGTCCTAATTGAAACAGGGTTTATTCTGAAGGCGTACTTCAACGAGATGGCATTCCTGACTCCCATGAGTCGTGCTAATAAAATATTTTTGTTAGTATTGCATGTGCGTATTGTTTTCCATTCAAAAATAAATATTGTAACTAGTGACTCATTCACAGGGTTTTACGACATATCTTCAATAAAAACTTCAAGGTTAACGTGTTTATTGCATTAGAATTATCATTCTCATAATAAATTTGTTCTGCTTGCATACATGTGCCTAAGCATTAAGGAAGCTTACACAATGAACGTCAGTCCAGAAGCTTGATCCTGCCGAGTTGGGATGCTTGAAAATTCTGAAGGACAGTCGTATCGAGGGGCATATTTCCAAGAGGCTTTGTGAAGCATGGGCTATCCCCAGTAAGTCGTGTTAAGATGTAGCCAATCTGGGACAGTCACATTGAGAAATCTCTCTGAAGTTCAGCTATTCTGGGGCATTCATTCTAAGATCAGGAGCAAAGTCACTTCAAAGCTCATATCGAGGCAGGCCACCTCCAGAGCATGAGAAGTTATCCTCTCCAGAAGACTGTTAATCAGGAGCACCTCTTCAAGGTTCAAAACACTGAGACAGAGTATTTCAAGTCGCTACGAATCCTCTCGAGGCGAATTCCTTCATAGGTCATACAGTCTGGGGCAGATACGTCGAGATCCGATTAATCTCTCCAAGAGTTTGAAGACCCTGGGGTAGTGTGAACGCCCGATCTTCTATAAAATCCTCTTGAGATGATTTCTTCCAGTAGACCCTGTGGTCTGGGACAAGTCGAGAATTAAAGGAACCGTTGTTCACTCTTGATAATCAGTATGCAGTTGATCAACAGAAACTTGAAGCGCTAAGTTGAAGCTTTTGAAGTCTCTTCCCCAGCAAGGAGCCATAAGGTATCTTTTGCCAGTGAGGTGTTGGAATTGCTATTCTTCCCCAAGCAGAGAATCGTCCTCAAATCGAAAGGGGTTCTTTATGAAGATTCCTTATCCCCAGCAGTACAGGTGGATTCCTCATTCTTAGCAGGGTAAGACGATGGAATATTTTCAAGCAGTTTGAAGATGGTGAGAAGTCAGAGTATTCTCTTCCTCAAAAGTCAGGTTTGGTATTTTCCCGCAAGGCAAAGTCCAATGGTTATTGGCATTCTCAGCAGTTGAAAGTCTAATCTTCATTGGTATCTCCCCAACAGAGTTCGCAATTCAGCATGCGGTTCCCCAACAGGGTTTGCAGCACCAGTGGTTATTGGTGGTAGAGTTGGTTATCTCCCCACAGGAGATTAGATATTCGTGATCCCTTCCTCAGCGAAGTTTGCTTGTTCCGTTTTGCGCATTCCCTGGTGGAGTGTCCTCTCATTCTTGCATATAGTAATCATCATTGCATTGCATCCTCAAAACGCATAGCATTTCCATTTCGTATGGAGCATTACACCATAAAAATTCAAACATGCATTGAAGCATAAGCCAGATTTGGTATCTTGTGCGAAAGCCCAGATCAACCCCCAATCAAAACAGCGATTCCAGTCCTCCGAAGAGAGCCCCAACCTCAGAGTTGACGCTTATTTTCCCCAACCTCAGAGTTGACGCCTGTTTTGTCCAACCTCAGAGCTGACGTCTTTCTTCTCCAACCTCAGAGTTGTCGTACATATTTTCCCCAACTTCAAAGTTGTCGTATATTCCCTTTCCAACCTCAGAGTTGACGCCTTTCGTCCCCAACCTCAGAGTTGACGTCTGTCTGTCCAACCTCAGGGTTGACGTCCATTTGCCCAACCTCATAGTTTTCGCATATCTTTTTTTCCAACCTCAGAGTTGTTGTACCTCCTTTTTTCCCCAACCTCCGAGTTGACGCCCTTTCTTCCCCAACCTCCGAGTTGACGCTCTTTTTTTTTCCCCAACCTCCGAGTTGACGCCCTTTCTTCCCCAACCTTCGAGTTGACACCCTTTCTTCCCCAACCTCCGAGTTGATGCCCTTTTCTTCCCTAACCTCAGGGTTGACGCCCGTATCCAACTGCAAAGTTGTCGGACACCTTTTCTCGACCTCAGAGTTGATGAATACTTCCTTTTTACCAACCTCAGGGTTGACGCCCACTTTACACCCTTTCTCAGCCTCAGAGTTGATGAATGCCCCTCTTACCAACTTCAAAGTTGTCGTGCATTTTTTTCTCAACCTCAGAGTTGATGAATACTTCCTTTTTCTCCAACCTCAGGGTTGACGCCCCTCTTACCAACTTCAAAGTTGTTGTATATCTTTTCTTGACCTCAGAGTTAGTGAAATATCCTTTTCTTTACCTACTTTAAAGTTATCGTGGTTCTTTTCTCGACCTCAGAGTCGATGGTTATACTTTTCTTTCTTGGAGTCAGTGTATAGTTTTTCCTCAACCTCAGAGTTGATGGTCTACCTTCCGTATCCCCAGCAGAGTCATCTTTGTAGGTCTGTTGGTTATACTAATCTTTGGATATGAGTCCACCTTCGGCTGGCAATCACTAAGTCATTTCTTTCCTCGCTGTGTGCAAATTTATGGGTTCTTTTCGTATTCAATCACCTTTCACCTTGAACGTCTGAAAGTCGTTGCTATCATCCTTTCAGGTCTAAGAAGATTGAATAGGGGCAGCTGTAGCACTCCAAAATTTGCCATATCTTTTTCTATCCTCTAACTGGCTTATGTTTCTTTCATTTACATCTCATTTAGGCCATAGCTCATAATCATACATCGCATTGGTTTTCTAAGACATGAGATCAGGAGTTTCTCTGAGCCAGGGTTTTTTATTTTCCTTGAGGTACTTCCATTCAAGTTTGGTAGAAGGTTGAATTCTTATTGTTGTAATTTCACATCAGAGTTCATCAAGCATCATGTTTATCTGCTTCAATATTTCTCAAGAGGCATCAAGGGTTTAGGGTTCCATCATGGTTTTAATTGGGAAGGCTGTGAATTAGGGTTTGAATCCTTCTCAACCTCTCAAGTGCATTAGTTCCAGGTTAAGGTGTTTAATTTCAGGTCAAGTGTAGGAATTCAGTCGTGATCAGGATCAAATGGATGTTTGACCTAATCTTGGTCAAACTATTAGGAGTTTGCTTCAACTACAATTATTTGTTTCAGTGGTTTCCAAGGTTGAGTTGTGGACTTCACCAGGTTATCAAGCAGTGGTTCATGTGAGGTTGGGTTCAGAAAATCAAGTTCATCAGTCCATTAGTGGTTCACTGTAGATTTATTTTCCTCAGCGCGGATTCAATAATTAGGGCAGGGTTTAAAATTGATTCAGATGGCAGTTGTTTCAGTTGCAAGTTGTGGTTGTGTTCAAGGGCTGTTGTGATGTTGTGAAAAGTCGAGAATTGGTTTAATATGGTTATCCACTTTTAGAACCATTTTTCATTGTCCATTTCAAAACCATTTTTACCAATACCCATATCCATTTCTATATTACAATCATAATCCATTTTCAATTCAAATCACATTGTACAAAGACCCATTATCCATTTCCATTTTTTCTTTATCCATTTTTCTTTATCCAATTCGAAATCCACATTTTATTTCACTTTTATCCACTTTGATTACATTTTCATTATCCAAGTAAATTCTTTAAAGTTCATTTCTTTTCAAATCATCCGTTCCAAATTTTATATTCAAAGATCTTAACTATTTCTTTTTATCCTTTTTTTATGTCCTTTTTTTTTCAATCCAACTTCCTTTTAATTCTTGTCTATATATGTCCATATATCCAATTTTTCCAATTATCTGTTTTTCCTAACCAGAAGTTCATTTACATAAAAAAACCTTAACACATAAAGCCCACGACAAAATTCACAATCCAAGGGTCCATATTATTACAAAGGAAATGAAAAAGGAGAAAGCACAGGGGTATTCAAGAATTGATTTCTATCTTCCTTACATCAGCCATGTCACAAAACAAAGATATAATAAAATGAACCATGTGACTTCAAAAGAAACTGTACCACAACGTTACAACAGGCCCCATAATTGCCTCTGCTCCCACCTTTCAGCTACACAATTCTCCACCATGCCTTGTACTCACACGCAATACCATCTGCACCACAATTCCACAAATAAAAACCTGCTACAGCCACTGCTATTGTTCATGTTTTGTACACTCCAACAAAACCTGCCAAACGAAAACCAACAATAACCTTTGCCACATAACTTTATGCCACAACATTGCCATTCCAAAACCGCTCGCAAGCACCCCGCCTCTGTACCTCCCTGCACCATACAACACAAGTCGTACATATGCGCTGCTACCACAAACCATACCTGTACAACCACAATTCCCATGCCAAGGACCCACTCAAAGCCATACCACTAAGAAACCGTGCCCTGCACCATTTTTCAGACGAACGCATATACCACATTTCCCTCAATTTCCACTATAAATAAAGCCCAGTTCACCTCATTTCATTCATCTCATTACCCTAATTTCCATATAAAAAAAACAACACTTCTCATTCACAAAAACAAGTTCTGAATCAATCCAAAATCTTCTTCTCATACTCACCTATTCTTCTCATGGAAACCAACTTCAGTTTCCATTAACAATACAGATACCACACCTTTCAAAACCCATCTCACCCAATCAAAAACCTCCATCGGATTTCTTCAACGACACATCAACCCAAATCCTCAGAACATAAACCAGATCGAAAAGAAAAATTAAGGGATGAAGAGACCTTGAACTGTAACGAACGAAAACCACAAACTGCTTCATTCTCTTCAATACAGCCTTCATCACCATTTCAAATTTCCAACAAATAACCTGCAATTTCCAATCGTGAACTCTTCAACATCCACTCCATATCTTCCACTCAAAATCTGCAGAAATCACACTCAAACAACTCACCATAATTTCACAACAACTTGCAACCAAGTTTTAAAGCAACTGCAGGATTCAAACCTTCAACGATTTCAAATGTGCAAAAAACCAGATCGAAAATTTGTTCTTAGAAGTAAAAGGAAGATGAAGTAGAAGCAAGAAGGAAATTCGCAAGAAGAGGCGGAATCAAGCGAACACAATCATACCTGAGCCGTGAGACCTCGTGTTATCATTGAAGCGCCATCGGAGCGACTCCGATAGGTACGTCAATCTCGTTTCATACGTTGATGAGTGATAATTCATTCATGTTGTTGTTGTTGATCTTATGCACATTTCCGATTGTTGCTCAGTTGTTTTCGTTGTGTGTCTGCGTGCTGTGTTCCGTGTTACAATTAGAGGAGTTTCGCGGCACGATTTTTCTGAAACGGTGAGTGGCGGAGACGAGGGAACGGAGAGAGTTCTGGCAAGGTGAGTGAGGTGAGAGCATGGGTGATACGAGGTTGAACGAAGAGGGGAAAGGTGTGGTGATTTGGAAGAGGATAGAGATTTGGCCGTGGCGGTGAGAGAGAGCGAGACAGAGACGTCATCGGGAAATGAAGAAGATGATTTGGAAGAGGTGAATCTGAGAAAGGATGAAAGTACGGCGATGGGATTGGAATTGCTTCTGGCGAGGTTGAGAAGATTGGTGACGGTGGTAGGAGAATTGCAGCGACTAGGATTCGTTATGAAAGGAACAGGGGAGTGGCGGTGTGTGTAGGGCGTTTGTTTTCTCTGAGGACCTCAGTCTCTCTTTTAGTGATTAGGTTTTGCGTGTTGCTTGGAACGTATGGGGCCTTAGGCCCACTTGTAATTTCATTTCCACACACCACATGATTACTCACGACACCCACACCCCCTGGCTGCTTGGAGAAGGTTTTTGGGCCAGAGCTAAAGGCCCATACGCCTGACCTTCTTTTTCTCACCCTGGAATCTGAACTGCACCCTTCTTTTATTTAGTTTTTATTTTCAATTATTCTAACCTTTTCTTTTATTAGATATTAGAATTAGATTTGTTGCTAATTAGAATTAATTCTAGAACTAATCTTGTTTCTAATTTTTAATTAACTTTTAATTTTGGTTTTGATTAATTGTTTTCAATTAGATTTTAGTTTTGATTAATTAGAATTAGTTTTTAACTTTAGAAATTAATCTTGAATTTGGTTAGATTTTATATTTAGTTTTTATTTGTCATTTTGATTTTTAATCTAAATTTAGACTTCATTTTTCATGTCAATTTTGATTAAACCAATTCTTAGTAATACTTGCCTTTTGCTTGACGTTCTTTTTATACTTGAATTTCTTCTAACTTGGTTTCATATTCGATTACTCTTTGCTATTGAGTTGTCTGGTGTTTGCTTGTTGATTACTTTGTATTCACATGCTCCCTTAAAGCTCCTAGTCCGACTTAATTTATGATTAAGCTCGGAGTAGGATAGACATTAGGCTCTCAATCCATGCATGATAACATTAGGTAGAATTACCTCATAATCCTGACCTTATGGCCATTTTGTATGATAACTGGTAGGATTCAGTTCCCTTAGACCTTCCGTGCGTCTCCCCCTTTTCTCTCGCCTCAGTGTGATCGAGATCCCGTTTTCCCGTAGTTCTGCGAACTACGGATGCTCTGATTCTCATTTCCGATGAGATACGTAGGCACGAGATGCGATATCTCGGCGAGCACACTAACAACTAATTTCCCTCTTTTTGTCTCTCGCCTCTGTGTGACCGAGATTTGTTAACTGAGCCTTTTTTCTCTTGCCCCAGTGCGATCGAAACCTTTTTTCATCGACCCGTAGGTCGAACTACGACTGCTCTGATTTCCTCTTTCTCGTCCGATTGAGGATACGTAGGCACAAGAAGGCGATGTCTTGGCGAGCAACCTCCCTCCTTAGTTCGTGTCCGAACTACGTTGACTCTGACTTTCCTATTGCACGAGGGAATACGTAGGCATAGGACGAGCGATGTCCTATCGAGTCATTTCTTTTTCTTTTCTCCCCAGTTTCTTCGCTCTTTTCCGTTCCCGTTCCTTCTCCTTTCCAGTAGCAGTGGAGCTCCAGATGATGACACCTTTGATCGAGACAACAAGTGTGGATCCCATCGAGTACGATGGACGTGTGGGGTGCTAACTAGGGATGGAAATGGGTACCCGTGGGGACGGGTACTAGTCCCCCGCTACCCGCCCCGTTTAGTAAATATGATACCCGTATCCACCCCATATCCGTGCGGGTATCTGGCAGACGGGTACCCGTGGATTTTGAGATACCCGCGGTATTAAAGGATATCCATGGATATTTTTCTTAATTGTAATTTACTAATTTTTCTTTTGTTAAATAGAAATTTTAGCTTTTTTGTAATTAGAAGATTATGTGTAAATAGAAAATCTATCTATAATTTTTCATGAAAGTCATGATTCAACAAACTTGAAACAAATATATATTGAAACTATGCTTTGAGAATGTGAGAAAAATGATCACATAATGCATATTAATTTATAGAAACATCAAACATATAACAATATATTACACATGTGATTTAGTACAAATATCATAAATTACACATGTGATTTAATAGAATCTATTCTATAATATGTGATTAATTTTTCCAAAGGATAAGTAATTAGTATATATTAATTTTAAAGGATATTTAATTAATTTTATTAATTATAAACGGATACAGATACCCGCGGGTACGGGTACCATTAAATCCGTATCCGTGCCCGTAATGAAACGGGTAATTAAATATCCGTTTATATTACCCGTGGATACACGTTAAGCCATCTTACCCGTACCCGTGACGGATTTTATCCGCGGGTACCCGCGGGTACGGGTTTTTTTGCCATCCCTAGTGCTAACACCTTCCCTTCGCGTAACCGACTCCCTTACCCGTTTCTCTTGGTCGTGAGACCATGCTCTTTCCCTTCCCTCAATTTTACGCAGTGTTTCCTTTCCCTCTTTTGGGATAAATACACATTGCTGGCGACTCTGTTTTCGCGCCACTTTCGCGTTTGTACCATGGATGCAAATCATCGGGAGCGACAATGGTTTCCAGTTAATAATTTGTAGTGCAGAGTCAAGGGAGATGCCTTTTTCATTACATGATCTGCAGAGATTAGGATGCTTGGGTACTGTTTCAGAATCATCCCACAAATAAGTGAAGGAAAGCATAAAGGGAGTTTCACAACAGTTGATGTAGACTGCTTCAAAATTTTATTGAAGATGTGAGTTCCAAAGTCGAACTTTCTTCCTTTGCCAATCATATAGATGAATCTACCTAGATTAGCAGAGATGGTTGAAGTATGATTGGTGGGCACCCAGTTGATAGTACCAATCTTATGCAGAATTGCATACTTCACACTAAGTTTCCCAGCTGAAAGTTTCCCATTGCTAGGCCACTGGTTCACAGTTTTGCAAGTGAGCTCTTAACAAACTTGATCATCAGTGTCTTCACATTCAAACTGTGACTCTTCAGATCTCTCCAAAAACCTATTAATCATTGTGGGAGAAAATGTCACAGCATTTCCTCTGACATACACTATCCTGTTGGTTGCATCATTATAATGGTCAGGAATGTTTACAACAAATTCCTTCACCAGCCTTTCATAACAATTTCCAAGATTAGTGATTGTCCTTGTTAGCCCTGTGTCATTGATAAGTTTCATCACTTCATGGCACTCTAATGCATCCTTCCCTAGTTCCATTTCCAATGCTACTCTTCTTTGGTACACATATGGCCATCTGAGTACATACTCAAGAGCATGGAAAGAGATATTATCCAAGGGAGCTTTGGGAATACTGACAGTCCTTTTCTTCACACCTGGATCTTTTGGAAGTATGATGTCCTGACCATCATCTGTGACATCATAGTTTGACTCAGTGTCAGACTTAGCCTTTCTTTTCTTGGATACAACCGCAACCTTGCTCCAAGATTTCTGAGGGCCAACTACAGATTTAATGTTTCTTCTGATAGTATTGTTTTCAGTATCCACATTTTTCCTTTTTCTTATCTTCAATCTCTTGACCACACTAGCAATGATCTCATCATCAGAAGGTGAATTATCAATGTTGACTACCTTGTCTGTTACCTCTTCAACAATATTCTCTAGTGCATGTTCAAGTGATTCCTCTAGAGATAAGGATGTTCCACTATCTGCTCCACCATTTTTCTTACTAGTTTTAACACGGGTGTGATGGTTCTCTTCTGACATTATATTACCATCTCCTTCATTAGTATCCCTAACACATTCTTGTTCCTCAACATGAGCGGATATGATTGGCATACCCCCATCAGTATTCAGGTTACTTCTTATATGTTATTGTTCAACTACTATTTTCCTTATTCTCTTGTCCGTTTCAACTATTTCTTTCTTACTTCTAGGATTAATAGGTTCAGAAAGATTACCTGCAAGGATATTTCTAGCCCTTCGTGCTGGGAATTTCTCAGGCTTACATGGCACCATAGAAAGGGGAACAATATTGATCGCATCTCCAGTAGACACCTTCCCCAATTTTGCCCTAACAGTGGAAGATGTAGATGTCTCCTTCACTCCTCCTCCTGCTGAAGATTGTTGTTGAGACATCATGGAAGGAATAAGATTGGATTTTTCTTCACACCGGGAGAACGAGGTTATTGTGGAGAAGAGAATAAGTTAAGAGCGATTTAAGTTAATTTGAAATGATTGCTTTTGAAACCCTCTTTTCATTTGTTGAAGACAATCAGCTTCTTGACCAGTATCCTTACAAATTAATCTCTTTAGGCCCCTAGTTATGTAAAGCCCTATTTTACCCTTCAGTTTTCCAAATTATTTTTAAGGACATCAAGAGTGCTCGGGTTATCATGGTAGAATGTTACAACATCTTGTGCGACATTTTCCATTGTTGGCATCTGCGTCATTCCTGTGCACTGAAAGCTGCTGAATGTGTTAGCAGGGTAATCATTCTCTATAGTTGAGTCGATGGTGGCCATAAATGCACATCTTCTTCCTCCCATATCATCTATCATAGAGGCCTTATGAAGCAGATCTTGACTCCTTGAGATGGTCTTTCTGTGTGTCATCTTGGTTAATCTACCAATTTCCCATTTATCAATGTTTAGTTTTGAGGGGAATTTCTGATGTTTCCTAATTGTCATTGAGGAGCACTCTATCAGTGATGAGGTCTATACATAGCAATTATTTTTTGATCTGACACCCTTCATGAGTTCTTTATTTTTATCATTTACAACCAAACATTCAGATTTTGTAAAGTTAACCTTCAGACCTTTGTCACAGAGTTGACTGATACTAATTAGATTAGTAGTTAGTCCTTTGACATACATAACATTGTCAAGTCTAGGATTTCCAGCTTGATCCATTTTCCCAACTCCTTTAATCTTTCCTTTAGATCCATCTCCAAAAGTGACATAGTTGGAGGAATGAGGCTTTATATTCACCAGATAGTTCTTGACACCAGTCATGTGTCTTGAACATCCACTATCAAAGTACCACTTCTCTTTAGTGTACTCCTTTTGAGTGGAATGAGCTAACGGGGTCATAGACTCATCCTTGGAACTCTTTTTCTTTCCAGCAGTCCTACCCTTGGGATATCCATGTAGCTTGTAGCAATAACGTTTAATGTGGCCATACTTGCTACAATAGTGACATTTCCAGTCTTGTCTCCTCTGGTGTTTGTAATGATGTTGAGACATTCTGTTAGACATCTTTTGTCTTCTTTCAAGATAGTACTCAGGATCTCTCTTCTTGCTTTGATTATTGTAGCCAAGTTCTCTGACATCACTAGTATTCCTCCCAGCCTGTAGTATCTTGTCAGATCTACTATTGACCATTCCAACATTATCAAGTTTGGATTTGAGCAAAGCAATTTCCTCTTGAAGATCAGATATGATACCAAGATGCTTCAATCTTTCAACCTCAAGGAGCATGATAATCTTATGTTGATCTTCTCCTAGATGACAGATTTCTGCACTTCTTGTGTACAACTCTGTGTAAGAGTTTACTAGAGCATCATGAGATAGATCTCCAATGTCTGATCCTGCATCAGTGTCAAACACTCTTGTGAGTGCAGAAACCTGCTTTGGTGATTCTTCATCACTAGCATAATCATCTTCTGACCAGGATGTATGAAGACCTTTCTTTTCTTTCTTGAGGAATGTGGGACACTCCGATTTAATGTGTCCAAATCCCTCACACTCAAGACATTTGGTCCCCTTTTCTTTGCCAATTTTATCTTTATAATTCGAATTCCTTCCATAATTGTTCCTTTTGAGGTTGCTGGGCAGCTGAGTCTTGGCACTAATTATTGACTATCCCTCAATTTTTTCCAGTAATTGACTGTACTGTTTTCCCAAAAACGTAACAGCCTTGGACATCTCTTTCTTGGAGTTTGTCTTTCTTTCATCAGACACCAAGGCTAAGCTTTTCTTATTCTTAGTCCTTTCATTTAGTGCCATTTCAAAAGTTTGAAGTGATCCCATAAGCTCATCAACTTTCATAGTAGTTATATCCTGAGCTTCTTCTATAGCAGTCACCTTCATGTCAAATCTCTTGGGAAGAGATCTTAGAATTTTCTGGACCAACTTGGCTTCAAGAATTTTCTCTCCAAGGTCACTAGATGTGTTGGCAATATCAACAATATTCATGTGAAAGTAATGCACACTTTCATCCTCTCTCATCCTAAAGTTCTCAAACTTAGTGGTGAGAAGCTGAAGTCTTGAAGATTTAACTCGAGAGGTACCTTCATGAGCAGTCTTCAAGATTTCCTAAGCATCATTTGCAACAGTGCAGTTCTTGATGAGTCTAAAGATGTTCTTGCCCACAACATTGAAAAAGGAATTCAAGGCTTTTGAATTTCCTTGAGCAAGCGTATCATCTTCATCATCCCAGTCTTCCTCGGGTTTCAGCTCATCAGTGAGATTCCCATCTTTTTCTTTGATCTTTGGTGGATCCCACCCTTTAACCACAGACTTCCATGCTTTACCATCCATGGACTTGATAAACACCACCATGCGCACTTTCCAATATTCATAATTGGAACCATCAAGTATAGGTGGTCTATTTATAATTCCTCCTTCTTTATCCATCGAACCAGAAAGTATCGTCCCTGAATCTCACCCAGATACAGAGCAGGATGCCTGCTCTGATACCAATTGAAATTCTGGTTAAGCAGATCACTAAGATGTCGGACAGGATGTCGTGACACTTGATCTCTGCTTTTCACACACGAATATTGAAGGACATAATAAACAGCAGAAAGAAAACATCACACAAGAATTATTAACCCAGTTCGGTGATTAGCAACACCTACGTCTGGGGGCTACCAAGCCAGGAATGAAATCAACTAAGTAGAATTGGTTCTAAGCTAAACTCCAACATTTACAACTTAGCACCTAGAAGCTACCCTTCCTAGATTTCTACCTAAGACGCTCCTATGTATGAGACTCTTCTCAATTCCCTTTCAATCACAGCAGTGACTGAAAATTACAACTCAATAAACTGTCCTACTCAGGTATTCACGCAATACATGAAAAGCTCACAAAAGTACAAACCCTAGTACTCTATAACAGCTGTAAAACTTCCACACTTATTCTAGGTCAAATCCATCCTATTTATATTGCAAAACAGAACTGGATTTGGGCTTTAAAAATGCAGCAATTCAGCTCCACAGAATCTACGACCTATTCTTTTCTTCAATCCTAAGTTTCCAAAAATGTCTCCTTACAAGGAAACCGCATATTCCTTTTAGAATCAGAATCTTTGATTCCTCAATCTCAGATGCCACCTAGGATCAAATCATATTCCAATCACACCTGGAAAACAAATACAGTCATTCCAAAACTATAACAGACAAAACAGACAAAGATGTTGAATCAACATGATAGGACATCTTGTCTAACACCTTAACCTGCAGTTAGTTCATCATGTCAGGACAACTTGTCCAACATCTTTCTGCTAAGTTAGTTTTACCAAAATTGATGCCAACCTCAAGGGATTGGACTCATCAACCGTGGTCAACCTGGAGAGAATAATCTCTTTCTTTTCCATTTGAATTGTCAGAACTAGTCACAACACCACACACCTTGCGAGCCTCTAAAATAATAGACAAATTTTTAAACAAATGTTAAATTCAAAAATGAATCTCCTCAAAACCATGAGTCTTCAAATATAATATTCGGATCCATGAAACAATGGAAAAAAAAAAGAGTTAGAAGATGAAATAAAATGTTTGAAATTGTTCACAAAAGATCCAAAACTCTTTCAAAAAATGAAGGAACAAATGGTTTTTGAGTTTTAAAATCAATATTGGAAGTAGGTGTTTTCTAACATTATGAAAGATTTTGAGAGAAAAATGATTTATAGGTGTTGGAGATTTAGCATAAAAAGAGTGAAAAAATCACGCTTGATTTTAGTCAAGAGCAGTTGATTGAGTGAAGTGGCAAAGTAGTTTAGATCAATATCTCTACATTTGAGAAACCCATTTAACCATGATTCGATTCAAGGCAAAACCTGTGATTCGAGTCAAGCACAATTGGATTAAATTCGAGAATAACTTGTGATTCGACTCAAGCAAGGTAGTAGCATATCAATATTTCATGATTTGACTCATTAACAACTTGTGATTCAAGTCACATGGTTCCATGATTCGAGTTATTTACAACCTCTGATTCGACTCACATAATCCCTAATTCACCTTTGTTCCTTCTTATTCGACTCGCAGGGTGTGTTATTTGAATCACACGCCTAAAATCTCAATTTTTATAATTTCTAAAGTTGTTTTGAGATTCCACTGATGTCATGACTTGAACCAATCTCAAATATGATTCTTGAACCAAAAACTCGACTAATTTACTTAAAGCATATTGCTCATACTCAAACATAAACAACTTGAATTATGTATTCTAAAATATACAGATCTAAAACTTGATTCATAAGTGCGCAATTAAATAGGAGTATCAATGATATAAATTAAAACAAAAACAAAGCTTAAAGGACAAGCAACAAAACCATATGGCATATACAGGAATAGTTTCCCCCTTAATGTAGTAGAAACACGAAGCTTCACCCTATTCGTAAGCAATTTCTTGATGCAACGAGTTCAAGTCTCCCCTCATTGTAACCTCTTCAGCAGAGAGGGAATCCAGTTCGATGAGGTAGGAAGAGGATGTAGAATGGAAATGAGGCCAAAACCAATACTTCGAGAACATGTTCTTGCATAAGAGGGAGGACTCAATCGGGCCAGATCAAAAATCAAGATGAGCCACCGGAGTAAGGGGTTTTGCAAGTATGAACACCTCATGAAATCGCCCCAATCATTTGTGAAAGGGCTGAACCAAGCACGGTCCTGGTGAAGTTCGATAAGCTATTGATCTTAAACGTCATTCTAATAAGTGTGTATGATGTAAAATAGGTTGAAGAATAACCGGGGAGAAGGTTTCCCAGACCGATGCTCGACCCAAAATAGGAACACCTTCATAAAGACCCAGGACCCCGGATGAATCTGAGAAGGGACAACTTTCAAGAGTTTTAGGACAACTACCTCAAATTCAGACAAAGGTAGTCACAAACCTTTTATAGTGAACAGACACTCATAGAAAGGAATCCAACACTTATCCAAAAGGTTGTATATCCCTCTTTCTGACTCCACAAGAAAGATTGGCAAATGCGATGGATCGCCGACCACAATGCCCCACCGCGTCTATGGTTATCTCAGTATTCAAAATGGACGGGGTCCCCACCATTTCTACAACCACCCAACTATATTTAATTGCGTCAGTAGGCTCCACCATTGTTACTTTTTTTAGGGACAACTCAACATCTTTAAAATGCTCGTCGGGCTTTAGCCAAGAAACTACATCGGGTATATCCTTGTGCTTCATATAGGTCTTGATTTCAGTGTCTCTAGGGTCGTGATTGTAGGTTCTCCGATTAAACTGAATGAAATTCCCCATGCGTTCTCTCTTCACTGAAGTTTCTGCCGTTCGAGAAGAAGGGGGCATGGAAATAGTTGTATGATCCTCCTTAGTGTTATCATTTAACAAGAGGACATTGAAGAAAGAATCCCTAGAGCAATCTCTCTCATCTTGGGAGTCCCCACATACCCTTTCTGAATCAGAATCATCGGTTAAGAATATAATTTATGGCCCAAGCGATCATAGAAAAAGAGAGAGGGGTTTGGACCAAGAGATACTCTTGTTCTCGCAACAGAAGAAATGTCACTCTCGGAATCGCTAGCTATGTGAATAGAACTGTTACTCATTTTGATCAAAATACATAAATGTTGAAGGTAAAAGCTTGGAGTGAGGGGGTACCTGGTAAGAGGAAACTGATGAAAAACAAGTGTGGAAAGGAGAAATGGAAGCTTGAACCAGAGGTGCAACTACTCTAGTAAATGCTCATAAGAAGGAAGAGAGAAAAAAATGCTTGTGAAGTTGAAATTGATTTTCAAGGATTGCAAAAAGTTTCCCTCTGCATTCAACAACCCATATATATAGGAGAAGGTAAGCAATGAACCAGATTAGCAGAAAACAGAAGTTACAAAATCAACGGCTAGATTTTTTCTATGAAACATAAACAAACTCAAGTGCACTATAAACGGTTGCATCATGTCGTAGCTAGTTACTTCAATCCATGCGTCAGAGAGAGGCAGTGGAACATTTTAATGTTGGAAAGACATTTAATGCGCTTGTGTCACACTACTTTTTCAACTGACTTTAAGCTTTCCGCTTCCAATTTAAAGTGAATGATATCCCGGGGGCCGACCACGATTGATAAGGACTTCCCCGACTCCTTAAAGCCCAATAAACCTTGGGGCAACTGTTCTAAGTTAGTCAAAAACCTAAAGAGATGAAGCCCAAATTAATTCCAACTCATTCCAAATGACGCGAGATATAAAAATCATACCACTAAAAATACAATGTACATTTTTTTATTTCACTTTTCACTAGATTCATCTTGAATCTTAAACTAACTTGAGCGTTGGAGTGCTAACCTTACATATCCGCCATATCAAAGATGAGCATCAGTGATTCGGGATTCCTCATAACCACTTTACACATAATTTTAATTGCAGAACAACTAAATAAATATATTTTTCAACTTGAATATTTAAAAAAAAAAATTATTTACAATTTTAAATTAAAATAATAAAAGAAGTATCATTTGAATTTTAAAAAATCAATATAGTATTTGACGTGGTATAAAATAGACAATGTGCTAATTTATTTTTCAACAAATATAAAATAAAATGATAGTAAGAAAATTAGACCCATAAATATACACATCACATATCAAAAATTGTGTCCAAAACATTTTTAAAATAGTAGACAATTACACATATTTAATATATTTACAAAAAGTTCATATATTAAAATTTATTATTACTATATTAAAAATATATTAAATTTTATCAAAATTAAAATATAAAATATTTTTAAAAAATATTAGACCATTTCTTAATACACCACCCATGTTTCTTATACACCACGTGAAATTTCGTTTTTGCTCCCAGATTCCGGATGTGCGCATTCGAACGCACCGTTTTTTTAAAAAACGCTGATGTGTTCCGGATGTGCACATCCGAAAATATAGTATAGCTTTATTTTTTAAAATTCCGGATCTGCAGATCCAGAAAAACGCATAACTTTATTTTATTTTTAAATCGCTTTTGTCGGTTGGTCGCATACGTTAATATATCATCGCAAGTTAATATACATTCGAATGAGGGGAGCGAGAAGGTCTTGACAGCATGATGAAGATCTTGAGTCAAGGGGTTAGAAAATTTTGTTCTTCGTATCTCTCCAATAGAAAACTTTGTTCTCCGTATCTCTCCAATAGAAAACTTTGTTCTTCGTATCTCTACAATAGAAAATTTTGTTCTTCGTATCTCTCTAATAGAAAATTTTGTTCTCCGTATCTCTCCAATAGAAAACTTTGTTCTCCGTATATCTCCAATAGAAAACTTTGTTCTCCGTATCTCTCCAATAGAAAACTTTGTTCTCTGTATCTCTCCAATAGAAAACTTTGTTCTCCGTATCTCTCCAATAAAAAACTTTGTTCTCCGTATCTCTCCAATAGAAAACTTTGTTCTTCGTATCTCTTCAATAGAAAACTTTGTTCTTCGTATCTCTCCAATAGAAAACTTTGTTCTTCGTATCTCTCCAATAGAAAACTTTGTTCTCCGTATCTCTCCAATAGAAAACTTTGTTCTCCGTATCTCTCCAGTGTAACCACTGCTTCTGTTATCTTTCTTTGTTGATCCTCCAACACTACAGATGGACTCAATATTTTTCGGAGATAAACACTTTTCGTTATTGAAAATAAGTAATGTGGCTGGTGCACCAGTAGCAGTAATGTCATCAGAAGTTATAACAAACTCTAGGGTTGGAGTCTCTCCGTCAATATAATGGTTGTCTTCGGCATTCTGCTAAAGTTAACAACAGATTTACGGTCATGAATATAAACAACTATCATTTAACATCATGAATAATAAGCTCCATGCGAAAATGAACTTATGTAGAACCAGAACCAGAATCAGAATTTTCGACTTCACTTATGTAGTATCGATGACGAAAAGCTAGCATGTGTGCATAATAAGTAGGAGGAGCTGTATCATTAATATACAAGTTATAATATATACATATACATCAATAGACATCAGTATGTATCATTTAGAAAAAACCAACGCGAACCTGTAAAATATAATCCTTTTAGGCTTAAACCCAGTTGATTTATAGAAAGTCACACGCCACTCCCTGAATTATCCTATCATGAGAAATACACAAATCTAACAAAATTATCTTATGATTCCAGCGGGCTGACTCTGCTGCCATTTATCTTGGATAACGTCAAAGAAGTAATGTTTTACTGTTGATCTTGATTTGTCCTACAATCTACGAGGATAGATTTGGGAGTTCGGATAACGTCAAAGAAGTAATGTTTTACTGTTGATCTTGATTTGTCCTACAATCTTCGACAATAGATTTGGGAGTTCGGATAACGTCAAAGAAGTAATGTTTTACTGTTGATCGGTATTCTTTTAAAATACATATTATTATTATTATTTCTTAAAATAAATATATTATTATTATATCTTTTTTAAGTTTCAGCCATTTTTTCGGATGTGCACATTCAGAATACGCATAATTTGTCATTCTGAATTTGCACATTCGGAAGAAGACAACGTTTTTTAAAAAAACGGTGCGTCCGGATGTGCACATCCGGAACTGAGGGGCAAAAAAATAATTTCATGTGATGTATAAAAAATTTGGATGGTGTATTAAAAAATGGTCAAATATTATCACTAGAGTTTATTTCACACCACTTTGATTGTCTTTTTGTCTTTAGTTCTACTCTTCCTTTTGTTTCCTTGTCTATGTTGTTGTAACATGTTGTATTGTTGTTGTTGGTGGTGGTGTCATTCTCTATCTCTCTCTCTCCACTCCATCTAACGCGCAACACAAGTTTCATTTCATTTGCTTCTTCAACGCTCCACAACACGCAAGCAACAAAATATATAAAACTAGTCACTTAATGATTCTCACGTCCCACACTTTTCTTCAATCCAACTCTTACTATTTCTCATTTCTTAAAACTAAATCATCATTCTCTACACTTTCTTAATTCAGAAAATTCAAATCTAAACATTCTTTTCTTTTTTTAGTTTATATTACAAGTAAAAGCCTTTTTCTTTGCCAGCCATGACCCAAGTTCTCCACTCTCCACCTCATTTTGCTTCACGACAAAGAACAACAACAGCAACCTCTTCCTCTCCTCTTTCTTCATTCTCTTGCCATGCCATTTTTCAACCTCCCTCACACCCACATTTTCCACTTTTTGAACTTCTAGTTACTCTTTTCAGAAAATCATTATTTCCTTTCAAGAGTATTGTCACCAAGGACCTCTCTATCATGGACATAAGCCCTCCGACCAACGTGCGCCATGTCGCGCACGTTACTTTCGATAGGTTCAACGGTTTCTTGGGCTTGCCTGATGAGTTTGAACCTGATTTCCCAAGAAGACCTCCTAGTGCTAGGTATATTTAAGACTAGTTTCGCGATTGTGTACCTTTTTATTGATCTAATCTGTGTTTTCTGTTGTTTGATTTTCACATGTAGTGCAACTGTTTTTGGAGTTTCGACGGAATCAATGCAGTTATCTTATGATTCAAGAGGGAATAGTGTGCCAACAATTCTTCTGTTAATGCAAAGGCATCTGTATGTTCAAGGAGGATTGCAGGTTAATTACTTATATATGATAAGCGCTTATTCAGTTTACAAATGACTAGTTTAATCATATTGCTCGGTTTTAAAGCTGAGTTTGTGTATGTAGGTGGAAGGGATTTTCAGAATTAATGCAGACAATAGTCGAGAGGAACATGTTAGGGATCAATTGAACTTAGGATTGGTTCCTGAAGACGTTGATGTACATTGTTTGGCCGGACTAATTAAGGTATAAAAACTCTAGATGATTGGATTTGGATCAAGTTCCTATCTTCATGTTGTTGATGTGTTTGTGAATTGTGACGTGATAATGATGAAAAGTTCGATATTTTTGTGCTTTTCAAGGCTTGGTTTCGAGAACTTCCTACCGGAGTTCTAGATCCGTTATCACAAGAGCAGGTAATGCAATCCCAAACTGAGGAAGAGTGTGTTGAACTAGTCAAGCATCTGCCTCATACTGAATCGGCACTTTTGGATTGGGCCGTCAATCTAATGGTTGATGTCGTCGAACATGAAAATCTCAATAAGATGAACGCGCGCAACATTGCCATGGTTTTCGCACCAAACATGACTCAGGTCTGTTCCAGTTCATTAAAGTTTTCTCTCTATTATCTTTAGGTTCATGTTAGTGACAGTATTTTATTTTTGTGATTGTAGATGGCAGATCCATTCACTGCATTGATGTATGCAGTTCAAGTGATGAACTTTTTAAAGACACTTATATTGAGGACATTACGCGAAAGAAAGGATTCGGTGGTGGAATCGAATCCTAAATTAAATTTAGAACCTTCTGATGAGAACGAACAGCGTGGACTTTTCGAGTCGTGTCAGAAAGAGGATACTGCAGCAGTAGACAATGAAGCGACTAAGGAAAATTTTGTCTCAGAAAAATCTGTCTTAGAATGTTCACCTGAATCATCATTGCTCGAAAAAAACTCCTCGACTGGGGGAGAATCTGGTAGATTGATAAGCACTTCTGAGAATCCGGTTTGCAATGAGGATTTGTATTGTGAGTTTCCGCCGAAAAGAAACATGGGAAAGAACAACAAGTCTGGTCAATCAGGTAGTTCAAATGCTAAAAAAGGGTCTAAAAAGACAAGAGGACAGCAACCTGTGAACAACGGAAAAGTATCGGTCGAGAAAAAGGGAACGAAGACTTTGAGCAATACAAATACAAGATCTGACCGAGTCGAAGCTTGGCGATGAAAGAAGAATTGAGTTGTAAATTGATTATTTCACATTATGCCATTGTAAGTTTGTTTTAATAAGTCTAAGGTTGCAAAAATATTTAAGAATGTTTATGAAGTGATTCATTCCAGTGTGATTCCTATATTTCCTGTGTTTGTTTAACTTATCTAGTTTTCATTTTATCAAAACAATAACACTATTATGATCACACTAACATTGTAATGAAATCTTATTCCCTCTTTCACAATTATTCCTTAATCAAAAATTCATCTGTCAAATGAGTTGGCATGTTCTTACATAGCTTATATATGGCAATACCACGCGCCACGTGTATAAGTTTGAGTGGAACCTTTTTTTGGGCCATGGTAGTGAAATTAGAACTTTAAAAACATTAATGAAATCAACAATATTGTATGATTGATTCTGGAGGCATCAAGGACCACAACTATGGCAATTAAGAGTCACAGAAAATGCTGAAAGCTATACTCTCTGATCAAAACACATCAATGGATAATTTTTATGACTATTGCTATATTATGATAAGGCAGAAAGAGAGAGGACTAAGCGATAACCAACCATTTTCCTAGAATGGACCGGAAATATATCGATTGGATCGCAAATATTCCTCCTGCTTTTTCCAGCCATGATGATAAAATCATAAAGCTCATTAGAGAGAAGGGTGTGGCTATATCTATAGAATTAGAATTGTCTACAATCAACAATTCAACGCATTCAGTACACCAGTGACCAATCTATACCGAGTTTGAAATCTAAACCGTTTGATCTCAATTTAATGGCTAACAATACAGTAACTGCGTGAATGTGTAGAATTGTTGACCTCGTGCAATCCAAATTCATATCTACACGACTAGACGTGTACAAAATAGTTTTTGCCATTAAACATCAGTGTACATTGGACAGCACCATGACAGGATCAAATCATTGCTTAAAATTTGCATATCACATTCCAAGAAAGTTGTGGTCCTGTCCCTTATGTCCTTCCCCAAAGGGAACTCGTAATTGGTTGGCCATCTGTACAAGGATGGTCATGATTATTGCACCTTTCCTTTTATGTATTTAGGTAGAAGTTTTTAAGATTGAAAGATATTTTGTCTAGTGCAATTAGTTACTACACACAGGATCAAATCTCAACTATAGACCTATTTTGAGACTGTTTTTGGATCAATTTTCCAAAGTTGGAATATGAACCGTTTGATTAAAATCAAATTGCAAAGACCGTGTGAGAACGAGATTCTCCCAATGGCTGAGAATAAGGACTAGTTACTGCGGATTGTTACGGGTATGGTCCTCAAATCTGGTCATTTATAAGCCACATGAAAAGAAAAAACAAAGATACTACAAAAAATCAGATCCTCTTGCAACATATATAATAGCATATTCTGCTTGGTTATTTTTCAAATCATCTATTTGTATTCCTTCTTACCCTTTTCTTCTCTCACTCATCTTTGAAAAACCTATTTATCAGCAGAATACTAGCTCACTAGCAAGCAAAGCCATGGCAACCTGTGAGAGCCTGCAACACATCTTTGATACCCTATTGCCGGAAAATCCAACACTGCTTGAATCCCTTTCATGGAACAAAATTAAACCAGTAAAATCCTTAGAGTCCTCTTCCTCCACCTGTACTGAGATATTTGGTGAACTTCATTTCAAGGAATCATCGCCACCCTTATCAACAACCGAGATAAAAAACACAGAGGTCAACCAGGACAAAGACTCTGAATCTTCTGATATTAATCAAATTCCATCTTCAGCTTCTTTTTCAATTACTCAAATAGCAAGTCCTGTCAACGGAAAGGACAAAAGCAGTGGCAGCTTTTCATGGTTGAGTTCTGAAAGCATGCAGCTTTGCACGGAGGGTCTTGGTTTCGAGAGCTCGGATGATGTTGAGGACTCAAAGAGTGGAATAAATGAATATCAGCAAATTGATCAAAACGAAAAACATGTCGAACATCGTTTATCTTCAAGAGATCATTCTTATGGAGAATGTAGGAGGTCAAGGGTTAGTGAATACCCTCCTCCCATTTCAAGCATAGGGAGAACAGGGAAGCCTGGGGTTTATTTCAGGTCTTATAGGGATAATGGAAGATTTGTCCTCAAAGAGGTAAGGAAACAAGAGTTCCTTCGTGCTTATAGAGAGGATGGAAGGCTCAAGCTGCAGTTTGTTCATCCTCCGGAGGACGAGTTTATGGAAGAGGAAGGAGAAGAAGAGGACGATACAGGAAGCATAGATGATGAAAGAGAAGATATTGGAAAAGAAGTTGATGATTGTGTAACACATCATTCAAATGAAGAAAAAGAGATTGCTTGATGGTCAAGTTACTAGTTACTCAATTAACCAAAAGCAGAAAAATTAAGTAATCAAGACATTTTCCTCTCAATGAATGTACAAAAATAAATCTTAATATTTCATAAACACCATATTATATAAGTCTGCTTTAGTTTTACTCTTCTCTACTTACAGATTATATCTGTCTTCCAATATTTGTTCCGATAAAGAGAAAATTACAATATTTTATATGATGCACAATCTTGTTTGCAAACTAGTATTGTTGAAGACACATAAACCATATGTAATATCGATATTTTATTTTGAAAGTGTGTCATGTGTCCGACACTAATACAATCTTTTTATATGTAGTTACATTGAAACATTTTTCTTTTCTCAAATTATTATCGGTATTTATGTGTCTGATGTCAAGACTTTATTACAATTATGATTCTATTACGTTTCATTTTGAAGAACATGACACTGTCAAAAGTAATTCTTTTATGTAAGTTCACGGGAGACCTATGACAAGGGACAGCGAGACAGGAAAGAAAACATGAATACCCCTTTTATTAGTCCTACGCAAACAGTTCTAACTTCTACTAATCAAAGCTGTAACAACAAGCTATGAATTACAATTTTCAACTGAGTTGCTTGTGATATCTTCATCATTAAAATTAGATAATAGTTTTGTACATAAATCTTAAATATCAAAATACAGTCATGCAAACGAAGCACCAAAATACATAAAATAGTTTTTCATTTCCGTTTTAGAGGACTACGAGTAGGGCGGTCACTGGCGTCGTTGCGACGATGACGCACAAGTAATCGTCGTGGCTACCCAATTCTGGTACTCTGATGAAGTTTCCGGTGAACGTTTGAAGTTTCCGGTGAAGCTTCAAACGGAAACTGGGAAGTGACTCGAGGAAGCTCCTCGTTGTGTGAGGGATCTTCCCCGAGCGCCTCCTCGTGGGAGACTCTTATATTTTTAACTTAGGGCTTAGGCCGGGGAGGGCGTTCTCGGCCCTTTGCGCGCCCTTTCACTTGACCAGCAGTGGAAGGGTGGATTTGATTTTGCGTCGAATTCACTTTTGTCCTCTGCTTTTCAGGTGATGGTGACAAGGCCCGACGGGGAAATTTTAATAGATTCATCTGAGGAGAGCTCTTCGGAGAGCAGTAGCACAGAAGCTTCAACCGTCCCCAGCGAAGTCGGGGAGGAGCTTGATAAGTGCAAATTGTACCTATTTTTGTGTATAAGTTTTGTTGCACTTATCGTTACTTTGTGTTAAAATTGGTTGAATAAACTCCACTTTATGTGTAAATACGTTTACTTTACGTTTTCGTGTGTATATTGTGTTTTCTTGTATATATTGTTGAGTTTAATTGCTTTCCATTCATTTTTGTAGGCATTCAAGTATTAGGATTTTGCCATTGTTTTGAAGAGCATTGAATAAGCTTTCCAGCGCTTCCGACCGTGCCTCAATCCGAGCTACGGTGCAGAAGTTGTGGTCAAATAAGGGGCTGATTTGCTGTCATGTTCGCTTAGCGAGTGTGACAGCGAATGTTCGCTTAGCGAAGGCTGGAGAAGGTCCCAGCGAAGGAGTCCAGAAAGAAACAGAGGAGAAAGAGACCAAAGTTCGCCTCGCGAACTTCCTAGCGAGCATTCGCTAGGCGAATAAATCGTTCGCTTAGCGAACTTCTGAAGAAAGCAAGAGGCAGTTTAACTTTTTCACTTAAGTGTCATTTATGTGCATTCGCTTAGCGAATGGAATGGTTCGCCTAGTGAACCTGTGAAAATCTGATTTGTTTATAATTGAATTCTGTAACTTTTTAGGTTATGGTTTTGGGGATTCTTGCTCCAACTCCATCAAACTTCATTTTTTCAGTAGATTAGCTTAGAAAACAACATGGAAGCTTGCATACGGATGATCTGGGGTGGATTGATCGTCGACCGGCTCTGACAAACCGCGAGATGTTTGGTTCATTTCTCTTCTTCTTTGTGTTTTTCTTCTTTGTTGGGTTTTGTATATGTATTGACTATGATCTCATGTATATTTATCGCCCATGGCGTTGTATAAAACTTGCTTTACAAATCTTTATTGGTGATTGTCTCTAATTTTTGCTTTATACGCGGGGTTTGGGTTGCGTTAGAGATAATCCTCGCAAACTTCGATTAGGGATGATTATCTGTTAGTTTCTGGACTCTAGAGATAGATTTAGGAGCTAACAATCTTCAATAGGCGTCGAATCTTAATGCCTCCGGGTCTTGAGCTAGCGTGCGAAAGTATCGGCGAGGGTAACGCGGTTGTTCTCTCAACTTTGCGTTAGACATAACCTTTGTTGTGAGCGATGCTGGGTGATATTAAGGAGTATTGTAGGTCGAGTATAACTGGTCGGTAAGTTTAAGTTTGTGAGGAGTCGATTATGCGCATGCCGGATAAGTTTGTCTCTGAAGAATGAATTTGTTTTTATGTTTTAATGTTTACTTTTCTGTTTTCTTGTTTGAAACCATTTTAAACCAAACTCATTAACGCGAGAGACTGTCGAACAACATTCTTTCCCTCGAACCGATCTCTGTGGACACGACATAAATCCCGGAGGGAATTCTTTCCGAAAATAAATATTTTTGTTGCTTGCCCTATTCTGCAACCAACAAAATGGCGATGTTGTCGGGGATTGGTTTTGATATTGAATCACATTGCGGTAGTTTCTTTGTTTTTGAGTTTTGTATATATCGTATATAGTGTCTGTTTCCATTATGTTTGTTCAAGTGTTGTATACATTTTGTTCCCGTAACGTTTGTTTAAGTGTTTGGTTAGGGCACTTGCTTTTGGTTTGCGCGGTGAGGCATCACTATGGCATGAAGGAAGGAAGTTACTAGCTAAGCATTGTAAAGGCGTCGAGCTTACGACGTAAAACAAGCATGGTGTATTCTTTTCTTTTGTTGTTGTTTAGTTTAGGTAGTGTGGTGAGTATTCATTAAACAAGTTGTACTCGGATTTTTCGTAAAATTCTCAAATCTTCACTTTACAACTTGTTTAATGAATTTTTGCCAGTTTTTCAGTTTGTGTATATTAATAGTTTGTGTGTTTGTCTTTGAGCTTGTTTTGAGTAGCTTGAGGAAGTTTTGGTGATTTTCCAAGTTTGATCATTTCAACTTGCGGATGTATGGTAATGATACTGTTAAGTTTTGTACACGTCCGAGGTATGTATTTATCGCTTTCTATACTTTAGCATATTCATGTTACTTAGGCATTTTACAAACTTCCATGTCATTCATTCTTTTGTATACTTGTTCTTGTTGTGAATCACTTTAGTTCCCACCTTTTTTGTGAGGAAGCCTTCAATTGTTCATATATGCACGGAGTACCGACTTTCTTGTTCTAACTGGATTTTATTATGCTTAATCTTTTGTTTGTGTTGATTATATGAATGCATGAAAAGGATCAAGGCATTTTGTTTCATTTTGAGCACAACTACCTAGCTGAATAGTCATTCACCTTGTGAGCGTGTGAGAATTCGTAACCCTTTTGAGCTTTTTGATCCATGTTTTATTTGAACTTAATGCTTGTCTATGAGTGTTTAGTTCACTTATTTTTTATTGGATTTTGTTTTTTCTTGAACCTCAACTTTGTGTTGTTGTATGAATTTTTGCCTTGCTTTAGAAAGTATGGAGTATTCACATGATGATGTGGTTGAATTCAAGTTAGGGAGAGAATGGTTGTTTACTCATTGGTTGGATTCTATGAGGAAAGAAAAATAAAAGAAAAAAAGAGAAAAATATGACAAAGAAAAAGAAAAGAAAAAAAGAAAGAAAAAGAAAATCCTTGAGAAAGGAAACAAAAAGAGTTCAAATAATTGTGCTAAATAAGTCTTGTGTTTTGTGTAACACTTGGCATTTTGGAAGAAGTTGATTGGAATTTTGTGTTTGAGTCTTTTGTGAGTTGATCACTCCCTTAGGTTTAGGCAAGTTTTTGTTTCGATTAGCTTTAGGAATTTCCCCTTGTTTGTTTACCCGACCATGCTACAACCTTGAAAGTCCTTGTGATTCTTGCCTTTGTATGTTCAATATGATTTTTGGATGGTTGCATAATTTAGTCTATGGTTTGCATGATTGTTGTGTGAGTGAAAAGAACCTCATTTTGTGTTTTTCATCTACCGATGATTGTTTTTGCTAGGTGTGATTCACGTTGGAACTTGTGTTGTTTTAGAATGTTCGGCATGAATTTTTGTATTTTGCATTTGTTTCGTGACTATGTTGTCGTCGTAGTTTAGTGGTAAGTATTTACTTTGTGTGTACCATTTTTCATTTGAACCATCCATTTGTTTTCCGTTTTTCAAAACTTGTTGATTCGTGATTCTTTGGTTATCACTCGGTTTCGTTGAGTTGTTTGATTCTTGTTTGAGGACAAACAATTATGTAAGTTGGGGAGAGTTTGATAAGTGCAAATTGTACCTATTTTTGTGTATAAGTTTTGTTGCACTTATCGTTACTTTGTGTTAAAATTGGTTGAATAAACCCCACTTTATGTGTAAATACGTTTACTTTATGTTTTCGTGTGTATATTGTGTTTTCTTGTATATATCGTTGAATTTAATTTCTTTCCATTCATTTTTGTAGGTATTCAAGTATTAGAATTTTGCCATTGTTTTGAAGAGCATTGAATAAGCTTTCCAGCGCTTCCGACCGTGCGAGATGAGAAAGCTAGGGTGAACAAAAACAAGAAGGTAGCTTACGTCGAATACCAGGAGGGCATCGAATAATTGTATGACGAGCCTGTTAGATTCGACGAAAGTGAAATAGATCTTGCTGAACTTAAGCAAGGTCCTCCCTATTCTTGTAAATTATTAGTCCCTTCGAATGGAAAAAACCCCGTCGAAACCGAAAAGAATGATAGGTTCCCAAAGAAAACATACACTTTCGACATCACTAAATGTGACGAAATTTTTGATTTGTTAGTTAAGGATGGTCAAATACTAGTGCCTCCTAGTGCTAAAATACCACCTTTGGAGCAAAGAAAAAAGATAGGCTTTTGTAAATACCATAATTATTTGGGTCATAAAACTTCTCAATGTTTTCTTTTCAGGGATCTGGTGCAGAATGCTATTCAGGAAGGCAGACTCAAATTTGGGGAGAAGACTAAGACCCAGATGAAAATTGATACCAACCCTCTTGAAGTAGCTGAAGAAAATTACACAGAGCCCAAAGAGGTTAACATGGTCGAACTAGTTGAGGAATCTGATAGTAGCTCAGATAGTGTTAACACCAACGACGCTCTTGGCAGAAATGCCACAGTGGTGAAGGTTACTGAAGACCTTACCAATGATGTTGTTTTTATTAGAGAAGTCGAGGAAGTGGATGGCTGCCAGCTGGAGCATTTGATATGCATGGCTGCTGAACACTATTTCAGGACATCTTCTGAAGTTCAAAGGTTCGACGCTGAGGCTACAGTCGAGATCCATGCTGAAGCTGGAGCATCAAAATTGCAGATGGTGACGAAAGAGACTGTTGACCATTTCAGACAGATGGACGAGGCTGCTGAGGGCCTTGATGTCAACTTCTCCAAAATGCGCTTAAAAGATGAAATTGACATAAACATGGTCGAAGTGACTAACGGACAGGCCATGGATATTGATGAACAGGCCCATCAAGAAGATTACAACAAGCTGGCTTATCCCAGAGAAGATGAAACCATTGTTGATTTTCTCCACATGTGCCAGGGGAAGAACTCTGAAGTCATGATGTGCCCTCGATGCAGCGCTATCTTCGACAAAGAAGCTGCTCATAGCATCCAAGCGGGGAAAGAAGCCAAATCTGGACGTGAGAAAAAAGCTGCTCAAAGGCCAGGGCGTTTCGACCCAAGGAAAGCTACTCAGAAACAATATGGCCAAAGGCCACAAATGCCAAGGGCTAAGCAGGCTACTTTCAAGCCTAGCAGTGATGTACCAACTGGAAAGTGGGTCAAACCGGTGGAAGCACCAGGAAAAGGAAAACAGAGATGGAAGAATTTTGATGTGGCTAGAGGTTCTTCAATTGAGTACCAGAAAGAATTCAAGTCCTCCAACAAAGCTGCCTATATTTTTGAGAATTACAAAGGTAAAAATCCTATGTCCAGGTCCCAGTGGAGAAGGGAACAGAGACGAAGGAAGGCTTTGAGAGAGGCTCAGGCCAAAGACTTGACTGAGACTAGTAGCAATGTTCTGCCTGCCAGCAATAAAGGTGTTGGGACAAAAATAAAAAACCAGGTGCCTGTGGGGCGAAGGTTGTTTTCTGACAAGAAAGAAGAAGCTGAGAGGTTTACAGTCGTAGCAGCTAAAGACGAAGATTCGACTCACAACTTTGATTCCGACTCCGATGCCTCTTTAAACATCATTGTCAATGTAGTCTCAGTAATGCCAAGAGAATATGATAGAATAACTGAGGTGGAAAACTTGGATGCTAACGCTGAGGCTGAAATGGCAGCACACCAACCTGTGTGTTACTATGTGATGAACAATGGTTGTGTCGAAGAACATAATGCTTTCTTTGAGCGGCCAACTGAGGCCATGAAAGGGCACTTGAAACCTCTGTACATTACAGAGAAAGTAGAGAACGTGGCTGTGAATAAGAACTTGGTGGATTGTGGGGCTACTGTCAATTTAATGCCACACTTTCTGCTAAGTAAGATTGGTAAATTTGACACTGATCTTAAACCCCACAACATGGTCCTTTCTAACTATGAAGGGAAGATTGGGACCACTCTAGGTGTCTTACAGGTTGATTTGACTGTGGATACAGTAACAAGACCTACCTTATTTATGGTAGTCGAAAGCAAAGCTAACTACAACCTTCTGCTGGGAAGGGAGTGGATCCATGGCATTGGAGCAGTACCTTCATCAATGCACCAACGAATAACCATTTGGAGGCCTGATGGCATAGTTGAAAACATTGAAGCTGATCAAGGTTACTTTAAGGTGCCTGTTAATCATGTTGATGGTGTTGAGTTCGACAAAAACTTGGCGCATATTGTGCCTTGTACTCCAGCCGAATTTGATTTCACCCCAGATGACCATGCCTTCTGCTCATTACACTTGCACCCAATGGAGGGATTTCGACGGGACAGAGAGGTCATAAGGGAAGAAGGCAATGTTCCATACTATGGGCTGCCTGAAGTAGACCCCACAGGCTGGGGAAGTGAATTCAGTAACAATGACTGAATTTGACGCACTACAAAGAATTTCGGCCTATGTGGCCGAATCTAAGTTGCAAGCGGCCTTGGAGGCTGCACACAATCACATCGCTGTCGAAGCCACAACTCAGATTTATGGAGTAGGCCCTGGTAAGGACTTTGAACCTGAACCACCTGATGGGTCTCAAATCGAAGAACAAAACCAAAGGCTTGATGCTATCTATGATAATGAGCATTTAGGTTTTGAAAAGGATCCACTGTCAGACAATATTAAAATGCTGATGCAAGATCCTTTGGAAGAAATTGACTTGGGTGAAGGGGGAGTAAAAAGGCCTACTTATACTAGTGCTAGTCTCGACCCACAACTCAGAGTCGAAATGGTCCAACTATTGAAGGAATTTAAGGATTGCTTCGCTTGGGACTATGACGAAATGCCTGGTTTGAGAAGAGAGCTTGTCGAACATAAGTTGCCAATCATACCTGGGAAAAAGCCAGTCAAGCAAAATCCAAGACGGTTTGCCCCAACAATCCTTTCCAAAATCAAAGAGGAAATTGAAAGGCTACTTAGATGCAAGTTCATCCGTACAGCTAGGTATGTCGAATGGCTAGCTAATATTGTACCAGTCATTAAAAAGAATGGTTCTTTAAGGGTTTGTATAGATTTTAGAGATCTAAATTCTGCAACCCCTAAGGACGAATATTCTATGCCTGTGGCAGAAATGTTGATTGATTCTGTTGCAGGACATGAATACTTGAGTATGTTGGATGGTTATTCTGGTTATAACCAAATATTCATTGCTGAGGAAGATGTCCCAAAAACTGCTTTTCGATGTCCAGGGGCATTAGGCACTTATGAATGGGTAGTGATGCCTTTTGGTCTAAAAAAATGCTGGGGCAACTTACCAGAGAGCAGTGAATTCGATCTTTCATGATTTTATTGAAACTTTTATGCAAATCTATATTGATGATATTGTTGTTAAGTCTTTTTCAGGAAGAGATCATTTAAACCATCTTCGACATTCCTTTGAAAGGATGAGAAAGCATGGTCTGAAAATGAATCCTCTCAAATGTACTTTTTGTGTGCAGGCAGGGGATTTCTTAGGCTTTGTGGTCCACAAGAAGGGGATCGAAATTAACCAGAATAAAACCAAACCCATTATGGAAGCAAAAGCGCCATCAACAAAGAAGGGATTGCAGTCTCTCTTGGGAAAAATAAATTTCTTAAGGAGATTTATATCCAACTTAAGTGGGAAAACGCAAGCCTTTTCACCATTGCTTCGAGCTAGCAAGGATGGGTTCGACTGGGGGCAAGCTTAACAGGAAGCTTTCGACAAGATCAAAGAGTACCTTAGTCACCCCGTATTCTCTCACCACCTTGTGGCAATAAGTGTATGAGATTGTACATAGCTACGTCAGATAGAACTTTAGGGAGCATGTTAGCTCAAGAGGATGATGATGGTGTCAAAAGGGCCGTCTATTACCTTAGTAGAGTTTTAAATGATGCAGAAACTAGATATAGCATGATTGAAAAATTATGTTTATGTTTGTATTATTCTTGTACAAAATTGAAGCATTATATAAAACCAGTTGATGTTTATGTTTCTTCTCGTTATGACGTTATTAAACATATGTTTTCCAAACCTATTTTGCATAGTCGAATTGGAAAATGGGCATTAGCACTAACTGAATATTCTTTAACTTATAAGCCTTTAAAAGCTGTTAAAGGACAAGTAGTGGCAGATTTTATAGTTGACCACTCTGTGAATGAAATCCCTCTGAACTATCTTGAAATGGAACCTTGGAAGTTATACTTCGACGAGTCAAGCCATAAAGTTGGGATAGGCATAGGAGTACTTGTTATTTCTCCTAATAAAATTCCAACAACACTTAAGTATAAAATTGAAGGCCGTTGTTCTAACAACGAAGCTGAATATGAAGCTTTAATTGCTGGATTTGAAGTATTGTTGGAATTGGGGGCAACGCATGTCGAAATAATGGGAGATTCAGAACTGGTCATAAAACAAGTTACCAAGGAGTACAAGTGCATAAAAGAAAACTTGATTATGTACTTTGTAGTTGTGAATCGACTGTTGAAAAAGTTCGACGCAGTTAGTTTTCGACACATCCCTAGACTGGAAAATCAGGTAGCTAATGACTTGGCTCAGATTGCATCAGGGTATAAAGTTTCGAAAGATAAATTACAAGATGCAATCAAAGTCGAAGTCAGAGGAAGGGTGGTGTCAGTAGGATTAGCCCCATCAGATTTGGAAGAAACTAAGCTTGGATATGTTGATGAAGACAATTTTGCAATTCTGGTAGTTGATAGTATAACTGACAAGGATTGGAGAAAACCTATAATGGATTATTTAAAGAATCCAATGCCTTCGACAGAAAGGAAAATCAAGTACCAAGCTTTAAGTTATGTCTTGTTGGGTAATGAATTATTCAAAAAGACTCTGGAGGGAGTATTGCTTAAGTGCCTCAGTGAGGCAGATGCATACTTAGCCCTGTCAACTGTCCATAGCGGGGCATGTGGGGCACATCAAGTAGGCCATAAAATGAAATGGTTGTTGTTTCGACAGGGCATGTATTGGCATACCATGTTAAAAGATTGTATTGAATTTACTAAGGGTTGTCAGGAATGTCAAGTCCATGCTGGCATCCAACACGTCCCTGCAAGTGAGTTGCACTCTATAGTAAAACCTTGGCCTTTTAGAGGATGGGCTTTAGATTTGGTTGGAGAAATTCGACCAGCGTCATCAAAAAATCATAAGTACATTTTGGTGGGTATTGATTACTTTACCAAATGGGTCGAAGCTATCCCATTACCAAATGTTGATCAAGAAGATGTGATTGAATTTATCCAGAAACATATCATCTATAGGTTTGGAATCCCAGAGACAATTACAACAGACCAAGGATCAGTCTTCACTGGTCGAAAAATGCAAGAGTTTTCTAAAGAAATGGGTTTCAAGCTTTTAACATCCACACCTTATTATGCTCAAGCTAATGGCCAAGTCGAAGCGGCGAATAAAATGGTTATTGGTTTGATAAAAAATCATGTGGGAAAGAGGCCAAGAAATTGGCATAAGACATTGGACCAAATACTTTGGGCATGTCGAACGTCCCCCAAGAGGCAACTAATACTACCCCATTTCGACTGACTTTTGGTCATGATGCAGTTTTGCTTGTGGAAATTTATCTTCAATCCATAAGAATTCAAAGGCATCATGAGATTCCATCTGAATCTTAATGGAATATGATGCTTGATGAATTAGTAGATTTAGATGAAGAAAGACTCCATGCATTAGAGTTGCTGAAAAGGCAAAAGAAAAGGGTGGAGAAGTCCTATAATAAAAAGGTCAAGAGTAAAACCTTTTCAGCAGGAGATCTAGTTTGGAAAGTGATCTTGCCTATGGATCGAAAGACCAGATCTTTAGGGAAGTGGTCTCCTAAGTGGGAAGGTACCTTTTAAATTATTAAGGCGTTCAGTAATAATGCTTATGAGATTCAAGAGATTGAGGGTGATCTAAGAGTCTTAAGGGTAAATGGGAAATATTTGAAGAAATATAAGCCTATTTTACAAGAAATTCATATTAAGACGTAAGTTTTATTCAGATTAGAAAAGCCAAGATAGGCCATGTGAGGCCAAAATGGCATACAAAGGGAAGAAAACAATTACAATAACATGAAACCCAGGAGAAAGATCATTCATAGTCTCTCCAATTGATAGAGTTGAGGAAGGCAACATAATCTTCGCCAGCTTCATCATCAGAGTTTGGTGCCTTGGAATGTCCTTTCTTGGGTACCTTCATCTTGGTTTCTCTCTTCTTGGCGCGAGATGTTGCTCCAGTTGAAGTGTCATTGAGGGCAGTAGTTGTTGCCTCAACTTTCTTTGTCTCCCCAGCCACCTTCTTGGTCATTGCCTTCTTTGAGGAAGTACTCATGCTTGCTTCAGTAGGTGCAAAATATCCCAAGAGTGAAGAGGTTTTTATAGAGGCAAGGCCTTGTAAGGATTGGCCAGTCAACGATGGAAATACGTGAAATTACCCTTGGGAGTATACCCTAGGGTTGCGCTATTAATATTCCTTTATGGAATAGAAACTTGTGCCGTTGGAACACTAAGCTGTTAAAAGCTGCGCTATTTTCATGATTTCCAAGAAAAGAGGCAGAGTACTTTAATTACAAAGATTAGCAAAGTTTAAGAGAAAATTTTGCAAGCCGAAGAGTTAATAGTAAACAGAAGGGTTTAGATAAATGCCATAGGGCATTAAGATTGTCTTTACATAGGGCCTCAAAGGGCCATAAAACATGATGAACAAAAAAGGGAACTACGAACAAGAAATCATAGGACAATCAGAAAAGGAGCTTCGACTTCAACTCAAGAAAGTTGACCTTGTGATTCTGAAGGCGTTTCTCACACAGAGCTTTGTTGAGCTTAGCTGCTGAAAGTTCCTTTTCAAGCGTTTGGGCCTTATCAAGGAAGTCTATGGTGCGCTTTAGCTCTCTGGCCATTTCAGTGTCGTCGAAGTCTTTCAGCTCAAGGTTGCGCTTTTCAGCGTTAGAAATCTTGTTTTGCAACTCTTCAATTTGCTGCCTCCAGTCATCAATGTTCTTTTGGTTCGACTCCACCTCTATCTGCCTTCTCTGTTGGTCAATCTCTAGACTTTCGACCCTAGCTTCTGATGCATGTGCTTCATCCCAAGCTGAATGTTCCAGTCCAGTTGTGACTTCAATTTTGTCTTGGACCTTGGGAAGGAGTTTGAAGTCCTCAGACATCTGATTTATTAAAGCAGTTAACTCCACAAGGAATTCAGAAACATATTTACTAAGGGTCGAAAGGTCCAGTTTTTGGAGGCTATCTTTCAGAAAGAGAGGAGCAGTTTGATCTGAAAGTAAGACATTGTGGATGTCTCCCTTGAAGAATTTGTCTTTGATCTTTTGAAGGATAGGGCTGGCAAAGTCATCTAGAGCTGGACCCCCAAAACTGGTCGAAGTACTGAGGCTAGTACCTGAAGAGCTGTACTTCTTCCCAAGTATCATCCTGGCATACTCTCGAGGATTCGACCATTTGAGGGCAGCCAATGGGTCTCCAGTGGGGGGTCCTCCAGCAGTCGAAGTGACTGTAGGTCCATGAGTTGGATTGTTGGCAGGACCTATTTCAGCCGCAGGTGTATGGGTTTGATCTTGCTCAGTCCTTTCCCTCTCTTCTTCTTGGTCTTCATCATCTTTGACTTCCTCCTCTTCTGCTTCAGTTGGCCTTCCTTCTATGTCCATGCCAATGGTCTCTGTTTGGTCGAGAGGTTGATGGTGAGAAACATCATCCTCTTCATGTTCAGAGCCATCGGTTTGGGATTGTTGAGTGTTGGTCCTGGCAGGCGAATTTTTGTTTGTTTCATCTGCTTCAGGAGGAGGAACTGTAAGAGGGATAGGTTGGTTAATTTCGCTCAGTGAACTATATCCAGAACCAAGGTCAGAGGTAGGGTGATAAGTTGGCTCACCTTGGCTATTCAGGAGGGTTGTTGCAAAGCTGAATGAAGGTTGTGGTGGGTTAGAACCACCTACATCAGCCTAAACACCACAAGTAAAGAGAATAAGATTGGGAGAAATCTGAGTAGGGAATCCAAATACTGAGTGAAGATAGTATGCATACCTGTACAGCTGCGACGTCAGGACTTGAGTTTGCACTCTCAGGATCACCGGCAGTCGTTTTCGACGCAACCCTGGAGAGTTGTTTCTTGACACCACTTTCAGCAGGTGTCTTCTCAAGAAGTCTGGCGGCCTTTGAGGAGAATTGGGTGGTGGCTCCAGAAGCTTTGGTGAGCTTCCTTTTCTTTTTAACCACTATCTCTTCAGGGGACTCATCATCAGTTTCTGGAGGGATAACTGATTGAGCACCTTTCTTGCCCTTTTTTAAAGGCGTTGGAGGTTTTCGAGCAGTCTAAAAGGTGATGCAAATATTAGAAGTTGGTTACACAAGAAGATGTAGGCAAGGGATATAAAATACCTTTGTGCCTTCAGTCTCTTTTTCGACTCCTGCAGCACCCTTCGATGAGCCGGTCTTCCTGGCCATAGCTGAAAGACAGATGATTATTACAAGATTAATAATTGAGTGGTTAGTTAAAAAATCACAAATCAAGGGCCTCAAACCTTCATATATTTCGGATTCGACACTAACATCCTCGACCCCTATATGAAGGTGTCCTTTGAAACTATCCAGCGTATGTTTAGTCGCAACCACCTGTTGGGCTTTCGGTTGAGACTGCTGTCGAAGGAGTTTTATGTGCTCACCACAGACAAACCAGTCTGGAAATGGGGGGGGGGCAAGTGCCACTCCAAAATCAGTGTTAGGCAGTCGAGGGAACTTTGGAGGAAAGAGTTCAAAAGCCACCTTATAACGTTTCTCAAGAGGAACGTTTGAAGGGATTTTCAACTGATCCATTTTTTGTAGAAATTTCTCCTTCAAAGTGACAGCAGCCTCACGAACGGTTCGACTAATATCATCTGGTCGATAGACAGTTTCAAAGTACTTTTGGAATGCCTGAATTTCTTTGACATGAATGAACTTACTCTTCTTGGTCTTCTCCTGCACATCAAGAAAGGCTTGGTCAATTAAGGAAGAGAAGGCAGCAACATTAAGAAATTCTTCACTATAGTACTTCGACCACCAGTTGTGAAATGGTTTAGTACACAAAAATGTGGGTCGAAAGTGCACAGGGGAAAGAGTTGTTTTTCTCATGTTCCACTGGTCGAAAGCGACTGCGGCACTTCCCTCATCAAAACTGGCAGTGTGAAGGACTACATGGCCTTTCTTCCCATACAGACACTTGGGGAAAATCTGAGCCAACCCAAACTGTCGAGAGACAAGATTTGGTTGGTAAGCAATCAAGGCTGCCATGTCTCTTCCAAGATTCAGCCTCTGAATTATAAATCTAGGAATAAAAAAGGCTTCCCAGATTGAAACAGATTCAGCGTCGAGTTTGTTGGATGAATCAGGGAATGGCCTTGTAAATCACTCAGGTCCACATTTTCTTTCAGCGAAAGGGGCCATACTGGGTGTGAAATCATACCGCTTGGCGAACATCGTAATGTAACTGGAGAAGGCTCCTTTGAGAGTTTCCCCATCATCAGTAGGTGAGAGTTTCACTAGGCGAGTACCTTCGACCCTCCTTCCTTTGATCTCAACAGAGTCCTCATCGAGTTGCCCTTTTCTGGGAAGGCTAGCTTCGAAAGTTGCATTAAGCCACAATTGAAGCAGCCAGAGGGGGCCATTCAAGTGAACAGTACCTTGGGCCTCTAAGTCTTTGAGTCGAGCCGCCCCTTCACTGAGAGACTCATAGAGGTTTGCCAAAATCAACCCACTAAGGCAAACTCCTCTGTTATTATGAAGTTGGTTGGCCAGAGTGAGATATTTCTTGGCCACCTGCAGGGATTTGGAGCAAAATACATACCTCGACAACCATACAGTGAGGAATGTAATGTGTTCCTTGTCAGTTATTTCGTCACTGTCGTGTTTGTGGTGGTTTATGAAGTGGGTGTATATGAGCTTGGAGTCAGAGATCCCTATGGTATCCTCTGCATCAGTATCAGGATCGTATGAAATGCCATCTGGTCGAAGACCTGCAATGGCAGTAAGGTCGAAGAGTGTGGCAGTAACCATCCCACAAGGAAGATGAAAGGTGTAGTGGGTACTATCCCAAAAGTAGAGTGATGCTGCCAGCAGGTTCAAACAATAAGGAATGTTGGTCTTCGACAGCATAAGCGGATCATAGATTCCAATGGTTTTCCAATGATCAGCTTTGACCTTTTCCATTCTGGTCAGCCAGAGCTCAAAATCCTTTAACTGGTTAACAGCTCTTACCAATCTAGTACCATCATGAAGATACCTAAGATCCATCTTAGTCAAAGTGGGTTTATCAGGGGAAGCTTCATTTTCTTTAGGGTTGCTCTGTTGCCCTAACAATCTTGATTTACGGTAAGAGGGAAAGAACTCACTAAGCTTCTCATCAGTGGGTTTAACATCAGCTAAGGGGCCACTTAGAGCATAAGATGTATTAGAAACAATGAGAGGGATCATTACCTGAGACTCATAAATACTCCTTGCTTCCGCAAGAAGGGGCTCTGGCATGAACTGTTGATTCTTCACCACCTTATGTCCTGAAATGGTTACAAATGGCGGAAGGGTTTGTTTGAACGGTGTGCCTTTACCTTTTTGACCTTTCGTTGCTGGGGAAACGGTTTGAGAAGACGCCATTGTTGGAAGTTGAAGAGAAAATGAGAGTGCGTTCTGGGTTTTCTTGAGAGAGTTTGAAGAACGAAGAAATAAGTTGCAAAAAAGCTTGAGAATGTGAAAGTTCGTAAAATTGGAGAAAAAGGGCATTTATAGACGTTTGGAAGATAAAGGGATTGTGAATCCACCGTTAAAACAAATATGATAGTGGGACGCATGTCCTCTTTTGAAATCGTTCGATGGTGGTGGTTATGAGCAGACTGTAAATGCCTAATCCCAAGAAAGGTGATGATGAAAAATGTTCGTGAATACGGCTGAAAAGACGTTTGAAGATTTTCCATCATGATATGACGTCATAAGAATGGTTGAGAGAAACTGAATAGTTTCTAGATTGTGGGTTGGTCAGTTATGACCATGTCTTTCATAGTTGGATGAGAAGGCGTCAAAAATTGTTTTATCAAAAAATGACCTTCCTACCAACACTGGCGAAAGGACATTTTTGGGGCGCAGTTTGTTAGCTCCTAATTTCGACGCTACGTGATTTGAAACGATTTGGATTTAAAGGAAGTTAGTCTTTAAAATAATAAGCTAAAGAAAAAGGCTTAGACTAGAAGGCCTTTGACCATGTTTGTTGAAAGCTTGAATCGAATAGAATATTCCAAGACTTCAAATATTTCTAAGTTCAAAGAGTCAATTCGACAGGATAAAACTGCTATGGATAATGCGCTGCAGTTACAACTAGATAGTGGAGGGAAGTTCTACTATTTGAATTTGAAAAGAGGACAGGTGGCGAAGATCCAGAAGTTGAAGACATGCGAAGTGCCAAGTGGTGTATTCTAGGAGTAAAACCGTCAGATGGTGGTTACTTTAGAGTATTATAAATAGGTTAGTCCTAGAGTTAGAATAGGTGTGAAAAAATTATATTTGTACAAGTAACTCTATATTCACTCAAAGTATCCAGTGTGTCGAGAAACAAGTGAAGTGAGAATGTACATGATTGTAATCACCATTATCCTTTATTGCAATGCAATTTACTTTGAAGTTTCTGTTTTAGATTCTTTACTTTGAAGCCCTTTTCACAAACTTTTACCTTTCAAGTCATTTACAGTACCGAGTCTTTACTTTGCAGTTTTACATTAAAAAGTCTTTACTTTCAAACATTTACATTTCTGCATTTTAAGATCTTTATGCATTTCTTTCCAACATTTAACGCCAGTTTTTTCTACCAAATAGTTACATTCAGCCTTTCTTTTCTTTGATGTATTGTTCGACTTAAACATTTCTTTGCGTTTTATCACTTCACTTTCATTTCAAAACACGTTCTTTTATTTACATACACTGTTGAAATGTATACTTTTCCCACTTGTGAGATATTCTAAAATACACTTATAGCACATGTCCTACGATCAATCTGATCGATCCTGTAAGTTAATAGAACTTTGTTGTTTTAGAAGATCAGCGGTTGTTTACCAATTTTCAAGGTAAATAGTGGCGCAGCTGAATCCGGACGGTGGAGCTCCTGATGAGTTTCATGATTTGGGAAAGTTTTAGAGGAATAATCCGCCGACTTTTGTGGGTACGCATGTTCCAGCAAATGCACACAAGTGGCTGAAGGCGATCGAGAAGATCTTTCGGGTGATGGGTTGTACTGATGAGCAGCAAGTTCAGGTTGGAACGCATATGCTGGAAGAAGAGGCTGAGGATTGGTGGATAACACCCGTTAGAGACTTGCAGACGTTGGCACTGTGATAACTTGGGTTGTGTTTAGACAAGAATTTCTGGGAAAGTATTTTCTAGAAGATGCTCGTGGCAAGAGAGAAGTGGAATTCCTTGAGCTGAGGCAAGGTGATATGACTGTGGCGGAATATGCAGCGAAGTTCGAGAAGTTGGTGAAGTTCTGCCCTCACTACAATCGTGTTGATGTTGAGATGTCTAAGTATCTCAAGTTTGAGAATGGGCTGAGACCAGAGATTAAGCAGGGTATTGGATATCAACAGATCCGCAGGTATGCTGAGTTGGTTGATAAGAGCAGAATCTACGACGAGGATAGCCAAGCTCGATCTGCTCACTATAAGCAGTTGAGTGAGAAGAAGGAGCAGTATAGGGGTAAGCCTTATACAGCTTCAGCTGACAAAAGGAAGCAGAAAGCTTTAGATGGGAAAAAGACAAGTGGGGGAGCAGCTCCCGCTTCTGGAAAGTGTCATAAGTGTGGAGAGCAAGGTCACCGTGTTGATGTGTGTACCAATAATGTGCTGAGGTGCTACAGATATGGTAAGAAGGGATATAGAGCTACTGACTGCAAAGATGATGGTCCAACCTATTTCAATTGTGGTGAGAAATGTCATATCAGTACTCAATGTCAGAAGCCGAAGAAGACTTTGACTGCTGCTTAGACCAGAGGCAGAGTATTTGCTTTGACTGGTGCAGAAGTGCCAGAGAAGGACAACCTGATTCGAGGTACTTGTTTTATTAATAATTTTGAGTTGGTTGCTATTATTGATACTGGTGCTACTCATTCTTTTATCTCGCTTGAATGTGCTAATAGATTGGGTTTGAAGTTGTCTGATATGAATAGCAATATGGTAATAGAAACTCCAGCTAATGGTTCTGTTACTACTACCCTTGTGTGTTTGAGATGTCATGTGATAATTTTTGAAAAGAGCTTTGTGATGGATTTGGTGTGCCTACCCTTGCACCAAATCGATGTAATCTTTGGAATGAACTGGTTGGAGTTCAATCGGGTTCATATTAACTATTATAACAAGACTTTGGAGTTTCCTGAGATTGATGACAGTGGGGAGTTGATGTTCTTGTCTGCTAAGCAAGTGGATGAACTGATGGGAGACAAAGCCTTGGTGTTTGCAATGTTTGCATCATTGCAAATTGATCATGAAGCTACGAGTGTGGAGTTGCCTGTTATCTGTGAATTTCCAGATGTGTTTCCAGATGACATCAGTGATTTGCTTCCAGAACGTGAAGTAGAGTTTGCAGTGGACTTAATACCAGGTACGAGTCCAATGTCGATGGGTCCTTATCGGATGTCAGCTTCTGAGTTAAGTAAATTGAAGAAATAGTTGGAAAAGCTGCTTGAGAAGAGGTTTGGTCGACCGAGTGTTTCTCTGTGGGGTGCTCCTGTGTTGTTAGTGAAGAAGAAAGACGGAAGTATGAGGTTGTGTGTTGATTATCGGCAATTGAATAAGGTGACTATCAAGAATAAGTATCCGCTTCCGAGAATCAACGATTTGATAGATTAGTTAATAGGAGCCTGTGTGTTTAGCAAGATTGATTTGAGGTCGGGTTATCATCAGATTCATGTCAAGCCTGACGATATTCCGAAGACAGCTTTCAAGACGAGGTATGGACACTATGAATACACTGTGATGCCGTTTGGTGTATCTAATGCACCTGGTGTGTTCATGGAGTACATGAATCGGATTTTTCATGAGTATTTGGATAAGTTTGTGGTGGTTTTTATCGACGTTATCTTGATATATTCTAGATCGGAAGAAGAACATGCCGAGCATTTGAGAACTGTGTTGCAAGTACTGAAGGAGAAGAAGTTGTATGCAAAGTTATCCAAGTGTGAGTTCTGGTTGAAGGAAGTGAGTTTTCTAGGCCATGTGATTTCAAGTGGTGGAGTTGTTGTTGATCCTTCTAAGATTGATGCTGTGTTACAGTGGGAGACTCTGAAGTCTGCTACTGAGATACAAAGTTTTCTGGGATTGGCGAGTTATTATCGCAAGTTTATTGAAGGCATTTCTAAGTTGGCATTACCTTTGACTCAGTTGACTCGAAAAGGGTCAAGCTTTTGTGTGAGATGTAGCTTGTGAAGAGAGTTTTGTGGAATTAAAGAAGAGGTTGACGATCGCCCTAGTGTTGATTTTTTCTAATCCGAGCGAATCTTTTGTGGTGTATTGCGATGCGTCGAAGATGGGTCTTGGTGGAGTTCTGATGCAGAATGGACAAGTTGTTGCCTATGCTTCGAGACAATTGCAAGTTCATGAGAGGAATTATCCTACACACGGCTTGGAATTGGCCGCTGTGGTGTTTGTGTTGAAGATTTGGAGACATTATCTATTTGGCTCTAAATTTGAAGTGTTTAGTGATCATAAGAGTCTGAAGTACTTATTCGATCAGAAGGAATTGAATATGAGGGAGAGAAGGTGGTTAGAGCTGTTGAAGGATTTTGATTTTGATTTGAGTTATCATCCGGGCAAAGCTAATGTAGTGGCTGACGCGTTGAGCAGAAAGTCATTGCACATGTCGATGCTTATGGTGAAAGAGTTTGAACTGATTGAGCAATTCCGAGATTTGAGTTTGGTATGTGAAAAGACCTCTGACAGTGTGAAATTGGGAATGTTGAAGTTAACTAGTGGTATTCTGGAAGAGATCTGAATGGGACAGCAATCTAATTTAAAGTTGGTTGACCAATTAACTTTGATTAACCACGGTAACGGAGGTGAATTTCGGATTGACGAGAACAGTGTGATGATGTTCAGAGACAGGGTGTGTCTTCCAAATTTTCTAGAAATTAAGAAGAGTATTCTAGAGGAAGGACACCGAAGTAGGTTAAGGATCCATCCCGGTGCTACGAAGATGTACCAGGATTTGAAAAAGTTGTTTTGGTGGCCGGGTATGAAGAAGGATATTGCAGAGTTTATTTATACGTATTTGACTTGTAAGAAATCGAAGATTGAGCATCAAAAGCCTTTAAGTATGATGCAGCCATTGAATATTCCAGAATGGAAATGGGATAGTATTTCCATGGATTTTGTGTCGGGAGTGTCGAGAACTGCTAAGGGAAATGATTCAATTTGGGTGATTGTGGATAGATTAACTAAGTCGGCTCATTTCTTACCGATGAAGATTAATCATTCTATGCAGAAGTTAGCAAAGATGTACATTGAGGAGATTGTGAAGCTGCATAGGATACCTTCGAGTATTGTGTCAGATATAGATTCGAGATTTACGTCGAGGTTCTGGAAGAGTTTGCAAGATGCTTTGGGTACTAAGTTGAGGATGAGTTCTGCCTACCATCCGTAGATGGACGGTCAGATAGAAAGGACTATTCAGTCTTTAGAGGATTTGCTAAGAGCTTGTGTGTTGGATCACGGAGGATCGTGGGATAGCCATTTACCGTTGATTGAGTTCACGTACAATAACAGTTTTCATGCTAGTATTGGAATGACGCCCTATGAAGCTTTGTATGGGAGAAGGTGTAGAACTCCGTTGTGTTGGTATGAATCAGGCGAGAGTGTTGTACTCAGACCTGAGATCGTGCAAGAGACGACTGAGAAGATTAAGGTGATACAAGAAAGAATGAAAGCTTCGCAAAGTCGTTAGAAGAGCTACCATGATAAGAGGAGGAAGGCACTTGAATTCCAAGAGGGAGATCACGTGTTCTTGAGGGTGACGCCAGTGACTGGTGTGGGTCGAGCTTTGAAATCTAGGAAGCTCACTCCACATTTTGTTAGTCCATATCAAATCTTGCAGAGGATAGGAGAGGTAGCCTATCGAATTGCATTACCGCCGTCACTTGCGAATTTGTATGACGTGTTCCATGTGTCTCAGTTGAAGAAGTACATTCCAGATCCATCGCATGTGATTCAGATGGATGATGTACAAGTGAGGGATAACCTAACAGTGGAAGCATTACCTGTGCGGGTTGATGGTCGAGAGATGAAGCAATTGCGGGGTAAAGACATAGCTTTGGTGAAGGTGTTGTGGGGTGGACCAGTTGGAGAAAGTTGGACTTGGGAATGTGAAGATCAGATGAGGGAGTTGTATCCGACTCTATTTCCTTGAGATAATTTTCGAGGGCGAAAATCCTTTAAGTGGGGGAGAGTTGTAACACCCCAGATTTATTAGAATATTTATTTAATTTATTTAAATATAATATTTATGAATTTTCGGTGAATTTTGGTGGTCTGTGTCGATGTCGGTATTTTTGGTAGAGTTTTGGTTATTTTAATTAAATAATAGTATATAATATGAATATATTAGTATTATTATTAATTTAAAATAATGTTAGAGGAAGTAAGGGTAAGACAGACATTTAGGGAGAATTAGTGAGGGTATTATGGAGAAAGCCTATTTTTGGAAGCCCAAGGGTTTAACAACAAGGAATTTGGAGGAATAGGATTCATTTGGTTAGATCGTGAAAATAAGGAGAAAGTGCAGAGCTCTGAGGAAAGAAGGGAAAGGCGAGAATTTTCGTGAAGGTTTCCAAAGGCTCAAGAGAGAACACATCGGATCGACAATCTAAGGTATGGGGAGTAATTACCTTTCATTGTTTTCATTATAGGATTCGATGTAATTGAAGTGGATGTTTGTGTTGGAGGGTTTATGAGGTTTTTGTGACGAATTAATGATTTAAGGGTATTTGGTGAATCGATTTAATAAGGTTGAATTTAATCGAGTAAAATAAACCTTGGGGCTGATTTCCCTGTTGATATTGCATCGACTTTGTGGCGGAAGGAATTTAGGAAGTTTATAGGAAGCTTGAGAGTTTTGAAGGTTTAGGGAAATTAAGGTTTCCGGTAGTGTCCTGAATTGGCCTAATATACGTAGGTTTTAGGCCTTTAATTTCTGTGATGTATTAGGACTGTTGTAGGGATGTTTTTGGGTCATTTGGGGCTGAAATCGCAGGTACCTTTGAGGCTGTGGGACTACTGACGCATAGCAGCGATTTGCTGTAATCGCCGGTTCGCTAAGCGAACCATTGCTTCGCTAGGCGAATGTTCGCCAAGGCTCACAAAGCGAGCAGCGCAGCGAATGCGTGATAACATGAGTGTGAGTACTGAGATGATTCTAGAGTGGAATTGGGGATTTGCTGGAAGTCTCGCAAAGCGAATGAACCAGCGAGTAGCTTCGCACAACGAATAAACCAGTGAGTATGACAGATGGTGCTTTCTGGTGTTTTGGTGTGGTGACTGTGGGACTCGGTGACAGCTTCACAAAGCGAAGGTCCCAGCTAACATGTTCGCAAAGCGAACCCTGGAGCGAACGTCCGCTGTTCGCGAAATTTCGTTTATGTTACTGTGTTGTTTTGGTGTTTGATGTTGTGATATTTTTTTATGATTTACCATGATGTTCTTGATGATATTGAGGTGATGATTTGTGATGTTTCGATGAATATATGATGACATGATTTATATGAGAATTGATGAATGATGATGCACATTATGATGTTTATTTGACGACGGTGATTAGTGATGTTGTGCATCATACATTCATATGCATACTCTGTGACGACGCTTCATTCCCATTGTGCGGATATGAGGTAATTATGACGTGCTCCAGTTCCAATTTCGGGATCGATCCTATTGACGGGGATCTTTGGAGGCGTGATGGCCTAGTGCTCATCGATTATGACGATTGGTACCACATGCATGAGTCTTGTTATGCATTGCATTTTATGTGGCATTGATGCGATTGTGATATAGTGCGTCCTGATGTTTTCCTTTATGATGCCATGTTGATGTTGTATATGAAGATAATGCCATTTTATGTATATCTTGTTTTATAATTGTGAGGGATATTCTTCTATCTACCTTGTTTTAATGATGTCAACAAACATGTAAGAAATTAGATTGTAATTTGAGCGGTATCACATCACGTGTCGGGCATATTGCGTCTAATCATTATCGTTCATGTGTCTAGATGCATAGGACCTTGTCTTTTCCATAAATAAATGTCCATCATCATTTTAGTAGGGTCTATTATGTGTTTCTGAACTTGGTCAGGTGAAAATACTCAGAAAAATTGAATTTCCTGAAAAATGCAGTTATGCGCTGACCCTCCCAGTTCATGCGCTAACCTCCAAATTCATGCACTGACCTGCAAATCCTGCGGGAAAGCGCACAACTTGATTGACACAAAAAATTGTTTCTATGCGTCGACGCATAGAGTGGGTAGGTCGATGCATGACTTCAAAAAAATCTGTGTTTTTCACTTAATTTTCTTTCTGTTATTTCTGTCATTATTTTTTGTGGGTCATTTAATTTTCCTATAAATAGTTTGGTCATCACATATTCAAAAAAATAAGAAACGTGAAAGATATATGTCATTTCTCTCTTCATCTTCATCTTCTTCATTGAGTAAGCAAACAATCACACATAATCATCTTTGTGTCGTCCATTGATCGAAGTGATAACGTTCAGAATTTAGGAAGTGTGATCTTCATCTTCTAGGTTAAGAGTTTGGCAGGTGTTTCTTGAATCAAACCAGTTGGCTTTGTCCTCCAAGAATCGGATAGATTTTGGGTGTTTTTTCACAAACTGTTCTTTCTACAGGGAATCGGCTGGGCGAAGGTAACCGTAAATTGGCGCAATTGTTCGGTTTAGTAGCTGTAATCAAAGGATCATAGAAGAGTGGTTTGGGTTCGAATTCTTGGTAGATTGCAATTGATCGAGTGAAGGTAACCGAAGAACGGTGGGTTCTTTCAATTTAGTAGCGTGGGACGGTAATTGGATCAACCATATTCGAAGCACTTGATTCATCTTGAATCAAGGGAAGAGAAAATTCTGCATCAACAATCGAAGACGTTCGAGGGTTTGGATGTTCATAGTTTTCTCTTGTAATAAACAATTTGCAATAACTATATATATACATATCTCAATTCCATTTGTGGATTTGGGGGCAGACGTACCCAAAGCGAGGACGATTGGAGAACTACCTAATCAAATCGTGTTTTTTTCTCTCTCCTTAACTCTTTTACAATTCAGTTCGTTCGAATTTGTGAAGTCGCAAGTTATTGAAATTTCTGTCGTAGAGTAATTATAAGCTGATAAACTGTTTTGTTAAACTGATACAATTCCTTGAATTTGATCTTGGAGCAGCTTTACATTACCCTCCATAGAAATTATGTACTTAGTGTGTTTACGCACACTAGGTGTTTGATAATTTGTTTCAAAGCAAAATTCGAACACATTGCTTTAAATTGCTTATCACTTTACCTCATTGGATTGGAATAAACATCAAGCAAGTGATATTTTGTTGACTGCATTTTTAAGTGTAGTATTCAAAACTGAATTTTTCTCTTCCATACTCATCTGTGATATATTCGCGCATATCCGATCCTTTTGGTAGAAGGTTCGTTGTAGACGTTCTATCCAGTGGTAGCTTCCGTTAAACAATTTTTTAAAACATAATTTTTGTAAACCATTTGCGTGTAAAACTCAAGGGATCTATTCAACCCCCCTTCTAGATCCATAGCCATCATCTAACAATAATGATTATTATGAATTGTGATTACTCACCCTTCCTGTTTGAATGTTGCCTCCACGTGGGTAACGTGCAGGTGATCAGGTTTAGCCATGGACGCTTCGAGGACTGGAAGTTTATTTGCTTTTGGTCGATTTAGAGGGTCTTGCTCTGATAGTGTAACATCGGGTTGGGGTCCTTTGAGTCGAACTATGTTGTTTCATTATTTTTGTTGTCATTTGATGATATGGTTTTATTTTGATTATTATGATGTTTGTTGAAAACCTTTTATTTGAAAATTTTGAGTTCCGCTGCCATGTGAAGGCTTTTTGTGAAACTTTGAAGAAAACCCTTTTGTTTACAGGGCAAGTGTGTTATTTTGATTTTTAATGAGAAATGTGCACCCTTTGAGGTGATTTTGATGCTTTACTATGATATTTGAGTTGTTTTTGCTGCAACATTATTGGGGGTAGATAAGGGTGTTACACCCAGCCTCCTCTTGGGCTTTGTGTAACCGAAGGTCACCGCTATCAAGGAGGCCAATGATCTTGCTACACTAGACCTCACAACACTCTTTGGTAAACTCGATGAGCATGAGCAAGTGCTCATTAGCTTGGATAAACATGAAAAGAGTATCAAGAAAGAGAAGGCAAAAGATACGGAGAAGAAGTCGATAGCTCTTAAGGCTTCTTGTTCAAAGTCCACACATCAAGAGCTAAGTGATGATGAAACCAATAATGACAAAGATGAAGAATCTAGTGATGATATGGGCTTATTTGTGAAGAGATACAATAGATATGTTTGTAAGAACGATATTCAACACTCGGATAGAAATCTAGTCAAGTTTAGGAAGCAATCTAGAAGCGAAGGAAATAAAAATGGCAAGGTAAAAGGGACGTGCTACAACTGTGGAAAATCCGGGCACTACAAGCCGGATTGTCCATCTCTAAAGAAAGACAAAGATAAGGATAATGACAAGAGTCGCTCAAACAAAAAGTCCAACAAGTCTCGACGAGCATACATCGCTTGGGAAAGCGATAGTGAGTCGGAGAAAGATGATTCCTCAAGTGACGAAAGTGAATTCGTTAACTTTTGTCTTATGGCACGCCACAACAAAGCAAAAGAGGTAAAGCATTCTAAATATGATCATATTAATACTATGTCGCATTTAGAGTTACAAAAGGCTTTTGACATGTTACACTATGAGGCTAAGGAAGCATTTCAACGTTTAGCCTCAAATAAAAGAATTTTCACGTATTTGGAGAAGAAGGTTTCTGATTCCGAAAAAGAATTGGAAGCCCTCAAAAACTCTATAGTGGACACATCAAAAGCCAAGGTTGAAGAGGATCCTACCTCTTGGTTCTATTGGGGCTGTGACACTTGTCGTATTTGGCAATGAGGGTGAGAACCCTCAAGGCCAAATTGGACAAGGCTCTTAAGCCAAAAGTTACGTTTGCTATTGATCGATCACATTTTCGTGAGAGCATGAATAATCCATATCAAAAGTATACCTATGTGATTCGAGATAGTGATAGCAAAAGTAAATTCCAAATGAACCGTAATTGTCTTTACTGTTGTAAGCCTGGTCATACTTTTGCGAAATGCCACTTCAGAAGGTTTCTTGTTCTGAAAGGCATATACCAATGGTTGCCCAAGTGCGGTCTTGGTTTCACTCACCTTAAAGGACCCAATGAGAATTGGGTACCTACTCTCCCTTGATTGTTTTTGTAGGTACAAAGTCTTGAGACCACCGAAAGAAGATGGGTTATGGATAGTGGCTGCTCGAGACACATGACCGGGGACATATCTCTTTTTATCGACTTTGTGGCGAAGAAAAAGGGGTTTGTCACCTACGGAGATAACAACAAGGGACAGATACTTGGTAAAGGTAGTATAGGTAACCCCTCATTTATTACTATCTCTGATGTACTTCTTGTGGAAGGCCTTAGACACAACCTTTTAAGCATTAGTCAACCATGTGACAAGAATTATAAAGTATCTTTTTCAAAGGATTGTTGCATAGTTGAAGATAGCGACAAAAAGTATGTGTTTAAGGGCTTGAGGGCGAACAACGTCTATATGCTAGACTTAAATGAGGTATCGTTGAATGGAGACAAGTGTCTAGTCGCTATGAATGAAGATTCATGGTTGTGGCATAGGCGGTTGGCTCACATCAACTTTGATTTGCTTAACAAAATTGTCTCTAAAGACCTAGTCATCGGGTTGCCCAAAATTAAATTCACAAAGGATCACCTTTGTGATGCGTGTCAAATGGGGAAGCAAACAAGGATCTCATTTAAATCTAAAAACATCGTTTCAACTATGAGAACCCTTGAGCTCCTCCATATGGACCTCTTTGGACCATCTAGGGTTAAAAGTCTAGGTGGTAACTATTATGGGTTTGTTATAGTCGATGATTTTTCTAGGTTTTGCTGGACCATTTTCTTTGCAAATAAGAGTGATACCTTTTCGGCCTTTGAACAATTTGCTAAGTTATCTCAGAATAAGTTAAACACAAACATTGAGTCAATTATAAGTGACCATGGGGGTGAGTTTGAAAATCATTTATTTGAAGCATTTTGTGATTCCAACGGAATTGATCATAATTTTTCCGAACCACGTACCCCTCAACAAAATGGGGTAGTGGAACGTAAAAATAGAGTTTTGGAAGAACTTGGAAGGACTATGATCAATGATGGTGGATTACCAAAATACTTTTGGGCCGACGCCATAAGTACGACTTGTTATGTTTTGAATAGGGTGCTCATCCGGCCTATTCTAAACAAGACACCGTATGAGCTTTTAAAAGGGCGTAAGCCAAACATCTCTCACCTTCATGTATTTGGTTGCAAATGCTTTGTGTTAAACAATGGGAAAGAGACTCTTGGTAAATTTGATGCCAAGGCCGACGAGGGTATTTTTCTTGGATACTCTTAGTCAAGTAAAGCGTGTAGAATTTATAATAAGAGGTTACGTGTAGTTGAAGAGTCAGTTCATGTTACCTTTGACGAGTCTTATTCGAGAAATGTCGGAGAAGGTAGTTCTTTTCATGGTGCAGGTGTACCTACTGAAGACATACTCAAGGACACTGATAAGGGAATTGATTAGCCTGAAGCAGTACGTATTGAGGAGGAAAAGGATCACCAACCAGTGAAAAGTGAGGATGATCATCATGCTGATAAATATGAACTTCCTCCAGCTTGGAAGTCTTCAAAAGACCATCCAATTGACAACATTCTCGGTGATATGTCTAAGGGAGTAACTACTCGCTCTAAACTTAGTAACTTTTGTTATTACTCTGCTTTTGTCTCCCAAGTTGAACCTAAAAACACTAAGGAGGCGTTACTTGATGAGCATTGGTTTCTATCAATGCAAGATGAACTAAATCAATTCAGGAGAAATGAGGTTTGGGACCTTGTCCCCCCTCCGCGAGATCATCGAGTAATCGACACCCGATGGGTGTTTAGGAATAAACTTGATGAAAATGGAGTAATAACGCATAACAAAGCTAGGCTTGTAGCGCAAGGCTATAACCAAGAGGAAGGAATCGACTATGAGGAAACTTATGCGCCGGTTGCCCGACTCGAGGCTATACGCCTTCTACTTGCCTATGCTTGCACAAAGAACTTTAAATTATTCCAAATGGATGTTAAAAGTGCGTTCCTTAATGGATACATAAATGAAGAGGTTTATGTAGCCCAACCTCCGGGTTTTGAATCTCACGAATATCCTGATCATATCTATAAACTTAAACGAGCTTTGTACGGACTTAAACAAGCCCCTAGGGCTTAGTATGAACGTCTAAGCAAATTTCTACTTGATCAAGGGTATTCAAGAGGAAAGGTTGACACAACCCTCTTTATTAAACGTCAAGGAAAACACTTAATTTTGGTACAAATTTATGTTGACGATATCATATTTGGGTCTACTAACATGACCTTGGTCAAGGAGTTTTCTAGTTTGATGCAGGGGGACTATTTCCTCGGATATCAAATCAAACAATTTGAAGAGGGCACATTCGTGAGTCAAACGAAATATTGTCTTGAGTTACTAAAACGTTTTGATATGTTGAACTACAAAGCAATAGACACTCCTATGACTACAAGTGCTAATGTTGATCGTGACGAAAAGGGTAAGAATGTTGAGGTAAAGAAGTATCGAGGTATGATAGGGTCTCTTCTTTATCTTACCGCATCACGTCCCGATATAATGTTTAGTGTATGCATGTGTGCGAGGTATTAGGCACATCCCAAGGAATCCCACCTAAAGGCAGTTAAGCGCATACTTTGATACCTCTCTGGTACTCCAAAGTATGGGTTGTGGTATTGTTGCACCCAAAAATTCGCTCTCTTACTTTAGTACTAACTGGCTTAGGTTTCATTTCATTTTTTGCATTATCATGTGTGCATATCATTGGTTCTTAGCACGGGGTCAAGGTGCCTGAGGCAGTTCAAGAGGAGAAGGTGTTCTTCAAAAGGGTCAAGTTCCATACCATTTATCAGGAATCAGGGGTTGGTACAAAGTTACTAAATATGGAAATAACCTATAATTTGAAAGTTTCCATTTTGGGCAAGTTTTGGCACTACATTCAACTTGAATTATCATCATCAAGGAAGCTTCTAATGAATTTTTCTCAAACATGAAAGTTGAATATCTTTTTCTCCCCTTTCCAACAAGTACTAGATGGTCTCCATATCATTTGTGAAACTCAAGTTATGATCAAAAGAAGGCAAGTTGGTTTTTAGGGTTTTCTCATGGTTCCATTTTCATACCTTTTGCATTTTGGGACATATGGACCTATAATTGATTCTATTGCTTCAAGTCATATTCCAACATAAAAGTACTTTCCATAAGGATCACTTTTGGCCTTTGAACCAAGGGATTCCATGACAAATTCATCATTTATTTCACATTGTGCAATTTTGCAAAATCATTGAAAATTCATAAACCAAGACATCCCAAGGCCCAAATTCCATACAGGTGTGATTAGTAATTGAAATGTGAATTATCCATCATCAAAGGCTTGGGTGTACATGCATGGAGGAGGGTGTATTTCACATTATGCAAATTTCCAAAATCACCCAAAACTCATTAAGTGAGGAATTAACAAGGCCTTAATGATCATCCGTTGTTTTTGAGGAGAACCAAGTTTCAACCCTAATCCTTGATTCCTTCGAATCTCTCAATCCACTAGGGTTTTTCAAAAGGTTCTTTCACATTCTTCTTCCTGGGGATTCATAGAGCACGAAGCAACCATCGTTTGAAGCTAACAGCAAGGGTAAAGGTCACGTGATCTCAGATTAGTGATAATTTGCATGCTCTTAAAACTCTATTTTTAGATGTGCACAATGATCTATGATACTCACTGATGATTCTGATGTATTTTATGTTGAGTTTAGACATGTAATATGGTTGTATCGTGAGTTTCAAAATTTTGGATCCAACCTTGTTTCGTTCGTTTTGACTTATGTATTGGTTGTTTGTGATTTTGAGTTGCATATTTGAGATCCTGGTTGAATTCTGGTTCGAATGATGTAAGAGTTGTGGATTTCTGGATTTTTTTTTGTGAGAGCTCCGTTCAGTGTCGCCGGAGAAGACGACCGGAGCTAGGGCTCCGGCGTCTGGTTATTCTCTTAGGCGAGCTAGAGTTTCATGAGGAAGACACAATCATAGCCGTTCATTTTTGTGATCTGACGGTTATAAGCGTGCCAACGCATTAAAAAGGGATGGTGCTGGTCACGTGCTTTTTTATTTCAAATTATTCCTTGTGTGTGCATGTCTATGGTAATTATCATAGGCGTGTTGATCTTGTATGTTGATCTGGACTACTTGGGTGAAGTGTTGACTTGATGTGGAGCGTGGATTTGATCCAATGGTAGGTGTGAGTCCCTATGGTTAACTGAGATCTTTGGTGTGGGTTGTTGACTGCGCTGACCTAGGTTTTGGATTGGGCTTCCTTTTCATTTAATTGTTTTGTTTCCCATTTTTAATTTTTAAAAATAGTTTTGTGCATTAAAAAATCATAAAAAAATCATGAAGCATATTTAGAGTTTTATAAAATTTTCCCAAATTTTATTTTTTATTCTTATTTTATTTTTAGCATCTGGATTAATTATTTGAGTAATTTCTTTTGAATTTATTCCATATATGCATGCCATAGCTTGTAGAACTTATTTCTCATCATCCATAAAACATTTTGAGTCCATTCTTTTTGCATTGTTTTACCAGCATATTGAAGTTCATTAAAACATTTTTATCTCATTTTTAAAATCATTTCATATTGCATTTTAGTCCCTTTCTTTTGCATGTTAGTTCATAACTCTCATTTGAATTTGCATAATTGTTTGAGTGACCTATCTTGGGAATTTTGGCATGAGCTTTTGACATGTTGTTTGCCACTGGTTGAGGTGTGTTAAGTTTTAATTTGGTAATTTTAGAAGAAGTTTTCCTAATTGTTTGATTGCTCTTTGTTTGAGGTCTTCTTGTATGTACATCTTTGATCATGTCTGATTACTTGTTTGAGAAGGCACTTGTGCCATCATTTGGGATTGCTTCTTTGACCTCATAAACCATGTTTGAATTGTTATAGGTCACTTGATTGCCATTATAGGTCATTGGTGTAAGGTTGTTGCATACTTTGTGCATGTGTTCAATGCTTGGTTTACATGCCTTTTCTTTGACTTATCTTCTCACCTCATCTCATCTATGCTTACTCATGACTTATGTTTGGTTTATGTATGCCATACCTTATCATTCATTTTCACTTCATTTGATGTATGTTTCTGACCTTGGAGCTTTGATTTCATTCATGTCATATGCTATTCATGCTTCATCTTACACACTTGCACATGTTTCACTTATATGCTTCCTTCTTCTTCTATTGATGTTTGATGCTTGGATATCTGTTTGCATGTCTCATGTGACATTTGCATAGCATGTTTAGGCACATGTTTAGGTCATCCACATTCTATCTTGGTTAAGTTTCATTTGGTTTATAACCATTTCTCTTCGGTTTGTGACTTGCTTGGGTTTCATTTGTCTTATTGTCACTTATGTCTATTTTGTACTAACCTTTTATGCAGGGCCTAAGGTAAGTTATTTGAGGGTGTGGATAGTTATCCATGTCCACCCTTACTCTTTCTTTCTCTCATCTTTTCTTTTCTTTAGACTTAGGTTGTTGTCAAACCTCCCCTTAGGGCCACCTTTGCATGATAACATTAGGACTAAATTCTATAGGATAGTCTCCCACCAAACCTCCCCTTAGGGCCATCTTTGCATGATAACATTAGGATAGATTTTCCCCGTAGTGTTTTTTTTTTCTTTTCTTTTGAGTCCCTCTTCTCATCTCATAACATCTCTAAGATACTTAATAAGGTCAACTTGCCTTGCACACAAGCCTTAGACATAGGAAATGAAGATTGAGGGGTCCCGCTTCTCTCTTCTAGAGTGTTGAGCATACGTCCCATTGGGGACGACCATGCGACGCATTCGTTCCCGTGTCCTAGACTTTGGTTCAAGTTGAGTTATGAACTAACTCAAGTCACTTCTGTCCTAAAAAATACAAACAAACTTCAAACCTTTTATCCTGCGGGATTGTCAAACTAAAGGCTATTTTAAAAAAGAGCACGTTACTTTCCGTCTGAGTCGCAAACAGGCATCGACCCTAAATGTCAGACGCGAGCTTAACGTCACTCATAAAAAACACAAAAAGAACTTGGTCCGAACTACGTTGACTCTGAATTCCCCATTGCACAAAGGGGGTACGTAGGCCTAGGACGACGACGTCCTACCGAGCCTGTCTTTGTTTTTCCCTTAGAATAGACAACAAGCGTGGATCCCATCGAGTACGATGGACGCGTGGGGTGCTAGCACCTTCCCCTCGCGTAACCAACTCCCAAACCCAGGCTATGGTAGCGAGGACCATTCCTTTCCCTCTTTCTCAGGTTTATGCGGTGTTCCCTTTCCCTCTCTTAGGATAAATATACATTGCTGGCGACTCTGTGTTCTGCGCCACTTTCGCGTTTGTACCTGGATGAAAATCCTGGGAGGGACAGCTGGCGACTCTGTTGGGGACTCTGGTTGACCTATGCTGGTCCATCCCTAAGCGAGTCAATCCTAGCGCTTGCTTGTCTTTGTTCTCTTTGGGTGTTTTTGTTTTTTGTTTTTCTTTATTTGTTGTATTTTATTTTTACCGCATTTTCTGCATTGCATATTATTATCATCTGCTGCACTGTTCTTCTGTTTGATGGGTTGGGAGTTCTGAGAGATAAGCCCAATACCCAGGCTTGAGCGTACACGTAGGATTAGCGTGGAAAGTAGTGTGACTTGTGTGGCATTTGGCCAGACGTAGTATACATGAAAACTCCACATCCAGACGAGGTTTTCTTTGGTAATGTTCTATCCTGCGCATTGGTGCAGATGATTGAATGTAACTTGGAAAACTGTCGACTCTGGCGGCCATTCCCGAGGACTCAGTAACGACACTCCTCCCGAGACGTGATAATGGCAGACCAGAAATGGAAAACCCATTACACATGTCGATCCGAGGACCCAATGCTGGGAACTTGCTATAGGGTTTCCTTTTGGAAGAGAATTAGTGGAAGCACTCCTCGATTGGCGATAGTACTGTACCCCTAGGGATGAATGTACTGTTGCTTCTCGACCTCAGTGCCGAAACTGAGGACTTTCCATAAGATGTTTTCTTTTGAGGGGAATCAGTTGAGGCCTCCTCGATTGGTGATGATGCCAAACCAGAAATTGTGAACGTATCATCATTTCTCGACCTGAGAGCCCGTGATATTGAGGATCCTTGGCTTTCTAGTACCCACACGTGAGAGGGCAGGGTGTTTACAGGTTTACAGGTAACCTTGACCTTCAACATACCCGGTTTTCTGGTCAGCAGATTTATCAATGTGGTATTATGGTTATTTCGGTATTCAGGGTATTTGGGCAGATATTTGAGATGGTTCAGTTGGTACAGTGCAGCAGTGTTCAGTCTGTGTGGCATCCTTGACCCCATGTGTGCATTTGCATCATCATTTTGCATCCCAACATGTTTATTCATTTGTAGGGTTGCATCCTAACTTTGATTCTGGTTTTTGAAATTAAACTGGAATCAAGGGGTGGATCGCCCTGCGAATTTTTAAACATGTTCATTTGCATTCGCATATCCATAATCATTTTACATAACAGGTGTTTATCTCTGGCGTTCTTACTTAGTTCTCCTCCTCAGTATAGGATTGTAGATCAACACATTCACCAGTATTTTACCAGACCAAATCAGAAAAGACTCATGGAATAACTACAAGCTGAGATGACTGAGATGCAGACTCGCATGAACCAATTCATGGATTTAATGCAAGGGGTTGCTCAGGGCCAAGAGCAGTTAAGAACTTTTGTCCAACCACTGATTGCAAGGATTGATGACGAAGCTGTCCTTCATGGAGGAGTCCATACTGGTGTTACTGGTACTAATGTTCAGAATGGCCCTCCGGGCGGAGGTATTACTGTTTCTGGTGTTGTGATCCCTCCGGGCGGGGCTGAAAATGTTAGGGGAGGTGGTATTGGTGTCTGTGTTATTCATGGCCGTCAGTTTGATGATATTCAAGATGATGCATTCTCTGTGCCAGGTGGGGATGCTGGTTCCCAAATTGACACTGATCAGAGATTCAGGTTGATTGAGGAACAACTAAGGGGTGTTGTAAATCAGGATTCTGTGGGTATGGATTTGGAGGATTTGGGGCTGGTTCTAGGCGTCGTTATCCCGCGCAAGTTTCAGACTCCTACCTTCGAAAAGTACAATGGTATGACTTGCCCAAGGACCCACGTCAGGGTATACACGAGTAAAATGGCTGCTCACGCAAAGAACGAAAAGTTGATGATGCATTGCTTTCAGGATAGCCTATCTGGGGCATCCCTGGAATGGTATATGCAGCTAGAAAGGAAAGATGTTCGTAGTTGGAGAGAGCTGGCAGGGGCTTTTATCAAACACTATCAATACAACACCGACATGGCTCCCAATCGTACACAGCTGCAGAATATGTCTCAAAAGAGCAATGAATGCTTTAGAGAGTACGCCCAGAGGTTGCGTGAATTGGCTTCCCGAGTTCAACCTCCGATGTTGGAAAGAGAGCTCTTGATATGTTCATGGATACGCTTCAGGGGCATTATTACGAGAGATTGGTTGGATGTTTGTCAGCTGGATTTTCAGGTCTTGTATTGGCAGGAGAAAGAGTTGAAAACGGCATCAAAATGGGAAAGATTCGAATTGCTGCTGAAGATGCAAAGAAACCTTATGATGGGTCCTCTAAGGGAAAGGAAGGAGAAACTAGTGCTGTGTATATTCCTCCTGTTGTTCAACGGTCTGTTCAGAATCAACGACCTTATGCTCCTCAGCAACAGAGACAACAAAGATCACGAAGGCCTGCGAGAAGGTTCGATCCACTCCCTATTCCTCACAGTGATGTTCTTGCCCGTCTACTTGAGAGTTCTCTGGTTGAACTAAAGGATGCCAAGCCTGTCCCTGACCCCATTCCTCCTGATTATGATCTGGATGCTAGATGCGAGTATCACTCAGACACACTGGGTCATTCAATTGAAAATTGCAACGTGTTCAAGCACAAGGTGCAAGACCTGGTAGACTCAGAGATCATTGCATTCACTGAAGATGATATGTACATTAATTAAAGCCTCCTTTCTCAAGTGAGCACTTAGTCTGCAAGTACGTCCAGACAGAATCAAGCTTCCGCAGCAATGGCAATCTTCAGCTTCTTTACTGCATTTTCATTTGAAGTTTTTCATTTCTTGTTAAAGCATTGTATGCATGTAAGACTTGTTTGTTTTTAATGATGATATTAATGCAATGAATATGGTTTCTTGAAGTAATTCTTTTTATTCAATAGTATGATATTTTTGTGCATTGCAATACCAATTTTCTTGCTTAAACTCTTGGAGGGAGGATGATGAGATGAAAACGCAAAAATCTCTAGGAGTGTGCTTTTGGATAGAACCCTGTTGATGATGTACAGGCATTGTTTCAAATCCCCAAACACTGGAGATATAAGGGTGATAGACCCTCGTTAACCCATTTGAGCCTTGAAGTAGGAGTTTCTTTCGTTTGAAAAAAACCCTCAATCTTAACCTGGGCAGGGTAGGCGTCAGTTAGTTTGACCAAGTGTTCAATTTTCAGAAGGAGTGTACATCTGAGGATCCGTTACCTTCCATTCCACTAGCAAGAGGTTAAGAGGTGTAGAACCACAATGGTTACTCCTCACCAACCGAAGAGTGAAACAGTCACAGTCCTTTCAAACAAGTCAGACAAAACAGTGTTACACGACTTGTTCAAAGAAAAAGGAGAAAAAACAAAAAGCCTGCTAAAAACTTGAAAGCAAGTGACTTAGGCAAAAGTTAAGGCATCCCGCTGGACTTCAAAATTGAAAACTCAAAAGAGTCGGTCCAGGCAAAATTAGGGAACAAAAAGCAAAAGAATGAGAAAGCGAAAAGCCAAAAGGATTACAAATAAAATCTTTGAGCAAAACAAAGTCGTGTGACTACAGACACAAAAGACAAAAAGGGGTGACTGTTACTCCAAAACCTCATTGGGTGTCGAACCATCAGATGCATGGGTTTCTTTAAGGATCATAAAAACTTTTGAGAGATGAGCGCTTGCGCCGAATTAGTTGAACTTAGGATTGAAGAACGTCATGGAGAGTGGGTGGGCACTGATAAACTTTGAGCCTTAAATCTTTCTTTTTTCTCAAAACCGTGAACCAGGCCACGTTACAACCCTTAAAAGTCCTAATTGAAATAGGGTTTATTCTAAAGGTGTACTTCAACAGGGTAGCGTTCCTGACTCCTATAAGTTGTGCTAATAAGATTTGTTGGTATTGCATGTGCGCATTATTTTGCCATTCAAAAATCAAGGTCGCATCCCAGCTAGTGATTCGTTCGCAAGGCTCGGCGACGCATTTTCAATAAAAACTTCAAGGTTAACGTGTTTGTTGCATTAGAATTACCATTCTCATGATAAACTTGTTCTGCCTGCATACATGTGCCTAAGCATCAAGGAAGCTTACACAGTGAACGTCAGTCAAGAAGCTTGATCCTGCCAAGTTGGGATGCTTGAAAATTCCGAAGGACAGTCATATCAAGGGGCATGCTGCCAAGAGACTCAGTGTAGAGTGGGCTATCCCTAGTAAGTCATGGTTAAGATGTAGCCAATCTGGGGAAGTCACGTCGAGAAATCTCTCCAAAATTTAGTTATTCTGGGGCATTCATTCTAAGATCAGGGGCAAAGTCACTTCAAAGCTCATATTGAGGCAGGCCATCCCTGGAGCATGAGAAGTTGTCCTCTCCAGAAGACGGTTAATCAGAAGCACCTCTTCAATGTTCAAAATACTAAAGCAGAGTATTTAAAGTCATTTTAAGTCTTCTCGAGGCAAATCCCATCTAAGATCATGCAGTCTGGGGCAGTTACGTCGAGATCCGATAAATCTCTCCAAGAGTTTGAAGACCATGGGGCAGTGTGAACGCCCGATCCTCTGTGAAATCCTCTTGAGATGAGTTCTCCCATTAGACCTTGTGGTCTGGGTCAAGTCAGGAAGGAACCGTCGTTCACTCTTGATGATCAGTATGCAGTGATCAGCAGAAACTTGAAGTACTGAGTCTCTCCCTCAGCAAAGAGCCAGAAGGTATCCTTCCGGCGAGGTGTTGGAAGTGATATTTTTTCCCCAAGCAGAAGGTCGTCCTCAAATCGAAAAGGGTTCTTTATGATGATTCCTTATTCCCAGCAGTGCAGGTGGATTCCTCATTCTCAGCAGGGTAAGACGATGAAATATGTTCAAGCAGGTTGGAGACAGTGAGAAGTCAGAGTATTCTCTTCCTCAAAAGTCAGATTCGGTATTTCCCCGCAAGTCAAAGTCTAATGGTTATTGGCAGTTTCAGGAGTTCGAAGTCCAATCTACATTGGCATCTCCCCGACAGAGTTTGCAATTCAGCTTGCAGTCCCCCTACAGAGTTTACATCACCAGTGGTTATTGATGGTACAGTTGGTTATCTCCCCACGGGAGATCAGATATTGGTGATCCCTTCCTCAGTGAAGTCTGCTTGTTCTACTCTGCGCATTCCCCGGTGGAGTGTCCTCTCATTCTTGCATATAGTAATCATCATTGCGTTGCATCCTCAAAATGCGTAGCATTTCCATTTCGTATGGAGCATTACGCCATAGAAAAATTCAAACATGCATCAAAGCATAAGCCAGATTTGGTATCTTGCACGAAAGCCCAGATCAACCCTCAATCAAAACAGTGATTCCAATCCTCCAAAGAGAGCTCAAACCTCAGAGTTGACGCCCTTCCCCAACTGCAAAGTTGTCGTATAGCTTTTCTCGACCTCAGAGTTGATGAAATATCCTTCCTTCTCCAACTTCAAAGTTGTCGTATACCTTTTCTCGACCTCAGAGTTGATGAAATATCCTTCCTTCCCCAACTTCAAAGTTGTCGTATACCTTTTCTCGACCTCAGAGTTGATGAAATATCCTTTCTTCCCCAACTTCAAAGTTGTCGTATACCTTTTCTCGACCTCAGAGTTGATGAAATATCCTTTCTTCCCCAACTTCAAAGTTGTCGTATACCTTTTCTCGACCTCAGAGTTGATGAAATATCCTTTCTTCCCCAACTTCAAAGTTGTCGTATACCTTTTCTCAACCTCAGAGTTGATGAAATATCCTTCCTTCCCCAACTTCAAAGTTGTCGTATACCTTTTCTCGACCTCAGAGTTGATGAAATATCCTTCCTTTCCCAACTTTAAAGTTGTCATATACCTTTTCTCGACCTCAGAGTGGATGAAATATCCTTTCTTCCCCAACTTCAAAGTTGTCGTATACCTTTTCTCAACCTCAGAGTTGATGAAATATCCTTCCTTCCCCAACTTCAAAGTTGTCGTATACCTTTTCTCGACCTCAGAGTTGATGAAATATCCTTTCTTCCCCAACTTCAAAGTTGTCGTATACCTTTTCTCGACCTCAGAGTTGATGAAATATCCTTTCTTCCCCAACTTCAAAGTTGTCGTATACCTTTTCTCGACCTCAGAGTTGATGAGATATCCTTTCTTCCCCAACTTCAAAGTTGTCGTATACCTTTTCTCGACCTCAGAGTTGATGGCCTACCTTCTTATCCCCAGCGGAGTCATCTTTGTAGGTCTGTTGATTCTACAAACCTCCGGTTGTAAGTCCACATTCGGATGGCAATCACTATGTCATTTCTCTCCCCGCAGTTCGCAAATTTCTGAGTTCTTTTGATATTCAATCTCCGTGTACCTTGGATGTCTAAAACCCGTCGCTATCATACCTTCAGGACCAAGTTGATTGAATAGGGGAAGCTATTGTACCCCAAAATTTGCTCTCTTACTTTAGTACTAACTGGCTTAGGTTTCATTTCGTTTTTTGCATTATCATGTGTGCATATCATTGGTTCTTAGCATGGGGTCAAGGTGCCTGAGGCAGTTCAAGAGGAGAAGGTGTTCTTCAAAAGGGTCAAGTTCCATACCATTTATCAGGAATCATGGGTTGGTACAAAGTTACTAAATATGGAAATGACCTATAATTTGAAAGTTTCCATTTTGGGCAAGTTTTTGCACTATATTCAACTTGACTTTTCATCATCAAGGAAGCTTCTAATGAATTTTTCTCAAACATGAAAGTTGAAGATCTTTTTCTCCCCTTTCCAACAAGTACTAGATGGTCTCCATATCATTTGTGAAACTCAAGTTATGATCAAAAGAAGGCAAGTTGGTTTTTAGGGTTTTCTCATGGTTCCATTTTCATACCTTTTGCATTTTGGGACATATGGACATATAATTGATTCTATTGCTTCAAGTCATATTCTAACATCAAAGTACATTCCATAAGGATCACTTTTGGCCTTTGAACCAAGGGATTCCATGACAAATTCATCATTTATTACACATTGTGCAATTTTGCAAAATCATTGAAAATTCATAAACCAAGACATCTCAAGGCCCAAATTCCATACAGGTGTGATTAGCAATTGAAATGTGAATGATCCATCATCAAAGGCTTGGGTGTACATGCATGGAGGAAGATGTATTTCACATTATGCAAATTTCCAAAATCACCCAAAACTCATTAAGTGAGGAATTAACAAGGCCTTAATGATCATTAGTGGAATGACCTAGAGTATTTAAGCCAAATCATACACTCATTTGGGAGGAGGCACGTTGTTTTTTAGGAGAACCAAGTTTCAATCCTAATCCTTGATTCCTTCGAATCTCTCAATCCACTAGGGTTTTTCAAAAGGTTCTTTCACATTCTTCTTCCTGGGGATTCATAGAGCACGAAGCAACCATCGTTTGAAGCTAACAGCAAGGGTAAAGGTCGCGTGATCTCAGATTAGTGATAATTTGCATGCTCTTAAAACTCTATTTTTAGATGTGCACAATGATCTATGATACTCACTGATGATTCTGATGTATTTTATGTTGAGTTTAGACATGTAATATGGTTGTATCGTGAGTTTCAAAGTTTTGGATCCAACCTTGTTTCGTTCGTTTTGACTTATGTATTGGTTGTTTGTGATTTTGAGTTGCATATTTGAGATCCTGGTTGAATTTTGGTTCGAATGATGTAAGAGTTGTGGATTTCTGGATTTTTTTTGTGAGAGCTCCGTTCAGTGTCGCCGGAGAAGACGACCGGAGCTAGGGCTCCGACGTCTGGTTATTCTCTCAGGCGAGCTAGGGTTTCATGAGGAAGACACAATCATAGCCGTTCATTTTTGTGATCTGACGGTTATAAGCGTGCCAACGCATTAAAAAGGGATGGTGCTGGTCACGTTCTTTTTCATTTCAAATTAGTCCTTGTGTGTGCATGTCTATGGTAATTATCATGGGCGTGTTGATCTTGTATGTTGATCTGGACTACTTGGGTGAAGTGTTGACTTGATGTGGAGCGTGGATTTGATCCAATGGCAGGTGTGAGTCCCTATGGTTGACTGAGATCTTTGGTGTGGGTTGTTGACTGTGCTGACCTGGGTTTTGGATTGGGCTTCCTTTTCCCACCCCCCTGTTGAGCCCAGTTTTGGATTCCAACGTGAATTGTTTACTATTTACACCCCCATGCTTTTTTTAATTATTTTCTTTTTTCATTTAATTATTTTGTTTCCCATTTTTAATTTTTAAAAATAGTTTTGTACATTAAAAAATCATAAAAAAATCATGAAGCATATTTAGAGTTTTATAAAATTTTCCCAAATTTTATTTTTTATTTTTATTTTATTTTTAGCATCTGGATTAATTATTTGAGTAATTTCTTTTGAATTTATTCCATATATGCATGCCATAGCTTGTAGAACTTATTTCTCATCATCCATAAAACATTTTGTGTCCATTCTTTTTGCATTGTTTTACCAGCATATTGAAGTTCATTAAAACATTTTGCTCTCATTTTTAAAATCATTTCATATTGCATTTTAGTCCCTTTCTTTTGCATGTTAGTTCATAACTCTCATTTGAATTTGCATAATTGTTTGAGTGACCTATCTTGGGAATTTTGGCATGAGCTTTTGACATGTTGTTTGTCACTGGTTGAGGTGTCTTAAGTTTTAATTTGGTAATTTTAGAATAAGTTTTGCTAATTGTTTGATTGCTCTTTGTTTGAGGTCTTCTTGTATGCACATCTTTGATCATGTCTGATACTTGTTTGAGAAGACACTTGTGCCATCATTTGGGATTGCTTCTTTGACCTCATAAACCATGTTTGAATTGTTATAGGTCACTTGATTTCCATTATAGGTCATTGGTGTAAGGTTGTTGCATACTTTGTGCATGTGTTCAATGCTTGGTTTACATGCCTTTTCTTTGACTTATCTTCTCACCTCATCTCATCTATGCTTACTCATGACTTATGTTTGGTTTATGTATGACATACCTTATCATTCATTTGCACTTCATTTGATGTATGTTTCTGACCTTGGAGCTTTGCATTCATTCATGTCATATGTTATTCATGCTTTATCTTACACACTTGAACATGTTTCACTTATATGCTTCCTTCTTCTTCTATTGATGTTTGATGCTTGGATATCTGTTTGCATGTCTCATGTGACATTTGTATAGCATGTTTAGGCACATGTTTAGGTCATCCACATTCTGTCTTGGTTGAGTTTTATTTGGTTTATAACCATTTCTCTTTGGTTTGTGACTTGCTTGGGTTTCATTTGTCTTATTGTCAATTATGTCTGTTTTGTACTAACCTTTTATGCAGGGGCTAAGCTAAGTTATTTGAGGGTGTGGATAGTTATCCATGTCCACCCTCACTCTTTCTTTCTCTCATCTTTTCTTTTCTTTAGACTTAGGTTGTTGTCAAACCTCCCCTTAGGGCCACCTTTGCATGATAACATTAGGACTAAATTCTATAGGATAGTCTCCCTCCAAACCTCCCCTTAGGGCCATCTTTGCATGATAACATTAGGGTAGATTTTCCCCGTAGTGTTTTTTTTTTCTTTTCTTTTGAGTCCCTCTTCTCATCTCATAACATCTCTAAGATACTTAATAAGGTCAACTTGCCTTGCACACAAGCCTTAAACATAGGAAATGAAGATTGAGGGGTCCCCCTTCTCTCTTCTAGAGTGTTGAGCATACGTCCCATTGGGGACGACCATGCGACGCATTCGTTCCCGTGTCTTAGACTTTGGTACAAGTTAAGTTATGAACTAACTCAAGTCACTTCTGTCCTAAAAAATACAACCAAACTTCAAACCTTTTATCCTGCGGGATTGTCAAACTAAAGGCTATTTTCAAAAAGGGCACGTTACTTTCCGTCTGAGTCGCAAACAGGCATCGACCCTAAATGCCGGACGCGAGCTTAATGTCGCTCATAAAAAACACAAAAAGAACTTGGTCCGAACTACGTTGACTCTGAATTCCCCATTGCACAAAGGGGGTACGTAGGCCTAGGACGACGACGTCCTACCGAATCTGTCTTTGTTTTTCCCTTCCCCGTGTCAGTACAGCCATAGATGTTAGGACAACTCACCCTTAGAATAGACAACAAGCGTGGATCCCATCGAGTATGATGGACGCGTGGGGTGCTAGCACCTTCCCCTCGCGTAACCGACTCCCGAACCCAGGCTATGGTAGCGATGACCATTCATTTCCCTCTTCCTCAGGTTTATGCGGTGTTCCCTTTCCCTCTCTTGGGATAAATATACATTGCTTACGACTCTGTGTTCCACGCCACTTTCGCGTTTGTACCTGGATGAAAATCCTGGGAGCGACAGGTATTCCAAAGGTAGTGTTTGTTCCTTAGTTGGCTACTCCGATTCCGACTTTGCCGGGTGCAAGTTGGATAGGAAAAGTACTAGTGGCACGTGTCACTTTTTCGCAAATTCCTAGGTGAGTTGGCATAGCAAGAAACAGGTTTCCGTTGCTTTGTCAACAGCCGAGGCGGAATACGTTGCCACCGGTAGTTGTTGTGCTCAAGTCTTATGGCTTAAACAACAAATACTTGATTCCAACTTAAAACTTGAACGTATTCCAATTTTGTGCGATAACACTAGTGCGATTAATCTAACTAAGAACCTCGTATTGCATTCACGCACCAAGCATATCGAAATACGCCATCATTTTCTTAGGGATCATGTAGAGAAAGGTGATGTTATTTTTGAGCATGTTGACACTAAGAATCAACTTGCTGATATTTTCACAAAACCGTTAGCTATAGAGCCTTTCTTTCACATCCGTAGGGAACTTGGCATTCTTGATATCTCGGATCGTGCTTAATAATCCTTTAAGGTAGTGATCTTCACATATATACATGCTTGTTTATTCTTTTAACTAACAATACAAAGAGATAATTAGCTATATGCGAGGGATCTTACCGTCATGATGATCAAGGTAATATCGTTCCGATTTATAGATGTTTATCAATATTTTGTGCCATATTAATTACTCTAATCTTGATGTTCATTGCATTTTGAGCACTTATCGTTCATGTGGATGTTTTGTTCTGTATGTGTATATGTCTATTTATCTAGTTGGAACTTAAAAATTGCAAAATTTCACTTCTGTATGTTCATGCGTCGATGCATGATTTGTGCGCTGACCTAGTGAAAACTTTCGGGATAGCGCATAACCAAATGTTTAACTTTTTAATAAAATTCATGAATCATGCGCCGACGCACAGATTCATAGGTCGACGCATAAACTAAACGTCCAAACTTCCTACTTTACTGGGACGCGTGCACCGACCTAGTGTTGCATATTTTCTCTACATATTCTCATTGCACATTGATTTATGGTTATTGCATGTCATCTCATTAGACTTTGTGGTCAATCTCTCCTTATCTTCCTCCATTAAACTTCATCAATAACCATTATTCTCCATTAAATCCTCATCAAAAACCCTAAAAATCAAAAACCCACCAAGAGAAAATTATCTATATTACTGCTACAAGGTTTTCTAAGGGCTGCACATATCTCCTCTTCACTCTCTGCGAAAATCAAGTGTCATCATCCTCTTCCAACTCTTCTTCAACCATGGCTTCAAGAAGAAATCCTAGTAGAAGGGGAACAAGAGGCTCATCTTCACAACCAGCACCAACCAGAACATCATCTTCACAACGGGTAACCTTTAAGTCTTTAATTTCTGAAAGGCTAGCTATTCCTTTTGAGGAACTATTTTGTAACCGTTCGGTTATAAGACAACATCGCTTTTATCCTCTGATGGGTCCAGATTTTCACATTCCTGAGATTTCTAAACTTATAAATTTTCAAAATCTTGGTGAATTTCTAGAATGTGATGATAAATATAGTGAAGATTTGACTCGGTTGTTCTACTGTGGGATCAAGGGTAAATTTCATGGGGCTGAATTTAAATTCTCTATGAATAATGCAGAATTTGAAGTGACCAATAATGTATGGTCTACATTGTTTGTATTGGACACTGATGACACTCTCCCAAAGGTTACTGATAAAACTTTTGTTAAGGACTATGAGTTCAAAACTGCTTTGAATTCGATGTTGCGGGAACCGTATCCAGATGATGCTGTGGCGAGTGGATTATTTCCTAAAAGTGTCACTACCGGCCATTTAAAATTTAAAGACCGTATTCTTCAGTGGATTGTTGCTCGCATCTTGAGGCCTAAGAAAGGAGGGTACTCAAGAGTTGAGCAGGCAGAGGTTCATCTCATCTATATCCTCAAGAATAAGATCAAAATTAACTGGCCTTATTATTTTGCTTATAGGATGTTCGTTACTCGCAGCTCCAACAAATTTTCGGCACTTGGTTATGCATCTGTTGTTGCAAACATTTTGAATCACTTATATATTCCTATTCCGCAGATTTGTCACATTCATATTACCGCTGAACAACAATTTCTTGCCAAAACCCTTTCCATGATAGGTTACTTTTGGCATTCACGTGAGAACAAGTTCATTTATCGACCACGATCCACCCATCCTGAACCTGATGAACCTGTTCACCTTGAAGGAAGTGATGATGAGGGCATTCCAGAAAATGCAAATCAAGCTATTAATGATGAAGATGTGGTTATGCAAGAAGAGGACAATGAGGCGTGGATGGGCTATCAACCTGAAGAATCTTCTGAAAATCAGGGCTGGGATCAGTGGCAACAAAATTGTTGGACTGTTTCTGGAAACGCCTATGTTCCTCCAACCTATGGTGAGGACTATGAATGGCAGCAACCTGACAATTCTCCTCCTCCAACTCCCCCATCTCAGCATGATCCGCAGGCTTCTGAAGAAATTCTAGCTAGGTTGAACGAATTGACTCTTCAGCATCAAGAATTTCAAGCTCTGCAAGATACTCGCTGCTCTGCTCAGGAAGAACGGTTCACCAATCTGTCTGATCAAGTTTCATCTCACATTACCAACTTCAACAATTTTGCTAACACCGCTATGAATCGTTTCAATTAGATGGACGCCAACTTGACTCAACAAAACCAGAACCTGGCAAATAGTCTTGGAAACCTAAACAACACGTTGCTTGAACTCAACCTACATCTAGAGGACCTTCCACCACCAAGCCAATACAATAGGGGAAGAGGTCATCCATTTAGGGGGAGAAAGCCATAGAGTTTAGGGCAGCATATTTCATTTGTGTTTGCATTTATGTGTGTTTTTTTTGTTTTCTACTGTTGCTGAACTTTGACTGTTGCTTCCGTTTGTTTGAGCTCTATCGGATTGAATGTATTGCATTTAAGTTTTTGTTCCTTATTTAAGTTTTTGATAATGTTTGTATGTTGCAAATTTTTGATGATCCATTACGTATTATAGTGTTCTATTTTGACCACCGTCTTTTCTTCTTTTTGATGTTGTCAAAGGGGGAGAAGAATAACAACAAGCAGAAGTTTTATTAACCAAGTGTCAAAGACAGGGGGAGCTTTGTTCATGTTGCTCACTCTCAAATTACAAATCTCATGACAGCTAAGAAAGCGTTGCCATCATAAAAAAGGGGGAGTATGTTAGGGATATTCTTCTATCTGCCTTGTTTAATGATGTCAACAAACATGTAAGAAATTAGATTGTAATTTGAGCGGTATCACTTCATGTGTCGGGCATATTGCGTCTAAACATTATCGTTCATGTGTCTAGATGCATAGGACCTTGTCTTTTCCATAAATAAATGTCCATCATCATTTTAGTAGGGTCTATTATGTGTTTCTGAACTTGGTCAGGTGAAAATACTCAGAAAAATTGAATTTCTTGAAAAACTGCAGTTCATGCGCTGACCCTCCCAGTTCATGCGCTAACCTCCAAATTCATGCGCTGACCTGCAAATCCTGCGGGAAAGCGCACAACTTGATTGACACAAAAAATTGTTTCTATGCGTCGACGCATAGAGTGGGTAGGTCGACGCATGACTTCAAAAAAATCTGTGTTTTTCACTTAATTTTCTTTCTGTTATTTCTGTCATTATTTTTTGTGGGTCATTTAATTTTCCTATAAATAGTTTGGTCATCACATATTCAAAAAATAAGAAACGTGAAAGATATATGTCATTTCTCTCTTCATCTTTATCTTCTTCATTGAGTAAACAAACAATCACACATAATCATCTTTGTTTGTGTCGCCCATTGATCGAAGTGATAACGTTCAGAATTTAGGAAGTGTGATCTTCATCTTCTGGGTTGAGAGTTTGGCATGTATTTCTTAAATCAAACCAGTTGGTTTTGTCCTCAAAGAATCGGATAGATTTTGGAGGTTTTTGCACAAACTGTTCTTTCTACAGGGATTCGGCTGGGCGAAGGTAACCGTAAATTGGCGCAATTGTTCGGGTTAGTAGCTGTAATCAGAGGATCATAGAAGAGTGATTTGGGTTCAAATTCTTGGTAGATTGCAATTGATCGAGTGAAGGTAACCGAAGAACGGTGGGTTCTTTCAGTTTAGTAGCGTGGGACGGTAATTGGATCAACCATATTCGAAGCACTTGATTCATCTTGAATCAAGGGAAGAGAAAATTCTGCATCAACAATCGAAGACGTTCGAGGGTTTGGATGTTCATAGTTTTCTCTTGTAATAAACAATTTGCAACAACTATATATATACATATCTCAATTCCATTTGTGGAGTTGGGGGCAGACGTACCCAAAGCGAGGACGATTGGGGAACTGCCTAATCAAATCGTGTTTGCTCTCTCTCTCCTTAACTCTTTTACAATTCAGTTTGTTCGAATTTGTGAAGTCGCAAGTTATTGAAATTTCTGTCGTAGAGTAATTGTAAGCTGATAAACTGTTTTGTTAAACTGATACAATTCCTTGAATTGTATCTTGGAGCAGCTTTACATTACCCTCCATAGAAATTCTGCACTTAGTGTGTTTATGCACACTAGGTGTTTGATAATTTATTTCAAAGCAAAATTCGAACACATTGCTTTAAATTGCTTATCACTTTACCTCATTGGATTGGAATAAACATCAAGCAAGTGATATTTTATTGACTGCGCGTTTAAGTGTAGTATTCAAAACTGAATTTTTCTCTTCCATACTCATCTGTGATATATTCGCGCATATCCGATCCTTTTGGTAGAAGGTTCGTTGTAGACGTTCTATCCAGTGGTAGCTTCTGTTAAACAATTTTTTAAAACAGACTTTTTGTAAACCATTTGCGTGTAAAACTCAAGGGATCTATTCAACCCCCTTCTAGATCCATAGCCATCGTCTAACAATAATGATTATTATTAAGTGTGATTACTCACCCTGCCTGTTTGAATGTTGCCTCCACGTGGGTAACGTGCAGGTGATCAGGTTTAGCCGTGGACGCTTCGAGGACTGGAAGTTTATTTGCTTTTGGTCGATTTAGAGGGTCTTGCTCTGATAGTGTAACATTGGGTTGGGGTCCTTTGAGTCGAACTATGTTGTTTCCTTATTTTTGTTGTCATTTGATGATATGGTTTTATTTTGATTATTATGATGTTTGTTGAAAACCTTTTATTTGAAAATTTTGAGTTCCGCTGCCATGTGAAGGCTTTTTGTGAAACTTTGAGGAAAACCCTTTTGTTTACAGGGCAAGTGTGTTATTTTGATTTTTAATGAGAAATGTGCACCCTTTGAGGTGATTTTGATGCTTTACTCTGATATTTGAGTTGTTTCTGCTGCAACATTATTGGGGGTAGATAAGGGTGTTACACCCAGCCTCCTCTTGGGCTTTGTACAAGGACCCTCAGGCTTCTTAAAATTTCTCATGCCTCCTCTTGGGCTTAGTACAAGGACCCAGAGACCTCCTATAGGTATAAGAACAGAAATTAGTCATCATTTGCTAGAGCTGTCTTCTTGAGTCAAATGACAGACCAATTAAGGGTTGACCTTCATCCCTTAACATACCAGCCTTCTTTTGGGCATAATACAATGATCATTCACCATCTGAGAATTAAATTTCTCAACACCGGTAGACTTGGACAGTCTCATACCCTTTGGATTTCCCATTTTCCTTAAAGAACAGGAAATAATCCTGATCAATCCCAAAGCAAAAATAAAACCAACAGTTTTCACAACTTAAACCTTACCTTTAATTTTCCCCAATCAGGGTCAATTACTGTAAACTCACAAAAAAAACTCTCACTAGAGAAAATAACTCTTAACTTCACATTTCAGTTAAACCCCCAACATGGATCATTTTACTGTCACAATCCTCATCAGAACCTCAAGGTCTCTGATACCTTAACTCTTCTGTAATCCCCAGTATGAGTTAATCACCAATTTGGACCTATCTTTGGATTTCATTAATCCTTAGCAGAAGATAGCCTCCTCTTAGGCTTTGTATAAGGATTTCTTTCTTTGTCTTTTCCTAGCAAAGATAGCCTCCTCTTAGGCTTTTTATAATGATAACTTCTCAGCTGAGTCCCCAAAGTTAGCCTCCTCTTAGGCTTTGTATAATGATTCTTTCTCTAAAGATAGCCTCCTCTTAGGCTTTGTATAATGATAACTCCTCAGCAAAGTAAAAAAACCCTTCTTTAGCCTCAATCTTGGGCTTTGTACATGACACCATATAAATATTTCCCAGAAGAGTGGAGTCAATATTTTCTTTTAGCCTCAATCTTGGGCTTTGTACAAGACAGATAATCTCCAACAGATTAAACCTCTTTAGCCTCAATCTTGGGCTTTGTACAAGACAGATATAACTTTTCCCCAAAGAGTCAAATCTCTTTTAGCCTCCATCTTGGGCTTTGTACAAGATACAAAAAATAAATACTCTCTTGTTGAGTTAATCAGTCTTTTAACCTCCATCTTGGGCTTTGTACAAGATAAAAAAATAAACACTCTCTCGTTGAGTCAGTCTTTTTAGCCTCCTCTTAGGCTTTGTATAATGATTTTCCCCAGTGGAATCCAATCAATCTCTTAGCTTCAACCTTGGGCTTTGACCAAGGCACACATACAAAAACCATTCCCTCAGAGGAAATCAAAATCTCTGCAGGAAGATATATTTTTCTGTATAATCACATCTCAAAAACAGTCAATCAAAACAAAACCCTAATCCCAGATAACTGCAGTAAGTGGCACACTTGTTGATAAAAACATCCAAGTTGTTTGTCCATCATTATCTTGGTTAAAACCTCATCTAATTACTGTAAGTGGCAAGCCTCTAGATACAAACATCCAAGCCCATGTCCCTCTTTTAGCATGAATTCCTAAGGAAAATGGCATTGCTCACACTGAGTTAAAGTTATCTCCTTCAGGACAAATCACCCTGTAAAGGCAATTATGGCATTGTTGGTCTCCATGCATTCCAGTTAAAGTAATTCTCCTTTTCAAACCATACACAAACAACTGTGATTAACAACTGAGATATCTCTCTTTAGAGATGACAAATTCTCTCTCAGTCAAAACCTTTTAGCTTCACATCTTGGGCTTTGAACAAGATACAAAATAAACTTTTAGCTTCACATCTTGGGCTTTGAACAAGATACAAAATAAACTTTTAGCTTCACATCTTGGGCTTTGAACAAGATACAAAAAACCTTTTAGCTTCACATCTTGGGCTTTGAACAAGATACAAATAATCTTTTAGCTTCACATCTTGGGCTTTGAATAAGATACCAAAACATCTGTTTCTTCCTTAGAATAGGAGGAACTACGATAGCTCTGATTTCCCTATACTCCATGTCAGGGAATACGTAGGCATAAGATTGTAAAATCTTAGCGAGCGCACTAAACTAAAAACCTTAGGTCCCTGACCTTACCAAAAACATCGAAAAACCTGAAAATAACAAAAACATTCTCTCGCAAACATCACACAACATCATTTTCCCATTTCACAGATAAACTCAAATCAATACCAAGTATTAAAGCATGATCCTAAAACTATAACCTGTGGATAACCACATATAGGATGGGTAATTGACAACTTCCCATTGTATAACCTGACCCCGGACTCCCCAATCTCTGTCAAGCGTCTGTTCAGTTAAATAGATGCGTGCAAGGTTTGTTTTAGATAACTTTCCCTTTTCCTTCCAGCTTCACGGGATAAATAATTAATCAGAAAGTAGCACCCAATGTTCCTCCCATTGAGGTGAGGAATACCCAAATTCAGCGATAAGGTGGTCGCGTCACCGACAAAAATTGCTCGCTACACACTAAAACTCACTATCTTAGTCTTCCTAAAGCTTCTGACCTACCCGGTCCTTTAGGGAACACAAATCTTCCTAAAGCTTCAGACCTAACCGGTCCTTTAGGAAATCAAACAACTATTTGAAACAAAGGTTTGTTTACAATAATGATGCTTCTACACAAGCTGATAAGTAAACATATTTTTTGCTCAATCTAACTTAGAGTGAATCTATACAGTAAGAACATTCTTCTTCTTTGTATTGCGGTGCTTTACTATTCACTCATAGTTTTCTTCATTTCTTGATTTCTTTCTTCATATGAATAAGTGTTTCTAATATGTCTCTTTTTTACACTAAGTGTTACATTTGTAATCTCATGTTGCGCATGTTCGTTGAATGATCAAGTCTATATATATAGCCAAAAAAAGATCCATTGAAGGGCAGATAAGTAATATCAGAAAAATACAGGCGACTTGAAATAATGTCGTTATGCTGGGATGAAAATCGTACACTGATATTATCCTTTGTACTACCAAATCAGAGTAGTGGAAAAGAACGTGTTTGATCTGTACTGTGTACTATTTTCCCTCGCAAATGTTTCATCTTCTTCTATTCATCAGAGGCTTCTGAGTTGATATGATTGAAGCATGATCAGAAGAATGAATCATTGGGTCTTTAGAGTCTTGAGTCTTTAGAGTCTTCAGAACTTGTTCAGCAGAACCTTGTCTTCAGAGTCTTCAACACTCCTTCTTCAGAACCCTTGATTATCAGAAACATAAGTCTTTAGAGTCTTCAGAACTTGTTCAGCAGAACCTTGTATTCAGAGTCTTCTGAACTTAGTTCTTCAGAAGATAAGTATCAGAGTTAAATTCAGATCCAGAATCCAAGAGAACATTGCAGCAGCAACATAGTGTCTTCTTAGAGTCTTTCTGGCGCATAGTGGATCAGAAGCAATCTTGTTTCTTTACGTAGAAGCGATCATTTAGAATTTCAGAGTGACATAGCACATGATCTTTAATGGAGTCAGAACCTGTTTGTCAAAACCATCAGAATAACAAACGTTAGAGTATCAAAATTGTTCTCACACAAATACTCCATTGTTATCATCAAAACATATAGATAAGATGCAGGACCAAATCTTGTTCTTACAATCTCCCCTTTTTTGATGATGACAAAACCATGTATTTTGATAGAACAATTTATACAGGGTAATCACCATAACCGACAAATTCAGAGTTTAAGCTCTCAGCTCCCCTTGAATCTGTTAATCTCAAAATTTCATTTATGCTTGTTCAGAGTCTCCCCCTGATCCCAAGACTCACAAAATAAAATTTGAGTTCTTCATAACATAACAATAGAGAAGGAATACTTCCCTACAATAACTCATTAGAGTCTGACTAGAACACTAGGTCTTCATCTCGAAATCTGGTTACTATCATAACTTTGAAAAAAAAAAATCAAAACTTGATTTTGAGTCTGATTGGATGATGCCGCGCATCTCGTATCAGAACTTCTTATCAGATCTTGATAAAGAATCACAGCTTCTTAAGTATCAGAGTTTGATTGGAAATGACTTTTCTTTTGTCAATCTTTTCTTAGATTCACCAATCTTATCAAATTCAGAGCCTTATTGATTTTATCAGAATATCATCCGTTATAGAGCGTATCTTCTAAAGAGTATCTTTGAATCAGAGAATTGACTTGACTTATTTTCAAGGAGATTTCTGCTTCTAACGCTTTGAGTCTGAATTTCATACTTTCAGAAAGTTTGCAACTTCTGAACACTATGATATCAAACAAGATTTCTTAACTTTTAGAAAGTTCACAACTTCTGAACAGTATTGGAACATCTATTTGAATAAACATATATTCTCGAAGTGTACAACTTCTTAACCATGAATGATCAGAGTTGAAATTATCCATAAGATTTTTAATCTTCAGAGAGTAGGATCTTTATATTCAAACTGCCTAGAATGCTAAGTGAACTTTTTCTAAGTTCCTTTGAAACATCAAACAAACGGTTAGTTGCAAAAGCATTATGTAATGTTTGAGTTCAAGATTCAGAGAATGAGTATTATCAAAATCATTTTACTTTATCCCCCTTTTTGTCATAATAAAAAAGATAAAATTTCATTAATATCAAAAGATTCAGAAGATCAAGACAAAACAGAATCCTAAGGTTCATAGCCAAAAGGAAAAAGAAACAACCTAAGTGCCTAGGGTCCAGAGGATGAAGGGTTTGTAGACATTTTGTTCAGAATTTGTTGAAGCATATCCTGAAGAGAATTGTTGAGAACATTTTGTTCAGCAATGCTTTCTTTGAAAATTTTCTGCTCTTCTTTCATTTCCTGATGATCTGCCTTGATTTCTTCAATTGGACGTTCCAAATGCACAAGAACGGGTTCAGAAGAGGAAACAACTAGAGCGGCTTGCCTAGGTTTCTCTGCATCTTCAGTTTCTTGCGCCAACCTGACAGCTTCAACATTTTTAGCTTCTTCTTCTGCTAGAAGCCTTGCTGCTACAACAACTTTTTCTTCAGCTTCTTTTTACTTTGCAGTAAGAAGCTTGAATTGCCTTATCCTTTCTTTCTCTTCTTCTTTATCCTTCACCAGTTGAACTGAAGCCACTTTGGAAGCTTCTGAGAAATTTGAGATCCTCTCAAACTCAGAGTCTAACCATTTCTGAAACTCTTCCCAAGAACACTCAAGCTCCAGATGCTTGGTGCTTGTGCTAGCTTCTGCTCTTAATTTAGCTACCCTTTTTAAGGCATTGTTACAAAACAAATTAATGCATTCATCAAGGGTTTTGGGAAGGGGATTTTCATAGATAACCCAGGCACGATTAGGTTCAGCCGAAATTATTTCAGAAGGTATTGATTCAGATGAAGTGATTTCAGGTGGAAGTATTTTATAAGTTGGTTGAGAAGTGGTTATTTTCTCAAGAAGATCTGAGACTGTATAAAGTTCAGAGGTGACAATTTTAAAAGTACCAAAAATTGTTTCTTCAGAGAGGTTGGGGGAATGAGGATCAGAGTGTTGGGACGCAGACTCAACAGTGTTTGTTCTAGGTTGATTAAAAGCAAAATGTAATAGATCTTGAGAGAGTGATGAAACAGGTGCATTGAGTTGAGGAAGTGAGGAAGTTATTGATAAGGTGAAGGTATGAATGCTTTCAGATGAATTAGGTGTGGTGATTGATGGGAAGGGAGTTGGTGGAATAGTGGTGTCAGATATAGTGGTTGTTGGGGCTGGAACCAAAAATGAAGGTGGTTTAAAAATGACTTGAGAAGTGGGAGTGGGAATATGAAGAATGTTTGGATCAGAAGTGGTTTGTGTTGAAGATGAAGCATTAATTAGCTTAGTAACAACTATATGATTAGACTTACTAGATTTTTCAGAGTAAGAAGCCAGAGCTGGATTCTTGGAAGTTCCAGACTTGTCATCCTTCTTACTTCTCTTAGGCTCAGAGGCCTCTTCAGCTTGCTTCCTTTTGCCTTTGGTGGGATCAGCAAGATGTGGTGCAAGAGCAAGGTCTTCATATCTGAACCCAGACATGTCATGTCCTTCTTCCATCATCATAGCAACAAAAGTAGTGATTACTTCAGGACTGTCTCCTTTGTGAAAGAGTGGGTAGTCATCCACCGGAATCCTGTGATTAATCACATAATCATGGGATACAGAATGAGGTTTCACACGTACTTCCTTAATCAATCCCATATTCCTAAGTTTAGTGGCATTGAAGGATTCTCCAATGCTTGGTGTCAAATCTTCTGTATACCTGGCTTCTTCAGCTAGAAATTTCACCAGACCACTTTCAATGAAAATATCAGAGAGCAATCTTCCAAACAAAATGTAATTGGGACAGTCTTATCTGGAGAAGCTGTTGTCCTGGTCTTGCTCACCATATCCCATAAATAGTAAAATAGAATGAAGGCCAGACACATCTTCTGATTTGTAAGCAGATAGTACAACATATATTTCTGATTTGCATTGAAGTAGTAAGAGGAACTCGTTGAAGGTCTTGGATTGATGCAACTAAGAACAATCTTGTGCCAAATTCTCAGATTATCATGTAAATCTTTACCCTTATACTTCAATTTCTCAGGAGATTAAGTAGAGAAGATAGCTTTGTCAATGGTTTCTTTCACAAACTTGGAGTTTCCTTTCATTCCATAAATTCGCTTGTGTTCCAAGAATTTCATCCCCAGAAGATCAGAGATTGATTTCTCAGTAATGACTATCTTCTTTCCCAAAACATGAGAAACTACATGAAGACGGTCACAGTCTTCTTGTCTCCAGAAGTCTTTCACAAGTGCCTCAAAAATGGGACCTTTAAGCCTTTGAAAATAGTGATTCCAACCTTGAAAGTTTAGTTGAACAGAGAGATTATGTCCATTCACGGCAAGATTTTCAAAATCAACATCTAGTTCTTTAAGAACAATCATATTTTCTGCATCAATAATACATTTAACTGAAGCAGCCCTTTGAGTGATATGATGTTCATCAATCACAGGAAGTGACGATAAAGTTGAAGTAACAGTTGCAGTGGTTGCTGAAATTGTAGACAGAGAGACTGATGAAGATGATACTCCAGTGGAGGGATTCAAGGATTTTTCCATTTTAGCAGCGAAACAAACGACTTCTTGTTGAGAGGTAGTCATCATGATGATTGTTGAGGTAGAGAAGATGAAAATGGGTTTGTTTTTGAAAATGAAGAAAGCACAAAGAGCGGTTTGGAGAAAAAGAGGGTTAGGGTTTCTAAAGTGGAAAAGAGACTGAAGTAGTGTGAGTGGGTATATAACTTGTGAGTGGAGTGAAGATGTGTAGACGTGAAAAATTAGACATGATAATGGGGGTTAATAAATGAACGTTATCATGATTTAACCAATTCCAAGAAAAGTACTGCTCATTGTGTACGCTAAGTGACACATTTTTTATATCCTCAAAGTTTGGAAAACCAAAAGGTTTCCATCTGATCAGAGATACTTCTGACAAAGCTTCTTTTGATGACTAAGGTTAAAAATAAATGCTTCTTAATTTAAGTGAAAATCTGATTTCTTTTGACTCTGACTAAACACATCTAATTCTGATGAAATCTTACTCTGGACAGTAGTCCATTTTCAGATACTTCAGAATAAATAGAAATCTATCTTCAGCCAAGGGTTTTGTAAAAATATCAGCCCACTGATGGTCTGTATCTATAAATTTTAAACATAAGATTCCCTTCTGAACATAGTCTCTAATAAAATGATGTTTAATTTCTATGTGCTTAGCCCTAGAATGTAAGATTGGATTCTTACTTAAGCAGATAGCAGTAGTATTATCACAAAAGATATGAATGTTACTCTCATGTATCTGATAATCTTCTAGCTGATTCTTCATCCACAACATCTGCGTACTGCATAGAGACGCGGATATGTACTCTGCTTCTGCTGTTGAGAGAGCAGTTGTTAATTGCCTCTTACTTGACCATGAGATCAGATTCTTCCCTAGAAACTGACAGTTTCCAGAGGTGCTTTTTCTTTCCAATCTGTCTCCTGCGTAATCTGCACCACAATAACCAGAAAGAGAGTACTCTGATGTTTTCTCATACATCAAGCTAAGGTTAGTAGTTCCTTTCAGATACCTTAGAGTTCTTTTAATAGCAGTTAAATAAGATTCTCTAGGATCTGATTGAAATCTAGCACACAAATGACCACTGAGAAGAATATCAGGTCTAGAAGCAGTTAAGTACAGAAGAGAGCATATCATACCACGATAGAGCTTCTGACAAACCTTTCCACTTACTTCTTACTTTTCCAGAATACATGTTGGATGCATTGGAGTCTTAGCTGGTTTACAATCCATCATGTTGAATTTCTTCAGAAGTTCTTTGGTGTACTTACTTTGATGAATGTAAGTAGCCTCTGATTTATGGTCAATTTGAATTCCCAGAAATAACTTCAATTTTCCCATCAGACTCATCTCGAATTCTACCTGCATTAGCTTAGAAAACTCTTCACAAAGAGAGGGATTAGCAGAACCAAAAATGATATCATCAACATAAATCTGAACTATAAGCATATCATTTTGAACATTTTACAGAAGAGGGTGGTGTCAACCTTGCCTCTGGTGAAGTTATTTTCTAAAAGAAAATTACTCAATCTGTCATACCAAGCTCTGGGAGCTTGTTTCAGACCATAGAGAGATTTTTTTAAGTTTAAAAACAAAATCTGACTTCTCATAATTTTCAAATCCAGGGGGTTGTTTGACATAAACTTCTTCTGAAATATAACCATTCAAGAATGCACTCTTAACATCCATCTAATATAAGATGATGTTATGATTTACAGAAAAGGAAATTAATAGACGTATAACTTCTAACCTGGCGACTGGATCAAAGGTTTCTGTATAGTCTATTCCTTCTTGTTGACTATAACCTTGTGCAACCAGTCGTGCCTTGTTTCTCACAACCTCACCCTTCTCATTGAGCTTATTTCTAAATACCCATTTAGTTCCAATAATGTGGACACCTTTAGGCTTCTGAACAAGATCCCAAACATCGTTCTTTGAAAACTGGTTAAGTTCTTGTTTCATCGCCATAATCCAGTCTTTGTCCAGTAGAGCTTCATCAACAGATGTTGGCTCGATCAAGGACACCAAACCCAGAAGTGTTTCTTCAAAAGGGTTTGAAGGCTGATCTGGTTCTCATAGGAGCATCCTTATTTCCCAAAATCAATTCTTCAGGGTGTAAAGTTGCAACTCTGTTTTTCTTTTGTTGTAGAGGATCAGTGGGAGAAACAACAATATCAGAAGTAGGAGCTTCTGAATCTTTGATTTCTTCTGCCTTTTTCTGATCTCCAAATCTGTTCGTCATCAAAGTTTGTTTCTTCATAGTGTTAGTTCATCTTCTGATGTGGTTTCGCTTATGATGGTCTTTGCCATGAGTGCCACATTGGCATGTTCTTCATCAAAATCTTCTTCATCTGACTCTGAATTATCCCATGTTGCCATAAGACCCTTTTTAGCTTTGAAAACCTTAGGCTTTCCATATTTCTTGAGCTTTGGACATTCATAACAAGTAACTTCTTTTTCAGAAGCTTTCCTTTGACCAGATGTAGACTCAGATCTACCTTTTCTTCTTGGCCCTCTGAACTTGCTCTTTCTGTGTTTCCGCAGCTGGTCTATCTTTCTTGATATGAGAGATAGTTCATCTTCGTCTGAATCTTCTTCAGATTCTTCTGAGTTCTCCTCTGCTTGGTAAGCCTTTGTCTTTTTAGACTTAGACTTCAAAGCAATAGACTTACCTCTTCTCTGAGGTTCATCTTCTTGAAGTTCTATCTCATGACTTCTTAAAGAACTAATTAGTTCCTTTAGTGTTGTTTAGATCCTTTGCCATTTTCAAAATAGTTACCATTTGTCTCCATTTTACAGGCAGACTTATGATAATCTTTTTGACATGATCAGCAGTAGAATAACCTTTGTCCAGAACTCTAAGTCCTGCGACTAGCATTTGAAACCTTGAAAACACAGTCTCAACTGTTTCATCATCCTCCATTTTGAATGCCTCATATTTCTGAATTAAGGAAAGCACCTTTGTCTCCTTAACTTGAGCATTTCCTTCATGAGTCATTCTTAGAGAATAAAAAATGGATTTGGCAGTTTCTCTATTTGTTATCTTTTCATACTCAGTATAAGAGACAACATTTAGCAATATGGTTCTTTCCTTGTGATGATTCTTGTAATCTTTCTTTTGTTGGTTGGTCATAGCGCTTCTAGACACTTTAACACCTGTATCATCAACTGGGTGAGTGTAGCCATCGACTACAAGATCCCAAAGATCTACATCATAACCAAGGAAGAAACTTTCAATTCTATCTTTCCAGTAGTCAAACTTTTCACCATCAAAGACTGGTGGTTTGGCACTGTAATGATCTTTCTCTTCAGTAGTGGTATTAACAGGAGCTACCATGATATCTCACATAAATACTGGATCGATACTGAACACTGTTAAGTGCTGATAAAACATTTATCACAATCAGAACCGGAGCTCTGATACCAATTGATGGTGTGAGAAAAACACAAGAAATGGGGGGTTTGAATTGGGTTTTCCAAAATGAAAGCTTTTTTTGAAACTTAAACAAAGATCACAAATATACTATCAATAGAGAAAGACACACGATATATCCTGGTTCACTTGAAAACTATCAAGTTAATCCAGTCCACCCACCATGGTGATTTTGCCTCTCTCATGCGATGTCTTAATCCACTATAACCAAACTGATTACAACTACACTAGCAACCGCTGGTGACTACCAATTTCCTCAAGAATTCTGACCTAACCGGTCTCTCAAGGAAATCAAACAACCGTTTGAAAATACAATGCACAAGCCAACTGCAAGTGAATAACACCACTAAAACTAATTGTCTTAGTCTTCCTAAAGCTTCTGACCTACCCGGTCCTTTAGGGAACACAAATCTTCCTAAAGCTTCAGACCTAACCGGTCCTTTAGGAAATCAAACAATTGTTTGATACAAAGGTTTGTTTACAATAATGATGCTTCTACACAAGCTGATAAGTAAACATATTTTTAGCTCAATCTAACTTAGAGCGAATCTATACAATAAGAACATTCTTCTTCTTTGTATTGTGGCGCTTTACTGTTCACTCATAGTTTTCTTCATTTCTTGATTTCTTTCTTCATATGAATCAGTGTTTCTAATATGTCTCTTTTTCACACTGAGTGTTACATTTATAATCTCATGTCGCGCATGTTTGTTGAATGATCAAGTCTATATATATAGCCAGAAAAAGATCCGTTGAAAGGCAAATCAGTAATATCAGAAAAGTACTGGCGACTTGAAATAATGCCGTTATGCTTGGATGAAAATCGTACACTGAAATTATCCTTTGTACCACCAAATCAGAGTAGTGGAAAAGAATGTGTTTGATCTGTACTGTGTACTATTTTCCCTCGCAAATGTTTCATCTACTTCTATTCATCAGAGGCTTCTGAGTTGATATGATTAAAGCATGATCAGAAGAATGAATCATTGGGTCTTCAGAGTCTTCAGAACTTGTTCAGCAGAACCTTGTCTTTAGAGTCTTCAGTACTCCTTCTTCAGAACCCTTGATTATCAAAAACATAAGTCTTCAGAACTTGTTTAGCAGAGCCTTGTCTTCAGAGTCTTCAGAACTTAGTTCTTCAGAAGATAAGTATCAGAGTTAAATTCAGATCCAGAATTCAAGAGAACATTGCAGCAGCAACATAGTGTCTTCTTAGAGTCTTTCTGACGCACAATGGATCAGAAGCAATCTTGTTTCTTTACGTAGAAGCGATCATTTAGAATTTCAAAGTGACGTAGCACATGATCTTTAACGGAGTCAGATCCTGTTTGTAAAAACCATCAGAATAACAAACGTTAGAGTATCAAAATTGTTTTCACACAAATACTCCATTGTTATCATCAAAACATAGAGATAAGATGCAGAACCAAATCTTGTTCTTACACCGTGGACAAGACTTGTTTGGCAAAGATGTCTCCGACCTCTGTTTGGTCCCTAATGTAAAGATACCGCACAAATTCAAGGTGCATGACTTTGAAAAATATAAAGGCAACTCTTTCCCTCAAAGTCATTTGGTAATGTACGCTCGGAAAATGTCTACCCAGACAGAAAATAAACAGCTACTAATCCATTACTTCCAAGATAGTTTAACCTGTGTCGCACTCAAATGGTACATGGGTTTAAACCGCACCAAGATTAGAACTTTCAGAGATCTCAGGGAAGCCTTCATTCAGCAGTATAAATACAATTTGGACATGGCGCCAGATAGGGACAAGCTCAGAGCAATTCACAAAAAGATAAAGAAACCTTCAAGGAGTATGCTCAGAGATGGCGTGAAATCGCCTCCCAGATCTACCCTCCTCTCGAAGAAAAGGAAATGACAAAGATCTTCCTGAAAATGTTAAGCTCGTTTTATTATGACCGAATGGTCGCCAGTGCGCCCAGTGGCTTCACTGAAATGGTGAACGTAGGAATACGCCTTGAAGAAGCAGTTCGAGAAGGACAATTAGTCAAATATGCAGAGCCATCTAGCAGTACTAAAGGATACGATAGTGCTTTCCAAAAGAATAAAGAGCAAGATATCAGTAATATCTGTTTGGGAAAACAAAGGCGAAGGTATCAACCGATAGCAGCAGTAACTCCCGCTATCAACCCAACGCTAGCTCCGACATATCAACCTCAGGTTGCTCAGAAACAATCAAATCAATAACAATATCAGCAAAGGCAGCAACAGCCTCTTCAGCAAGCTAGCCCGCAGTACAATAACAAAAATTGTACTACACGACCATCAGGGTTTAATCTTATACCAATGTTATACGCATAATTATTTCCACTTCTGTTGGCCAAAGGGCACGTCCAGACTAGGACGCCTCTTACAGTGCCAGAAAATCCACCTTTCTGGTTCAAAGAAGATCAAACTTTCCCTTACCATCAAGGAGGATCAAGATATAACATTGAGAACTGTCTCAGTTTCAAATCTTATGTACAAAAGCTCGTCAAAAACGGGATTTTATCTTTCAAAGATACTAATCCAAATGCTCAGACAACCCGTTGCCACAACACGAGAAGACTGCAGTGAATTTAATAGAAGAAGAACCTGACAGCAGTTATCTAATTCACAATGTACTCTTACTGGGAACAAATATGGTGAAAATGCATTGCAGACAGAGCGGGTACGACCATGTACAATCTCACAAATATCATCAGTGTGATATCTGTTCCAAGAATAATCAACGATGTGCCATGGTACAAGCAGCTCTTCAAGAGCAAATGGATCTGGGTAGGATTCAGGATCACAGGATTTGTGAAGTAAACATCGCCCACGCACATCCAAACATTGTTCAAAACCATGATATTTATGCAATGAATGTCCATCTAGTGGCAATGCATTCAAGACAAAGTCAGTATTACAAATTTCCACGACACGATTACAATGCTTGCCCGATCTACTTAAAGGACAATCAGGGATGCTCTTTTATACAAGAGGCCCTCCAACGTCAAATGGATCTCGGATGGACCCGAGAATACCATAAAAGGAATGATCATCAGGTTAACATGGTTCAGATCTTTGACATCCGCTTGATGAATACCAATCTAGTGTAATTACATGCCAAGCAGGTCAGACTTGGTTTTTTGGCCTCGCACAATTATCAAGATTGTGAAGAATGCTACAAAAATGACTAAAGTTGTGCGCTTGTATAAAGAACTCTTAAACATATGTTGGACCACTGGTGGCTTCCAATCTACCAGGATGAAGACACGCAACAAGTTAGCCTAACTGATGGAAATCCCGATAGACATCAAAGTTGTGATATCCGCTTACTAGAAACAGATCTGGTAAGGATGCACTACATACAAAGTGGGTACGGTCAGGTACCACCTCACAATTATGAACTCTATGGAATATGCTCGGAAAATAACCAAGGAGGCTATCTCGTTGTCGCTCCCGGGATTTTCATCCTAGTACAAACGCGAAAGTGGCACCAAAACAGAGTCGCCAGTAATGTGTATTTATCCCAAGAGAGGGAAAGGAAACATCGTATAAACCTGAGAGAAAGGAAAGAACATGGTCTTGCGACCAAGAGAAAGGGTAAGGGAGTCGGTTACGCGAGAGGAAGGTATTAGCACCCCCTCACGTCCATCGTACCCGATGGGATCCACGCTTGCTTGTTTCAATCAAAGGGTGATAGAAAAGGATACTGGAAAAGGAACTGAAAGAAAGAAATGAGAAAGAAAAACAAATGTAGGGAAAATAAAAGAAGTGCTCGCATGGGCCCTACCCCACTGCCTACGTATCTCATCGGGAACATGAGAATCAGAGCGACGTAGTTCCCCTCACCTAAGGGAAAGTTGTTTGTGTTTTTTAGTGGAATACGTCAACGTTCGCGTTCTGGCAGTTCGGTGTTGCGGCTCGCTGTAGGGAGACTTAGGCGTTACCTGTTTGCGGTAGAACGAAAATGACGCATCCTTAAGGAATGATTGAAGGAGATGAGGAAAGAATTCCCGAAGGAAAGACGTTATTGTTTGTTTTTGTCTTTTAGGAGTTTTTCATTTGTTTGCATATGATAGTGTATCCAAATCTTAGCCATTGGAATGTGTACCTTCTCACATTCCAAGATGCAACGAGTAAGAAAGCACATTAAGAGTGAAGAAGACCCCCACACTTAGTTCCAATTGTCAAGGTTCAAACACACTAGCATACTTGTATTTGTTAAGTGTTTTTGTTGATTATGAAATGAAGAAGTGTTTTTTATTATTTGTATCTTCAACAAATATTGCATTTAAGTCCCTCATACAAGATCAAATGTATAACAGATTGACCCAAGATGGGCTATATGCTACACATTCTAAGATTATAAGAGAAGACCCCTTGTAATCTTTTCTTTATATGAAAGGCCTAAATGCAATAAATGCCTACCTTTATTAAGTATTTTGCATTTTTCTTTGAGATGAGAAGATGAAAGACTCAAGAGCGGACCAAAGGTAAAAATCTATGTGAACTAAGACTCAATCCTAATTGATTATTTAAGGGAGTGATCCTAAAGGTTTGTGAGGTATAAGAACACTATCCTAAAAAAGGGAGAAGAACATAAGAAGCAACTTACTTCTAAGATGGAAGTTAAGTTGATCTTAAAGAGGGATGAAGAAAAATTAAGTAAGCAGAGAAACAATTAATCAGGAATTAACCAGAAATGAGCAATGAAAATTAAGGTCAACAATTAATCAACAATAGCCAAATTAGAATTAGAATACTAAGTAAAAACAAGATTAAATTCTAAAAAGAAAAGTTTATCTAAGATTAGAAACTAATTCTAAAATTAATTCTAAAGAAAGTTAATCCTAAAATCAATTCTAGAATTAAAACTAATATTAATCCTAAAGAAAATTCTAATTTCTAATTAAAGTCTAGTTATAAACTAATCTAATTAAAGTTCTAAATTCTAACTAAAATCTAATTAAACCAAGATTAGTTTTAACCCAAAATTAGAACCTAAACTAATTAAACTCTAAACTAATTAAAAGAAGATTAAAAGTTTAATTATCTAAAACAATTAACAAAACCAAATAAAAAAAAAATAAAAACTAAAACTAAACAAGGGTGCAGCAGCAGATTTGGGAAGGTGGAGAGTAGTCCAGGCGCATGGGCTTTGTCATTCTAGGCCAAGGAGTTTGCTATGTAGCCAAGGGGGTGTGAGAAGAGAAACAAAAGGCGTGGATATGAAAAGGAATGCGGGCCTCTGGAACCCGGCCCACATGTGAAACGGGAATGGTCTTCAAAGTAAGGAACCCTAGGTTCTCCACAATCAAACTCACACTCCATCAGCTTCTTTGCGCCGTTCCTCCACCACCACAACAGCCTCGTTCTTTGACCGGAAAACAAATCTTCGCCGCGCCGTTCTCAAACCTTCATCATTCGTTACTTCTGCGTTTTCATCAATTTCCTCCGCTCCTCACTTCCCTCTTCGTTCAACTCCTCACCTTTCTCTTGTCACTTCCCTCCGTAAATGCTCTCTTTCTTCTTTCCAAACTAGCCTCCGGCCGCCGTTCACGATGAACCTTCCACGAATCCCTCAAACCGGCTTCGCCTTCTTCTTTCTTAACTACATCCTCCTCCGATTCAACGCTGTCTCAACTTCCTCCGCCTCATCAACGTCACCGCCATCATAAACACGGAGAGAACCGTGATGCTCTCTCTCTCACACAACAACAACGATTTACTCCACCGTCAACACGCAAAATTTCGACGTCGCGACCTCCCTCTTCTACGTTCACAACATCATCGTCTTCCTTCCAAATCGTCGGCGAAGGAAACTCACAAACCTCATTGACGGAAGCCTCGACAAGAATTAAATCAATTAACAACAAAATGAACGTCGCAAAACTACTCGGTGCGATCGATCAACTCGTTACACAACACCAAGCAAATGAAGAAGTTCAAAGCTACTTACCTACCGGAGCAGTTCCGGTGACTCTTCACATCAGCGAAGGAAGTTATTAAGAAATCCAGAGATCTTCCGCTTCTTGCTCAGGTACGATCGACTTTTCTCGATTCCGTTATTCCTCTTCGATTCTTCAATCTTCTTCTTCTTCTGCTTGATTATACCGTTTCATCGTTATTGCGTGTTAACGTTTCTACTCCTTCTTTCTTCTTCTCGCTTCTGAGACAACTTCTTGTTGTTGTCGTTGTTGAGATCACAGATCGTTGAATTTACTTTGAATCGCTTCTGCAACTTTGAATTGTTGTTGATATTGTTGTTTTGGATTACAGGTTTGGAAGAGGATGAAGGTTAGAGTGTGATGTTGATTCTCTGCACGTTATTGAATGGAAGAGAACGAGTGATGGAAAAACTTGCAGAGCTAATGGAAAATGGAAGAAGGGAATTGAGAAATGGTGCGGAATCCAGAAGAGACTGAAGAATGAAGGTAGTGCCGGTTTTATAGAGAATTCAGAGAGGGTAAAATAGTATTTACAGGTGAATTCGGTTATAATTTGTTAGAGTGTTGGTTAGTTCTGTTAGAGTCAGTTATGCAAAACTGTTCTGGAATTTTGTTGATAGGTTCCTTTTTGTTAGAGACCTCTTGGGTGATTTTTGTTCTCCGTAAAAAAATGAAAAGAAAATCTGTTATATCTTTCTCTGCTGTGAATCTGGTTACAATTTCTGCTATCAAACCTTTTTTATGAGCCTAATTTTCCAAGATCCAAGATAGCAGCAAGCAATCCCTATCGCAGTGCTCCATCAGCAGTTGAAAATGCAACATGCTCAATGCCATTATCTTTCAAAAATTTAGAACCCAGATAAGTGAATCCAGTTGCCACTCGCATAAGCTCTTCTTCTGTCTATTAAGGCATTTCTTTGCTAGTTCCTCTAGTGGATTTGCGTTTTCAAACATTCTATGCTGCAGAATTGCGATCGATAAACGGCAATCACCATAATCCAATGCCACGTGGACCTTCACTACCCTGGCCAAACTCACTATACCAATGTATACTCTCTGAGCTCGGAAATGGTTTGGATGTGGTTTAAAATGTGGTTTAGTGGACTTGGAATTTTAATGGATGTGAAATGGACTTCTTGAATTAAATTGAATAAATTGGATATAAAGAAAAATGGATTAAGAAAAGGTTATGAAAAAAAAATGGATTAATGGATATTTATAAAATGAATCAAAATGGATTTAAATTCTAAACAAAATGGACATGGAGTTGGTTTATGGATATAGACAATTGGCTTAGATAAAAGGAATGGTTTAAAATGGATAGTGATTATATTTAAAAATGTGGACATTAGATTGGTTTGAAATATGGTCAAAAGAAACAAAATGGGTTTAGGTTGGATATTGAATTGGAATGGATATAGACCAAAAAAATGGTTTTGGATATTAATGAAAAATGTTATTAAACGAATATGGGACTCGAATTCCAAGCAAGTCATATGATCACATCTCAACACATTCAATCCACATCAAGCTTCAGATCCAATACAAACTCGTGTCCCTAATGGCTCCCCATCTTCAATCAATAAACTCAGTCGAATTGAACACATGTACTGCTAACCAATGATTCTCAGTTGACGACTATCCACAAATTCAACCCTGAATGAGGAACCTTGATTCACCTTGCATGCACAGTGATGAGGAAATGTCCTGAACAGAGAAAGAACCAAACCCTGATTCACACCCAATAAAACCTGACCCGGCGCCTCTGATGACTCCTCTAAAATAAGAAACCCCCTCTTGATGTACACTGATAATTTTCTGAATACGGAAAACTCAAACCAAAGGAAAATTCCTTGATCACATGTCTTAGGAACCCAATGCAATGCTATGATTATGAGTTATGACCTAAAAATGCAGATGAACATGAAGCAAAAGCCAGAAAAAGGTAGGGAAAATTTTGGGGTGCTACAGCTGCCCCTATTCAATCGACTTGGACCTGAAGGGATGATAGCAACTGCTTTCAGACATTCAAGGTACAAGGTGATTGAATACAAAAAGAACCGCAAAATTTGCTAACTGCGAGGAGAAACAATAAAACTATAGCCCGGTCGCACTTTACAAAGGAATCTGACGAAAAGACAACATACCCAGCAAACCACATCGTCAAAGGGGTTTGACGGGAAGAAAAATGGAACCCGACTGAAAGGACACATCGTCATAGGGATGACGACAAGAAGACTCAACTGAAGGAACACATTGTCATAGGGATGATGGAAAGAAAACTCAACCAAACGAAGCACATTGTCATAGGGATGACAGAAAGACGACTGAAGGAAATACATTGTCATAGGGATGACAGAAAGAAAATGAACCCCAAGAAACACCTCGTCAAAGGGTTGACTGGAAGAAAAACCTGACTGAAGATAACCCACTGTCATAGGGATAACAGGGAGAAAATTCCACCGTAGGGACACATTGTCATGGGGATGCCAGAAAGACCCAACTTAAGGAACACATCGTCATAGGGATGACGGAAATAAAATTCCACCGTAGGAGACACATCGTCATGGGGATGACGGAAAGAGAGCTTGACTGAGAGAGACACATCGTCATAGGGATGACGGAAAGAGAACTTCACCGTAGGAACACATCGTCATAGGAATGACGGAAATAAAATTCCACCGTAGGAGACACATCGTCATGGGGATGACGGAAAGAGAACTTGACCGAGAGAGACACATCGTCATAGGGATGATGGAAAGAGAACTTCACCGTAGGAACACATCGTCATAGGGATGACGGAAAGAGAACTGAAAACATCCGAAGGTACGAAACCTGAGCTCGGAACACATCGTCAAAGGGTTGACGGGAAGAAACTGAAAACATCCGAAGGTACGAAACCTGAGCTCGGAACACATCGTCAAAGGGTTGACGGGAAGAGGACTCGACCAAAGGAGACACATTGCCATAGAGATGACAGAAAGAATACCTGACTTAGGGATCACATTGCCATAGGGATGACAGAAAGAAAACCATACGCAGAAACACATCATCAAAGGTGTTTGATGGAAAGGAAACCTGACCGAAATGTCGTCATCAAGGGGTTGATGGACAATGACTGGTCGAGGGTAAAATCGACATATGATCTACGACCCAAAAGAAAGGTAATCGGCCGGGTTGATTGTAATGTCTGCTGGGGATATGTCACCGTCTTGATTGGAAATTGATTCGGGCTTTCGCGCAAGATACCAAATCTGGCTTATGCTTCGCATGCATATGTTTGAATTTTCTTTCTATGGCGTAATGCTCCACATCAAATGGAAATGCTACGCGATTTGAGGATGCAATGATAACTATATGCAAAAATGCTGACGCATTCTCGGGCTACCGGGAAAAGAAGAATGTGTCAAGTGTAATTGAACTTTGCTGGCAGGAATAGGTGAAACCTGATGGTGATTGTTTTTTCCAAAGGCGAAATATTTCTGGGTACCAATGGGGATTGGATTTTGAATGCAGTGCCAATAGGGATTGGACTTTTGGTTTAAAGGGAACGCCAAGAGGGATAGCATTTCAAGTTTTTGAAAGATGCCAGCAAAGTGGGCTATGGAAGGAGGCCAAGCACGGTTGGGCTATAGATTTGCTGTTTGGTTTTACGAGGCTTCATGCAATGCCATGCTAATAATATGCGATGATGACTATGCAATGATGCTCATAATATGCAACAGGACCGCTCCAGTAAAATAAATGCTGAAGAGACGAGGCCAACTCCGCTGGGGATAACAAACTGAATCGCTTTCAGAGTCATAACTGCTCGAAATCCCGACTAAACCTCCACTCTGCAGGGACCTACTGGAATATGACTAACAAATGTCCGCTGGAGGAACATCCCAATAATCTGCTGGAGAAAAGTGCCAATGACAATCGACCTTTGAATTGCTGGGGAAAGCTAACCACCACCCAAAAATATGCTTGAGGGATAATGGTTGATGATATCAGCTCTGCTAGGTAACAAGATCAGACTTGGTCCTCTGTTTGATGCTACCTTCTACCCTTACTCTGTTGGGGAGACAGAAACAACTTTGTCACAGACTGGGGAAGCACAGACCCAACACTCTTATCCTGACGGAAGCAACTTTGCCGCAGACTGGGGAAGCACAGACCCAACACTTTTATCATGTACCGACATATGAACTTTTGTTGACAATCAATGAACTTCACCAACTTAACTAGGGGAGAGCGAAATTCTGACATCTTGCTGGGGAGTATAATCTTCATAATGCTCTGCCACGAGTGATGAAACTCTAGCTATCTCTGCTAGGGAGAGAGACTCTACTGGGGTCATCTCGTGTTAACTATCAACCTAAACCCTGCAGATGTGATATGACATTAAGAAGGTGCCCTGATGCAGCATAACCTATAAATGAACATGTCTTTAAGATCCGGCATATCTTCTTGCGCTCTTAGAGTGACCTGCCCCAGCCTTGAAATGATTGGTGCCCCTGTCTGGCTGATCTGTGAAGGAGTACCTTTAACTGACCTTTGAGAGATTTGTTGAATCTCGACTTAATTGCCCTAGATTGTCGACATAATTGCCCCAGATTAACTAAATCTTGGAATGGATCGCCCATTTGATATGACTTGCCCCTGCTCAACGGAGTACTTAGGCACTTTGCCTCTTATCATGATCAATCTTTCCATTGCAGAAACTTTCCTGACATCAAGCACTTACTCGCAAGTAAAACTATTTGTTTGAAAAGATAATTTTGATGCAATGCATATAAAAATTTTGAAATCCAAGTTTGTTCACTGGAAAAATATTATGACGTGTAGTGAACGAATCACTTATTAGAAGGTCACATCGATACCAACATGAATGGTAAGAAAGTCCTTTTGGGAGTCAGAACTGACGCGATTTTAACCGAAGTATGCTTTCAAAACAACCCTGCTTCAATTAGGTCTTTTGAGGGTTGTAACATGGCCTGGTTGGCGGTTTAAGAAAGAAAGGATATAAGGCTCAACATTTTGTTTTAACCCACCCATTCTCCTTGATGTTCTCCAGTCCTACGTTCAGTTAACTCGACACATGCGTTCACCTTTCAACAAGGTTAATGAATGGTAGGAGAATGGTTAAGGGACCCACACGGTTTTCGGAGTGACAGTCACCCCTTTTTGTCTTCGGTGTCTGTAGTCACACGACTTGTTCTTTGCTCGAGGATTTTTCTTTTGCAATCCTTTTCGCTTTTCGCTTTTCATTCTTTTGTTTTTTGATTTCCCTAATTTTTGCCTGGACTGACTCTTTTTGAATCTTTTGATTTTGAAGTCCAGCGGGATGCCCTAACTTTTGCCTAAGTCACTTGTTTTCAAGTTTTGACTTAGCGGGCTTTTTCTATTTTTTTTCTTTTGATTCTTTTTTTTGAACTAATCGTGTGACACAAGTTTGTCTTGACTTGTAAAGGGTTGTGACCGTCTCACTTTTCGGTTGGTGAGGAATAACCATGGATGTAATTGATCCTCGAATGGGACACTCCTTTTGAAATTTGAACGCACGGTCAAATTAGCTGACACTTACCCCGCCCCAGGTTAAGATTGAGGGTTTTTTCGTTTTCAGAAATAAACTCCTACTACTAGGCTCAACGGGGTTGACAAGGGATTATCTTCCTTATGTCTCCGGTGTTTAGGAATTTGAAACAATGCCTGTACATCATCAACAGGGTTTTTGTTCAAAAGCATACAATTGGAAGTTTTGCGCCTTTCAATTTCGTCATCCTCCCTAGGATCCTGCTTAAACAAGCATATGATATCGATAAAAAGTATGAGTGAACACGACTGGATTTAATCAAAACATGCATATTCATTTCATTATCATTATCAATCGAAAACAACAAGTTTTACAAATGAGTTTGTACATTTTAACAGAAAAGAAACTACAAATGCAAAGAAATGGCATGATCTAAATGGTCGCCAGCTTTGAAGAATTGGGCTTTTCCAAGCTTGATTTGCTAATGAGCTGGCCATCTTCAGAATTGCTCATCGAAGTCATTCTGATACCCATCTTCACAACTGCTCTCAGTGACTTCTTCCATAACCTGGACTAATGAACCCACCTGACTGGATGAAGGAGAAATGTTGATCTGAATACCCTGAGGCGTGAATGAGAACATGTTAGAGTCAAGCAGTGTCTGAATCTTGCTCCTGAGCACCTTACAGTCTTTCGTTGAATGCCCATGTGCCCCAGCATGATAGTCACAACGGGCGTTGACATCAAAACCTGGTGGATACGGAAAAGGCACTGGCTTTAACTCCTTCGGCACTATCAATCCACCTCTGATCAAATCCGGCAACACCTGACTGTACGACATTGGCAACTGAGCGAAATGCCTTTCTGGCTTTCTTGGTCTTTGTCGGGAGTGTTGACGCTGCTGACGGTGATATGATCGTTGACTCTGAGGAGGTCTCTGATTTGCAGAAGAATATTGTCCCTGATATGAAGACCCATAAGATTGTTGACTCTGCACAGTTGATATGTCTGAACACTGAGAACGAGGTGGTGAAGATTCCTGAATGGAACTATTTTCTTCCTCGAATTCTTCCTGAGAACTTACAACTGATTTATTTTCATTAACTTGGAAGTTCGAGACGCCTTGTAGCTTTCCACACTTGATCAGGCTCTCGATACGTTCTCCCACCATCACCAGGTCAGAAAATTTTTTTGCCCCATTGACAATCATCTTTTCCAAGTACGACCCTTGCAAGGTATCCATGAACAAATCAACAAATTCTCTATCCGAAAGTGGCGGTTGAACACGAGCGGCTAACTCTCTCCATCTCTGAGCATACTCTCGGAATGATTCGTTATCTGCTTGAGACAAGTCTTGCAAATGCGTTCGGCTGGGAGCCATGTCAAGATTATAATCGTACTGCTTCACAAAGGCGTTGGCTAGATCTGGCCATGATCAGATGCTACCACTTTCCAACTGCATATACCAATACAAAGATGCCCCACTCAGACTGTCCTGGAAACAGTGGATCATGAGCTTATCGTTGCCGACATGTGAGGTCATTCTTCTGCAGAACATCACCAAATGCAGCCTCGGACAGCTATCTCCTTTGTATTGCTCAAACTTCGTCATTTTAAACTTTGGAGGCATTACAAGGCCAGGTACCAGGCACATGCTCGAAGCATTCAAATCAAGAGTATCACGCCTCTCCAGGGCTTTAATTTTCTCGTCCAACACGCGGTATCTTTCGTCATCAACAGATCGTGGATTCTTAGGCTTCATCTTTGAAACTACCCCTTGGGCATCTGGCACAGAGAATGCAAAGCTCTGATAGTCCGTGGCATCAAGAGAAGATGAATGTCCATCTCGGACAAAAGGAGGTTCTTGCATAACAGGATCCTCAACAGGAATTCGTACCGGCTGAGCCTGGGCAACACTGTTCACCGGAGGTGGAACACCATTCTCATTTCTTTGAATATTGGCATCTCCCCTTGTCATGGTGGCCATAGCTTCTATAAGTTGGTCCAACTGATGCTTCATCAAATCGACATCGGCCCTAGTCACAATCTGATTTTGTTCCCCAGAGTTCATGATTCTTCCAGAAGCTGATTCAAGTCCAATACAAAAGTCGGGAAATCAAACTGCAGTTCAGATAAAGGATGGATGAGCTCACTGGTCTGGCCTGGAGAAAGGATATGCGAAAATGATGCAAGATGCAAATGCAATGCAATAATATGAATGCAAAAAGACATGGGATTAAAGCTTCCACATAGTCCGAATAATCACTGTGTTGTGCTGATGACTGAATAAATTCATGAGTCTGTTCTGAAGAGAATACCGGAATACCAGAATACCGGATGATCAGAATACCAGAATACCAGGCTGATAAGTCCACACTGATAGGAAATCCAGAATACCGGGTATGTTGAAGGTTACGGTTACCTGCAAACCTGTAAACAACCCGCCCCTCTCACATGTGGGTACTAGGATGTTCAGTATCCAGGGCTCTCAGGTCGAGAAATGATGATACGTTCACCATTTCTGGTTTGGCATCATCATCAATCGAGGAGGCCTCAACTGATTCTCCAAAACGAAAGGTCCTCGGCTTCTGGCACTGAGGTCGAGAAGCAATAATACATTCATTCCTCGGGGTACAGTACTATCGCCAATCGAGGAGTGCCTCCACTGATTCTCTTCCAAAAAGGATATCCTATGCAAGTTCCCAGCATTGGGTCCTCGGATCGAGAATATGCAATGGGTTTGCCACAGAATGTGGTCTGCCACTGTCACATCTCGGGAGGAGTGCCGCAACTGAGTCCTCGGGAATGGTCACCAGAGTCGACAGCTCTCTAGATCGACACCCTGGAATACGCAAGATGCGCACGCCATGATGGGTCCCAAGATAGCCTCGTCTGGCTGTGAATTTCGTGAATACCCAACGCACTCCAGACGGCACGTAGGTCCCACTACTCTCCACTCTAATCCTAAGTGTATACTCAAGCCTGTGTAATGGGCTTATCTCTCAGAAATCCCATCCCGCCAAACAGAAAACAGCACAGTCCAGCACAGTATAATATATGAAATGTAAATGCTAACATGCTGTAAATATGGTACAAGTAATAAAATACAGTAAACAGCAAATACAAGATAACAGTAAACACCCAATGAAAGAAAAGCAAACAAGCGCTAGGATTGACTCGCTTAGGATGGACCAGCAATAGGTCAATCTGTCCCCAGCAGAGTCGCCAGCTGTCGCTCCCGGGATTTTCATCCTAGTACAAACGCGAAAGTGGCACCAAAACAGAGTCGCCAGCAATGTGTATTTATCCCAAGAGAGGGAAAGGAAACATCGCATAAACCTGAGAGAAAGGAAAGAACATGGTCTTGCGACCAAGAGAAAGGGTAAGGGAGTCGGTTACGCGAGAGGAAGGTATTAGCACCCCCTCACGTCCATCGTACCCGATGGGATCCACGCTTGCTTGTTTCAATCAAAGGGTGATAGAAAAGGATACTGGAAAAGGAACTGAAAGAAAGAAATGAGAAAGAAAAACAAATGTAGGGAAAATAAAAGAAGTGCTCGCATGGGCCCTACCCCACTGCCTACGTATCTCATCGGGAACATGAGAATCAGAGCGACGTAGTTCCCCTTACCTAAGGGAAAGTTGTTTGTGTTTTTTAGTGGAATGCGTCAACGTTCGCGTTCTGGCAGTTCGGTGTTGCGGCTCGCTGTAGGGAGACTTAGGCGTTACCTGTTTGCGGTAGAACGAAAATGACGCATCCTTAAGGAATGATTGAATGAGATGAGGAAAGAATTCCCGAAGGAAAGACGCTATTGTTTGTTTTTGTCTTTTAGGAGTTTTTCATTTGTTTGCATATGATAGTGTATCCAAATCTTAGCCATTGGAATGTGTACCTTCTCACATTCCAAGATGGAACGAGTAAGAAAGCACATTAAGAGTGAAGAAGACCCCCACACTTAGTTCCAATTGTCAAGGTTCAAACACACTAGCATACTTGTATTTGTTAAGTGTTTTTGTTGATTATGAAATGAAGAAGTGTTTTTTATTATTTGTATCTTCAACAAATATTGCATTTAAGTCCCTCATACAAGATCAAATGTATAACACATTGACCCAAGATGGGCTATATGCTACACATTCTAAGATTATAAGAGAAGACCCCTTGTAATCTTTTCTTTATATAAAAGGCCTAAATGCAATAAATGCCTACCTTTATTAAGTATTTTGCATTTTTCTTTGAGATGAGAAGATGAAAGACTCAAGAGCGGACCAAAGGTAAAAATCTATGTGAACTAAGACTCAATCCTAATTGATTATTTAAGGGAGTGATCCTAAAGGTTTGTGAGGTATAAGAACACTATCCTAAAAAAGGGAGAAGAACATAAGAAGCAACTTACTTCTAAGATGGAAGTTAAGTTGATCTTAAAGAGGGATGAAGAAAAATTAAGTAAGCAGAGAAACAATTAATCAGGAATTAACCAGAAATGAGCAATGAAAATTAAGGTCAACAATTAATCAACAATAGCCAAATTAGAATTAGAATACTAAGTAAAAACAAGATTAAATTCTAAAAAGAAAAGTTAATCTAAGATTAGAAACTAATTCTAAAATTAATTCTAAAGAAAGTTAATCCTAAAATCAATTCTAGAATTAAAACTAATATTAATCCTAAAGAAAATTCTAATTTCTAATTAAAGTCTAGTTATAAACTAATCTAATTAAAGTTCTAAATTCTAACTAAAATCTAATTAAACCAAGATTAGTTTTAACCCAAAATTAGAACCTAAACTAATTAAAAGAAGATTAAAAGTTTAATTATCTAAAACAATTAACAAAACAAAATAAAAAGAAAATAAAAACTAAAACTAAACAAGGGTGCAGCAGCAGATTTGGGGAGGTGGAGAGTAGTCCAGGCGCATGGGCTTTGTCATTCTAGGCCAAGGAGTTTGCTATGCAGCCAAGGGGGTGTGAGAAGAGAAACAAAAGGCGTGGATATGAAAAGGAATGCGGGCCTCTGGAACCCGGCCCACATGTGAAACGGGAATGGTCTTCAAAGTAAGGAACCCTAGGTTCTCCACAATCAAACTCACACTCCATCAGCTTCTTTGCGCCGTTCCTCCACCACCACAACAGCCTCGTTCTTTGACCGGAAAACAAATCTTCGCCGCGCCATTCTTAAACCTTCATCATTCGTCACTTCTGCGTTTTCATCAATTTCCTCCGCTCCTCACTTCCCTCTTCGTTCAACTCCTCACCTTTATTTTGTCACTTCCCTCTGTAAATGCTCTCTTTCTTCTTTCCAAACTAGCCTCCAGCCGCCGTTCACGATGAACCTTCCACGAATCCCTCAAACTGGCTTCGCCTTCTTCTTTCTTAACTACATCCTCCTCCGATTCAACGCTGTCTCAACTTCCTCCGCCTCATCAACGTCACCGCCATCGTAAACACGGAGAGAACCGTGATGCTCTCTCTCACACAACAACAACGATTTACTCCACCGTCAACACGCAAAAATTCGACGTCGCGACCTCCCTCTACTACGTTCACAACATCATCGTCTTCCTTCCAAATCGTCGGCGAAGGAAACTCACAAACCTCATTGACGGAAGCCTCGACAAGAATTAAATCAATTAACAACAAAATGAACGTCGCAAAACTACTCGGTGCGATCGATCAACTCGTTACACAACACCAAGCAAATGAAGAAGTTCAAAGCTACTTACCTACCGGAGCAGTTCCGGTGACTCTTCACATCAGCGAAGGAAGTTATTAAGAAATCCAGAGATCTTCCGCTTCTTGCTCAGGTACGATCGACTTTTCTCGATTCCGTTATTCCTCTTCGATTCTTCAATCTTCTTCTTCTTCTGCTTGATTATACCGTTTCATCGTTATTGCGTGTTAACGTTTCTACTCCTTCTTTCTTATTCTCGCTTCTGAGACAACTTCTTGTTGTTGTCGTTGTTGAGATCACAGATCGTTGAATTTACTTTGAATCGCTTCTGCAACTTTGAATTGCTGTTGATATTGTTGTTTTGGATTACAGGTTTGGAAGAGGATGAAGGTTAGAGTGTGATGTTGATTCTCTGCACGTTATTGAATGGAAGAGAATGAGTGATGGAAAAACTTGCAGAGCTAATGGAAAATGGAAGAAGGGAATTGAGAAATGGTGCGGAATCCAGAAGAGACTGAAGAATGAAGGTAGTGCCGGTTTTATAGAGAATTCAGAGAGGGTAAAATAGTATTTACAGGTGAATTCGGTTATAATTTGTTAGAGTTGGTTAGAGTGTTGGTTAGTTCTGTTAGAGTCAGTTATGCAAAACTGTTCTGGAATTTTGTTGATAGGTTCCTTTTTGTTAGAGACCTCTTGGGTGATTTTTGTTCTCCGTAAAAAAATGAAAAGAAAATCTGTTATATCTTTCTCTGCTGTGAATCTGGTTACAATTTCTGCTATCAAACCTTTTTTATGAGCCTAATTTTCCAAGATCCAAGATAGCGGCAAGCAATCCCTATCGCAGTGCTCCATCAGCAGTTGAAAATGCAACATGCTCAATGCCATTATCTTTCAAAAATTTAGAACCCAGATAAGTGAATCCAGTTGCCACTCGCATAAGCTCTTCTTCTGTCTATTAAGGCATTTCTTTGCTAGTTCCTCTAGTGGATTTGCGTTTTCAAACATTCTATGCTGCAGAATTGCGATCGATAAATGGCAATCACCATAATCCAATGCCACGTGGACCTTCACTACCCTGGCCAAACTCACTATACCAATGTATACTCTCTGAGCTCGGAAATGGTTTGGATGTGGTTTAAAATGTGGTTTAGTGGACTTGGAATTTTAATGGATGTGAAATGGACTTCTTGAATTAAATTGAATAAATTGGATATAAAGAAAAATGGATTAAGAAAAGGTTATGAAAAAAAAATTGATTAATGGATATTTATAAAATGAATCAAAATGGATTTAAATTCTAAACAAAATGGACATGGAGTTGGTTTATGGATATAGACAATTGGCTTAGATAAAAGGAATGGTTTAAAATGGATAGTGATTATATTTAAAAATGTGGACATTAGATTGGTTTGAAATATGGTCAAAAGAAACAAAATGGGTTTAGGTTGGATATTGAATTGGAATGGATATAGACCAAAAAAATGGTTTTGGATATTAATGAAAAATGTTATTAAACGAATATGGGACTCGAATTCCAAGCAAGTCATATGATCACATCTCAACACATTCAATCCACATCAAGCTTCAGATCCAATACAAACTCGTGTCCCTAATGGCTCCCCATCTTCAATCAATAAACTCAGTCGAATTGAACACATGTACTGCTAACCAATGATTCTCAGTTGACGACTATCCACAAATTCAACCCTGAATGAGGAACCTTGATTCACCTTGCATGCACAGTGATGAGGAAATGTCCTGAACAGAGAAAGAACCAAACCCTGATTCACACCCAATAAAACCTGACCCGGCGCCTCTGATGACTCCTCTAAAATAAGAAACCCCCTCTTGATGTACACTGATAATTTTCTGAATACACAAAACTCAAACTAAAGGAAAATTCCTTGATCACATGTCTTAGGAACCCAATGCAATGCTATGATTATGAGTTATGACCTAAAAATGCAGATGAACATGAAGCAAAAGCCAGAAAAAGGTAGGGCAAATTTTGGGGTGCTACACTCGTATGAGCAGCTCTCCAGCACCAGATAGACCGAAAGGAAATTCAACCACACTTGAATTCTCAATCAATCAACATGATACAAGGTTGCCTCCCTGTTCAAAACAAGGACCAAGGACTACTAGACAAAAGCATTGTCATAGTCTCCAATCATGGAATAACCAAGTACGTTTGTGCCATAATCCCTCTGCTCAATGAATCAAAGATCCCTTTTGATAGTAGAAAAGTTCCCAACTTGGAACTGATTGAGTTTGCCTATGACGGTCAGAAAGCCCAAAAAGCTCCTGTGGTTGTTTGCTTGCCAGGAACAATGCCATACAAGTCAGAAAAGGCTATCCCATACAAGTACAGTGAAATAACCATAGAAAATGGAAAAGAAACTCCATTACCCTCTGTTGTGAACATTGCCGACATCAGTCGAGTTAACTGGAGCGATCGAATCTTCAATAGAGGAGTTGAAGAACCTGCCAAAGAAAAGGAATCTCAAGTCGAAATTCCTAATCAACAAATTGGTCAATCCAGCAACACGGAACCCGTAAAGAACAATGATGAAATGCTAAAGCTCATCCAGAAAAGCAAGTACAACATTGTGGATCAGTTGTTACAAACTCCTTCTCGGATATTCGTGTTATGTCTCTTGCTCAGTTCAGAAGCTCATAGACAAGCTCTACAGAAAGTCTTAGAACAGGCCTTTGTAGAACCAGATGTAACAGTTGGTCAGTTTGACAGCATTGTTAGCAACATCACTTCTTGCAATAATTTGGGTTTCAGTGATGAAGAACTTACAGAGGAAGGCAAGAATCATAACATGGCACTTAATATCACGGTCAATTGTCAGGACGATGCTTTAGCCAGCGTACTGGTAGACGCCGATTCATCTTTAAATGTTATGCCAAGGTCAACTTTGGTACGATTATCGTTTCAAGGTACTCCAATGAGAGGAAGTGAGATCATCGTCAAAGCCTTTGACGGATCCAAGAAAACAGTTATCGGTGAAGTCGACCTTCCCATAACTATTGGTCCCCACACTTTCCAAGTCACTTTTTAGGTCATGGACATCTAGGCAGCGTACAACTGTTTATTAGGAAGACCTTGCATACACGAAGCCGGGGCAGTCACTTCGAAACTTCACCAGAAGCTGAAGTTTGTCAAGAACAACAAATTAGTCATAGTATGTGTAGAGCAAGCTTTAATCATGTGAAACTTATCATCATTCTCTTGTGTAGAACCAGAGGAGGTTGTTGGAACTCAATTTCAAGCACTCTCGGTGAGCAATGAGAATCACCAAGAAAGAGGAACGTCGATTTCCTCGTACAAAGACGCCCTCAAAGTAATGGGGAGTGGCGACATAAAAGGATGCGGACAAATTGTAATTCCTGCTGATAACAAGACAAGAAAAGGTCTTGGTTTTTCTCCACCCTGTACCCAGACTATAAAGAAGGATGAAAGTTTTCGTCGCATTCAGGATTTCTTTCACAGTGGAGGCTTCCTCCACCCAGTATCTCAAGAAGTCCACACCATCGAGGAAAATAACTCTTCTGATACAGATGCAGAATGGAAATCTTATCTCAATGATGAAGGTTATATATCTCAGGGAGAAACATACATGCCATTCTGTTGTCCAAAGCAAAGTCCCAGGTATATACTGAGATCAGATGTCAAAATGATTTATGGAGATTGTGATCCCGAAGGTTTTCGTGCTCCACCCAACTCATTAGAGGAAGACAATCTGATGAAAGACAACTTTGAGTATGATTCTTATGATCCCCTAGATGATTTTCCTATCTGCAGGCCATACATGGAAAACTTAGGGCAAAAGAGTCAGCCTGATGATGCATATCAGCTCAATGATCTTGAAAAGAATACATCTGTTCCCCCAAATTCATGGAATCCTTACCCAGAACACTTCGAGAGTGTCCAACACCATGTTGATTAATTTGCAAAGATCGCAGGACAAGAATTCATTAACTACACATTTCTTGAGATCAACGTCATTAAGGAAGATGACTCATCTATTCACCCAGAAACTTTGGATACCTTGGGGCAACCAAGTGGCAAGTACGACTTTCTAGTCAAGTACATTGATCCCGAAAGCTCTCGCATCAGGTACGAGGACATCTGGCCAACTGGATTGGGAGATCCTCTTGAGAGTGAAAATACTATGGAAGATGCAACAGAAGAGTCTTCTTATGATAACTCTGCATGGGAAGAAGACTTCAATGATCCTACACCAACAGAAATTAGTGTCATTTCTGAAGAAAAATCAAGGAAAGTACCGGACTTTGTGATTCATAGAGGAGATCGTCACCATTGGATTGTGGTCGATGTCCCGAATGTCGTTCATAAGTCGAAGTAATTACCATGCCTTTGTTTTGACCTTTCACCTTGCCCAAGTGAAATGGATGTTTTTATACGGTTTAATTTTTTGTAAATGTCCCTCTTCGCTTTGCCCAAAGTGATAAAGTTTTGTTTTATAGGGTTGTATTTCAAAAATCAACAAATCATGAATAAATAATGTCATTCTGAATTCCGGCATTCATTGCTATTTTTCACTTTTCATTTTTTCAGAAAATGGTAATCTTAAAAAAACCCAAAATAAAAACAAGCGTTTTCAGAAAATACACTGCACACACTTTTGCATTCTCTTTGCCTTTTCTTAAAGGATTCATCACGTCATGCAGATTACTTGTTTTAAACCCCATTGAAACATACGATCCAATGCCTTCTCCCAACTTTGAATTCCCAGTATTTGAAGCTGAAGAAGAAGAGGACGCAGAAATACCATAAGAGATCTCCCGACTACTCAGGCAAGCGGAGAGGTCTATTGAGCATCGCAAAGAACCGTTGGAAACGGTCAATTTGGGTTCAGAGGAAGAGAAGTAAGAAGTTAAGATTGGAGCACTGCTCAGTCCAACCGTCAGAGAAGACTTGATAAAACTTCTCAAAGAATTTCCAGATGTGTTTGCTTGGTCCTACCAAGACATGCCAGGGTTGGATACCAGCATCGTGGAACATCACTTACCACTAAAACCAGAATGTCCTCCGGTTAAACAAAGACTGAGAAAGACTCATTCAGATATGACCATCAAAATTAAGGAGGAAGTGCAGAAACAGATTGACACGGGTTTCCTTGCCACCTCGAAATATCCTCAATGGCTAGCCAACATAGTGCAAGTTCCAAAGAAGGATGGAAAAGTCAGAATGTGTGTAGACTATAGAGATTTAAACAAGGCAAGTCCGAAAGATGACTTCCCTTTTCCACACATTGACATGCTGGTTGACAACACCGCAAAATTCAAAGTATTCTCCTTCATGGATGGATTCTCGGGCTATAATCAAATCAAAATGGCACTAGAAGACATGGAGAAAACTTCATTCATCACCCCATGGGGCACCTTTTGTTACAAGGTAATGTCGTTCGGTCTAAAGAATGCAGGGACAACCTATCAAAGGGCCATGACAACTTTGTTTCACGACATGATGCACAAAGAAATTGAAGTATATGCCGATGACATGATTGCCAAATCTAAAATAGAAGAAGAGTATGTGGAACACCTATCAAATTTATTTGAGCATCTGAGAAAATAACAACTTTGCTTGAATCCCAATAAATGCACATTCGGTGTTCGTTCAGGAAAGCTCTTGGGATTCATCGTCATCCAAAAAGGAATTGAGGTTGATCCCAAAAAAGTTAAGGCCATTCAAGAAATGCCTTCACCAAAGACTGAGAAACAAGTAAGAGGGTTTTTGGGACGGCTGAATTACATCTCAAGATTCATATCCCGCATGACCGCGACATACGCGCCAATCTTAAAACTACTTAGAAAGAATCAAAGCTATATATAGACAGAAGACTGCCAAAATGCTTTCAATTGCATCAAAGAATATCTGTTGAATCCACCGATTCTATCTCCTCCAGTGGAAGGTAGACCCTTGATCATCTACTTAACAGTCCTGGAGGACTCCATGGGTTGTGTACTTGGCCAACAAGACGAAACAAAAAGAAAAGAATCTGCCATTTATTACTTAAGCAAGAAATTCACAGACTGTGAAACTCGATACACTATGTTCGACAAAACTTGTTGTGCTCTGGTTTGGGCAACCAAACGTCTTCGCCAGTACATGATTTGTCACACTACTTGGTTAATCTCTAAAATGGATCCAGTCAAGTAAGTCTTTGAAAAGCCTGCTCTAATAGGAAGGATTGCCAGTTGGTAGATGTTGTTATCGGAATACGACATCGAGTACCATGCTCAAAAAGCCGTCAAAGGAAGCATTCTAGCCGATCATTTGGTTCATAAACCGATTGACGATCAGGAATAAATCATAATTGACTTCCTAGACGAGGATGTCATGTACCTAAAAATGAAAGATTGCGATGGGCCAGAGCCAGGATCCCAACGGGGAATAGTATTGACAGAGCTGTCAACACTTATGGAAACAGAATTGGGGCAATCATTGTTACCCCTCAGGGTACCCATATTCCTTTCACTACCAGATTGGCATTCAAATGTACAAACAATGAGGCTGAATACGAAGCTTGTATCATGGGTCTCGAAGAAGCTATCGACTTAAGGATAAAGAATTTGGATGTGTATGGAGACTCAGCCTTGGTTATAAATCAGATCAAAGGAGAGTAGAACACATATCAATCTGTCATACCCCAAATTTTGACCACCAAGATTTCACATCATTTTGAATCATCACCACAATGTAGATATACCATCAGGCCTCATCAATCTCCTCAAAATTTGTTAAGCATTCACTACAATCGAGAATCAGGGTTTTGAGCCCTCTCTAAGTTTAGACAAAAGATCAATCAAGGAATAACATGATCTTCAACTTGTCTAAACCTCTCAAACATCCAAAAAGGATCAAGAGGGCTCTCATATCAAGAATCAAGTACAAAGTTGCAAACTTCCAAGTGGAATGAGCCTCGAAACACCCAATGTCACTAAATTAGGGTTTTTATCGACTGACACCCCCAGAATGAAATTTCATAAGGGATTGAGCCAAGATTTCAAAACATGACTCAATATGCTCAAAATGACCCTAGGAATTCATTTTCAAAGTTAAATTACCCTCAGAAAGTGCATTTCCCAAAAGTCGGGAATTAGGGTTTTACGCGCCGAACCGCTCTGGAGCCAAAAGTCAAAACATGACTTTTTTGGCAAAAATGATCCTTATGACTCATATTTTCATAAAATATGAGCTACAATGTCATTTGAACAAGAATTGATCAAGAAATCATGATAACTTGTAAAAGGGGCCATCTTGAAAATTTTGAAATTTTTTCTAAGTTACTAAATTTGAATGGTTTTGGTGCCAACTTCCAAGGACCATAACTTTTGATCCAAGCATCCATTTTGAGTGATCCAAAGCCTGATTTGTAGGTTTTCCTACATTCTACAAATGCTTCAACTACCTAAAACTCCAATTCTTCATAGATTTTTATTTATGGATGGATCAAAGTGGTGAAAAAAACAAACGTTAAACAGTTAGTGAAAACTGCCCGAGTTTTCAGCCTTGAACATTAATGTTCATGGGGATTTTTCAGTTGGATTCAAATAGTTTCAAAGCAAACCTTGATCACACATGGATTGTATCATGTTAGGGATTTCTAAAAAGTACAAGAGTTTTCCATAACTATCATTTGAGCAAGGAGATATGATCCTCCCAAAATGACACTTTCCAACTGTCATGTACAAGGCAATTTTTTGCTTTTTTGCTCGAGCTGGCTAAATTGTGCAACCTTAAGCCTTGTCACACTTCTGAAAACACATAAGGATCTTATCCAAGCAAGTACCTTTGATCCACAAGCCTTGTAAGTCAAGAAATCATCATATTGGCATGTGAGATTCAATGATGCAAAATTCAAAAACTTCAAATTTGGCATGGAGCATTCAATGGATGCATCAAGGTGGCATGGACTGAGACAAATCCAGCTGAATGAGTTAAGATGAACTCAAGAACCAGAAGACCATAGGTCTGCTCCATTGACTCAAGTCAATGGCTAGTGAAGACCAAAGATTCCTTTTTAACACCATTGAACAATGAGCTGTACCAGTTGCCAAACACTATTACTCCCAAAACAAACTTGCTCCACTATAAATAGACCTCATTTGTTGTCAGTTTGAGTACACCAAAGCACAACAACAATTGCTTTCCTCAAAATCTCTCTCATTATGCAGAATTGCCTTATTTTGCAAGTCACTATCCAATTTTGAGTTAGGGAGCAAATCCACCAAGCTTATGATCCAAACACATCCAATATATCGTACATAAGATGTTTAAACACTCATCCTTCATCTGGAACCCCTAAATCACAAAGTCACCAGTCAGTTGCTCAAGCTCTTTGGCAAGGTTGCAGTTAAGATGCCACAAGGTGATCCCGACATCTCCAATCAAGTCTAGGCATTCCACCACACTCTATAGGGTATAGTGAAGCTGTCCAGGTCCTTACAACACATATGTAACACCTCCATCATCAAGCTCGATCACCAGCTGCAAGAGGTAAGCCTGAACCCTTCAAACTCTATAATCCATGCATCGTAAATGAAATCTTGAGTTTCCATCTTGTTCCTACATATATATAGGGTGATAACCCTCAATCAATTGCCATGAATCAATCGTGTATGAAATTTCATTGTGTTCAAGATGAAACTAGGGTTCTTGAGGTTATCCTTTAATTTCTCACTCTATACTTAATATAAATGCAGTTAATCTATACGGTTGTGATCCTTGTTCAAAAACGAACAAGATTGGTACTTGAATCGTGCAAAACCATTGAGTAATCATGGAGAAAAGTGAGAAAATGCAAATCTGAAAAAACAGGGGACGCGGGCAAGAACCAAGTGTTCTTGGCGCCCTTTTTCAAATTTTTAAGTATTTGAATTTTTGAAATTTTTGTTAATTGATTAAAAAATTAATTTCTCTCTCAATTTTTATCATTTTTGGTTGGTTCTTTTTTTAAAAATTCACAAAAATGTTTAAATATCTTATTTTGCAAAAAAATCACATTTATATTATTTATTTATTATAGTTTGATTTTTGAAGTTAATTTCATTTTATTTTGTTTTAAACATTTTTAAATTAGATTCTCATCTTGATTTTTCAAAACCAATTAAGTTTCAAGCTTTTAAGTAAATTAAATTAGTTTTTAAAATATTTTTCAAAGCTTCCAACTTATTTTTTGAATATATTTGATATTTTATATCATTTTTTATTTAAATTTTCTTTGAAAAAATGATATTTTGATTTAAAATTAGGATTTCCTCTTGATTTTAAATTTTTAACAAACTTTGGGCCTCTAATAGAGTGTAAGACCCAATCCGCATTTTACATAAAACAATTTTGGGCCTCAGTCATTGTATAATTCCCGATACGTTAAAATTTTCTTAACGCGATCGTCATTTTCAAAACAATAATCATCTGGGCCTCTCCTTGAGTTGTAAGCCCCATCTCTTGTACAAAAAAAACTATAGGCCTCTAATAGAGTGTAAGACCCATGCCTTGTAAATAAACATTTTTGGGCCTCAGTCATTGTATAAGTCCCACTGCGTTTTCTAAAACCGCGACGGGATTGTCGCATTTTAAACAAAATCAACTGGGTCTCCCTTGTGTTGTAAGTCCCATATTTATTAAAAAAACACTTTTGGGCCTATAATAGAGTGTAAGACCCAACCCCCTTTTACATAAATAATTGGGGCCTCAGACATTGTATAAGTCCTTCTGTATTTTTCAAAACTACAACGCAATCGTCGCCTTTTCGAAAGAATTCATCTGAGCCTCTCCTTGAGCTATAAGCTCCAAACAACTTTCTTTTCAATTCAAATGTGTTAAGTTTTATAAAAAATTTCTTCAATTTCTTGAATAACTAACCATACAGTTGTGTTCATAATACTGGAAGCTTGCTCGCCTGTAAGTTCTACTAGCTTTCCTTTTACATACTTGCTCATATATATATATATATATATATATAACTGCTTAGAGTTTTCCCGGGAAATTAGGTCTAGGATTTAGATCAAACCAGTGGTTATTCTTTCAACACAGACAAAACTAGTTCCCCATAGGAAATTCCAAATACAGTCTTGCCTCCTCTTGGGCTTATATAATATGGAACAGAGAAAGACATTATTCCCGGTGAAACTTTTCTAAAGATTGTCACTATTAGAAATTTGTCAAAGAAATTCATTTCCCCAGAGAGGATTAATTCCCGGTGAAACCTCGCTTGAATTTCTTCAAACCCTAGAACTGTTCACTAAAGAAAGGATTATTCCCGGTGAAACCTTTCTTGAATTTTTCTTAGGTTTGGACCCACAGGCTTCCTAAAAGTATCCCCAGCCTCCTCTTGGGCTTTGTACAAGGACCCTCAGGCTTCTTAGAAGTTCTCAGCCTCCTCTTGGGCTTAGTACAAGGACCCAAAGACCTCCTACAAGTATAGGACAGAACTTAGTCATCTTTTGTTAAAGCAGTCCTCCAAAGAGTCAAATCATCAGACTATTCTAGGGTTGACCTTCATCCCTTAAAACCTCAGCCTCCTCTTGGGCATCATACAAAGATGAGCATTTTTTATAACAGTAGACTTGGAAAGTCTCATCTTCTCTTGGATCTCAAAGAAACCCACAAGTTTCCTAAAAGCACAGGAAAAACCCTGATCATTTCATCAACCTCCATAGGTTTTAAAACTCAATCTTTAAAACCTCATTTTAAATTCCCCCAGCTAGGGTCAAATCATTATCAATAAACCCATAATCAAAACCTCATGGCATCTAACTCTTCCTCAATCCCCAGCAAGAGTTGATTTCCCTTTGGATTACCTAAATACCTATTGGACCTGTCTCTGGATTTCAACAATCCTCAGCATAAGTTAGCCTCCTCTTAGGCTTTATATAAGAAATTCCCCAACCAGCCTCCTCTTATGCTTTGTATAATGATTATCCCTCAGTAGAGTCAATAACTTTAGCCCCAATATTGGGCTTTGTACAAGACACATAAATATTCTCCAACTGAGTCAGTCCACACTTTTAGCCTCAATCTTGGACTTTGTACAAGACATATATAATCTCTCCCCAGTGGAGTCAGTCTCTTTTAGCCTCAATCTTGGGCTTTATACAAGACAGATAAAAACTTCCCCAGAAGAGTAAAATTCTTCTTAGCCTCCTCGTAGGCTTTGTATAAATGATCTCTCTAAACAGAGTCAACTCTTTAGCCCCAATCTTGGGCTTTGTACAAGACATGAATAAAACACCCTTAGCAGAGTCAACCTTTTATCTTCAACCTTGGGCTTTGATCAAGGCACACAAGAATCAACATCCCCTAAGAGGAAATCAAAAATCTCTCTGTAGGAAGAAATTTCTCTACACAATCACATGTCAAAACAGACAACCAGTCAAAAACCCTAATTCCATATAATTGTTGTAAGTGACACACTTGTTAATTCAAAAATCCAAGTTGTGGTCCATCTCTTATCCTGGTAAATGCCTTCTTTCATCTAATTGATGTAAGTGGCAAGCCTCTGGATTATTTACATCCAAGTCAATGTCCCTCTTTTAGCATGAAAAACTCATCAGGAAAAATAACATTGCTCTAAACTGAGTTAAAGTTTCCTCCATCATGACATCTCCCTTTTAAAAAAAGTTATGGCATTACTGGATTTCGTATCCCAGTTAAAGTAATTTTCTTTTAAAACAAATCCCCAACAACTGTGATAAACAGATGAGATATCTCCTTTTAGAGATGACAAATTCTCTCTCAAACAAACCTTTTAGCTTCAATCTTGGGCTTTAAACAAGACACACACAAATAAACCTTTTAGCTTCAATCTTGGGCTTTGAACAAGACACCAAATATCTTTTTCCTCCTATTACAATTGCTCTGATTTCTCTGTTATTTTTATGGGAATATGTAGGTATAAGATTGCGAAATCTTAGCGAGCACACTAAACAAAAACTTTTGATCCAATATCTTACCGAAAACAACAAAAACATCCTCTCAACATTCTCTCAACTTTCCCACAAAAAGAAACTTTCCCATCCCAAGACAGACAAACACCATCAAGTAGGATAGCAGAATAAAATGCCAAACAATATATGGATAACCATATATAGAGTAGGTAATTGTCAACTCCCCATTGTATAACCTGACCCCGAACTCCCCAATCTCGTAGCATTTTTTCAGTAAAACATTTACGTGCAAGGCTAGTTTTTGATAGCTTCCCTTTCCTTTTCAGCTTCATAGGATAAATAAGAAATCAGAAAGTAGCACCCAATTCCAGCCATTGCGGTAAGGTGTCCGCGTCACCGACAAAAGTCGCACGCTACACAATCAAGATTGATTACTTACAAAGACTACGCAAAAAGGTTTTTACCCTTCTTCAACAAGATTGGGTTTCATCACATTCCTCGTGAAGAAAACCACATGGCTGATGCACTGGCTACTCTATCCTCCATGATTAGTGTGAGTCGATGGAACGACGTGCCCAAGATCGACATAATGCGCCTTGATAGGCCCGCTTATGTGTTTGCGGTTGAAGCAGTCATAGACGAAAAAACCATGGTATCACGATATCCAGTGCTTCCTTCAAAGATAAGAATACCCGCCAGGGGAATCAAGGAAAGATAGGAAGACTCTAAGAAGATTAGCTGGCAACTTCTTCCTAAACAATGATGTGCTCTACAAAAGAAACTTCGACATGGTTTTGCTCAGATACGTAGACAGACACGAAGCAAACATACTAATGAAAGAGATTCATGAAGGATCCTTTGGCACTCATTCCAATAGACACACAATGGCAAGAAAAATTCTGAGAGCAGGATATTATTGGTTGACATTGGAATCCGATTGCTACAAGTACATGAGGAAATGTCATAAGTGTCAGATATACGCCGGAAAAATTCATGTACCGCCAACGCATCTCAAAGTTCTTTCTTCTCCATGGGCTCTTTCTATATGGGGAATCGACATGATTGGCATGATTGAACCCAAGGCTTCAAACGGACATCGGTTTATCCTAGTAGCCATTGATTACTTCACCAAATTGGTCGAAGCAGTATCATACACCAACGTAACCCGGCAAATGGTGGTCTGATTTATCAAAAACAATCTCATCTGCCGTTATAGTGTTCTGAGCGAGATCATTATGAATAATGGATCCAACTTGAACAACAAGATGATGAAAGAGTTGTGTGCTGAGTTTAAGATCGAACACCATAACTCGTCTCTCTATCGACCTAAGATGAATGGAGCGGTAGAAGTGGCTAACAAGAATATCAAGAAGATTATTCAGAAGATGGTTGTAACCTACAAAGATTGGCACGAAATGCTACCCTTTTCTCTTCATGGTTATCGCACATCAGTCCGCACTTCAACAGGGTCAACCTCTTTCTCTCTAGTATATGGCATGGAAGTAGTGCTCCCCATAGAAGTAGAGATCCCATCAATGAGAGTCTTGATGGAGGCCAAGCTAACAGAAGCTGAATGGTGTCACAGCAGACACGATGAACTGAACCTAATTGAAGAAAAGAGAATAACAGCTTTAAGCTATGGTCAATTATATCAACAGAGGATGAAGAAAGCATTCGACAAAAAGGTCTGACCCCGTGTCTTCAGGGAAGGAGATCTCGTGCTCAAGAAGATACAATCATTTCTCACTGATCCCCGGGGCTAATGGGCTCCGAATTACGATGTACCTTATGTTGTGAAGAAAGCTTTCTCAGGCGGCGCCTCGAGACTCGCAACCATGGATGGAGAGGAGTTTACTTACCCCACGAATATTGATGTAGTCAAGAAATACTTTGCCTAAATGAAATAAAAAAAACGTCTCGGTGGATTGAAAACCTGAAAGGGCGGTCCAGGAAAAAATAAGAGACATAAACAATAATCATCCTAGTGGATTGAAAACCTGAACAGGCAATTCGGGCAAAAGTTAGGGATTCATGGCAAGTAACTACATCCGACAAGATTGACGCCTCAACGATAATGTCATCCGTCTGGGAAACATCAGTCAAGGTCACCTCGGACAGAAGCTCAGAATGTCCAGAATTCAAAGTTGGTGGAAGGATAGCAGTCGTTATGTTTCAATGTAGCCCCTTTCCCTTTAAATTACCATTTTCTAAACTTTTTAATGCTCCATGGGATCACACGCTTGGCTGATTACCATTCTATCAATAAAAATTGAGCCCTAATGCCTTTTGTTTGCAATTTTCATTTATTCTACTTTGCAAAATGACATGTTTATATGATTAACATTCTTGAAACAAAAATGAATTTACTTTTGTTTTCAAAATTGATCTTTCAAAATTTAACTTCTTCTTTTAAAATACAGATGGCAATTTCTTTGATTGCTGAGCACAAAAAGGAATATTGACGGCTTCTCCAGAAGTGATCAAACTTTAAAATGCAGAATCAAAGTACTCCTTTTAACCAGTACACCATGAATGAAGGATCAATTATTTCATACAGAATGTCCCATCTGACATCCCCGATAGAGTTCTTACCTCTGAGAACCGATGTTTGGTTTTTCTGCCCAGTAAGGTCTACCCCTTTAAAAACAAGAAAGGATTGATATCCCTAACAGGTTTGTACCCCATCTCCCAGATTGGCCGAGTATCCGGTTATGTTCATCACCAGTTTGTATGACGCGTCTATTTTGTCAGCATAAGCATTTCATACATACATCATGCATAATTGATTCATATTCATATTCATATTCATGTTGCATTGCTATCATTTTGGTCATACTTATCCCCAAGTGATAAGCGTCCTCTCTCCGATAGAGTTGTCAGTCTTCCTTACCATGTCAGATAGGACAAAATTCTGGTCGAAGTTCTTTCCCCATCAGACAAAAGTACCGTCTAAACAATCTCTCTCCAGTATATCCCTGAGTTGAAATCGATTCTCGACAACTTTGATAACTTAAACCTCTGAAAGACAAGAAGTTGTTTGGTTATATACCTTTGGAAGTCCACTCCTCACCAATAAAGATGATATTTTGCTTTCCCGGATTAAAGAAAATCCCTAGAGAAAGCCTCTCTACAAAAGGCTCTTGGCAATACGACAGTTTCTCCTAAAGAAATTCATTTTCAGTGAAGTCATCAGCACCTCAAAATCAGATTACAACACATGACATCCCTTAAAGAAGAAGAGTTATGATGTAGGTCCACATTAAGAAAAACAATCTCTCAAGAGACTTGTTTTTTCCCCAGTAGGTAAACAAATGGCATCTCCCACAAGAGAAGTTTACACACCTCTGCAGTTCAGACAAATGGTTCTCCCTAGCAAGTCTGACATCAAATCTTCTTCCATCAAATAACGTCTCCCAAGTAAATCCTCGGCAAGAAGTTTGATGAAGACGAATACAAATATCGTTCTTTGTCAAGAGAAGAACTCGACAAGAAGAAACTAAGACCAGTTCCGTGGCTGAAGACCAGGATCGGGGGGAAGTTTATTTCAAAGAAACTAAGACTAGTTCCATGGCTAAAGACCAGGATCGAGGGGAAGTTTATTTCAGAAGAAACTGAGACCATTTGCGTGGCTGAAGACCAGGATCGAGGGGAAGTTTATTTCAAAGAAACTAAGACCAGTTCCATGGATGAAGACCAGGATCGAGGGGAAGTTTATTTCAGAAGAAACTGAGACCAGTTCCATGGCTGAAGACCAGGATCGAGGGGAAGTTTTATCCTTTTCTAAGTATCGTTACTTAGAAAAAGAAGATAGATAAAGCAAATAGCTACAATTCACAAACACACTCAAAATTTCAGGTATTCCGATATTTAATCCTCTTGTACCCTGAATGTCCAAATATCTTCGCCATTCACACCTTCGGGTCCAAGAAGATTAAATAGGGGCATCTGTCATACCCTAAATTTTGACCACAAGATTTCCAATCATTGTGCAAATCATTACCACAATATGGATTTACCTTCATGTCTCATCAGTTCTCTCAAAGATTGTCGAGCACCCACCTCAATCAAGAATTAGGGTTTTGGACCCTTTCAGAGCACTCAGACAAAGGATCAATCAAGAATGGACATGATCTTCAACTTTTCAAGTCTCTCAAACACCCATAAAGAGTCAAGATGTCTCCCACATCAAGAACCAAGCACAAGGTTGCAACATTTCAAGTGGATCAAGCCTCAAGATCATCAGTGTCACCAAATTAGGCTTTTGGTCTATCAAGGCCTCTAGAGGAAAATTTTCATCTGTGAATGAGCCAATACTTCAAAACATGATCCAAGAAGCTCAAATGGACCTCATGGATCCAATCATAAGGTCAATTTAGCCTCGGGGGATCCATTAATAAAAAATCAGGAATTAGGGTTTCTTGACCTAATTCACTCCTGAGTTGACTTTTGGACCAAGACATGAACCAAGACCTCAAGAAATATTTTAAAGACCTCAAATATATCATGTTGATCCTATTACAAGTTCAAATGGACACAAATAACTTGGTCCATGAGCAATATAGAGATGCAAATTCATCTGACCACAAACTAGGGTTTCTGAGAAAAAAGTCAACCATATCTTTGACTTTTGACCAAGATATGATCCCAAACCTTGGGACATGATTCAAGACACTCTAAAACACCTATGGAATCCATCCATTTGGTTTGAGTTAGGTCAAGAACTTGATTACATAGAGGATCACAAAGTTTAAAATTCATCTGACAAAAAGTCAAATGTGCCAAAAACCTAGTTTGACTTTTGAGATTTCTTGACAAATATGGCTTCTTCAAGTTAAAAACAATGTTAACTCATGGTATGGATCATCATCAATAAATAAAAACAAATAAAAATGAGGTTACTTGCAAAAGGGGTAATCTTGAGAGACTTCAAATTTCACTAAGTTATGAAAAATAATGGTTTTTTCCCAACTTTACAAGGTCATAACTTCCAAACCACAAAGCCATTTTCTTCCATCCAAAGCTCAAATGCAAGCTCTCATTCCATACTAAAAAAGTGTCAGAGTGCTCCATGAGCCAAAAAAGCTTGGATTTTGAGTTATGGAGCCATGAAGTTAGGGTTTCAAAACTTTTGAACTTTGACACTTAGTGAAATTTTGAGACAGAATCTTACTTGTGATTTTCCCAACTTTGAGGTCATTTTTCTCCATGATCCACATTTATCCAAGACCAAAGTTAAATATCAAAGTTGAAGTATGTCATAGGGGCTTTCTAAAAAGTACAAGAGCATCCCATGATTCAACTTGAGCAAGAAGTTATAAGCCTCCAAAAATGGCATTTTTCACCCTGCCTACACAACAACATTGGTACATGACTTGATTCCCACGATTTCTTGAGCCAATTTTGGACACTTGTATCATTGTATTTCTGTCCAAAATCAACATGAATGATGAAGAATCTGATCACAAGGCCACCAAGTAAAAAATCCTATCACTTAGGAATGTGACATTCAAAGTTCATTTCCAAAAACTTCAAATTTGTCATGAAGCATTGAATGGATGCATAGAGCTGGCATGTATCAGTCTATAACATCACAAATGAGTCAAGATGAATCCAAGCATCAGAAGACCATAGGCCTGCAAGATTAACTCAAGTCAATGGCTAGAGGAGACTTTGGCTACATGACAAATTCCAATGGATAATGGAGTGATCCAGCCTCCATTCACTATTCCTTGTAAGACAAACTTCCTCTACTATAAATAAAGGTCATGTATGACTGATCAAACCACTCTAAAACATTAGAAATCATGTTTTCCTCCAAATCACTCTTCAAAACCAAAATTTCCTTCTTTAGCAAGTAAGATGCGAATTTTCAAATAGAGAGCAATTACATCAAAATCAACCATCCTAACACCTCACATATATCATATATGAGTGATCCATAACCTCAAAACACATCTGGAACACCAGAATCATCAACTCACTATCCATTTGCTCAAGCTTTTTGTCAAAGCTGCAGTTGAGGTGCCACAAAAAAATCCAGGTGCTTTCAATCCATTCCAAGCTTCCAAACACCTTACATTAGGTCCATTGAAGCTGTCCAAATCATCAAACAACATCTGTAACACCTCTAACACACAATTTTTTTTCTTCTTGCAAGAGGTAAGCCTGAACTCTCAAACTCTATGATCCATGCATCATAAATGTGTTTTCAAGTTACAAACATGTTTCTGCACTTATGTAGAGTGTTTTCCCTCAATCAATTGCTTTGTAGCTATAGTGTATAGAATTTCACTGTGTTCTTGCAGGAAATTAGCGTTCATGTGTTCATCACTTGATTCCTCACTCCACACTTAATATAAATGCAATTAATTGGTACCATTGGAATCCTTGTTTAAAAACGAGCAACTTGCAAGTTTACAAAAGTCAAAACCATTGAGTAATCAGAGAGAAAATTGAGGTTTTGCAAATCAGCCATGGCGCGGGCACGAGGAAGAATAAAGTGGCCGTTGGCGCCATTTTCAAATTATTTGAATTTTTGAATTTTTGTTATTTTTCTTAATTGATTTCAAAAATTAATTTCTCCCTCAATTTTAAACATTTTTTATTGGTTCTTTTTTTTAAAATTCACAAAAATTTTAAAATATTTTATTCTACAAAAAATTCCAAAAAATATTATTTGTTTAATATATTTTGAATTTATGTAAAGAATTTCATTTTATTTGTTTTTAAACATTTTGAATGAAATTTCCATCTTGATTTTTTCAAATTCAAATGAATTCCAAGCTTTCATGTGATTAATCATGATTTTTCAAAACATTTTTCAAAGTTCACAACTTGTTTTTCATTATATTTGATATTTTATATAATTTTTATTTAATTTCCTTTGAAAATTGTATTTTAAATTAAAATTAGGGTTTCACTTTGATTTTAATTTTTCAAACTTTCTTTGAAACTATTTTGGGCCTCTAATAGAGTGTAAGACCCATCCATTTTCACACCCAAATATTTGGGCCTCAGTCATTGTATAAGTCCCACTGTGTTTTTCAAAACCACGGCCCGATCGTCGCCTTTTAAACAAAAATCATCTGGTCCTCTCCTTGAGTATAAGCCCCAATTTTTTTCCTTTTACAAACACTTTTGGGCATCTAATATAGTGTAAGACCCAACCTCTTTTGTAAATAAATAATTCATGAGCCTCTGCTATAGTATAAGTTTCGGTGCGATTTTCAAAATAACGGTGCGTCCACTGTTTTCATCTGGGCCTCTCCTTGAGTAGAAGCCCCATTTGTCTTTATTTTTAAAATTATTTTGGGCCTCTTTGTAGAGTGTAAGTCCCATCCTTCTTTGTGCATAAACAAATTTTGGGCCTCTGCTATAGTATAAGTCCTACAACGTCTTTTGGTATCACGGTGTGATCACTGTTTTCAAAATAAGTCATCTGGGCCTCTCTTTGAGTATAAGCCCCAATCCTTTGTACATAAAATTTGTTTTAAAAAATAAACAAATCCCTTGGGCCTCTCCTTGAGTTGTAAGCCCCATACCTCTGTTTTCAAAATCATCTATCTATTTTAAACAGGTACTAAGAGTAGCATTATTCCCGGTGAAACTGCTCTTAGACCACTTAGGCCTCTCTTTGAGTTATAAGCCCCAAACATTCTTTTCTTTAAAACAAGTTTCTTTTAATTCAAATCCAAATTCAAAGTTTTCTAAAAAATTTCTTCAATTTCTTAAAATCCTAATCATACAGTGGAAGTCAATACAATCAATCACAATACACTTGGGCCTCTTCTCAGAGTATAAGTCCCAACATTTTTTCAATTTAATGCATACTTGTTTATATATTTGTTAATTCATCTATATATATATCCTTGTGCATATTTGTCTAGATTTTCCCCGGAAGTTAGGTCTACACTTAGGTCAAACTAAAGATTACTTCTAACATAGTCAAAACTAGTTCCCTCATAGGAAATTCTCTATACAGTTTGTCTCCTCTTGGGCTTATTCGACATGGAACAGAGAAAGACATTATTCCCGGTGAAACTTTTCTCAAGACTGTCAAAACTTAGAAACATATACATTTACAAGAAATTCATTTCCCCAGAGAGGATTAATTCCTGGTGAAAACTCTTTTGAATTTCTTTAAACCTTAGAACTGTTCAACAAAGAAAGGATTATTCCCGGTGAAACCTTTCTTGAACTTTTCTTAGGTTAGGTCCCACAGGCTTCCTAGAAGTATCTCCAGCCTCCTCTTGGGCTTAGTACAAGGACCCACAAGCTTCTTAGAAGTTCCTCTAGCCTCCTATTGGGCTTAGTACAAGGACCCAAAGGCTTCCTAAAAAGCATAGGATAGAAATTAGTCATCTCTACTAGTTCAATCCCCAGGAAAGTCAAAAGTCCAGAGCATCATACCATTCTAAGGTTGATTTCCATCCCTTAAACTAAAAGCCTCCTCTTGGGAATCCTACAAAGACCTCTCTACAACAGATTCTACCACTTCTTGAGAGACTTGGACAATCTTAGCCTCCTTTAGGGCTTCATTCAAACAGACTTGGAAAGTCTCACCATCATAGTCTACTTTTTAACTAAACATAAAAAACCTCAAGTTTCCTAAAAGCACGGGATAAACCCTGATCATTTTACCCATACACCAGTCCCTAGAAGAGTTAAAACCTTTAATGTCTTCAAACTCATCTTTAAATTTCTCTGACCCCCAACAAGATTCAAGAATCCCCAGCCAGGGTCAATTTACCATTAACAAATCCCAACAGAATCAGAGCCTCATGGCATCTGGTATTTAAACCATTCTTCAATCCCCAGCAAGAGTTGATATTCCTTTTGGATTCCCCAATAAAATTTAATTATGCTCCTGGATTTCAATAAATCCTCAACAAGAGGCAGCCTCCTCTTAGGCTTCATATAAGAATTTCCTCAGTTAGCCTCCTTTTAGGCTTCATATAAGGATTTTCCCCAGTCAGCCTCAATCTTGGGCTTTATACAAGACAGATAAAACACTCCCTAGTGGAGTCATTTTTTTTAGCTTCAACCTTGGGCTTTAAACAAGGAACACAAAAATCAACATCCCCTCAGATGAGACCAGGAGTTTCTCTTTGTAGGAAGACATTTTCTCTGTACATCACATATCAAAACAAACAATCAAAACCTTTTTTTCCAGATAATTGATGTAAGTGGCACACTTGTTGATTCAAAAATCCATGTTGTAGTCCCTCTTTTATCCTGGCTAAAATTACACTTTCATCTAACTGCTGTAAGTGGCAAGCCTCTGGATTCCTTACATCCAAGCCAATGTCCCTCTCTTAGCATGGAAGACTCATAAGGAAAAATGGCATTACTCTACAATGAGTTGAAGTTTCTTCCTTCATGATATCTCTCTAATAAAGGAAATTATGGCATTGCTGTATTTATAAAGGGGATGGGTCTTACACTCTATTAGAGGCCCAAAAGTTTTTTTAAAGAAGAAAGATGGGGCTTATACTCAAGGAGAGGCCCAGATGATTTATTTGAAAGGCGACGATCGCGTTGCGTTTTCGAAAAACCACTATGGGACTTATACAATGACTGAGGCCCAAAATTTTGTGTGTGACAAGGGATGAGTCTTACACTCTATTAGAGGCCCAAAAGTGTTTCAAATGAAGTTTGAAAAATCAAAATTAAGAGAAACCCTAATTTTAATTAAAAAACAAATTTTCAAAGTAAATTAAATATAAAATACCAAAGATATTTAAAAACAAATTGTGAGCTTTGAAAAATATTTTGAAAAGTCATGTTTAATCACATGAAAGCTTGAAATTCAACTGATTTTGAAAAATCAAGGTGGAAATTTCATTTAAAAATGTTTAAAAACAAATAAAATGAAATTATTTACAAATATTCAAAATATATTAAATAAATAATATTTTTCTGGTTTTTTTTTGTAGAATAAAATATTTTAACATTTTTGTGACTTTTTAAAAAAAAAACGAATAAAAAATGATTAAAAATGAGAAAGAAATTAATTTTTGAAATCAATTAATACAAATATCAAAATATTCAAAATTCAAATATTTGAATTATTGCGCGAAGAACTTCATCTTCTTCCTCGCGCGTTCCCTAACTTTCAGATTTGCAAAACCTCACCTATCTCACTGAATACGTAATGAAATTGAATTTTGTAAACATGAAAGTTGTTCGTTTTTGAACAAGGATCTCAGTGATATAAATTAATTGTATTTATATTAAGTGTGGAGTGAGAAATCAAAAGATGAACATAAGAACCCTAATTTCTGCAAGAACACTATGAAGTCCTATACACGATAGCTACAAAGCAATTGATTGAGGGAAATCACTCTACATAAATGCAGAAACATGTTTGTAACTTAAAAACACATTTATGATGCATGGATCATAGAGTTTGAGAGTGTCAGGCTTACCTCTGCAAGAGGAAATTGAATCCTCATTTGTAGGTGTTACAGATGTTGTGTGATGATCTGGACAACTTCAATGGACCTAATATAAGGTGTTTGTAAGCTTGGAATGGATTGAATGCACCTGGATCTTGATGTGGCACCTCAACTGCAAGTAGGCCAAAAAGTTTGAGCAAATGGGGGGTGACTTTGTGATTCTGGTGTTCCAGATGTGTTTTGAGGTTATGGATCACTCATATATGATGTATGTGAGGTGTTGGCATGATTGGTTTTGATGGAATTGCTCTCTATTTGAAAATTCGAATGTGACTTAAAAGAGAAGCAAAATCTGGTTTTTTAGAGTGATTGGAAGGAAAGCATGAGTTGTTATGCTTTGGTGTACTTGAATTGATCAGAAGGAAGCTTTATTTATGTAGAGCAAGTTTTTTTTGGGAGCAATAGTGATTGGAGGCTGGATCACTCCATTATCTATTGAACTTTGTCATGTAGCCAAAGTCTCCTCTAGCCATTGACTTGAGTCAATATTGCAGGTTATGAGTCTTCTGTTGTGGGGATAAGGCTTGACTCCTTTAGTGATCAATGACTCAGTCCATGCCACCTCAATGCATCTTTTGAATGCGTTGAAACAAAATTGAAGTTTTTGGATTTGCAAGATTGAATTTCACATGCCAAGGAATAGGTTTTTTGACTTGGTGGCTTTGTGATCAGATCCCTCATCATTCAAGTTGATTTTGAACATAAATGAAATGATGCAAGTGTCCAAAATTGGCTCAAGGAATCGTGGGAACCAAGTCATGTCCAATGCTGTCATGTAGGCAGAGTGAAAAATGCCATTTCTAGAGGCTTATATCTCCTTGCTCAAGTTGAATCACTGGAGGCTCTTGTACTTTTTGGAAAGCCCCAATAACATACTTCAACTTTGATGTTTAACTATGGTCTTGAATCATGGAGAAAATTGACCCCAAAGTTGGTGAAAATGCAAAACAGATTATGTCCAAAATTTCACTAAGTGTTGAAAAAATGTCCATTTTCATATTTTTGTGATTTTGATCAATCTATAACTCAAAATCCATGACGATTTGGAATCTTTTGTAGTTTACAATCTTGAAGTATGTAATGAGAGCTTTCCTTTGAGCTTTGGATGGAAGAAAAAGGTTGCTTGGATCACAAGTTATGGTCTTGCAAAGTTGGTACCAAATCACTTTTTTTCCATAACTTAGAAAATTTTAAGTTTCTTAAGGTTGCCCCTTTTGCAAGTAACCTCACTTTTCTTGATTTTTTTTATGGATGATGATCCAAACCACGAATTAACATTGTTTTTTACTTAGGGAAGCCATGTTTGTCAAGAAATTTAAAAATTCAAACTTGGTTTTTTGGCACAGTTGACTTTTTGTCAGATGAATTTCAAATTTTGTGATCCTCTATGAAATCAAGTCCTTGACCTAATTCAAACCTAATGGATGGATTCCATAGGTGTTTTAGAGTATCTTGAATCATGCCCCAATGTTTGGGATCATGTCTTGGTCAAAAGACAAAGGTACAGTTGACTTTTCATCAAAAAACCCTAATTGGTCCAGATGAATTTGAATCTTTGAATTTGCTTATGCACCAAGTTCTTTGAATCAATCCAATCTTGTGAATGGATCAATATGATGCATTGGAGGTCTTCAAAACACTTCTTTAGGTCTTGACTCATGTCTTGCCCCAAAAGTCAACTTAGGGGTGAATTAGGTCAAGAAACCCTAATTCCTGATTTTTTATGAATGCATCCCCTGAGGCTATTTTGACTTAATAATTGGATCCATGAGGTCCCTTTGAGATTCTTGGATCATGTTTTGAAGTATTGGCTCATGTTCAGATAAAAATTTTCCTCTGGAGGCCTTGGTCGACCAAAACCCTTATTTGGTGACACTGGTGATCTTGAGGCTTGATCAACTTGGAATGTTCCAACTTTGTGCTTGATTCTTGATGTGGGAGACCTCTTGATCCTTTATGAGTGTTTGAAAGGCTAGATAAGTTGAAGATCATGTCAATTCTTGATTGATCGCTTGTCTGAGTACTTTGAGGGGGCTCAAAACCCTAATTATTGGTTGAGGTGAGTGCTCAACAATCCTTGAGAGAATTGATGAGGCATGAAGGTACATCTATATTGTGGTAATATTTTTCACAATGATGGGAAATCTTGTGGCCAAAATTTGGGTATGACACACACTTGATAGGGTACGGGGAGATTTTATCCCCATCACCTTCTACCGTGAGGAACTCCTCGGCGGGGCTCCCAACTCAAGCATTCCACTGCTCGTGAGAGCACAAATGGGCAACTTCGACGTCCGACGGATCCTGGAAGACCAAGGAAGCTCGGTTGAAATCATGTACTCCCAGCTATTCTCCACCCTCCAACTGGATGAGACACACCTGACGCCCTACGTAAGCTCTTACCTACAAGTCTTTAACGGGCCAGTCACTAAGCCTTAGGGGTAAGTGGAATTGATCATGACTTTCGGGATTGCAGAAACGGCCAGTTCTATCAAAGTCCAGTTCCTGTATATTGACTGCCCGTACCTATACCAATGCATCTTTGGGCATCTAACTCTGGCCGAATTGGTAGTCATACCCTCAACCGTGCACCTGAAGATGAAGTACTACACTTTAAGTGTCTAGTCGCCACTCTGCACGGAGATATCAAAGCAGCGAGGAAAAGTTTCGAGGAAACCTCCAAAGGGATGAACATGATCGCCGCTAAGCCGAAGACTCCCAGCAAGCCAGCTCTGCCTAACAGCTTCGAAGAGGCAAAGCCCCTGCCCCGCGTCGACTCAATCAACCTTGACAGCCACTTCTCCGAGGACGACCAAAGGGATCAGAGTAGGAAGGGGAAAGAGATCCAGTCATGTTCGTGCAGCTCTTCAGCTTCGACCAGTAGCGGCGAGACCTCTCATCCAATGCGCCCAATTCCAAATGGCGAGTTCGAACTTGTCCTGCTCGGTGATGACCCCCAGTAAGGAGTGAAGATTGGGATCGGACTCCCCGACCTAGCGAGGAAACAACTTGAAGCCTGCCTCCAGGAGAACGCAAATTTGTTCGCATGAAGCGCCGCGGAGATGCCCGGGCTAGATCTTGACGTGACCTGCCACCAACTCACCATCGACCTCGCCGCTAGGGCAGTTGCTCAACGTAGGCGAAAGCAGTCTCCAGAGAAAACGGAGGCTGCCGAACAGGCTATAAAAGACCTCTTAGAGGAAAATTTTATTTTGGAGGCCAAGTACACTACTTGGTTGTCCAATGTTGTACTCGTTAAAAAATCAAATGGAAAATGGCGCATATGTGTTGATTATACCGATCTTAATAGGGCTTGCCCTAAAGACGCATATTTCCTCCCCAACATAGATAAATTAGTTGATAATTCTACTGGTTTTAAATTATTATCTTTAATGGACGCATATTTGGGCTATAACCAAATACCCATGGCAAAAAGCGACAAAAGGTACACAGCTTTCATGACCGAATCAGGCAACTATTACTACAACGTAACGCCCTTCGGCTTGAAAAATGCTGCCACTACCTACCAAAGAATGATGAAAAAGGTTTTTCGAGGAGAAATCGGGGATATGCTCGAAGTATATATGGACGACATGATCGTGAAATCCCACGAGGAATCTGATTTCACGATCCATCTGAGTAAAGTCTTCAAGCAGGCCAGGAAATACAGGATGCACTTCAACCCGGAGAAGTGCATATTCGGGGTACGAGCGGACAAGTTTCTCGACTTCTACCTAACAGAGCAAGGAATCTAAGCAAACCCCGACAAGTGCAGGGCCTTCTCCGAGTTCCCTACGCCAAACTCGAAGAAATCCATCCAATCCCTCAACGGGATGCTCGCGTCTCTATCCCGTTTTTAGCAAAGTCTGCTCAACATGCACTCCCCTTTTTCAAACTTCTCCGTAAGGAGGCAGCCTTTGAGTGGACAGAGGAATGCGACAAAGCCTTTCTTTACCTTAAATAAAGCACTGTCTAAGCCCCCGGTCCTCTCCCGGCCAGATAACGGGGAAACCCTGTATCTCTATCTCGTCGTCACGACCGAGGCCGTCAGCGCCGCTCTCATTCGTGAAACACCCGACGGGCAGAAGCCCATATACTTCACGAGCAAAGCACTGGAAGGACCTGAACTGAGATACCAGCAGATAGAAAAAGTGGCCCTGGCCCTCATTAATGCTGCGAGGAGGCTGAGGCACTATTTTCTAACCCACACAATCGTGGTACGAACGGACCAGCCCGTAAAGCAACTGTTGGGCCGCCCAGATATGGCAGGTCGAATGCTCAAGTGGTTGCTGGAGCTGTCCAAATTTGAAATCCAATATGAAAGCAGAAAAGCCCTCAAGGCTCAGGCGCCGGCCAACTTTGTCACAGAAATGACATCTCCAGATTCCCCCACTTGCGGGGCTCGCAAATGGACAATCTTTGTCGACGGGGCGTCTAGCTCGGCAGGAAGCGAGGCAGGTATCATCTTGGAAAATGAGGAAGGAATCCTCGTCGAAGTCTCGCTTACCTTATCTTTCCCCACTTTCAACAATCAGGCTGAATACGAAGCCTTCCTCGTAGGTCTACGCCTCGCCGAAGACCTAGGAGCCGAGGAAGTCATCATATGCACCGATTCTCAACTCGTAGACCTCCAGGTTCGGGGAGAATATCATGCCAAGAACGACAACCTCTCTGAATACTTGACCTTGGTCAAGGAAAAGATGATTAAGTTTGCATCGATATAGGTAAAACACGTTCCCCGCGAACACAATGTCCGAGCAGACATTTTTTCAAAGCTGGCGAGCACAAAGAAGAAAGGAGGAAACAAATCTGTCATCTAGGAAGTACTCCCTCAGCCCAGCATCGAGAAAGCTTCCACAACCCTCGATGTGTACATCATCGCAGACAGCGAATGCTGGATGACTCTTGTCTACAACTACCTCACCAAGGACGAACTACCGTCTAACCCCAAGGAAGCCAACGTAGTCAGGTATAAAGCCTGCTCCTACGTCCTAGTCGAGAATAAGCTATACAGGCGAGGATTCTCCATCCCTCTCCTTAAATGTGTCGAGGAAGAGATGGTCGCCCATGTCCTGTGCGAGATCCACGAGGGGATCAACGCCCAACACCTCGAGGGAGATCCCTTGGCATGAAGGCTCTACGAGTAGGATATTACTGGCCAACCATGCAGCATGACGCAAGGGAACATGTGAAGAAATGCGACAAATGCCAACGACATGGGGACATGCACTTGGCACCGCCCAATGAACTCAAAGCAATGTACTCCCCGTGGCCCTTCGCATAGTGGGGCCTGGATATCCTGGGACCATTCGTCGTAGGGTCAAATCAGAACAAGTACCTGATAGTAGGCATTGACTACTTTACAAAGTGGATAGAAGCATAGGCCCTGGCCAAAATAACGGCCCATAACATACTCCGATTCTAAGGGCGGAACATCCTTGTCCGCTTCGGCATCCCCCAAGCAATCGTCACTGATAATGGGACACAGTTCACGGACAAAAAATTCTAGGAGTTTGTCGCCCAACTGGACACCAAGCAACACTTCGCGTCCGTCGAGCACCTCCAGATTAACGGGCAAGCCGGAGGAGAAAACAGGGTAATCCTATGAGGCCTCAAACGAAGGCTAGACGAAACAAAGAAATAATGGGTCGAGGAGTTGAACAACGTACTCTAGACCTACCGTACTACTCCCCACTCTTTGACCGGGGAAACCCCTTTTCGTCTAGCGTATGGAACTGAGGCAGTAATCCCCATTGAGATACACGTGCGCTCCAGGCGGACTGAATCCCCCTGGACGAGGAGATAAATAGGGAAGCACTAAGGGAGGAGCTTGACCTCGTCGCAATTAGGCACAACGCCAAATTTATACGACGAGAATTCTAAGTAGACAGTCTAGTCTTAAGGAGGAAGCACAAAAATTCTCGAGAAGGCAAACTCGCTGCTAACTGGGAAGGGCCCTATTGTATTCGAGCAAAAATAGAGAATGATGCCTATTACCTAGAACAGCTTATCTGGGAAGTACTTGCTCGACCATGGAACGCCGAAAAGGTAAAACAATATTATAGCTAAGGCCCTAACTGTCGGCATGCTCCATTGACACGACGAACAGAATGCAGGGACCGTAAGTGTGCGGCTAGGTACAAGCGCTGCACAATAGAACAAATCAAGGCAGGCTTTCGCTCAGGAACGAGCAAAACCCATGCCCGATGGCAATCCCTCGACCGAGCCCGCCGTCGTCTCCGTACCATGAAAGGCATAACACCCAGCTCACGATGGGAGGTTCACGCTGCGAACGCAGGCCACCAACGTGACCTGAGCTCCGCCCTCATGTCCGGAAGCTACCTAGGCCTTTCGACCAGTTCCCCTCACTGTCGAACACATCACGCCGAGCCAACCCCAAAAATAACAAATTATTTACTAAAGCGACCCTTATAACGGGCACGCATACCGAATAACATGTCAACACTTGGCGAAAATAAAGCAAAGTAAAAACATGCATGGAAACAAATCATACATAACTATAGCACCCTAAAATTTGCTCTCTTATTTATATCCAATTAGTGGCCTATGTTTCACATTTCATGTACTTCTAGATCATAGACATTGCATATGCATCATGAGTCTCCTCAGGGCATGGTATTAAGGGTATCACCATCACTAATTAGGCAAAGTCAAGAGGATTTTTTTTTTTTTTGAAAATCTTGGTATCCGGCCTTGCGACCGACTAATCCAAGAGGGACCAATTAAGATGTATTCAAGAGGATAAGATGTGTTCAAAAAAATCAATCACCAAAGACTCAAGAATTTCGTCTAACTCTTCAATAGAGTTGTATCTCATTTCTTTTTCTCAAGTTCACAAATTTGAAATTCCTTGGGGCCATACACAAGGGACTAAGGCTTTATAGGTTGCGCGATACTGACATGAAGAATTAATTGTGCCGTAAAAAATCTTTATTTGGTTCTGGACCTAGACCACACACTGCTAAATTCTATTTCCCTTGATCGTTCGAGCCCAGAAGAAATGTCTACAATAATTCAGAAAAGTTATCTAGAAGGTAGCCTCTTCATGATGGAGGGTATACAAAAGGTTACCAAGTGGTGGCCCTTTGTCCGCACACTTCTTAAAGAAGCAAGTGAAATATTTGACGTGTGCATGTACACTAGGGTGATCGGTCCTATGCGGTAGAGATAGCCAGGTTAGTTGACCCTCAAAGGGAATACTTTAATGCTAATGTGATTTGTCGAGATGATGGAACTAAAAAATGCAAGGATCTCCGTATGGTGTTTGAGAAATTAAGTGTAATCCTAAATGATACAGAACACGTATGGAATTTGATATTGATGAATAGATACATCTTTTTTTCAATTCAAGTTGTGAGAACAAAAGCAAATCACTTGCTGCTTGCAGATAGATGAAAGTGATTCTCAATTGCAGAAAATCAAAAATAAGAAAAATTACAAAAAAAGCAGGTGTTCTTTAAAAAAGAAAAAATTTCATTACAACAGAAATAACATAACAAAAAAAAAACTCAGTTCCCAATTCAAAAAATGCAATAATTTGTAATGGATATCGTTATCGTATATACCCATGCATATCACAATGTACAACCCATGGAAACATTACAATATGGTCATGGACATTCCATCTGAAGGCAAAGCTGATCAAATCACTTTATGATAACACTGATTTCAAGAGTAACTTGATTTGATGACGGCGTTCGGCTTCACACATCTTGAAAATTCACAGCGTGACATCAAGCATCACACAGTTTATAACAGTGCAAATTGACTTCAAATTGCATAACGCAGGTGGGGCTCGGTGTCTTAGTGAGTTGATCAAATATACCTCCGAATTCTGTCCAGGTTCTATTCAGGAAACGAAGGTAGAGGTTACGCCACGTCTTGCTCATATCACGCTGGTTGAATTAGGTGGAAAAGTTCATTAGTCACAGGATGATAATTGAAATTTTGGTATCAGATATGTGATATCGAGTGAGATGTCACAACATCAATATCTGATATATGAACAAGACAATAAAAGTGTCGGCACTTAAAAGCAATAAATAAACGCAGAGAATTTTTCACCCAGTTCGGTCTAACAACCTACGTCTGGGGGATATCAAGCCAGGGAGGAAATTCACTATCAGTAGTATTGATTCATAGACTCTACAATCAACATACAAGTTGAAAATCTATTCATTTAATCACTACCCAATGACAAACACTCTTAGATATGAGACACCTCTCACTCCCCCTCAATCACAGCAGTGATAACAACATACACTCAAGAAAGTAGAAGACACACTTCAACGACAATACCTTGATCTTGCTTAAAAGCTTCAATCAAGAACAAACACTCGTGCTTAAAATCTTAGAGTGGATAACATACAACTCAACTAAATCAGTCCAATTCAAACATCAAAATAGATGAATGAATGGCTCACAATACACAGACGAAAACACAAACGCTAATACTTGACACTTAGTACACAATCTCTTGTCTTCGTATCGTCCAAGTAGGGTTGAAACTTCTTTAAATAGAAACAGATTCTTGGGCTTGGGCTCTGTGAAAAATACAAATTTGATGCACAATAAAAACATATTTTATCTTCAAATCTTTCCGCCCTAAATATAGAAACAAACGACTGCATCTGAATAAATCTTCTCCAAGAATTTCGCCTGCAATCTCACAAACAGAATCTCTCAAAACATAACAATTAACACGCAGCCCTAAAACACATCAGTCTTGACATGATGTTCTGTCAACAGATGTTAAGACATCAGTCTTGACATCATGCACAAAAGCTGCAATACCAAACAACACACCACAAGCAGAATGTTAGAAGCACATGTTAAGACATCAGACAAGACATCTTGATCAACCACATTGTTTTACCAAAATTGATGCCAATAACAAAACTAACAATCTCCCCCTTTGGCTAATTTTGGCTAAAACACCATCAGCACACATCAGAGATACCTGCAGCAGAAACACACCACTCAAACAAATCTAACATTCTGAAAAAAAAACAAACAACCAAGGAAACCAGCTGCACACTTAGCAGCACACAATAATCAAAACTACAAACTCCCCTTCAAGCCACGAAAACAGAAACCAACATCACATAACATCCAACAAAACCAAAAACACTACTCACTTCTCCCCCATTTTAGCCACAATTGGCCAAAAAGACCACTATCAATGTTCTGACACTTAGTCAAACATGCTCAAGTACCAAGAAAAACAGTTGTAACACAGCTTGGAAAGAGTGACACATTACTCAACAGAGAGAGGTGCACAGACACCAAACAACTTTGACTGACCAGGCAATACAAACGAGGGTTCCCATTTGAATTATAAAAACTACACCAAACTGCTTCTTACTACAGCCAATCTGAGAAGGAAACATGAGTCAGTCCTCCAAGACAGTTGATACACACAAGGGTCAGTTGAAGCAAGACCAGAAGAACAAGATCACAAAGCCAAAGGAGATGAAGTCCAAAGAAATGACAACAGGTGGATCCTCTACAGGGGCAACAAGGACAGTAAGAAAGACAAAAACAAGGATGAAGACCAACAAGAAGGCTCAAAAGCAATTACATGGTTCTTAGGATGAGGCAGATGAAGATTGGGTTACATTCATTAACTCAGGTGGTTGGAATGAATAGCTGAATCCAAACATGAAAACTCCTTGCTTGTAGTTTCACAAAAATTGTAATATTGAGTATTTCCAGCAATAAAATTGTTCTTGTATATTTCCAACCATTCTTATTTTGTCAATTTCACCACATAAGACACCTGCACCAAAAACCACCTTCCTACACAAAAAAAAACTACTAATCCTTATATATGAAAACCCCTAATTTGCTTCTTAAATTTTCAAATTTATTTGCATCTAAGGCCTTAGTAAAAATATCAGCTAATTACATTTCAATAGCAACATGTTCCAAAGCAACCACTTTATCTTCAACTAGATCTCTTATAAAATGATGACGTATATCAATATGCTTAGTCCTGCTATATTGAATTGGGTTCTTGGAGATATTGATTGCACTTAGATTATCACAGTACAATGTCATGACATCTTGCTTGACATTGTATTCAGTTAACATTTACTTCATCCAAACCAGTTGTGAACAACTACTTCCTGCTGCTATGTACTCAGCCTCAGCAGTAGAGAGAGACACACAATTCTGCTTTTTGCTAAACCACGAGATAAGATTGTTCCCTAAGAAGAAGCATCCTCCAGAAGTATTTTTTCTATCATCAGCACTCCCTGCCCAACCAGCATCACAATATCCACCCAGTTCAGTGCCTGATCCATGACTGTATAGTATGCCATAGTCACTAGTACCATTCACATATTTCAGAATTCTCTTCACTTGATTCATGTGGCTAACTTTAGGTTCAGATTGATATCTGGCACAAACTCCTACAGCAAAGGAGATATCAGGTCTGCTAGCTGTGAGATACAGTAGGCTTCCAATCATGCTTCTGTATAGGCTTTGATCCACACTCACTCCATGTTCATCTTTGGACAACTTCAGGTGAGTAGGAGCAGGTGTCCTTTTGTGATTAGCATTCTCCAGACCAAACTTCTTGACTATGTTCTTTGCATACTTGCTATGAGAGATAAATATGGAGTCTTCCATTTGTCTAACTTGCAGACCCAGAAAATAGCTGAGTTCACCAACAAGACTCATCTCAAACTCAGACTGCATCTGTTTCACAAAATGTTGAACCATTGCTTCTGACATCCCACCAAACACTATGTCATCAACATATATTTGAGCTATCAATAGTTTTCCTCCTTCTTCTTTGACAAACAATGTCTTATCAATTCCTCCTTTTTTGTAGCCATTCAGAGACAAGAATTCAGTAAGCCTGTCATACCAAGCTCTAGGTGCTTGCTTTAATCCATAAAGAGCTTTCCATAGTTTGTAGACATGGTTAGGAAATGTTGGATCAATAAACCCCTTGGGTTGATCTACATAAACTTCTTCATTTAAGTACCCATTCAAGAAAGCACTCTTTACATCCATCTGGAATAACTTGAATTTGAGATTACAAGCCACACCTAAGAGTAACCTGATAGATTCCAGTCTGGCCACAGGAGCAAAAGTCTCATCAAAATCAATTCCTTCTACCTGAGTGTAACCTTGGGCAACCAGTCTAGCCTTATTTCTGGTGACCACTCCTTGTTCATCAGATTTATTCTTGTAAACCCACTTGGTGCCCATCACATTTATTCCATCAGGTCTTGGTACAAGATCCCACACTTCATTCCTTTTGAATTGTCTCAGCTCTTCTTGCATGGCATTAATCCAAAATTCATCTTTCAAGGCTTCTTTAACATTTTTGGGCTCAATTTTGGATACAAAGCAAGAGTTTGACACAACTTCTCTTGACCTAGTGGTAACCCCTGAGTTTGGATCACCTATGATAAGTTCTTTTGGGTGGTCCTTTTGCACTCCGATGGATGGTCCCTTGTTAGGTTGCTCTGGTTTAGGTTCAGCAGCAGTAGGACTGGGATTTCCACTTCTGTCTTCAGCTTCTGTTGATACATCATCAACAAATATTCCAACATCATCCAGGACATCAGCAACTTCCTTCATTCCATAGTCATCAACAACCACATTTATATATTCCATCATGACTCTGGTTCTGGAGTTGAATACCCTATAAGCTCTGCTGTTTGTAGAGTATCCCAAAAAGATTCCCTCATCACTTTTAGGATCCATTTTCCTCCTATGTTCACGATCTGACAAAATATAACATTTACTTCCAAAGACATAAAAGTACTTCACACTTGGTTTTCTTCCCTTCCACAGCTCATACAAGGTAGCTGAAGTACCTCTTCTCAAAGTAACTCTGTTGTGAATGTAGTAGGCAGTATTCATAGCTTCAGCCCAGAAGTGGTAAGGAAGCTTTTTGGCATGAATCATTGCTCTAGCAGATTCTGGAATGGTTCTGTTCTTCCTTTCAACAACTCTATTTTGCTGAGGAGTAATAGGTGAAGAAAACTCATGACTGATGCCTTCAGTAGAACAATATTCAGCAAACTTGCTATTTTCAAACTCTCTTCCATGACCACTTCTTATTCTGATGACATTGCTCTCCTTTTCTCTTTGGAGTCTTTGACAGAGATCTTTAAACACTTCAAACACTTTTGTTTTGTCTTTGATAAAATTCACCCAAGTGTACCTGGATAATCATCCATAACTACATAAGCATATTTCTTCCCACCTAGACTTTCCACCTGCATAGGCCCCATTAAGTCCATATGAAGAAGTTCCAACACTTTAGAAGTAGTGGGATGTTGCAGCTTTTGATGTGACATCTTGGTCTGCTTCCCTATCTGACAGTCTCCACACACTCTTCCTTCTTCAATTTTGAGCTCTGGGATTCCTCTTACTGCTTCTGTAGATATGATTCTCTTCATTCCCTTCAGATGTAGATGTCCCAACTTTTGATGCCACACTTTGACTTCATCTTCTTTTGCAAGAACACATGTGGAGGAACTTGAGTCTTGTGACACCCATAGGTAACAGTTGTCCTTAGACCTAGCACCCTTCATGATAACTTCACCTTTCTCATTTGTGACAATGCACTCAGTTTTTGTAAAATTAACTATGAGTCCTTGATCACATAGTTGACTAATACTGATCAAATTTGCTGTAAACCCCTTGACTAGCAGTACATCATCAAGTCTAGGTGTACCTTCACAATTCAGCTTTCCCACACCCTTGATTTCTCCATTGACACCATCACCAAAGGTCACATGGCCAGAAGAATGAACCTTAACATCCACCAGCAAATTCTTCACTCCTGTCATGTGTCTTGAACATCCACTGTCAAAGTACCAGTCTTCTTTAGCAGAGACTCTAAGAGAAGTATGAGCTATCAAGCTGACAACATCAGTTTTGGAGACCCATTGCTTCTTTTGCTTGATGACTTAATTACCTTTATGAATGACCTGCCTAGGTGCACAATTAGGAGTACTCTTAGGATACCCATGCAACTTATAACTGAAAGCCTTTATGTGTCCAAAGCTCCCACAATGATGGCATCTCCAGCGCCTGAATTTCTTCCTAGAGGGAGTCCTGTCAGGATGTTTCAACATCTATTTCAACATCACTGGCTTGGAATTGGGAATAACATCATTTGAAGCAGATCCACTGTTGAACCCCAACCCACTTTTGTCTCCTACAGTTCTTCCAACATCAAGAATTTTGTCTAGAACATCAGTTCCACTATTCAGTATTCTGATAGACTTGGACATAGATTCAAGTTTAGAGTTCAGCACAAATACTTCATCTTCCAGCTTGGCAATGGTTTCCAGATGCTCTGTCTTTTCAGCCTTGAGTTGAGCAATGATCTTTTTCTGCCTCTCCCCTTCTTGACAGGCTTCGTCACTGTTAATGCATAGCTCTCTATAAGAATCGGTAAGCTCATCATATGTGCTCTCTTCATCCCTAGAATCATCATCAGATGTATACCTTCCAGTCAATACCCTAACCTGCTTGGCAGTCTCTTCATCTTCCTCACTTTCAGTATCAGACCAGGACAGAGATAAACCCTTTTTCTGCTTCTTAAGATATGTAGGGCATTCAGCTCTGATATGACCATAACCCTCACATCCATGACATTGGATTCCTTTTTCATAATTAGACTTCTCCTCAGTTCTTGTTTTCTTCATCTGATCACCTGGCCTGTTGATGTTAGATGTGGTGTTCTTGACATTAGGTTTATAGCTCTTGTCCATTCTTTTCAAAACCCTATTAAACTTTCTTCCCAGCAGAACAATGGCATTGGATAGCTCTTCCTGAGTTTCAGGACCACACTCTTTCTCATCATCTTCTGTACTAGACACCAAGGCTATGCTTTTGACCTTCTTTTCAGATCTGTCATTCAACCCTAATTCAAATGTCTTAAGTGAACCAATCAATTCATCTACCGTCATATGGCTGATGTCTTGAGCTTCCTCTATAGCAGTCACCTTCATATCAAATCTCTTGGGAAGAGATCTGAGAATTTTTCTTACCAGCTTCTCATCAGACATCCTCTCTCCTAGGGCACTAGAAGCATTTGACAGTTCAAGTATATTCATGTGAAAGTCATGAATGGTCTCTTCATCTTTCATCCTCAAACTTTCAAACTTTGTTGTTAGCAGCTGAAGTCTTGACATCTTGACCTTGGAAGTTCCTTCATGAGTTGTTTTCAGGATATCCCAAGCCTCCTTAGCGACTTCACATGTGTTGACCAGCCTGAAAATGTTCTTGTCAATACCATTAAATAAAGCATTCAAGGCCTTAGAGTTCCCAAGAGCGAGTTCATCTTCTTCCTTGGTCCACTCCTCCTCAGGTTTCAGCTTTGACACACCATCTTTTCCCACAATGACAAGATGTTTCCATTCTATCAGAACAGCCTTCCAAGCCCTGCTGTCAAAAGATTTCAAAAAGGCAACCATGCGAGGTTTCCAATAGTCATAATTTGATCCATCTAGAATAGGGGGTCTATTCACAAATCCACCACTCTCCTTGTCCATTGCACCAGAAAGTAACAACCCTAGATCTCACCCAGATACAAAGTAGGATGACCTGCTCTGATACCAATTGAAATTCTGGTATCAGATATGTGATGTCGAGTGAGACGTCACAACATCAATATCTGCTATATGAACAAGACAATAAAAGTGATGGTACTTAAAAGCAATAAATAAACGCAGAGAACTGTTCACCCAGTTAGGTCTAACAACCTACGTCTGGGGGCTACCAAGCCAGGGAGGAAATTCACTATCAGTAGTATTAATTCATAGACTCTACAATCAACATACAAGTTGACAATCTATTCACTTAATCACTACCCAATGACACTTCTACCTAAGACACTCTTAGATATGAGACACCTCTCACTCCCCCTCAATCACAGCAGTGATAACAATATAAACTCAAGAAAGTAGAAGACACACTTCAACGACAATACCTTGATCTTGCTTAAAAGCTTCAATCAAGAACAAACACTCGTGCTTAAAAGCTTAGAGTGGACAACATACAACTCAACTAAATCAGTCCAATTCAAACATCAAAATAGATGAATGAATGGCTCACAATACACAGACGAAAACATAAACCCTAATACTTGACACTCAGTACACAATCTCTTGTCTTCGTATCGTCTAAGTAGGGTTGAGACTTCTTTAAATAGAAACAAATTCTTGGGCTTGAGCTCTGTGAAAAATACAGATTTGATGCACAATAAAAATAGATTTTATCTTCAAATCTTTTCGCCCTAAATATAGAAACAAACGACTGCATCTGAATAAATCTTCTCCAAGAATTTCGCCTGCAATCTCACAAACAGAATCTCTCAAAACATAACAATTAACACGCAGCCCTAAAACACATATCAGTCTTGACATGATGTTCTATCAACAGATGTTAAGACATCAGTCTTGACATCATGCACAAAAGCTGCAATACCAAACAACACACCACAAGCAGAATGTTAGAAGCACATGTTAAGACATCAGACAAGACATCTTGATCAACCACATTGTTTTACCAAAATTGATGCCAATAACAGAACTAACAATAATGAACTGGATTCGATGCACATGTTCCTGCAGTCATAATGGATCATAACCATTCACATTTGGATGCTGGTAAAATCATGTTCAGCGAATTGGCTTCTTTTGTTGCAAGTAATTTAGCAAGCTTCCATGACTTGGAACATTATAAAGACCCAATAGTCTTCGCATTATGGAGGCGGTTTTCTTCATTCACCTGCAAGTCCAGATCAATGAACCATGATCCATTTCATCCAATAGAAACTCTACATAATATATTCAAAAAGAAAAACATAGAATCCAATACATAGAAGAAAACCAAATTCCTTCCCTAACCAACTTTTCTAACAGAATCCAAAATACATATACAAACCACAACAGAATTTCAAGGCTAACATTTTTCCTCTAACAGAATTTCTTATTTCACAACCTACCGCTAACCAACTCAATTCAGTTACAAGGGAATTTCTAACAGAAAAAACCAAAAAACTAACTGTTAAAACCTCCCATAACCATTTCCTAACCATCTCTAACTAATTTCAATACCAGTTACACAAACCTCTAACCCTTGGATACCAGTAAAAAAGTTACACAAAAGAAAACCCTCTCCTGCTCGATTCTTCTCTTTGCTCAAGTCATCTTCATCATATACAATCTGCAGAATCCGCAATTCACAACGGCAGCGAGGCGAATCCACCGGCGTCGAATCAAGAACCGCAGAGAAAGAGAAGAGCTCGCAGCAATCACCATCGCTCCAACCTTCATCCTATTCAATTCTAAACCTACAACAACTTCACAAACACCATAAAGATTTTGCATCAATTCTTCAACTCGGCACAAACTGTCATCATCCAGAACCTGCAATTCAAATTAACAACATCATATTATCATCGTCATCATCAATTCGCCAGTCAAAGAACTCATACACGCAAAGCAACAACAATGTCGCAGAAGCATCAAAAGCAACAATAGAGAAAGAAGAAGTGGAGATAGAAGAAGATCATCAAGTCAATAAAGCTTGAGCATTTACCTGAACATCCGGTGCTTATCCTCAAAGCTTTCATCACCTTCAAGATTCAACAGTTACGAGAGCCGGTAAGGTTGATTCTTCTTCGTTCGCTCCATTTCATTTACAACAATGTAGAAATTAGTGTAAGGAATCAAATCCCTAACATTAGGAGCTCTGATTCCTCCTTGACACCGTGTAATTTAAGATTGAGGCACCTAGGGTTCCATTTTGTTTCGATTCTCTGAGTTGCGTTATGAAGGTGAGACGCGACGTTGAGTTGTTGTAAGGGAGACGACAGAGAGCATGGGTTTATGTTGAAACGGAGGGGAGTAGCGGCGAAATGTTGAAACGGACGGAGGAAGATGTTGTTGTGGTTGATTGATGAGTGAATGGTGATGCGAACGATGAAGCAGGTTGGTGGCGTGGTGAGGTAAGATGGTCAGATGGCTCTGTTTAAGGGATGGAGGAAACCTGTTGCAAGGTTTTTTTTTTTTGCGGCAGAGGTGTTAACGGTGAAGGACGGAAAGAAGAATGAAGGTAGACGGAATTCTGAGAGAGAAAGAGATGCTGCGTTTGAAGTTCCATGAGACCTCTTTTCACTCTCCTTGAATTACTATCCACACGCACTAATCACACCACTGCACCCTGATTCTTATGTTTTTTTTAGAAGTTAAGTTTAATTTGAATTGTGAATTAGCTTTTAATTTTGGTTTTAGTTTTAGAAATTAAATTTTATTTAGGTTTTAGCTTTGATTTAGGATAATTAACACTTAATCTTGATTAATTAGATTTTAGTTTAGAATTAGATTTAGGTTTATATTTTGATATCTTGTTTGCTTAATTTGATTTATCTTAGGGTTGATTGATTAATTTCGATGATTGCATATTTTTATACTTTAATCGCGTTTGCTTAATTCGCATATGTTTCTCGTGTTTGCTTAATTCATGGTTACTATGTCTCATCCATTTGCTTAATTTGGAAATTAAGAATATGTATCGTATAATATCAATTGCGCTTGTTTGATTGTTATTATAATCGAAAAGGGGATATAGTCCGCTTAGGAATTGGGAATTATTTGGATCGATGATAAGTTGGGAAACTAAAACAACAGATTAACCGTTTGGCTTATTTTGATAATCACTTTTTCTATAATCACTTATTTTCATTAATTTTTCTAAATCAAAACCAAACCCCCCATAAACCGTTATTATAGTTGGTTAAATTCAATACAAGAATCCTTGTGAGAACGATACTCGAGTTGTCGTTACCGCTAACTACTTTTTCTAAAATCACTCGTTTTTTATCCGTGCGCGACAGCGTGTCAATGCTCACTGGTAAAGAAAGTAGCTTGAGATGTTGAAAGGAAATTGTTCTGGACTGGGCCGAGGCTGCCCAACAGTCGAGCAGGCCCAACCCATACAGCCTGGGGAGGCCCAATAAGGTCCTTCTGCAAGACACGCGACAACCACGTCCAAGCCACAGTTTTGCCTGGCACTTTGGCAGTGTCGGGCACTTAGGCAGCGTCGGGCACTTGGGACAATAGGGAAGGAGGACATCACACCCTGCTGAGATGGCCTCCCCGACGGATTAGCTTCTCCCCGCGAGAATGCTCCGCATCACTCCTCGCCTGACACGATTCCTCCCCGCGAGGCCACGTCCATTCTACGGGCTTGATGTCTCCTCGACACATAAGGCTCCTCCCCGCGAGGCCCTGCCCCTTCTACGGGATTCATATCTCCTCGACACAGAAGGCTCCTCCCCGCGAGGAGTACCCAACTGTCCATACCACGTGGACACGTTCCAAGTAACCTCCCACGTCCGAAGGATTCGGTCTGCCCTACTTCCAGAAATCTAGGAGCAGTTACTCTAGGGCGAAGACCACGTGCTGGTCTTCACTACTACACGTAAGCCCCAGCAGTTACTTGGAGTAGGCCTAGCTAATCCAGGCCACTGCAGGTAACCATTGGCCCCGCGCTGGGGGCTCTCTATAAATACCCTCTCATTTGAGAGGGTCAGGTTAGACACATTCTTCTACCACTTTACTCTTTCTGTACTTGCTGTTATTCTGTACACTCTCTCACTTGAGCGTCGGAGTACCTTACAGGTACACCCCCCGCCGTCTCTCACCATCACCGGAGCTGCCGTTCCAGACGCCGTTGGCCACTCTCAACTGTCTGATCCAGGTACGATCAGTGGCGCCGACTATGGGGACTTATAAGCTTCCCCATTTTTCTGCTCGATAAACCAAAGCTTTCTCCATTCAACAACCATCATGGCCAACCCGTCAGCGAATCAAGCTCTAGACAACGTCATCACGCAGCTCAGTAATGGCAACCGTGTCGACAACAATGCTGCCCAACCTGTCGTGGAGAACGATATCAGAGACGGATTCACCGCCTCACCATTTTCCGAGGAAGTGGAGTACGAGACAGCTCACCAAGACGGACATGAAACGGTCCTCCAGCCCGTTTTCCAGCCCGTGGACCCACCGCCAAATGCGGACCCGAGCACTGCGGCCTTTTGCTTTGGTCAATCAGACCAACCAGATGATCTTCAACCAGAACATCCGGATCGAGGCGCTGGAGAAAAGTCGTGCTCGGTCTTCCCCGCGAAGGCACCGACCACCACCATTTCCAAGACATTCGCTGTTCCCGGAGCCATCTCGTAGCCCCTCCCCGGTTCGCAGGGGTCGCAGACCACACTTGGAGCGTACTCTGCCAGAACATCCTCAGAAACGCCACCGCTCTCCGCCACCAAAGGGACCAGTTCGCTCCTCAAAAAATAAAAGGAGCAGGCCGGACGTCGAGGAGCCCAGAGGCCGCCCAAAGGACCACTCCCCGAGACGTCACTATGTTCATGGACAACACTCCCCCTCTGTGTCTCCGAGAACCAGCGAGGATGACGATTACCGGACCCCTCTGGCCAGGTACATCATGGACGCCCCTATTTCTAAGGGACTGGAGAGGCCCCCATCCTTGGGGACATATGACGGGACATCTGATCTTGATGACCATGTCGAGAGTTTTGAAGCTCTGCTCGATTTCAGGAATGTCTCCGGCGCTATCAAATGCCGATTATTCCCTACGACTCTTCGGAAAGGGGCTATGGCTTGGTACAAAAACCTAGCATCTGAGTCAATCACGTCGTGGAGGGTCCTGAGGGAGCGCTTCAGAAAACATTTTACGGCTTCTCGCCGACATCCGAAGACGATAGCCTCCCTGGAAGCCATCTTTCAGGGGAAGGATGAACCTCTCCGGAGCTACATAGAGAGGTTCAACAAAGAAGCAGTCGAAATCCACGTGACCGATCACATCAAAATGTATCTCATCATCAAGGGTTTGCGGATAGGATCCAAGTTCGCAGAATCCGTCGGACTACACCGTCCTCGCAGCTTTGAAGGCCTCCTCGAGAGGGCTCAGTCGCATATTGAGTTTGAGGAAGCTGAAGCTGCACAAATTTCCCTCGATTTGAGGCGCAGAGAAGGCCCCCCGCGGCAACAAGGAAGAAGACTCCCCTCCACCCAGGCGAGGTGGAGACAGGAGAAGAGAAGACTCCCCTCCACCTAGGAGAGGTGGGGAAAGGAAAAAAGAAGCCCGGACCAAAGAGCCCCGCAAATCACGGGGACCGTCTGGCCTTTTCAAAGACTACACACCGCTGAACGCGTCCCACGCGCGCATTTTTAGCGACTGTGCACATTCGGAGTTCGTCAAAGGGGGAATCCGCTTCCTGAAACCGACAGCTTCCAAACCAAATACTGACAAGTCCAAATACTGCCGGTTCCATCGCAGTCATGGGCACGTTATTGAAGACTGCGTCCACCTTAAGGACGCAATCGAGACGCTGATTAAAGAAGGGTACCTGAAGAAGTACGCCAAGTAGCAAGAGGCATCCCGCCCCAGCGGCCAGGAGGCCCAGAATGTCGAGGAGTCAACTCCCTCTCCCAACAACGGATCTCTGCAAGTCGCGTTGAGCATCACGCGGCCTAAAGACTTTGGTTTTTCGGGGGAACTCGACAACCCTGAAGTTGTCCGAAACATGTGGAAGAACTTCCCAGCAGAAGACTCGATAAGTGCCCGCAGTACCTGGGAGTCTTTCCCCCAAGCCCTGGTCATATCTGGCGGAGCCCTTGACCGTTTGACCGTGGGGTCAATAAAGAGGAAATTCGACAAACTGAAAGCAACAACTCCTCGAGCCCCTACCCTCGAGAGAGTTAAGGGAAGATCAAATCTGATTACCTTCTACCTCGAGGAACTTCCCGGTGGGGCACCGAACGCCAACATCCCCTCCTGATCCGGGCACAGATGGCCAATTTTGATGTCCACAGAATTTTGGACGACCAGGGAAGCTCGGTGGACATCATGTACGTCCACCTCTTCGAGACCCTCCAGCTGACCAAGCAACACTTGTCCCCGTACGTAGGGTAAGACCTACAAGGCTTCAATGGCGTGACCACTAGACCATGGGGCTTCGTGGAGTTGATGGTCACCTTCGGTATTGAGGAAACTGCCCGACAGGTGAAGACGCATTTCTTGGTGGTGGACTGCCCGTCCCTCTACAACTGCATCATGGGGAGGACCATGTTGGCGGAACTGACGGCCGTACCATCAACGGTCCACCTAAAGATGAAGTACTACACGAAGCGTGGACGTGTGGTCACTCTCCACGGGGGCATCAACGCGGCCAAAAGATGTTTCAACGCAGCAATCAAGGGTCTGAGTGTCGTCGGCGGCGTCAAACCCAAGACTCAGGCTGAGACACCTCCAGACGTCGTGCAGGTTCCACTCCCGCCGGTCAGCGCGGTCGACCTTGACAGCAGGTTTCTCGGGGAGCAGGAAGAAGCTGCGGGTGAGGACCTCCCAGTTGAAATCAACGGGCAGCCTCTCCACCCAACGCGCCCCATCCCATATGGAGATTTCGAGTTGGTTCCTCTCGGCGACAGCCCAGACCGAAGCGTGAAGATTGGCTATGGACTCCCCGACCCGGCGAAGAGGCAACTGAAGGCATGTCTCCGAGAAAATGCAGATTTGTTTGCCTGGAGTGCTGCAGAGATGCCCGGACTGGACCCTGAAGTAGCTTGCCATCAGCTGACTATAGATCCGGCCGCTAGGGCTGTAACTCAACGTAGGCATAGGCAGTCTCCGGAAAAAATGGAGGCTGCTGAAAAAGCTGTAAAAGACCTCCTAGAGGCAAACTTTATTTCTGAGGCCAAGTACACAACTTGGCTCTCAAATGTTGTACTCGTTAAGAAAAATAATAGAAAATGGAGGATGTGCGTTGACTACACGGATCTTAACCGGGCATGCCCGAAAGACTCTTACCCCTTACCTAACATCGACCAGCTGGTTGACAATTCTGCAGGATTCAAATTACTATCCTTCATGGATGCCTACTCGGGGTACAACCAAATCCTCATGGACGAGGCCGACAAGCAGCATACCGCTTTCATGACCGAGTCAGGCAATTACTACTATAACGTAATACCCTTCGGCTTGAAAAATGCTGGCGCCACCTACCAACGGATGATGAACAAGGTCTTCCAGGCAGATATTGGCAACGTGCTCGAGGTTTACATGGACGACATTATCGTCAAATCTATAGAAGAAGTTGACCATGCCGCTCATCTCAAGAAAATGTTCGACACGGCGAGGAAATGTCGCATGAGGTTCAACCCCGACAAGTGCACCTTCGGTGTTCGCGCAGGGAAGTTCCTCGGCTTCTACCTCACGGAGAGGGGAATCGAGGCGAACCCCGACAAATGTAGGGCGTTCTCCTCGATCCCTACCCCGAACTCAAAGAAGTCGATCCAGCCACTTAACAGAATGCTGACTGCTCTCTCCCGTTTTGTAGCCAAATCGGCTCAGTACGCACTCCCCTTTTTCAAGCTTCTCCGACAGAAGGCGACTTTTGAATGGAGTTAAGAATGTGAATAAGCCCTCCTCCATCTAAAACAAGTCTTGTCACAACCCCCAGTCTTGTCCCGACCAGATAGCGGGGAAACACTTTTCTTGTACCTGGCCGTCACCGGCGAAGCGGTGAGTGCTGTCCTCATACGGGAGACCCCCGACGGACAGAAACCGATTTATTTCACGAGCAGAGCTCGTCAGGGTCCCGAACTCAGATACCAACAGATTGAAAAGGTCGCCTTGGCCCTCGTATCTGCAGCCAGAAGATTACGTCATTACTTCCTGGCCCACACGATCGTGGTAAGGACAGAGCAGCCTATCAGACAGCTCCCCAATCGGCCAGATATGGCGGGGAGAATGCTCCAGTGGTCTCTCGAGCTATCCGAGTTCGACCTTCAATACGAAGGAAGAAATGCCTTAAAAGCCTAGGTACTGACCGACTTCGTAGCGGAAATGACCGTCCCTGAATCCTCGACCAATGGCTCCCAGAAATGGACTATTTACGTTGACAGAGCCTCCAGTACAAAAGGTAGCAGAGCGGGCATTATCCTCGAAAACGAGCAGGGCATCCTGATAGAGGTCTCCCTTGAACTGTCCTTCATGACATCGAATAACCAAGCTGAATACGAGGCCTTTCTCGCGGGACTTCGACTTGCGGAAGACCTTGGCGCAAAAGAAGTCAAAATCTTTACAGACTCCTAGCTCGTGGCATCACAGGTTCGGGGAGAATTCCAGGCCAAAAACGATAGTCTCGTCGAGTAACTAACCTTGGTGCAAGAAAAGTTGAAGAAATTTGTCTCCGCGGAGGTGGCTCACATCCCGCGCGAGCACAACACTCGAGCAGACGTGCTCTCCAAACTTGCGAGCACTAACAAAAAAGGAGGGAACAAATCAGTTATCCAGGAGATACTGACCCAGCCGAGCATAAACAAACCCGCACCGACCACAGAGGTCAATGCAATCGGGGACGCCAACTGTTGGATGGCCCCAGTTTACGAATACTTGAGGATGGGCAAACTGCCCGACGATCCTAAAGAAGCGGGGATAGTCAAGAGGCGGACATGTGCGTATACCATCGTCGACGGTAAGCTATACCGTCGAGGATTTTCCATTCCCTTACTCCGGTGTGTTGAAGAAAGTAAAGTTTCGGGGATCCTCCAAGAAATCCACGAAGGGATCAACGCCCAGCACCTCGGCGGAAGTTCCCTAGCCCGAAAAGCACTCCGAGCGGGGTATTATTGGCCCACTATGCAACATGATGCAAAGGAACACGTCAAGAAATGTGTCCGCTGCCAAAGACACGGGGACATGCACCTCGCTCCTCCAAACGAGCTTAAGTCATTGTCATCCCCGTGGCCGTTTGCGTGGTGGGGAATGGATATCCTCGGACCTTTCGTCATAGGGTCGTACCAAAACAAGTACCTCATCGTCGGGGTAGATTACTTCACGAAGTGGATTGAGGACGAGGCGCTGGCCAAAATCACTGCGTTCGACATACTCCGTTTCTACAAGAGAAACATCCCCGCCCGATTCGGTGTGCCCCAAGCCATTGTCACCGACAACGGGACACAGTTCACCGACAAGAACTTCCAAGACTTCGTCGCTAAACTGGGCACAAAACAGCACTTCACGTCGGTCGAACACCCTCAAACCAACGGGCAGGCCGAAGCAGCGAACAGAGTGATACTCTGGGGATTGAAGCGACGACTCGGCGAGGCCAAACAACGGTGGGTCGAGGAGTTGCACAGCGTCCTCTGGGTGTATCGAACAACCCCACACTCCACGACCGGGGAGACCCTGTTTCGCCTAACGTACGGGACCGAGGCAATTATCCCCGTGGAGATCAGGGAACCCTCGAGGAGGACGGAAGCTCCCCTCGACGAAGAAACAAACAACGAAGCCCTACGAGAGGAACTCGACCTTGTCGAAGAGATAAGGACCGACGCTTCCCTCCAAGAAGCCTCTTTAAAACAAAAAATAACTTTGCGTTATAATGACAAAGTTATCAAACGAGACTTCCAAGTAGGCAGTCTTGTCCTACGGAGAAATCAGAAAGATTCACGCGAAGGAAAGCTGGCCGCAAACTGGGAGGGCCCATACCACGTCACCGCAAAGACAGGGACGGGTGCCTATTACCTCGAAAACCTCCACGGTGAACAACTTGCTCGACCATGGAATGCTGAGAAGCTCAAACAATACTACAGTTAGACACTGCCCGGGATAGTACGATATCGCGACCACGGGGGCGTGCAACGGTACATGCGCGACACCTCTATATAACACACGACGGCCAAAAACCACGAAGTGTGTGCGTGAGACTTTTTGGCCCGACGAGGAGACCTCAACCGAGCTCTGTCGTTGACGTACCAAATAGGCAGAACACCCAGCTCGCGATGGGAAGTTCACGCCACGAAGCTAAGACCTCGACCGACGTCTTAGCCTCGTTGAAGGTCGGGGTACAGCCCCCGACTACTCGGCTAGCCCTCTTCGCAGTCGAGGATCATCAGAGTCGAGCAAACTCCCAAGGCGCCAGCGATCTCAACTACTTAGGCAAAAATAAGTAATGTATAAAGTATCACACACAAGAAAAATAAATAAAGAGGCAAAGCGAAGTATTAAAATCGGGCAAAACCCATTGTACGAATATTACATCAATAAGCCCACAAGCCGGGCAACAACAACAAAATGGCACGCAGGCCAAGTAAACTATACTCCTACTCAGCAGCAGTCTCGGCAGCGGTTTCAGCAGCTTCTGGTCCACCTCCTTCGTTGGCATTTCCTTCTTGCCCGGGCAACACTATCCGGCCATCAATCACCTCGCAATTAGCATCAGTCCCGCGGTCACAAGGCCGGGATTTAGGATCCGAAGCTGCGCCACTGCATTTCGGAACCCTATGCCCGCGGCCTCAAGAGTATCATCCTCGGCTAGCCGGAGATCCTGCTCAACTATCCTGAGTTTGGCCACCAGAGCTTCCTGGGAGGTTAGGAGCTTATCCTCTTCAGTTTCACCTTCAGCTGGCCGAACAGCATCCTCCAACTCTGTGACCCTTTCCTTGAGCCGCTTCTCCTCTGCCTCCAGCTCGGTGATTCGGGCAAGATGACCTCTCTCCGCTTCCTCAGATTCCTTTAGCCTTGTCTCCGCCCGCTGCTGCTGCTCGCTCTATTCTTTATTCAGGTCCCTGCATTCCTTCAACTCTTTGCGCAGGTCTAGCAGCTCAGCCTCCAAGGTCTCGAGTCTTTCTTGCAGTCGAGAAAGTTCAGCAGCGGGGCGGGTTTCATCGTTCAGGACAATAGCAGTCGAGCAGAGCCGCATGACGGCAGACATGTCCTCAAAGATCGTTTTCCTCCTCGCTTTCGCAGCGGTCCCTAGCACAGCTTGGATTTCAGAGGGAGGGACGCGAGGATAGATGACTTCAGAGAAGAAGCGGGGCTTGAGATGACATGGTGGGAGTTTGAAGCTTGAAGGAGGTGGGGGACTTTCTTCATGGGGCAGGTCGACAATCTCCGCGTTCGAAACCCGTTGCGTTTCGGCGTCCCTTGAATACCCGGGGACTGGTTCCTAGCAGGAGGTGTGCGCCCACCTGAAATCCCCGACGCGGTCAAAGCAGGCTGGGATTGGCTGGAACCTTCGGGCATCGCAGCAGAGGAAACACCCTCGGGCATGACCCGAGAAGGAGCAACACCTTGACCCTTTGAACGAGATGACTCTCCCCGAACCTGTTCTTCCCGAGCCCTCTTCGCCTTCAACTTCTTGAGCCTCTCCTCAGCTCCGGCCATTTTCCCTGCAAAAAGAAAGAAAACATTAGTAAGGCAAGGTATACAGACACGAGGAAGGCTTAGATCGAGGATGTTTTCACCACCTAATAGCTCGTCTGCTTCTTCGTCGGAGAAGGTCTCGAGCAGAACACGGGTATTGATCAAGCGACGTTGCTTCCTCACCTGCCCGTCTGCTCCCGTTATAGGCTCGCCATCCAGTGTTTCGTATTGAGCTTCATTGAAGCTTTCGACGAACGCGACAATCTTATCATAAGCTGCCCGATCGTCGACGTCCAACTGATTGTGTTTCACCTTGTACTTATCCACCCCTTTTTTGAAGTGTTCCTCCGTCCAGTACAGGGGGAACTTTGGCTCCAGAACCTCCTCGGAACGACCGTCTACTTTACGGGTAACTTTCCGGTACAGCGAGTTGATAGCCCCAAGGGTGACCGGCTTCACGAAATAGTAACGGTACTTGAAATCCCGGATGGAATCCAAATACGTGTGGAACAGCGCTTTGCTCTACTTAAAGGACACCCAGCCGTGTCGTCCACTGACCGACGACCTTTGAAGATGGAATATTCGAAAGAAGAGGGACACTGTCGGTACTATTGTCAGGTGTTTACAAACGAGCTCAAAAGCCCGAATAAAGGCCAGCGAGTTCGGGTGAATCTGCGAGGGTGCCAGCTTCAACCAGGCGAAGACCCTCTCTTGGAAATCCGTGAAGGGCAGCCTCCACCCCGCTTCGTCGAACATGAACTCGTATAGCGGGATACACATTCCTCGGTAAGGCGAGCATATTCGGTGATGCTCTTCCGGGCGGAAAACCTTCCAGGATTTATCGGACCCGATTAGCTGATGCTCGACGGTACAGAACGCATCCTCCACGTCTCGGTAGACAAAGATGGACGACATATCTCGAACTTTGTCGCAGACCCACTCCTCGAGTGGGCGCTCTTGTGCGAAAGCCATGTGAGCCATGGGGGACTCCGGGTGGTCGTCTTCTTCAAAGGATCCTACGGCCACCTTCGCAGCCAAACCGTCCATTTACCTGAAAAGCAAAAGGAAACGCTGAATTCGATGGGTCATATCAAATTCACCCCTCCACCGCTGTTCAAGCGAACGGGCGAGGAAGGGGCAAGGCTTTCTTGTTTCCACGACATATCCGGTCGAGGATCAACATGGTCACCGGGGAACTCACCGCCTCCCCGGAAAAGTCTGCCTCCTTTTCCCATAACACTAACGAAAAGAGTGACCATTGGGGACCCCGGGACATTCATCGTGTCCCCGAGATATTCATCCCTTGTCCCCGAGACATTCAACAAAAGCGAGAGAAGTTCTTAACACTTCCTCTCTCAACAACAAAAGATTCCCGCCGTATTCGCCAGGAACCCTTTCATTTCTCATGGGAACTTCATCAGTTCACCAAGGAAGTGCTATACACTAGTTAAAATCAAAGGGAAACGCAAGAAAAAGGTCAGTTTTGAACAAATACCTTACAGGCGGCGATTTGGGTTTTCGGCGCGGAGTTTCCGGCAGTTGACGGCGGCGAACGGCTGCTGTAGAAGATAGAGAGAGAAGGAGAGATATTATTGAGAGAGAAACGAAAAAAAGTGGGAAAATGAACGAGGGGAGGAGTTTTATAGAGGTTTATGCGGAACTCGAGGGACATAGGGCACTTGAGTGCACTACCCTAGCTAGCCGCCCTAGCCGCCCTAGGTAATAATGACAGACGACACGTGGCACACATGCAGCCGTTCATCCTCCCACGCGTGTCCTTTCGATTTTCCCTAACATTTCGAATCTGAAACCCCTCATCTCCTCGGCAGTACGGCTAGACACAACTGTCCGATGCCCGACTTTTGTGCGACCGTAGAAACGTCGAGCACGAGAATGACCTCCTCGGTTCCTCTCTTGGAGTATCCCCGACATGCCAGTAACCCTTAAGTCATTACTCTAACATCTCAGATCAACGACTTGGGGGGCTCATGTTCTGGACTGGGCCGAGGCTTCCCAACAGTCGAGCAGGCCCAACCCATACAGCCTGGGGAGGCCCAATAAGGTCCTTCTGCAAGACACGCGACTGCCACATGCAAGCCACAGTTTCGCCTGGCACTTTGGCAGTGTTGGGCACTTAGGCAACATCGGGCACTTGGGACAATAGGGAAGGAGGACATCACACCCTACTGAGATGGCCTCCCCGACGGATTAGCTTCTCCCCGCGAGAATGTTCTGCATCACTCCTCGCCTGACAAGACTCCTCCCCGTGAGGCCACGTCCATTCTACGGGCTTGATGTCTCCTCGACACATAAGGCTCCTCCCCGCGAGGCCCTGTCCCTTCTACGGGATTCATATCTCCTCGACACAGAAGGCTCCTCCCCGCGAGGAGTACCCAACGGTCCATACCACGTGGACACATTCCAAGTAACCTCCCACGTCCGAAGGATTTGGTCTGCCCTACTTTCAGAAATCTAGGAGCAGTTACTCTAGGGCGAAGACCACGTGCTGGTCTTCACTACTACACGTAAGCCCTAATTGTTACTTGGAGTGGGCCTAGCTGATCCAGCCCACTGCAGGTAACCGTTGGCCCCGTGCTGGGGGCTCTCTATAAATACCATCTCATTTGAGAGGGTCAGGTTAGACACATTCTTCTACCACTTTACTCTTTCTGTACTTGCTGTTATTCTGTACACTCTCTCACTTGAGCGTCGGAGTACCTTGCAGGTACACCCCCCTGCCATCTCTCACCATCACCGGAGCTGCCGTTCCAGACGCCGTTGGCCACTCTCAAATGTCTGATCCAGGTACGATCAGAAATAAAACCTTAAACCATAGTCTTCTCAATTAAATCAAAGATGAAACCCTCAAGCACCTGACACTCTTGAGAGATCTTTAAAGCAAATGATAATGTATCTTGATAAACCTTGACAAAGGAAAGCCTTGTGGCTGAATGATATGAATGTAGAACCTTAAAGCACATAGGAAACCCTTATTCAAAGAAATCGATGTAATCCCATGTCTTAGAAACTTATGCAATGTATGATTATGAGGTTATGACCTAATGGAAGATGCAGATGAATGCGGACATAAGCCAGAAAAAGTTAGAAAAAGGTGAGGGAAATTTTGGGGTGCAACATTGTCCACTCCATTAAACAAGGCATTCAGTGCTTTGGAGTTTCCCTAAGCTAGCTTGTCATCTTCATCATCCCAATCTTCCTCAGCTTTCAACACATTAGTAAGATTACCATCCCCGTCTATAACCTTTAGAGGATCCCATCCATTAACCAAAGACTTCCAATCCTTGTTGTCCATAGACTTTTGAAAAGCCCCCATATGTGCCTTTCAATAATCATAATTGGTTCCATCAAGGATGGGTGGTCTGTTCACAAAACCTCCTTCCTTGTTCATTGCACCAGAAAGTATCTTTCCTAGATCTCACCCAGATATAAAGCAGGATCCCGGCTCTGATATCAATTGAAATTCTGGTATACAGATATCAGATGTCCTAAGAGATGTCGAGGCACCGATATCTGTTAAACACAGAAGGACCAAGGTATACAAAGTTAAAAGTACAGAAAATAAACAAGACACATAAAGTTGTTAACTCAGTTCAGTGCATAACAACACCTACGTTTGGGAGCTACCAAGCCAGGAAGAAAATCCACTATTAGCAGTATTAATTTAAAGTAAAACAAACCAGTTTACAACTTATCACTTAATACCTACCCAGTGCAACTTCTACCTAAGACACTCCTAGGTATGAAAAACCCCTTTCACTTCCTACCAGTCACCACAGTGACAGAATTACAACTCTTTCAATGTTTTTAGAAGATACACTTTAAAAGACACACAATCACTCAATGCTTAAAAGCTTAGGAGTGATTGACAAAACTTATAACTCAATAGAGACAGTCCAGTTAAAGCATCTAAGTGATGAATGAATGGCTCACAAAACAGTCTACCTTAATGTATCAAAAGACACATGAGTGACACAGTACAACGGCAGTATCCTAAAAGAAACTCAAACCCTAAACCCTTATTTGCACACATGGTTTCTTCAATAAAATAATCCACTCCAATTAGGGTTAGCAAGTATCCTTTTATAGCCTTGTACATAATGGGCTTGGACTCTTCCCATTTTGTATAGTTTTAACCTACTGCTAAATCTTATCCAAAATAGCAGGAACAAATCTTCAAGGTTTCCAAAAATGTCTCATCATTTAATTTAGCGTTTTGTGTACAACTGGAAATACAAAACTTTGTTCCTGATAACATCATCTTGACCTGCGTAAATTACTGAGATAAATCCAAAAGGAACATCACAGAATTCAAACAAAACAAATTTGTCAAGATTTTAAAACAATCAGAACATATGTTGTGGTAGAACATGTTCTAATATTGTTTAAGACATCTGCTCTCAAGGTGAGCTGAGCAACATAAACCTTGTTTTTGCAAATTTGTTGTCAATCCATAAACCATGGAACCTTCATATGTGATCAACGAAATATAACGGTTTCAATTAATCAAAACTGGTTTTCGTATTATAAAAAACTAATAATTCATTAACAAATAAATATATGCATAAAGCGTTCCCGACTCCTAATGTTACATATCAGAGCAGACACCAACTAAAGTGAAGCACCTCGTCTTCACCGACCACGACTTCCACACTACTCCTGATTATCTGCACGTTACCCACGTGGAGGCAACATTCAAACAGAAGGGGTGAGATTCTCAAATCAAACAAAAGAGAAAGATGATATAAATATAAGAGTATAAATCATCAAGTAGTTCACCCAATCACAACTTCCAACGAGAATCACACACTTCAACACAAAAACAGATAATCACACAAAGCATAATGCAACACAACTATCAACGAATGCAATGAGACACCAACTAGACTCAATGCATGTGGTACCAATATCGATCCCTGTTTCATGATCACAGTTCCCGTCGGAACTCTCGACCCCTGTTTCATGGTCAAGTATGATCCCTATCTCATGATCACACCAACGACCCATGTTTAATGGTCACGTACGACCCCTATTTCATGATCGAACCAACAACTATGATTGCTTACACCCCATCTGGGCACACCATCACGCCAACAACAACAATTCCATCAAGGAATTTGGATAGACGATAACACCCCACCTGGGCACGCCATCCCACAACTATGCACATGCCATGCACCATCAATGACAACATGCAACAACGACTCATGCACACACATAACATATTCATCATCATGCCAATACCACCCGACAATCAACACGCATTTATCGAAACATGCATATAGCTCATTAAAACATGCCTACCACATAACATGCCATAACAACTCAATGTCATCATCATACTACCGCATAAGTAACAACTAGTGCATTTACAAGTTACACCACAACAACTCAACAACAACATCATGCAACTTCATAAACAACAACTATTGCATTTATCCATTAAGTCACAACACCTCACATCATAACTACTCAACAATATCATCACACAACATTATAAGCAACAACGATTACAATCACATGGTATGCTACAACAACTTATCAACAACATCACGCAACATCATAAGCAACAATCACAACACACATTCCTACGACAAACTCCTATATTTCACATTTCAACACATCGGAACCCACACGGAAACACATATGGCGCGTCTAATAGTTGGAAATCTATCATTGAAAATAATTTTAACATAAAGTACATAAAGTCACCTTTCCAACGATTCGAACGGCGACCCAAACGGATTTACAAGTCAAAAGTTATGAATTTTCGAAGTTTTTAAAATGAGCTGCCCGAGGGGACCTCGCTGAGCGGGCTAGAGCGGGCTAAGCGGGCTCTGTGATTCAGCCAAAAGTTCTTGCGATGACAACACTTCTCCCACTGCGGTTTCACACCTTTAAATTGCATTTTTCACCCCAATAACCCCAGTTTAAGTCATAAAAACCCACTTACACCACATATACATCATTCACAACAATCACAACAATTTGAATACAACAATTTCATCAATCCCAAACATTTTAGTTATAGATTCTTCCTAAAAACCTTAATTAATCCACAAACAACAATCCATGGCATCAACCTAATGATTCCTACCCACATACCTACATCATCTAACCCTTGAGTGATTAAAGAAATCTCACCCTTACCTTGTATTGATGAGCTTCCCTCTTCCTCAATGGGTTCCTCTCCTTCTTCTTGCCCTAGCCTCTTCTCCCTCTTTCTCCCTTTAGCTCTTCAACTTTCTTTCACTTTTACGTACACTACGCCAAAAATAGGAATAGACAGCGCTTTTATCAAAAAGCGCTGCTAAAAAGAATAAAAAAATTTTGCTAAAAAAAAGCGCTGTAAAAAACAGCCTTAGAAAGCGCTTTTTAAAAGCGCTGTTAAATGCCATAAATGGAAGCCACCTTAGAAAGCGCTTTTTGCACAAAGCGCTGCTACAAGTAATTAAAAAATTTCGCTAAAAAAAGCGCTGTAAAAGACAGACTTTAGAAAGCACTTTTTAAAAGCGCTGTTAAAGGCCCTAAATGGAAGCCACCTTAGAAAGCGCTTTTTCAGAAAAACGCTCTTATAGGTAGCACTTAAGAAAACGCTTTATGAAAAGCGCTCTCTAAGGTCAATTATGAATTAAATTATAAAACAATTTCTATTCATTTTCAGAAACCTCTTTTCATTTTCTTCTCTCGACTGTTTCTTTCATGCGTTCTGAAACCCTTGCTTTCAATCGTTCTTGCATGCGTTCTGAAACCTTGCCGTCACCGTTGCCGTCACCGTGGTCGTCGTTCTGAAACCTTTGTCGTCACCGTTGCCGTCGTTCTGAAACCCTTGCCGTCACTGTCGCCGTCGTTCATTCTTGCCGTCGTGAAGGAAAAGACGAAAACGAAGAAGAGGTACGTTGTTGTTATTGTTCTTGCTTCTTACATTGTTCTTGTCATTGTTGTTGTTGTTGCCGTTCATTCTTGCCGTCACCATTGAAACTGTTCTGTTGTTGTTTCCCTCGTTGTGTTGTGGTTGTTGTCGTTCTGTTTTTGTTGTTGTTGCTTCTGTTATTTTTTGTATCAGAATGAATGTTTGGCATAAATGTATCAGGATGAATGTTGTTGTTGCTTCTGTTATTAACATTGTTATTAACATTGCTTCTGTAATGGAGAGATATACATATACATAGAAATGGATTTATCATTAACAGAAGCAACATTGCTTGGCATAGAAATGGATATACATTAACATTGTTTGGCATAATTTTATTCTTTCATGGATTTATCATATACATAGAAATGGAGACTCATAATTAGAAATTGAGAGATTTATCATATATTGGAAATAAAAGAAGCAACATTGCTATCATGGATTACTATCATATATTGTGTAGTTTACTATCATAGATTGGATATAAAAGAAAGACATAGTTTTGAGATTAATTCAAAGAAAATGTTGTGTAGTTTGTTAATGATCCATCCTTATAGTGCAACGAATGCTCTTTCCTTGTTGGAGATAATCAAAAGCCTTGTTAATATCTTTGAATTCCACCTCTTGTGTTATGAAACCATCCAAGTTAAGTTCCTGTAACATAAATATATGGCCATAACCAATCACAACATTGCTATTATATAGTGACTATATATATTGAGAAAGAGTACTTACTTTTGAGGCCACTATGTAGGTGTTTACCTCTAATTGTTGCTTGTTTGTGATTACATGTTGCCACTTATCGAGTTATGACTCATAATTGGTCAATTAATGATATTTCATTTTATGATATGATGAAGTTACTAACTTATTTTTGTTTTTGTTTAGTTTAATTAGTATAACTATGGATAAGAAATGGATGTCTTCAAGTTGATTGTCGAAAGAGTACGAGAATGGGGTATCGGAATTCGTTAAGTTTGCTGTTGCGCACGCCAAAGACCCCAGTCGAATGAGATTTCCTTGCCTGGGTTGTTGTTTTGGGAGTCGGGTTGACGTGGTTCAGTTGGCATCGCATTTAATGAGGAGTGGAATTGATAGAAGTTGTACATGTTGGAATTTGCATGGTGAGAAAATTAACGGGAATGTTGAACTGGGGGATAATACGACCTATGCTTTAAACGACAATGGCACAGATACATACGATTTTGATCGAGTCGAAGAGATTGCAGAAGCACTTGAAGAAGATCTTAAGGATTGTCCCAAAATGTTTGAGAGGTTGGTAAGCGATGCAGAGAAACCGTTATATAATGGTTGCACCAAATTCACAAGATTGTCTGCGGTATTAAAGTTGTACAACTTAAAGGCGGGCAATGGATGGTCGGATAAAAGTTTCCCAGAGTTATTGGCCCTTATGAAAGATATGCTTCCAGAGGATAATGTTCTTCCCAATCGAACATATGAGGCCAAAAAGATGTTGTGCTCTATTGGCATGAGCTATGATAAGATACATGCCTGTCCAAACGATTGCGTTTTGTTTCGAAATGAGTATGCATCGTTAAATAAGTGTCCTAAATACGGTGTCTCTCGATATAAGGAAAAGTTGTCTCCAGCAAAAGTCTTATGGTATTTTCATATAATTCTGAGATTTAGACGCATGTTTCGTAGTGAGACCGATTCAAGACACTTGACTTGGCATGCAGATGAAAGAATTATTGATGGAAAGTTTCGACATCCGACAGATTCACCACAATGGATGAAAATTGATGATGATTAACCTGAATTTGGAAAAGAAGCAAGAAACCTTCGCTTGGCATTATCTACTGTTGGAATGAACTCACACGGTCTTCAAAGTATCTCACATAGCACTTGGCCTGTGATCATAATGATTTATAACCTACCTCCATGGCTATGTATGAAGCGTAAGTACATGATGTTATCTATGTTAATTTATGGGCCTAGACAACCAGGGAATGACATAGACGTATACTTGGCACCCTTAATCGAAGATTTAAAGTTTTTGTGGGAGAACGGTGTGGAGGTTTATGATGGGTATAGGAAAGAAAGTTTCAACTTGAGGGCGATGTTGTTTGGCACAATTAATGATTTTCCAGCATACGGAAATCTATTAGGGTACAACATAAAAGGTCAATGTGCGTGTCCTATTTGTGAAGATAAAACAGATTGAACGCGATTGGAGAGGTCAATGGAGAGGCAAAACATGGTAGAGCTCCAACTATATTGACAGGTGATCAAATTTTTGAAAAGGTGAAAGATGTGAGTACTCAGTTTGGAAAGCCTTTTGCACATACACTTGTCAAGAGTGGGTGGAAGAAGAGGTCAATTTTTTTTGAACTGCCATATTGGAAGTCGTTGTATGTAAGACATTTTCTCGATGTTATGCATATTGAAAAAAATGTATTTGACAGTGTTATTGGTACGTTACTCAATATACAAGGAAAGTCTAAGGATGGCCTTAAAGCAAGAAAGGACCTGGTAGCGATGAGAATAAGAAATTAATTAGGACCCATGAAGAAAGGAACACGAACATATCTACCACCTGCTGCTTATACTCTATCTAGAAAAGAGAAAAAGGTATTGTGTAAGTTTCTAAGTGAAGTTAAAGTTCCAGAAGGATACTCTTCAGATATTAGAAGACTTATGTCTATGAAAGACCTCAAGTTAAAGAGTTTAAAGACACATGACTGCCATGTTATAATGGAACATTTTCTACCAATAGGTATACGTTCTATTCTGCCAGAAAAAGTAATAAGCGTAATAACTAAATTGTGTTTTTTCTTCAAGTCAATTTGCAGTAAGGTGATCGATCCTGCGATCTTACCAACATTGTAAAAAGAAATAGTTATTACTTTGTGTGATCTTGAAATGATTTTTCCTCCCTCGTTTTTTGACATAATGGTTCATCTAGTTTTCATCTGGTGAAAGAGACACAATTGTGTAGACCGGCTTATATGAGATGGATGTACCCTGCTGAACGTTATATGAAAATATTAAAAGGGTATGTGAAAAACCGAAGTCGACCAGAGGGTTGTATTGCCGAACGATACATTGTTGAAGAAGCGATTGAGTTTTGTACTGAATATCTGTCCAATGTACAATCAATTGGACTCCCCAAATCTCATATTGTCGAAAAAAAAGAAGGAAAAAAGTTAATTGGAAATGAAGTTGTGACAGTATCAAGGGTCGAACGGGATCAAGTGCATTTGTATGTTCTGCACAATGAGAATGAGGTTGAGCTGTATGTTGAAATGCACAAGGATGTTCTTCGAGGTTTAAATCCGAATAGAAATGAGAATTGGATAGTACGAGAGCACAATCGAAGTTTCATACCTTGGTTTAAGGATCATATTTATTCAAAGTATTATTCAGATCCCGCTTCAATAACAGAAAGGTTGAGTTGTTTAGCATATGGTCCAAGTTTGGTTGTGTTTTCTTATAGCGCATACGCAATTAATGGATACACATTTTATACCAAAGAACAAGATGATAAAAGTACTATGCAAAATAGTGGTGTCACCGTGGTAGCTGAAGCAATGTACATTTCAAGTGTGAAAGATTTAAACCCCAAATTTGTAAATCTGTCATATTTTGGGGTTATCGAGCGCATTTGGATGTTTGATTATGAGAAGTTTCAGATTCCTATATTTCGTTGCAAGTGGGTTGAAAATAATAATGGCGTACGAATGGATAAGTCAGGATTTTTGCAAGTGGATCTTAATAGGGTGGGATACAAAGATGAGCCTTTTATTCTAGCCTCTCAAGCTAAACAAGTGTTCTATGTCATTGATCCGACAAGTACAAAATGGTCTATAGTGCTTTTATCTAACAAAGTAATTGATGAAAACATTGGAGATCAAGGTGATATTGATGTTGATATTGAATCATTTACTAGAAATGATCAAGATGAAAATATTATAGCGAATGAATCATATACAAGAAATGATCATAATGAGGGGATTTGGATCAATCCAACCGTCCGTGTTGTTAAGAGACGGGTAGAACATATTCCAACTAAGAAAAAAAAGAGACGTTAGTGAAAAAGGTACTAGTTATAAAATTATAGCTTATATCATTCAATAATATTAATTAGTTGTCATGTTATATATAGCTTATATCACTACAAAAAAACGCGTAAATTGTGGCGGTTTAATTGTGGCGTTTATTGAAAACCGCCACTACTTACGGTAGATTACGACGGTTTCTGGAACCGACGTGATATTAAACTTATCAACCGCCGTATTTTACATTTTAAAAATTAATAAATAAAATATACACGAGTTTTACGTTTTCACTTTTCTGTCCTAATTAAACTTTCATTACGTTTTTACCCATTTTTCATTTTTCCAAATTTTAAACCTAATTATAAAAAACCTAATTAGAAAAAAAACAATTGAACCCTCCCTTCCTCATTCAAGTTTTCGTTTTTCCAAATTTAAACCTCGATAATCTTAAGCTCATCTTCATTATATATCCTTACAATTTTGATTAAAGCTTCATCACCATTTCCATTGTTGTTTCTTTCCTTCCTCGCGATCCAAGCTCTTCTCTCCTTTCTCAATCCATTTTCTTAATCGAAACCCAACCCTAAAAGTCATTGAAGATTTAACCCTAACAATGACTTGAAGTTTGAATCATATCTAATCGATATTGATATTGATATAAAACCCTACCATTAAACACTAACAGGATTTGGAACCTTAATTTTCAATCAAATATGCCACAGTTCCGCAATTAGTCGCGCCATCGCTTTGTTGCTCTTCTTCTCAAGCCAATTTCAAGGTAAAATCATGTTTTCTCTTTTTTATATCGTGATTTGAAAATATAATGAGTTTTAAGATTAGTATTGGAGTTTACTTCATTATATTTTTAGATTAGTAATCTTTGATGAGTATGTGTTTGTAAAATGTTTCCAAGATATTATTTATTGATACTATTAAATTGAATTTTTCATATGTTTTGGTATGGGGAAGTTTTCTAGTTCAAACATAAACATCAAAATCTTCTTTAAAAAAGATAAATCTTAAAGTTGAAAAGATATACATAATTTGTTTCTTTTGAATAATTTGGTTGTGCATTATCTAACCAAAGTTGAAAAGATTGAAACTAGTGTATTATGTTTGAAGTTTGAGATTATTTACATTATGGTGTGGTTTTATTAGGTACTGGTTTGCATGAAAGAAATATGTTTTAAAATTTAAACAAATTTGATAAAATAGAGTTGATGTATTAGGTACTGGATAACTTCAAGGTTTATGAGCTGGCTCCTGGAGTCGGTTGTTATGTCAATGTAGTTTTTATGACATTGTAATGCTTATATCTAAGTTGTCAATGGTTTTTGCTTCTCTTATATGTGTGCTGGAACCTATAGAAAATAGACGAGAAAACAATCAATGAAGTCTTCTTGAAAATGCTAGATAACTATATCAAGTTGTGCAGATACTTGTGAATTCGTCTTGCATGGAATAGGTCATTACTTGACTGTCTCTTACTTAGAATTAGTTATCTCTTTGAGTTTTCTTGATAAGTGTTTTGTTCCATGCAGTTTTAAGACAATTAAGTGTGATATGAAGCTTATGTTGGTTTCTATGTGTTTTCTTATATTGGTTTCCCTGAAGTTATCTCTATGAATGTATTTTTAAAACCATGCGTCAATCGGAGTTACGGTTCAAAAGTTACGAATAAAACAGTGCTGAATTTTCTGGTGTGATTCGCCCCTGCTGCGCCGGGCGGGAATTCCGCCGGGCGAAACTTCAAAAGCGCCGGGCGAAGCCAAAATTCCTCCGGGCGAAACGCAGGCGCAGCAGTGTCACAACACTGGAACTTGCAAAAATAAACCGCCTTTCGCCGCCGGGCGAAGCCAGAATTCCGCCAGGCGAAACTACGCGGACAGAAACTCCATTAAAGGTCCAAAAACACAATTTTTAGGTATGGGTTTTGATATTTTTGGTTCCAAATCCATCCAATAGCATTTTTTGAGTAGAATTAGGCTAGAAAACACATTGGAGCATGCATTAGGATGATTCGGAGTCGAATCCTTCATCAATCGGAGCCGACAACTCATGAAATGTTTGGTTTTTCTCAATTTCTTCTCTATGTATTTCTCTATTTGTTGGGTTATGTTTGTATTGTTACTCTAAACCTATGTACATGTATTGATCATGGTTGTATAATATATATGCTTTACAAATCATTATCGATGTCTTCCTTGATCTTTTTGCATTTATGTTTGGATTTGTGTTGTGTTAGAGATAAACATCACGAATCTTGATTAAGGATGGATATCTATTGTCTAGATGCTAGAGATAGATTTAGATAATAATCTTTATGGTGTCGGAACTTAATGTCTTCAGTGTTTCGAGGCGTCGTGCGTGAGAGTGATAGGGTTGCTCTCTCAGCTCAGTGTGCCAGAGATGGACACTGTTGTGAGCGATACGTGATGTTTTTGATGAGTATTGTATGTTGAATGCGACCGATCGATAGGTTTACGTTTGTTTTGAGTAGTGTATATTCATGCTTGATAGGTTTCTTCTCTTCAAAGAATGAACTCTTTTTATGTTCATATTTACTTTTCCGCATTTAATTCAAACCATTTAAACCCAAACTCATTAACAATTAAATTGTCGAACGGCAGTTCAGTAGCACCGATCTCTGCGAACACGATAATTCCCGGAAAAATACTTCCAAATCTTTTTGTTTGCTTGCCCTATACCGCTTCAACAGTATGCTGTGTGCCTTCTGTTCTGATACAGTAGAGGATAACAACCATCTGTTTCTAGGATGCAATCAAATCAAGAGGTTATGGACTGATATGGAAAACTGGCTAGGATGTAAACTTCCTACTGGTAATTGTTGTATTGATATGTTTCTAACATGGGCAAAAGCAGGTGGGGCTGAATCAAAATTACTTTTCATATGGATTTCAGCATGTTGGTGTATTTGGAAGAACATAAATGCTATTCTATTTAAAGGGTCTGATATTGCAGAGAAAGATATGCTGTTAGAAATCCAAATGTTAACTTGGAAGTGGAGAAAGAAACAGAAAACGAGGGGATATGACGAAAGCTTCTATGATTGGGTGAAGATGCCTATTGCATCTCTACGAAATCGAGAAGATCTTGTTTTTGAGCCTTAATTGAGGTTATTGTAATATCTGATTTATTTCTTGCTTTCTTTGTTCTTTAAGCCATGTTTATAGTTGGGCCAATAGAACTTAGAAAGGTCTCATTCATTTTGTAATTGTATCAAGTTGCCTTAATGAATGAAGCTTTGATTATTAAAAAAAAAAGGTCTATTTATTTTAATTTTAAAAAATAGATTTTTTTTTCTTTGTGTTTTTAAAAGTAGATTTTATAAAATTGTTTTTTAAAATATTGCAAATTTTTATATATTTGTTTTTTCTAAATTGAAAAACTAATTTTAACATTTTATAACAATAACATACATTATTGAAAATCAAAACATAGTTTAAATCACAATATTTTCAAAAAGTTGTATGTCAAAAATGAGATCGAGGGTTAAAATGTTGGTATTTGAATCTCGATCCATACACTTAACTCTATTGTTGAGGGTTGAAGCACCGTCTTAAATGGTCTTATTCCATTCAGCCATCTCTTCGGCCAAAAATTCAACAAATGATATAACATGAAGAATAAAATATATAAAACAAAAGGTACATAAGAGAGATAAATACACATTGGCCTTTTTTTACATTAGTTATGCGGGAATATCATTTTTTTAGGCGTTTTTTTATAGGCAAAGAAATATCAAATTAAAAAAAGCACAAGGGGTGCTAAATCCAGCATAATGAACAATAAAAAAAGTGGGAAAAACATACTGCCAAGAAACTACACTAGGCAAGTGGCAGGATAATCACACCAATATCCGATTAAACAATAGGCCTGCTAAAACTATTATACACTAACAACCACTCTCACATAAGGAATTAAATCATCCATAAGACATCAATATTATAAAGAATCCTCTCTTTCAACACAATAGAATTTCTACAATTTCATATTGCCCAACAAAAAGGAAGCCCAAAAAACCAATGAAAATCGACATGAAGCTTTAAATTCAAACTCCGCTGAAGCTCACTAAAATGCAGCAAAAGAGAACCAACATGAGAATTCAAATCCATTCCAAGCCAATTGAAAAACTTCTTCCAACACAAAGAAGTAACCGCACAAGAAAAAAGAGGTGCTCCAAATCTTCTTCTCCGTCAAAACAAAGCAGACAACAAGTGTTATGACTTCCATCGATTACTCAACATTTACTCAATTCCATCTGACACGGCAAGATCTTATGAATTAACCTCTAACAAAAAATTAGAATTTTACTCGGAACCTTTGTTTTCTGAAGAACCAAAATCTATCACTTTAATGTTTCCTCCAAGACCAATCCCTCATTGCATAACTCAATCATCCGAACATAACTCGAGTTCACCACAAAAATTGCTACTGTCCCACCACCAAACAAAACTATCAATGCATGTTGCATTTGATGCAACATGCTGCAGCACAAGATGCATATCAGTCAGGACCAAAACAGCTTATGTAGAACTCGAATGTTACCACTAGTTCAAATCAGCCTGACATGAAACAGTACCTACGGAAGCCGGCTACTAAGCGTCTACAGAAGTCGGCTGCTGCCACTCATTGCATCACCACTGCCAAACCTCATTGCACCATTAACCCGACTCATTAATCTTGCTACTAACACCCCCTGCCATTGAGAAAACAGTTGGAAAAGTCTTGCAAAACGGTTTTTCTCTTAACCAACAATGCATTCAAAAATCAATAGAATTTACATCATCAAGCTTGCAAGAAATAGATTTAGAAAACCATTAATCTTGATTTTCATCCAAAGGGTGTCCCACTGAACAAATTTCCTTCCAACATAATGAGTATATTTTGCCATTATTTGCCTAATGAGGTAACTACATAGCAACCTTTATATTGCCATACCTAAAAAATAGAAAATTGGATCATTAATCATTATGTTTGCTTAGAATCCTCCATTTCCACTTACTAAAATGTGCCAAGTTGAATTTTCCACAAAGCTTAACCCTGAGACCTCTGTTCCCTTAAGACAAACAAACCTTATTCCAACTTATCCAATTAACTTTCTCATTGTCCTCAATATCACCCAAAGAAAGACTTGTTGTAACATCATGATCTTTTTAACAATCACCTTTGGAGCTTTATAGAAAGAGGAGTAGAAAATAGGAATGTTAGTCAAAATCTAATTCAACATCAATACTCTACTCCCAATCAATAAATGCCTATTATACCACGCCGCAAGCTTACTTCTAATACTTGAAATAACTGACGTCCACACCTCTCATCTTCTAGGATTAATTCTAATAGGGATGCCAAGAAAAACAAAGAATTAGGAACTAATACCATAGGCCAGAAAAGACAATACAACTAAAAGAAAATCAGCCTTCAAGCTAAAATCGTGAATTTTGCTTTTAAACAAATTGACCCTTAAACCATAAACCAATTCATATCCTCTCTGTAAGGCCTTAATAATACATAAGTTTTTTTCACGAGCCTTCCCTTATCAACATCTTGCCATCCGCAAATTTAAAAATCTCGAAATGAAGAGATTAAATTTTATTCATGGTTCAATTTAATCTTGTTTATTCATTTCAAACTTTGCAAAGTTGATCAAAATAGCAAAAAATTGTCGATTATAACTTTTTTTTATTCTTCTTCCATATATCCTAAATTGTATCATAAAATTAGAAAGGTCTTATTATGAATATTATTTAAGAGAATGACTATTTTTATGTTATTAAATTATTTACAATTTAGATAGCAAATATTATTTTCATTTTTTATTTTATATTAGTGTAGCACCCCAAAATTTGCCCTCATGTTTCTAACTCTAACTGACTTATGTTTCATTTCATTTTGCATTATCATTTGTGCATATCATTGTTGCTAAGCATGGGGTCAAGGTATCTTGTCTAGCTCAAGAGGAGTGTATGTTTCTCAAAGGTTCAAGTAAGAGATTATAGTCAAGATAAGGGAACCTTGTTCAAGGCATCAAAGGAAGAGGTGTTCTTAATATTACCATCACTCAAGCTACAATGGCTTCTTAGTCCTCAAGGCATCCTACTATGTCCATCATTTCATCAGATGATTGAAATTGGCAAGAGGTTTGAAGTGGATTACCCCCTTATATCTTTGGTCATCGGTGTAGGGTTTTGGAAATTTGGGTATGTGACACCTTCATGGGCATAAATTTTGAAGCCTCATCATCATTTTGTCACACAAATCATCATTGTTTAAGGGATTCTACATCATGTTCAGAGGAATTAGGGTTTTGAAGATGTGCATTCACCTCCTATCTTTTTGGGACCAAAATTAGGGTTTGTGATAAAATTAGTTAATTTGTGATTATTTGAGCAAGACTTGATTTCATGGCCTCCTATATGTTCTCAAGTGTCTAAGGATGGAAGATTGATCATCAATTTGAATCAGAGGGCTTTTAATTGACCAGATGATTGAGAATCAGTATAATTGGGGATAAAGTCAACTGTGCAGGAAAAAAGCCAACTCCTGACTTTTTGAGGTCAACTTTGTGTTTTTCAAGTCAAATATGACCAATGGATGATATTTGGTCAAGAAATGTTAAGGGAATCAAGAAAAATCAAGGATTGTGGAAAATTGCTATTTTTGGCAAATTAGGGTTTTAGAAACTTTCTATTTTTGGCAAGTTTCCATGGTTATGCAACACTTTCAAGGCCATTTTTCTCCATGTTCAAAGCTTCATTTCATTTTTTGTCAAACATGAAAGTTTTAGTACACATTTCAAGCTTTCCAACCATGTAAAGAATGTTTCATTTGGATCATTTTTTAGCAAGTTATGGTTGTTAGAAATTGGGCATTTTCACACTTTTATTTTCAACACTTAGAAATTTTTCTAAGTGTTAAGGGTCATTTTGTGTGCCAATTTTCTAGCTCAGTTTTGAGTGGCTTCCAAGCCTCATTTGGAAATCATGTCCAAATTATAATTGTAGCTTGTAATCCCACCTTTCCAACCATGTAAAGAATGCTTTATTTGGTTCATTATTGTGCAAGTTATGGTGCCCACAAGATCAATGGTTCAAATGGTGAAATTGACAAAACTTAGAATTTTTTTCTAAGATTGTTTGAAAAGTTTTGAAAACCAATGTTCATGGCCATTTTTCACCAAATTCCAAACCTTCTTTCAATTTCATTTCAACATCAAATTTGTTCACCATGTTTCATACTTTCATTAGAGTTCAAGAGTGTATCAAATGGAGCAATATTTTCCAAGTTATGGTGATTGGAAAGCGTGGGAACAATTTGTTTTTTTCATGGCTCATGTTAGTTTTTATTGCCACATGATTTTTATACCTTCTCATGCAACATGTACTATTCTTTTCCTCCAAGAATCCTTGCCAAAATAATCCAAACAATCACACCACTCCCTCATGCATACATTCTGTATTCTTGGCTAAAAATGGAAAAGAAAAAAGAGGTATATTCTGACCTCACCATTCTCCCTCCCACGTGCTATCTCTCCTCCCACATCCCTCATGATCTTTTGCTCACAAAAATCACTACAAGCACCCTCAATAAAACCACTACTCGTACCTCACTTTCAAAACTTCATTTTTTGGCAAAAATTCCAAACACGCCTTTACCATTGTGATAGGACCATTTAACCTCCATAATCCATCATATATAAGATAATATAAACCCTAGAGTGAGGAGAGGATTTCGTTTGCTGCAGAAAGAGCTCAAAGGACCTTAAGTTTTCTCTAATTTCTCTCTCTTCGAATTGCACTATTTATGCAAAATTTCTCCCATCTAGTGCTCAATCCTTGCTCACAGAGACCTGAGGAGTTCATTGAAAGCCTTCCTTTAGAGTTCAAGCACAGTTTCAAGGGCCAACGGAGCCAATTCGTTGAGTAATCTTCTTCAACTCTAAACTCTCATTTTAGACATGCATTAGGGTTATGGTGGTGCATCTGAAGTCCTACCTTAGGGTAGGCCATGTTTGCATACTTGTTTTTCCATCTTGTTGAGGTTTCATGTTGAGTGCACAGACTTTAGTCCTTGATTCCATGAGTTTGATGTTTATTTTTTAGATCTATTTGCATATTTGAAGTCTCCTTGAAGTGTACTACCAAGTATAGTATTGGTTGTTTTGATTTGAGTTTGTTGCATCATGTGTGTCGTTTCTTGAAGCTGGATTTTCATGGCCTTAGAGGCAAGATAACGAAAAAATAATGGCATATTTGGAATGTACGCGAAAAACGAAGGGGGGGGGGGGGAGGTCGTTTCCACGCAACTCCGACCGTCACCACCACCGTTGGCGGTGGCCGGCCGGATTGGTGCGCCGTCGTCGGCCTAGGGCTGCATCGTCTTTCTTTTGCATGCATGTCTTGGGGAAGATGATGAGGTGTCATCATCTTGTTGGTTTGTGTTTTTTTTTGTCTTATATGCAACTTAAATGAAAGATGACCTATTTATTGATGCCATGTTACATGAATATTATGTTACCTTTTATTTTTTGATTATTATTTGTAAGATAACATGATCACTTTGGATTGGGCCTGCACCCTTTGTGATTTTTGTACCTCCCCAGCTTAGGCCCAGCACGCGTGTGTTTGTGTTTCTTCTTGTATTGAATTACTGTCACACACCCCCTTGCCATGTTCTTTTTATTTCTTTTTATTTTCTTTTCTTGTTCATTTAATTCTCATTTAATTGATAGAAGCATGATAAAAATTGATAAAAATACTTTTCTTATTTTTCAACATGTTGAGATATTTTCCATTATTTTTATTTTATTTTTCCATTTATTTTTCTATTTTATTTGGAATTATCTTTTAAAGGTGTTTTCCATGTTTGCCCTTGTGACTAAGGTTTATGTTTGATGCTTTGTGGATCACTTCTTGAGTCAATATTTTTACCATACTTTGACACTTAAATGAGGTTTGTTTGAATGCCATTATTCTGCCTTGGTGACCAATTTTTGATTGTTTTTCATGTGGTTTTTATTGCTCCTCGATTGTTGCTCGACTTAGTTGCTATGTGAGATATTTTGATTCAATTTGTTGTGCAATTTTGCAATTATTGTTGAGATATTTTTCAAATTTATTCTTGATGGACATAACATGAGTTTGAGAATTTATTTGGATTTTTATAAGCCATGTTTATATTTTTGGTTAATGCTTACATGTGGTTTGAATTTGAATGGAACATGCTTGATACTTGACCTAGTTTGGATTCATTTTGACCACTTGTGCTTAAGAGAAGCTTGAAATAATTAATTGATGTGATCACGTATTGTTTTGGCTTGATTTTGGCTTTAGAATCATTCTCATTTGATCATTTTCCGATTTGTGGTTGATTTTCCAAGTTAACTATGTTTTGGCCTTGCTCCTTTGATGTTCTTTGAACTAGTTTCTTTGTGATGCCTTCTTGCATGGTCTAATGAATGCTCGTGGATTCTTGTATGCTTTGGATGACATTTTTAATATTATGGTCCTCTTGATATGATGTCAATTATGTGATCATTTCTCACTTCTTGCCTCACAAGATCTTTTGTTTCTTATATGGATGACTTAAGTGAATGTTTGTCTAGTTTTGATGCATGTTTTGAAGTTGATCCTTAGTGTTTCTTCTTGCCATTCATGAACAAAATTATGGCATAGCAGACAGCAGATATCCTAAAACATGTCAAGACATTGTTCTGCATAACCATTTAAACAAAGAAGCACAACAGGAGACTGATACCTTGAATATCAGAACTGCACAATCACATATGTTATGACATCTGATCCAACATGTTAATCAAGACCAAAAATAGAATATGTAAATCTGCAGAACGATAAAAGAACACACAAGAATTTTTAACCCATTTCGGTGCAATTCACCTATATCTGGGGGATACCAATCCAGGAAGAAGACTCCACTATTCGTAGAATTATCATAAAGCTAAACTCCTCAGTTTACAACTTTATCTCCTAATCTCTACCCCATGAAATCTTTATCAAAGAACACCCTCTTTGATATGAGATACCTCACTCATTTCCCTTAATCATAAACTGTGATATCTACATCATCCCTGTCAATACAGAATTCTGTCAAGCATACTTGATAAACAAGCTAACTCGGATTTGCTTAAAAGCTTCATCCAAGAACAATACACAATCCAATACCTTAAGGCTTATAGATCTTTGCGATACCTATATCTGCCACAATGCATCAAACGATACAAAGGGAGACTAACAACCTAGAGAGCCAACGACTCTCAAAACACTAAACCCTTATTTTTACACAAGAGAACTAGGTTACTGTTGAAGCGGTAAAGCAGCAAGCAACAAAAGTTTTGGAAGTATTTTTTTGGGAATTTATCGTGTCCACAGAGATCGGTGATATTGAACTGTCGTTCGACAATTTAAATGTTAAAGAGTTTGGGTTTAAATGGGTTAAACATAGAAACAGAAAAGTAAATATTAACACAAAAAGAAAATTCATTCTTCAGAGGGAATAAACTTATCCGGCATGCATATAATCGACTCCTCACAAACTTAAACTTATCTACCAGTTATACTCAACCTACAATACTCCTCAATATCATCCATCATCGCTCTCAAAAGTGTTCATCTCTGACACACCGAGTTGAGAGAAAACCCGTATTACTCTCGCCGACACTCTCGCACTCGACTCAAATAACACGGAGGCATTAAGCTTCGACACCCAAATAGAATATTAGCTCTAAATCTGTCTCTAGCATCCAGAAACTAACAGATAATCATTCCTAATGAAGTTTGCGATGTTTATCTCTAACACAACCCAAACCCCAAGCATTAAAGCAAAAATCAGAGACAATCATTGATAAAGATTTGTAAAACAGATTTTATACAATGCCATGGGCGACAAATATACATGAGTTCAAAGTAAATACATATACAACAACCCAACAAAGAAGAAAAACACAAAGAAGAAAAGAAATAAACCAAACATCTAGCGGATTGTCAGAGTCGAAAGATGAGAAATCCACCCTGGATCCTCTGTGTGCAAGCTTCCATGTTGTTTTCTAAGCTAATCTACTGAAAAATGAATTGGATGGAGTTGGGAGCAAAAAACCCCAAAACCATACCCTAAAAAGTGACAGAAATCTCTTAAATACAATTGAAAAATTCGCGAGTTCGCAGTGCAAACGATCCATTCGCCCAACGAACCATAAAAAATGGCACTTAAGTGCCTATGAACAGTCAAACCGCCTCTGCTTTTCTCCAGAAGTTCGCAGTGCAAACGTTTTATTCGCAAAGCGAATACTCGCTGCAAAGTTCACAAAGCGAACTTTGGTCCCTTTTCCTACTGCCATCATTCTTGGAGCATTCGCTGGAATTCGCTGGGAAGTTCGCAAAGCGAACATTCGCTGGAAAGTTTGCAAAGCGAACTTAACAGCAAACCAGCCCTTATTTGGACCACAACTTCTGAACCGTAACTTGGATTAACGCACGGTCGGAAGCGCTGGAAAGCTTATTCAATGCTCTTTATGAGTGTGACAAGATATCCTTGCTTGAATACCTATAAAAATGAGAGAAAATCAATTAAACTCAATGATATTTACACGATACGCAATATATACACTATAACGTAAACTATACGTATTTACAAACAAAGCGGGGTTTATTCTTACGACATTAACAAAAAAGTATCGATAAGTGCAACAAAACTTATATACAAAATAAGTTACAATTTGCACTTATCAGTTACAAAAAGGCATATCAAATCATAGGTCTAAGTCTTCTTATATAGTCTTCTGTTTCCTTAGGCTTCGAATATTCTGTTTATTTCTTCCTTGATCCATGTTCTGATTGCTCCTTAAATCTTGCAGCAGATTTAGAAACATCCTGCAATATCATATCAAGATGTCGAGACATCCGTTAGGACATCATATATGATCATTCTTCTTTCATCAGATTTCTTCATGTTTAAACATATCTTTTGACATTGTGTTCATAAAAAAATTTGCTCAAATCAGCAGAGCTATCAATCTCCCCCTTTTGACAAATTTTTGGTTAAACCTCCCTTGGCCAGAAAAAGAAAGTCCGACGCTTGGTCGATATGATTGGAACACTTTTAAGACTTTTCCTTACCCCTGAAATTCCTAGCTGTATGTTGGTGTACATGAGGAAGAGTGCATAGCACACTCCCCCTCAAACCTGTACTTGCCACGGAGGGATAAATCTTCCTCTTAAGAGGCATAAGAGAACCCATAAGAAGGTTCAGTTGTATCATGTGTAACACTAAGTCCATAGAGCATGTAACTCGGGTCACAAGACACAAATTGCTTCCTAACTCAGATCACAAGGCACAAAGGGAAAGACTCAGATAGAATGTTAAAACATCCTCTCCAACATCCTTGCAAAAGAACTGCAAAGATGCACCAAATGTGTGTTGAAATATCCATCCTCACACAGCCATTCTCCCCCTTTTTAGCCAAAAATTGACAAAAGTAGCCAATACATTTCCATATCCATATGTTACTTATCCAAACACGAATGAAAGACATGATGAATCAGCCCACAACCTGGAATTCCACAAACAGATGCACTATTTAAATACCTAAACGGCTTCTCTAGAGATCCACAGTCCAAAGGAGTTACTGCTGAATAATTCAATGGAGAAATAAATTTAGGTAGGTAAATTCAACATTAATAACTGTGCACCGCCCAACTAGGATAAAACTGTTTCAACTTTTAAGAGTAACCGTCCAAAAAGAACACTTGTATCAAGACACATGTTAACCATGCCATCTCTAGGAAACACTCTCCACCGTTCAAAACAACCAGTTAGGACCCACCCTTAGGTCTTAAATATTGTCCTGACATTTTGTCAGGCTTGTTTAGTCCATCTGAAGCATAGTCACCATCCTTTTGAAGAGTCCCAAGAATAATCCTTTTAAATAGAAGAAAAATAAAACTGACCAAGATGTTAAGATATTTCTTCAAACATCTCCTAGTTAGCACCCAAGATACTTGTATTGACACTTTAATAATGGAATTAACTTTATACTATCAAGTCCCCTACGAACATGCAACAGTAATGTCAAGACATCCTTCTTGACACCTCAGAACAGCTTGCTTGACCCCCAAACAAACTGGATCCAGAACTGCACCCCTGCAGTAATATATCTTAGATCAAGGAGCAGCTCCCCTATCTAAGATAACCGGTGATCCACCAAAGAACACTTATGTTTATGAAAAGAAAACATAAGGCGCATCTTCATGTCTTCAAGAGCGCCCCTCTGTCCAACCTACCTGCTGAACACAATCACCAACTGCACTTATTTCTTCTTCTGACAAGAACCAATAATCACTCACACATGAACACCATCATGCTTCCCGTGAGGACACATTAGGATCACCATCCTAATTTAACGAACTCTTGGATTGAGACCAAAGCTTCATTGATCCCTCTCTTCTTGAACCCATCTATACACCACACGAACTCCTCTTGAATTCTCATGTACAGACCTCCATGTTCCTTGCGATAAAATCGAATTGATCTGGAATGCTCCACATTCCTCAAAGAGATACCATACCTCTTAGTTTGTTATCTTCTTAACGATGTCAGATATTGTATACATGCTCTAGAACTTCTCAGCTTCCCAAACTAATTCACTTCTAGAATGTCCCATTCACATCAGTCTTCCAAGACAATCCTTTACCCATCATTCTCCCGTATGATACGATAAATACTTCTTAGACAAGATGTGAGTGTCAAGTTCCTCACTCAGAACTTAGAATCCTTTTCCAAGGATAACTAACCCAGAAAATGTTCTAACATCAGTTAGGACATCCTTCACACATCATAGACACCACACACCATGGTTCTTAATATGCTCCACCACTGGACTTACTATCTACATAGTAATCCATCATGAAGATCTTCAAACAACACTACGCCACCAGCCTGACCAATGAGGACTCCAGATAACCAAGAGAGAAATAAACTCTCTTCCACCAAAAGAAGGTAATCTTCCACAAGCTCTAAGATAAACCTGAGTCAGAGCCTCCTTACATCTTCAATCAACTACCCTTCTGCCCAAGAGCAATCAGTTCCAAGCATCCTGCTTGAATGCACAATAAAGATCAACCAAATGCCACTATTTGATTAATCTTAACTTTTCTTCAGAACTCCCACAAGATACACTGATCCACCAATGAAATCTGATCTTTAAGTTACATGAACTACTTGCTCCATAGCAAGACATCTTAGATCCACCAAGCCTTTAGACATGTAACATCTTCTCCATCCACAGCTCCCGCAAATTGCATGAGATAAACCTTTTTGAAGCATCCATAACTTCCATTCTCCTGTAGATCACCTTATCTTAAGCTGATGTGCCATATCACCAGCTAAGATTCTGATGTTAAGCTTAATGTCAGAATATACTGATATGACATCCAGCTGCTGAATTCAGCTCTTGCTTCTGCCACTTAGAAGAACCTCCTCCTTATTACAGAATAAGAGTTCCATGCTCTCATAGACTTGATTCAACAACTAAGTTTGAGTAGACAACCTTCATCCTGCTTAATATTATCACATATATTCCATACGAGCTCACACCTTGATGAATAACTACTTTGAAGTTCCAAAGAATTCATACCTTCCACGTCTGAATCTTCAGAAAAGAAAGTAGTCATAGACTACACCATAGCCATACCAAAGAATGCCACTTTCCTTAGTAGAGCAGTCTGTAGAAAGCCAGAGATAACTGCCACTTAACATTGACTTCCAAATTGAGCAAGATCCCATGCTCCCAAGTACCAGCACTCCAATCTGGACAATATCAGATGCATCTTGAACACACCTGCTGCACTTCAACATTCCTATATCAGAAATAAACTGATCCAAGAATTAATCATCAAGATTATGATGTCTTCTTCTTCATCTTCCTCATCACCATTGTATAGCCCAGTTTCTTGCCAGGAAACTCTCCAGAGATCAAATGCTTCTACTACACCACCTGAAGCATATTCTTAAGTAAACACCTAAGAGAAAAAGAACCACAAGCTTATGCAGTACCCCTCCCATGATTCTGCACAAACCAAGATGAAGATATGTTTCAACATCATGTTGAACATCAGTAATCTTGAACTTCACATTCAAGGATAATCAATTAAATACTTGTGAGTAACACAAATAGCAATTGATCTTAAATCCTTGTATAATAACCATGCTTCACTGTTGAAGATAAACTCCACCAGATCACTTCATGAACACTTATGAAGTATTCAATCTTTTGCAAGTATCTTCTTTGACCAACAAATTGTTGAGATACCAAGGCTGCCGCCCTTGACTCAAGTAACTAGGATTCTCTCGGAACGAACCCTATTCACCTCAACAGTTCTGAAATCTCCATTAAGATTGGATCCACTCTTAGGATTAAGAGAGATGAATCGTTCCTTGCACTTTTGGATGGTGAAAATAAATCACCACTACTTTCTTCAGATTTATGTTTCACAGAAACACCATCTAGTTAGAAGAACAACTAGAAGACTCCAGATGCACGACTGAGATGCCTCTATGAGTGGACTTGAGAGAATTCTCAAGTATCGTTGACAACTTAGCCGATCAATAATTGTCTTAACCCAAAATTTGACCTCCTCTTTTGCCTTTTGCATAAGCATGCGCATTCGCATCATTAACATACGCATTCACACTTTTTCTTTATGATTTTGGTTGCAGGAATATTCAGGTTTCCAAGCCCGATTAATCGCCTCATCACAAGGTCATCACATTATCAAAACAAGCACAAAATGAGGGTTTCTATGACTATTTATCAAAGCAAGAGGTTGAAAATCGGAACTGTGGCCACAACACCATTTTCAGGCAAAATTGGGCATTTTTGGCCTGGTTAATAGATTAACCATTTTGCAGTGCAATTATGTTAATAGATTAACAAGTGTAAATTTTCTGTTTTTTTATGTGTTAATCGATTAACACTTTGCAAGGCAATTATGTTAATCGATTAACACGTGCAAATTTTGCATAATTTGCTGTTTTTTCAAGACAACAACTTTCCCTCCACATTTTGAGATTCTACATTGGTCTAGTAACATGTGGAACATTCTGGACCCTTCAAGAATTCACCTACATTTGTTCCAATGCATTATTTCCAAATAAGTGCACCATATTCCTTGTTTTCCAAGCATCTCCACCTTTGAATGTTGAAGTTCACATTGGGATTATTACCGAGTTGATCCTAACTAACCGAGTTAACTACCTTGACTCGGTGAGTCAAGTGTAACTAACTCCAACCCTAACTCCAAACCTCCCAAAGCTAAGTCCAAACCAAAGTCCAAACCTCTCACACTCCATACCTAAACTCTATATAAGTCAAGCTTCACCATTTTGCAAATCCTCCACAATCATTCACACAAATTCTCACTTTCTTCACTCTCTATTCTCTCACATTCTCTCTGAATTTTTCTACTACTTATTCATCTTCATCTCAATTCTCTTCCAAAACCTCACCAAAGCTCTTAATTCACCATTGCAGAAAAGCTACTTTCACCTTGAAAGTGCTTTTTCTTGAGCTTAACCTTCATCACCTTTCCATTCTACTGGATTTTGTGGAGCTTCAGTAGCTTTTGGATTCATCTCAAGCGATCACTTCAAGTTTCTTCAGTGATAATTCTCATTTCGGAGTTTTTGTCGAATTTTGCTCGGTTTCGATACGATTCGGCCACGCTTGAAGATTCTTCTAGTTTTCTTCGATTATCTTCATCATCTTGCCATTATACTTGAGTTTCTGGAGTTATATTAGCTTTTGGATTCATCTCAAGTGTTTGCTTCAAGATTCTACGGTTCGAATTCGCATTTCGTAGCTTCGTCGCAATTTACTCGGTTTCGATACGATTCGGCTACGATTGGAGATTCCTCTGATTTTCTTTGATTATCTGCATCAAGAGTCCTTTGCAACAATTACCAAGCCAAACCTCCGGCTTGTAGGTTGGTCGATTCTCACTTAATTTATCGTTTCGTTCATTTTTACGCGTTTACGTTGTAGTTTCGATAGTTTTTCATTTTGATTAATCATGTGATTGTTTGATCTTTGATATGCATGTTCATGCTTTCAATTTATGATTAATTGATCCTAATTCCTTTAATTTTCGTGCACAAGTTCATACCATAGCATGTGGTAGTTCGAATAAGTGATTAACTGTTGGAAACACTTTTGGAAAACTGTTTTTTTGCCTTTGCAGCAGTGTTAATCGATTAACACTTTTGTAGTGTAATTATGTTAATAGATTAACCAGTGTAAAATTTGTTGTTTTTCATGTGTTAATCGATTAACACTTTACAGTGCAATTATGTTAATCGATTAACACTGAGCCAAAATGCCATTTTCATGCTTTTTCAAGGGTGTTTGCCATGCTTTTCCATTATAACTTCCATGGATTGATATGCTTGATATTTATGGATGTTTTTAATGCTGTTAACATCTGTTTAAAGCATATTTACATTAATTCAATGATTGATTTATCAATTCTTGCAATTATTTGTGTTCTTGATATTTGTTTGAACATGCTAATTTTGCACTTTCTTTGACTACATGATACATGATTTATGTTGTATTTTCAATGTCATGTGGTACTATTTTGCACTCCCTCTCTTTTCTTTGCATTAAGTTTATTCTTCATGGATGAACTTAATCTTGCATAATCAATAATTTACACCTTTTTCTTTAATGATTTTCCATTCTCTTTGGAAAGTTGTTAGCATAACATTCCCTTTTGATTAGTTAATCGAAACCATGTTTCGATCAATTGATCCTTGCCTTTCCCCCTCTTTAGGCTTCCTTTAGAGCTCTTTCTCTCTTTGCCCCCGCGGAGTTGGAGTTCGGCACGATGCACTACGCACACTTTGGAGCACTGTACAAGTCGAAGTTACTACACTGTTCACTTCACAACACGCTGGAGCACTGTACAACTTGGAGCTGTTACGCTGTCAGTTTCAACTTCTGCACTACACCTTGTGTGTGTTAGAGAAGGAATGAGAAGGGAGAATTGCTACTCTCATTCTGACTACTTCAGGTAAGGGACGAATGACCCTATGCTTGGCTTAGTCATCTCTAACTCCAGGCGGTAGTGTGCTTTCTTTCCCCAGTCGAGTCGATCCTTGATCACTCTTTGCTCTTTGCGATCTCTTTCGATCCTTGATCACTCCTATCTCTTTCAATCTCTCTCTTGATCTACCACCATTCATCTTGGTTATGATCCTTTATTCATTGGGTTAGCAAGCTTTCTTCGTTTCAACACCCTATTCTCTTCTGGCTGTCAATCATTGTTCTTTTGATTCCCCAGGAGAGTCTCTTTTTCTCTTTCTTCGGTTAAATACAGTATTCCTGTTAAATATCGAACCCCTTATGGATTTTGCAACCTTCTTTTTGTTCTTCTCCCTTTGATGGGTTAATCACTGCCTGTCAATTAAAACACCAATGTTTGCTCTCTTACTCAGTTAACTACAGTCCGTCTGTTAATAGTGAGCTCTTCTTGGGTTAATCACCTTCTCTTGGTTAATCACCCGTTTCTTCAGTTAATCACAGTCCGTCTGTTAATAATGAGCTCCTCTTGGGTTAATCACATTCTCTTGGTTAATCACCCGTTTCTTCAGTTAATCACAATCCGTCTGTTAATACTGAATTCCTCTTAGGTTAATCACTTTCTCTTGGTTAATCACCCGTTTCTTCAGTTAATCACAGTCCGTCTGTTAACACAGAGCACCTCTTGGGTTAATCACCTTCTATTGGTTAATCACTCGTCTCTTCAGTTAACCCCAGTCCATCTGTTAAAATACTGAACCCTTTCGAGTTAATCACCTTCTCTTGGTTAATCACTCGCTTTTCTCTTCGGTTGATCACAGTCCGTCTGTAAACACCGAACCCCCAGCAGTTGGCAACCTCCTCTTTGGTTCAAATACCCTTTCTTCGGTTGAGTACTGTTTGTTTAGTCAGTTTACCGAACCCCTTTGGGTCAGGACCTTTGATCGGTCCTACACCCGTCCTTTGGGTCACGACCTTTGCTCGGTCCTACACCCGTCCTTTGGGTCACGACCTTTGCTCGGTCCTACACCCGTCCTTTGGGTCACGACCTTTGCTCGGTCCTACACCCGTCCTTTGGGTCATGACCTTTGCTCGGTCCTACACCCATCCTTTGGGTCACAACCTTTGATCGGTCCTACACCCGTCCTTTGGGTCACGACCTTCGCTCGGTCCTACACCCGTCCTTTGGGTCACGACCTTTGCTCGGTCCTACACCCGTCCTTTTGGGTCACGACCTTTGCTCGGTCCTACACCCGTCCTTTGGGTCACGACCTCTGCTCGGTCCTACACCCGTCTTTTGGGTCACGACCTTTGATCGGTCCTACACCCGTCCTTTGGGTCACGACCTTTGATCGGTCCTACACCCGTCCTTTGGGTCACGACCTTCGCTCGGTCCTATACCCGTCTTTTGGGTCACGACCTTCGCTCGGTCCTACACCCGTCCTTTGGGTCACGACCTTTGCTCGGTCCTACACCCGTTCTTTGGGTCACGACCTTTGCTCGGTCTAACAAGAGTATGTGAATCAGATGAAGAATCTGAAGAGCTTACTTTTGAAGAGCTGGCTATCTCTTATAAGAAGTTGTGCATTGAACATGAAGAAGTATGTCAGCAGAAAGAAGAACAAGCATGTGCCATTATTCATTTAGAAGCTGAGAATACTGAGCATATGTCTACTATAGCTGATCTACAAAGTGAAGTAAATGTTTTGAATTCAAAACTGGACAACATGATCAAAAATGTCAGAATGTTAAATAGGAGTTCGGATGTACTTGATGAAATTCTGAAGTCAGGAAGAGATGCTAGAAATATCAGTGGTATTGGATTTGAAGTTACAAATGAATTAAATGAAGGAAAGAAATCTGAGGGAGTACCCGTTCAAGTTAAGAAAAGTTTGAAGATGTTGAATAACATGTTGCAACAGCCTCCTAGACATTAGAAGAAATTCATAAAGAAGAAGAATCAAAGATGGACATGCTACCATTGTGGGAAGTTTGGTCACATAAAAGCTTTTTGCTACAAGCTACATGGTTATCCCAAACCCATGCAACAGTATAGTAGGAAAAAGAGCTGGGTTGAAACAAAAAGGATATGGACTTCAAAGGATAGTGTAAAAGAACATAGGGACTACAAGTCTTTCAGAGTCTCTACAAATGAAAAATGGTTCTTTGATAGTGGATGTTCTCAACATATGACTGGTGTTTGTGGATATATGTCACATGTTAAGTACCATGCTCATAATGAGGTGATTTTTGGTAATGGATCGAAAGGAAAAGTGCTTGGTGTTGGAAAAGTGGATTGTCCAGGATAGCCAATTCTGAAGAAGTATTGCTTGTTGAAGGATTAGATACTAACCTAATAAGCATAAGCTAGTTGTGTGATCAAGGTCTTAAGGTCATCTTTACCACCCATGAATACTTAATAATGGATGAAAAGAATGCTGTTGTTATGAGAGGTGAAATAACCTCAGAGGATTGCTATCTGTGGAAAGACGAAAGCACAATTGTGGAAATGTTAAACCAAAGAACTTGTGAGTGGCACGCGTATAAGGACCCATTTCCAAAACTTATAAATAGCCCAGCTAACCCATTCCAACTTAAATCCTACAGTGTAAAAACTTCATCTAACCTATTCTCTCAAAACTCATCTTCACTAGGGTTTGCTCTTACTCTCTTCAATACTGCATTGTGTGAGCAACAAAAAATGTCTCAACATCATGATGCTCCTGCTGATTCAAGAACTTCCCAAGTCAATGATGAAGACTATGATCCTCACCGATTGATCAAACTCACAGATCTTGTCCTTGATATCGCCCCGTTGAATATTGTTCCTGCTGACACTAGAGGTGAACAACCAGTTTCCCACTCTGTAGATGAGAGTATGTCAAGTAAGAAGTCTAAACCCCTTTCATCTAGGAAGAAAGACAAAATGATTACTAGGTTTTATTCTGATAAGATAAACCCTAGAAAAAATGTCACTGAAAAGAATTCGAATAGGAGGGTGGATGAAACTAAGAATGATAGTAGGACTCTTGATGGTAGTGTCTTCAGTAGAGATTAGAGTCTTAGAAGATTTGTCACCTTTGATGTTAGTGAAGCTGATAAAGATGTCGAGTCTGACGTCCCAACATCCATGGCTGGAAAAACAAATAACAGTCCTACTGATCGGACTGAGAATTGTATACCAGTTCAGGTGGCTAGGGAAAAAAGAAGCAAGAAGAGGGCTGAGATGTGTAGTAGCGTTGCTGAGAAAAACTCTGATGAGGAACCAATAGCCGACATACTACAAAGAATCAAGAGTAGAAAAGAGAATACCATTGTGGCTGAGAATTCAAAGGATGCAGAAATGATTAGGAAATCTGCTAATGTGGAGAGCAACAAAAGAAAGGCTGGAGCAGGTCCCTCTAAGCAATGGAGTAAAGTTGTGGTTCCAATCAAGAAAAGAAGGGTCACAGGCCTGAATGAGTCAAATGCTGGAACTGATGTCCAAGACATCGGTGGGAGAATGGAGGATCAAACTGTCAGGCAAACTGATAGGTGGAGAATTGTCAACCAAAGAAGGGTAGCTTTAGAGAGAGAACTGGGAAAAGACTTCAACAAGTATAAGGAAGTAGTTGATCTTACTAAATCTGCTGGGTTGATGAAGACGGTGTCTGACATAGGACCATGTTATGAGAAGTTGCTTAAGGAGTTTGTTGTGAGTATCCCTGAAGATTGTAATAGCAAACTCAGAAAAGTCTGTGTAAGAGGCAAAGCTGTGAAATTTTCTCCCAAAGTGATTAATAACTTTCTGGGGAGACCTATGGACCATCAGGTTGAGTTAGGAGCAACAGATGATGAAATCAGTGAGGAGATAATAGGTGGGTGCATCAAAGTTTGGCCAGATGAAGGAAAGCTCTCTTCTGGGAAGCTAAGTGTCAAATATGCTATCCTTCACAGAATTGCAGTGGTAAACTGGGTTTCTACCAATCATACTTCCACCATCTCATCCATGCTTGGAAAGTTCATTTATGCTATTGGAAAGAAGGTCCCGTTCAACTTTGGAGCACATATCTTTGAACAAGTTTTGAAGCAAGCTAGCTCATCCGCTGTTAAGCTACCCATATGCTTTCCATCCTTAATCTGTGGAATAATCCTGGATCAATTTCCTGACTGCTTAGTAAGAAGTGACAAGGTCAGCAAGAGAAAACCTCCAATGACTTTGCATTATAGGCTGCTAGGTGGAGTCCATGTGTCTGATGTTGTTGAGACATCCTCCTCAACTTCACGACCTGCTAATCTTGATGATGAAGCCATTGCTCAGTTGCAAGAAACCTACAAGGAGCTGGAAGAATCTATCAGGAGAGATACAGCAAGGAAGATAAAGCTCGAGAAGCTGATTAAAGCCTTGGTTGAAAAGAGAAATGCTGCTAAAGAGCAAGAGCTGGCTGAAGATGATGGACAAGGTGAATCTACTGAGTCTGATAGAAGAAGTGTCCAACAGTCTGATGATTCTGGTTCTGAGAAGGGTGCTTCTGAATCTGAAGGTGAACGTGATGAGGTGGCTGAAGAGGACAGTGCTGAATAGCTATAGGCTATCTGCATGTTTGTTTTGTTTTGTTTTTTTCTTTTCTCTTTTAGGACAACTTAATTCTGTTTTATTTTTGAACAATATACTGCTATGTGATTTGGTGAAATTTGTCCATGACCTCTCTTTGTCATATTTGTGGCTAAAAAGGGGGAGTAGTAGTAAGTGTGAGGGGGAGCAGCATTGTTATGTGCTTGTCCTGTTGTAGGTAGAGTGTGTGTGCTGCAGGTGCAGCTGAGGTTGCTGCTGTTGAGGGGGAGTTGCTATGATGAGATGTTTGCTGAACTGTGTGTGTATATGCAGCTGAGGGTGAATGCAGCTGAGGGGGAGTTTTTTTTTTTTGCTGCTATGGTGTTTTCTTCAGCTGCTGATACTGATGGTATTTAAGTGTGTGTGGAGTTTTAGCCAAAAATAAGCCAAAGGGGGAGATTGTTATTTCCTTGGTTTTATGGTTGGCATTATTTTGCTAAAACTCATGTAGCAGCAGATGTTGAATGAAGATTACTCTCTGTTCAACATGTCGAATGAAGATGTTCCATGACTGCTCATAGGACATCGCGCTGTGAAGTCAGGTTTTATTGCAGATTCTGTTACAATGATTTGTAACTGAATATTCTGTGAATAATTGGTTATCCTATGTGGCATCCAAAGCTTTTTTGGATTAGGGTTATTTGTTGGTTTTTGGATTTGCTGCTGTTTCTAATTATGGAGACATAAAAGGAAACTTTGGAGTGAAGACCTATTTTATTGGAGTTATTTTTGCAGATTTGTGAGCAGTCTAATTGCTGCGTCTTTGAAGCCCAAATTCAGTCCAGATTTCAAGCTATAAATAGACTGATGTAAACCTAGTTTTAGGTGTTGAACTTACATGTATTTTTAGGGTTGTGTGCTTGTGTTTTTTGAGCCTAACTGGTATCTTATGATAACAGTATAAGGACTGTAGTGTAAGTTGTGTAAGGTTGCTCATAAGCTTTTAAGCATTGAGTAGCTGTGTGTTAATTCTCATAAGCTGTGAAGTATTGAGAATTTGTGTTTCGACCATTGTTATTTATCTTGTAAGGAACCAGTCACGGGTTGTGATTGAAGAGGGATTTGAGGAGGGCCTCATACCTAGGGGAGTCTTAGGTAGAAGTCATAGGAATGGTAGTGATTAAGTGAGCTGATTGAATCGGGTGTGGTAATCAGTGAATTGATACTATCGAATATTGATTTCATCCCTGGCTTGGTAGCCCCCAGATGTAGGATAGTTGGATCCGAACTGGGTTAACAATTTCTGGTGTTCTTTACATTTTCTGCACAATTTTATTTTGAACTTGTTCATTGTTGTTGTATATCAGTGTCTCGACATCTCGATAGGACATCTGATATATAGGCCAGAATTTCATCTCTTATTCCTTTATTCTTTTGGTTTCGACACCATTCTTGCACTTTATTCTCAATACAGTTACTATTTCTTTCCTTTACACTCTTTTCTTGGTTTTGACACCATTTCTTTGGAATCCCCAGTGGAATTTCCTTCTTTCTTTTTTCCTTGGTTTTGACACTGCTTTCCTTTCCTTTTTCGTCTCAGTTCCCCGAACTACGGAAGCTCTGATTCTGCATTCTTTTGAATGTATGATACGTAGGTACGAGACGCAATGTCTTGGCGAGCACACTTCCACCATCTTCCACCTTTCCTTCCTTCTCCTTTTCTTCCTTCCTCTCTGTCCCCTAGTTCCATGAACTACGACGCTCTGATTTCCTCATTGCACTATGAGGGTACGTAGGCACGAGGGCCACAATCCTCCGCGAGCACTTTCTTTCCTTTCTTTCTTTTTCCTCTTTCTCTTCTCTCTCCTTTTCTTTTAGCTAAAAGCCTTTAGATAGATAACCCATCCAAGCCTAGAAGCAAGCAAAATGGTTCCCGTCGAGTACGACGGATGCGTTAAGTGCTAATACCTTCCTTTCGTATAACCGACCCCCCGTTCCCGTTTCTCTTCCCCTTGGGTTTTATCGATATTTTCCCTGTCCTTTGGGACTAAATAAAGTTCGGTGGTGACTCTGTTGTATCTTTGAGCGTGCGATTCACTCAGGTAGAAACCAGCCATCTTTAATAATCTATCAAAATCCTAGAGCAAGAATTTGATAAACCTAAACTCAACTCCTCTCCTCTTTAACTAACTTCAAACTGCACACTGGAACCAAGCTTCCAAGTACCAAGTCACCATAACAGACACCCACCAACAACTTTCTCAACTATATTACTCCCGACTTTGGAATAAAAAGATGTAGATATCTTCAAATATAGAGGTCGACGATTGAGATCTTCCACCATCTGTCTTCAGTAATAACTCCAGAATCCCATAATTCTAGAGCTTTTCCATCAGAAACACATGCAGCGGAACCATCAAGGAACAAATTCAACTTGCCTTAATAAGATGTCAGAACATCTTATAAGACACCCCAACAAGATAACTAGCCACTTCTCCTGCAGTTGTTGTAGAACCTCCTCAGCAACATAAATAACCTCTGGGTTGTTACCTTCTATTCAGAACATCCATCCCATCCATTAATACCCTTGAGTATGTCTGAGTTGATTGATCTGATCTTCAAAACTCCTCCTTGTTTAAACGCCAGAAAGTATCTCCCAAAGATCTCATCCAAAAACAGACAAGATGCCTGCTCTGATACCAATTGAAATTCTGGCATAGCAGACATCAGATGTCCTAACACATGTTAAGACATTGTTCTGCATAAACATTAAAACAAAGAAGCACAACAGCAAACTAATACCTTAAATATCAGAACTGCAGAATCATAGATGTTATGACATCTGATCCAACATTTTAATCAAGACCAAAAATAGAATGTGTAAATATGCAGAATGATACAAGAACACACAAGAATTGTTAACCCATTTCGGTGTAATTCACCTCCATCTGGGGGATACCAATCCAGGAAGAAGACTCCACTATCTGTAGAATTATCATAAAGCTAAACTCCCCCGTTTACAACTTTATCTCGTAATCTCTACCCCATGAAATCTTTATCAAAGAACACCCTCTTTGATATGAGATACCTCACTCATTTCCCTTAATCACAAATTGTGATATCTATATCATCCCTGTCAATACAAAATTCTGTCAAGCATACTTGACAAACAAGCTAACTCGGATTTGCTTAAAAGCTTCATCCAAGAACAATACACAATCCAATACCTCAAGGCTTATGGATATGTGCGAAACCTATATCTACCACAATGCATCAAACGATACAAAGAGAGACTTACAACCTAGAGAGCCAACGACTCTCAAAACCCTGTTAAGTGCAGATTTGACCTAAAAACTACATATCTTTCTTTGCACTTTTTCCACTCTTTTCTCATGTTTTCATTCGTTTTACTCTTGATTGATGTTATTCTTCTAAACATTGAAAATACCTTTAGTGCTTGTAATATGTGTGCTATTGTGCAGAAAATAGGCATAAAACATCAAATGTAGTAAGACACAAGAAAGGGTGCAAGCTGCTAAAGAAAAGAGAATGATATCAGTTAGTTCGCCTAGCGAACATGTAAGCGAGTCCCAGCGAACGTTCGCTTCACGAACGCTGGCGAAGCTCCCAGCGAAGAGAGGCAGTGGAAAAAGGGAGTAAAATTCGCTGGGACGAAGGTTTTGGCGAATGCTCGCTTTGCGAACGATTCCTTCGCTTAGCGAATGCACGTGAATTTCTGGGGCGGTTTAACTGTTTGAGGCACCTGAAGTGCCTATTTTTAACCATTCGTTTAGCGAATGAATTGGTTCGCCTAGCGAACCTGCAAATTCCTGAATTGTATAAATACAATTTTCACACTTTTTAGGTTATGTTTTTATGTTGTTGTAATTTTGGATAGAGAAACTTGTAGTTAAGGATCAGAACTTGATATTCCTTCATTTCCAAGGGAGAAAAGGTAGGATCTTTGCTTTCTTGTTGGTGTTGGATGTAATCTTGATACCTTATGTATTTCATCTAATGTATGGTTGTGGATTGAATTCTGATTTTCTATTGTTGTTGTCTTTGGTTGATTATTTGTGGTCTTGACAAAACCTTTACAAATCTTTGATCTTAGATTTTCATCTATCAATGAGCAAGCTTTTGACATGGTTTTGTGAGTTGATATTCGTTTTATCTTTTGTTGTATTGTGTTGATTAAGTAGCATGGCTAGCATGAGTAGGATCGATACGGTATCACGAGGATGCGTGATAATAGTGATGAAGAAGGATATTCACATTCATTAGGCAAATTAGTTGAATACATGTAAAAAGGGTTAGGCGTGTGTACGTATTTTGATCTTGCTTAAATACGAAGAAATCATTTATTTGATATGGATGTTATAGTAATATATGTTAGGACTGAACTCTAGACATAGATTTAGGCTTAACACTTGCGTGAGTATCAGTTCTTACTTCTCCGTGTTGTTGAGTTGCGTGAGACATCGCCAATGAGACAATACGGTTGTTCTCTCGATGTTGCGTTAGACATAACCTCTGTTGTGAGTGATACGTGAGGATATTAGGCGAATGATTGCTTTGTGTTTACTTGATTAGAAGAATGCATGTGTTATCAATTGATGAGATCCAATTCCAACAAGGCTCCGTTTATAATTCAGTCTTTATTTTATATTTTTCGTCTTTACGTTTTCCGCATTTGCTTTTGGTTCGTCTTTAAACCAGAACTTTTGAGCTTAGTAATATAGAAACCGTTGAATGGCATTCTTTCCCTCACACTGATCCCTGTGGAGAATGATAAATTGGGTTACTTATTAATTTTTGCTTGCTGCTATTCTAGCTCCAACAAAATGGCGCCGTTGCCGGGGATCAGTGTTTAGATATTGAATCGCATCGCATAGTTTCTATATTTTTGAGCTGTGTACATTTGTCTATATTATATGCATTTGTTTGCTTTTATGCTTTCGTTAGTGTGTTCAGGAAAGATCAGAACTCCTTCTAGATTGGTTGCTTTGTATAAAAGAATTCAATGAAGCTTCAACCGAGTATGGATGGTGTGATTTGAAAGTATGCGAGGTAAATTGTATCGCTTTATAGAATGTTAGAATGATTTAAGAATTCTGTGCTTTGTGCAAATGTGTATCTTTGTTTCATTTTGCAACTTGTTTGAATGCTTGTTTCATTTAGGTCCAAAAGCCACAAATTGTGAGGAAACCTCCATTGTTTACTATATGCAAGGATGACTGATGACTTTGTTAATTCGTTTGATTCATGCTTTATCTTTTGATTATTGTGATTTTGTGCAAGCATTAGAAATGATCAAGGCATTTGTTTATATTGAGCACAACCGTATCCAAAAGTACCTTACCTGTGAGCAGAGAGAATTTGTTAGCCCCTTTGAGCCTAAACAGTCTAGATCTCATTTTAGTGATGAACATGATTTATGTACATAATTTGAAAGTTTGTTCATCATTGAATTTGGTGAGTTTCTAAAAACTTCTTCTTGAACCTTTGAAAATTGTTATACTTTCATTTCCTTGCCTTAAAAAGTAAGGAGCATTCACTTGAGGTTTGGTTGAATTCAAGTTGGGGAGAATGAAAAAGAAGATGGTAGGTTGCTTTCAACTTTTGAAAATTTTCAAACAAGCATGAAATGAAAAAGTGTAAATATGAATGTGAAAAACATAAGAAAAAGAATGCTTGTTTGATGAGAAAAATAGAGCGAAATAATTGTGCAAAAAGGAAGTTTGAGAAGGTTTGTGATAAAGGAATGAGAATGGTGAATGAAGTTGTAACATGTAAATACCATTTATCGACAATTTCGATTCAATGGCCTTTAGAAATTTCCATTTGTTGTTAACCCGACCAAGCTACAACCTTAAAAGCCCTTAGTGATCTTTTTGCTTCCATGTTTTCATTTTTGATTGTTAGATGTTGTATGAATTGATTGTTGATTACATTGTTTGTCGGGTGAGTGAAATTTCCCCGCGGTTGCAAACACGTCAATTTCTTCATTCTTATTTTGAAGAGGAGTGTTAGAGTGATTCAAGTATGAAAACTTAGTTTTTCTTTGAACCAATTATGATATTTGTTTAAGAACTTAATTCTTTATCATTGTTCGATTCTATTGAGTGGTGAACGTTGCTTGTGCACATTTTCATGCTTGTCCGCATTTATCTTGTTTTGGTTGATTCTTATGCTTGAGGAAATCCTCTTGTTTTCAATGAGGGGTGCTTTGCTTGAGGACAAGAAAAATTTTAGTTGGGGAGAGTTGTTAAGTGCAGATTTAACCTAAAAACTACATATCTTTCTTTGCACTTTTTCCACTCTTTTCTCATGTTTTCATTCGTTTTACTCTTGATTGATGTTATTCTTCTAAACATTTAAAATACCTTTGGTGCTTGTAATATGTGTGCTATTGTGCAGAAAATAGGCATAAAACATCAAATGTAGTAAAACACAAGAAAGGGTGCAAGCTGCTAAAGAAAAGAGAATGATATCAGTTAGTTCGCCTAGCGAACATGTAGGCGAGTCCCAGCGAACGTTCGCTTCGCGAATGCTGGCGAAGCTCCCAACGAAGAGAGGCATAAAGAGGCAATGGAAAAAGGGAGTAAAATTCGCTGGGGCGAAGATTTTGGCGAATACTCGTTTCGCGAACGATTCCTTCGCTTAGCGAATGCACGTGAATTTCTGGGGCGGTTTAACTGTTTGAGGCACCTGAAGTGCCTATTTTTAACCATTCGCTTAGCGAATGAATTGGTTCGCCTAGCGAACCTGCAAATTCCTGAATTGTATAAATACAATTTTCACACTTTTTAGGTTATGTTTTTATGTTGTTGTAATTTTGGATAGAGAAACTTGTAGTTAAGGATCAGAACTTGATATTTCTTCATTTCCAAGGGAGAAAAGGTAGGATCTTTGCTTTCTTGTTGGTGTTGGATGTAATCTTGATACCTTATGTATTTCATCTAATGTATGGTTGTGGATTGAATTCTGATTTTCTATTGTTGTTGTCTTTGGTTGATTATTTGTGGTCTTGACAAAACCTTTACAAATCTTTGATCTTAGATTTTCATCTATCAATGAGCAAGCTTTTGACATGGTTTTGTGAGTTGATATTCATTTTATCTTTTGTTGTATTGTGTTGATTAAGTAGCATGGTGTCGCTCCCAGGATTTTCATCCAGGTACAAACGCGAGAGTGGCGCAGAACACAGAGTCGCCAGCCGTGTAAATTTATCCTAAGAGAGGGAAAGGGAACACCGCATAAACCTGAGGAAGAGGGAAAGGAATGGTCATCGCAACCATAGCCTGGGTTCAGGAGTCGGTTACGCGAGGGGAAGGTGCTAGCACCCCACGCGTCCATCGTACTCGATGGGATCCATGCTTGTTGTCTATTCTAAGGGTGAGTTGTCCTAAAATCTATGGCTGCACTAAAACGGGGAAGGGAAAGACAAAGACAAACTCGGTAGGACGTCGACGTCCTAGGCCTACGTACCCCCTTTGTGCAATGGGGAATTCAGAGTCAACTTAGTTCGGACCAAGTTCTTTTTGTGTTTTTAATGAGCGACGTTAAGCTCGCGTCCGACAGTTAGGGTCGATGCCTGTTTGCGACTCAGATGGAAAGTAACATGCCCTTTTTGAAAATAGCCTTTAGTTTGACGATCCCGAAGGATAAAAAAGGTTTGAAGTTTGTTTGTATTTTTTAGGACAGAAGTGGCTTGAGTTAGTTCATAACTCAACTTGAACCAAAGTCTATGACACGGGAACGAATGCGTCGCATGGTCTCCCCCAATGGGACGTATGCTCAACACTCTAGAAGAGAGAAGGGAGACCCCTCAATCTTCATTTCCTATGTTTAAGGCTCGTGTGCAAGGCAAGTTGACCTTATTAAGTATCTTGGAAATTGTTATGAGATGAGAAGAGGGACTCAAAAGAAAAGAAAAAAGACTACGGGGAAAAATCTATCCTAATGTTATCATGCAAAGATGGCCCTAAGGGGAAGTTTGGAGGGAGACTATCCTATGTAATTTAGTCCTAATGTTATCATGCAAAGGTGGCCCTAAGGGGAGGTTTGACAACAACCTAAGCCTAAAGAAAAGAAAAGATGAGATAAAGAAAGAGTGATAGTGGACATGGATAACTATCCACACCCTTAAATAACTTACCTCAGCCTCTGCATAAAAGGTTAGTACAAACAGATATAAGTGACAATAAGACACATGAAACTCAAACGAATCACAAACCAAAGAGAAAGGGTTATAAACCAAATGAAACTCAGCCAAGACATAATGTGGATGACTTAAACATGAATCGTGAAGTCAAAGAAGCAAACCCAAACAATGGCACAAGTGCCTTCTCAAACAAGTAATCAGACATGATCAAGGATGTGCATACAAGAAGATCTCAAACAAAGAGCAATCAAACAATTAGCAAAACATCTTCTAAAATTACCAAATTTAAACCCAAAACACCTCAACCAGATACAAGCATCATATTAAAAACGCATGCAAAAATTCCCCAGATAGATCACTTAAACAATTATGCAAAGTCAGATGAGAATCATGGTTCAATATGCAAAAGAAAAGGACTAAAATGCAATATGAAATGATTTTAAAAATGAGAGAAAAATGTTTTCATGCAATTCAATGTGTTAGTGAAACAATTCAAAAGGAATGAGTTCAAAATGTTTTATGGATGATGAGAAATAAATTCTACAATGCAATGTGTGCAAAATGAAACAAATTCAAAAAGAAATTATTAAAATAATTATGATTAAAATAATTTTGGAAAATTTTATAAAACTATAAATATGATTCATGAATTTTTTGGGAATTTTTTAATGTAAGTATCTATTTTTAAAAATTAAAATGCAAAACAATAAATAAATGAAAAGAGGAAATAATTAAAATAAGCATGAGGTGCAAATAGCAGCTAGAACACGTTGAAAATGATAATGGGATTAAATGGGGGGTGCGAACAGAAGGCCCAAACACTAAGATCCATCAGAAAAATAAAAAAAGAACACGTGAACCCAGTCAACACTCAGACTCCATTAGGACCACAAGATCAATCCTACGCTTCACAGATAGTCAACCAATTAAACAAGTAATCATGATGAATGGTATAGATCCACACACACACAATAATTAACATACACATGCACACACGAGATTACCCAGAATTAAAATAAAACCACGTGACAAGCACATGATATCATTAACGTGTTGTCAATATAATAGCCAGTGGATCAAACCAACGTTCCAGATTAAACAAGAGTTAACATGATAAGTGGCTTAGATTGGATGTGCATGGTAGTAAACATAGAGTGTCACACACACACAACTGATAAATAAAATAGAATTTTAAAATAGGTGGCGCAACGTGGACCATACGATCCAAGCCATCGACGGTTGGGAGATCATCTTCCTCAATCAAACCCTAACCTCGCCGGAAGCCATGCCAGACGCCGGAGCCCTAGCTCCGGTCGTCACGTCCGACCACCTGCAACCCCCAAAAAACCCAGAAAGTGCAAACAAGTATACCTTCTTGACCAGAATTCCACGAGGATCAACAATATCAAATTATTTTTCACAAACAACCATCACATAAAGAGATTCGAATGAAACAAGTTAGGGTTCAAAAAGTTCAAACTCATCATACAAACAATATAAAAGTCCAAACTCAAAACAAACTATATCAGGATTATCAGTGAACGTCACACATCATTATGCACACTTAAAAATAGAGTTCTATGATCATGAAAAAATGCACCAACCTGAGATCGTGCTATCCGTATCCTTGCTTTTAGCTTCCAACGATGGGTGGTTTGTGCTCTATGGATTCCAAGGATGAAGACTGTGAAAGAATTTCGCCCAAAGCCTTTGTGGATTGTGAGATTCGAATGAGAGAAGGATTAGGGTTGGAAGTTTTTGTTCTCCTCAAAATCACGTGTCCTCCTCCATGAGTCTATGATTTTTTGCTTAAATATCTAGGGTTATTCCACATCTGATCATTTAGGTCTTAATCACTCCTTGGTTAATGAGTTTTTGGACCATTTGACAAATTTGCATAATGTGGAATACACCCTCCTCCATGCATGTACACCCAAGCATTCTATGATGGATCACTTATATTTCAATTGCTAATCACACCTGTATGGAATTTGGGCCTTGAGATGTATTGGTTCGTGAGCTTTCAATGATCTTGCAATTTTGCATAATGTGAAATAAGTGATGTACAAGTCATGAAATCTCTTGATTCAAAGGCCAAAAATAATCCTTATGGGAGGTACTTTGATGTTAGAATGTGACATGAAGCAATTATAGGTCACTATGTCCCAAAATGCAAAAGTTGTGAAAATGGAACCATGAGAAAACCCTAAAAACCCCCTTGCCTTCTTTTGATCATAACTTGAGTTCCACAAATGATATGGAGACCATCTAGTACTTGTTGGAAAGGGGAGAAAAAGATATTCAACTTTCATGTTTGAGAAAAATTCATTTAAAGCTTCCTTGATGATGAAAAGTCAAGTTGACTGTAGTGTAAAAACTTACCCAAAATGGAAACTTTCAAATTATAGGTCATTTCCATATTTAGTAACTTTTGTACCAACCCTTGATTCTTGATAAATGGTATGAGAATTGACTCTTGAAGACCATATGAGGATGTGAGACCTTGAAAACCTTGAAGAGAACCTCAAAACTTCACAGTTGACTTCCCCTCTCACTGTTGACTTTTCCCCAATTCTCCTGATTCCCAATCCATTGGCCAATTGAATCTCTCATGAACCAAACTGATGAACAATCTTCCATCCCTATATACTTAGGGACCCAAGGAGTACCATGGAATCAAGCCTTGCCTAAAAAATCAGAAATAAACTGGCTTTATAGCAAACCCTAACTTTGGTACCCTCAGTCTAGGAGGAAATAACACAGTCTCCAAATCCAAATTCCTCTGAATATGATGTGTATCATCTCCAACAAAGATAAGATGTGCCATTTGGTGATGATAAAAACCCAAGAAGCTTGCCCATTGGAGCAATAAACCCAAGAATCTCAAAACCCTAATTTCTGCACTGGTTAGTAGAGAGTGAACCACTTGAGATCTTTTGGACAATACAAGGACTCTTGCTTAACCCTTTGAAGAACATCTTCTCCTCTTGAACTGCCTCAGGCACCTTGAGCCCATGCTAAGAACCAATGATATGCATACATGATAATGCAAGAATGAAATGAAACATAAGCCAGTTAGTAATAAAGTAAGGAGAGCAAATTTTGGGGTGCTACAGCTGCCCCTATTCAATCAACTTGGTCCTGAAGGTATGATAGCAACGGCTGTCATGCGTTCAAAGGATTCACGGGGATTGAATACCAAAAGAAACCTGAAATTTGCATTCCTCAAAGGAGGAATGACTCCACTGGGGAACAAGCAATAAATGCTGCACTTGTCACAACACGTACGAGTGTTGGAAATCAATACGAACAATGTATTGGAATGTCATGAAAAAAATACAAACGGATGTTAACTATGCTGGGGATAAACACGGATGGGTGTCCAGGAATCAAAGATATCAGATACGGACAGGTATCGAAAAGGTACACGGACGTGTGTGAAAAGGGTTCAATACGGACGGGTACTGGAAAGGTAAAAGGATCCAATACGGATGGGCATCGAAACAAAAGTTCGAACACAGACGAGTGCTGAAAGGATAAATCTACTGGGGGTTAATCTCGCTGGTGAATGGAAGGCAACATGGACGGGGGTCATCAAAAGGTCAATACGGATGGGCATTGGCTTAAAAAGTTCAAACACGGACGGGCATTGAAAGGACACAGATGGGCATCGAAAGTCAATACGGAAGGGCATTGAAACAAAAGGTTCAAACACGGACGGGTGCTGAAAGGACACGGACGGGCGTCAAAGGTCAATACGGACGGGCATTGGCTTAAAAAGTTTAAACACGGATGGGTGCTGAAAGGACACGGACGGGCATCAAAAATCAATACGGACGGGCATTGAAACAAAAGGTTCAAACACGGACGGGTGCTGAAAGGACACGGACGGGCGTCAAAGGTCAATACGGACGGGCATTGGCTTAAAAAGTTCAAACACGGACGGGCGCTGAAAGGACAAGGACGGGCATCGAAAGTCAATACGGACGGGCATTGAAACAAAAGGTTCAAACACGGACGGGTGCTGAAAGGACACGGACGGGCGTCAAAGGTCAATACGGACGGGCATTGGCTTAAAAAGTTTAAACACTGACGGGTGCTAAAAGGACACGGACGGGCATCAAAAATCAATGCGGACGGGCATTGAAACAAAAGGTTCAAACACGGACGGGTGCTGAAAGGACACGGACGGGCGTCAAAGGTCAATACGGACGGGCATTGGCTTAAAAGGTTTAAACACGGACGGGCGCTGAAAGGACACGGACTGGCATCAAAAATCAATACGGACGGGCATTGAAACAAAAGGTTCAAACACGGATGGGCGCTGAAAGTCAATATGGACGGGCATTGAAACAAAAGGTTCATACACTGACGGGTGCTGAAAGGACACGGACGGGCATCAAAAATCAATACGGACGGGCATTGAAATAAAAGGTTCAAACACGGACGGGCGCTGAAAGTCAATACGGACGGGCATTGAAACAAAAGGTTCAAACACAGATGGGTGCTGAAAGGACACGGACGGGCATCAAAAATCAATACGGACGGGCATTGAAACAAAAGGTTCAAACACGGACGAGCGCTGAAAGTTAATACGGACGGGCATTGAAAAAAAAGGTTCAAACACGGACGGGTGCTGAAAGGACACAGACGGGAGTCAAAGGTCAATACGGAGGGGTAAAAATGAAATCATGGATTGACGATCTTGGCAAACAATTCTGCAAGGGAATATCAAATACTGCCTAAACCAACACCTGTGGAATAAAGCCAAAAGATATCTCCCGAAATCCGGCTTTCCCGACGAAGGAAAACTCAAACCTGGCTTATGTTTCGGATGCATATGTTTGAATTTTGCCGTAATGCTCCACACGAACTGGAAATGCTACGCCTTTAGGAGGATGCCATGCAAACCAAATGCTTATGCAATGCAAAAGAGGTGCCTCAGCATAATAAATGCTGAAGGCGAAGGCAGACTTCACTGGGGATGACAAAATAAATTGTCCTTCGAAATAAGAGGTCCTGCTGAGGAAACTTCACTCTGCTATCGCAAACATCGATTTTGCCGGAGATGGACGGAACTCCGAGAGAATATCCACTATGTTAGGGAGTATCAAGATCAACAACTCTGTTGGAGATGGACAAAATTCCAAGAGAAAACCCGCTCAGCTGGGGAGGGAGATGAATATTGAAGATGGAAACTCCTCCGCTGGGGATGTCCAACTGTTTCAGAACCTGGATCCAACACCTGCTGGGGATACTAATCGCCATCAAACTCTGCTTGGGGATAACCTGAAAGAAACTTTGGGGAAAATAGATTACCCCATGCCTAGTGGGGAAACACTGTCTCTAATCAACGGGGCTCTCCATCAGACTCTCACAGGTGAGGCTGTAAAAAATAACAAACTTCTGGCTACCAATAACAGACGGGCTTAGAACCTGCTGGGGATGCCAACCACCACTGCACAAATAGCGGCGCAAATTGTTACCAGATTCTGCTTGGGGAGAACAGTCCATAATACCATCCTGCTTGGGGATGCTGCTGAACTTAACCTGCTGACGGGGAGAATGGTTTTACCCTCACCTTGCTGGGGGTTAGAACCTAACGTTGTTGGTGAAAGCACACTTCCTGACTGGCTGGGGAAAGTGGACACCCTGATTCTGTGGGGAAACAACGTCTTGATCCGGAGGAAAAATTCCCTATGCCTTCTGCTGGGGAAAGTCTGCTCTGCTGAGGAGAGGTGCAATCTCAATGCTGGGGAGAGCAACCCTACTGGGGAAGTACGATCCTGTTGCCACTCAACCTGAACTGTCTCTACGTTCATAAACGGCCCTTTGAACTCTCCACTTGCCCCAGACCACCAGGTCTAATGGAAGAAATCATCTCAAGAGGATTTTACAAAAAACCGGGCGTTCGCACTGCCCCAGGGTCTCCAAACTCTTGGAGAGATTTATCAGATCTTGACATAACTTCCCCAGGCTTCATAATCCATGAAGTACATTACCTCGAAAGGAATTGTAATGACTCGAAAATACTCTGTCCCAGTATTCTGAACTTTGAAGAGGTGTTTCCCATTAACCATTTTCAAGAGTAGACAATTTCTCACGCTCTAGAGGAGGCCTGCCCCAAGTCTTGAAGGAACTTTTCCCCTGACTGGTCTTACAGAGATTTGTCAAATCGACCTGATCGCCCCTATTTGGCTGCTTTAGGGAGAGTTTTCAACGTGACTGCTCCAGATTAGCTGCATCTTATCACCATTTATCACGGTCCCCCAGGCTGCGCACAGTCTCCTGTCTACATACCTCTTGAAATGATTGTCCTTCGGAGTTTTCACCATCTCAACTTGGCGTGATCGAGCTTCTCGACTGTCATTCATCGTGTAAGCTTCTTTGATATCAAACACATGCAAGCAGAAAATGTTTATTATGAGAATGACAATTCTAATGCAACACTCATGTTAACCTTGAAGCTTTATTGAAAATGCGTCGCCAAGCCTTGTGAACGAATCACTAGCTGGGATGCGACCTTGATTTTTGAATGGCAAAACAATGCGCACATGCAATCCCAACAAAAATCTTATCAACACAACTCATAGGAGTCAGGAACGCTATCCTGTTGAAGTACGCTTTCGGAATAAACCCTGTTTCAATTAGGACTTTTAAGGGTTGTAACGTGGTCTGGTTCACGGTTTCAGAAAAAGGATTTATGGCTCAAAATTTATCGGTGCCCACCCATTCTTCGTAATGTTCTCCAGTCCTATGTTCAGTTAATCTGACACAAACGCTCATCTCTCAAAAGGTTTACGATCTTTAAGGGACCCATGCCACTAATGGTTTGGCACCTAATGAGGTTTTGGAGTAATAGTCACCCCTTTTTGTCTTTTGTGTCTGTAGTCACACGACTTTGTTCTGCTCAAAGATTTTCTTTTGTAATCCTTTTCGTTTTTTGTTTTTTCTTTCTTTTGCTTTTTTTGATCCCTAATTTTTGCCTGGACTGACTCTTTTGAGTTTTTCAATTTTGAGGTCCAGCGGGATGCCCTAACTTTTGCCTAAGTCACTTGTTTTCAAGTTTCGACTTAGCGGGCTTTTTTTTTTATTCCCCCTTTTTTGAACAAAGCGTGTGACACTGGTTGTCTTACTTGCCTGACAGGGTTGTGACTGCCTCACTCCTTGGTTGTTGATGGATAACCATTGTGGTTTCATATCTCTTGACCTCTTGACGGTGGGATAGAAGGTAATGGTTCCTCGGATGCACACTCTCCTTGGAATTTGAACGCTCGGTCAAACTAACTGACGCCTACCCTGCCCCTGGGTTAAGTATGAGGGTTTTTTCGTACGAAAGAAGCTCCTACTTCAAGGCTCAAAGGGGTTAACGAGGGTCTATCTCCCTTATATCTCCAGTGTTTGGGGATTTGAAACAATGCCTGTACATCCTCAACAGGGTTTTATCCGAAAGCATACAACCAAAGATTTTGCATTTTTACTTCATCATCCTCCCTCAAAGAGTTCTAGACAAGAAAATTGGTATTGCAGTGCATATAGACATTTAAAAGTGAACACGAATGGATTACTTCAAGAAAAACATGCTCATTGTATTATGATTATCATTAAAAACAAACAAGTCTCTACATGCAGACAATGTTTAAACAAACAAATGAAAGCTACATATGAAAATGCAGTAAAGAAACAGGAAATCGCCATCGTTGATGAGACTTGGCTCTGTCTGGACTTATTGTTTCTGACAATATACTCGCAGTCTGAGTGTTTACTTGGGAGGCTTCAGTTGATTGACTTCCTCTTTCAGCATTTTCTAGTCTTGAGTCAAAGCTTGCATTTTCCCCATGAACTGCCCCATTTGGCTCTGTACTTCCCTCAGCTCTGCTTGAATTTGTTCTATGATCAATTTCTGAATGGCTTGAGGAGTTGAGTCTGCGCTTCGGAGAGAACCATATCAGGACAAGAGTAACCAGCCTCGAACACCTGTTATGCACAATGATTATGAATATGCAAATGCAAATGAACATGTTTGAATACTCGCAGGGCGATCCACCCCTTGATTCCAGTTTAACAAAAAGATAAAACGGGACTTCTGATCATGTATTAAGAAAACCAGAGGATAACCAATTGTCAACAATCACAACCCAAGATAAGAAGTCTGAACACAATAACCATAGATCCCAACCAACAAGCCTGGTGGTGATCCAAGTAATGAAAGGAAACAGAAAACTACGGCATGTCATCAAAGTCCACAAGTGTCAATCCCCCCCATCCATTATGCTTTTTGCTCCAGTATTGAATTTCCTTGAACAGCTTTTTGGTGTCGGGATGCTTCGGTCTCTGAATTAGCTCTTGAATGAGAACGTCTCTCCTATGCATGATCCCTTCCAAGTATCGGCAATGCAACTCCCAAGCGTCTTCTCTAGAAACACATCCATGCTAGAACCCTCATTTCTAGGTCTCTTCACTTCAGCTTGGATCTTCAGTTCCTCTATGGAGGCTATGGCTTCATTGAGTCGACCCTCGACTGCTTGTCTCTGGAATACCCCTGATAGGATCTCAGCGTCTTTCTTCTTGAGCTTCAACTTCAATTGATCAATCTGAGCTAGATAATCGTCTTCCTTTCGCTTATTCTCAGCCATTGCAGTGTCTCGGTGAGCATTGAACCTATGAATTTTTAACAAAGCCCTGTCCAATTCCTCCTTCTTAGACTCGAGAACCTTACTGATACCCTCTAGGGCTTGCTTCATCCTTTGTCTGGATGTGACCTTGTCAGCTAGCTCCTTTTCTGCCATAGCGAGAAGCTCTGTCTTCAACTTGGTGATATGAACTGCTTCACCCCGCTCATGTTTCAACTGGTAAATCTCTCTTTGTAGCTCACTGTTTTCTTCTCGCAGCTTTTCCTTTTCAGCCCATAACTTGTTAAACTTCTCTATCTCAACTGTGGTAGGAGGCTCAATCAGTAAGGGGTAAGATGGTGGTTCCTTGGAGAATGGCAAAAGCTCCATCTCTACCCTTTTCTAAATCCAATCTTCGTACGCAGGAAATGTTCTATTGTTGCTCTTCCCAAAAGAAATCTTCCCCTTCTTATGACGATCTTCCCAAGTATTCGTAGCTTCTTTTAACAGTTCTGGATTGATTTCCCCACTCAAATATAAAGATTCTTGGACCTCCTCGTCTCTTGGTGGCTCTTTCAAGGCATACCCGAATTTCCTAATAGCAAGAATAGGGTTGTAGTTAATTCCCCATTTCCTTCCTATTAGAGGCACATTTGGGAGACCTCCACAACTAATCATGATATCTTGGCCCAACAAGTCATGGTTAACCCAAATTAGATTATTTTCCCTTAAGCCCATCAATCTTTTGGACCACTCCAAAGTTCCTTGAGTATCTACAAATGCCCCAGATTTGGGAAGACGATCAAAAAACCATTTGTAGAAGATTGGCGCATAAAAATAAAGGGGTCCTCCCCTCCTCTTCTCATTCTTATAATGCACTAAATAATACAGATCTCCAAGCAAGGTAGGTACCGGATTCTTCATGGTAAATATCCAGACAGTGTGCATGTCCACAAAATCCTTCATATTCGGAAACAACACCGTTCCATAGACACACATAGCCAAGATGGCGTTGAAAACTGACCAACATCTAGCCTTAGCATACACAGCAGCCTGTTCTACCAAAAATTTCACATGAAAGCCTTTACACCCTCCCTTACTGGCAATGTTATTTTTCAACAAAGATGGATCCAAATGCAAAGCCTCGGAAACTTTTCCCAAATCAGGAAGTTCTTCAGAAGGATAAAAAAGAGCTTCTTCTTTAATGGCAACATCCAGAATGAGAGCAAATTCCTCCAATGTCGGAGCCAAGAGATAATCAGTTAATAGAAAACAACGCAGGTGAGGGTCATAGAATTGCACCAGAGTGTGCAAAGCCCTATACTCGTATTCGGTGATGTTGCGAGCAAAATTCAGAATTCTTCCATACTCTTCTCTAAAGTTTGTCAATACCCCAGGTTCTGCCATAGACACAATCTTGTGAATAGTATCCAGAAAAAGTGATGGGAACTTGTACACTATGATGTTCTTTCTCTTCTTAGTACTCATCCTTAATAGTCTTCAAAAACCAGAATCAAAGTTAGGATACAACCCTGCAAATGAATAAACATGTTAGGATGCAAAATGATGATGCAAATGCACACATGGGATCAAGGATGCCACACAGACTGGACAACTGCTGCACTGTACAACTGTATAATCTCAAAGGTCTTCCCAAATACCCAGAATACCAGAATAACCATAGTACCACACTGATAAAACTGTTGATCAGAACACCGGGTATGTTGAAGGTCAAGGTTACCTGCAAACCTGTAAACACCCTGCCCTCTCACATGTGGGTACTAGAAAGCCGAGGATCCTCAATATCACGGGCTCTCAGGTCGAGAAATGATGATACGTTCACCATTTCTGGTTTGGCATCATCACCAATCGAGGAGGCCTCAACTGATTCCCCTCAAAAGAAACCATCCCATGGCAAGTCCTCAGCTTCGGCACTGAGGTCGAGAAGCAATAGTACATTTATCCCTCGGGGTACAGTACTATCGCCAATCGAGGAGTGCTTTCACTGATTCTTTTCCAATAGGAAACCTGTAACGCCCCAGTTTTAGTATTTTTCTTTAATTGAGTCGTTTTTTATTATTTTATTATTATATTATTTTATTTTCGACTTTTATGTTAAAATATATTATTTTTCATTGTTGTGATATTTTATCGGGTTTTGGGATCATTTGCGAGATATTTGAGTGTGGGGGTATTTTGGTCATTTCATAATATTTTTCATTAAGTTAGTAAAAGAAATAGAAAGAGAGAAAAATAGAGAGAAAGGAAAGGAGAAGAAAGAAAAAGAGGAGAAAAGAGAAGAAGAGAAGAAAATAGTAAGAAAACTTGGAAATTCAAGAAAACAACTCCTAGAATCGATTTAATCGGGTAAGGGTGCGAAACTCAGTTATTGTATACTTGTATATGATTATGTATGTGTATTTGTGGATGTATTGGGTTGAATTGGAGAAATTTAGTAAAACCTAAATTATGAAAAATTGATTAGAAATTGGTCAAATGTGTTGGAAATTAGGTTTTTATTGTTCATTATTGTTGATACATGATAGATACATGTTGTTATGCATTGTATTGGTAATTTTCTGGGTGCAGGTGAGAAATTGGAGGATTTTGGGTTGAGAAAACGCAGAACACGTTCTGCAGAAATTTTTTCTGGTTTTTGCAGGTCATACGCGTATGGGGCATGTTCATACGCGTATAGACCTTGGCAATACGCGTAACGTGGGCGAGCCATGGGCCATTACGCGTATGGTTCTTTAATTTTCTCGGCCATCTGCCCATTTGCGTATGATACGCGTAGCATTTCAGGGCAATACGCGTACGAGCTTGGGCATTATGCGTACGGACTTTTACACGTGAACTTTGGGAAAAATGAGCTTCTGCTCATACGCGTATGGCATGTGGTGGTACGCGTATGGACAGGAGAAGTGTGAAAATGTGATTTTTCAAAATGTCGTTTTCGTTTTCGTTTGTAACTTTTGTCCCGTTTATCTGATTTTTACATTCTTGGTATCGTTGGAAAGCTATTGAACTGTACTTTCTGATTATGATGATTTGGAATTTGTTAGCCGATTTTATTTTGTCGGGAATTCGGAATAGTGTCGTTTTGTCGACTTTTGTGGGTATAATTGTGTGTAATTGGTGTGTTTTATGCAATGTGCTGTTAATATGGATATGGTATGATTGCGTGCTGTTGTATGGTATAAAATGCATTGTTTTGTGCTTAAATTGCAAGCATGAATTATGTTAAGTGTGATGATTGCATATATGTGTGCATACTAAATGTCATGAGTCATTGTATGCCAAGCATCATGATATGCATTATTGTGACGTCCTGAGTGACGGTTTGGTTCCAGAGGGAATCTGCTATAACATCGTGTGCCCGTGTGGGGACCTAAAGCGATGGTTATAGACGATCGTGTGCCCGTGTGGGGACCTAAAGCGATCGGATTGTGTGCCCATGTGGGGACCTAAAGCAATCCATAAACGTCGTGTGCCCATGTGGGGACCTAAAGCGACGAGTGAACATCGTAGGGCCGACGGGGAGTTACAATAAGTAACGAGCGATGGTTCCAATAGTTCCTGAGTGAACTGGTGATGAGACATGAGAAACATTGGAGTCGGTACCGCATGGCATATGCATAGAGTCGTTGTGTCGGTCTCTGTGCATTTGCATAATCATGGATTAATTGTGTATGTTAATTGTGAATGTGATTAATGAGATGGAATATGTATAATTGTGTTGATGATGAGTGCGTTGTGTATGATTGGTGTGCAGTGGTGATAAATACCTGATACTTGTACGTTGTTGTGTTTTATTCAATTGTGGTGCATTTGTGGTGAGAATATTATACTTGTGTATTTTTGTGTTAATATATAATTGTATGCAACTGTATTATGATTGTTTTTCTCACCCTTCTGCTGTTTTATAATGCTCTATGAGGCATTGCAGATTAGAGTTGCTGGAGGTCTTTTTGTGAAGCTTTGCGTCTTTATTCTTTTGTCGGTCGGCTCTGATATGTGACATCGGGTAGTTAGGGAGGCCGTGTTGTGATTATTTGTATATGATGTATATATATCTTTTGACTTGTACATGTATAACTTGGTGTATGACAACTTTCATGATATATATATATATATATATATATATATATATATATATATATATATATATATATATATATATATATATATATATATATATATATATATATATATATGTTATTCAGTTTTAGATTTTCCGCTTTTATTCTAAAATCTGAAATGTGGGTGTAAGGAACTGAGTTCCTCTGTTGATTGCTACCCCACTATTGCATATCTAAATGAGCAGGTGTTGTATGCTATGTTTGTTTCAAATTGATGTGATGCTCCCTGTCTATGCCGTGTTTCTAATTATACTCTGATGAAATTTCGAATTTTTATTTACCTAATTGTTTATTTGGGGGTATAGATTGGGGGTGTTACATTAAGTGGTATCAGAGCTAGTCCGTGTCAGTTGTGTCAGTCCTTGTTGGTCTTTGTGGTTTGGTGAGCTATTTGTTTAACCGTAAGTTCTGTTATTGGAAATGAACAGAATATGGCTGGAATTAACGATACTGCTTTAGCTGCTGCTATGCAGGCTATGGCTCGTGCTGTGCAGGGTGCACCGAATGCTGGGGTGAATGATAAGTTTAGAAAGAATAGACCGTCTGTCTTCAAAGGGAGACATAATCCTGATGGAGCACAAATTTGGCTGAAAGAGATTGAGAGGATTTTCAGGGTGATGGATTGTGATGAGGACAGTAAGGTGAGACTGGGAACTCACATGTTACAAGAGGAAGCAGATGACTAGTGGGTGAGTACACGTCCTGTGTTAGAAGCTGATGATGAAGAAGTTACTTGGGAATTGTTTAGCCAGGAGTTTCTGAGGAAGTATTTTCCCGAGGATGTGAGAGGAAAGAAGGAAATTGAGTTTTTGGAACTAAAGCAGGGTAATATGTCTGTGATTGATTATACCGCTAAGTTTGTTGAGTTGGTGCAGTTTTATCCTCATTATGCTGAAGCGACCGCAGAATTCTCTAAGTGTGTGAAGTATGAAAGTGGATTGCGTCCTGAGATAAAACAGGCAATCGGTTACCAGAGGATAAGGAGGTTTGCTGATTTGGTAGAATGCTGTAGGATTTATGAAGAGGATAGTAAGGCTCGATCTACTCATTACAAAAGTGTAAGTGACCGGAAGGGGAAGCAGTAGTTTCGTAGTGGTCCGTATGTAACACCGGCGGATAAAGGTAAACAAAGGGGTACTTTTGATCGAAGGTTAGGTGGAGGTGGTATGTCTAATGCTCCGAGGTGTTTTAGATGTGGTGGATTGGGACACCGTCAGTCTGAGTGTAGGAAGAATTTGGATAAGTGTTCTAACTGTGGAGGTGAAGGGCATGTTGTAGCTGATTGTGAAAGGAAGAATGTGGTGAAATGTTATAATTGTGGGGAACCTGGTCACATTAGCACGAAGTGTCCGAATCCGAAGAAAGCTCCGACTAGTGGCAAGGTATTTTCTTTGGCAGGAACTCAGACTTCAAGTGCAGATCGTCTGATTCGAGGTACTTGCTTTATAAATAGTACGCCTTTAGTTGCTATTATTGATACTGGAGCGACTCATTCGTTTATTTCGTCTGAGTACGCGAAGCGTTTGAATCTTGTGTTGTCTTTGATGGATGGTGAGATGGTTATTGATACTCCAGCGATGGGGTCAGTAACTACTTCTTTGGTTTGTTTGAGTTGTCCTTTGACCATTTATGGTAAAGACTTTGAGATGGATTTAGTGTGTTTTCCGTTGGGAGGTTTGGATGTGGTTTTGGGAATGAATTGGTTGCAATTTAATAGGGTTCATATTGATTGTTATCATAAGTTGGTAAGGTTTCCTTCTCTTGAGGAAGACGAAGACTCGATTTTCTTATCTACCAAAGAGTTGAAGAGACTTTTGGCGAACGAAGCTCAGTTGTTTGGTTTGTTTGTATCTTTGGCTGTGGATAGTCAGGTTTCGCTTGATGTGTTTCCCGTTGTGTGTGAATTTCCTGAAGTGTTTCCTGAGGATATTTCAGATTTACCGCCAGAGAGAGGTGGAGTTCTCGATAGATCTAGTTCCTGGTACTAGACCTGTTTCTATGGCACCTTATAGAATGTCGGCATCTGAGTTGGTTGAATTGAAAAAGCAGTTGAATGACTTGTTGGAAAAGAAGTTTGTGAGGCCAAGTGTTTCTCCTTGGCGTGCGCCAGTTTTGTTGGTGAAGAAGAAAGATGGAAGTATGCGATTATGTATTGATTATTGTCAGTTGAATAAGGTGGCGATTAAGAATAAGTATCCTCTTCCAAGGATTGATGATCTGATGGATCAGTTGGTTGGTTCTTGTGTGTTTAGTAAGATTGATTTGAGATCAGGATATCATCAGATAAGGGTGAAGGAAGAAGATATTCAGAAGACGGCCTTTAGGACACGGTACGGTCATTATGAATATTCTGTGATGCCGTTCGGGGTTTCTAATGCACCTGGTGTGTTTATGGAATACATGAATCGTATTTTCCACGAGCATTTGGATCGATTTGTTGTTGTGTTTATTGATGACATATTGATTTATTCTAAGTCTCGGGAGGAGCATGCGGAACATTTGCGTATTGTTTTGCAGGTTTTGAAAGAAAGGAAGCTTTTTGCAAAATTGTCCAAGTGTGAATTCTGGTTATCGGAAGTGAGTTTTCTTGGACACATGATTTTAGGTAACGGTATTTCTGTGGATCCATCTAAAGTAGAAGCAGTTCTACAATGGGAGGCTCCAAGATCTGTTACTGAAATTCGAAGCTTTTTGGGTTTGGCCGGTTATTATCGACAGTTCATTGAAGGGTTTTCTAAGCTAGCATTGCCTTTGACCCAGTTGACTTGCAAAGGTCAAGCGTTCATTTGGGATATTCGGTGTGAGGAGAGTTTTAATGAGCTGAAGAGAAGATTGACGACAGCTCCGATTTTGATTTTTCCGAATCCTAATGAACCATTTGTGGTTTATTGTGATGCTTCTTTGATTGGTCTAGGTGGTGTTCTGATGCAAGAGGGTAAGGTCGTGGCTTATGCTTCAAGGCAGTTAAGAGTTCATGAGAAAAATTATCCTACTCATGATCTTGAATTAGCGGCTGTGGTTTTTGTGTTGAAGATTTGGAGGCATTATCTCTACGGTGCAAGGTTTGAAGTCTTTAGTGATCACAAAAGTTTGAAATATCTGTTCGATCAGAAGGAATTGGATATGAGGCAACGTAGGTGGTTGGAATTCTTGAAAGACTACGACTTTGGCTTGCATTACCATCCTGGTAAAGCTAATGTGGTAGCCGATGCATTGAGCCGGAAATCATTGCATATGTCGGCTTTGATGGTTAAGGAGTGGGAACTTTTGGAATCGTTTAGAGACTTGAGTTTGGTATGTGAAGTGACTTCGGATAGTGTAAGGCTTGGAATGTTGAAGGTTACTAATGATTTTCTGATGACGGTTAATGAGAAACAGAAGTTGGATTTGAAATTTGTGGATTTGATGTTGGTTGGAGAAAGAGATGCGACTAGCGATTTTCAAGTGGATTCTAACGGGGTTTTGAGGTTTCGTGGACGAATTTGTATTCCGGATGATGCGGAGTTGAAAAGGATGATTTTGGAAGAAGGACACCGAAGTAATTTAAGTATACATCCGGGAGCGAATAAGATGTACCAAGATTTGAAGAAGATTTTCTGGTGGTCTGGTTTGAAAAGAGATGTGGCTTAATTTGTGTATGCTTGTTTGACTTGTCAGAAATCAAAGGTGGAGCATCTGAGGCCTAGTGGTTTGTTGCAACCGTTGGATATTCCTGAGTGGAAGTGGGATAGCATTTCGATGGATTTTGTAACGGGGTTACCGAACACTCAGAGAGGGCATAATGCTATTTGGGTGGTTGTTGATAGGCTGACTAAATCGGCTCATTTTATTCCGATTGACATCAGTTTTTCTTTGGAACGGTTAGCTGAGATTTATATCAGTGTGGTTGTGAAGTTACATGGGGTTCCATTGAGTATTGTTTCTGATCAAGATCCAAGGTTTACATCGAGATTTTGGGAAAGTTTACAGAAGGCTTTGGGTTCTAAATTGAGATTGAGTTCGGCTTATCATCCGCAGACGGATGGTCAGACGGAAAGGACGATTCAGTCATTGGAAGATTTGTTGAGGGCTTGTGTTTTGGAACAAGGTGGTGTGTGGGATAGTTATCTTGCGTTGATTGAATTCACGTATAATAACAGTTTTCATTCTAGTATTGGTATGGTGCCGTTTGAAGCATTATATGGACGAAGGTGTCGAACGCCGTTGTGTTGGCACGAATCTGGTGAGAGAACGGTGGTAGGGCCGAAATTGGTACAGCAGACTACGGAGAAAGTGAAGCTTATTCGAGAGAAAATGAAAGCTTCTCAGAGTAGGCAAAAGAGTTATCATGATCGGAGGCGGAAAGATCTTGAGTTTCAAGAGGGCGATCACGTATTTCTGAGAGTTACGCCGGTAACGGGTGTTGGTCGTGCATTGAAGTCGAAGAAACTTACTTCTCGGTTTATTGGTCCTTACCAGATATCTGAGAGAGTGGGTGTTGTGGAATATAGGGTGGCGTTGCCGCCGAATCTGTCGAATTTGCATGATGTGTTCCATGTTTCGCAGCTTCGGAAGTATGTTCCGGATCCGTCACATGTGATTCCGATGGATGAGGTTGAGGTAAGGGAGAACCTTACGGTGGAGGCTTTACCTGTTAGGATTTTGGATCGCGAAGTGAAGCAGTTGAGAGGCAAGGATATTGCACTGGTGAAAGTGGCGTGGCGAGGCACTGCTGAGGGCAATTTGACTTGGGAATTGGAGAGTCGGATGCGGGAGTCGTATCCAGAGTTGTTTGTTTCAGGTGAGATTTTCGAGGACGAAAATTTCTAAGTGGGGGAGAATTGTAACGCCCCAGTTTTAGTATTTTTACTTAATTGAGTCGTTTTTTATTATTTTATTATTATATTATTTTATTTTCGACTTTTATGTGAAAATATATTATTTTTCATTGTTGTGATATTTTATCGGGTTTTGGGATCGTTTGCGAGATATTTGAGTGTGGGGGTATTTTGGTCATTTCATAATATTTTTCATTAAGTTAGTAAAAGAAATAGAAAGAGAGAAAAATAGAGAGAAAGGAAAGGAGAAGAAAGAAAAAGAGGAGAAAAGAGAAGAAGAGAAGAAAATAGTAAGAAAACTTGGAAATTCAAGAAAACAACTCCTAGAATCGATTTAATCGGGTAAGGGTGCGAAACTCAGTTATTGTATACTTGTATATGATTATGTATGTGTATTTGTGGATGTATTGGGTTGAATTGGAGAAATTTAGTAAAACCTAAATTATGAAAAATTGATTAGAAATTGGTCAAATGTGTTGGAAATCAGGTTTTTATTGTTCATTATTGTTGATACATGATAGATACATGTTGCTATGCATTGTATTGGTAATTTTCTGGGTGCAGGTGAGAAATTGGAGGATTTTGGGTTGAGAAAACGCAGAACACGTTCTGCAGAAAATTTTTCTGGTTTTTCCAAGTCATACGCGTATGGGGCATGTTCATACGCGTATGGACCTTGGCAATACGCATAACGTGGGCGAGCCATGGGCCATTACGTGTATGGTTCTTCAATTTTCTCGGCCATCTGCCCATTTGCGTATGATACGCGTAGCATTTCAGGGCAATACGCGTACGAGCTTGGGCATTACGCGTACGGACTTTTACACGTGAACTTTGGGAAAAATGAGCTTCTGCTCATACGCGTATGGCATGTGGTGGTACGCGTATGGACAGGAGAAGTGTGAAAATGTGATTTTTCAAAATGTCGTTTTCGTTTTCGTTCGTAACTTTTGTCCCGTTTATCTGATTTTTACATTCTTGGTATCGTTGGAAAGCTATTGAGCTGTACTTTCTGATTATGATGATTTGGAATTTGTTAGCCGATTTTATTTTGTCGGGAATTTGGAATAGTGTCGTTTTGTCGACTTTTGTGGGTATAATTGTGTGTAATTGGTGTGTTTTATGCAATGTGCTGTTAATATGGATATGGTATGATTGCGTGCTGTTGTATGGTATAAAATGCATTGTTTTGTGCTTAAATTGCAAGCATGAATTATGTTAAGTGTGATGATTGCATATATGTGTGCATACTAAATGTCATGAGTCATTGTATGCCAAGCATCATGATATGCATTGTTGTGACGTCCTGAGTGACGGTTTGGTTCCAGAGGGAATCTGCTATAACACCGTGTGCCCGTGTGGGGACCTAAAGCGATGGTTATAAATGATTGTGTGCCCGTGTGGGGACCTAAAGCGATCGGATTGTGTGCCCATGTGGGGACCTAAAGCAATCCATAAACATCGTGTGCCCATGTGGGGACCTAAAGCGACGGGTGAATATCGTAGGCCCGACGGGGAGTTACACTAAGTAACGAGCGATGGTTCCAATAGTTCCTGAGTGAACTGGTGATGAGACATGAGAAACATTGGAGTCGGTACCGCATGGCATATGCATAGAGTCGTTGTGTCGGTCTCTGTGCATTTGCATAATCATGGATTAATTGTGTATGTTAATTGTGAATGTGATTAATGAGATGGAATATGTATAATATTGTTGATGATGAGTGTGTTGTGTATGATTGGTGTGCAGTGGTGATAAATACCTGATACTTGTACGTTGTTGTATTTTATTCAATTGTGGTGCATTTGTGATGAGAATATTATACTTGTGCATTTTTGTGTTAATATATAATTGTATGCAACTGTATTATGATTGTTTTTCTCACCGTTCTGCTGTTTTATAATGCTCTATGAGGCATTGCAGATTAGAGTTGCTAGAGGTCTTTTTGTGAAGCTTTGCGTCTTCATTCTTTTGTCGGTCGGCTCTGATATGTGACACCGGGTAGTTAGGGAGGCCGTGTTGTGATTATTTGTATATGATGTATATATATCTTTTGACTTGTACATGTATAACTTGGTGTATGACAACTTTCATGATATATATATATATATATATATATATATATATATATATATATATATATATATATGTTATTCAGTTTTAAATTTTCCGCTTTTATTCTAAAATCTGAAATGTGGGTGTAAGGAACTAAGTTCCTCTGTTGATTGCTACCCCACTGTTGCATATCTAAATGTGCAGGTGTTGTATGTTATGTTTGTTTCAAATTGATGTGATGCTCCATGTCTATGCCGTGTTTCTAATTATACTCTGATGAAATTTTGAATTTTTATTTACCTAATTGTTTATTTGGGGGTATAGATTGGGGGTGTTACAAAACCCTATAGCAAGTTCCCAACATTGGGTCCTCGGATCGACATGTGTAATGGGTTTGCCATTTCTGGTCTGCCATTATCACATCTCGGGAGGAGTGTCGTTACTGAGTCCTCGGGAATGGCCTCCAGAGTCGACAGTTTTACAAGTTACATTCAATCATCTGCACCAATGCGCAGGATAAAACATTACCAAAGAAAACCTCGTCTGGATGTGGGGTTTTCATGTATACTACGTCTGGCCAAATGCCACACGAGTCACACTACTTGTAACACCCCCAATCTATACCCCACCAGGCTATTAAAGCGGTAAAAGAAAATTCAAAATTTCATCAGAGTATAATTAAAACATGCACGGCATAGACCGGAGACGCCACATCAAGTTGAAACAAACATACAACACCTGCTCATACAGATATGCAACAATTCAGGTAGTAATACACCCACGAATCAGAAACAGAATAATAGCGGAAAATCTGCAACTGAATCTCATATATATATATATATCATGAAAGTTTGTTTGTCATATACAACCATACATGTACAATTCAAAAGATACATATACATAATACAAACTAATCACAAACGGCCACCCTAACTACCCGACATCACATATCAGAGCCGACCGACAATAGAATGAAGACGCAAAGCTTCACAAAAAGACCTCCAGCAACTCTAATCTGCAATGCCTCATAGAGCATTATAAAACAGCAGAAGGGTGAGAAACACAATCATAACACAGTTGCATATAATCATATATTAACACAAAATGCACATATAAAATATTTTTACCACAATTGCACCACAATCAAATACAACACATATTCTACATATACGTCGCCGATGCATATCAATCATATACAATACTCTCATCAACCACATAAATATACATATTTCATCTCATCAGTCACATTCACAATTCCATACACAATTAATCCATGATTTATGCAAATGCACAAAGACCGACACAACGACTCCATGCAATGCACATGCGGGTACCGACTCATCACATCTCAGAACCAGTTCACTCAGGAACTATTGGAACCATCGCTCGTTACTTAGTGTAACTCCCCGTCGGGCATACGATGTTCCCCGTCGCTTTCAGTCCTCTTTGTATAAGGCTCACGACGTTTATGGATTGCTTTCGGTCCTCTTTGTATAAGGCTCACAATCCGATCGCTCACACCCCACAAGGGCACACGATCGTCTATAACCATCGCTTTCGGTCCTCTTATTTTTAAGGCTCACGATATATCAAATCACTTTAGGTCCTCTTATTTTTAAGGCTCACGATGTTATAGCAGATTCCCATTGGAATCTATCCATCGCTCGTACCCTCATGGTACTCGACTTCACAATATGCATATTATAATGCTTGGCATACAATGACTCATAACATTCCTATGCACACATTTACTCATCCATAATCATGCATAACTCAACAATTACAACACATTGCAATTTCTTGCCGTAAGGTCACCAATCATCATTACGATATGTATTTCATGCAATTTCATCACTCAACAGTACACAAGTCATAAAATATCCACACCAACAACATATTGCACATACACATCAAGTTCACACAATTAAACGGCAAAAGTCGACAACAAAACAACACATTTTCTAATTTCCGACATAATATAATCGGCCAACAATTCTCAAAACCATCATCAATATAAAATACATTTTATGAGCTTTCTAACGCATCAAACCACGCCTCAAACCGAACCACAGATCAAAAGTTATGAATTTTTCAAAGAAAAGAATTTATTGAGATACAGCCAAATTCGCCTGGCGAATTCCCATTCGCCAGCCATTCGCCATGGATTTCGCCTAGCGAATCCCATTCGCCAGCAGTTCGCCTGGCGAGCTAGTGGCGAATCACCAATTAGAAAAAAAACCAAGAGTTACAGAAGCTACCCCCTTTCTGTAATTCCTATTTCGCCTGGAGACTTATGAATTCGCCTGGCGAATTTCCTTCGCCTGCACTTCGCCTGGCGAGCTAGTGGCGATACCCAATTCTCCTGGCGAATCCCAAATTTGCCTGGCGAATCACACCAGAACCAGAAAAATGCTGTTACGGGTTACACTATCCAAAAACCTCATTTTTCATTCCAAATCAATTCCAACACCAAAACAATTATCAGCAATGACTCATAACCACATGGTGATCATACAACGCAAATTATATCGATTTCCGACCGCACAAACATCGATTCCTAATCATTTTATCATTTTCGACCTAGAACTCAAAAGCCATGGAAAGACAAGAAACATCCAAGCAAACACATACATAATCATACACAAACATAGCATAATCGAGTTTCGCACCCTTACCCGATTAAATAGCGCGTAGAAAAATCGGTTGATTGATTTCTTCTTTCTCAAATTTTTCTCTCTTTTCTTCTTTTCTCTTCTCTTCTCTTCTTCTCTCTTCTTACTATTTTTCTCTCTTTTTCTTTCTATTCTTAACTTAACCAAATAAATCAAAACGCCCAAAATACCCCTACACCCAAATATCTCGCAAACGCTCCCAAAACCCGATAAAATATAATCTCGACTAAAAATAACATATTTTCAGATAAAAGTCAGAAATAAAAATAAAATAATAATAGAATAATAAAAAACGACTCAAATAAATAAAACGGACTAAAACTGACAAAAACTGGGGCGTTACACTACTTGCCACGCTAATCCTACGTGTATGCTCAAGCCTGGGTATTGGGCTTATCTCTCAGAACTCCCAACCCGCCAAACAGAAAAACAGTGCATCAACTGATAATAATATGCAATGCAGTAAATGCGGTAAAAATAAAATACGACAAATAAAGCAAAACAAAAACACACAAAGAGAACAAAGACAAGCAAGCGCTAGGATTGACTCGCTTAGGGATGGACCAGCATAGGTCAACCAGATTCCCCAGCAGAGTCGCCAGGTGTCGCTCCCAGGATTTTCATCCAGGTACAAACGCGAGAGTGGCGCGGAACACAGAGTCGCCAGCTCTGTAAATCTATCCCAAGAGAGGGAAAGGGAACACCGCATAAACCTGAGGAAGAGGGAAAGGAATGGTCATCGCGACCATAGCCTGGGTTCGGGAGTCGGTTACGCGAGGGGAAGGTACTAGCACCCCACGCGTCCATCGTACTCGATGGGATCCACGCTTGTTGTCTATTCTAAGGGTGAGTTGTCCTAAAATCTATGGCTGCACTAAAACGGTGAAGGGAAAGAGAAAGACAGACTCGGTAGGACGTCGACGTCCTAGGCCTACGTACCCCCTTTGTGCAATGGGGAATTCAGAGTCAACGTAGTTTGGACCAAGTTCTTTTTGTGTTTTTTATGAGCGTCGTTAAGCTCGCGTCCAGCAGTTAGTGTCGATTCCTGTTTGCGACTCAGACGGAAAGTAACGTGCCCTTTTTGAAAATAACCTTTAGTTTGACGATCCCAAAGGATAAAAATGGTTTGAAGTTTGTTTGTATTTTTTAGGACAGAAGTGGCTTGAGTTAGTTCATAACTCAACTTGAACCAAAGTCTATGACACGGGAACGAATGCGTCGCCCCCAATGGGACATATGCTCAACACTCTAGAAGAGAGAAGGGGGACCCCTCAATCTTCATTTCCTATGTTTAAGGCTCGTGTGCAATGCAAGTTGACCTTATTAAGTATCTTGGAAATTGTTATGAGATGAGAAGAGGGACTCAAAATAAAAGAAAAAAGACTACGGGGAAAAATCTATCCTAATGTTATCATGCAAAGATGGCCCTAAGGGGAAGTTTGGAGGGAGACTATCCTATGGAATTTAGTCCTAATGTTATCATGCAAAGGTGGCCCTAAGGGGAGGTTTGACAACAACCTAAGCCTAAAGAAAAGAAAAGATGAGATAAAGAAAGAGTGAGAGTGGACATGGATAACTATCCACACCCTTAAATAACTTACCTTAGCCTCTGCATAAAAGGTTAGTACAAACAGATATAAGTGACAATAAGACACATGAAACTCAAACGAATCACAAACCAAAGAGAAAGGGTTATAAACCAAATGAAACTCAGCCAATACATAATGTGGATGACTTAAACATGAATCGTGAAGTCAAAGAAGCAAACCCAAACTATGGCACAAGTGCCTTCTCAAACAAGTAATCAGACATGATCAAGGATGTGAATACAAGAAGATCTCAAACAAAGAGCAATCAAACAATTAGAAAAACATCTTCTAAAATTACCAAATTAAAACCCAAAACACCTCAACCAGATACAACCATCATATTAAAAACTCATGCAAAAATTCCCCAGATAGATCACTCAAACAATTATGCAAAGTCAGATGAGAATCATGGTTCAATATGCAAAATAAAAGGACTAAAATGAAATATGAAATGATTTTAAAAATGAGAGAAAAATGTTTTCATGCAATTCAATGTGTTAGTGAAACAATGCAAAAAGAATGAGTTCAAAATGTTATATGGATGATGAGAAATAAATTCTACAATGCAATGTGTGCAAAATGAAACAAATTCAAAAAGAAATTATTAAAATAATTAATTCAGACGCCAAAAATAAAATAAAATAATAAAATAAAATTTGGGAAAATTTTATAAAACTATAGATATGATTCATGAATTTTTTGGGAATTTTTTATTGCAAGTATCTATTTTTAAAAATTAAAATGCAAAACAATAATTAAATGAAAAGAGGAAATAATTAAAATAAGCATGGGGTGCAAATAGCAGCTAGAACACGTTGAAAATGATAATGGGCTTAAATGGGGGGTGCGAACAGAAGGCCCAAACACTAAGATCCATCAGAAAAATAAAAAAAGAACACGTGAACCCAGTCAACACTCAGACTCTATTAGGACCACAAGATCAATCCTACGCTTCACAGATAGTCAACCAATTAAACAAGTAATCATGATGAATGGTATAGATCCACATGCACACAATAATTAACATACACATGCACACACGAGATTACCCAAAATTAAAATAAAACCATGTTACAAGCACATGATATCATTAACGTGTTGTCAATATAATAGCCAGTGGATCAAACCAACGTTCCAGATCAAACAAGAGTTAACATGATAAGTGGCTTAGATTGGATGTGCATGGTAGTAAACATAGAGTGTCACACACACAACTGATAAATAAAATAGAATTTTAAAATAGGTGGCACAACGTGGACCACACGATCCAAGTCATCGACGGCTGGGAGATCATCTTCCTCAATCAAACCCTAACCTCGCCGGAAGCCATGCCAGACGCCGGAGCCCTAGCTCCGGTCGTCACGTCCGACCACCTGCAACCCCCAAAAAACCCAAAAAGTGCAAACAAGTATACCTTCTTGACCAGAATTCCACGAGGATCAACAATATCAAATTATTTTTCACAAACAACCATCACATAAAGAGATTCGAATGAAACAAGTTAGGGTTCAAAAAGTTCAAACTCATCATACAAACAATATAAACGTCCAAACTCAAAACAAACTATATCACGGTTATCAGTGAGCATCACACATCATTATGCACACTTAAAAATAGAGTTCTATGATCATGAAAAAACGCACCAACCTGAGATCGTGCTATCCGTATCCTTGCTTTTAGCTTCCAACGATGGGTGGTTTGTGCTCTATGGATTCCAAGGATGAAGACTGTGAAAGAATTTCGCCCAAAGCCTTTGTGGATTGTGAGATTCGAATGAGAGAAGGATTAGGGTTGGAAGTTTTTGTTCTCCTCAAAATCACGTGTCCTCCTCCATGAGTCTATGATTTTTTGCTTAAATATCTAGGGTTATTCCACATCTGATCATTTAGGTCTTAATCACTCCTTGGTTAATGAGTTTTTGGACCATTTGACAAATTTACATAATGTGGAATACACCCTCCTCCATGCATGTACACCCAAGCATTCTATGATGGATCACTTATATTTCAATTGCTAATCACACCTGTATGGAGTTTGGGCCTTGAGATGTATTGGTTCGTGAGCTTTCAATGATCTTGCAATTTTGCATAATGTGAAATAAGTGATGTACAAGTCATGAAATCTCTTGATTCAAAGGCCAAAAATAATCCTTATGGGAGGTACTTTGATGTTAGAATGTTACATGAAGCAATTATAGGTCACTATGTCCCAAAATACAAAAGTTGTGAAAATGGAACCATGAGAAAACCCTAAAAACCCCCTTGCCTTCTTTTGATCATAACTTGAGTTCCACAAATGATATGGAGACCATATAGTACTTGTTGGAAAGGGGAGAAAAAGATCTTCAACTTTCATGTTTGAGAAAAATTCATTAGAAGCTTCCTTGATGATGAAAAGTTAAGTTGACTGTAGTGTAAAAACTTGCCCAAAATGGAAACTTTCAAATTATAGGTCATTTCCATATTTAGTAACTTTTGTACCAACCCTTGATTCTTGATAAATGGTATGAGACTTGACTCTTGAAGACCATATGAGGATGTGAGACCTTGAAAACCTTGAAGAGAACCTCAAAACTTCACAGTTGACTTCCCCTCTCACTGTTGACTTTTCCCCAATTCTCCTGATTCCCAATCCATTGGCCAATTGAATCTCTCATGAACCAAACTGATGGATAATCTTCCATCCCTATATACTTAGGGACCCAAGGAATACCATGGAATCAAGCCTTGCCTAAAAAATCTGAAATAAACTGGCTTTATAGCAAACCTTAACTTTGGTACCCTCAGTCTAGGAGGAAATATCACAGTCTCCAAATCCAAATTCCTCTGAATATGATGTGTATCCTCTCCAACAAAGATAAGATGTGCCATTTGGTGATGATAAAAACCCAAGAAGCTTGCCCATTGGAGCAATAAACCCAAGAATCTCAAAACCCTAATTTCTGCACTGGTTAGTAGAGAGTGAGCCACTTGAGATCTTTTGGACAATACAAGGACTCTTGCTTGACCCTTTGAAGAACATATTCTCCTCTTGAACTGCCTCAGGCACCTTGACCCCATGCTTAGAACCAATGATATACACACATGATAATGCAAGAATGAAATGAAACATAAGCCAGTTAGTAATAAAGTTAGGAGAGCAAATTTTGGGGTGCTACACATGGCTAGCATGAGTAGGATCGATACGGTATCGCGAGGATGTATGATAATAGTGATGAAGAAGGATATTCACATTCATTGGGCAAATTAGTTGAATACATGTAAAAAGAGTTAAGCGTGTGTACGTATTTTGATCTTGCTTAAATACGAAGAAATCATTTATTTGATATGGATGTTATAGTAATATCTGTTAGGACTGAACTCTAGACATAGATTTAGGCTTAACACTTGCGTGAGTATCAGTTCTTACTTCTCCGTGTTGTTGAGTTGCGTGAGACATCGCCAATGAGACAATACGGTTGTTCTCTCGACATTGTGTTTGACATAACCTCTGTTGTGAGTGATACGTGAGGATATTAGGAGAATGATTGCTTTGTGTTTACTTGATTAGAAGAATGCATGTGTTATCAATTGATGAGATCCAACTCCAACAAGGCTCCGTTTATAATTCAGTCTTTATTTTATATTTTCCGTCTTTACGTTTTCCGCATTTGCTTTTGGTTCATCTTTAAACCATAACTTTTGAGCTTAGTAATATAGAAACCGTTGAAAGGCATTCTTTCCCTTGCACTGATCCCTCTGGAGAACGATAAATTGGGTTACTTATTAATTTTTGCTTGCTTCTATTCTAGCTCCAACAAACCCTAAACCCTTATTTTTACACAAGAGAACTAGGTTACAAAAAGGCATATCAAATCCTAGGTATAAGTCTTCTTATATAGTCTTCTGTTTCCATGGGCTTTGAATCTTCTGTTTATTTCTTCCTTGATCCATGTTCTGATTGCTCCTTAAATCTTGCAGCAGATTTAGAAACATCCTGCAATATCAGATCAAGATGTTGAGACATCCGTTAGGACATCATATCTAACCAGTCTTCTTTCATCAGATTTCTTCATGTTTAAACATATCTTTTGACATTCCGTTCATCCAAAAATTTGCTCAAATCAGTAGAGCTATCAATGAATTTATGTTTGGATTGATATCCATGATCATGCTACTGCCTTGCTTGGATTCATGCCCTAATCTCACATGTTGGCTCTTTTAAAGAGTGTCTTACATGAGCTTTTTATTCACAAATGCTTGTTTATGGTTAAGATGCATGCCTTGAACCTTCTTACTCATTCTTTGACTATTAACATGAGTTGAATGTGATATGATTTTGCTACTTCTCCATCTTGTTTCTCATATAATTTGACTTCACTTCACTTTGTTTGATGGTTGATAATACTTCTTGTTTAGTTTTAAGTCATTGGCGTATTCATTAGTGCATTGTTTTGCCTAATTATTTTGACTTCCCTTCTTGAAGTTTGGTTTGAAGTGTATGTACTTTGTTTTGGTGTTTGTTTTGAATGATTGGATATTGATGTTTGCATTGCTTATGTTAATCTCATTTCTTGAGTTTCTTGATGTTGCATCTTCTCCTTCATCTCTTTCTTTTTTCTTCTCTTTTAAGCCTCAAGACTTGTTTAAGTCTTAAGTTTGCTTTTGTTTGTGATTAATTAGTATGATGTTTACTTGTGTTTGTTGACATGATCCCTTAGGATTCCTAGCTCAACTTAATCTTTGATTAAGTTAGAGGTAGGAGAGACATTAGGCTTTCAATCCTTTGCATGATAACAATTAGGATAACCCCTTTTAAGCCATAACCTTAGGTCCATCTTCTTGCATGCTAACATTAGGTAGATTTCCCTTCTATCTCAACTTTAGGACCATTGTGCATGACAACATTAGGATCTAGTTTCCCCTAGTTGTTTGCTTTTCAACCTTTTGAGTCCTTTCTCTTCTCATCTCAAAACAAGTTCAAAACACTTAATAAATACAACGAGTATTGTGCACCACGAGCCTTAAGCACATGGGAAATGAAGAGTGAGGGGTCTCCCTTCATTTTTCTAAAGTGTTTAGCATACATCCCATTTGGGGGCGACCATGCGACGCATTCGCTCCTATGTCATAGACTTTAGTGCAATACAAGTTACAAACTAACTTAACTCACTTCTGTCTAAAAAACACAAACAAAGTTCAAATCATTTTATCCTTTGGGATTGTTGGGTTTTAAATCATTTTCAAAAAAGAGCACGTTACTTCCGTTCTGTCGCAAACAGGCCTCGACCCTAACTACCGGATGCGAACCTAACGTCGCTCATAAAAAACACTTACTGACCTGTTGGTCGAACTACGTTTGGCCTGATTTCCTCTCTCTCTCGTCCGATTGAGGATACGTAGGCATAAGACGGCGATATCTTGGCGAGCAACCTTCCCCCATCCACTCGTAGTCCTTCGAACTACGTTGACTATGACTTTCCCATTGCACGAGGGAATACGTAGGCCTAGGACGGAGAAGTCCTATCGAGTCTCCTTTTGTTTTCCTTTTTCGTTTAGCAGTAGTCTTTAGATAACACATACTTTGATTAGACAACAAGCGTGGATCCCGTTGAGTACAACGGACGCGAAGGGTGCTAATACCTTCCTCTCGCGTAACTGACTCCCGAACCCGGACTATGGCTGCGATGACCATGTCTTCTCCCTTTTTGAGATTTTATTCGATCGTTTCCTTTCCCCCCGTCAGGATAAATTACGTTCGGTGGCGACTCTTCTATTTTTCTGCCAGTTGTTTTTCGCGTTGCGGCAGCTGGCGACTCTGGTTCCCTATGCGAGTCAATCCTAGCGCTTTTCTGTTTCTGTTTTATTGGGTGTTTATTTATGTGCATTATTTGTTGTATATTATTGTATTTTACTGCATTTATTTGCACTTTATCATTGTTATCATATTATTCTGCTGCTGCTGTGCTGTTGGGTGGGTTGGTTTTATGAGAGATAAACCCAATACCCAGGCTTGAGTATACACCTAGAATAAGAGTGGAAAGTAGTGTGGCTTGCGTGGCGTTTGGCCAGGTTTAGTTTACATGAAAAATCCACATTCGGACGAGGTTTTCTTTAGAGATGTTCTATCCTGCGCATTGGTGTAGACGATAAGATGTTAACTTAGAGAGCTTATGACTCTGGAGACTGTTCATGGGAAGTCAATTAAGGCCTCCTCGATTGATGATGATGCCAAACCAGAAATGGTGACCGTATCATCATTTCTCGACTTGAGAGTCCGTGATACTGAGGACCTGCTAGGTTGTCGTACCCCAAGACTAGAACCCACACGTGAGAGGGAATGGTTTTTCAGGAAACTTTGACCTTCAACCAACCTAGATTTTTGGTTTTCTTGTCAGTGCGAACTTATCAACCCGGTATTCTGGATTTCTGGTATTCTGGTCAGAGTGGAATCATGGTCCATATTCAGTTAGTGGCACAACAGCAATTCAGAGCTTTATGGATACCTTGACCCCATGTGTGCATCTGCATCGTCATTTTTTCATTCTAACATGTTTATTTATTTTTAGGGTTTGTATCTTATCTTTGATTCCGGTTTCCGAAGGCTATCAGAAATGAACACTGAAAAGAAGAAAAATATCATCGTGTACAAGTTCCCGAAACCTACCTTGGATTCTCTTCTCAAATTAGTAGCTTTGGCAGATCCTGGTGCTTTAGCAGACTTCAAGAAAGATTATGGGAGAATTTTGAACTTTGTACATACTATCACTGATTATGAATACAAGGCTATCCACACTTTGGTGCAATTCTACGACCTTCCACTACGCTATTTCACTTTTCCTAATTATATTCTGGCTCCGACATTGGAGGAGTTTGCTCTTATCTTGGGTATCTCTATCAAGGAGGAATCTCCTTTCTATTATTCTGAGGAAGTCCCTAATTTAGAAGAGGTTGCTGCAGCTCTTCATTTGGGTCAGTCTATTTTGGAAAATAATGTCGCTAGTAAAGGAGGTTGTCAAGGGTTTCATCTGGATTTCCTATTTGGCCAAGCTCGTAAGTATGCTGAGGCAAGGAGTTGGACAGTCTTTAACGCAATCTTGGCTCTGTGTGTTTATGGGATTATCTTATTCCCAAATGTGGCATATTTCATGGATATGAGTGCTGTCAGGATCTTCACTATGAAAAATCGGGTGCCTACTCTTCTTGGTGATTTGTACCACTCGTTGCATTACAAGAATGAGAAGAGGAGAGGAGGGCTTATCTCTTGTTGTGCACCACTCTTCTATAAGTGGTCTGCGGATCGTCTTCCTCAGTCCGGGGCCTTTGTGGACACTCGAGGGTCGTTAGAATGGTCTAAAAGGTTGATGGGACTAAGAGCAGATAATCTGGTGTGGGTCAAACATAGCTTGCTAGGTAAAGAGGTTATTGTAAGTTGCGGAGACTTCCTGAATGTGCCTCTGATAGGAAGAAAAGGGGGAATCAATTATAACCATATTCTTGCTGTTAGACAATTTGGGTACGCCGTGAGAGAACCACCAAAGGAGAAGGATGTTCAAGAATCCTTATTCTTCAACGGGGAGTCTAATCCCGATTTGATGAAGAGAGTAGTGAATGCTTGGAGAAAGATACACAAGAAGGGGAAGGTTGCTTTGGGAAAAAGTGATTGTAGAGCTTATGCTCCTTTTGTGTAATTGTTTCAAAAGAGGGTAGGAGAAGTATTTTTTCCTTTCACGGTCGAGCCGCCTTCATACCCATTGACAATAGAGCAACCCACTACCGTGGAGATTGAGAAATATAATAAGCTTTGGGCTGAAAAGGAGGAGTTACACAATGAAAATGAAGAATTGAAGATGGAGATCAATGGTTTGGGACATGAACGGAATAAGGCTATCTATATGGCTAAGGTGAAGGCAGAACTGCTGGTCAAGAAAGAAAAAGAGCTGAATGAAGAGATTAAAAGCAGACAACGGGTAGGCCAAGATATAAAAAGCGCTCATAGCATGCTCCGAACGAAGAAGGATGAACTAGATAGAGCTTGTGTCAGGATTCATAAGTTTGGCAGTTAGCGGGATACCGCAATGACTGCTCACAAGCAGAAGGAAGACAAATTCCTATATCAGATCAAGAACTTGAAGATGAAACTTAGAAAGAATGAGGAAGACGTCAGAACAAAGATATTTCAGAGGCAAATAACTGAAAACCGACTTAATAAGACCTTATCAGCCATGGAGGAGCTCGAGATTCGAGCGGAAGTGAAGAAACTAAGATGTGAAGATCCTAAGCTGGAAGATGTTTTCGGTGATGACACTTGGGAGACGCATTATCAGTACTTGGAGGAAGTCACGCACAAGCGTGATACTCTTATTCAAGAATTGATCTAGAGGCCGAAGCATCCAGATACAAAAAAGCACTTCAAGGAAGTACAAGCTTGGTGTGAAGCACGTGAAGGTTGGGAAGGGCTGACTAGGGTAGATTTTGATGATGTATCTTAGTCTTTCTGTTGCATTTGATCACCGCCAGGCTTGTTGGTTGGGATCGCTAACTTTGTATTCAGATACCTTTCTTTATCTCAGGTTGTATGTATTGACTGATGGTTATTCTCTGGTTTTCTTATATATGAGCAGATAATATTGGTGTTCCATCCATTCTTGCCGATTATTATTATTAAACTGGAGTCAAGGGGTAGTGTCATACCCCAAATTTTGACCACAATATTTCCCATCATTGTGCAAAATACCACCACAATATGGATGTACCTTCATACCTCATCAACCTACTCAAAGATTGTCGAGCACCCACCTCAACCAAGAATTAGGGTTTTGGAGCTTTGTACATAATTGTTTATATTGTATATATGCTTGTATAGATACTTGTTTTGCTTTTTATTTTCCATTATTTTTGTTCAAGTGTTGTATACAATTTTGTTCCCGTAATGTTTGTTCAAGTGTTTGGTTAGGACACTTGCTTTTGGTTTCGTGGTGAGGCATCACCATGGCATGAAGGGAGGAAGTTACTAGCTAAGCACAGTAAAGGCGCCGAGATTATGACGTAAAACGAGCATGTTTTATCATTTTTTTGTTTCGTTATTACTTTTTCATTCTATCTTAGGTAGTGTGGTGAACATTCATTAAACAAGTTATACTCGGATTGTTCGTAAAATTCTCAAATCTTCACTTTACAACTTGTTTAATCCAATTTCACCCGGTCTTTTAGTTTGTTTATATTAATATTTTGTGTGTTTGTCTAAGAGCTTGTTTTGAGTAGGTTGAGAAAATTTGAGGTGATATTCCAAGTTTGATCGTTTCAACTTGCGGATGTATGGTAATGATATTGTTAAGTTTTGTACACGTCCAAGGTATGTGTATATCGCTTTCTAGACTTTAGCATATTCATGATACTTAGGCTTTTTACAAACTTTCATGCCATTCATTCTTTTGTATACTTGTTCTTGGTGTGAATCACTTTAGTTCCCACCCTTTTTGTGAGGTAGTTTTCCATTGTTCATATATGCGCGGAGTACCAACATTCTTGTTCTAACTGGATTTTATTATGCTTAATCTTTTGTTTGTGTTGATTATATGAAAGCAAGAAATGGATCAAGGCATTTTGTTTCATTTTGAGCACAACTACCTAGCCAATTAGTCAATTCATTCTGTGAGTGTGTGAGTAATTGTTAAACCCCTTTGTGCCTTTCTATCATTATCCATGTTGTTTGAACTTAATGCTTGTCTATGAGTATTGAATTCACTTTTTGTATGGATTTTGATTGATTATTTTTTCTTGAACCTTCAACTTTGTGTTGTTGTATGAATTTTTACCCTGCCTTAGAAAGTAGGGAGTATTCACATGATGATGTGGTTGAATTCAAGTTGGGGAGAGAATGATTGTTTACTCATTGGTTGGTTTCTATGAGGTTGAAAAAGAAAAGAAAAAAGAGAAAAATATGAAAAAGAAAAGAAAAGAAAAAAATAAATAAAAAGAAAATCCTTGTGAAAGGAAACAAAAAGAGTTCATATAATTGTGCTAAATAAGTATTGTGTTTTGTGTAACACTTGGGATTTTGGAAGAAGTTGATTGGAATTTTGTGTTTGTGTCTTTGTGAGTTGATCACTCCCTTAGGTTTAGACAAGTTTTTGTTTCAATTACCTTTAGAAATTGCCCCTTGTTTGTTTACCCGACCACGCTATAACCTTGAAAGCCCTTGTGATTCTTGCTTTTATGTTTTCAATATGATTTTTGGATGAATGCATAATTTAGTCTTTTGTTTACAAGATTGTTGTGTGAGTGAAAAGTACCTCATTTTGTGTTTTTCATCTACCGATGATTGTTTTTGCTAGGTGTGATTCGCGTTGGAACTTGTGTCGTTTTAGGATGTTTGGCATGATTTTTGTATTTAGAATTTGTTTTGTGCCTATGTTGTCGTTGTAGTTTAGTGGTAAGTATTTACTTTGTGTGTACCCTTTTTCATTTGAACCATGCATTTGTTTCCGTTTAAAAAAAAGTTTGTTGATTCGTGGTTTTTGGGTTTTTGTGTTTGTTTCCTTGAGCTAGTTGATTCTTTGGGACAAACAAGTTTAAATTGGGGAGAGTTTGATAAGTGTCATTTTGTAGTGTTTTTGTGTATATAGTTTTGTGACACTTATCGAGTTTTAGTGTAATTTCAGTGAATAATTCTCCAACTGTGTATAAATACATTAGTTAGTGTATACTTGTGTTTTTGCTTCATTTATGTAACGATTAATAGTTTTCCATTCATTTTGTAGGTAATTATGCATTGTTCGAGCAACGAGTAATAAAAGCTCCAGGATGCACCATTTGGAAATAAAAGGAGCTAAAGAAAATGAAAAAACTTCAAAAAGTTCGCTTTGCGAACTTCCCAGCGAACACTCCCAGACTTGAGGCAGTAGGAAATGACACCAAAGTTCGCATTGCGAACTTTCCAGCAAATGTTCGCGTTGCAAATAAAACTTTGCATTGCGAACTTTTGCAGAATTGCAAAGGCGGTTTAACTGTTCCTGAGGAACATCAGGTGCCTAATTTGATGTTCGCTAGGCGAATAATCTGTTCGCATTGCAAACATGACAGATTTTTTAAATACTATATAAGTTTATTTCATTCATTTTTAGGTTAAGGTTTGGGTATTTTTTTTCTCCCACTCCATCAAACATCATTTTTCAGTAGGATTAGTTTAGAAAACAACGTTGAAGCTTGCACACGGATGATCCAGGGTGGATTTCTCATCAACTGGCACTGACGAACCACGAGATGTATGGTTTATTTCTTTTCTTCTTTGTGTATTTATTCTTTGTTGGGTTGTTGTATATGTATTTACTTTGAACTCACGTATATTTGTCTCCCATGGCGTTATATTTAATTTCCTTTACAAATCTTTATCGGTGATTGTCCTTGATTTTTGCTTTATGCTCGGGGTTTGGGTTGTGTTAGAGATAAACATCGCAAACTTTGATTAGGGATGATTATCTATTAGCTTCTGAATGCTAGAGATAGATTTAGAGCTAACAATCTTTATGGGTGTTGAAGCTTAATGCCTCTGTATCTCGAGTTGTGTGTGAGAGCGTCGACGAGGGTAACAGGAATGTTTTCTCAGCTCAGTGTGTCAGAGATGGACATTGCTGTGAGCAATGCTGGATGATATTTAAGAGTATTGTAGGTTGAGTATCACTGGTCGGTAAGTTTAAGTTTGTGAGGAGTGGATTATGTGCATACCGGACAAGTTTCTTCTCTCTGAATAATGAATTCTATTTATGTGCATATTTACTTTTCTGCTTGTACTTTAACCAATTTAATCCAAACTCGTAAACACGAGATTTGTCGAACGACAGTTTAATAACACCGATCTCTGTGGGCACGATAAATTCCCGAAAAAATACTTCAAAAAACTTTTGTTGCTTGCCGCTTTACCGCTCCAACAGAAGCTCAAAGGGACCTCTTGGATCCAATCATAAATTCAAAATAACCTCAGGGGATGCATTCATCAAAACTCAGGATTAGGGTTTCTTGACCTAATTCACCCCTAAGTTGACTTTAGAAGCAAGGCATGAGCCAAGACCTCAAGAAGTGTTTTGAAGACCTCCAATACATCATATTGATTCATTTACAATATTAGATTGATTCAAATAACTTGGTTCATAAGCAACACAAGGATTCAAATTCATCTGGACCAATTAGGGTTTCTGATGAAAAGTCAACTGTGCATTTGACTTTTGACTAAGACATGATCCCAGACCTTGGAACATGATTCAAGACACTCTAAAACACCTATGGAATCCATCCATTAGGGTTGAATTAGGTCAAGAACTTGATTGCATAGAGGATCACAAAGTTTGAAATTCATCTGATAAAAAGTCAACTGTGCCTAAAATCCAAGTTTAACTTTTGAGATTTTTTAACAAACATGGCTTCCCTATGTAAAAAACAACGTGAATTCATGGTTTGGATCATCATCCATCAAGAAAAATCAAGAAAAGTGAGGTTACTTGCAAAAGGGGTAATCTTAAGAAATTTGAAAATATCACTAAGTATGGAAAAATAATGGTTTTTTCCAAACTTTGCAAAGTCACAACTTCCAAACCACAAGGCCATTTTCTTCCATCCAAAGCTCAAATGAAAGCTCTCATTACATACTATAAAAGTGTGTTAGTGCTCCATAAGCCAAAAAAGCTTGGATTTTGAGTTATGGAGCCATGAAGTTAGGGTTCCTAAACTTTTCACTTTTGACACTTAGTGAAATTTTTAGGCAGAATCTGTTTTGTGTTTTTGCCAACTTTTGGGTCATTTTTCTCCATGATCCAAGTTGATCCAAGACCAAAGTTAAACATTAAATTTGAAGTATGTTATAAGGGATTTCCAAAAAGCACAAGAGCCTCCTATGATTCAACTTGAGCAGGGAGTTATAAGCCTCCAAAAATGGCATTTTTACCCCGCCTACACAATAGCATTGGGCATGACTTGGTTCCCACGATTCCTTGAGCCAATTTTGGACACTTGTATCATTGCACTTCTGTCCAAAATCAACATGAATGATGAAGAAACTGATCACAAGTCCACCAAGTCAAAAACCTCATCCTTTACGCATGTGGCATTCAAAGTTCAAAATCCAAACCTTTCAAATTTGTCATGAAGCATTTAAGGGGTGCATAGAGCTGGCATGTATCAGTCCATGATCATCCAAATGAGTCAATATAAACTCAAGCATCAGAAGACCATAGGCCTGCAAAATTGACCCAAGTCAATGGCTAGAGGAGACTTTGGCTCCATGACAAAACTCAATGGATAATGGAGTGATCCAGCCTCCAATCACTATTGCTCCCAAAACAAACTTGCTCTACTATAAATACAGATAATTTCTGGTCAGTTTAAGACTCAACCCATTTTTGTAGATAAATATTTTGGGCCTCGGTCATTGTATAAGTCCCGATACGATTTTCAAAATAAATGGTGTGATCGTTGTTTTTCATCTGGGCATCTCATTGAGCTATAAGCCGCAACTCTTGTATAAAAATAAATTTTTGGGCCACTACTAGAGTGTAAGACCCATTCCTTCTTGTACATAACTTTTTGGGGCCTAAGTCATTGTACAAGTCCCTCAGTGGTTTTCAAAACTGCGAGGTTATCGTCGCCTATTCAAAGAAATCATCTGGGCATCTCCTTGAGTATAAGCCCCAATATTTTTGTACAAAAACTTTATTTTAAAAAATAAACAACTTCCATGGGCCTCTCCTTGAGTTGTAAGCCTCATACCTCTGTTTTCAAAACCATCGATCTATTTTAACTGGTACTAAGAGGAGCATTATTCCCAGTGAAACTGCTCTTAGACCACTTGGGCCTCTCTTTGAGTTATAAGCCCCAAACTTTCTCTTCTTTAAAACAACTTTCTTTTAATTCAAATTCAAATTCAAAGTTTTCTCAAAACTTTCTTCAATTTCTTGAAATCCTAATCATACAGTTGAGATCAACACAATTAATCACAATACACTTGGGCCTCTTCTAAGAGTATAAGTCCCAACATTTTTTCAATTCAATGCATACTTGTTTATATACCTGTTAATTTGTTCATCTGTATATCCTTGTGCATATTTGTCTAGTGTTTTCCCTAGCAGTTAGGTCTACACTTAGGTCAAACCAAAGGTTACTCTTGAACATAGTCAAAACTAGTTCCCTCATAGGATATTCCCTATACAGTATGCCTCCTCTTGGACTTATTCAATATGGAACAGAGAAAGGCATTATTTTCGGTGATACTTTTCTCAAGACTGTCAAAACTTAGAAAGATATAGGTATTACAAGAAATTCATTTCCCCAAAGAGGATTAATTCCCGGTGAAGCCTCTTTTGAATTTCTTCAAACCTTAGAACTGTTCAACAAAGAAAGGATTATTCCCGGGGAAACCTTTCTTAAACATTTTCTTAGGTTTGGACCCTTGGGCTTCCTAGAAGTATCCCTAGCCTCCTCTTGGGCTTAGTACAAGGACCAACAGGCTTCTTATAAGTTCCCCAGCCTCCTCTTGGGCTTAGTACAAGGACCCCCAGCCTCCTCTTGCGTGCAATGTTAGTTTTAGATATCTTCCCTTTCCTTTCCAGCTTCATAGGATAAAAAAGAAATCAGAAAGTAGCATCCAAATTCATTGCATTAAGGTGGTCGCGTCACCGACAAAAATCGCATGCTACAGAAAAATGGCGACTCTGCTGGGGAGTTTAGGATTAGAGTTCCTAAGAGGTCTAGGCCTTGCTTTACATTTATTTTTTCTGCTATCTTACTTGCTTTCTCATTTTATATCATCTACTGTCATATTACTTGATACCTATGTTTAAATTACCGTTATTTGGGAATGCGATTAATACGCGCGTGGTGAGTCCGAGAGAACATTAAGATAAGTGGTGGCGTCTCCAAGAAGGCTTATAGGGAGTGAACCCCGACCAAGTTAACCTGGAAGTCCGCAGAATCAGTTGAGTTACCCGTGTGGATTTTCAAATGTTAAATGAGCATGTCGTGAAAGTATTGTTTTCCCAATGGGTACCCATGAAACTGAGGATTTAGTAGACATTTAACCATTTGGCCATTAGGTAGTGCGGTGACTATCGAGAATAGTTGATACGCGATACTACACTCAAAAGAGATTCATCTTGGGATGTTACAGCTCTCCTGAGTCAATCGGTGTGCTGTTAATATCCTTAAGAGGGGTCAATGATTTTTGGAACCTTTGTTAGAACCCGTTCAACAGGTACAAAAATTGACCTATTAGTACTGTTTACCATGAGAATTGGTAAACAACCGCTGATCTTCCAAATTTAACTTTGGTGACTCACAGGATCGATCAGATTGATCTAGGATATGTGCTAACAATTGCCTTAAAGTAAATTCTAAAGAACTAAACACTTCGACAGTGTTCATAAAGAAAAGTTTGTCTAAAATGTGGTTTTAAAAGATATGTAAGAACTTTAAGTCAAAAAACTGGAAGTGTAAAGGTTAATAAAAATGCATAAAAGTAACTTGCATAAAATAAGAAGTAAATTCTTAATAAGAACTGAATTAAATTGCATTGAAATGGAAAATGGTGTTTACATCACGTACATTCTCATAAGACTCGTTTCTCTACACACGGATACTTTGAGTAAATTTAGAGTAACTTGTACAAAGTGAACACCCCGAATCCTATTACTAGAACTCCTATTTATAGTAATAAAGCTAACTACTATTAACTGCCTGAAACAATTAACATATGACAAATGTCACGCTGCATGCTTCTTCCTCTTGGATGTGTGCCACTTGTCCTTTTCATGAGCGAATAAGGATAATTACTCATTCCTTTATTTGAATTTGAATCCCTTAGTGTCGGACACCATCAGTACTATCGGTCAAAAGGGACTTCCCAATTTCTTGGAAATATTTCTAAGTCCCAAGCATATCTTTTCCTTATGCCAGCATACCTTCGACTTAAGCTCAACATGAAGATCCAGTCGAAAACTCCTTTAAACCTCTTCAAAGAGTTTTAACACCAATTAATTCTTCTAACTTAATACAGGCGTCGAATTTATGAGCTAACAAATTGCCCCCCAAAAAATGTTCTTTTCGACAATACTGAAGGAAAGACCATTTTTTTATAGTGTCCATTCGACGCCATCTTTCGACCTCACATGGGTGTTAACATAACTGACTAACCCACGTCCCAAGAAACTGCTCAGTGTCTTTTCAATCACTTTTATGACGTCATAGCCAATTATGATTATATCTAAAACATCTCCTCGGAAATCACATCAAATCCCAAACCATCATAACCTTTCCTAGAGTCTAGGAGATCGTGGGCATAGGTAGTAACTGCCACCGCCCCTACTTTCACTCCTGGGAGGACGCATGTCCCACTAGTCTGTAGCCCTTAATGATGATTAGCGACCTCTTAGTATTTCCAAATACTTTATAAATGGTTTATTTAGAAACTATTCTTACTTTTCCCACTCCAAAGTACTCACTAAGCACTTCTTTCTTTATTTCCTCAAAATTTTCAACTCTTCACCTTTAGTAAACCCATTTTCTTCAAATTTTCAAAAATGGCATCCTTAAACACTATCACTCAAGATCCAAAGAGAAGCCAGAAAACTAAAGGATTCAAGAACATGCAACTGCTTCCTCCTTTCGTAACATTGAGTGGACCTAAGGTGGTGAAAAATAACAGTTCATCCCTGAACCTCTTCAGGAAGAAAAAAGGCATATTTATGAATCCCAGGTATTGATTCTTGTAAATGTTTCTGGTATATCACTTGCATTGTCTGGCCCTTTATCCACTATAGGTGTAGATTATGCAGCCATTAGTGATTTCTTTCCTTCGTATCGCAAAACTAAACCCTTAGGGCAAAAAGATAAGGCTAAAGTAACAGCTGAGCCTCATGATAATGTAGCCCTAACAAACATATATGTAAAGTACCTGAATGATGGGTCTAGGTTCTTTAGAGCAACTCCATATTTTAAGGATTTTGAGCTCTACTTAAATTGGTTAACCAAAGTAGAGAAAGTCAAAGCTGTAACTTGGAAGAATTTAGGGATTTATGACCTGATCATGATGTCGAAGACAGGTCCTGCTTACTGTCCGACTTTGTTAGCCTCCTCTTTGTATTTCTGGGATAACACCCATTATACTTTTCATCTCCCTTGTGGGATGATGACACCTACCCAATTCTACATAGCCGCTATTACAGGGTTAAAACCACATGGACTAGTTTATGACCCTGAGGTAGATGCTCAAGACACCATAGGGTTTTCAACCACCAAACACACTTACACCTATTTCATGAATCATTACCATGACAAACAAACTGACACAGTAGAAGATCAAGAACACATAGCATTTCTGGCTATGTGGCTGTCTCGATGTGTATTTTGCACCAAGTCTCTACAAGTAGCCAGGAAATACCTAACTCTGGCCAATCAATTGCATCGTGATCGAGGTATTTTCCTGAGTGAAATGATACTGGATAGTTTGTATGAATCCTTAAGTGAAGGTTCTAGTTTCCTGAAAGACCAAGAAAGCAACGAGAACCTCTTACTGTCAGGACCCTTTTGGCTGCTCCAGCTTTGGCTCAATGCCACTTTCAAAGCCAGCCTTCCCAACAAAGGGACTGTGGACGAAGACTCTGAAGAGATTAAAGAGAGGCGAGTCGAATGGACTCGAATGTTGAAGCTAACCCCCAACAAAGAAGGGAAGATACTTAGGGCATCCTTCTCTGGCTTCATCAAGATGTTTGCCAAGCGTTATGAATTCACACCAAGGATGGCCCCCTTTGCTGAAAGAAAATATGGTCCTGAATGGTTTAACAGGCCCTTTGCCCCTTCATTCAAAAAACACGAAGAAGAGTCGAAGCTTGTCTGGGAAGCCTTTTTAGTCCCTCGACTCATTATTCATCGAATCAACCTGCTAAGGGGCCAAACAGCTCTGATGGCCTGCCAACCAAATCTTGTCTCTCGACAATTTGGTTTAGTCCAAACTCATCCCAAGTGTCTGTATGAGAAAAAGGCCCATGTGATACTCAACCACACTAGCTTTGATAACATAGGAAGCTCGACACACATTGCTCGACATGCTCACAGATCATTCCTCACCCCTGTATACTTAGAACCTAGTCATCTCTGTAGTCAAGAGTTCCATGACTGGTGGTCAAAGCACTACACTGAAGAGTTTCTTAATGTTTCTAGCTTCTCTCAATTAATTGATCAAGCTTTCGTTGATGTGCAGGAGAAATCCAAGAAAGGTAAATCCACTCTTATTAAAGAGGTTCAAGCCTTCCAAAAGTACTTTGAAACTATCTATCGACCAGATGATATTAGTCGAACCGTCCGCGAAGTTGCAGTTACACTGAAGGAGAAATTTGTAAAGAAAATGGAGAATTTGAAACTCCCTTCATATGTTCCCCCTAAGAAACGCTATGAGATGGCTTTCGAATTATTTCCTCTGGAGACTCCTCGACCACCCACTGTTGATTTTAGAGTGGCTCTTGCCCCTCCATTTCCAGATTGGTTCATCTCTGGGGACTCGATAAAAATCCTTCTCCAACAGGAAAAACCCAAGGCACAGCGGGTGGTTCCGACTAAGCATACGCTAGACAGTTTCAAAGGAAACCTTCATATCGGTATCGAAGATGTTCGCATCGAATCCGAAATATATGAAGGTTTGGATTCTTCGATTTTAAGTTTTTCATTTGATCTTTATCATTACTGACTTGTGGTAACTCTATTTATTTTTGTAGTTGTGCCTAAGAAGAACACATCTCAACAACTGGTTGAAGCAAAGACTGAAGGCAACAAGGTACATCACACAACTCTCTCCTTGATTGATAAGTGGTTCTTTCTTTTAACACTTTATACTATTTCAGGCTTCTCGCAAACCACCCTCGACACCTCAAAGGAAGTCGAAGAGGGGCACTACCCAAATTGTTATCGATTCGGAGGATGATAACCAATCTCCTCCTGAAGACTTAAAGATAAAGAAGAGGAAGAGACCAAACCAGGACATAGATGCTGCTGCTGGCTAATCTGATCCTAAAACGGGTAAGATCTCAAAAAAGCCCACCACTACTAGTGGTGCTGCAGAAGCATCTTCTGGGGCTGCCTCTAAACCAGCTGCAGATCATGCTGAAAGCAATAATTCTAGTCCTGGTGCTGAAGGTGTCAAGGTAGCTTATCATTTCACCCTTAAAGTGCCAATTTGTTTACCTTGTTTCCTTTTGTTCTGATTTGCTTCAATTTGATTCAGGCTGATGCAAGTGGCACGAAGCCCCAAGTGGATAAGCCTCCTTCTCCAGCCACTATTCTGAATAGCCAAGGTGAGCCTACATACCATCCCACTTCTGACTTGGGCTCTGGAATGAGTTCACTAGGTGAAATTAACAAACCTGGCTTTGAAACAGCTCCCCCTTCGCTAACCAAGACTACTACCCAGCAGTCTCAAATAGATGGCTCCGACCACGAGGAAGACGATGGTCAGTAGAATCTTGAAATAGAAAATCCAGGGACCGTCGCCATGGATGAAGATACAACCTTGGTCGATGAAGATTCACCAGTAGACAAGACCGTTGGTGCTGACAATGCTAAACCAGACGGGAGTGAAGAGATGGAGGAAGATGATGAGACAATGCACCAATCTGAACTTGATGGCAATAGTGATGGAGGTAACGATGACAAAATGGATGAAGATGAAGAAGAGGAGGGAAAAGGTGAGGAGAAAAAGGCTGACGAAGGACCTGTTAATGAGTCGACCCCTGTCGGAACCACCACTACTCCAGCGACTATTGTTGCTACTGAAGGCAAGGTAGCCTCAACAATGTTTGGAGCAGGGCTCTCTGAAAAGGAACTTGATGCCTTGAAGGTGAGCGATCCTAAAAAATACATAAGGATCCTTCTTGGCAGTCGAGGAAGTTCCTCTGACAAGACTCCTAGTGCTTCGACTGCCTCTTGAGATCAGCCTTCAAGCAAGCCTGAGGACAACATCCTTCTGAAGATCAAAGAGAAGATCTTTAAGGGTGACCTTTCCACACTCTTACAAATGGATCACGTCACTCACATCTCTCTGAAAACTCTCCGCCAATAAGTCGACATCCATGCAATTTCCCCAGAATCTGTAAACATCATTTTAGAACTTGGCACTATGATTGACCAAGTTTATGGTTACCTCAAGCGCTTGCCTCAAATTGAGAAGGCAATTTCAGACAAATCTGGAAGCGAGGCTGCCGCATGGGCTTCTGCCACTTACTTTGAAAATAAAGTAGCAGAATTGGAGGAAACCAAAGAAAAGAACAAGCAGGAGATCACCTCTAATGAACAAAACATTGCCTCTTGGGAGCAAAAGATCAAAAAGCTTCGATCCAAAATCTCAAAGGCCAAAAGGCGCAATGTTAAGCTGTCTGCCTTTGATGATTCTAATATGTCGAAAGAGCTAGACAATGCCATAACTTTTGCTGAGGAAGCTCGACAACTGGAGAAGGAGATTGCTCATTTAAAATCTGACAAAACCCTGCGTGAAAGGCGTCTTGAACTCCAGAAGTCGAAGTACCCGAAGATGAAGGAAAATCTCCCTTTTTAGCTTGTTAATTTCTTTGTAATTTTTCTTAGTACAATGTTTCATAGCCCTTCGAGGCTTTCTATGTAATGACCTTTATGCCATTTTGGCATTGATAAATACCAATTCGCCTCTTTTACGTCGAATTATTCTTTAGCAATCTTAATTTCTTGAAGTGCTGGTTTATATTTTTTTAAATACTTACCATTTACTTTCAAGATTCTTTTATCTTCGTCTAATTCTTCAACTTCATAGGCCCCATTAGAAAATACTTGCGTAATTTGAAACGGGCCTTCCCACTTTGGGGACCACTTGCCCAAGGTTCTGAAATTTCGATCCATAGGCAGAATCACCTTCCAAACTAAATCTCCAGGCGAAAAGATCTTAATCTTAACTTTTTTATTGTAAGACTTCTCCACTATTTTCTTTTGTCTCTTCAAAAGTTCCAAAGCTCTAAGTCTTTCTTCGTCCAAATCTACCGATTCATCTAACATCATATTCCAATAAGACTCAGAAGGAATTTCATGATGTCTTTGAATCCTTGTCGACTGAAGATAGATTTCAACAGGTAACACTGCATCATGACCAAAAGTCAAACGAAACGGAGTAGTGTTAGTTGCATCTTTGGGAGAAGTTCGACACGCCCAGAGGATATGGTCCAACGTCTTATGCCAATTTCTAGGTTTCTTTCCCACATGTTTTTTTGATCAAACCAATCACCACTTTATTAGCTGCTTCGACTTGACCATTAGCCTGAGCATAATAAGGTGTAGAGGTTAAGAGTTTGAAACCCATTTCTTTCCCACATGTTTTTTTTATCAAACCAATCACCACTTTATTAGCTGCTTCGACTTGACCATTAGCCTGAGCATAATAAGGTGTAGAGGTTAAGAGTTTGAAACCCATTTCTTTAGCGAATTCCTGCATTTTTCGACCAGAAAAGACTGATCCTTGATCTGTTGTGATTGTTTCTGGAATTCCAAACCAATAAATGACTATGGAATGTAACTCACTTGTAGGGATATACTGTATGCCAGCATGAACTTGACATTTCTGGCAGCCCCTGGCGAATTCGATGCAATCTTTTAGCATCGTAGGCCAATACATGCCTTGTCGAAACAAAAGCCATTTCATCTTATGGCCTACTAGATGTGCCCCACATGCCCCACTATGGACAGTCGAAAGGGAAGATATGCCTCTGACTCACTCAGGCATTTAAGTAAAACTCCCTCAGGGGTCTTTTTAAATAACTCATTACCTAAAAGAACATAACTTAATGCTTGATACCTGACCTTTCGCTCTGTGGACGCTGTTGGATTCTGTACGTATTCGACTATGGGCTTCCTCCAATCTTTATCCGTCAAGCTATCTATTGCAAAAATCTCTAAATTTTCTTCATCAGCGTATCCAAGCTTCGTCACTTCTAGATCTGATGGGCGCAATCCAACAGACACAACTTTACCCCTAACCTCGATTGCCTCCTGTAACTTCTCCTTCGAAACTTTATACCCAGAAGCAATCTGAGCCAAATCATTGGCTATTTGATTCTCTAGTCGAGGTATGTGTCGAATGCTTACCACTTCGAATTTCTTCAGTAGTCTGTTGGCTATTACAAAGTACATGATAATATTTTCCATAACACATTTGTACTCCTTTGTAATTTTCTTTATGACCAACTCTGAGTCTCCCATTATTTCGACTCGAGTTACCCCCAATTCTAACAAAATTTCAAGTCCAACTATTAAGGCTTCATACTTAGCCTCGTTGTTGGAACAAAGTCCTTCGACCTTGTACTTGAATTTTGTTGGAATTTTATCAGGAGAAATAAGTAGCATGCCTACGTCTGTTCCATCTTTATGGCTAGAACCATCGAAGTATAACTTCCAAGGTTCCAGTTCGACATAATTCAAAGTGCTTTCATTTATGGAGTGGTCAACTATAAAGTATGCTACCACTTGTCCTTTAACTGCCTTTCAAGGCTTATATGTTAAAGAATACTCAGTCAATGCTAGTGCCCATTTACCAATTCGACTATGCAAAATAGGTTTAGATAACATATGTTTAATAACATCAAAATGAGACGAAACATAAACATCAACTGGTTTTATATATTGATTTAATTTTGTACAAGAGAAATACAAGCATAAGAATAACTTTTCTATCATGCTATACCTAGTTTCTGCATCATTCAAAACTCTACTGAGGTAGTAAATGGCCCTTTCGACACTATCCTCATCCTCTTGAGCCAACATGCTCCCTAAGGTTTTGTCTGACGCAACTATGTACAATCTCATACTCCTATTCCTACAAGGTGGTGAAAGAATTGGAGGATGACTCAGGTATTCCTTGATCTTGTCGAAGGGTTACTGCTGATCTTGCCCCCATTCGAACCCATTTGTTGAATCGAAGTAATGGTGAAAAGGCCTGTGTTTTTCCGCTTAGGTTCGATATGAATCTTCTCAAGAAATTAATCTTGCCCAGCAGTGATTGCAACTCCTTTTTTGTTGATGGAGCTTTCTCTTCCATGATGGCTTTGGTCTTATTCTGGTTGATCTCGATCCCCTTTTTGTGGACCACAAAGCCTAGAAAATCCCCTTCCTGTAGACAAAACACACATTTAAGAGGATTCATTTGGAGACCATGTTTTCTCATCCTTTCAAAGGACTGTCGAAGATGGTCTAAGTGACTCTTCCCTGAAATAGACTTAACCACAATATCATCAATATATATTTGCATGAAAGTCTCTATGTAATCATGGAAGATTGAGTTCATTGCTCGTTGATATGTTGCCTCAACATTTTTAAGTCCAAAAGGAATTACTACCCACTCGTAGGTTCCTAAGGCTCCAGGACAACGAAAAGCTGTCTTAGGGACATCATCTTCAACAATGAATATTTGGTTATGCAAACTCTTAAAGGACATCATCTAAAGTTTATGCAAACTCTTAAAGAACCATTCTTTTTAATAACGGGTACAATGTTAGCTAACCATTCGACATACCTGGCAGTGCAGATGAACTTGCATCGAAGGAGTCTTTCAACTTCCTCTTTTATCTTTGATAGAATTACTGGTGCGAACCATCTTGGGTTTTGTTTGACTGGCTTCTTCCCAGCCTTGATCGGCAACCTATGCTCAACCAATTCTCTACTCAAACCAGGCATCTCATCATAGTCCCAGGCGAAGCATTCCTTAAACTCCTTTAGCAACTAGGTGACTTCGACCTTGAGTTATGGATCGAGGTTGGCGCTAATGTATGTTGGCCTTCTAGCTGCCCCTTCTCCCAGGTCGATCTCTTCTAGTGGATCCTGTGCTAGCATCTTAATGTTATTTGCCAGCGGATCTTTTTCAAATCCCAAAGGCTCGTCATCATAGATGGCATCTAGCCTCTTGCCTTGTTCTACACCCTCAACCTTATCAGGTGGTTCTGGGTCGAAGTCCTTACCAGGACCTTCTTGGTGGAATCTAGAATTGGCTTCGACAACCATATACTCATTAGCAGCTTCCAAAGCCGCTTGTAATTTGGTTTCAGCCACATAGGCCGAAATTTTTTTCAATGCTTCGAATTCATTCATTATCACTGAATTCACTTCCCCACCCTGTGGGGTCTACTGGAGGCATGCCAAGGTATGGGAGCCTTTCTCCTGGCACCTCCTTATCCCAACGGAAACCATCGATGAGATGTAAGTACAATGAGCAAAATGTCTCATCATCTGGGACAAACTCAATCTGCTGGGCCACAAGGGGCAATGTGAGCCAAGTGTTTGTTGAACTGACATCTGTCGACATGATTTATTGGTGCTTTAAAATACCCCTGATCAGCTTCAATGTTCTCGACTATGCCATCTGGCCTCCAGATAGTAATCCGTTGAGGGATCGAAGATGGCACTGGACCAATGCCATATATAAACTCTCGTCCTAAGAGCAGATTGTAGTTGGCTTTTGTTTCCACTACCATGAAGACAGTAGGCCTAGTGATTGTCCCAACTATCAAGTTAACTTGTATCACACCCAGTGTAGAGCCAACTTTTCCTTCGTAATTTGAAAGAACCATATTATGTGGCTTAGTATCAGTGTCATACTTGCCAATCTTGTTTAATAAGAAATGTGGCATCAGATTTACTGTTGCACCACAGTCAACTAATATCTTATACACTGGTACGTTCTCTACTTTCCTGGTGATATATAGAGGCTTTAAATGGCCTTTCATTGCCTCTGTAGGTCGCTCGAAGAAGGCGTTCTGCTCTTCAATGCACTGTTGACACGGGATTTCGACCATAGGTGGGCAACGAGGATTCCCATGTCGCGTCAGCACAAAAGGCACATCAAGGTGTCGATTTGACACCAGCAGAGAAGCGCGTCGGAGAGACGGCGACAAGCCTCGGCGTCGGAGGAAAATAAGGTGAAAAGTTGATCCCAACTTCAAGGATAAATGATTAGGCAGGAAAAGTTTGAAACTTCCAAGAGTATGGGAAGTTGAAAAGAAAGTGGGGTGCCACGTGTCAGCTTCAGGAGACATTTGGGTAGACAGACAGTTACATTCTAGGCCTATATAAGGCACTGTACTTTTCATTTTCAAAGGTCGCATTTTTTCACATCGTAAAGGGAAAACACTCAAAGTACCAAGCTTAGAGAGAAATGAGTTCACTCCCGCGAAAATGTACAATTGCGTCCAAATTTACTTAATGCAATTTACTTTCAGCATCTAATTTAAATTATTGCCCTTTTGTTTTGCTCAGCCTTTCTTTTCTTTATTTCTTCGCTTTGTATCTAAACTCGTGATCGTTAAGAAACTCTTTGCGTCACCAAGGTCACCTCAGAGTGACAACTTGCACTAAAAAACCGAGAAACTCAAACGCAGCATAAACGTACGCTTCTAATTCCTTGTTATGGGATTTGTGTGGCCGATCCCGCGAGCGAACCTGTGACAGAAGGCCAGCGGTTGTTCATGCCGGCGAACAGACACCCATTATTCATAATATAGTAGCACACAGGCTTGTGTGCCGCCATTTTTTCCTCAGTGTAAGCATCCAAATCTTCGACTTCTGTAATTTGGTCGAACTCCCTAGGCATTATAGACACCATATTGACTATAATGTCGAGGGAAGCATCTGACTCAGAGTCGAAGTTGTCTGTCATCTCTTCATCATCAGCGAGAACCTTCTCATGCTTATCCTCTTGAGAGGAAAATAATTTCCGCCCCACGGGCACCTTTTCAGCAACCTTTATCTGGTTCCCTCCGTTATTATCGGTAGGGACATTGGTACTGGACTCTCCTTGGTCCTTCGACTGAGCCTCCCTGAGAGCCTTCCTTCTACGTTGTTCTCTCCTCCATTGAGATCGCGACATCAGGTTCTTCCCCTTATAGTTTTTAGAGATGTAAGCCGACTTGTTAGAAGTCTGGAACTCTTTTTGATACTCAATAGAAGAGCCTCTGTCCACGTCAAACTTCTGCCATTTCTTCTGATCCTTTTCCTTACCTTCGACAAGTTTCATCCAGCTTCCCACTAGTGCATTACTCGTTGGTTTGAAAGTTTTGGGTCTAGCCCATGGGAACTGTGGTTTTCCTCCCACCTATTTCGAAGAGGACCTTCTAGGATCGAAACCCCTTCTTTCTTTAGCCTTCCTAATCCCCTCAAGATTGTGAGCAGCCTTTTGATCGAAGATTGTGCTGCATCTGGGGCATAGCATGACACCTGATCCCTTCTTTTGGCAGCGGTGAAGGAATTTAATGATAGTCTCTTCCTGTCTTGGATACGTCACTTTGTTACGCTCTTCTTGGTAGCTTGCTTCATCCACCTCCATGGTCTTATGTTGTGTAATCTATACCATATTTATGTCCATGTCGACATCAGCACTAAGATCCAAATTGCAGAAGTCTACATCAAGGCCTTCAGCAGCCTTGTCCATCTTAAAGAAGCTATCAGCTTGGAATCTTCAGTGATCCCATCATCTAAGCCATTGGTAGCTTTGTCGAAACCGTCAGCGGCCTCACTCATGAGTTTCCCCATGACATTGACATCAAGGTCTTCAGTAACCTTGGCTAAAACAACATCATTGGCGAAATCTTCAGTAATTTCCACCATATTGATTGAACAGTCGAAGTCATCAGCAACTTCCACCATATGTACTTTTGTGGGCTCGGCATAATGGGCATCCCCTGTTTGTAACGGTGTCAGAGTCAATTTTCATTTGACTTTTTCTCTTCTCTCCGAACTTCAGCCTGCCCTCCTGGATAGCGTTTTGCACCAAATCCCTGAAAAGAAAACACTGAGAAGTTTTATGACCCAGAAAATTATGGTACTTACAAAACCCTCTCTTTTTTCTTTGTTCTAAAGGTGGCATTTTAGCACCAGCAGGCACTATCATTTGTCCATCTTTCACTAACAAATCAAAAATTTCGTCACACTTAGTGATATCGAAAGTATATGTTTTCTTTGGAAACCTATCATTCTTTTCAGATTCAACAGGATTCTTTCCGTTCAAAGGAGCTAACATTTTACAAGCATTCAGAGGACCTTGCTTTAATTCAGCAACATCAATCTCATTTTCATCGAAATACAATGGTTCATCATATAAACCTTCGACATCCTCACTATATTCAACATAGGCTACCTTTTTACTCTTATTCGCCTTGGACTTTTCATCTTTTAGACGTTCTAACTGTCGAACCCTATCAGCCAGTTGGGCCATATCTCTCAGATACTGGGTATCCAACTTCTTTCTAATAGAGTAATCAAGGCCACCAGCGGCCATTTTTACCAATTCATGTTATGGAACTTGTGTAAAACACCTAGCCTTAAGTAATCGAAACCTATTTAGGTAATCATCTATTGGCTCAGTAAACTTTCGTTTTATGCTAGCCAATTCCTTCAAACTAATCTTGGTTTGCCCCATGTAGAATTGTTCATGGAATAAACGTTCTAACTGGGTCCAATTACAGATTGAGTTAGGGGGTAGGGTTGTAAACCAAGTAAAAGCATTTTTAGTGAGAGAACTTGGAAAATATTTTATCCTAAGACTTTCGTCGTTTGCGATCTCTCCAGCCTCGATCATATACCAGGCTACATGTTCGACAGTAGAATGTAATCTACTATTGGTGATGTATAGTTTGGCCTAGTAAAACCAAAATTTACCTCATTACGAGCCATTATCCTTTCGACCATGGCTGCTAAGTTTTTATCTGCTGCTACGTTGTTACGTCGAACCTGTTGTACAACATGGTCAACATCTTGGTTTCTATTTACTATAACTACCCATTGCTCCCTCTCTACAGGAATTGGTACTTGGTTCCTAGGTGGTTCAACTCTAGGGGGTTCGACTATCCCATGATTCTGTAGATTCTCCTCAGGTATGTTCCCTAGGTTCCGCCGTGGAATCTTCTCTACGACAGTTGCACGTCGTACAGGGGCTGGTACACCCATAAATTCTGCCATGTGTGCCAATTGCGCTGCTAATTGTTGGTTAGTTTAGGTAGTGTTCTGGATCAAGGGTTGAAAAATTTACCCCATAGTTTGGGACAAGGTGTGTATCATTTGTAGGTTACTCTCATCCATTTGTTGTCTCAAACATGCTATAGAAGTATTTGTCAGACTAGGACCTTGGGTGGAATATCCCACAGCTACACTTTGACTGTTTCGACCCACATTTATCCCAGATCCTGACCCTTGTAATGGCGAAGATATTACATTTTTTGAGAATACTGGGGGGCATTTTAGAGGCTTTGGATCACTGACATTGGCATTCCGTAAGGTGGATTCCTTGGCAATGATTGTGAAAATCCTGGAGGGGGAAAATGCGTAAACGTTGAAATACCTCCTGGTGGAGTTTGGGGATTAGATCCTTGTGGCCCAATGTACTCCAAAATGGGTTGAGTATAAGACCTTGTATATGTCGACCCTGAACCTGCCATTGATGGCATTGATTTAGACATAACAGGAGGCGGTATTGGCTCTCCTGTCGAAGGGATTGGGGGTGGTACCACATCGTTCCTAGACACATTTTGAGGGTTAGTGTAACTAGGCTGAGTATTTGAATTACTTGATTAAGGGTTAGAACCACTCCCTTGAAGATTTGGATTGTTTGGCTTACTAGTATTTGTCGCCATCTTTCTTGTGTATCTTCTCCTTTGTCTCTCTTCGTTTATAGTGGCTACTTTACCACTTCTCAATAACATACAACGAAGCTCTTTAGAAGGAAAATATTAATGAATACAGATTTTCAAAATTTAGAAAAATCTATATAACGTTAGCATTGTCCCACTGGGCGTGGCAATTTGTTTACCATGAAAATTGGTAAACAACCGCTGATCTTCCAAATCTAACTTTGGTGACTCACAGGATCGATCAGATTGATCCTAGGACATGTGCTAACAATTGCTTTAAAGTAAATTCTAAAGAACTAAACACTTCGACAGTGACCATAAAGAAAAGTTTGTCTAAAATGTGGTTTTAAAAGATATGTAAGAACTTTAAGTCGAAAAACTGGAAGTGTAAAGGTTAATAAAAATGCAGAAAAGTAACTTGCATAAAATAAGAAGTAAATTCTTAATAAGAACTGGAGTAAATTGCATTGAAATGGAAAATGGTGTTTACATCACGTACATTCTCATAAGACTCGTTTCTCTACACACGGATACTTTGAGTAAATTTAGAGTAACTTGTACAAGGTGAACACCCCGATTCCTATTACTAGAACTCCTATTTATAATAATAAAGCTAACTGCTATTAACTGCCTGAAACAATTAACATATGACAAGTGTCACGCTGCATGTTTCTTCCTCTTGGATGTGCGCCACTTGTCCCTTTCATAAGCGAATAAGGATAACTACTCCCTTCTTTATTTGAATTTGAATCCCTTAGTGTCGGACATCATCAGTACTATCGTTCAAAAGGGACTTCCCAATTTCTTAGAAATATTTCTAAGTCCCAAGCATATCCTTTCCTTATGCCAGCATACCTTCGACTTAAGCTCAACATAAAGATCCAGTCGAAAACTCCTTTAAACCTCTTCAAAGAGTTTTAACACCAATTAATTCTTCGAACTTAATACAGGCGTCGAATTTATGAGCTAACATGTACACACCTTGGGGATGGGTGGATCCATGGCTCCATGCTCGTGACGATGAACCCCTAAACCCATGTTTTCAAATGTTTTTGTTTGTTGCATTCATGCATTCATTAAAAAACTCTTTTCAAACAAGAAAAAAATCTTTTTCAAAAGAACTAAAACAATAACTGCAAATATCAGAGGTTGCGTTATGGATTTTGGTAGAAGAAAAACGCACAAGTACACCTTCAATGCTCCAAAAATAGAAGACCTAAGGAAATTGGGAAGGATGATTACTAATCCCGAGGCTTTCTGAGCTAAGCACGGAGGACTGTTGTCTCTTTTGAAGGTCAACATGATTGAAGGGATTCTGTCTACACTGGTTCAGTTCTACGATCCAGTATACCAATGCTTCAATTTCCCGGATTACCAGCTCACACCAACACTGGAAGAGTACTCCCACCTGATTGATTTACCTATTACTGATCAAGTTCCATTTTCTGGACTGGAAGAAATTCCAAAAGATCAAGCCATTGCAAGAGCAATCTCTTTCGAAGAGTCGGAAATCAGGGATCATATGACCACTAAGGGAGGAATCCAGGGTTTACCGGCTAAATTCCTGATGGAGAAAGCCCTATACTTTGCCAGTTCATGAAATATAACTGCTTTCGAAGACGTCTTTATTCTGCTCATATATGGGTTATTCCTCTTTCCCAACATTGACAACTTCGTTGATACCAATGCTCTTAAGATATTCTTAATTGGGAACCCTGTTCTAACCTTGCTCGCAGATGTTTATCACTATGTACACTTAAGGAATTTGTACAATGGAGGGATGATCACATGTTGTGTACTATTACTCTACAAATGGTTCATTTCCAATTTGCCCAAGTCTGCTGCTTTTTGGGATCACAAGAGTAGTCTGCGATGGTCGGAGAAGATTATGTCTCTTACCAATTCTGACATAGATTGCTGCAATCAGATTTATGACGGAATGAGAATCATCGACAAATATGGAAATTTCCCCAATGTACTCCTCATTGGTACTAAAGGAGGGATCAACTATCATCCAATTTTAGCTCGCAGTCAACTTGGACACCCGATGAAGAATATTCCACATAATGTTCATATGGAAGGTCTTTTCTTCAAGGAAGGACAAAATGACAGGGTACTAATGAAAGAAATAGTCCATGTCTGGCAACATGTTCACAGGAAGGGGAGAGAGTCCCTAGGAAGACCAAACTGTACCTCTACAGAACCTTATCTCCACTGGGTACAAACCAGGGCCATCAAACTGAGGATGCCTTACCCTCATCAAGAAGTTTTTCCATTAAAGGAATTTATCCTTTATTTCATGTCTGATACGGAAAAACTCCAGATTGCTCTCAGCAAAGTTCAACATGAGAGGAACTCTTGGAAGAACAAATACCAGATTCTCAATTTAGAATGTACCAAGATTCAGGAACTACTAAAGGAAAAGGATGTTCTGATTGAGATATTAGAGCAGCATTATATAGAAAGTCAGGAGGAACGAAGAAATTTACTTACTCCTTTCACTTGGCAAAGGGTCGTCGACCCAACAACGGCTGAAGAGGCCCGATCAAAGAAAAGAAAAATTCAGGAACTAGCATCTGAGCTTTACTCTGAGAGAACTCAGGATCCATAAGCCTAACTTTTCCTTCTCGCACTTTGTAAAATACTGTACTTTTCCCTGTAAAATACTGCAATCTTTCGAATTCAATAAAAAGGGTTTCCCCCGCTGTGTGATATTTGCAATATAATTGTTTAAGTTTCTTTTGAAAACAAAAACTAAAAAACATATCATTCATCATTCTCACATAACGCATTTTTGTCTTTGAGTCTCACATATGTGTCGCACTCTAGAGTCAAACTGTCTCATTCATACAATACTCAAGCTAATCGACAAAAGCAAATGGACGATCTCGAGGAAGAGAACATAGAGCTGAGAGAAGAAATCAACACTCTAAAAGAAAGTTTGGAAAAGCTTCACAACACCATGGAAATCCTGGAAGCAGCTCAAGAGCAACAACATCAAAGGACTGTGATCTCAGAGATTATATCTACACCCACATTTGAGACGCATGGCAATCATCCTCAGTACAACATGCCTAAGGATCTCCCCTGGGGAATGCCTCTCAATTTTATACTTGAAGGATACATCCCACCGGTCACTGAAGACCCAAAATTCGTAGCAGGAACCACCAGACCAGAAGGTTATAGAATTCAGGTAAGTGAAGATGCACGGGTTACAACAGCAACTCCTGAAGGTTACAAACTTTAAGTCACTAAAGCGCCAAGAGACACCGCTGTAATGTCTATACCACAACTAGTGGTACACACTATTCCAGAAGAACAGATTCTGCAAGCCACTTTTGGCAGAAACAAAGAAGTATACGAAAGGATGAATGAATTCTAGGAACAACTCTTGGAAATGCAGAAAGAACTGCATGCCATTCGCGGACAAGACTTACTTGGTAAGGACGCCGCTGACCTTTGTTTGGTCCCTAATGTAAAGATACCGCACAAATTTAAGGTGTCTGACTTTGACAAATAGAAAAGAAACTCATGCCCTCAAAGTCATTTGGTGATGTACGCTCGGACAATGTCTACTCAGACAGAAAATCAATAACTACTGATCCATTACTTCCAAGACAGTTTAACCAGTGCCGCACTCAAATGGTACATGGATTTAAACCGCACCAAGATCAGTACTTTCAGAGATCTCAGGACATCCTTCGTTGAGTAATATAAATACAATTTGGACATGGCACCAGATACGGACTAGCTCAGAGCAATGTCACAAAAGGATAAAGAAACCTTCAAGGAATACGCTCAGAGATGGTGTGAAATCTCCGCCCAGATCTGTCCTCCTCTCGAAGAAAAGGAAATGGCGAAGATCTTCCTGAAAACTTTATTCTCATTCTATTATGATCGAATGGCCACTAGTGCGCCCAGTGACTTCACTGAAATGGTGAACATGGGAGTACGCCTTGAAGAGGCAGTTCGAGAAGGACGATTGATCAAAGATGCAGAGCCATCTAGCAGTACCAAAAGATATGGTGGTGCTTTCCAAAAGAAGAAAGAGCAAGATATCAGTAATATCTCTCTGGGAAAGCAAAGGCGAAGGTATCAACCGGTAGCAACAATAACTCTCACTATCAGCCCAGTGCTGGTTCCGACATATCAACCTCTGGCTGCTCAGCAGCAACCAAGTCAACAACAGTATCAGCAAAGGCAGCAACAACCTTTTCAGCAGGCTCGCCCGCAGTACAATAACAACAATTGTACTACGCGACCATCAGGGTTTGACCATATACCAATGTTATATGCAGATTTATTTCCACTTCTACTGGCCAAAGGGCACGTCCAAACCAGGACTCCTCTTACAGTACCAGAAAACCCACCTTTTTGGTTCAAAGCAGATCAAACTTGCCCTTACCATTAAGGAGGATCAGGACATAACATTGAGAATTGTCTCAGCTTCAAGCCTGATGTACAGAAGCTCGTCAGAAATGGGATTTTATCTTTCAAAGAATCCAAATGTTCAGACGAATCTGTTACCACAACATGAAAAGACTTCGGTGAACTTAATAGAAGAAGAACCTGGCAACAATTATCAAATTCACAATGTATTCTTACTGGGAATGAATCTGGTGAAAATGCATTGCAGACAAAGCGGGTATGGCCATGCGCCATCTCACAACTATCATCAGTGTGATATCTGTTCTAAAAACAATCAAGGATGTGCTATAATACAAGCACCTCTTCAAGAGAAAATAGATCTGGGCTGGATTCAAGATCACAGGATTCGTGAAGTAAACATGGTCCACGCACATCCAAACATGATTCAAAACCATGATATTCGTGCAATGAACGTCAATCTAGTGGCAATGCATTCAAGAAAAAGTCAGTATTAAAATTTTCCGCGACATGATTACAACGCTTGCCCGATTGCTCAAATGACAATCAGGGATGCTCTTTTGTACAAGAGGCCCTCCAATGTCAAATGCATCTCAGATGGATCCAAGACTACCATGAAAGGAATGATCATCAGGTTAACATGGTTCAGATCTTTGACATCCGCTTAATGAATACCAGTCTTGTGGAATTACATGCCAAGCAGGTCACACTCGGTTTTCTGGCCTTGCACAAATATCAAGACTGTGAAGAATGCTACAAAAACGACCAAGGTTGTGCGCTGGTAAAAAGAACTCTTCAACATCTTCTGGACCACTCGTGGCTTCTGATCTACCGGGATGAAGACACACAAAAAGTTAGCATGACTGATAGGAATCCTGATAGACATCAAAACTGTGATATTTGCTTACTAGGAACATATCTGGTAAGGATGCACTGCATACAAAGTGGATACGGTCGGGTACCACCTAACAATTATGAACACTGTGGAATATGCTCGGAAAATAGCCAAGGATGCTATCTTGTATGAGCAGCTCTTCAGCGTCATATGGACCAAAAGCAAATTCAACCAGGCTTGAATTCTTAATCAATCAACATGATACAAGGTTGCCTCCCTGTTCAAAACAAGAACCAGGGACCACTGGAGAAAGGCGCCGTCTCGGTTTCCAGTAAAAGAAAATCTGTCAGACATGGAATAACTAAGGACGATTGCGCCATAATCCCTCTGCTCAATGACTCGAAGATCCCTCTTGATAGTAGAAAAGTTCCCAACCAGGAACTGATTGAGGTTGCCTATGATGGTCAGAAAACCCAAAAAGCTCATGTGGTTGTCTACTTGCCAGGACCAATACCATACAAGTCAGAAAAGTTTATCCCATACAAGTATGGTGCAACGACCATAAAAAATGGAAAAGAAACTCCATTATCCCCAGTTATGAACATTGCCAACATCAGTCGAGTTACCCAGAGTGGTCGAATCTTCAACAGAGGAATTGGAGAACCTGCCAAAGAAAAGGAACCTCAAGACGAAGGTCCTAATCAACAAGTTGGTCAACCCAGCAATACAGAACCTGTAAAGAACAACGATGAAATGTTGAAGCTCATCTAGAAAAGCGAGTACAACACTGTGGACCAATTGTTGCGAACTCTGTCTCGAATCTCTGTATTATCTCTCCTGCTTAGTTTAGAAGCTCATAGAGAAGCTCTGCAGAAGGTCTTGGAAGAGGCCTTTGTAGAAAAAGATGTGATAGTAGGGCAATTTGACAGCATTATCTCCAATATCACTTCCTGCAATAACTTGGGATTCAGTGATGAAGAACTTCCAGAGGAAGGCAGAAACCATAACATGGCACTCAATATCACAGTCAACTGCCAGGACGATTCTTTAGCCAGTGTACTGGTAGACACAGGTTCATCCTTGAATGTTATGCCAAAGTCAACTTTGGTACGACTATCGTTTCAAGGTACTCCCATGAGAGGTAGTGAGATCATCGTCAAAACCTTTGACGGATCCAGAAAAACAGTTATCGACGAAGTCAACCTTCCCATAACCATTGGTCCCTACACTTTTCAAGTCACTTTCCAAGTCATGGACATCCGGGCAGCGTACAACTGTTTATTAAGATGACCTTGGATACATGAGGCAGGGGCAGTCACTTCAACAATTAACCAGAAGCCGAAGTTTGTCAAGAATGACAAATTAGTCACAGTATGTGGAGAGCAAGCTCTAATCGTGAGTAACTTATCATCATTCTCCTGTGTAGAACTAGAGGAGGTTGTTGGAACTCAATTTCAACCACTCTCGGTGAGCAATGGGAATCACCAAGAAAAAGGAACGTCGATTTCCTCATATAAGGACGCTCTCAAAGTAATGAAGAGTGCTGACATAAAAGGATGGGGACAGATTGTAATTCCTGCTGATAACAAGACAAGAAAAGGTCTTAGTTTTTCTCCAACCTGTACCCAGACTACAAAGAAGGATGAAAGTTTTCACCCCATTAAGGATTTCTTCCACAGTGGAGGCTTCCTTCACCCAGTATCTCAAGAAGTCCACACCATCGATGGGAACAACTCTTCTGATACAGATGAAGAGTGGAAATCTTATCTCAACGATGAAGGTTATATATCTCAGGGAGAAACGTACATAAAATTCTATTATCCAAAGAAAAGTCCAAGATATATATACCAAAATCAAATGTCAGAATGATCTACGGAGATTATGATCCTGAAGGATACCGTCCTCCACCCAACTCATTAGAGGAAGACACTCTGCTGAACGACAACTTTGACTACGATTCTTATGATCAGCTGGATGATTTTCCTATTTGGAAGCCATACATGGAAGACTCGGGGCAAAAGAGTCAGCCTGATAATGCTTATCAGCTGAATGATCATGAAGAGAATATATCTTTTCTCCCAGACTCATGGAATCCTTACTCAAAACACTCCGAAAATGGGCGCCCAACTATGAGGGTCCATTTATGGTAAAGACTGTGTTCTCAGGAGTTCCTTATTCCTTACAACAATGGATAGTGAACAACTTCCGCACCCTGTGAATGCTGACTCAGTTCGAAAATATTACGCCTAAAAAAGCCCGCTAAGTCGAAAACTAGAAATGGCGACTTAGGCAAGAAAAGGGTATCCCGGTGGGTCATAACCTATGAAGGAGACTCGAGCAAAAATTAGGGATCAAATAAAAAAAAAGAGCTCGCTAGGTTGAAAACCCGAAAGGGCGGCCTAGGCAAAAAAGAGCGTCCTGGTGGACTGGAAACCTGAAAGGGCGGTCCAGGAAAAAGTTAGGGACAAAGGCGTTTCACTGTGTCAAAAAGGGTTATCACCTACATCAAGGAATTCATGAAGAAGTCCGAGTTCATTTGCCCTCATTAGCAGCAAAGTTCATTTTTAGGACTCTTAGTCATTAGGGGCAGTAATGATCATTGAATACGATGTAACCTTTTCCCAAATTGCCATTTTTCTGATTGTAATATTCCATGGAGCTTCACCATTGGCAAGTTACCATTCTAATAAAATCATATTTTTAACCATTCTTTGTTGTATATTTATCATTGCTCTATTATTTTCTTGTTATGCAAAACTTCACTTATTCATTAATAACGGTTTTAAAAGCGGAAAATGTTTTGAAAAATCTTTTTAGAAAACACAATGAGAATATAATTTACTTTGGCATTAGGGACGATTTAGTGAAATATTTTCCTCCCTCAAAAAGCTCTGTTTGCGACGAAAGTACTGTTAAGCCATCTGATACATAATCTCACCGTTAAAGTAAACTGGCAATACTTCCCGAATCAGACACTCCAAGTAATGACTGACATGATACAAATGATTTCTCCCTAGTATCTCCACAGATGTTTGTTGAATGTGGAAAATTTTATTTTCTCCGATGAAAGAAAGATGTTCCCGGATTGACTCTAAGCTTCTGTCCTCTTTAGATTCAGTGTGACTCTTTATAGGGGATGTGTCATCCATCTACCCTTTTTCCTAGTCTGTCATCTTGCTAGAGTTGTCTCTTGCATATCATTGAGCATTCACATCATACCATAACATCGTGTGTCTTTGCATTTGGGTGTGCTTTACTTGTGGGTCTTCACCTCCCTTTACCTCAATATGTTGATCTACGGATCTTTATCTATGTCTTGCTTGTGTCTGGTCTTCACCTGCGTGCGCCATATTTGATTATTCATATTCCCCATGAAGTCTAATCTTCATTATGCGACCCCGGTAATGACCTATCTGATACCTGATCTCTGCTTTAAACTAACTCATATTGGTATTTTGGCCTAACTCATATTGGTGTCTAAAGTCCAGTCCTTGCTGGCAAACCAACTCATATTGGTATCTTGGCCCAACTCATATTGGTGTCTAAAGTCCAATGATTGCTGACATTGTTTCTTTCAGGTCAACTATGAACCTAAACCCATGCCTAACTCATATTGGTGTCTAAAGTCCAATCTTTGCTGGCAAACCAACTCATATTGGTATCTTGGCCCAACTCATATTGGTGTCTAAAGACCAGTCCTTGCTAGCAAACCAACTCATATTGGTATCCAGGCCCAACTCATATTAGTGTCTAAAGTCCAGTCTTTACTGGCAAACCAACTCATATTGGTATTCAAATCCAACTCATATTGGTATTCAAATCCAACTCATATTTGTATTCAAATCCAACTTATATTGGTATCTCAACCGACTCATATTGGTGTCTAATTCCAGTATTCAGTTGCAGCCCAACTCAAATTGGTGCTTACTGATGTCATTTCAAGTATTAATACTGTAAGTCCAATGTTTACTTGCATGTTATTTCTAAGTCCAATCATTGTTGGCACTTTAATCTTATTCCCAATAGAGGTTCAGTCATTATCAATATCTCTTTGAAAGTCTTTGTGATTGATTCATTATTTGGCACACGCAGTGTTTGTCTCTATCTTTTTTGGCTTTTCTTGAAGATCCCGTTTGAACTCTTCAGTATAAGAAATCCCCAGAAAATCTTTGTAGGATGTCTATCCTTTGTTTCAAATTGATACCTAGTGGAGATCATGTCTTCTTTCTGGTTTCATGCCCAGTAAAGAATGTGTCTTTATTTCCCCACTGTCGTCTGGTCACCTATGAACCATCTCCCTGCATTTTTCCCTAGAGGAGGATACCTCTCTGCCTCCTATCCCCGGTGAGGATCTGTAGGGTTTTTCTCTTGTTTTTCTATCCCCAGTGTTTCCATGGAGTCTCCCCAGTGAGTCTCTTTTGTTAGTTAGTCTGCATCCCCAATGAGTTTTCCTAACCTTCATCCTTCCCTGGTGAAGCTCACATGTGGTCGGTTGCTCTTTATCCTTTGGTGTCTTGTTTTGTCTGCATCTTCGCACTATCATGGCATCATATCATCATATTAGAAGTTCATGGCATGTCAGCATTTGCATGTCTGTAGCCTGTCCTTAGCATCTGCATTCCATCTAAGGGCAAAATTTTTGGTTTTCTATATTTAAATACCTTTCATCTTGATGTCCCGAGTGTCGCATCTGCGAAAATCAACAGGTGGAAATGAACAGAAGAGTCGCCACCGAACGTTATTTATCCCAACGCAGGGAAAGGAAACGATCGAAGAAAACCTCAACAAAGGGAAAGGAATGGTCATCGCAACCATCACCTGGGTTCGGGAGTCGGTTACGCAAGAGGAAGGTATTAGCACCCTCTCGCGTCCATCGTACTCGATGGGATCCACGCTTGTTGTTTTCGATCAAAGGGTGTAGGGTATCTGAAAATCAACTGCTAACTGGATACTGGAAACAAAAGGTGAAACAGGAAAAGAAAAAGAAAAAGAGGACTCGCAAGGATCATCGCAATCCTATGCCTACGTATCTTCGTGGACGAACGAAGAATCAAAGTCGACGTAGTTCGACGGACTACAGTTTTGTGGTGGGAAGTTTGCTCGCCAAGACATCGCGTCTTGTGCTTACGTATCCTCAATCGGACGAGAGAGAGGAAGTCAGAACAGTCGTAGTTTGACCTAACGAGGTCGATTGCTAAAGGGAGACAAAAGGGTTGATAAATAAGGTTGTGCTCGCTGAGATCTCGCGTGATCTCCTACCTACGTATCTCCATTAACCAATGAAGAATCAAAGCGACGTAGTTCCCCTCACTAAGGGATGGCTTTGCTTTGTTTGTGTTTTTTAATGGAAAATGCCAAGGTTCGCGTTCCAGCAGTTTAGGTGTTGTCGCTCGTTGTACGGAGTCTTACACCTTTACCTGTTTGCGGTAGAACGGAAGAGACACATCCTTTATGAATGGAATGAAAGATATGAGAAGAGAATTGTTTATTTATTATCTTTTAGGAGAAATATTTTGATTGATTATGTTTGTAACTCATATTGCACTAAAGTCTATGACATGGGAACGAATGTGTTGCATGGTCGTCCCTAACAGGACGTATGTTACACACTCTAGAAAGGCGAAGGGAAACCCTCCTCCTTCCATTTCCCGTGTACTTAAGGCTCATGGCGTACAATATTTGTTGTTTTTATTACATGTTTTTGAATTTTTTGTTGAGATGAGAAAAGAGAAACTCAAAGTTGAAAGAGAAAAACAACTAAGGGGAGACTAATTGTATTCCTAATGTTGTCATGCATTGATGGCCTTATGGTTGAGTTAAGAAAAGGAATATACCTAATGGACAAGTAGGGATTGTACTACCTAATGCTTATCTTACCTTACCTTAATCAAAAATTAAGGTTAAGCTAAGATCCCAAAAGGGTGTGAAAGAGTTATTCAAACAAGCACTATATCACACAATCCACAAGTGAAGGAATAAGAGTAAACAAATGAAAAAGGAGATGAAAGAAGAATGAGTACTCATGTACTCAAATGCCTTACCTTCCAAGTAACCTAAGCAACATTGATTAAAGAATGTAAAGCATAAGCGCTAGTTACTAATTGATTAGAAAAGTTAAGCATACAATTCCTAAACTAAGACTAGTTTGTTTGCATTAGTATTAAAGGTAACATACAACTATAAACAATGCAAGATGAGTTCTAAGAGTGGAGTAACATGTATAGGTCAGTAGGTACATCTAATTAACTTCTACTTATGTTAATATGTCAAAAGAAAACAAACTATGGCAAACTATGTGCCAAAACATCACACAAATGTACATTGTTTACAAACTAATTAAGATGAATGCTTAAGTGCTATGTAAGTGAATTATAACATGAGTTTACATCTAGGTCAGAAGCGTGTAACATGGAAGAATGGATGCAAATGTCATTTGATTAATATAGGAACCATGTATTAAGGTATTCTCAATGATTAAGCAAGTTAAGTGCAAAAGTAACCAACTAGTATGCAACATATGATTCAAGTCTAGGTAAAGAGACATGCAAGGGTGGATGTATGCTATGGAAAATTTCAAAGTCATAAATGATGTCATGTTAAAGATGCCTTAAACAACTTTCAATTAGCATTGGGAGTTCATAACATTTCAAGTTTAGAAGCTAGAGTGAAACAAACACCAAACAATGTCATTTAAGTTCTTAGAAATTAGCATACTTGTAATACAAGCAAAAGAGAATCATGAAAGGAGTATACATAAGTTGGATGGGTCAAGGTCAGTACCTAATGACCTCTAATAGGTCCTATCTAAATCCTAAAAGTGTTGGAAGAATAAGGAACATACAAAGGTTAGGCAACTAGGCAAACAATGTTCAATTAGAAAGTGCAAAACTAAGTTATGTTTCATGAGGTATGAAATACAATTAGAGGTTATTATGCTTCATGTAAGTATATGTATACATTATAGGTCATGTGTGATGTGGTGAAATGAAAGTTGGAAGCATCATGTTAAGGCATACTACACAAACACACAAGTAGACACAAGTTTATGCATTAATACCACATTTACAAGTCATGCAACTTTAAAAAGAGTAATATGAGATTAGAAGTCAAGTGGGAATGATCAATGGTGTTCAAGGTTAGTAAGCATGTCACATTTCAATTAGCTTCTAAACCCTAAAAGAATTAGTGAAGGAATGTCATCAAAAGAACCACAAGGAAAGGGCAAATCAAGAGGACAAGTTCATGTTCAAACAAGCATACACAAGTCATTCAAAGTTAGACAATTAATGACCTATAACTTGGGTTCCAAGGACCTACAATTGTCACATTACAAGTATTCAATTGCTTCAACAAGTTCTCACATTGAATGGTATAGAGACAATCACAAAACCCTAATGCATAGTCCCTAGCAATCACACAAACAAAGATGCATTTACAAAATCCAAAAGGACATGATCAAGTGCTTTAAAAATAAAAGAAACCAAACAAGTTAGTGTGGAATCAGTAGCTAAACATTACCTAAAAAATGGGATCAAAACTCCTCTTTTTTCAAGCTCAAACAATGCTTAAACAATTCACTATAGTCAATGAACAAGCAAGCATAAAAATGGCATCAAAACTCATTCATAAATGACCTAAAAAATCCCAAAAAAAAATATACAAAACCTCTTGATATGTGTCAAACTTAATTTCCAGGTTGTGTGCAAAAATTCACTTTTATTCAAGTTGAGGAAAATCTTTTATGAAGTGTGTACCAAAAGATATGAGCAAGTGAACATGTTTAAAATAAAATTATTGAAAAAATATCAAAATATATCAAAAATGAAAATAAAAAATGTCAAAAATTAGTTGACACATCGCTAGAGTCTCATGAATTAATTGGAGATTTTTAGGCATTTTTTTACTATTTTTACTAAAATGGTTTTGAAGCATGTAGAAAAAGAAAATAAAAATGCAATAGTAGGCCATGGGGGTTCAACATTAGCAATTTTCAGTTCATAGATCATTGGGCCCAACAGATGGGGAGTGTGAAAAGTACTTAATACAAAGCTCAACGCGCGTGGCCTGGTGACTATGACATAGGTATCAGTCAATAAGCTTGACTCAACGTGAGCCACATGATCAGGTCAATGCAAGATGATCAAGATGTATGCTAATCAAGTGGTCAGGAATGAACGATCATGGTAACGCGCACACACATCACATACACACTACTATCATAATATTCAGGAAAAAAATAAAGAAAATAAAAAGCAAAATAAAAAAAGCACGTGAGAAGCATGAGGGTTTTAATGCGCTGGCAAGTTTATATGCGTGGGATCAGGAAAAATGGAGGGTCGGGATTAAAACCTCCATGCTGACTGGGGCTGACTAGGGCTTAAGACCGGCGCCGGAGAAGACCTCCGGTCGTCTTCTCCAGTTGAACGCCACCATGGCCGGCGGTGAAAAATCCCAGAAATGGGAGAGGCCACCATCATCTTGCTCAGTTTTTTACGTAGGACTCAAATATCATAACCAAAAATCCATACAACCATCATATAGAGAGAAACGAGGAGGACAAGTTTAGATATGGAAATTTAAAACATCACCAATTGCCCTAATTCTAACCAGAAAACATTGCCTCTACCAAGAGGACTCAGATGTACCTAAACTACATGGTTCTAAGCATATAAAACACCCTAAAATGATGCAAGAAAGTCCAAAGTCAAACCTGGCCTGAGATTATCTTCAACCTTCAAGAAACCCTAGAATCTTCGTGTAATGCTTGTACTCTTCACTTGGAGCAAAATAAATGCTCAAAAGACCTTGAATCTCTGGAACTTTTGAGGAAATGAGAGATCTTGGAAGTTGATATGCAGACTCGGTTATGGATTCCCACTCGTTCCAGCTGCAATTTGTTGAGTACAGAAGAGAGAATAGATGATGGTGATGATGATTATGAAGAGAAAATGGCAAAAACTTCAAGGAAAAATCATTTTCGAAGCTCTGAAATCTTAGTTCCAATGGTGGATTTTTGATCTGTTTTTTGGTGAAATGAACGTAACTGATTCGTTAGGGTTAGTTAGGAGCTCTTATATGTGTAGTTAGGATGTTGTTTATGTGTTATCCGTGGTTAAAATTCAGTTGGAAACTTGGTTAAGAAAATTTGCAAATGAGAGGAAGGTTGGTGTACGTTTGGCACGGGTTTGCAGTCTTGTCCATGGAGTGTATGGTGTGGATCATGGTAATGATATGTTTATGATGGCATGTTGAATGGTATTGGTTGGCTGGCATAAACAGAGCTACAACAACTTGTACCTTAAGTTTATTCTTTTCTCATTTGATGCATGTGGTAAAGTTAAGATGGTAGGCATATTATGTAAGAAAATGCATGGTCAAAAGTGGTAATTGTGGTGACATAAGGTGGTGGTGTGTAGCAACAAAGCATGTGCCCTTTCCTTTGAGTTTGGAGTAAAATGACATGACTTGAATGCTTGGAGATCATATTTCATGGTAGCAACTTTAAGGAATCCTATCATGGTGAATTTTGAATCAAATAGAGTGAATCTTGAATCTTTAGAAAGAGGGAATTTGCTAGAACACCTTTGATGTTTAATGCAAGTTGAATTGAGGTCTAGAACATGCTAAAAATCTTTCTTGAAATCATGGGTACAACATTGGTTTTGGAACTTAATAAATTTCTACGTGTTTTGTTGAGAAATGCAATTTTGAGATCCATACTTTGAATGGCCATAACTTTTAATTCATAGATCCAAATGATAAGTTGTTTACATGCTTGGAAAGGTAAGAATGCCCTATACATCATTGATGTTTGGCCAAAATTGAATTGAAGCTTTTATTATGGCTGAAAATGGCTTGGAAGTTAGCAACTTGAAACTTGAAAACTTACCAAAAATAGAAAGTTCTAAAAATGACCTTTCCAAAAGTGGAAATTTTCCATAAATGGCAACTTTTCACACAACCTTGATTCTTGATGATTCCTTTGACATTTCTTGATTAAATTTCACCTATTGGCCATGTTTGACCAGAGGAACATAATCTTGACCCAAAAAAGTCAGGAGTTGACTTTTTCACTGCTATGTTGACTTTATTCCTTAAGCAGTTAATTTTTAAAGCATAGACCAATTGAATACCTTCTGATCACAACCAAAGGCCAATCTTGCATCTTTGGACACTTGATGACATATGAAACACAATGATACCAAGTTTTGACCCAAGACTCAGAAATAAACATGATCTTGGGCAAAACCCTAATGTGAGCAATTGAATGAAGAGGGTTGACCAAAGGTCAAAACCCTAATTCTTGGTAGAATGACTGAGGACCTTTCTTTGTTTGAGATAATCCTTGACATGATGGACCATATGAGATGTCTTGGAGTTATGGCAAGCCTTTGTGGATTGATAAATTAGTATTTCATTCTCCTTGCCTTACACAATATAGAGATGGTGACACCCTTGATACCATGCTTTATGAAAGCTAATGATGCATATGCAAATGTTTATACTCTAGATGCAAATGAAATGTGAAGCATAAGCCACTTATTGGGAATAAATAAGAGGGCAAATTTTGAGGTGTTACAGTTGCCCCTATTCAATCAACTGTGGACCTGAATAGATGAAAGCAGTGGCTATCAGGAATTCAAGGTAAATATGGATTGAATAACAGAAGAACCAAAAAAATTTGTGCTATGAGGGAGTAAAATGTAATTGAATCTCAGTCACACTTTGTCTAAGAAATTTGACAGAAAGACAGTATACCCAGCGAACCACGTCGTCAAAGGGATTTGACAGAAAGAAAACTTGAAACCCGACCGAAGGGACACATCGTCAAAGGGATTTGACGGGAAGAAAACTTGAACCTGACCGAAGACCACATCGTCAAAGGGATTTGACGGAAAGGAGATGGAACCCAAAGAAACACCTCGTCAAAGAGATTTGACGGGAAGAAAACTTGAACCCGGCCGAAGACCACATCATCAAAGGGGTTTGACGGAAAGAAAATGGAATCCAAAGAAACACCTCGTCAAAGGGATTTGACGGAAAGAAAACTTGAACCTGACCGAAGATCACATCATCAAAGGGATTTGACGGAAAGAAGATGGAACCCGAAGAAACACCTCGTCAAAGGGATTTGATGGAAAGAAAACTTGAAACCCGACCGAAGGGACACATCGTAAAAGGGATTTGACGGAAAGAAAACTTGAAACCCGACCAAAGGGATACATCGTCAAAGGGATTTGACGGAAATAAAACTTGAAACCCGACCGAAGGGACACATCATCAAAGGGATTTGACAGAAAGAAAACTTGAAACCCGACCGAAGGGACACATCGTCAAAGGGATTTGACGGAAAGAAAACTTGAAACCCGGCCGAAGGGACACATCGTCAAAGGGATTTGACGAAAAGAAAAGTTGAAACCCGACCGAAGGGACACATCGTCAAAGGGATTTGACGGAAAGAAAACTTGAAACCCGGCCAAAGGGACACATCGTCAAAGGGATTTGACGGAAAGAAAAGTTGAAACCCGACCGAAGGGACACATCGTCAAAGGTATTTGACGGAAAGAAAACTTGAAACCCGATCGAAGGGACACATCGTCAAAGGGATTTGACGGAAAGAAAACTTGAAACCCGACCGAAGGGACACATCGTCAAAGGGATTTGACGGAAAGAAAACTGTTTTGGAATGTCATCATCAAGGGATTAATGGACAAGGACTGATCAAGGGTAAGATTGACGTATGATCTACGACCTGGGAGAAAAGTAAGTGGATGGGTTAATTACAATGTCTGCTGGGGATATGTCACCATTTTGACTGAAAATTGATTTGGGCTTTCGCGCAAGGTACCAAATCTGGCTTATGCTTCACATGCATATGTTTGAATTTTTCATGGCGTAATGCTCCATACGAAATGGAAATGCTACGCATTTTTGAGGATGCAATGATTACTATATACAAAATGCAAGGAGGCCCCTCATCAAAATAAATGCTGAGGATATGAAGGCAACTCCGCTGGGGATAACAAACTGGATTGTCCTCGTGGTCGCAAACCGTGCTGAGGAAACAACTATTAATTTGATCTTCTGACAGCCTGCTGGAAAATATCAACTTAGCTGGGGAACATTGAACCAATCTGGGCTTTGAACTTCCAAACTCGCTGAGGATTACTGCAAAGAATGATGACCCCAAGGAATAACCTTCCTATTGAGGAACCCACTTCTGCTTGGGAATACTTACAACCATCGACTTGCTGGTGTCCTGCTAGAAGGAGAGATGTTCAGGCACTCTTGTTGGGGAGAGGTATCATACTGAATCCTGCAGGGGAAAAGGACTAAAGACGTCCCATGCTACTTACAGGTTGATCAGTGAACGTTAACACTTATAGACAAAAAGATGTATGCATATGCCCCAGGGCATCATGGGCTTCAAATTCACCACCCAAAAACACCCAACATTTAAAGCAATTTTAAATGATTTTTACGCATGTTATTGTAGATCTTCAATGTTTTCAAATGCAATGTTTATCACAAAAATCGGACGTTTTTGTAAACAAAGTTGTAAAGATGAAAATAAAAGAGACCCCTATTTGAGTAAAGAGAATTTTTTTGATTGAAAAGCCCGTAAATAGGCGTTTACATCAGGAGGCAATTCCTAGAAAGAGGTAATTGCTTAAAAAGAGAAAAGAAACTATCCTAGTGTCAATGTGAAAAACAGAATTCCATTGAGTTTCAATTCTGCTATGGCTCATATGTCTTCAAGACTCTCCAAGTGCTTTGCTTTCTGAAAAGGGTGATTGGACTGGTCCCCATCCTTCAAATGCCCTTTGTTGAAACGAGATGGAATACAGGTCATTCAGAGCGCAGCCTTTCGCTTTCAAATCCCTCTTTTACCTGGATCGCCCTTTCTGGGTTTTCAATCCACCGGGATACCCATTTTTGCCTAAGTTGCCCTTTCGGGTTTTCAACTTACCGGGTGTACTCAATTTTTTCAATTTTATCCCTAATTTTTGCCCGAACCTTCTTCTTTTTTACGGTTCGCCGGGATGCCCTTTTTTGTCTGGACTCTCTTTTTACTGTCCAGCGGGTCTATTTATGCGAAGTATTTTTTGACTGCGTCTGAGTTCACAGGCGACGGAAAATCTTCCCCATCCATAGTTGTAAGCATCAAGGCTCCGCCAGAGAAAACCTTCTTGACAACATATGGACCTTCATAATTCGGAGTCCATTTTCCCCTGTGATCTGTATTAGGAGGAAGAATCCTTTTCAATACCAAGTCACCAGTCGGATAATTCTGAGGACGCACTTTTTGATCAAATGCTCTCTTCATCCTTCTTTGGTACAACTGCCCATGGCACACGGCTGCTAACCTCCTCTCTTCTATGAGGCTCAACTCGTTGAAACTTGTTTGAACCCATTCGGCTTCGTCAAGCTTTACATCCATCATGACCCTCAGAGAAGGAATCTCAACCTCAACCGGTAGGACTGCTTCCATACCATACACAAGAGAAAACGGGGTTGCCCTAGTGGACGTATGCATTGAGGTACGGTACCCATGCAAAGCGAAAGGCAACATCTCATGCCAATCCTTGTATGTTACGACCATCTTTTGCACAATCTTCTTAATGTTCTTATTGGCTGCCTCAACGACACCATTCATCTTTGGGCGGTACGGAGAAGAATTGTGATGTTCAATCTTGAAACTCTGGCACAGCTCTTGCATCATCTTATTATTGAGATTAGAACCATTATCAGTGACGATCCTTTCATGCACCCCATAAAGACAAATGATCTCTTTCTTGATAAACCGAGCAACCACTTGTTTGGCGACATTTGCAAAGGAAGCAGCCTCCACCCACTTGGTGAAATAATCGATAGCGACTAGAATGAAACGATGTCCATTGGAGGCAGTGGGCTCAATTTTTCCAATCATGTCAATGCCCCACATGGAAAAGGGCCAAGGAGAACTCATTACATTCAGAGGATTTGGTGGCACATGCACTTTATCAGCATAAATCTGGAACTTGTGGCATTTTCGAGCATATTTGAAACAATCAGCCTCCATGGTCATCTAGTAATAACTGGCTCGCAACAATTTCTTCGCCATGGCATGTTCACCAGCATGGGTACCAAAAGAACCTTCGTGCACTTCTTGCATTAACATGTCTGCTTCGTGCCTATCCACGCATCTGAGCAAGACCATGTCAAAATTTCGTTTGTACAATACATCATCCTCATTCAAGAAGAAACTACCCACCAACCTTCTCAGAGTCTTCTTATCATTGTTGGATGCCCCAGCCGGGTACTCTTGACTTTTCAAAATGCACTAGATATCATGATACCAAGGTTTATCATCTGCCATTGCATCGGCTGCGAACATGTGAGCAGGTCTATCAAGACGTATCACATCAATTTTAGGCACATGATTCCACCAATTTACTTGAATCATGGAGGATAACGTGGCCAAAGCGTTTGCCATCTGATTTTCATCACGAGGTACATGATATAGATTTACTGTTTTGAAGAAAGTCAACAGTCTTCTCGTATAGTCTCTGTAATGAATCAAATTGGGCTGATGTGTGTGCCAATCTCCATTGACCTGATTGACCACCAGAGCGGAATCCCCAAATATGTTAAGATTCTTGATCCTCAAATCAATGGCTTCTTCAATACCCATGATGCAGGCTTCATACTCAACTTCATTGTTGGTGACATCAAAAGTTAGTCTGGCAGTGAAAGGTATACGAGAACCCTTCGAATTTATGAGAACTTCCCCAACACCACTACCATTCACATTAACGGCCCCATCAAACATCAGTTTCCACTTGTCATCAGGATCTGGTCCTTCATCAACCGGTGGCTCTTCATAATCTTTCATTTTCAGATACATGATGTCTTCATCAGGGAATTCAAACTTCATCGATTGATAATCATCAATTGGTTGCTCAGTGATATAGTCAGACAGAACACTACCCTTAATGGCTTTTTGGGAAGTGTATTGTATGTCATATTCTGTCAAAACCATCTGCCAACGGGCGACCCTTCCAGTGAGAGTTGGCTTTTTAAAGATGTACTTAACTGGATCCATCTTCGATATCAATAGAGTTGTGTGAGTCAGCATATATTGTCTCAAACGCTTAGCAGCCCATGCAAGTGCACAACATGTCTTCTCAAGCATTGAGTATCTAGACTCGCAATCTGTGAATTTCTTACTCAGGTAGTAGATGGCATGTTCTTTCCTACCTGTCTCGTCTTGTTGACCGAGAACACAACCCATTGAATTTTCACGTACTGACAGATACATTATCAGTGGTCTCCCTGGGACTGGAGGCATAAGAATCAGAGGTTTCTGCAAATACTCTTTTATCTTATCGAATGCCTTCTGGCAATCGTTATTCCTCTTGATTGATTGATCTTTCCTCGGTAATTTAAATATTGGCTCACAAGTGGCTGTAAGATGAGAGATGAATCTAGCAATGTAAGAAACCACGAACTTTCTTTTCTGTTCTCGGCTCGGGCATCTCTTGGATAACTTTCACCTTTGCTGGATCAACCTAGATTCCTCTTTCATTGACGATAAAGCCCAATAAGTTACCATATCTCACCCCGAAAGTACACTTATTCGGGTTCAACCTCAGTTTAAATTGTCTCAACCGTTCAAAGAGTTTCTTCAAATTCACCAAGTGTTCCTCTTCAGTTTGCGACTTAGCAATCATATCATCAACGTAGACTTTAATCTCCTTATGAATCATATCATGAAAGAGTGTCACCATAGCACGTTGATAAGTTGCCCTTGCATTCTTTAAACCAAAAGGCATCACTTTATAACCGGAAAAGCCATCCATGAAAGAAAATACCGAGAATTGAGCTGTATTATCCACCAAAACATCAATTTGAGACAATGGAAAGTCATCATTCAGACTTGCTTGATTTAAATCTATGAAGGAGACTCAGGCAAAAATTAGGGATCAAATAAAAAAAGAAAAGAGCTCGCTAGGTTGAAAACCCGAAAGGGCGGCCTAGGCAAAAAAGAGCGTCCCGGTGGACTGAAAACCTGAAAGGGCGGTCCAGGCAAAAGTTAGGGACAAAGGTGTTTCACTGTGTCAAAAAAGGTTATCACCTACATCAAGGAATTCATGAAGAAGTCTGAGTTCATTAGCCCTCATCAGCAGCAAAGTTCATTTTTAGGACTCTTAGTCATTAGGGGCAGTAATGGTCATTGAATACGATGTAACCTTTTCCCAAATTGCCATTTTTCTGATTGTAATATTCCATGGAGCTTCACCATTGGCAAGTTACCATTCTAATTAAATCAGATTTTTAACCATTCTTTGTTTGATAATTATCATTGCTCTATTATTTTCTTGTTATGCAAAACTTCACTTATTCATTAATAACGGTTTTGAAAGCGGAAAATGTTTTGAAAAATCTTTTGAAAAAACACAATGAGAATATAATTTTCTTTGGCATTAGGGAAGATTTAATGAAATCATTTACCTCCCTCAAAAAACTCTGTTTGCGATGAAAGTATTGGTAAGCCATCTGGCATGTAATCTCGCCATTAAAGTAAACTGGCAATACTTCCCGGATCTGACACTCCAAGTAATGACTGATTCGATACAAAGGATTTCTCCCCAGTATCTCCACATATGTTTGTTGAATGTGGAAAATTTTATTTCCTCCGATGAAAGAAAGATGTTCCTGGATTGACTCCAAAATTCTGTCCTCTTTAGATTCAGTGTGACTCTTTATAGATGATGTGTCATCCATCTACCCTTTTTCCAAGTCTGTCATCTTGCTAGAGTTGTCTCTTGCATATCATTGAGCATTCACATCATACCATAGCATCGTATGTCTTTGCATTTGGGTGTGCTTGGCTTGTGGGCCTTCACCTCCCTTTACCTTAATATGTTGATCTGCGGATCTTTATCTATGTCTTGCTTGTGTCCGGTCTTCACCTATGTACGCCAAATTTGATTATTTATATTCCCCAGGAAGTCTAATCTTCATTATGCGACCCCGGTAATGACCTATCTGATACCTGATCTCTGCTTTAAACCAACTCATATTGGTATTTTGGCCCAACTCATATTGGTGTCTAAAGTCCAGTCCTTGCTGGCAAACCAACTCATATTGGTATCCAGGCCCAACTCATATTGGTGTCTAAAGTCCAGTCTTTGCTGGCAAACCAACTCTTATTGTTATTCAAATCCAACTCATATTGGTATTCAAATCCAACTCATATTAGTATTCAAATCCAACTCATATTGGTATTCAAATCAAACTCATATTGGTATCTCAACCGACGCATATTGGTGTCCAATTCCAGTAGTCAGTTGCAGCCCATCTCAAATTGGTGCTTACTCATGTCATTTCAAGTATTAATACTGTAATTCCAATGTTTACTGGCGTGTTATTTCTAAGTCCAATCATTTTTCGCACTTTACTCTTATTCCCAGCTGAGGTTCAGTCATATCAATATCTCTTTAAAATTCCTTGTGATTGATTCATCATTTGGCGCATGCAATGTTAGTCTCTGTCTTTTCTGGCTTTTCTTGAAGATCCCATTTGAACTCTTCATTATAAGAAATCCCCAGAAAATCTTTGTAGGACGTCTATCCTTTGTTTCAAATTGATCCCTAGTGGAGATCATGTCCTATTTCTGGTTTCATTCCCGGTAAAGAATGTTTCTTTATTTCCCCAGTGTCTCCCGGTCACCTATGAACCTGTCTTCCATCTCCATGGATTTTTCCCCATAGGAGAATACCTCTCTGGATCCTATCCCCAGTGAGGATTTGTAGGGTTTTTCTCTTATTTTTCTATCCCCGGTGTTTCCTTGGAGTCTCCCCAATGAGTCTCTTTTGTTAGTTAGTTTGCATCCCCAATGAGTTTTCCTAACCTTCATCCTTCCCTGGTGAAGCTCACCCGTGGTTGGTTGCTCTTTAACCTTTGGTGTCTTGTTTTGTCTGCATCTTCGCACTATCATGACATCATATCATCATATTAGAAGTTCATGGCATGTCAGCATTTGCATGTTTGCAGCCTGTCCTTAGCATAAGCATTCCATCTAAGGGAAAAATTTTCAGTTTACTATATTTAAATACCTTTCACCTTGATGTCCCTAGGACGTTCATTCCTCGTACCATTCGATAAAGCTATTCAAATAGGGGCAACTGTTGTACCCCAAATTTTACCCCTTAGATGTCATAACATCTTTCACTTGCATTTAGGTCTCAACCATCTATGCATTGTTAACTAACCACTTCATCTTGCAAGTTGTTTCTTTTGTGTGAAAGCCAGGGTTTGCACAAGAAAAAGAGCAAAGTCAATAAGCCACGATCTCACATAATTCAAGGTCTCCTAAGACACTTCTTGGCTCCACACAATCACCCACCAGGTGTTCATCAGTTGACTGAGAAGTGGTATGTGAATTCATCCATCCAAGAAGTCTTTTTCAACAAGAAATCAAGTGTGTTTGGCTCTCATCCCAAGTGCATTGAGCCACAAGTCCACCATACCTCAAACTAGGGTTTTCTCAAGACAAATCAACCATTGCCTTTGATGTTGATCAAGGTGTGATCCCTAGTCTTGAGACATGATTCCATATGTTAATGAACATCGTGGGAGGCTACCTGTGAGCATTAAAATAGATTGAAGAAGCAAGATCATCAGAGATCATCCAGTTGAATTCCTAAGGAAGATTAGGGTTTTGACTTAGCCCTTTGACTTTTGAGATTTCAATCCAAGGTGAAGTGCTTCAGCTGTTATCCATCAAGATATGTTTGATTATTGAGTTAGAGCAAGGACGTTGACATTTGAGAGGTTTCTTGCAAAAAGGGCAATGTTTGGTCCTTAAAACTTTCTAAGTGTGGAAAATTCACTCCTTGTTCAAATTGGGAAAGCCATAACTTTCAAACCACACATCTAAATTGAGTGACTCAAAGCCTAAATGGAAGCTTTTCCCATGAATTTCAAAGTGTACCATACGACATTTCTTCAAAAAATGCATGGTTTTTAAGTTATGAGACTTGGAAGATAATATGGCTTTATGACTTAGTGAAATTTTGGTCGTTTTCACCCTAATTTTCATCCAACTTTGACTATATTTTTCACCTTGTTCCAAGCTTCAAATAAAAAATCTTTGGACATGAAAGTTGTTCCTTGTTCTCCAAGCTTTCCAGGCATGTGTAGAACTCCTCATTTGGATGATCCAATCTCAAGTTATGATGTTTTAAAGTTGGATGTTTCAAATTGTGAAAGTTCTATAACCTAGAAAATTTTCTAAGTCTTTTTTGGACACTTCCATGCGCATGAGTTCATGTTATTTTTAAACACAATTCTAAGCCTTATCACAAGTTGGCTTCCACATGAAAAATGCTCTATCAAATGTCTATGTTACATAGAATCAAAAATCTCAAAGATTAATAAAGTATCTATCAAGTTATGTCATTCCAAAGTGAACATGTTACAATGATATTTCACACTTAGGAAAATTCAGGATGTGTTGTTCTTTTCTATGCCAAACTTCATCATGATTTCCTACTTGTTTTATGTTACATCTTGTCGTTCCCAGGATTTTCATCCAGGTACAAACGCGAAAGTGGCGCGGAACACAGAGTCGCTAGCAATGTATATTTATCCCAAGAGAGGGAAAGGGAACACCGCATAAACCTGAGGAAGAGGGAAAGGAATGGTCATCACAACCATAGCCTGGGTTCGGGAGTCGGTTACGCGAGGGGAAGGTGTTAGCACCCCACGCGTCCATCGTACTCGATGGGATCCACGCTTGTTGTCTAATCTAAGGGTGAGTTATCCTAACATCTATGGCTGTACTAAAACGGGGGGAGGGGGAAAAACAAAGACAGACTCGGTAGGACGTCGACGTCCTAGGCCTACATACCCCCTTTGTGCAATGGGGAATTCAGAGTCAACGTAGTTCGGACCAAATTCTTTTTTGGTGTTTTTTATGAGCGACGTTAAGTTCGCGTCCTGCAGTTAGGGTCGATGCCTGTTTGCGACAAAACGGAAAGTAACGTGCCCTTTTTGAAAATATCCTTAAGTTTGACAATCCCGAAGGACAAAAATGATTTCAAGTTTGTTTGTATTTTTTAAGACAGAAGTGACTTGAGTTAATTCATAACTCACCTTGAACCAAAGTCTATGACACGGGAACGAATGCGTCGCATGGTCATCCCCAATGGGACGTATGCTCAACACTCTAGAAGAGAGAAGGGGGACCCCTCAATCTTCACTTCCTATGTTTGAGGCTTGTGTGCAAGGCAATTTGACCTTATTAAGTATCTTAGAAGGGTTATGAGATGAGAAGAGGGACTCAAAAGAAAAGAAAACACTAAGGGGAAATCTATCCTAATGTTATCATGCAAAAGTGGCTCTAAGGTTGAGTTTGAAAGGGGAACATCTACCTAAGTTAGCATGCATGGTTTGAATCCTAATGTCTATACTACTCCAGGCTTAATCAAGGATTAAGTTGGACTAGGAAACCCTAAGGGAACACGCAAAAGTGAATCCAAGACTTAAACAAGTCTTGAGATCCAAAAGGGAAGAAAAGAAGTGAGGGAGATGAAGAAGAAGATGACACAAGAGATAAGAAATAAGGTAGGGCAGCAAGCACTTCATGTCATAGTAAGCTCAAATCTTTAAAGAAGGAATATCATCCGTCACACTCAAAACATGTGCCAAAACTAGGCAAAACGTTCACTTATGTCATTCATGCAAGCAACAAAAGATCATGTGAGGCAAGAAGTGAGAAAATGTCATTTAATGGAAACCATATCAAGGGGATCAGAACCTCACACATGTCATTCAAAGCAAATAAGAGTCACTAAACATTTATGAGATCTTATGAGAAGGCATCTCAAAGAAACTAGTTCAAAACATCCAAAGAGTTGTGTCAAAACATTGTCAACTTGGAAAATCCACCATAAACAGAAAAATGATTAAATGAAAATGATTCCAAAGCCACAAACAAACCAAGTCAGTATATTATCACAATATATAATCATTCCAAGCTTCACTTAAACACAAAGGGTCAAAAAGATCCAAACTAGGTCACGTACCCAAAACATTCCATTCAAAGTTTGAGTCACATGTAAATATCAACCAAAAATAGAAGCATGCCTTATAAAAATCTGAATAAATTCTCAAAATCACGTCATATCCATCAAGAATGTATTTGAAAAAGGTCTCACCAAGAATCACAAAATTGCATCACCAAATGGATTCAAACATCACACGTATCAAGCTAACGAGGAAATAATCGAGGAGCAAAGAGAACCACATGGAAAATAATCAAAAATTGATCACCAAGATAGAAACATGACATTCAAACATTCATAATTTAAGTGTAAATACATGGCAAAAAAATCAGCTCAAGAAGGCATGGAAAAGTCATCAAACACAAGCATTAACCACAAGGGTAAACATGGAATACACCTTGGAAAATAAAATTAGAATTAATTATCAAAACAAATGAAAAATTAAAATAAAATTCAAAGATAATTAAATAAGTCATTAAAATACGTTCATGATTTTTTTTGGAATTTTTGAATAATCGGAAGTATTTTTAATAAATGAAAATAAAATGAAAACGAAAAAAGAAATAAAAACAAGTGCTTAAATGGAAGGGGTGTAGTAGCAAAAGGATTACCAACCCACACGTTCGGGCCTGGAGATGGGGGGGGGGGGGGGGGGGGGGGCGAACAACACTAATTCGTGGGCCCATGAGGGTGTGATGTATCAGATTTTTTTGAAATAAAAAAAAGGAAAATAAAGTGTACAAAATATTATGTAAACATATGTCAATTGGTCACATAAAACTTAAAACACTAAAAGACAAAACAACATAACAACCCACTCACATGCTACCACATCATCATCTTCTTCCCCAAGACACCCCACCCCGGCGGAAAACCTCCGACCACCGCGCCGGCGCCGGCAACCACCGGAGGTGGTCCGGCCGCCGGAAAAAAACAAAAGGGGGGACTACCCCACCCGATTTTTCGCGTAGATTCCAAATTTGACATTATTTTTCAATTTTAAAGCCTCTATCACCAAGAAATACAGCCATGAACGAAATACACACAAACCTTCATCTCATTAAATCAAGACAACCATGGTACTATCTTCAAGGAAATTTAATGTAGATTCCAAATATGCCAACCATTTTTAAAAACAACCAAAGGAAACACATGAAAGCAAGCAATAAAGTAAACCCTAAAAAAGAAAAACTCCATGAAAACCAAATATACTCAAGTTTAACCAATGCCTACCATGTAGGACTTCAGATGCAGATGCATGAACATGTTTATCACTTAAAAAAACTAGTATGAACAACAAGAAGGAATCATGGTGTTACCTAACGGAGGAGCTCCGTTGGCCCTTCAAATGACGTTAGAGCTTCAAATAAATCCTTCTATTAGCCTCCTAGTACCTCACTGGATCTTGAATGAGCAAGAGAATGGAAGAAACTTGGAGCAAAACCAAAATTCGAAGAGAGAGAAACTAGAGAGAGAAGTAGGGTTTTGGATGTCAAAACGGCAGAATGAAGCCTCTCCTCCCCTTAGGGTTTGTTCTCTCCTTATATATGATGGATTGTGGTGGTTTTTAGAGGCCCAAACCAAAGAAAAAAGAGTTTGGAAATTTGGTCAAAAATGGGGTGAATAGTAATACGGGTTTGGCATGGAGAGGTGTGTTGGTAGTGTTTTTTTTTATGGGCAATGAGCAAAATGGAGGTGTGAGAATCATAGAATGAGGTAGTACCATATGGAAACAAGTTTGGTGAGTTTTGTGGTTTTCCACTTTTGGCCATTTATTTGAAATATGGTGCATGGTGCATGGTGTATGGTGTATGGTGTATGTTTGATCATTTTGGGCAAAAAGATGATGATGATATATGTGGTTATGTATGGTGTGTAGTAAAATTATATGATGAGGTGTGGTGGAATTAGAAAATGGAAAGTGGGAGCTTTTGGTGAATTTGGGAATTTTCTCAATATGGCAAATTATTTGAATTTCATGACATGCATGGTGCATTGTATGAAATCATAATATACATGCCACAAAATTATACCACTCTTGTACCATAAAAATCTCTTTTGAGTCAGCATGCGAATGATTTCATAAGCATGACTTTTATGAAGACTTTTTGCATGATGAGTATTTGCATGAGATTCCCAAAAATGGAAACTTTAGAAAACCCTAACTTGCCAAATTAGGTAAGTTTCCTCTATTCTTGATTTTTGATGATTCTTTTGACTTTTCTTGATTATGAGTCATTCCTTGATGAGGAGAGGGCCTTGAGGCTTTGAGGGAGCCCCAAGATTAAAAATAAACTCAAGCTTGCCTTTGGAATAGATGCTCTTCTCCTTGAGAACCAAAATACCTTGATCCCATGCTAAGAACCAATGATATGCACAGACAATAATGCAAAATGAAATGAAACATAAGCCAGTTAGTATTAGAAAGAGAAAGGGCAAATTTTGGGGTGCTACAGCTGCCCCTATTCAATCAACTTGGTCCTGGAGGTATGATAGCGACGGGTTTCAGGCATTCCAGGATACACGGGGATTGAATACCGAAAGAACCCTTGAAATTTGCAAATGGTGGGGATGACGAAATGGAGCGTGCTGAAAAATAAGGAGTACGACCTCAACCATACTCACAAAGGAAGACTGACCGCAATCACTCTACCCACAGAAATAATACGAATACAACCTCAATCGTACTCACAAAGGAAGGCTGACCGCAATCACTCTACCCACAGAAATAAAACGAATACGACCTCAATCGTACCCACAAAGGAAGACTGACCTCAATCACTCTACCCACAGAAATAAAACTAATACGACCTCAATCGTACCCACAAAGGAAGACTGGCCTCAATCACTCTACCCACAGAAATAAAACGAATACGACCTCAATCGTACCCACAAAGGAAGACTGACCTCAATCACTCTACCCACAGAAATAAAACGAATACGACCTCAATCGTACCCACAAAGGAAGACTGACCTCAATCACTCTACCCAAAGAAATAAAAGGAATACGACCTCAATCGTACCCACAAAGGAAGTTTGACCTCGATCACTCTACCCACAGAAATAAAACGAATACAACCTCAATCGTACCCACAAAGGAAGACTGGCCTTAATCACTCTACCCACAGAAATAAAACGAATACGACCTCAATCGTACCCACAAAGGAAGACTGACCTCGATCACTCTACCCACAGAAATAAAACGAATACGACCTCAATCGTACCCACAAAGATAACACGAATACGACCTCAACTGTACTCACAAAGGAAGACTGACCTCAATTACTCTACCCACAGAAATAAAACGAATACGACCTCAATCGTACCCATAAAGGAAGACTGACCGCAATCACTCTACCCACAAGAATAATACGAATACGACCTCAATTGTACTCACAAAGGAAGACCTACAGAAAGTGGACTTCGCTGGGGATAACGTGAAACAAAACTTCTGATTTATACCACCCCTGCTGAGAAAGAGCAACTGGTAAACAAAAAACGTCAAGCGAGAACCGACTACCAGACGAGAACATGGATTTCACAAAAGAGAAAGGCCCAACAAAGGCAACCTCCTAATGGACTCACAATCCATAGATAAGATGACTCCGCCGGGGAAAGGAGAAGTCCAAATAAAGGATTTTGCCGGGGAGCACAGGTATGAGGAACGCGTCTCTCGACGATCTCACCAAAATCTCCTGAGTTATGTCATCTCTGCTAAGAAAGAGAGCTGGCAAAGAAAGTATCAAACCTGGCTTATGCTTCGAATGCAAATGTTTGAATTTTGGCGTAATGCTCCATACGAAATGGAAATGCTACGCGTTTGAGGATGCAATACGAATGCTTATGATATGCAAAAGGGCCTCTCCAGTAAAATAAATGCTGGAGAGAAGAGACCAATTCAGTTGGGAATGACAAAAATAAATTGTCCTCTGAATCCAAGAACTCTGCTGAGAAGGATCACTCCGACCGACTCTTTGGGTCAACAACTTCTGCTGGGGATGAAATCCCAAAAGAACATCCACACTACTGGGGATTACACATGTCCTTTACTGAGGGTAGCATCCAAAACCTGAGATTTCTCCTCTGCTGGGGGAGTTGAGAATGAGTGCCAATAACGGAACCAGAAGTCTGTTATCGAAAATTGCCAATAACAATTGGGCTTGGAACCTGTTGGGGATGTCAACCACGGCTGTACAAATGACGGCGCAAATTGCTACTAGATCCCGCTTGGGAAAAACAGTCCATACTACCATCCTGCTTGGGGATATTGCTGAACTTAGCCTGCTGATTGGGAGAATGACTTTACCCTCACCTTGCTGGGGATTAGAATATAACATTGCCGGTGAAAGCACACTCCCTGAATGGATGGGGAAAGCGGACACCCTGACTCTGTGGGGAAACAACGTCTTGATCCAGAGAACAAATTCCCCAAGTCACCTGTTGGGGAGAGTCTGCTCTACTGAGGAAGGTGCAATCTCAGTGCTGGGGAGAGCAACTCTACTGGGGAAGTATGATCATGTTGCCATCCAACCTGAATTGTCTCTATGGTCATAAACGGCCCTTTGAACTTTCCACTTGCCCCAGACCACCAAGTCTAATGGAAGAAATCATCTCAAGAGGATTTTATAGAAGACCGGGCGTTCGTACTCCCCCAGGGTCTTCAAACTCTTGGAGAGATTTATCAGATATTCACATAACTGCCCCAGACTTCATAATCCATGAAGTGCATTACCTCGAAAGGATTTGTAATGACTTGAAAATACTCTGTCCTAGTATTCTGAACTTTGAAGAGGTGTTCTCAATTAACCATTTTCAGGAGTAGACAATTTCTCACGCTCTAGAGGTGGCCTGCCCCAAGTTTTGAAGGAACTTTTCCCCTGACTGATCTTACAGAGATTTGTCAAATCGACCTGATTGCCCCTGTTTGGCTGCTTTAGGGAGAGTTTTTAGCGTGACTGCTCCAGATTAGCTGCATCTGATCACCATTTATCTGGAACCCCCAGGCTGCGCACAGTCTCTTGGCCACATACCCCTTGACATGATTGTCCTTCGGAGTTTTCACCATATCAACTTGGCGTGATCGAGCTTCTCGACTGTCGTTCATTGTGTAAGCTTCTTTGATATCAAACACATGCAAGCAGAAAATGTTTATTATGAGAATGGCAATTCTAATGCAACACTCGTGTTAACCTTGAAGTTTTATTGAAAATGCGTCGCCAAGCCTTGTGAACGAATCACTAGCTAGGATGCGACCTTGATTTTTGAATGGCAAAACAATGCGCACATGCAATACCAACAAATCTTATTAGCACAACTCATAGGAGTCAGGAATGCTATCCTGTTGAAGTACGCTTTCAGAATAAACCCGGCTTCAATTAGGACTTTTAAGGGTTGTAACGTGGTCTGGTTCACTGTTTCAGAAAAAAGATTTATGGCTCAAAATTTATCGGTGCCCACCCACTCTTCGTGATGTTCTCCAGTCCTATGTTCAGTTAATCTGACACAAACGCTCATATCTCAAAAGGTTTATGATCTTTAAGGAACCCATGCAACTAATGGTTTGACACCTAAGGAGGTTTTGGAGTAACAGTCACCCCTTTTATCTTTTGTGTCTGTAATCACACGAATTTGTTCTTATCGAGGATTTTCTTTTGTAATCCTTTTCGCTTTTCGCTTTTTCTTTCTTTTGCTTTTTTTTATCCCTAATTTTTGCCTGGACTGACTCTTTTGAGTTTTTCGATTTTGAAGTCCAGCGGGATGCCCTAACTTTTGCCTAAGTCGCTTGTTTTCAAGTTTCAACTTAGCGGGCTTTCCTTTTTTTATTCCCCTTTTTTGAACAAAGCGTGTGACACTGGTTGTCTTACTTGCTTGAAAGGGTTGTGACTGCCTCACTCCTTGATTGTTGATGGATAACCATTGTGGTTTCACATCTCTTGACCTCTTGACGGTGGGATAGAAGGTAATGGATCCTCAGATGCACAGTCTCCTTGAAAATTTGAACGCTCGGTCAAACTAACTGACGCCTACCCTGCCCCTGGGTTAAGTATGAGGGTTTTTTCGTACGAAAGAAACTCCTACTTCAAGGCTCAAAGGGGTTAATGAGGGTCTATCTCCCTAATATCTCCAGTGTTTAGGGATTTGAAACAATGCTTGCACATCCTCAACAGGGTTCTATCCTTGAACATACAACCAGAGATTTTGCGTTTTCATCTCATCATCCTCCCTCAAGAGTTCTAGACAAGAAAATTGGTATTGCAGTGCATATAAACATTTAAGAGTGAACACGAATGGATTACTTCAAGGAAAACATGCTTATTGTATTATGATTGTCATTCAAAAAACAAACAAGTTTCTACATGCAGACAATGTTTAAACAAAAAAATGAAAGCTACATATGGAAATGCAGTAAAGAAACAGGAAATCGCCATCGTTGAGGAGACTCGGCTCTGTCTGGACATATTATTTCTGACAACATACTCGCAGTCTGAGTGTTTACTCTGGAGGCTTTAGTTGATTGACTTCCTTTTTCAGCATTTTCTAGTCTTGAATCAAAGCTTGCATTTTCCCCATGAACAACCCCATTTGGCTCTGTACTTCCCTCGGCTTTGCTTGAATTTGTTCCATGATCAACTTTTGAATGGCTTGAGGAGTTGAGTCTGTGCTTCGGAGAGAACCATATCAGGACACGAATAACCATCCTCGAACACCTGTTATGCCAATGAGTATGAATATGCAAATGCAAATGAACATGTTTGAATATTCGCAGGGCGATCCACCCCTTGATTCCAGTTTAACAACAAGATAGCACGGACTTCTGCTCATGTATTAAGAAAACCAGAGGATAACTAATTGTCAACAATCACAGCCCACGAAGTCTGAACACAATAATCATAGATCCCAACCAACAAGCCTGGTGGTGATCCAAATACAATAAAAGAGAAAGAGAAAACTACGGCATGTCAACAAAGTCCACGAGTACCAATTCCCCCCATCCATTATGCTCTTTGCCCCAGCCTTGAATCTCCTTGAACAGCTTTTTGGTGTCGGGATGCTTCGGTCTCTGAATTAGCTCTTGAATGAGAACATCTCTCCTATGCATGATCCCTTTCAAGTATCGGCAATGCAACTCCCAAACGTCTTCTCCAAAAACACCATCCATGTTAGGACTCTCATTTCTAGGTCTCTTCACTTCAGCTCGGATCTTCAGTTCCTCTATGGAGGCTATGGCTTCATTGAGTCGATCCTCGACTGCTTGTCTCTGGAATACCCTTGATAGGATCTCCGCGTCTTTTTTCTTGAGCTTCAACTTCAATTGATCAATCTGAGCCAGATAATCGTCTTCCCTTCGCTTATTATCGGCCATTGCAGTGTCTCGGTGAGCATTGAACTTGTGAATTTTTGACAAAGCCTTGGCCAATTCCTCCTTAGACTTGAGAACCTTGCTGATACCCTCTAGAGCTTGCTTTATCCTTTGTCTAGCTGTGACCTCGTCAGCTAGCTCCTTCTCTGTCTTAGCGGGGAGCTCTGTCTTCAACTTGGTGACATGAACGGCTTTACCCCGCTCATGTTTCAACTGGTAAATCTCTCTTTGTAGCTCACCGTTCTCTTCTCGTAGCTTTTCTTTTTCAGCCCACAACTTGTTAAACTTCTCTATCTCAACTGTGTTAGGAGGCTCCATCAGCAAGGGGTAAGATGGTGGTTCTTTGGAGAATGGCAAAAGTTCCTTCTCTACCCTTTTCTGAATCCAATCTTCGTACGCAGGAAATGTTCTGTTATTGCTCTTCCCAAAAGAAGTCTTCCCCTTCCTATGACGATCTTCCCAAGTATATGCAGCTTCTTTTAACAGTTCTGGATTGATTTCCCCACTCAGATATAGAGATTCTTGGACCTCCTCGTCTTTTGGTGGCTCTTTCAAGGCATACCAAAATTGCCTAATAGCAAGAATAGGGTTGTAGTTAATCCCCCCTTTCCTTCCTATTAGAGGCACATTTGGGAGACCTCCACAACTAATCATGATATCTTGGCCCAACAAGTCATGGTTAACCCAAATTAGATTGTCTGCCCTCAAGCCCATCAATCTTTTGGACCAATCCAATGTTCCTTGAGTATCTACAAATGTCCCAGATTTGGGAAGGCGATCAGCAAACCATTTGTAGAAGACTGGCGCACAACAATTGAGGGGTTCTCCCCTCCTCTTCTCGTTCTTATAATGCACTGAATGGTACAGATCTCCAAGCAAGGTAGGTACCAGATTCTTCATGGTAAATATCCGGACAGCGTGCATGTCCACAAAATCCTTCATATTTGGAAACAACACCGTTCCATAGACACACGTAGCCAAGATGGCGTTGAAAACTGACCAACATCTAGCCTTAGCATACACAGCAGCCTGTTCTACCAAAAATTTCACATGAAAGCCTTTACACCCTCCCTTATTGGCAATGTTATTTTCCAACAAAGATAAATCCAGATGCAAAGCCTCAGAGACCTTTTCCAAATATGGAAGCTCTTTAGAAGGATAGAAATGAGCCTCTTCTTTGATAGAAATATCCAGAATGAGAGCAAATTCCTCCAATGTCGGAGCCAAAAGATAATCAGTGAATAGAAAACATCGCAGGTGAGGGTCATAGAATTGCACCAGAGTGTGCAAAGCCATATACTCGTATTCGGTAATGTCGCGAGCAAAATTCAAAATCCTTCCATACTCTCCTCTAAAGTCTGCCAATACCCCATGAAATTCTGGTACCAGACGTGTGATGTTAAGGTGCGATGTCACAACAACACACTCTGCAATAATGGACAGAATAAGCAATAGGAATACACAAGGAATTGTTCACCCAGTTCGGTCTAACTACCTACGTCTGGGAGCTACCAAGCCAGGGATGAAATTCACTACTTGTAGATATAATTTACAGACTCAACACACCAGTTGACAATCTCCTAAACTTATACTCTACTAGTGACTTTGTACCTAAGAAACCACTTAGATATGAGAACACTACTCAATCCCCTAAAACACTCAAAGAACAACCTCTTTGAGATCCCTTGATCTTGCTTCCTAGCTTCGATCAATCAACAACTCTCTATTGCTTCACAGCTTCTAGAGAGGACAGAAAATTCAACACCTATTCAACCTAGAATAGTGTGATTACAAGTACTCTAAACAAACCCTAGACTCTAAGCCTCCAGCTCTTGATCTTCAATCTGTTTTCTGTACCTTCTTCCTTGGTCTTGTGCGCTTTATATAGCTCCTTGAATTTGGATTGGATTTGTCACAATATTTGATCAGATTTGTTAATTAAAAACTGAATCTTTTAAAACAGATTTTATCCCCAAAATCTTTTTAAATCTTCCACCTTTTAATTCTCCAACAAACCTGCAATCAAATCTCCCATGTAACAGAAAATATCTAGCCCAAGATATTCTCATCCAACGAGTCAACACTCTCCACAATTTCAGCTAATACGCGACCCTAATAACAACAAGCCCATGCTATCATTAGCTTCAGTTCTGCAGGTCTGATGTTACAACATCACCTATGTGACATCAGACATCCACTTCAGCAACTAACAACCTTATCACAGCCCAGTGTTAAGTGCAATGTTATGACATCAAGCCCATGACATCAAACATAGTTAACCTTCACAACTTAGTACAGCCCAGTACTAAGACTCAATGCTGCAACATCAACACCATGACATCAGCATTGAACACCTTGTTGTTTTACCAAAATTCCAGCCAATCCAGGAACTTACAATCTCCCCCTTTGGCTAATTTTGGCTAAAACAATCTCTGCATCTTCAGAGACTTCAGCAGCGGAATATCTTCAATATTTTGAAACTTTAACTTGCAGCAGTTTGACAATCTTCATATAGTCTTCATTACTTGATCTGCTGCAGCACCATCTTCATTATTGACAACAGCCAATTGGTGCTCCCCCTCAAAAACTTGAACCAGCATCACAGCTGTTCAGTAGCTCACAATGTGCAACACATCTCCCCCTTGATGTCTGCTTTGCTGCACTCTGCACTCTTCAATGCTATGAATACTTCACTAGCAGCTCCACAACTATGCTGTCTATACTCCCCCTCCACAGCTGCATCATTACTTTTCAACTAAACACCTTTTATTTTTATCAGCATCAATTACTCTCTTCATGGTAATTTTTAACTCTCCCCCTTTTTATCCATAATTAGACAAATTATGCCAATTCATATGACCTACACTTCATCACATGCGACATAATACAAGCCCTACTGTCAGTAGCAACAAGATCTATGCAATCTCCAAACACAATGTTCTGACATTATTAAAGACATGGTCAAAACCACATTCCAACACTTTTGACTAGACTGGCGATACAAACAATGCTTTAGAAAAACCATTATAAAACCACTCTTTCTCCTTTGCTCAGCACAACACTCCAATAAAGCATGAGTCAATCAAGCTCCAAAGTATCAACCAAGAAACTCAAGCATGAGGATAAAAATCCAGAACCTCTGAAGAAGAAGGTCAAATCTCAGACGACATCAGGTCTTTCTTCAGGAGCAACAAAAACTGGCAGGACTTCAGTGACAACTATGAAGCCTGGTAAGAACCATACTGCTAAAAAACAGCCTTCAGAAGATGAATGGGATGCAGATTGGAAGGCATTTCTGGATGCAGGTGATTGGTATGAGGATGTAGTTTAACCTTGTATCTTCAAATATCTAATAAAACTCCAATCATATTTTAGATTTTTCTGTAACTCTACAAAATTCTTTACAGTACTTTTCTATTGCTTTGTTGATAATTGTACTACCTTAATATGAACCAACAGCCTAATGTCATAGCAAGCTATCTGACATTATATCCTCATAAGATTCAACCAATCTCCATAATCTTGATCAACATGCAATCTTCACAATATATGTACCTTTGCTGCAAAATCCATAGACAAATACTTCCCCTGTCAAGATTAACAAATGCTCTAGATGGAGATGAACATTTGAGCACATTTACAATTCATCTTCACCATCCAAGGCAAACCTTCTACTTTATCATTCTCCTGTATGACTATGTAGATGCTCCTTAGATATAATGTAAGCACTAAGCTTCAGATCCAGAACAAAGACATCCTTCACCAAGGACACTCTTGGCACTCTTGACACCAGGGTATTACATATGCTCCAAAATCAACACTGTGTCACAACCTCCATAGATTCTCAGCTTACTTATAAGCTTTACTGAGATCCAGTCTCTTAAAGAGATCACAATTCCTCCATCCTTACATCCACCAGTAGTTGTTGAAGCTAGTGAAGTCTTCAAAGACAAGATACTAAACACTTGACCCTAATCTCCACCTCTTCTGACCAAAAATGCTAGAGCATCCAACTCCACATGTCCAATCTTAATCATCTTCCACCAGCAAACTTGATGATATAACATCTTTTGGGACATCAGCTTCTCATCACCATTCCAAGGACTCATAGCACAAAGAAGTCCTTCAAGAAGCTCCCAATAAAACACAGTCAGAGCAACTTATTCATACACACCTGAATACCATAAGTTCCCACACCCTCTCTGAACCATCTCCTAGCAAACTCAACCATATCCAGAGTATTTATACCAAATTCTTTTTCCAGACCATACTTCCACCATTTTATGAAAAGCACAGGAATGTGATCTAGTATGGCCTTTTGAATTTTCTCAGAAGTTCTAACACCAACGACTTCCTTTATTTGAGAGATATCCTGGACATTTTCATCATACTTATCTCTGATCTTCCTATTTCTGGAAGAGATGAACACTTTACTCCTGGATTTTGTAGTACCATCCACATAGATCTTCTGCTTATCAGTTCTCATCTTTGGAGGTGACTCAATAGCTTTCCTCTTCCTTGATTTCAGTCGTTTAGCAACCCCAGGAACCACTTTTGCAATTAGTTCATCATCACTCTTCTTTATTTTAAGGTTTGAAGTACCTTTCTTGACTTGAGATGTTTTAACATCAGCTCTAACATCTGCATCTTCCAACCTAAGGATTGTCAACCTGTGAAATTTTTCTTCTGAACTATAGGAGTCATTAGTCAGGTTGTCATCTTTCTTGGCCTCGCAAGTATTCAGCTCCCAACACTTCTTAAGGTCACAACTTTTGATCCTTCCATCAGCATTGTTGACTCCTTCATCTTGCTCACATAACTGACTACTCAAGTTGGCTTTTAACACATCATCCAACTTAGGAGTAACAACACCATAAGTCATTAACCCAGATTGACTTTTCACCATACTTTCACACTTGATGTCACCATCTGATGTTACAACATTAACCTTAACATCACTAGATAAGTTATCCTCTTGAGGTATCCACTGATAGCAATTATCTTTGGATCTTACTCCCTTCATCACTACCTCATTCTGCTCATCAGCTACCACACATTCATCTTTGGTGTAGCTTACCTTGTAACCTTCATCACAAAGTTGACTTATGCTAATTAAATTAGCACTCAACCCTTGAACAAGGAGCACATTATCAAGAGTAAGACCATCATGATTCTTCACTCTTCCAACTCCTTCTACTACTCCTTTTTCACCATTGCCAAAAATAACATCATTTGCATGGCAAGGATTGAACTCTACCAAATGCTTCTTGGATCCAGTCATGTGCTTTGAACATCCACTGTCAAAGTACCATTCATCCTTAGCAAAATGTCTATCTGAGGTGTGAGCCAATAGACATGTAGCTTGAGCTTTAGAAACCCACTGTTTAACAACCTTAGTCCTGTTCTCCTTCTGTCTAGGTTGAGGAACAGATTTGGGATATCCATGCAGTTTAAAGCAAGAAAACTGCATATGACCAACTCTTCCACAATAGAAGCACCTTACTCTCTCTTCACTGAAGTTGTTAAACTTCCTGCCACCTTGATGATGAAACTGTTGTGGCTGCCATCCATAGTACTGGTGTTGTCTTCTTCTTCCATAGTTTGACTGTCTTCTATGGTGAGGCTGTTGTCTTTTACCATCGGTAGATTGTCTCCTGAACTGAGGATGCTGTCTTCTAGGCTGTCTCCTATGGTGATGAGGCTTCCTTCTTCCATAGTAATGAGGCACAACATTATTATATCCATACCAGTTACCCTGATGTTGAGACATCTGATGGAACATGTTCTGTTTGAACCTTGCAGCCTTCATGCTCTTGTGGTATTGTGGGGGCATACACTTACTAGCTCCTTGTGGCTGCTTTCTCTTCTGATTAGGACCAGTCTTCTTCTCAATCTTCTTAGGTTGTGAAACATCAGCTTTCTTGGGTGTAGGATCCTGCTTCTTTGGCTGATGTTGAGACAAAGGTTGTGATACTTCCTTCTTTAAACCTGAAGTACTTGCTTCTGAGGTTCCTTTGTCTTCAGTCACATAACCTATCCCAGCTTTGTCACCTGCAAATTTTTCTGCCTGTAGAATCTTGTCAAGATTGGTTGTCCCACTGTTCAACATTCTAACAGATTTTGTCATATGATCAAGATGAGCTTTGACACATAAGACTTCTTTCTCCAATTCAGCTTTGTCATTCTCAAGCTGATCAATCAGTCTCTTCTGTTGATCCCTCTCCTGACATAGTTCAACACTCTTTATACACAGCTCTTTGTAGGTTGAAGCTCGCTCATCATAAGTGACTTCTCCATCACTGTCATCATAAGATTCAACAATTCCTGTCAAAGCTGTAACATGCTTTGCTGACTCACTTTCACTTTCGCTGTCAGAGTCAGACCAGGAAATTGTCAAGCCCTTATTCTGCCTTTTCAAGAATGTGGGACACTCTTTCTTGACATGTCCATACCCTTCACATTCAAAGCACTGAACTCCTTTATCTTGGGCAGTCTTCTCTTCATCTTTCTTTTTTGTCTTGCTGATGTCAGAGGAGATGTTCTTGACGTTAGGCCTGTAGTTATAGTTCATCTTCTTGAACACTTTATTGAACTGTCTTCCTAACATAACTATGGCCTGAGGCAGATCCTCTTGGGACTCAGAATCTTTAGCTGCTGCAGGAGTGGAGACTAAAGTTATACTCTTAGGCTTCTTTTCTGGTTCTTCCTCATTCAGTCCAAGTTCAAATGTTTGAAGAGATCCAATAAGCTCATCAACTCTCATCTTGCTGATGTCTTGAGATTCTTCAATGGCTGTTACCTTCATCTTATACTTCTTAGGGAGGGACCTAAGAATCTTTCTCACCAGCTTCTCTTCTGTCATCTTCTCACCAAGAGCACAGGATGCATTTGACAGCTCAAGAACACTCATGTGGAAGTCATGAATAGTCTCATCTTCCTTCATCTTCAAGCTTTCAAACTTAGATGTTAGAAGCTGAAGTCTAGACATCTTAACTCTAGATGTGCCTTCATGAGTAACCTTCAAAATATCCCAAGCAGCCTTAGCAGTTTCACATGAGTTGATCAGCCTGAATATGTTCTTGTCAACCCCATTGAAGATAGCATTTAGGGCTTTTGAATTCCCAAGGGCAAGCTCATCTTCTTCCTTGGTCCATTCTTCTTCAGGCTTAGGCTTTGAGGTGCCTTCTTTATCCTTGTCAGCCTCATCTTTCTCACATACCTCTGGAGCTTTCCACTCTTTAATGACAGCCTTCCAAGCTCTGCTGTCTAATGACTTTAAAAAAGTAGTCATTCTAGGCTTCCAATACTCATAGTTTGAGCCATCCAAGATAGGGGGTCTGTTGACGAATCCTCCAACCTCTTTGTCCATCTTTCACCAGAAAGTAACTTCCCTAGATCTCTCCCAGAGACAGACAGGATGCCTGCTCTGATACCAATTGAAATTCTGGTACCAGACGTGTGATGTTAAGGTGCGATGTCACAACAACACACTCTGCAATAATGGACAGAATAAGCAACAGGAATACACAAGGAATTGTTCACCCAGTTTGGTCTAACTACCTACGTCTGCGGGCTACCAAGCCAGGGATGAAATTCACTACTTGTAGATATAATTTACAGACTCAACACACCAGTTGACAATCTCCTAAACTTATACTCTACTAGTGACTTTGTACCTAAGAAACCACTTAGATATGAGAACACTACTCAATCCCCTAAAACACTCAAAGAACAACCTCTTTGAGATCCCTTGATCTTGCTTCCTAGCTTCGATCAATCAACAACTCTCTATTGCTTCACAGCTTCTAGAGAGGACAGAAAATTCAACACCTATTCAACCTAGAATAGTGTGATTACAAGTACTCTAAACAAACCCTAGACTCTAAGCCTCCAGCTCTTGATCTTCAATCTGTTTTCTGTACCTTCTTCCTTGGTCTTGTGCGCTTTATATAGCTCCTTGAATTTGGATTGGATTTGTCACAATATTTGATCAGATTTGTTAATTAAAAACTGAATCTTTTAAAACAGATTTTATCCCCAAAATCTTTTTAAATCTTCCACCTTTTAATTCTCCAACAAACCTGCAATCAAATCTCCCATGTAACAGAAAATATCTAGCCCAAGATATTCTCATCCAACGAGTCAACACTCTCCACAATTCCAGCTAATACGCGACCCTAATAACAACAAGCCCATGTTGTCATTAGCTTCAGTTCTGCAGGTCTGATGTTACAACATCACCTATGTGACATCAGACATCCACTTCAGCAACTAGCAACCTTATCACAGCCCAGTGTTAAGTGCAATGTTATGACATCAAGCCCATGACATCAAACATAGTTAACCTTCACAACTTAGTACAGCCCAGTACTAAGACTCAATGCTGCAACATCAACACCATGACATCAGCATTGAACACCTTGTTGTTTTACCAAAATTCCAGCCAATCCAGGAACTTACGCCCCAGGTTCTGCCATAGACACAATCTTGTGAACATGATCCAGAATAAGTGATGGGAACTTGTACACTATGATGTTCTTTTTCTTCTCAGTACTCATCCTTAATAGTCTTCAAAAACCAGAATCAAAGTTAAGATGCAACCCTGCAAATGAATAAACATGTTAGAATGCAAAATGATGATGCAAATGCACACATGGGATCAAGGATGCCACACAGACTGGACAACTGCTGCACTGAACAAGCTGAATAATCTCAAGGATCTGCCCAAATACCCAGAATACCAGAATAACCATAATACCACACTGATAAATCTGCTGACCAGAAAACCGGGTGTGTTGAAGGTCAAGGTTACCTGCAAACCTGTAAACACCCTGCCCCTCTCACATGTGGGTACTAGAAAATGAAAGGTCCTCGGCTTCTGGCACTGAGGTCGAGAAGCAATAGTACATTTATCCCTCGGGGTACAGTACTATCGCTAATCGAGGAGTGCCTCCACTGATTCTCTTTCAAAAAGGATATCTTATAGCAAGTTCCCAGCATTGGGTCCTCGGATCGACAAGTGTAATGGGTTTGCCATTTCTGATCTGCCATTATCACATCTCGGTAGGAGTGCCGTTACTGAGTCCTCGGGAATGGTCGCCAGAGTCGACAGTTTTCCAGGTTACATTCCACCGTCTGCACCAATGCGCAGGATAGAACATTACCAAAGAAAACCTCGTCTGGATGTGGAGTTTTCATGTATACTACGTCTGGCCAAATGCCACACAAGTCACACTACTTTCCACGCTAATCCTACGTGTATGCTCAAGCCTGGGTATTGGGCTTGTCTCTCAGAACTCCCAACCAGCCAAACAGAAAAATAGTGCAGCAGATAATAATAACATGCAATGCAGTAAATGCGGTAAAAATAAAATACAACAAATAAAGCAAAACAAAAAAACACCCAAAGAGAACAAAAACAAACAAGCGCTAGGACAGACTCGCTTAGGGAACCAGAGTCCCCAGCAGAGTCGCCAGCTGTCACTCCCAGGATTTTCATCCAGGTACAAACGCGAAAGTGCGCGGAACACAAAGTCGCCAGTAATGTATATTTATCCCAAGAGAGGGAAAGGGAACACCGCATAAACCTGAGGAAGAGGGAAAGGAATGGTCATCGCAACCATAGCCTGGGTTCGAGAGTCGGTTACGCGAGGGGAAGGTGTTAGCACCCCACGCATCCATCGTACTCGATGGGATCCACGCTTGTTGTCTAATCTAAGGGTGAGTTATCCTAACATCTATGGCTGTACTAAAACGGGGGGAGGGGGAAAAACAAAGACAGACTCGGTAGGACGTCGACGTCCTAGGCCTACGTACCCCCTTTGTGCAATGGGGAATTCAGAGTCAACGTAGTTCGGACCAAGTTCTTTTTTTGTGTTTTTTATGAGCGACGTTAAGTTCGCGTCCGGCAGTTAGGGTCGATGCATGTTTGCGACAAAACGGAAAGTAACGTGCCCTTTTTGAAAATAGCCTTAAGTTTAACAATCCCGAAGGACAAAAATGATTTGAAGTTTGTTTGTATTTTTTAAGACAAAAGTGACTTGAGTTAGTTCATAACTCACCTTGAACCAAAGTCTATGACACGGGAACGAATGCGTCGCATGGTCGTCCCCAATGGGACGTATGCTCAACACTCTAGAAGAGAGAAGGGGGACCCCTCAATCTTCACTTCCTATGTTTAAGGCTTGTGTGCAAGGCAAGTTGACCTTATTAAGTATCTTAAAAGGGTTATGAGATGAGAAGAGGGACTCAAAAGAAAAGAAAACACTAAGGGGAAATCTATCCTAATGTTATCATGCAAAAGTGGCCCTAAGGTTGAGTTTGAAAGGGGAACATCTACCTAAGTTAGTATGCATGGTTTGAATCATAATGTCTATCCTACTCCAAGCTTAATCAAGGATTAAGTTGGACTAGGAAACCCTAAGGGAACACGCAAAAGTGAATCCAAGACTTAAACAAGTCTTGAGATCCAAAAGGGAAGAAAAGAAGTGAGGGAGATGAAGAATAAGATGACACAAGAGATAAGAAACAAGGTAGGGCAGCAAGCACTTCATGTCATAGTAAGCTCAAATCATCAAAGAAGGAACATCATCCGTCACACTCAAAACATGTGCCAAAACTAGGCAAAACGTTCACTTATGTCATTCATGCAAGCAACAAAAGATCATGTGAGGCAAGAAGTGAGAAAATGTCATTTAATGGAAACCATATCAAGGGGGTCAGAACCTCACACATGTCATTCAAAGCAAATAAGAGTCACCAAACATTTATGAGATCTTATGAGAAGGCATCTCAAAGAAAGTAGTTCAAAACATCCAAAGAGTTGTGTCAAAACATTGTCAACTTGGAAAATCCACCATAAACAGAAAAATGATTAAATGAAAATTATTCCAAAGCCAAAAACAAACCAAGTCAGTATATGATCACAAAATATAATCATTCCAAGCTTCACTTAAACACAAAGGGTCAAAAAGATCCAATCTAGGTCACGTACCCAAAACATTCCATTCAAAGTTTGAGTCACATGTAAATATCAACCAAAAATAGAAGCATGCCTTATAAAAATCTGAATAAATTCTCAAAATCATGTCATATCCATCAAGAATTTATGTGAAAAAGGTCTCACCAAGAATCACAAAATTGCATCACCAAATGGATTCAAACATCACACGTATCAAGCTAACGAGGCAATAATCGAGGAGCAAAGAGAACCACATGGAAAATAATCAAAAATTAATCACCAAGACAGAAACATGACATTAAAACATTCATAATTTAAGTGTAAATACATGGCAAAAAAATCGGCTCAAGAAGACATGGAAAAGTCATCAAACACAAGCATTAACCACAAGGGTAAATATGGAATACACCTTGGAAAAGAAAATCAGAATTAATTATCAAAACAAATGCAAAATTAAAATTAAATTCAAATATAATTAAATAAGACATTAAAATATGTTCATGATTTTTTTTGGAATTTTTGAATAATTGGAAGTATTTTTAATAAATGAAAATAAAATGAAAACGAAAAAAGAAATAAAAACAAGTGCTTAAATGGAAGGGGTGTAGTAGCAAAAGGATTACTAACCCACACGTTCGGGCCGGGAGATGGGGGGGGCGAACAACACTAATTCGTGGGCCCATGAGGGTGTGATGTATCCAATTTTTTTGAAATAAAAAAAAGGAAAATAAAGTGTACAAAATATTATGTAAACATATGTCAATTGGTCACATAAAACTTAAAACACTAAAAGACAAAACAACATAACAACCCACTTACATGCTGCCACATCATCATCTTCTTCCCCTAAGACACCCCATCCCGCCGAAAAACCTCCGACCACCGCGGGACCACCGCGCCGGCGTCAGCCACCACCGGAGGTGGTCCGGCCGCCGGAAAAAAACAAAAGGGGGGACTACCCCACCTGATTTTTCGCGTAGATTCCAAATTTGACATTATTTTTCAATTTTAAAGCCTCTATCACCAAGAAATACAGTCATGAACGAAATACACACAAACCTTCATCTCATTAAATCAACACAACCATGGTACTATCTTCAAGGAAATTTAATGTAGATTCCAAAATGCCAACCATTTTTAAAAACAACCAAAGGAAACACATGAAAGCAAGCAATAAAGTAAACCCTAAAAAAGAAAAACTCCATGAAAACCAAATATACTCAAGTTTAACCAATGCCTACCATGTAGGACTTCAGATGCAGATGCATGAACATCTTTATCACTTAAAAAAACTAGTATGAACAACAAGAAGGAATCATGGTGTTACCTAACGGAGGAGCTCCGTTGGCCCTTCAAATGACGTTCAAATGACGTTAGAGCTTCAAATAAAGTCTTCTATTAGCCTCCTAGTACCTCACTGGATCTTGAATGAGCAAGAGAATGGAAGAAACTTGGAGCAAAACCAAAATTCGAAGAGAGAGAAACTAGAGAGAGAAGTAGGGTTTTGGATGTCAAAACGGCATAATGAAGCCTCTCCTCCCCTTAGGGTTTGTTCTCTCCTTATATATGATGGATTGTGGTAGTTTTTAGAGGCCCAAACCAAAGAAAAAAGGGTTTGGAAATTTGGTCAAAAATGGGGTGAATAGTAATACGGGTTTGGCATGGAGAGGTGTGTTGGTAGTGTTTTTTTTATGGGCAATGAGCAAAATGGATGTGTGAGAATCATAGAATGAGGTAGTACCATATGGAAACAAGTTTGGTGAGTTTTGTGGTTTTCCACTTTTGGCCATTTATTTGAAATATGGTGCATGGTGTATGGTGTATGGTGTATGGTGTATGGTGTATGGTTGATCATTTTGGGCAAAAAGATGATGATGATATATGTGGTTATGTATGGTGTGTAGTAAAATTATATGATGAGGTGTGGTGGAATTAGCAAATGGAAAGTGGGAGCTTTTGGTGAATTTGGGAATTTTCTCAATATGGCAAATTATTTGAATTTCATGACATGCATGGTGCATTGTATGAAATCGTAATATACATGCCACAAAATTATACCACTCTTGTACCATAAAAATCTCTTTTGAGTCACCATGCGAATGATTTCATAAGTGAAATTCTGGTACAGATGTGTGATGTTAAGGTGCAATGTCACAACATCAAACTCTGATGCATGAACAAGACAATAAAAACAGAATATGAACACAATCAATTGTTCACCCAGTTCGGTTCAACCAACCTACATCTGGGGGCATACCAAGCCAGGAAGGAAGTCCACTATTAGTAGTATCAAATTACAGACTCAACAGACCAGTTGACAATCTACCTAATTTAATCCCTACCCAATGACCCTTCTACCTAAGTCATCCCTAGGTAAGAGACTCCATCTCACTTCCAATCATCTCGATGATGTCTAGCAGTCAACTACACCGTTACTGCATCAACAGCTTGATTTCCTAAACGTATTCATTTACACACATAACCTTGGAAGACACACTTCCATGACAATACCTAGACATGACCCTCATGACTAAGAACAATACTTAGAGTTGCTTAACAGCTTCCTCCAAGAACAATACATCTCTTACCTACAGGCTTCGAGATAAACACGATGACCATCCCACAAACCGGGTGGTTCATCAACCAACACAGCCCTTATAATCTACATGATGGCTGGCTTACAAAAACTAGGTTACAATGCTTCTATTTATAACCTATTTCCCAACTGGATTTGGGCCTTCAATTCATATCAAATCTTCTGTTCCAAATCTCCAAAAGATTCTGCTACTAAATAGATCTTCAATTAAATCCTCAATCAAATCTTCAATTAAATCTTCAATTAAATCTTCAATCATTAACTCTAAATATTCTCCATATCTTTATGCATTAAATTCAGCTCCACATAATATTTCCAGGATATTATGTATCTTTTAAATCTTCACTATTCAGCTGCAAGATCTTCTCCAAATATCTGATTTGATTTGAATTTAAAAACATATTTTATCTTCAAATCTTTTCAAATCTTTCAGCCCTAAAAATAGCAACAAGATCTGCTCCACTTATGATTGCACCAGAATATATCTTTACCAAGATATTCGCCTACAATCTCTCACTCTCTTCAGTAGAATATCTCTCCAATAACAGAAACACGCGCAGTCCTAAAAACACAGCAGACTGATGTTCTGGTATAGTGATGTCAAGACATCGCATGTGACATCACTCTTCAGCACTATAACATTCTGCAATCCACAAACCACACAGATGGTTTTCTGATGTTCTGTCATCTGATGTTATGACATCGGGTTTGACATCAGCACAAAACTGCAACCCTTAAAAACTTAACATAACTAGAATGTTAACTCAACATAACAAGGCTGTTAAAAACTCATGTTGAAACATCAACCATGACATCAACATTGTTTTACCAAAATTCTAGCCAACTACAAGAATTAACAATCTCCCCCTTTGGCTAATTTTGGCTAAAACAATTTCAGCCTACATCAGAACAACTTGCAGCAGAAACGAACACTTTCACATCAGCATAACCAGATCACAGCTGTTCACACACTTTCCCCCTCAACTGCTGCACCATATCAGAAAAGGCTTCACAACCACACCTTGGCAACCACTAGGCTAACTCTCTCCCTTTTTAGCCATAATTGGACAAACTCTGAACAAACATTTGGGTAAATGTATACTGCTGATTCAATCCATTGACATCTTGTCTGACAACTTTTTCAACAAAAGATCAACTCCCCCTATCTAGTGCTTCTTGACATTTGGAAACTCCAGACATAGTCTTCATTCATCCAGACAGGAATGCTTCACACAATCATTCACAAGTTCTAATGCCTTCCACTGAACTCTAAGTAAACTCCTCTTTCTTAAAAAAAACACACCAAGACAAGTGTGACATCTCCCAGATACAAACAAAGTTGTCCTTCAGACTCCTCCTTAGAAGCATGTGTACATATGATTCAAACAATTTGCTTCACATGGCTAGAACACCAACATGTCATCCAGCAGCCTAATGTCATAACATGTTATCTGACATTATATCCTCATAAGATCCAACCAATCTTCCCAATCTTGATCAGCATGCAATCTCCACAATATATGTACCTTTGCAGCAAAATCCGTAAACTAGTACTCCTCCTGTCATGGATAACCAATGCTCTATATGAAGCTGAACATTTGAGCACACTTGCTGAGCACATGCATTTTGGTACCATTGTCCCTTTCTCCAAAGGTGGTCGTTCCCTATCATACTTTTCATCTTCAGACGTTCAATCAATCAATACCTGATCTACTTCATCCAAGGCAGTCCTTCTACTTCATCATTCTCCCGTATGACTATGTAGACGCTCCTTAGGCAAACTGTATGCACCAGAACAAAATCATCCTTCACTAGTGTCTCTACACAAGTTAGAACACCTGCCACATGCCAAGATATCATCACCATGATTCTTAATAAGCTCCACCAACTGGACTTACTATTGCATAGTAATCCAAAGAACTAGAGAATTAAATTCTCATCCACCTTCAAGAAGAATAATCTCCTTGAGTCTTCAACTCATCACCCTTCTGCCCAAGAGTAACTTGTTCCAAGACAATCCTCAATAATAACCAGCTGCCACACTCTGATTATCTTGATTCTTCGAATCCACTTTTGAGATCAACCAAATGCCACAGTTTGATCACCTCATTCATGAATCCTCATATGAAAATAGCCAACTGCCACATTTTGACCTTTTTCACGTATGTCAGAATTCTCACAAAGATATCTTGATCCACCAAGGAAACTTGATCTTCAAGTCACATGTTCCACTTGCTCAAAAGCAAACACACTTAGACTCCCTAAGCCATGGTCATGTAACATCTTCTCCTTCCTACAGCTCCCGCAAACTGCCATGAGAACGATCTTTTTGAAGCATCCATAACTTCCATTACTTTAGATCACCTCTATCACCAGCTGAGACTTCTGATGTTAAGTTAGATGTCAAAAGATTATGATATCCAACTGTTGAATTCAGCTCTTCCTTCTGTCACTCAAAAGAACCTCCTCCCTTTGCAGAAACAGATTTCCATGCTCTCATAGACTTGATTCAACAATCAAGTTTGAGTAGACAACCTCCATCCTGCTTAGAAACTCCAAAGACTTCAAATCAACCACATCTGAATCTTCAGAAAATAGGTAATCCAAGACTACCTCATAGCAATACCAAAGACTGCCACTTTCCTTAGTAGAGCCATCAAAAGAAAGCCAGAGATAACTGCCACTTATCCTCGACCTTCACCACCAGAGCAAGCACCATGCTCCAACCTGATCCAAGCTGAACCATTATGATATCTGTATATCTTTTAGCCTTAAACACTTCAGCTTGTCAACAATCTGCCTCTTCTAATCCAAACTTATCCCAGGTAATTTGGATGATGCTCCAAGTACATAGTCTCCAATCCACCCCACCAGATGATCCAACTCAAAGTGATTAACCCTAGAAAATTCTCAATAGTCATGCACTTTTACCTTAGACATATACATAGTCTCCCGTCAATGTATATTGTCATTAGTTGAAGGCAGACAAATACTCAACCTTTTATCTGGCCTGACACCCTACACTTGAGGCACTAGCTGATCCCTCTTCTGCTAATCCACACCACTGATCACTAACTATCTTTGGCTGGAATGATGTATCAACATCAGTTCTGACATCAGTCTTCATCACATTACCCACTTCTACGGCTTTGGAAACAACAACCAATCACACAGATCTCTTGCAGGGAACACACGAGAACAAATCAAGCTCAGCTTCTTCCTTGATGAAACTTCTTCCAAATCATGTATTTGCAGAACTACATGTAACATCATAACCAGAAGGATCCTCCTAAGCATAAGAGATAACTTATCAAGATTTTCACTCCCGCATGAAAGCTTTGACAGTGATACTCTTTTGCTTTGACTCCACCCTCTTCTTTCATCATCAAGAAGGTTGACACAGCCTTCAATAAGACCTATTCACCTTCTGATCACTTCTATCCCCAACACAAAGATATGAGATAATCTTCAAGTAACTTTGGCATCTCTAACCAAACGGTTGAAGTTGTCTTGCACAAACTACAACATCCTGCTGAGGAGACCAACCCCTAATGTCTTTCCAACAGATACCATGCAGCGGAACACTCAACACCTCCTTGCACAAATCTGAAATGCTCATCCTATGGCTGGTACACACATACAACTCCTTTCAAACAGAATCTGCTCCATGGCCATAAACAAGATTGCAAACAACTGGCTGCTTTGATCAGAAGGAACTTTCAGATATCAGAGAAAATGTCCTTGACATTTGAGCTTGACCTCCACCAAGACAAACAACCTTTGAACACCTACTCACTTATCCAATGAGTGACACTATATTGATCATCTCTTGACCAATATACATATCTAAGACATGTTTCTTGAGGGAAACTTCTTAGACACACAACCCAGATGCCTCCTCTTCCAAGCCAGGAGTAGGTTCCAAACAGATGTGATCAAAACATTTGTTTAGCATCTGTTATGTCACGATTCTGCACAATCTGCTGGTAGGACATAAGTTCTCTTCACACCAAAAGATCCTTTAACACAACCCAAAGATTGACCTTGTAAGGTTGGAGGCAAGAATAAATTGCTTCTACCTTTCTTCAGACCTCTTTTCAACAAGCTCATATAAGAGTTCCTTTATGAGTGGACTTGGGATGAACCACAAGTATCTTTGGCAACTCTAACATGCTAGTTTAAGATGTCCTCACGTATCACCACACCATGTGATACATCTTCAGTGGAGAACAGAATGTTGCAGCCTTAACAAAAAACCATCAGGAATTTTCCATCAGATATATAAATATGCAGCGGAACCTACACCAGAAAACTCCTCTACAACCTTCAGGCAAAAACATAATAACCCTTGCATAAACAAGACACTCCAAGTGCACTAGGTCATCATAAGTCACAGCAGCTTTCCTCAGTTTGAACACTTCATTTTCCACTCCAAGGGATCATCAAGTCCATAACTATCTTCCTTGCTCATGAATCAGAAAGTATCTTCCCTAGATCTCATCCAGAAACAGACAGGATGCCTGCTCTGATACCAATTGAAATTCTGGTACAGATGTGTGATGTTAAGGTGCAATGTCACAACATCAAACTCTGTTGCATGAACAAGACAATAAAAATAGAATATGAACACAATCAATTGTTCACCCAGTTCGGTTCAACCAACCTACATCTGGGGGCATACCAAGCCAGGAAGGAAGTCCACTATTAGTAGTATCAAATTACAGATTCAACAGACCAGTTGACAATCTACCTAATTTAATCCCTACCCAATGACCCTTCTACCTAAGTCCTCCCTAGGTAAGAGACTCCATCTCACTTCCAATCATCTCGATGATGTCTAGCAGTCAACTACACCGTTACTGCATCAACAACTTGATTTCCTAAACGTATTCATTTACACACATAACCTTGGAAGACACACTTCCATGACAATACCTAGACATGACCCTCATGACTAAGAACAATACTTAGAGTTGCTTAACAGCTTCCTCCAAGAACAATACATCTCTTACCTACAGGCTTCGAGATAAACACGATGACCATCCCACAAACCGGGTGGTTCATCAACCAACACAGCCCTTATAATCTACATGATGGCTGGCTTACAAAAACTAGGTTACAATGCTTCTATTTATAACCTATTTCCCAACTGGATTTGGGCCTTCAATTCATATCAAATCTTCTGTTCCAAATCTCCAAAAGATTCTGCTACTAAATAGATCTTCAATTAAATCCTCAATCAAATCTTCAATTAAATCTTCAATTAAATCTTCAATCATTAACTCTAAATATTCTCCATATCTTTATGCATTAAATTCAGCTCCACATAATATTTCCAGGATATTATGTATCTTTTAAATCTTCACTATTCAGCTGCAAGATCTTCTCCAAATATCTGATTTGATTTGAATTTAAAAACAGATTTTATCTTCAAATCTTTTCAAATCTTCCAGCCCTAAAAATAGCAACAAGATCTGCTGCACTTATGATTGCACCAGAATATATCTTTACCAAGATATTCGCCTACAATCTCTCACTCTCTTCAGTAGAATATCTCTCCAATAACAGAAACACGCGCAGTCCTAAAAACACAGCAGACTGATGTTCTGGTATAGTGATGTCAAGACATCGCATGTGACATCACTCTTCAGCACTATAACATTCTGCAATCCACAAACCACACAGATGGTTTTCTGATGTTCTGTCATCTGATGTTATGACATCGAGTTTGACATCAACACAAAACTGCAACCCTTAAAAACTTAACATAACCAGAATGTTAACTCAACATAACAAGGCTGTTAAAAACTCATGTTGAAACATCAACCATGACATCAACATTGTTTTACCAAAATTCTAGCCAACTACAAGAATTAACAATAAGCATGACTTTTATGAAGACTTTTTGCATGATGAGTATTTGCATGAGATTCCCAAAAATGGAAACTTTAGAAAACCCTAACTTGCCAAATTAGGTAAGTTTCCTCTATTATTGATTTTTGATGATTCTTTTGACTTTTCTTGATTATGATTCATGCCTTGATGAGGTGAGGGCCTTGAGGCTTTGAGGGAGCCCCAAGATTGAAAAATAAACTCAAGCTTGCCTTAGGAATAGATGCTCTTCTCCTTGAGAACCAAAATACCTTGATCCCATGCTAAGAACCAATGATATGCACAGACGATAATGCAAAATGAAATGAAACATAAGCCAGTTAGTGTTAGAAAGAGAAAGGGCAAATTTTGGGGTGCTACACATATCAACTTGTCACTAACATGAAAATTGTTTCATCCCATGCCATTTTTCAAAAGGAACAAGAAGTATGACATTTAGGCCATTGAGTACAAAACCATCGTGCACTAAAGTATAGAGCATGATCTTGTTCCATGATACAAATCATGCCTCACAAGTTGAACAAATTTGAACCAAAGATATGCCAAGTACAACCACACTGATCTCTTTTTATCAGTTCCCAACACGTTTGCCACAATACCCGTGCAAAAGAAGTTTCCAAAGTACAACTAGTTTGTACTTGACAAGCCAACAAGTGAGGAGTTATTATGCTGTAAAACAAGGGCCTTCGTGTAGACCTTTTTTCACCTCAGACTCTTAGGGTTTTGTTTCATATTCAGCTAACAAAGACCCTAGAACAAGCAAGAAATATCACTTGGCTCAAGATGATAATCTCAGAGCATGGCATGCGCAAAAGATTGTACTTGGGATTTTTCTCTCTTAAATAAAACCTTTAGCCACTGAGTTTTGGAGGCTATTATCCAGCCTGTCTCTCCTATAAAAGGAGACTCTTTCTCTTTTGTATGGACACACAAAAAATATCAGAACAATACTACACTTCAGAATATATCATCTTGAGCATTTCACTTGCAGGCTACTAGTTCAGAAGGAAAGGATTTGGGTTTGCAAAAAGGCTTAAGACGTCCAAGTGAAGGGGAATTGGACTTAATCCACTTGGTAAGTCCATATTTCTCTTGCTTAATACTCATTGATTTCATGCCATGTACATAACTGTGATTGACCCCCATAATGTTATCATGTTTATACTTTGCATTTAGGTCAGTTCTTATGATAAGGTGAATGAATGTGTGAGTTTACTTGATGCGTGATGATCCTGTTTAGTTCATGACAGTTTGAAACCCTTGGTTTCTGTATCCATTTTCTCCAAACCCTAGTTATCATTTGGAATCGCTTAAGGTTTAGGATTACTCAATCTTGTGGGCCCAACAGATGGCTCTGTTGTTTTGTTAAGTTTGTTTGAAAATTAAAGAAGAAAATGTTGAGCAATGGCGACTGCCATGTTGTTCGCCAATGGCAACTGTCATATCATCTGTCTAGGTTTGCACATTAGGGTTTGTGGTCTCAAATGGCGACTGCCATGTTGGAGCAATGGCGACTGACATGTTGTTGCTTGAATTTGTACGTTAGGGTTTGTGGTTTCATGCTGCATGAATAGAGAGAGCATAGTAGCATGTGATTGGCCAGAGTTTTTGTCTTTTTGTGACTAAATTTTTTTACCGGTTGATATTTATCTTGTTAATACGTCTTGTAACATGTTTCCATGTATTTTTAAAGAATCATTTTTCTAAACGTTTTGTTGGTTTAAATAGTATTAGGGGTGGTTTATACATTGGATGTATAACCACCCGAGTGGTATTGAACACGCGCATTTCACCAAGGGGTCTGGGGTTCGAATCCCCCTCGCCCCAGACTCCCTATTGTTGTTTTTTGTGTGTTATTTTCTCTTATTTTGAAACTTGGGCTCTCGTTAATAGCACCCCACCAAAAGCCCACATGCGAAGCAACTAATGCAACTTTATTCATGCTGAGATTTCCATTTGCACCCCCCTGCTTTTCTCATTCCAACTATTTCATTTTCATTTTTTTTATTTTCATATTTCATTTTATTTAAAATATTTTCTTCAATACAAAAATTCCAAAAAATTCATGGTAGAATTTTAATGTTTAATCTTAATTTTCAAACCTTGTATTTTTATTTTTACATTATTTTTATATTTATTTTAATTTTGTGAAAAATAAGGGTATATTTGATGTTTAATCTTGGAACTCTTTTGAAAAAGATCTTTCTCACCTTCTTGAAGTAGTTTTCTAAAGGTTGTCTTAGGACACTTTGAGAGTTGGTTGTAAATGTGACTTTAAACCTTCAATGAGGTATTTGTTCAGGGTTTGCCTCATTATAACAAATTTTGTTCAAAACTTATTTGGACCTTTTCCTCATGACACCTCTCAAAATGTCTTGTATGATGAGTTTGTGTTGGTTTATAGCTTGAAAGTTTGTCTTACTCCTAATTTCATGGTTGATAAGTATCATGCCTTGCTATTTGTTCACTTATCCATGAATTATCTCATCACACTTTGCCATGCTCATACATGGATGTATATATTATGCTTTGATGTTATTCTCACTTGATTAATGTTTATCCCCTTGAGTCCTTGAACTCATAATGTTCACTTAATTTTAACTCTAGTTCACAAGAAGTTGTCTCCCCTTCCTTCCAAAGGAAAGCCTCTCTATTGACCTCAAAGTTATAGATAGAGCCTTATCTCTTATCCTTGACCTCATAGTCATAGGATTCCCTCTTGACCTCATAGTCATAGAGCCTTATCTCTTATCCTTGACTTCATAGTCATAGGATTCCCGCTTGACCTCATAGTCATAGGCATCCATCTTAACCTTTGACCTCATATTCATATGTAACTTTTTCCTTGGACTCATAGCCATTCAATCTTACAACTTAGAATTAAGTTAGAGTTCTTAGACTCTATGTGGACTCCTCACCTTGAGTATTCACTTCACCCCATCACAACTTAGACTTAGAGAGTTTCTTAAACTCTATATGAGCTTTTATTCATTCCCCCCTTGGAAATTTGGCCATAGTCAATGGTTCCTCTCACCCTTAGTTAGGTGAACTACAGTTGCTCTGATTCTTTAGTCAGATACGTAGGCATAAGATGCGACGTCTTGGCGAGCATACTTAGTGTATATACCCTTAGGTCTTTACCTTTACCCTTAGAAGATTCCCTTAGCAAGCAAACATAACTTAACACAAACACTAACAAGAGGTTCATGTAGAGTACTACAGATACATAGGGTGCTAATACCTTCCCTTAGTGTAACCAACCCCCGATCCCAGATCTCTTAGCTTTGTCTTTACATAGCACAATTAGGGTTTTCTTCGATCTTTACCCTTTCCTTTGGATAAATCAAAGCTCGGTGGTGAATTTAAAAGATGTGTGATTCAAGTTAATTAATAGCTTGATATCTGATTCTCACCGCAACAGAAATGGTGACTTCACCGGGGAAATGTAGATATTGGAGGGTTAAGCCCACTTTGTTGTGTTTGTGTTATTTATGTTTTGCTTGCTTGACTGTACATATGTGTATATATATCTATATACCTGTTTGGGTTCTTCTGTTTGGCAGGGTGCAATTTTTGAGTGGTGAGATAAGTCCTAACCCAGACTTGAGCGCACTTATGATAGGACGATGGTATATTCAAGGAGGCTTTGAGGGAGTCGATTCCCGAAAAATTTGACTTGAGACACCATCACTCAGTTTAGGCCCTCTTGAGAGCTTTAGTCATGTTAAACGAGTCTATTCGTGAAAACGTCACTACTCTCGACACAGGTGTCATCGATACTAAGAACCATAGTTACCTCTAACCCCACTTGGCCTTCTAGGATGTAGTGCGAGGACTATGAAGGAGTCTATTCTCAAATTAGTTACTACGCGATACTACACTCAGACGAGATTCTCTTGATAATATTATTGACTACCAGGTCATTCGGGAAATCGATAATATTCGAAAGATGGGTTGTCGACTCTGGGAACTCTTTTAGAACCCTGTTCTATAGTTGATAAACCCATAGTAGATACCAATTGGGAAGGGTATACCATGGCTCCATGCTCGTGATCTTCAAACCTAGGCCCTTTGTCCGTATGGTTGTACATTTGTGAATATGTGTGCATCTATGTGCTTGCTTTTGCATTCATACATCATAAGCATTCATTTCATGCCAGTTTCATGGAACTCAAACCTCCTAATTTGTGAATATCATAGGGATATCATGGACAGTGCAAGAAGGAATACCGTGAAGTACACTTTCAAAAGTCTTAAATTAGATGACCTAAGGAGATTGGGAGACTTGCTGACAGACCCTGAAGGATTCAAGGACAGATATGGGAAGCTGTGGATCTTGTTGAAGAAGAAGGTTGATGAAGGACTCCTCTCTATTTTGCTTCAGTTTTATGACCCAGATTACCATTGCTTTACTTTTCCCGATTATCAACTCTTGCCCACTCTAGAGGAGTATTCTCAGTTGGTTGGACTACTCATTTTGGATGAATCTCCATTTCCCATCCTTGAGAGGGACCCCAAAGAGAAAGAAATAGCTAAGGCTACTCACTTGGAGTTAGTTGACGTCCAAAATAACATGACTTCAAAAGGAGGAGTATTTGGCTTGACTGCTAAGTTCTTAGTTGGAAAAGCTCAATACTATGCCAAGCATTCAAACAGGGATGCCTTTGAAGCCATTTTTGCCTTATTTATTTATGGGTTTTTCCTTTTCCCAAACTTCGAAAACTTTGTGGATCTGAATGCTATCGAGATATTTTTGAAGAAAAATCCTGTACCAACTTTGCTAGCCGATGCTTATCATTCAGTCCATTCAAGGAACGCCCAAATGGGGGTCAACTCACTTGTTATACTCTTGTGTTGTAGAAATGGTTTGTTTCACATCTTCCAAAAGCAAACGCATTTTGGGATCCTAAGAAGGGATGGTGGTCTAAGAAGATTATGGCTCTTTCTCACTCCGATATTGATTGGTACAACCGTGTGTATGATGGGATAATGATCACAGACAATTGTGGGAGCTTTGGGAACCTGCCTCTTCTTGCCACAAAAGGTGGAATAAGCAATAATGCAGTGTTGGCTCGTTGTCAGTTGGGGTACGCTTTAAAAGATAAACCTATTAGCATTCATATAGAAAACATCTTTTTTGAGGGATACGAGAAATATGAGGATCAGAAGAGATTGATCTTGAGTGGTTGGGTGTTGGCAAGGGAATTTCGACTGGGCGAAGTTGGAGGCAGGTGCAGAAAGCGCCGACGCTTCGACCAAGGCAAAGGGGGCGAAAGGGTGTCAACGATGGGAACATGGATCCCACGCGAAACGAAAGGAGCGTCGGATGGACGTTGCGAGCAGTGGTGTCAGAATGTCAATCGAAAGGACAGTCTCAGTTTAAACAAGCAGCTAGGCGGGAAAAGATTGCAAGTTCCAAGGAAGTGGGAAGTTGAAAAGATAGTGGGGACACATGTCGCCATCAGAAGAAATCTAGGCAGATAGACAGTTACTTTCTAGGCCTATATATAGCTTTGTCCTTTTCCATTTTTAGGGGCGCATTTTGTAACATTCAAAAGGAAAAACACTCAAAGTACCAAACTTAGCGAGAAGCGAGTTTCAATCCCACAATGTATGATTGCGTCCACTCTTTTAATGCAATTTACTTTTACTTTTAAAGTCATTTTTTGTCTGCTTGTTTCTCTTTTTGTGTTTCAGTTACTTCTGCACTATCCTGTCTCACCAAACCCGACTTCAGTAAAAAACACCACTGTTTTTGACTTGTTCGTAAACACCAAAGAAAACTTAATAGATAATAACCAACATACGCTTCTAACCAACTGTCCTGGGATTAGTGTGGTCGATCCCGCAAGCGAACCTGCGAAGGAGGGCCAGCGGTTGTTCACGTCGGCGAATAAATTGGCACACCCAGTGGGACCCGTGTGATTTAAGTGTATGTATCTGCGTAGTGGTAAGATGGTAACACCACGACCACATAACAAACCGTCTTCGACGGAAAGTACGGTTGTGACACCGACAACCGACGTCGGCTCTTGCGCCATATCAGCGGTTTCGACTCCTCCTAGTGTGTCAACCGCAGCACGCCGACAAGATCCAAGGACAACAATGGCATTGACCACATGACAATATATGCCTAGTGTCACAATGCCTATCCCTCGATCATATGGGATGACGACAGAGTTCATGTCGGGTTTGCACTCTAGTGGCTCTTTGTTTGGGGATGGTTCGTCCTCAGCGTGTTCACCATATCAGGGGGCAGGGCCTTTGGCAAACCAATTGTCTCATCCCCCAAGGTTTGGTCTTTTCCCTCAATCTATACCGACATTTACCCCTAATTCTGTTGTTGTCATGAGGCAACAGATGGATGAGAGAAACCATTAGATGGTTCACATGTTGACCCAACAAATGGGTACAATATTAAGGCCATTAATATAGTATTCAACTCAGAGTTACCAACAATTGGCGACTCAAATCACACGTATAGGTGATTATCTGGGCGCTCCTAGGGCCCAGGGTCGACAGACCCCACCGTCTCGACCAGAAACGCCTGTTCGTCAAGACGAAGTCTTCGACGAGGCAATTGAACAACCCCATGAATTTGAAGAAATCCCAAGGATGGGTCAAAGGCCTCCTGTGATAGTCCATATGAACCAGGATCCGGACTATGTTGTTAGGCAAGTGCGACATGACACTTTGGGCGGGGAGCACAATTTGGAGGCTGTGGTCGAACATATCATGGTCCGTAAAGGGGCGAATCCAGGCCTTCGGCGGCCGATATACATGTCCCCCTTGCCTGATTTTGTGCTACAAATAGAATTGCCTAGGGGTTGGAAAGTACCAAAATTCATAAAATTTGCTGGGGAAACTGAGGAATCCACTGTTGAGCATGTCGCCAAGTATCAAACCGAAGTTGGCGACATAGCAAACAATGAGGACTTGAAAATGAAGTATTTCCCAAGTTCCCTCACAAAGAACGCATTTACGTGGTTCACCACGTTGCCTCCCAAGTCTGTCCAAACGTGGGCACAATTGGAAAGATTGTTCCATGAGCAGTTTTACATGTGGCAGTCGAGAATAAGTCTGAAAGACTTGGCAAGTGCCAAATGTAAATCTACAAAGTCAGTTGATCAGTATTTGAACAGGTTTAGACTTTTGAAAGCTAGATGCTTTACTCAAGTTCCTGAACACGAGTTAGTCAAAATGGCACCGGGTGGTTGGATTATTCCATTAGGAAAAATCTGGACACATAGTATCTTAGAGATATAGCTCAGTTGGTTGACCGCATCCGACAAGTCGAACGCTTAAAACCTGAGAAAACCCAGACTAACCGATACCGTAAAAAAGAAAAAGTGTCATGCATGGCTGTAGATGAATATTCCTCCAACGATGAGGAGTTCGTCGGTGAAGGTGAGGTCCACGTGGCTGAACTAAAGCCAGGGCCTCCTTATACTTGCAAACTGCTAAAACCATCAAACGGGAAAAATCCCGTCGAAACTAGGAAGTAAGATAAATATGTTGCTAAGACTTATACTTTTGACGTTTCTAAATGTGATGAAATATTTGATTTACTGGTTAAAGATGGTCAAATCATTATTCCCCCTGGGGCAAGAGACCCTCCTTTTGAACAAAAGAAAAAGAAGGGGTTTTGTAAATTTCATAATTTCCTTGGTCATAAAACAGCTCAATGTGTTCTTTTCAGGGATCTAGTGCAGAAGGCTTTAAAGGAGGGTCGACTTCAATTTGGCGAAAAGCCAAAAATGCAGGTCGACACTGACCCGTTGAAAGTTGAAGAGGCTCTGTATTCAGAGGTGTATGAATGCTTGATGATCGAGGCTACTGAGGGTTCCGACCAAAGGGCTGAAGAAAAGCTGGAGGCAGTGTATCCTCAGGCTGGAGAAAGCTTGACTGATTTTCAAGAAAAATGTTGGATTAGCGGGTCGAAAGCGGAATTTTGTCCCAGGTGCAACGCCGTCTTTGATGAGAAGGCTGCTGAAAGATATGAGACAAGGAAAAAGGAGCTGCCACAAGAAAGGAAACCACCAGCTCCAAGATTTGTGTTCGACAAGGATGGTGTGCCTCGTCGAAATGAAGAATGCAACAGGCTCCCCCAAGAGGCAAGACCTAGAACCTTTGTGCCTCCCTCAGATACCCCACATGAAAGATGGGTGGCACCGGTCAATCAGAAAGGAAGTAAGAGGCCCAAGTGGAAGGTTTTGGACTTGGAAAGGGAAGCTAATGTTACCGACATAACAGTCGAGCCAAGGGGCTATGTGGTGTCTCCCAACTACAAAGGAAAAAACCCCATGACTAGGACTCAGTGGAGACGATTTCAGCGTAACAAGAAGGCTGAATGAGAGGCTGTAACCTCACGGTCAAAGCCTATCGAAACATCTGGTCACAAGCGCCCACTCCCAAAGGGAAAATGGGTGGAGAAGAATAGAATGGTGACGAACCAAACAATGGTCATAACTATGGGGGCATCAGGAGAGAAAGGAGTGGTGTCGACCCAGAAATATCAACGTACTTCGCTGGGTGAGAGTAAGAGAGAGCCTAAGTATACCCCCCAGTCGGATGAAGAGGAGCCAAAGTACTCCCCTCAGTCGGATGATGAATACAACCCTTCCCCTGAGGAGGACTTTGACGAAGATATGTATGACGACACCAACGATGATACTTATGGTGAGGACTACGTGTTGAATTGTGGTATCGTGTCAATACTGTCGGCCGAATATGATGTTGTGTCGGAAGTCTCTAAGGCCGAAGAGGATTTTGTCCCTGATGAAAATGCAGATGACAAACCGCTGTGTTATTACGTGATGAATAGTGGCGTAGTCGAAGAGCAAATGGCTATGTTTGAACGTCCCAGCCCTGGGATGATGTATCACTTAAAGCCATTATTCATAAAAGCAAAAGTTGACGGAGTGGCTGTCAACAAAGTATTTGTAGATGGTGGGGCAGCTGTGAACCTGATGCCCCACACCTTGTTCAAGAAAATTGGAAAGACGGAGGCGGATATCCGACAGCACAATATGGTCCTCTCTAATTATGAGGGGAAAACCAGTAACATCCTGGGGGTTGTCCAAGTGAATCTGGCTATAGGAACAACCAACAGGTCGACGCTCTTCATGGTCATCAATTCAAAGGCCAACTTTAATCTGTTGCTGGGACGGGAATGGATCCATGGAATAGGGGATGTCCCGTCGACAATGCACCAGAGGTTGATTATATGGAGGAAAGACGGTATCGTCGAGAACATTGAAGCCGATCAGAGCTATTACAAGATGGACGAAGCCAAAGGCAAAAAGTCTTTCGACCAGCACCTAGCCAACGTGGCTCCTTGCGACGACGGGTCAGGGTCATACACATTCGTCGAAACGGGTCGCATCCTTAACTTAGATCCCGACCATGGTTTGATATGGGATGCTGCCGACGAAGCCATGGAGCCTGCTGAAATGCCACCAACAGGGTGGCCCATAGACGATAAAGATGACTGCTGAGTCAGAAAGCATGACTCGGATTTTGGCCTATTTGGATGAAACCTGAAGAATGTCGGCACTTGAAGTAGAAAGGTCTCAACAAATTGTCAAAGGAGCCGACTATGGCATACAAAGAAATTGCCTACAAGGCCAAGGATCAGCTTTGGAAAGTCGGAGGCTCGGTTGTATCTATGACGACGAGCCTTTGGGGTTCGAAAAAGACCCAAATCATGAGCTGCAGAAAATGCAGGCGCAGGACCCATTTGAAGAGGTCAACCTAGGGGATGGGACAACTAAAAGACCCACCTATGTAAGCACCAAAGTGGGGCCAGAAATAAAGGTAAAGTTAATTAAGATGTTAAAGGACTACAAGGACTGCTTTGCCTGGGATTATGGCGAAATGCTTGGTCTGAGTCGGAGTGTAGTGGAACATCGACTGCCCATTCAACCAGGCAAAAGGCCAGTGAGGCAGCAACCTCGATGCTTCGCCCCAGAGGTTACGTCGAAGATAAAGTAAGAGATCAAGAGGCTGCTCAAAATCCATTTCATCAGAACTACAAGGTATGTAGAATGGATAGCAAACATAGTGCCTGTCATCAAGAAAAATGGAACCCTTCGAATGTGCATAGACTTTAGGGATCTAAATAATACGACCCCTAAAGACGAATTTCCGATGCCAGAGGCGGAGATGCTTGTCGACTCAGCTGCAGGATTCGAATACTTGAGCATGCTCGATGGTTACTCCGGCTATAACCAAATTCTCATAGCCGAAGAGGATGTCCCCAAAACCGCATTTCGATGTCCAGGAGCTTTGGGGACATACGAATGGGTTGTGATGCCTTTTGGGCTAAAAAAAGCTGGGGCAACCTATCAAAGGGCTATGAACGCTATATTCCATTACTTTATTGAAAATTTTATGCAGGTATACATTGATGACATAGTGATAAAGTCAGCATCAGAGGATGGTCATATTGACCACCTTCGACGTTTATTCGAGAGAATGAGAAAATATGGATTAAAAATGAATCCACTAAAGTGTGCCTTTGGTGTTCATGCAGGGGACTTTCTGGGATTCATAGTCCACAAGAAAGGCATCGAGATCAATCAGAACAAGACGAAGGTAATCTTGGATCTCAAGCCTCCTTCGACAAAGAAATAACTTTAGTCTTTGTTGGGAAAAATAAACTTCTTGAGGAGGTTCATCTCAAACCTAAGTGGCAATACGAAAGTGTTCTCACCACTACTCAAAGCCAAGAAGGAGAGTGAGTTCCGTTGGGGACCAGAGCAGCATGAGGCTTTCGACACAATCAAAGGATATCTCACAAAGCCTCCAATCTTGTTACCACCTAGTGTAAATAAGAACATGAGGTTGTACATTGCAGCGTCGGAAACGACCATAGGTAGCATGTTAGCACAAGAGGATGGTAGTGGCGTCGAAAGAACCATTTATTACCTTAGTAGAATGTTAATAGACGCTGAAACTAGGTACACCATGATCAAAAAGTTGTGCCTATGCTTGTACTTCTCATGTATGAAATTGAAATAATATATTAAACCAGTTGATGTTTATGTTTCGTCGCATTTTGATGTTATTAAACATATGTTGTCCAAACCTATTTTGCATAGTCGAATTGGGAAATGGGCGCTGGCGTTGACTGAGTTTTCCCTGACATACGCTCCGTTAAGAGCGATGAAAGGGTAAATAGTGGCAAACTTTAGTGTTGACCACGCCATAGTCGAACCATCAATATGTAACGTCGACACTGTCCCGTGGAAATTGTACTTCGACGGTTCGAGCCACAGAAATGGGGCAGGCATTGGAATTCTGATAGTATCCCTACAGGGTACTCCCACTAAGTTTAAGTGCACGGTCGACGGAGGATGCTCTAACAATGAGGCAGAATATGAAGCCTTAATCACTGGCCTTAAGATACTTAGAGATTTAGGTGCCAGAGAAGTCGAGATAAAAGGAGACTCAGAGTTGGTGATCAAGCAAATCACGAAAGAATACAAGTGCGTTAAGGAACATCTCTTGAGGTACTTCTCATTGGCCCAACAACTGTTGGAACATTTTGAAGTTGTCCAGATTATGCATGTGCCTAGGGTAGAAAATCACGAGGCCAACGAACTAGCGCAAATCGCCTCTGGGTATAAGGTGTCGGAGGGAAAATTGAAAGAGTTCGTCGAAACTAGGGAAAAGATGGTGGCAAATATATCTTCACCATCAGAATGGTCAATGGCTAAGGATTCGAAGAGTTTGGTCGAATGCCTGGAAAGCTATGAAGTTTGTGCTATTGGTAGTATGTCAACGACAGATTGGAGAAAACCAATCATTGAATATCTGGAGAGTCCGGTAGGCAGCACCGACAGAAAACCCAAATATAGGGCGTTGAATTATGTCCTTACGGGGAACGAGTTGCTGAAGAAAACTCCAGAGGGAGTGTTACTCAAGTGTTTAGGAGATACAGAAGCCTATTTGGCAATATCTGAGGTTCGTAGTGGAACTTGTGGAGCCCATCAGGATGGCCGCAAAATGAAATGGCTTTTGTTTCAACAAGGGGTCTACTGGCCAATTATGCTCAAAGATTGCATAGACTTCGCAAAAGGGTGCCAGGATTGCCAGAACCATGCCAATATTCAACATGTGCCAGCTAGTGAGTTGCATGTGATTGTCAAACCATGGCCTTTCTGTGGATGGGCTTTGGACGTGATAGGAGAAATTCGACCAGTGTCATCAAAACAACAGAGGTTCATCCTCGTTGGTATAGACTATTTCACAAAGTGGATAGAAGCTATACCCTTGGTAAAGGTGGACTAAGAGGCTGTGATCGAATTCATCCAGAATAACATCTTATACAGATTTAGGATACCGGAAACAATCACGACAGATCAAGGCTCCATGTTTGTCGGACAGAAGATGCAAGAATTCGTAGCTGAAATAGGTTTCAAATTAGTTACTTCGACACCATACTACGCCCAGGCGAATGGTCAGGTCGAAGCGGCTAACAAAGTGGTAATTGGGCTCATCAAGAAGCACGTAGCGAAGAAACCAAAAAACTGGCACAAAACACTAAGTCAAGTGTTGTGGGCTTGTCGAGCGTCTCCCAATGAGTCGACCAGTTCGACCCCGTTCCGTCTAGCCTTCGGGCATGACACAGTGTTTCCAGCAGAAATATGTCTGCAATCAGTTAAGGTACAAAGGCAGCATGAGATCCCGTCAGAGCAATATTGGGCGATGATGTTAGAAAAACTTGTTGAGTTAGACGAAGAAAGGATGGTGGCCTTGAACGTGTTGTTGCGCCAGAAGGCGCGAGTAGCCAAGGCTTATAACAAGAAGGTAAAGAAGAAAACCTTCGTCGTTGATGATTATGTTTGGAAAGAAGTATTGCCCATGGATCGACGAGATCGGACAATGGGGAAGTGGTCACCAAATTGGGAAGGACCATTTAAGGTAGCAAAAGTATTTAATAATAATGCCTACGAAATACAAGAGTTGGGGATGGACCAACGAATCTTGAGAGTAAATGGAAAATACTTAAAGAAGTATAAACCTATGCTACAAGAAATTCACATTCAAACATAATATTTTTTCATTGATTCAAAAGGCCAAAAAATGGCTTACAAAATAGTGGGAAAGTTACAAAGGCTTTAACATGTAAACTAGGGGAATTCCGGGAATCGGGACTTGAAGTCCTCGTAGAGGATCTTCTCGCGGACAACCTTGTTTTCAATAAGCGCTTTCTTTGTCTTCATATGGCCGATAGCATCTTTGAGTTTCATGGCCGTTTCGACGTGAGCAAGACCTTGAGCTACCTCGTGGTCGATAGCTTCTCGGGACGACAAAGGCTCTGCCACATCTAAAGAGGCTTTCTCTGCTTCAACTGCAGTAATCTTCTTGTTTAGTTCTGCAATCTAAGCTCGATAGTCAGAAATTTGTTGGTCGAGAGTGTTACGTTTGCTGGACCGTTCATGCTGCTTTGCTTCAAAATCTTCAACCTTTTTCTCACAGATGGAGCTGAGATACCATTCACGCTTTAGTTCATTGTGTCAGAGTCGAATTTGAACATCGTCCTGGTAACACCTAGAGAGGTCTTTGGCCAACTGAGTAAAGAAAGGTTCAAACTCGACCAGATACATGGCCATAGGGTCAGGAAGTTGGTATTCAGAAAGTTCGTCCAAAATTTTGAACACATCATTGGCTATGACCGACTCTTCTGCAATTGCAGCTAGAAATTTCTCTTCGAACAGATACGACCATAGTTGTTAGAGTTTAAGCGAGAAAAATGCATCAGTGTCTGGCGTCGGGAGAGTGGTTGAGCCAACAGATCGAGCAACTTCAGCCTCTTCACGGAATTTGTGTAGCGCCTTTAGAGTCGCTGTCAGATTCGATTGTTTGGTTGCCAAATGCTCCTCTGGAGTAAGGGTCTCGTCGACGGCAGGCGGGTCTTTCTTTGGTCCCTGTTCAGGATCTTGAGAGCTATCCCTGACAATGCTGGTGGCGGCGACAGGTGTAGGGGTCACATTTGCGACAGTGACCACACCATCATTGTCAGATTCAAGATCAACATGAGGAATTGGAAGCGTCGTGTCCACCAAAGCTCCTCCGTCGTAGGAACCTGAAACTCATCTACCATTTGAGGACTTGGCATTATGGTGTTGTCTCTGAGGATAACATCAGCAGCCGGTTCAAGAGTATTTTGGACCACAGTGGTCGAAGAAACCATGTTTACCTGCAAAACAGAACACTGTGAGACATTGTATTTGAACGTCATCTGATTTCACAAGGCAAAAGATAGGTACCTGTATAGGTGGTGATGGTGCTGCTTTGGGAAGAACGTCGGAAGGGATTGGCGTGAAGACTGTTTCAAGGTTCTTGGGAACGACAAGGCCACGGTCGGTGTAGCTGTTCTTGTGGGGGTTTTTCTGATCAACGCTTTCTTCTTTTTCACTACAGGGGTAGAAAAAGGAGACGTTGGCACTGCAGTAGTAAAAACTAGAGAATGCGCACTTTTGTTCGATGCGGTTCTCTCAGGAGAAGGGGCTTTCTCATAGACCTGTGAAAATTGCCATCAGATGGAAAGAGGGGAAGGAAAGCGAAATAGGCGGTAGAATATACCTATGAAGAAATCGCCTTAAGTTTTTTGGCAGCCCTAGTAGAGGCCGACATAGTAGTCGCTTCCCTTTTGCAACCCTGAGAAAAGAGGCAAAATGATCAATTTAAAGTCCAGACGAAACAAAGTAGGGGTCCAGAGTTTACCTTAGTGGAGGGATCTTCTGCAGTTTCGACAGGGGCGTTCGCGACAGGAGCTTCTACTGATGGCTTGGGGGCATCTCCGGCCAGGGAAGCAAAGGCGTCGACCACGTTCTCTAGGAAAAGGTTGGCAGCAAAGGCTTGAGAGTAATATTCAGCCCACCAAGCGTCAAACGCCTGAGTAGTGAAGAAGGAGGTTCGCCACTTAAATACAGGAAATTCAAGGTATTGAGTGGTTCAGACAAACCTCATACAGGACCTATAGCCTTCTTGAGTCAGGCGTCAACCAGATCGCACGATATCCTCATGATGTCACACCAAAGATTTTGGCAGCATTTGGCTCAAGCCAAATTGACGGGCCACCAAGTTTGGCTGATAGTTCATGAAGCCATAGCCATTGTTTCCCGGGTCAATCCGGTAGGATATCATGGTGGGAGTCAGGAATGCACGCCATACAGTATTTGATTGTGCAGCAGCTTGGGGTGAACCCCCAGGAAACGGGTTTCTGAACCATTCGGGCCCAAACTTACGCTCCACAAAGGGTTCCATCTCGGGGACGAAGGAGGTGGTCTCGACGAACATGGTAAGATACCTCATGAAAAGAGATTGTCTAGGACTCTCCTGAGTGGCCATCAAGGCAAGCCGCATGCCTTCGATAGAACGTTCTTTATTCAAGCGGTCCATCGTGGGCGAAACGGGATACCCAACGTATGCTCGAAAGTAGAACTGAGCCAATGCTGCAACAGCCATACAAGACCTGAGACGTTCAAAGACTTAGTGGTTTTATGAAGAAGTTTCAGCCGCATGGCCGTCAAGCCAAGAGAGTGGTAGAGAGAAGCCAACAGAAGTTTGGCCAAGGATACTCGTCGACCCTCGTGGATCTAGATGGCCAAAGCGATATAACTCTTGGCTATTTGCAGAGAGCCAGGGCAAAACAGATAATATGACAACCACAGTGTCAAAAATGCAATGTGTTCTTTGTCGGACACCTCTTTCGACCGTTTGTCATGATGGTCGTCAATGTAGTTCTGTAAGCTAGCATGCTCGAAGTCAAAAGTATGGCTGGTTTCTAAGGTGGGGTCGAATGTCTCACCCAGTGGCGAAAGGCCAGTGATGGCAGCCACGTCGAAAAGTGTGGGGCTAAACATACCGCAGGGAAGATGAAACGTGTTAGTCGACCCCTCCCAAAAATACATTGACGAAAGTAGGAGGCAAAGGTTAACCCTATGCGCTGTACGCAAAAGTTGAATGGCGTCGAAGATGCCAAATTCTTTCCATTGCTCTTTATGTTGGCCCTCAACCTTGTCGAGCCAGGCAAGGTATTCTTTGTTCCCAGGGGTTGGCATAGATCTAAACACTCGAGCTTTAGGCGCCATGTATTTGAGGTCGAGAGTACCACATTTCTCGAAGACTGGTGGAATTGTTTCTTTGAAGCAGGGAAAGAATTTTTGAAGAACGTCTGGAGCAGGTTTTCCTTCTGGGTATGGGCCATGGAAGGCGTAAAGAGTGTTTTCCACAGCGAACGGAATAGCCATCTGGCGGCGCCAGTTGTTCACCACCGTCTCATCGGCGAACGTCGGCTGAGGAAGAGGCTGAGAAGTGGCCGTCCCAGGAAGCACGAACGCCACAGGATTGTTCCTGGTTGTTTGAGGGATACAAGTGGTGGCAGTTGATGATGAAGCCATGGAGACAAAATGCAAGAAGATTTCTGGGAGTGGAAGGTGTTTGAAAAAGAGGCCAAATTTCACAAAGAATAACAAGAAGAGGAAGTTATGGAGGAAATGTGAAAAGAAATCCAAGTGGGTTACCAGGGTATTTATACTGAAAATTCATGCAGAAATGAAGGGTTACCCCCAACTGTTCAAATTCTGAGTAAGTGGGAGTTGGTTTTCGAGGCCATAACTTAGGACGAGACTAATCATCATGGCGCCTATCTTGGAAATCGTGAAACAAGATAGCCATCATCATGTCAGACGGCTGTTGACACATGTTCAGAGGAAAATGTGACGCTAGCAGCGGAACTGAAAATACACACCGTCGAAATCCCACAGGAAATCCAAAAGCCAAGCTTCTCAATCGACTGAATACTCAGTCGAAACTGGCCTTTTGAGGGGGCAATTTGTTGGCAAGGGAATTTCGACTGGACGAAGTTGGAGGCAGGTGCAGAAAGCGTCGACGCTTCGACCAAGGCAAAGGGGGCAAAAGGGTGTCGACGATGGGAACATGGATCCCACGCGAAACGAAAGGAGCGTCGGATGGACGTTGAAAGCAGTGGTGTCGGAATGCCAAGCGAAAGGACAGTCTCAGTTTAAACAAGCAGCTAAGCGGGAAAAGATTGCAAGTTCCAAGGAAGTGGGAAGTTGAAAAGATAGTGGGGACACATGTCGCCATCAGAAGAAATCTAGGCAGATGGACATTTACTTTCTAGGCCTATATATAGCTTTGTCCTTTTCCAATTTTAGGGGCGCATTTTCTAACATTCAAAAGGAAAAACACTCAAAGTACTATACTTAGCGAGAAACGAGTTTCAATCCCACAATGTATGATTGCGTCCACTCTTTTAATGCAATTTAATTTTACTTTTAAAGTCATTTTTTGTCTGCTTGTTTCTCTTTTTGTGTTTCTGTTACTTCTGAACTATCCTGTCTCACCAAACCCGACTTCAGTCAAAAACACCACTGTTTTTGACTTGTTCGTAAACACCAAAGAAAACGTAATAGAAAATAACCAACATACGCTTCTAACCAACTGTCCTGGGATTAGTGTGGTCAATCCCTCAAGCGAACCTGCGAAGGAATGCCAGCAGTTGTTTGCGCCGGCGAATAATGGGGTCACAAGCACAAGAGAGGAAGGAGTGCTATAGGGAAGCCTAATTGCATATCTATGGAACCTTACCTCCAATGGGTTAGAAAGAGGGTTGTTGAGCTAAAGATGCCTTATTCTAGACAAGAACCAATTGCCTTGAAGGAAGAACCCGTTCAGTTTTTCATGTCAAAGGAAGAGGAGCTGAAGATTGCATTGAACCAAGCCCAACAGACAGGAGAAACTTGGAAGTACAAATATCAAGTGGTTGTCGAAGAGAATCTAGAGCTCCTAAAGCAACTACAAGCCAGAAATGAAGAAATTTTCTCCTGCAAGAAGAGGAAGACCCAAGAAGGACCAAGCACCTCTAATACTCAATTTGTGCCATGGAAGTTGATCGTCGACAAGATCGTCATGGAAAAAGCACAGATGGAGAAAGAAAATAGGAAACTCAAAATGAGGCTTTTAGGGGAATCTCCTTAGGTATTTTTTAGCTTTTATTTAGCCTTATGTTTAAGACTTTGAAAATGTACTGACTTTTGTAATCCACTTTATTATTAATGAGAATGAGACTTTTTGATATCCCTTAATCTTTCGCGAGTGTCTGAATTCCATGAAATTTTGCATAGCATCCCACATTTTTTGCTAAATTGTCAAAAAGCTAATCTTGTTTGCAGATTTTGTAGAGATGGATTCTAGAAGAACATGGTCATACACTTTCATGGTTCCTGGTTTGGAATAATTGTTGGGGCTGGGGGATTTGATCGAAGACCCGGTGGCTTTTGATGAAAAGTATGGAAGAATCCTCCCATTATTTAAACTCCAAGTAACTGAGGGACCGCTCGAGACGTTGGTCTAACTCTATCATCCTGTTTACCGATGCTTTGTGTTCCCTGATTTTCAACTGATGCCAACCTTGGAAGAATATTCCGCTCTGATGGGCATTCCTGTCAAGATTCTCCTCCATTTTCTGGAATAGAAGAAGAACCCAGTGATAGAGACATCGCAAGAGGGACGAGGTTAAGGCTGTCTGACATCAAAATTCACTTGACCATCAAGGGAGGACGTCGTGGATTACCCGATCAATTCTTGCTCGAGAAATCTCTCTACTTTGCTGATAAGAGGAATACTGCGCTCTTTGAATCAACCTTCGCTTTACTAGCTTATGGTCTATTTTTGTTTCCTAATGCCAAAGATTTCTTCGACATTCAGGCTATCCGAATCTTTATGCTCAATAATCTGGTTCCTACACTGTTGGTAGATACTTATCACGCCGTGCATTCAAGGTACATGAGGAATGGGGGACAGATTGTCTGTTACGTTGCTCTCTTTTATAGGTGGTTTATTTCGCACCTACCAAAGACTGCAACTTTTTGGAACGTAGAGGATAGCGCAATTTGGTCCAAAAAGCTTATGGAGCTGACACATACCGACATTGATTGGTATGACCCTATCTATGGGGGGATTCTTATGATCCACAGTTGTGGGGACTTCCTAAACATACCTCTCATGGGTAGGAATGGGTGTATAAACTACAATCCTGTGCTTGCTCGCCGACAACTAGGTCATCCCGTGGAAGTTATACCTGATCCCGACGATCTGGAACGGCTTTTCCTTGAGGAGGAGGAAGATTTGGAGTTCAAAATCAAAGTTGAGTGTGCTTGGCGCCGCATCAATAGACAAAGGTGGACCGCTCTGGAAAACCCTGATTGCACTGTCACCGAGGCCTACTTGGATTGGTCTTGTGAAAGAGCTCTTGTGATGAGGATGCCTTATCCCCGTCACGGGTCACCTACAAAGGAGAAGCTGAAGTTGAAGAATGTGCTAGGATAATTGACCATGGAAAAGGCAAAAATCAAGGAGCGAATCAACGAGCTTATGAGGAAGATCAATGGAGGAGAAGGACCGTCTGCTAGTGGATCAGATTCCTTGTTTCATTATGTTGTATTTTCTATTTTTCACTTATATATTCGAACTATGAAAGTGTACTACCAACGATGTAATATTTGCCAAATCGATAATGAAAGTGTACTACATTGTTTGCAAATTTCTTAGTTCCTTGATAGTTTAGCTTGCATCTGCATTTGCATTTGGACCCGCATCATGTCATAACATGTGCATTTCTTTCCTGTCGTGTCTCATGTCACCGTATTCTCTTCAGAAACCGTCACACTGAGTCTTCGACACCGCTACAACACACGAGCCCAAGCTCGTCAGAAGTTGTCAGAACAGGACTTTGATATGGATAGAGTTAACAACGAGCTGAATGAGCTACGAGGAGGCATGGGGCAGATTCTGGAAGCTATACAAGTTCTAAAAGCAAAGATGGATACCCAGGCCACTGTGGTCTCTGAAATCGTCACTCCAATTGTGGAACCTCCTACTACCACCACTACCTTTGTACCTTCATTAGGTATGCCTTTTGGTTCCATACCTCTGCCAGTTCCCATCACTACTCAACAAGTTGTTCCCTTGGTTAATGAAAATCTCCAAGCTATCCCTACTTTTACTCCAGCAGCAGTACAGACTCAAGTGCATCCTGTTTTCCACAATCCACATCAAGTTTATGATTACCTTGAAATGTCTGAAGAGGGAGATGAACGCCATGAGAGATTGAAGGAAAGTTTGGAGACAATCCAGAGGAAAATGAAGGTAATGGAATAGAGCAATGTCTTTAGTACTGACGCTAAAGATATGTGCTTAGTTTCAGGCTTGGTGATTCCACCCAAGTTTAAACTACCCAATTTTGACTTATACTCAGGTGTGATGTGTCTTAAGTCACACTTGATCATGTATTTTCGAAGAATGGCTGCGTATATGGACAATGACAAGTTGATGATCCATTGTTTCCAAGATAGTTTGAAAGGGGCTTCTGCAAAATAGTACATGAGCTTGGACCAATCTAGCATCCGCTGTTTCCAAGATTTAACAGATGCTTTTGTAATGCATTATAAGTACAATATGGATTTGGCACCAGACCGTAGACAACAGTTGAGCATGTCTCAAAATAATTCTGATTTTTTAAAGAATATGCCCAACGATGGAGAGAGACAACTTCACAGGTAGAGCCTCCACTGTCTGAAAAAGAATTGGCTGACTGGTTTGTAGACACCATGAAACCAGAATATTATGAAAGAATGATTAGTAGTGTTAGTGCCAACTTCGCTGATATTGTTGTCGTGGGTGTAAAGGTGGAAGCTGGTTTAAAAAGTGCAAAGGTAACCAGTTCTTCAAACAATCCAACCAGTACTAACAGCAAGAAGCCTCCAAGCAACTTCCATAAAAAGAAGGAGGGAGAAACCAATTTCGTCATGACAGGAAGGAAAAAGAACCCAACATGGAAACAACCAATTTATCAGCCACAACTGAGCTTTGCTCAACAACCAATCTATCCCATGCAGTATGCTCCACAGCACTATGTAGCAGCTGTAACCTCGGCCTTTAATCATCAAGCAGCATAGCAGGCGCCGACCTATCAACAACAGCCAACTTATCAACAAACACTGAATGTTCAGAATTCTCAGCAACAACAAAGACCACAAGTTGCTCAGTCAACTGCTCCTTACAGAAGATAGGGAGGAAAACCTTCATTCCCACCCATTCCGATGACTTACACCTAGCTTTATCCCTCTTTGGTTCAACACAGTTTAATTGTACAAGCCCTATGGGTCCGCCTACAGAGAAATCCCTGTTGTTTCATAATCCTAATGTCAATTGTGTATTTCACCAAGGCGCAACTGGTCATGATTTAGAAAGTTGCCTTGCGTTGAAGTATGTTGTGAAGGCTTTAGTGGAAAAGAAGATTCTATCTTTTGCAGATAATCAGCCAAACGTGAAAAACAATTCGTTGCCTACACACAGAAATACAAATGCCATTGAGGATAAGAATAATGAGGTATTGATAATGGACGCATCAAAGATCAAAACTCCTGTCAAGGTTTTCCATGCAAAACTGTTTACAGCTAGATTAGTGAAAATCGGTCATGGTAATTGTGAAGAGTGTGATATCAGTGTCAAAGGTTGCCAGTCAATCCAAGACGATATTCAAAGTTTGATTGATTGAGGGTTTCTACAAGTGTTCATCAAAAAGAAGAAGGAGGAAGTTGCAGTGATTGAGCCTGTATTCACAGTGATTGAGCCTTTATTCAACTTACCTAAATTAAGAGAAAAAGTGCCTGTATTCAACATACCAAAGTATGGTTCGGTGATCCCTGTGTTTAATAAACCAGTACCAATCTTCAACAATTCTGAATCCGTTGTTGCTTCCACTGCTAACCAGTCAAAGCCAAACAACATTCGACAACCTGTTCCATTCCGTTTTAGAAATTCAAAAGCTATGTCATGGAATTATGAGAATGCTGTGGTGGATAAAAGACATGAAGAGGTGGTTCCAAGGAATGAGGTTGGAACCACTAATGAAGAGGTTACCAACATAGCTAGGACTATGAAGATGACCCACAGTGGTAGAGTTTACACTCCTCTATTTAAAGGAACTGTGCCTAAAGAGATTGTCGTTCCCGTGCCCTCCAAAGACAAAGAAAAAGAGGTAGCTACTAAGGAAGAAGATGATGAATTTTTTAGAATCATTAAGAGAAGTAACTACAAAGTGGTGGACCAGCTTCACCAAACTCCATCCAAAATTTCAATTTTGTCTCTGCTGATGAATTTGCCTATCCACCGAGCAGCCTTGCAAAAGATACTGGCATAAGCCCATGTTGCTCAGGATATTACTGTTGGACAGTTTGACCATATCACTGCAAACATCACCGCTTGCAATACTCTTAGTTTTATCAACGAAGAGTTAACTCGAACGGGTCAAAACCATAATCTTGCTTTGTACGCATCAGTCAGATGCCAAGAGGATACTTTAGCCAGTGTTCTTGTAGATACTGGTTCATCTCTGAATGTGCTGCTGAAAAGGACTCTAGAAAAGTTTACTTACCAAGGGGCTGTGATGAAGCCTACCTCACTCATTGTCAAATCCTTCGATGGTTCAAGAAGATCGGTAATGGGAGAGATTGAGCTACCAATTCTGATTGGTCCTCACGTTTTCAATATCATTTTCTAAGTCTTGGATATTAATCATGCTTACAGTTTTCTGTTGGGAAGGCCTTGGATTCATGAATCCGGTGCCGTAACATCAACCCTACACCAAAAGATGAAGTTTGTGGTTGGTGAGAAGTTAGTCATTATCCATGGTGGGGAAGATCTAATGGTCAGTAACCTGTCCTCTTTCCGTTACATTGAAGCTGATGAAGATGCCTTGGAAAATTATTTCCAAGCTCTTGAGATAGCTAATGCTGTTATGGTTGACGTTGAAGAGCCAATGGTCTCAAACCATCCATCTTTTGCTTCCTTCAAGAGTATACAATTTGCCCTAAAAGAAGGTGTACCCAAAGGCTGGGGCAAGGTCATCGAGATTCAAGAGAGAGAAAAATACCAAGGGTTGGGTTACAAACCGACTCTTGATGAGACAACTGACGCTACGTCAAGACGACCGAAGACGGTTCAGGAAGTATTTGTCAGTGGAGTACATCAAGTCAATGCCATCATAGAGGATGCAGAGGACGAGGATATTATCCATTTGGTTCTTCAGTGTGACACTGCATTGAGTAATTGGGAGGCTATTGAGATCCCGGTTTTGTACCCTATGCCAGAGTAATTTGCTTGCTTTTGTTGTTGTTTTCAATTCCATAGCTTTGCCCAAAGCTATCAGATTATTTTGTATGGGCCACCGCTTTTAACTCTTATTAATCAATGAAGTTGTCGTTTTGTTAAAATTCTTTGGTATTCATTTACTGTTTTTGTTTTTAAAAAAATGGCAATCTTTTCAAAACTACATAAAAATTTCTTCTTGCATTTGATTTTGTGCATTTTAATAAAATAAATCCCTCCATCATGAAGAATAAATCCCAAACCCATTGTATTCAATGACCCTACTGTAGCACCCCAAAATTTTCCCTCCTATTTATACCATCAATAACTGGCTTTTGTTTCGCATTCATCTCCATATCATAATAGGTCATAGCTGCATCATAATCATACATTTACATTGGTCTTCCAAGACATGGATCAAAGTATTTTCTGGTGATTTCGGTTTTCTCTACGCAGAGGTGATTTATCTGGCTATTGCGTCCAAATTTATCTGGCCCACATATCCATTTATGTATCCATTTATAAAAGACAAGATCAATTCCTTTAGAATTTTAACCAATTTCTATCCCTACCAATTCACAAGTCTCAATGGATTGTTCGCGTCTCTACCAAACATTCTGGAATCGTTGGGAGGCTGCCAATGGAATGGGCAAAATTTGTCTTGCCTCTTATGCAGCACTGGAAGTTAAGAATTATTTGGAAAGATTGATGTTCTCAAACGTTGTTTCTACTGTCATGATAATATTCACTCCACATTTTAGCAATCCAGAAAAATACAGTCCTTGGGTTTGCCATTTTCATTTAGACAAGGAAAATTTAACAAGGAGAAATTTAGAAGTGCATTCTATCATTGTCTCTCTTTACTAGTGATATGACTCCTTCAGAAAGATTTGAAACACACTCTTCCCAATATGAAAATATCAAGCAAGAAATGTTATATAGATTGCATGGCTAAGGAAGGTGGAGAAACCTTTGTTCATTAGGAAAATGACATTGATGATTGCATCACCGTCACACTTGTCGAAGACTCTAAAAATTATGTACAACGGGATGTTGTTCGGAATGTTATGATACATTTCCTTCTGCGAACAGCGATAAAAGGATGTTTGGAGATTAAGAAGGTTGACATTCTTGTAACACCTCAAAATTTGCCCTCTTGTTTTTAACCTTAACTGGCTTATGTTTCATTTCATTCTTGCATTATCATCTTTGCATATCATTGGTTCTTGGCATGGGATCGAGGTATTTTCTAGCAGTTCACAGCGTTATCAGTTCCAGTACTACTTTCAGCAGCATTCAGAGCCAAGCAGATAATTTTCAAGGTCTTTTGGAGCTTTTATTTTGCTCATTAGACGTTTTGACAATCAGAAGATTCAACAGCCATTTTCTGATCAAGCAACCCGGCATCAGACATTATTAATTCAACAAGGTATTCTGGGATGTCAGCAAGAATTTGTGTTTCATTCCAGGTGTTATTCAATAGCAACATCAAGTCTTGAGTTCCAAAGGCTTAACGGGTTCAAAACAACTGCCAGAAGTCACTTTTCCAAGTTTCCCACCAAAAGGCGCCAAAATTCAAAATTTGAACTGAGTCATCGGTTACTCACCATGCGTTAACCGGTTACTCCTTTGTTTTTCTGCGCATCATTAGCAGATTTGAACTAAGTAATCGGTTACTCACCGATTGTTAACCGGTTACTCTGAGCACATTTTGAAAAAAAAATTTAAGTTTGCATCATTAGTGATCATGTGCTTGGCTTGTGCATGTGCGGGAAGGATCTAGAATTGATTCAATTTCATCATTTTCCATCCAAAATTCAAATCCCTTCCAAGACTTTCCACTCTAATTCCTCTTTTCCTTTCCTAATTCATTTTTCACCCCAATTTCCACCCACTAAACCTCACTCCAAACCCAAACTTAACTCCTAACCTAGGGGTTATTTAAATCAATTCATCCCAAACCACACAAGACCTAGATCATTTTTCACTCTCATTTTCAGAATTTGCTCTCAATTCTCTCTCGCTTTTTCATTCTCCATCTTCATTTTTCAACATCTACCAAAGCTCCAAATCCATAGATTCACAAATTCTTCATTGGAATTTGTGAATTCTTGAGCTAAACCTCCATCACATCCTCATTCTTAGTTCAATTCTGCAGTAGCAACTGGTTTGGATCTTGGATTAAGCTGTTAGAATCACTTTTGGAACAACTTTTGCTTATTTGGAGTGTTCTTGCTTGGATCTTCAAGTTTTCTTGATAAAGCTTCATAGATCTCTGGTTTTCTTGTTTGGATCCATCAATTTTCGTTTACAACACTTACCAAAGTAAATCTCAGCTTTGTAGGTTGGTTTTCTTTAGATCCATACTTGATTTGGCTTAATTGCAACTTATACAATGTAGATCCATGACTTTTGATGTGTTTTGATTCATTTGCTTCAATTTGATTGTGGATGTTGTAGTTTGTTGGATTCAATTGATGTTTGATGGCTGTGATTCAATGTAATTTCGTGCTTAATTGATTGCATGTTCATTTGGATGTTTGGAGAAGTGATTTGCTGCTGAAAAGTGCTTTTGAAACAGTTTTTCTTGGCCACTGCCCTAGAGTAACTGGTTACTCACCGTTTGTTAATCGGTTAACATGTTGTATTTTTGCGTAAATTGTTTGATTTTTAACTAAGTAACCAGTTACTCACCGTTTGTTAATCGGTTAACATGTTGTATTTTTGCGTAAATTGTCTGATTTTTAACTATGTAACCGGTTACTCACCATTTGTTAACCGGTTACTCTGGGACAAAATGTGATTTTTGTGCATTTTCTTGTTTGTTTGAGATCCTTTGCATGCCTAAACTTCATGGATTAATATGTTGATGATTTGTGGATTATTCTTGAGCTGTTTCACCTCACATTATTGCATGAACACAATTCTTCGACACACGATTTTTGGTTTCTCATTGTAGAATGTTCATGTTTCCATTGATGTTTTCTTTATGTGATGAACACCTTGCACACACTCCTTGAAGCAATTTAATTGTGATTTATTGTTGGTGTCGCTGGAGTTGTTGTTTTGAACGTGATTGCTTGCATTTAACTCATGAGATGCATGTTTGATTTGACTTGTTCGTGTACCAAATGATGTGCATTTTGCCATGATGTTTTCAAGTTTATTCGATATGATGTGTGATGTGTTTGTGATCATGATTAATTGAGGAATGCATGATGTTAGATGCACATTTGCTATGCCATGGTTGAATCATCTTCAAATGTATTGCATGTTGCCCTGTTTCTACTGTTGTTTATGTGCTTATGTGCTGTCTATTGCATTCACTTGCTGCCTGCTGCCTTTTATACCTATTTTGTGCTGAATATATGAGCTGTTGAAAGCTGTTTGGCTTGTTTGCTATTTTTTTACCGCCGTGTAGATGTGGGAACGCTGTTATAGTTGCTGTTTTTTTTGGTTTATTCATCTCTTATTTCATCTTCTTCATCTCTTTCACTCCTTCTCTTCCCTTGAATCTCAAGACTTGTTTAAGTCTTGGATTTGCTCCCTTAGAGCTACCTAGTCCAACTTAATCTTTGATTAAGCTTGGAGTAGGATTAGTATTAGGCTTTCATTTTGCATGCTAACTTAGGTAGATATTCCCCTTTTGAACTCAACCTTAGGGCCATCTTTTGCATGACAACATTAGGATAGAATTCCCCGTAGTGTTTTCTTTTCGACTTGAGTCCTCTCTTCTCATCTCTTAACATTTCTAAAACACTTAATAAATATAACGCATATTGCGCTCGAGCCCTAAGTGTAGGAAATGAAGAACGAGGGGTCTCCCCTCCTCTTCTAGAGTGTTTAGCATACGTCCCATTTGGGGGCGACCATGCGAATCACTCGTTCCCGCATGGTAGATTTGGAGCAATGTAAGTTACGAATTAACTTCAATCCACTTCTGTCTAAAAAAAACAAAAACAAATCTCAAACCTTTTCATCCTTCGGGATTGTTAAGTCTCAAATCATTTTCAGAAAAGGGCATGTTACTTCCGTCTCGTCGCAAATAGGCATCGACCCTAAATGTCGGACGCAAACTTAACGTCGCTCATAAAAAACACCGATCTTGTTAGGTCAAACTACGACTGCTCTGATTTCCTCTCTCTGGTTATATTGAGGATACGTAGGCACAAGACGGCAATGTCTTGGCGAGCAACCTCCCCCCCTTAGTTCGTGTCCGAACTACGTTGACTTTGACTTTCTCATTGCACGAGGGAATACGTAGGCATAGGACGACGATGTCCTATCAAGTCACTTCCTTTTCTTTTCTTCTTCGCTCTTTTCCGTTCTTGTTCCTTCTTCTTTCCGATGGCAGTGGAGCTTCAGATGACGACACCCTTTGATCGAGACAAAAAGCGTGGATCCCATCGAGTAAATGGATGCGTGGGGTGCTAACACCTTCCCCTCGCGTAACCGACTCCCGTACCCGTTTCTCTTGGTCGTGAGACCATGCTCTTTCCCTTCCCTCAGGTTTACGCATTATTTCATTTCCCTCTCTTGGGATAAATACACATTGCTGGTGACTCTGTTTCTGCGCCACTTTCGCGTTTGTACCTGGATGAAAATCTCGGGAGCGACAGCTGGCGACTCTGCTGGGGACTCTGGTTCCCTATGCAAGTCAATCCTAGCGCTTGTCTGTTTATTTTCATTGGGTGTTTACTATTGTTATTTATTTTGTTGTATATTACTGTATTACTGTATTTTACCGCATTTATTGCATTTCATTCCATTACTATCATATGATGTACTGTTCTGCTGCTGTTGTTCTGTTGGGTGGGTTGGATTCATGAGAGAAAAGCCCAATTCCTAGGCTTGAGCATACACCTATGATTAGCGTGGAAAGTAGTGTGACTTATGTGGCATTTGGCCAGACGTAGTATACATGAAAACTCCACATCCAGACGAGGTTTTCTTTGGTGATATTCTATCCTACGCATTTGGGGTAGATGATGGAATATAACCTGGAAAACTGTCGACTCTGGCGACCATCTCCCGAGGACTCAGTTGAGGCACTCCTCCCAAGAGGTAGTAGTGGCAGACCAGAAATGGAAAACCCATTATACTTCTTGATCCGAGGACCCAATGTTGGGAACTTGCTTTAGGATGTCCTTTTTGAAAGGGAATCAGTGGAGGCGCTCCTCGATTGGCGATAGTACTGTACCCCGAAGGATGAATGTACTATTGCTTCTCGACTTCAGTGCCAGAAGCTGAGGACCTTTCGTTTTCTAGAACCCACATATGAGAGGGGGCGGGTGTTTGCAGGTTTGTAGGTGACCTTAACCTTCAACCTACCTGGTTTTCTGGATTTCTTGTCAGTGTACTGTTATCATTCTGATATTCTGGCAGTTTTAATGGTCCGTTATTATGGATTTTTGGGTTTCTGATATTTGGGGTCTTATTCAGTTAACAGAACAATGGCAGTTTTGAGCATCATGGATACCTTGGTCCTGTGTTTGCATTTGCATCATCATTTTGCATTCTAACATGTTTGTTCATTTGTAGGGTTGCATCCTAACTTTGATTCCGATTTTTCGAAGAATGTCAAAGATGAATACTAGCACTGAAGAGAAAAAGAATATCATCCCGTATAAGTTCCCAGAGCTTAATCTAGATTTTGTTCACAAGATCTTGGCCATGGCAAAACCCGGGGTACTGGAAGACTTTAGAGGAGAATATGGAAGAATTCTGAGTTTCGCCCGCGACGTTACCAAGTATGAGTTTAGGGCTCTGCACACTCTGGTGCAGTTCTATGACCCACACCTACGGTGTTTTCTGTTTCCTGATTATCTTTTGGCTCCGACGTTGGAGGAGTTTGCTCTCATTCTGGATGTCTCTGTCAAAGAGGAAGCTCCCTTTTACCCTTCTAAAGAGTTTCCTGATTTGGAAAAGGTCTCTACAGCTTTGTATTTGGATCAATCTTTGTTGAAAGGCAATATTGCCAGCAAAGAAGGGTGTAAAGGCTTTCACACGAAGTTTTTGGTAGAGCAGACTGCTATAAGTGCTAAGGCTAAGTGTGGGTCGGTGTTCAACGCAATCCTGGCTATGTGTGTTTATGGAACGGCGTTATTCCCAAATGTGAAGGATTTCGTAGACATGCACGCTGTTCGGATATTCACCATGAAGAATCCGGTGCCTACCTTGCTTAGGATCTGTACTATTCAATGCATTATAAGAGTGAGAAGAGGAAAGGAGGACCCCTTAATTTTTGCACTCCAATTCTCTACAAATGGTTTGCCGACCCCCTTCCCAAATCTGGGGCATTCGTGGACACTAGAGAAACATTGGATTGGTCCAAGAGACTGATGGGATTAAGAGCCGACAAGTTGACTTGGGTTAATCGTGATTTGTTAGGCCAAGAGATCATGGTCAGTTGTGGGGGTTACCCAAATGTGCCTTTAATAGGAAGAAAATGGGGAATTAACTACAACCCTATTCTTGTTATTAGGCAATTTGGGTATGCTTTGAAAGAGCCGCCAAGGGATGAAGACGTTCAAGAATCTCTATATGTGAGTGGGGAAGCCAACCTGGAAATGCTAAAAGAAGTTGCAAACACTTGGGAGGACCGTCACAAGAAGGGGAAGACTTTCTTTGGAAAGAGTAACAACAGAGCGCTCCCTGCGTATGAAGATTGGATTCAGAAAAGAGTAGAGAAGGGACTTCTACCATTCTCCAGAGAATAACCATCTTACCCTCTGTCGATTAAGCCTCCGACTACAGTTGAGATAGAAAGGTATAATAAGCTGTGGGCTGAGGCAGAGAAACTGCGAGAAGAGAATCGGGAATTGAGTAAAGAAATTAGCCAGCTGAAGCATGAGTGAGGTGAGGCTATGTGTACTGCTAAGTGTCACTCCCGAAAGATTCGCATCCAACGGTACGAACGCGAGAGTGGCGCAAAAGACACAGAGTCGCCAGCAAAGTGTATTTATCCCAAGAGAGGGAAAGGAAACACTGCGTAAACCTGAAAGAGAGGAAAGAGCATGGTCACGCGACCAAGAGAACGGGTACGGGAGTCGGTTACGCGAAGGGAAGGTGTTAGCACCCAACACGTCCATCGTACTCGACGGGATCCACGCTTGTTGTCTGCATCAAAGGGTGTCGTCGTCTGGAACTTCACTGCTACTGGACCGGCGAAGAAACGAGAACGGAAAGAACGGAGAAACGAAGAAGAAAAGAAAAAGAAGTGACTCGATAGGACGTCCTCGGAGTCCTATGCCTACGTATTCCCTCGTGCAATGGGAAAGTCAGAGTCAACGTAGTTCGGACACGAACTAAGGGGGGAGGTTGCTCGCCAAGACATCTCCGTCTTGTGCCTACGTATCCTCAATCGGACGAGAAAGAGGAAATCAGAGCAGTCGTAGTTCGACCTACGGGTCGAAAAGAGACAAAGAGGTGATAAAGAAAGGTTGTGCTCGGAGAGATCTCGCACGATCTCCTGCCTACGTATCTCGCTCGCACGTGAGAATCAGAGCGACGTAGTTCCCCTCACTAGGGGTGGATTGTGTTTTTTAGGGAACGACTTACGTTCTAGCTCAGGTGTTGCAGCTCGCTGAATCGAGACTTAGGCGTTACCATCTTGCAAGAGAACGAGTAGGATCGCGTTCGTACGCTGAGAGTGAGTGAGATGAGAAAAGAATTCCCGAAGGAAAGACGTTATTGTTTGTTTTGAGTTTTTTAGACAGAAGTGTTTTAAGTTAGTTCATAACTTGCATTGCACCAAAGTCTTAAACGTAGGAACGAATACTTCGCGCATCGTCCCCAACAGGACGTACACTAAGTATCCTAGTAGAACGAGAGGAAGCCCCTCGTTCCCCACTTCCCACATAGAAGGCTCAAGCGCAATACACGTTAACTTTTATTATGTGTTTTGAAGAAGTTTCGAGATGAGAAGAGAAGACGACACAAAGGAAACTCTAAGGGGAAACTAAGAGTCCTAATGTTATCATGCATGGATTTCCTATGGTTAGAGAGGTTTAGGAGAAAAGACTACCTACCCTAATGCTAATCCTACTCCAAGCTTAATCAGAAATTAAGTTGGACTAGGTAGCTCTAAGGGGAAAGGGAATCCAAGACTTAAACAAGTCTTGAGATTCAAGGGAAGAGAAAGAGTGAAAGAGAAGAAGAAGAAAGAGAAGGATAAGATGAGAAGCAAGATGGGGCAGCAAGTACATCATAATCATCATATCCAAATCAAAACATCAAACATGCTTCAAAGATCATACAAGCACACCTCAAGTATACAAGTGAAAGCACACAAGAAGGGATGCAAGTAAACTTGCACAAGATTCACAAATTCACACACTAAGGCCTCATACAAAGATGACATGAACAATATAAGATGAAAGTAAAACCAAGTCAGAATTTAATTCACATCATGATCATCCAATACAAACATGCAAGAATGTTTCACATTATGGTGCATTATGAGCCAAAGAAACCACAAAACCAAAGATGATGATATGCATCACATAATTCAAACCATGAAGATAAAGCGAGATGAAAACCAAGCAATGAGCTCAAGGGGAAGTAGCATACACATTAACATCATACCAAGATCAAACTCAAGTCATACAAGGTTAATCACCAAGCAACACATCCAAAACATGTATCAAAATTAATCAAAGCATCCACTAACTATTCATGCAAGCAAGCAAAGAAACATGTGAAGCAAGGAGTGAGAGCATGCCACATAGAGCACCTTAAACCAAGAGGGTCAGAACCTCTAGCATGTCATACAAAACAAACAAAAGGTTTCATTCATGAATGGATTCACACAAAGAAGCAATCACAAGATTAGGTTGAGCATTCCACAAAGTTCAAGTCCAAAACAACATCCACTTAGAAAATCTAGAACAAATTGGAAAATGATCAAATGAGGATGATTCCAAAGCCAAAAGTAAGCTCAAACAGAATTTGATCATACCATAAAAACATCCTAAGCATCATTCCATTACAAGTAAACAAATGCACTCAAACTAGGTCAAGTGTCTAAGCATGCCTCAACCAAATTCAAACCACAAGTGAGAATCAACAAAAAATAGAAAAGTGGTCCAATAAATTCCCAAAAAATAATCAAAGGCAATTTTAAACATCCAATTAACAAGTTCAAAAGAATCGGAACAGAACTAGATCAATAGCATGTTCAAAAGAGCTTCACAAGATAAGGTATGCAAGTGATCGTGTATGAATCGAGGAGCATCAAAAATCACATGAAAAAACAATTAAAGGTGATCACCAAGGTAGCAGGATAACATTCAAACATTTCTCATCCACATGTCAAGACAAGGAAAAAAAAAATCGGCTCAAGAAGACACGGCAAAGTCATCAAACATGGATATTAATGACAAGGGCTAACATGAAAGACACTTTGGAAAAGAAAATCGGAATTAATTATTAAAACAAATGGAAAATGAAAATAAAATTCATAACCAATTAAATAAGGAATTAAAATACGTTCATGATTTTTTTGGGAATTTTTTGATAAATAAAAGTATTTTTAATAAAACGAAATTAAATGAGAAAATAAAAAAAACGAAAATAAAGTGAACAATAAAAGAGAGGTGTATTAGTAAGAGAAACAACATGGCCACGACTGGGCCTGAACAGTGGGGTGTGAACAGAATTCTCGCTGGGCCCATGAAGATGAAATCACAAGTTCAGAATTTTTTTTAAAAGAAAGTAAAGGATTTAAATGTAACAAAATCATATGTGGAACATACATCAATTGGTCCATTGAAATTTAAGTTACTAAAAGACAAAATAAAAACAAAACCATTCAAACCTTGCCACATCATCATCATCAAGCTCATACCCATGCAGAATTTCAGCACGTGAACAGTAACCGCGGCCGGGAAAATGCAGCACCGTGCCGGCCACCGCGTCGGTCCGGCCGGCCACCGCCGGCGGCGGATGGTCCGGCCGGAAACGTAGAAACAAAGACACCCCCCTCAGTTTTTCGCGTAGATTTCAAAAATGGCCTTGGTTTTCTCTAAAACTTCCTCTAAATCCATGAAAATCAAGCTTCAAGAATAAACACTTATTGTTCCATAATCACAAATCAAAACAACATACATACTACAATGTAGTGCACTCCATGGTGAGTCCAAATATGCAAAAATAATTGAAAAGCAACCATTAAAACTCAAGAAAACAAGGATTCAAGTTTGCACACCATAAATGAAACTCCATTAAAACACAAAAATAAATATGTCAACATTGCTTACCCTAAGGTAGGGCTTCAGATGCGCCCAACATGAACATAAAACAGAGCTAAAATGCAAGTTTAGAGTTGAAGAAAATTACTCAACGGAGTGGCTCCGTTGGCCCTTGAAACTACGTAGCAACTTCAGACAAATGCTTCCAATAATCTCTTTGTATCTTAGTGATGAAGAACCGAGCAAAAAAATGTAGAGAAACTTGGAGGAAATGAGAGTTTTTTTTTAGAGAAGGTTTTTAGAGTGAGAGAGGATTCTTGAGTTTGTGGCTGCTGAGAATTCGTGTCTGATGCTAGGGTTTCACATTTAGCTTATATATGAAGCTTTTGTGTGGTTAAAATGAACTTTACTGTGGTTAGAGCTTAGGGTTAAAGTTTTGACGAAAATTTGGAAAAAAACAATGGGGTGTGAGAGAGTGTAGTACAAAATGAGTTTTTTGTGAGAGTGGTTTTGGTTGCTATTCTTCTGAGCAAAAGAAATCAGAATGAGAGAGAGTGGAGGGGATAAACTTGGTGAGCAAGTTTTCACTTGTTTCATTATGGCAAAAGACTTCCAAATGGTACAAGGTTGGTACATGCTTTGTGTGGCTCATTATGGCAATGTTTTGTAAGGCATTTTGGCAAGGAAATGAGAGATTATGCGCATGAAATGAGGCCAAGGCAAGCTGCTACAAAAGTTGGTTCAAAATGTTTCATGACATGCCATGAAAACATAATCATATAGACAACTTTGATCCACTATAACTCAATGATCTTTGATCCCATTTGTGCAAACTTATGCTCAATAGAAAGTTTACATATCAAGGAACAAAATTGATGTTCAAGGCAAGATGAAATGGTGCTTGGAAGTCCTTTGAAAATGAGCATGAATATTGAAATTCAATGCTGTCCCAAAACCAAACCAAAAAGTTTCTAAGTGTTGGAAATTTGACATGAAAACTCATGAACTTGTGAACACCATAACTTTCTCAATTTTGATCCAAATGAGGACTTCTATTAATGGTTGGAAAGCTTGAAGCATGGCCTACAACTTTGATGTTGGAAAAAGATTGAAATGAAGTCTAGAGCATGGATAAAATTGGCCATGAAGTGGACTTATTTTGGGTTAGAACTTTCCAAAAAGGGAAACTCTCTAAAACCCTAACATTCCATAAATGGCAATTTTCCCAAATTCTTGATTTTTGATGAATATCTTGACATTTCTTGACCAAAATCCATCCATTGATCACATTTGACATAATGAATAGTAATTTGATCTCAAAAGTCAGGAGTTGACTTTTTCACTGCACAGTTGACTTTATCCTCCATTCTCCTGATTTTGAAATTTCTGATCAATTGAAGACCTTCTGAACCAATTTGATGGGCAATCTTCCATCCTTAGACACTTAAAGACATAAGGAATACCATGCAATCAAGTCTTGCCCAAAAAATCAGAAATAAACTGATTTTATGGCGACCCTTAGTTTGGTACCCTCTGGTTAGGAGGAGATAACACATCCTCCAAATTCAAATTCATCTGAATATGATGTGTATCATGTCCACCAATGATGACATGTGCCACTTAGAGATGATAAACAATCAAAGAGCTTGCTCATTTAGGGGTCAGATCCCAGAATCTCCAAAACCCTAATTTAAGAAATCAGGTTAGGAGAGTGTGATTCCTTTGAATTCTCTTGCCAATCTTGATCTTGTGATGAGATGATGGACCAATTAAGACACCTTGAGGCTTAAGGCTCCTTTGTGGTTCAAGAGCTGATAGCATCAAGAATTTTCTCTCCTCTTAGCCCCTTGGACAATACACTTGAACTGTTGCTTGAAACCCTGAAAACCTCTTCTTCCCTTGAGTTAAGCCAAGTACCTTGATCCCATGCTAAGAACCAATGATATGCACAAATGCTAATGCAAGAAATGTAAAGAAACATAAGCCAGTTAGTATCAAAACAAAAGGGCAAATTTTGAGGTGCTACAGCTGCCCCTATTCAAACTTCTTGGATCCGAGGGTACGGAAGCAACGGCTTTCGGACAATCGGGATACAGGGAGATTGAATACCAAAAGAACCTGGGAATTTGCAACCTGTGGGGATGATGAAAAAGGGTTGTTTATGAGGACGGCCGTAGACGAACTCGAAAAGGGTAGACCAACCAAAGGCGGACTACACTGGGGGATATAAAGGTAATACGAGGCCATGCCAAAGGTGGGCTAAAAAAAAAGAAAGGCCAGGCCGAGGGTGGACTTTCAAAGAAAGACTATGCCTAAGGTAGACTTTCAAATAAAGGATACGAGGCCATGCCGAAGATGGACTCGAAAAATAAAGACCAAGCCGAAGGTGGGCTTTCAAAGAAAGACTATGCCGAAGGTAGACTTTCAAAGAAAGAATACGAGACCATGCCGAAGGTGGGCTCAAAAAGAAAGACCAAGCCAAAGGTGGGCTTTCAAAGAAAGACTATGCCGAAGGTAGACTTTCAAATGAAGGAATACGAGACCATGCCGAAGGTGGGCTAAAAAAGAAAGAGCAAGCCGAAGGTGGGCTTTCAAAGAAAGACTATGCCGAAGGTAGACTTTCAAAGAAAGAAAACGAGACCATGCCGAAGGTGGGCTCAAAAAGAAAGACCAAGCTGAAGGTGGGCTTTCAAAGAAAGACTATGCCGAAGGTAGACTTTCAAAGAAAGAATACGAGACCATGCCGAAGGTGGGCTCAAAAAGAAAAAAACCAAGCCGAAGGTGGGCTTTCAAAGAAAGACTATGCCGAAGGTAGACTTTCAAATGAAGGATAATACGAGGCCAAGCCGAAGGTGGACTCGAAAAAGAAAGACCAAGCCGAAGGTGGGCTTTCAAAGAAAGATTATGCCGAAGGTAGACTTTCAAATGAAGGATAATACGAGGCCAAGCCGAAGGTGGACTCGAAAAAGAAAGACCAAGCCGAAGGTGGGCTTTCAAAGAAAGACTATGCCGAAGGTAGACTTTCAAACAACGGATAATACGAGGCCAAGCCGAAGGTGGACTCGAAAAAGAAAGACCAAGTCGAAGGTGGGCTTTCAAAGAAAGACTATGCCGAAGGTAGACTTTCAAATGAAGGATATGAGACCATGCCGAAGGTGGGCTCAAAAAAGAAAGACCAAGCCGAAGGTGGGCTTTCAAAGAAAGACTATGCCGAAGGTAGACTTTCAAATGAAGGATATGAGACCATGCCGAAGGTGGGCTCAAAAAGAAAGACCAAGCCGAAGGTGGGTTTTCAAAGAAAGACTATGCCGAAGGTAGACTTTCAAATGAAGGATATGAGACCATGTCGAAGGTGGGCTCAAAAAGAAAGACCAAGCCGAAGGTGGGCTTTCAAAGAAAGACTATGCCGAAGGTAGACTTTCCTGGGGATATCAAGATAACAGCGAGTGCGAGGACGGCCGAAGGCGAACTCGAAAAGGTAGAAAAACCCAGCCGAAGGTGGACTTTCAAAGAAAGACTATGCCGAAGGTAGACTCTCAAACAACGATATGCAGAATCGACAGATCTACAAAGATGACTCCGTCGGGGACCAGAGAAATCTAAACAGACAACTCTGCGGGGGGAGTATAGGAAAGATCAACAAGAAGGACGAATCCACTGGTTGCGGTGTAGTGTTAAACAACATCTCCTGAATCACGCTACTTTCTGCTAGGGAAAGAAACCTGCAAAGGCTAACAAACCTGGCTTATGCTTCGAATGCATATGTTTGAATTTTGCCGTAATGCTCCACACAAAGTGGAAATGCTACGCATTTGGGAGGATGCCATGCAAAGAAGATGCTTATGCAATGCAAAAGAGGCGTCCCAGCAAAATAAATGCTGAAGACCAAGGCAGCTCCACTGGGGATGACAAACTAAATTGCCACTGAAATCAAGGAAATCCTGTTGAGGAAAAATCGCCCTGCTGGGGAAGATCACAATCACCAATTCTGCTGGAGATAGACGAAACTCCGAGAGAAAACCCTCTCTGTTGGGGATGGATACTGAGAGTAGAGATTCCTTCGCTGGGGATCACTAAATTCTTTAGAACCTGAATTCAAAAGAAAATGCTGGGGATACCACTCTGGCTGGGGGCAAACCTCTTATATCCTGCTGAGGAGGACGATCCTCAATGACTCCGTTTGGGGAATTACTTCTTCATACTCTGCTGAGGAAAACGATCCTCGATATTGAGGAAGCGAGTCAATAATACTGAACCTGCTTGGCGATGTTACTGAACTCAACCTGCTACTGAGAGACATCTGCAGCTTCACCTTGCTGAGGAATATCATCCACTATCAGCGAGCTTGTTTAATGATCGATGACGTCAACTCTGCTAGGGGATACCATAAAGCTTACCCATTTGTTGGGGGATTAGGCAACATCGTTGTTGATGAGAAAACAAACTTCCTGACTAGCCGAAGAAAATGGGTGTTCAGACTCTGTGGGGGAAATAACATCTTCGTCCAAAGAAGGTATTCCGTCAGTCTCTTGCTGGGGATGCTGAGACATTAAATCCTGGCTGCTTGCTAAAAGAGTAACCAAACAGAACTTAAGTTGGGGAAATGATCCTCTGCACTCTGATGAGGAAGAGTAAAAAACTGCTGAGGACAATCAGACTTCAAAGTTGGGGAGAGCTCTACTGGGGAAGCACACCTGTCATCCTGCAAAACCAACAGAAAGGTCTACATGCAAAAATGATTACTTTGATTATCATCATAGCGACTGTCGCCTAAGCAATTGCCACTGTTTTCCAACTTGTTTTATAGAGCTCAACATTTTAGCATGTAATGTTTTTTATCAAAAATATCGGACATTTTCACAAACAAAACAGGTAAAACAGAAAACAAAAGCTCCTTGACTGAAATGCAAACTTTATTGAATGAATTGGCATGTAAATAGGCATTTACATCTGGAAGCAATTCCTGAAAAGAGGTAATTGCGCAAAAAGCAAAAGAAAATACAAATGTCGGCAATGTGGGGAACAGACATCCACCATGACTCGACTCAGCTATAACCCATATGACTTGTTTATCCGCAGATACTTTGGCCTTCGAAGACGACTAACTGGACTGATTCCTTTCCTCCGAATTTTCCAAGTGTGAACAATGATCACAGATCGAACGCGAATCGTAGTCTTTGCTTTTAAATCCCTAACTTTTACCTGGATCGCCCTTTTCGGGTTTTCAATCCACCGGGATACCCATTTTTGCCAAAGTTTCCTTTTTAGGTTTTCAACCTTGCGGGTTTATTTCTTTTTTCTTTTATCCCTAATTTTTGCCCGAACCTTTTCTTTTTTATGGTTCGCCAGGATGCCCCATTTTTGCCTGAACCTTCTTTTTATGTTCAGCGGGTCCTTTTTATGCAAAGTATTTTTTGACTACATCCGCGTTCACAGGGGACGTAAAATCTTCGCCATCCATAGTTGAGAGTAATAAGGCTCCACCAGAGAAAACCTGTCTTACTACATATGGCCCTTCGTAATTTGGAGTCCACTTGCCCCTGTGATCTGTTTGAGGAAGAACGATCCTTTTCAGAACTAATTCACCAGCTTGAAAACACCGAGGACGCACCTTCTGATCAAAGGCTTTCTTCATCCTGCTCTTATACAACCGGCCATGCACAATGGCTTTCAGTCTCTTCTCTTCAATGAGGTTCAATTCATTCAGCCGAGAACGCACCCACTCAGCTTCATCCAGCTTCACATCTGTCAGAATTCTCAAAGAAGGAATCTCAACTTCTAATGGCAGGACTGCTTCCATGCCATACACCAATGAGAAAGGAGTTGCCCCAGTTGATGTGCGTACTGAAGTACGATAACCATGCAAAGCATAAGGCAACATCGCATGCCAGTCTTTGTATGTCACTACCATCTTCTGCACAATCTTCTTTATGTTCTTATTAGCCGCTTCAACAGCCCCATTCATCTTCGGACGATAGGGAGAAGAATTGTGATGTTCAATCTTAAAGCTCTGGCATAGCTCCTTCATCATCTTATTATTCAAATTTGATCCATTGTCAGTAATGATTCTCTCCGGGACTCCATACCGGCAGATGATGTCCTTCTTAATAAACCGGGCTACCACTTGTCTGGTGACGTTGGCATATGAGGCTGCTTCCACCCACTTCGTGAAATAATCAATAGCTACCAGGATAAAACGGTGTCCATTCGAAGCAGTCGGCTCGATCTTTCCAATCATGTCAATGCCCCACATGGCAAAAGGCCAAGGTGACGACAAAACATTCAGAGGAGTAGGCGGCACGTGCACCTTATCAGCATAAATCTGGCACTTATGACATTTCCAGGCGTATTTAAAATAGTCAGACTCCATAGTCATCCAATAATACCCCGCTCTCAACAACTTTCTTGCCATAGCATGCCCATTGGCATGAGTACCGAAGGAACCTTCGTGAACTTCTTCCATTAACAAGCCTGCCTCGTGTTCATCAACACAACGTAGCAAGACCATGTCAAAGTTCCTCTTGTACAACACATCATCCTTGTTCAAAAAGAAGTTTCCTGATAACCTCCTCAATGTCTTTTTATCCTTGGAAGATGCCCCAACTGGGTATTCCTGATTCTTAAAGAAGACTTTAATGTCATGATACCAAGGTTTGCCATCTGACACCCCTTCAACTGCAAATACAAAAGCAGGCCTGTCCAAGCGCATGATTCTGATTGAAGGAGCTTCATTCCAAAGATTCACCTTATACATTGATGACAATGTAGCCAACGCATCAGCCATCTGATTTTTCATCTGGGGAATGTGATGGAAGTCGATTCTGTCGAAGAAAGGTAACAACCTTCTGGCATAGTTGTTATATGGAACAAGATTTTCTTGACGAGTCTCCCATTCACCTGTGATCTGATTAACCACCAACGCAGAATCACCATAAACATCGAGGTTCTTGATTCTCAAATCAATTGCTTCTTCTAACCCCATGATGCATGCTTCATACTCCGCCTTATTATTGGTGCATATGAACGCTAATCGGGCAGTGAAGGGTATATGAGAACCCTGTGGAGTCGTAATGATTGCCCCGATTCCGTTGCCATATGAATTAACAGCTCCATCGAAAACCATCTTCCATTGAGATCCAATCTCAGGTCCTTCATCAGGCAAAGGCTCTTCACAATCCTTCATCTTCAGATACATGATATGCTCATCCAGAAATTCAAAACTTCATCGGTTGATAATCATCAATTGGCTGTTCGGCAAGATACTCTGACAACGCACTTCCCTTAATGGCCTTTTGGGAAACATACTGAATATCATATTCTGTCAGAACCATCTGCCAACGGGCTATTCTACCAGAAAGTGCTTGTTTCTCAAACACATACTTTATCGGGTCCATCTTCGAAATCAAAAGGGTTATATGGTTTAACATATACTGCCTCAAACGCTTAGTGGCCCAAGCGAGTGCACAACATGTTTTCTCCAGCATCGAGTATCTTGACTCGTAATCAGTAAACTTCTTACTCAGGTAATAGATGGCGTGCTCTTTTTTACCTGACTCGTCTTGTTGACCGAGCACACAACCCATTGAATTCTCAAGAACCGTGAGATACATAATCAAAGGCCTTCCTGGCACTGGCGGCATAAGGCCCGGAGGTTCCTGTAAGTATTCTTTAATCTTTTCAAATGCCTTTTGACAATTTTCATTCCACCTGACCGCTTGATCTTTTCTTAGCAACTTGAAGATTGGTTCACACGTGGCTGTGAGATGCGAAATGAACCTAGCAATGTAGTTCAATCTCCCCAAGAAACCACGAACCTCTTTTTCTGTTTTCGGCACAGGCATTTCTTGTATGGCTTTTACCTTTGCAGGATCAACCTCAATACCTTTTTCGCTAACAATAAACCCCAACAATTTTCCTGATCTCACCCCGAAGGTGCATTTGTTTGGATTCAACCTCAGTCTGAATTTCCTTAACCTTTCAAATAACTTCTGAAGATTCACCAGATGTTCTTCTTCCGTCTGTGACTTCGCAATCATGTCATCAACATAGACTTCAATCTCTTTGTGAATCATATCATGAAAGAGAGTCACCATCGCCCGCTGGTAAGTTGCCCCTGCATTTTTCAATCCAAAGGGCATCACTTTGTAGCAGAAAGTTCCCCACAGTGTTATGAATGTAGTCTTCTCCATGTCCTCTGGGGCCATTTTAATTTGGTTATACCCAGAGAAACTATCCATGAAGGAAAACACAGAATACTGAGCAGGATTGTCAACTAACACGTCAATGTGAGGGAGCATGAAATCATCCTTTGGGCTTGCTCTATTCAAATCCCTGTAATCAACACACATCCTGACCTTCCCATCCTTCTTAGGTACAGGCACGATGTTAGCAACCCATGGAGGATAATTTGTTACGGCAAGAAATCCGGCGTCCAACTGCTTTTGAACCTCTTCCTTGATCTTGACAGACATTTCCGGTTTATTTCTTCTCAACTTTTGCTTGACCGGAGCACAACCTTCTTTGAGTGGTAGCCGATGTACGACAATATCAGTATCGAGCCCAGGCATGTCTTGGTAAGACCAGGAAAACATGTCCACATACTCACGGAGCATTTCAATCAATCTTCCCTTGACACTGTCTTCCAATGTAGCCCCCACTCTTACCTCCTTTCTGGCGTCCTCGGTTCCCAGATTCACAATCTCAATTTCCTCCTGATGAGGTAGGATGACTCTCTCCTCTTGCTTCAACAATGTGGCCAATTCTTCGGGCAGTTCACAATCTTCATTAGCCTCTTCTTCAGCCTGATAGATTGGATTGTCAAAGTCATACCGAGCTATAGCTGAGTCATGATCGGTGTCATCTGAACAAAAAGACCTGCAATGATTTATGAGGTATGTTTTATTATGATGCAACAAAAAAAACACATTGCCATTTTGATGTGGGTTTTTAATGCATAAAAATAAAAACATAAAGACAGAGATCAAAATATTTGAGTGTGAAAAGTCCTTTATTGATGATAAGGCAAAACATGCAACAGTTAAAAGCCCTACAAACAAAATCACTGCATCTTGGGCAGAACGCAGGATTAACATAATAGGAAAACAAAGCAATTACTCGAAGCCTGTCACTTGAATGACTCTCTCAGAAGACCAGTTGCCTAAACTCTGACCAGGGTTGCAGGGACGGATCCATTCATCCATGTCACAGTCACTATCCCCTTCTTCTTCAATAGCATTGTAAGTTCCTGGATTGGCTGGAATTTTGGTAAAACAACAAGGTGTTCAATGTTGATGTCATGGTGTTGATGTTGCAGCATTGAGTCTTAGTACTGGGCTGTACTAAGTTGTGAAGGTTAACTATGTTTGATGTCATGGGCTTGATGTCATAACATTGCACTTAACACTGGGCTGTGTTAAGGTTGCTAGTTGCTGAAGTGGATGTCTGATGTCACATAGGTGATGTTGTAACATCAGACCTGCAGAACTGAAGCTAATGACAGCATGAGCTTGTTGTTATTAGGGTCGCGTATTAGCTGGAATTGTGGAGAGTGTTGACTCGTTGGATGAGAATATCTTGGGCTAGATATTTTCTGTTACATGGGAGATTTGATTGCAGGTTTGTTGGAGAATTAAAAGGTGGAAGATTTAAAAAGATTTTGGGGGATAAAATCTGTTTTAAAAGATTCAGCTTTTAATTAACAAATCTGATCAAATATTGTGACAAATCCAATCCAAATTCAAGGAGCTATATAAAGCGCACAAGACCAAGGAAGAAGGTACAGAAAACGGATTAAAGATCAAGAGCTGGAGGCTTAGAGTCTAGGGTTTGTTTAGAGTACTTGTAATCACACTATTCTAGGTTGAATAGGTGTTGAATTTTCTGTCCTCTCTAGAAGATGTGAAGCAATAGAGAGTTGTTGATTGATCGAAGCTAGGAAGCAAGATCAAGGGATCTCAAAGAGGTTGTTCTTTGAGTGTTTTAGGGGATTGAGTAGTGTTCTCATATCTAAGTGGTTTCTTAGGTAGAAAGTCACTAGTAGAGTATAAGTTTAGGAGATTGTCAACTGGTGTGTTGAGTTTGTAAATTATATCTACAAGTAGTGAATTTCATCCCTGGCTTGGTAGCCCCCAGACGTAGGTAGTTAGACTGAACTGGGTGAACAATTCCTTGTGTTTTCCTATTGCTTATTCTGTCCATTATTGCAGAGTGTGTTGTTGTGACATCACACCTTAACATCACACGTCTGGTACCAGAATTTCAAGCATTAACTCTGTCGAAGAAAACTCCAGCGCTGGTGAAGCGGACAGGGCCATAGAATTTGGGAGGACCCTCATCTTTCCGGGCTGGCTTGTATCCCAATCCATAAGTATCCCTCTTTTCCTGCACTTTAACCACCTGGCCCCACCTCTGTGAGCTGCCAGCTTCAACCACAGCTTTGGCGTCTCTTAACGAAGACATGGAACCCTGGGGTTGATTTTCCACTGCAGGCTGCACTATAGTTTCAGACTGAACAACTTCTTCAGAAACCTTCACTTTTTCAAACCCTTGGCACAACGTTTCATGGATTTCACCATCCACTTCCACGTATTTGAAGGTTGACAGCTGACTGATCAATATATCTTCTTCTCCGCATACTGTCACTACGTGACCATCAACCATATACTTCAGTTTTTGATGCAAAGTAGATGTTACTGCCCCAGCACTGTGGATCCAAGGGCGACCCAACAAACAACTGTAGGCAGGCTGAATATCCATTATGTAAAAGGTGGTGTTAAAAATCTCAGGACCCACCTTGATCGGCAACACTAACTCTCCAAAAACCGACCTCTTGGAGCCATCAAAAGCACGTACCACCAAATCACTCGGCGTACAAATCAACCCACGAGTATCTAGCTTCATCAAAGCTTTCTTTGGCAACACGTTCAAAGATGACCCGGTATCAACTAACACATGCGACATTAAAGAACCACGACATTCCACTGAAATGTGCAGAGCATTGTTGTGATTCCTCCCAGCTGGAGTCAAATCTAAATCGGTGAAACCCAAACCATTACCGGCATTCACCTTCAGCAATGCATTTCGGCGTGCCTCAGAGCACAATAGTAAAGACAGGATGGAAATCTTCGATGGAGTTTGGTGAAGTTGATCAACAATTTTGTAATCGCTTTTCCTGATCAATCTCATGAACTCCTCTGCATCTTCTGAGAAAGTATCCCCACCTGGCTTTGTCATAGAAGTATTTGCTTCCTGCCTCTGTACAGACTCATCCATTATCTGTTTACCTCTGTCTTGTTTTGAACTGCCAACTTGATCCTCAGATGGAATAAAGACTCTACCACTCCTAGTGATAGCATCAGTTTCAACTTTAACTCCTGGACTAGAACCCACTGGTGAAGTATTCATTACCTCTTGCTTTTGTCCATTGACAAACACCTCTGCACCGTAATTCCACGGAATGGCCTTAGAACTCTCGTACGGAACGGGTCCAGCCCTTGTGATAATGACTGGAGGTGGCCTTGCTGGACCAGAAATAGTAATTGTTTTGAATGGAATGGTGATAGTGGCAACCTTCTCACTAACAACCTCTTCTTGCTGATTACCTCTGTCAAACTGCAAACAGCCCTCATCAATCATATTTTGAATACCCCTCTTCAACGAATCACAACCATTTACCTTTGTCAAACATTCGGAGCAGTTCTCATCACAACCCGGATAAACACCACCTTTCAATAGCCTGTTCTTAACCACAGCCAACGGAGTCTTCAGCTCTTCAACATCCATTATTAAATTCGAAGCTTCACATTCCTCAATTATTGCATTTACCCTCGGTCCGTTGTGATCAGGCATCGGATTTTGCACAACATTGGGCCCATCATTGGCAAAGTTGATAGCCTTGGAATCCACAAGATCTTGAACTGTGTGCTTAAAAGCTTTACAGTCTTCAATGTAGTGTCCGGGCGCTCCAGAGTGAAAGTCACAGTGGGCGTTAGGGTTATAACCCGGAGGTGGATTACCGGTGGGAGAAGCGAGAGTCCTTTTCTGGACTAGCTGTAACTGTAGCAAATGCTGAAATAACTGGGGATAAGGTAGAGGTGGGGTATCAAAATGCCTGTTCTGCCTAGGCCTTGGCTGATACTGACGCGGAGCCTGACCCTGATTAACATTGTTCCTCTGTTGTTGTGGTGGAGGTAATGTTGCTGGGATGGTTACCGACGCTACTTGTTGATTATTGCCCTGACGCTGTTTCCCTTTTCCCCTGTGGGATGATACAGCGTTGGTCTCTCCTTTCTTCTTATAATTATCAAATGGCTTCTTTCCCTGTCCAGAAGATGATCCGTCACCACTAGAAACCTTTCCAGCCTTAATTCCGACCTCTATCTTCTGTCCAATAGCAATCACATCTGCAAACTTGCCCAGAGAACAAGGCAAAAGCTTCTCATAGTAGTGCTTAGGCAGTGTGTCCATAAACATATCCAACATCTCTTTCTCCAGCATTGGTGGCTGCACCCTAGCCGCCAATTCACGCCACCTTTGTGCGTATTCTTTGAAACTCTCATCATTCTTCTGGGACATGCTCAACAGCTGAGTTCTGTTGGGAGCCATGTCTGTGTTGTACTGATAATGCTTGATGAAAGCAGCAGCTAAATCTCTCCAAGTACGAACATCTCTATTTTCCAGTCCCATGTACCATTCCAAGGACGCGCCAGACAGGTTGTCTTGGAAAAAGTGCATCATTAGCTTTTTATCCTTGGCGTGAGCAGCCATCTTCCTGGTATAAGTCTTGATATGAGTTCTAGGGCAGGTAGAACCATTATACTTCTCCAGCGTGGGAATCTGAATCTTATGTGGAATAAGAATATCAGGGACCAACCTTAGGTCGTCCAAATCTATTCCCAAATCATCCTGTTTCACCACTCCCTTCAATTGAGCTTCAATTAAACGGATTCTTTCATCACTGACCACGGGAAAGGCAGCATCTAAACTCCTGACTGAGAACACATCATCCTGTTGATCATCAAAATGATGGCCATGGATAGCCCAAACAGTACTTCCCTCTCCAACCACTGTAGGAATACCACCCTGTCCACCAGCACAAACTCCGCCCGGAGGAATATTACGGGTAAGAAGACCATCGTGTAAGATACCATTTTCGTCGACCTGCGCCACCAACGGCTGAACCAGAGTTCTGAATTCATTCTGACTTTGCACCACACCCTGCATCATTTCCATGAACTGATCGATGCGAGCTTGCATAGCGGCCATATCTGCCTGAACTTTGTCCATCACTCTGTTTTGATTGAGCCTGGTAAAATAACGATGAGTTGGTTGATCAATCCTGACTGAAAAAAGAGAGTGCATAAGAAAACCAGAGAAACCAAGAAAACCTGCAATGCAAAGAATGAATATGATTATGCAAATGCAAATGCAAACAAACATATTTGAACATTTCCAAGGTATATCCGCTTTGATTCCATTCCAAGCAACCGGGCCAGGGATTAGACGCAATATCGGAAAATAAATCCGACCCAGAAATACCACCGGCTCCAACCACGGGAAACCAATCGCAAAATAATAAAAAACACCAAGGCATAAATATCTGGATCAATCATTCTAATATCGAGATGGAAGAATTCATACAAACAAATTCAATTGTAATCAACGGTGATTCCATCAACAATCCTGATGGTAACCACAAAAAATGACAAACTACAACTCTACCCCAAACAGACTAGCCTCCACTTCTTCCAGAAGATTCAAAGTGTCAGGATGTGCCGGTCGCGAGATTAGCCCTTTGATTAACCTGTTTCTCTTTGCAATCTCTCGGGTCAGCGTTGCGATCTGTTCTTCAGCGTTGCTACTTTCATGTCTCACCTTCTTGATTCCAACTTGTAATTTGAGCTCTTCAATCTCCTTTTGGGACTCTTTCCACCTGTTGAAGAAATGCTTCCCCTTTTCTTTCGCCTTTTGCAGCTCTTTGTTTAATCCCTCGTTTTCGACTTAGACCTCACTCCACATTTCCTGATAAACATCAAGCTCGGTTTCAGTCTTAGCCAAAAGCTTCTTAGTTGTCCTGGTGGTCTTGCTTGAGGTCTCTGCTGCCATGCTGATCTTCTTGAAATGCTGAATTCTGCTATCCAGATCATTTTCTGTCTTCTTCAGACGCTCAGTCGACTCTTTGACCTGCCACTTCAGCTCTAAATTGTCATGCAAAGCTCCTTGCAGCTGACTGCTCATACCAGAATTCTCTGCTCTCAATTCGCGCACCAACTTCTGTTGCTTGTTGAACTCTTCAATAGGCACAGTAAGTCTTTCCTCCACACTCTCTGGATACAAGGGAGACGCCCGATCAAAAGGCAAATAGAACTCTTCTACCCTCTTTTTCACCCATTCAACATACGGAGCGAAAGCTTGGTTATTGGGTTTCCCCAAAACAGTTTTACCTATCTTCTGTCTGCTGAGCCAGGCTTGAGAAGCTTCTTGCGCAATAACCACACCATCAGTCATGTGAAAATACAAAGATTCTTCTAAGTCTTCTTCAGCTGGAGGATCCTTTAGGGCGTATGCAAACTGCCTGATAGCCAAAGACGGGTTGTAGTTAATACCTCCCTTTCTTCCGATCAAAGGTACATTAGGATACCTGCCACAGCTATGCAAAATATCAGTCCCCAACAAACCCTTATCCACCCAGAGAATGTCTTTAGCAGCTAAGCCCATCAGACGCTTACTCCACTCTAAAGAAGTCTTCGAATCCACAAAAGCACCAGATTGGGGTAAACGTTTGGCAAACCACTTGTAGAAGAGAGGTGCGCAACAACAAACCACACCACCTCGCCTTTTCTCATTCCTATTGTATAGAGCGTAATGGAGATCACCTAACAAAGTCGGTACCGGATTCTGAGCTGTAAATATCTGAATAGCATCTGTATCGACGAAGTCAGACTCATTAGGGAATAACACAATGCCATATATACACAGAGCTAATATTGCATTGAAAGCCCTCCACCTATTTTCCTTAGCTTCCTCTCGAGCCCTCTTTACCAAGTACTCCAAATGATACCCTCGGGATTTTCCTTTCTTAGAAAAATCAGCCTCCACTGTAGATCTGCTCAAATAAAGAGCCTCAGACACTGCCTGGAAATCACACTCTCCTTGGGAACCACAGAAAGGAACACTCTCTTTGACAGGAATCCTCAAGATGTTGGAGTATTCCTCCAGGGTAGGAACTAACACATAATCTGGCATCAGAAAGCACCTCAGAGAAGGATCATAAAACTGCATCAAGGTGTGTAGCCCATTATATTCATATTCATTGAGACTCCGAACCAGGGACAATATCCAACCATACTTCTCTTCAAAGGCTCCCAAAACTTCCGGATCAGCTATACTCTGTAAACTGCTCAAAGGACCAAGAGTGATCTTCGGAAACTTGTAGATGATGATATTCTTCTTACCCCTCTTAGTGTCCATCCCTAAGAACGCCCTCTGATTGGAATCAAAGACTAGATACTACCTGAAAATGCACAAACATGAATGTCAGATAAATGGGATGCAATGCAGAGCACGGGATCAAGGTATCCACATAAACTGGCTGCACTGTGCTGACTGAACAAATCAAGGCTCTGTACCAAAACTCATAATCAACAACAACCTTAGTGATAACAACAGAAAACCGGGTCAGTTGAAGGTCACGGTTACCTGCAAACCTGTAAACAACCCGTCCCTCTCACATGTGGGTACTAGGATGTTCAGTATCCCGGGCTCTCAGGTCGAGAAATGATGATACGTTCACCATTTCTGGTTTGGCATCATCATCAATCGAGGAGGCCTCAACTGATTCTCCAAAAACGAAAGATCCTCAGCTTCAGAGGTTTGAGAAGCAATAGCATATTCAGCCCGAAGGATACAATGCTACCGCCAATCAAAGAGGTCGTCTGCTGATTCACTTTCAAAAAAGAAGGGTCATATGGCAAGTTCCCAGCATTGGGTCCTCGGATCGAGAGTGTGCAATGGGTTTGCCACAGAAAGTGGGCTGCCACTGTCACATCCCGGGAGGAGTACCGCAACTGAGTCCTCGGGAATGGTCATCAGAGTCGACAATTCCTCCAGAGAATAACTACTGGCCTGTATCAACATACAGTAGCAGAAAGCTCCGGATAGAACCTCGTCTGATTGTAGGGATCGTGATCACCCGCACGTGGCCAACACCACGGGAGCGTCACGCCTGCCCACGCTAAAACCTAGGTGTATACTCGAGCCTGGGTGTTGAACTCATCTCTCAGAACATCCCAACCTGCCAAACAGAACAACAGCCAGCATAGCGCAGTATATCCAGTATGACAATATAAAATGCAATGCGATAAAAGCTGTAAAAACAGTAAAGCAGTAAAGCAAAAATACAGTAAACAACAATACAGTAATATACAACAAAGCAAAGCACCATAGAAACACCCAACAAAAACAAATAGACAAGCGCTAGGATTGACTCGCTAAAGGGGAAGGACCAGCAGTAGGTCAACCAGAGTCCCCAGCAGAGTCGCCAGCTGTCGCTCCCAAAAGATTCGCATCCAACAGTACAAACGCGAGAGTGGCACAAAAGACACAGAGTCGCCAGCAAAGTGTATTTATCCCAAGAGAGGGAAAGGAAACACTGCGTAAACCTGAAAGAGAGGAAAGAGCATGGTCACGCGACCAAGAGAACGGGTACGGGAGTCGGTTACGCGAAGGGAAGGTGTTAGCACCCAACACGTCCATCGTACTCGACGGGATCCACGCTTGTTGTCTGCATCAAAGGGTGTCGTCGTCTGGAACTTCACTGCTACTGGACCGGCGAAGAAACGAGAACGGAAAGAACGGAGAAATGAAGAAGAAAAGAAAAAGAAGTGACTCGATAGGACGTCCTCGGAGTCCTATGCCTACGTATTCCCTGGTGCAATGGGAAAGTCAGAGTCAACGTAGTTCGGACACGAACTAAGGGGGGAGGTTGCTCGCCAAGACATCGCCGTCTTGTGCCTACGTATCCTCAATCGGACGAGAAAGAGGAAATCAGAGCAGTCGTAGTTCGACCTACGGGTCGAAAAGAGACAAAGAGGTGATAAAGAAAGGTTGTGCTCGGAGAGATCTCGCACGATCTCCTGCCTACGTATCTCGCTCGCACGCGAGAATCAGAGCGACATAGTTCCACTCACTAGGGGTGGATTGTGTTTTTTAGGGAACGACTTACGTTCTAGCTCAGGTGTTGCAGCTCGCTGAATCGAGACTTAGGCGTTACCATCTTGCAAGAGAACGAGTAGGAGCGCGTTCGTACGCTGAGAGTGAGTGAGATGAGAAAAGAATTCCCGAAGGAAAGACGTTATTGTTTGTTTTGATTTTTTTAGATAGAAGTGTTTTAAGTTAGTTCATAACTTGCATTGCACCAAAGTCTTAAACGTAGGAACGAATACTTCGCGCATCGTCCCCAACAGGACGTACACTAAGTATCCTAGTAGAACGAGAGGAAGCCCCTCGTTCCCCACTTCCCACATAGAAGGCTCAAGCGCAATACACGTTAACTTTTATTATGTGTTTTGAAGAAGTTTCGAGATGAGAAGAGAAGACGACACAAAGGAAACTCTAAGGGGAAACTAAGAGTCCTAATGTTATAATGCATGGATTTCCTATGGTTAGAGAGGTTTAGGAGAAAAGACTACCTACCCTAATGCTAATCCTACTCCAAGCTTAATCAAAAATTAAGTTGGACTAGGTAGCTCTAAGGGGAAAGGGAATCCAAGACTTAAACAAGTCTTGAGATTCAAGGGAAGAGAAAGAGTGAAAGAGAAGAAGAAGAAAGAGAAGGATAAGATGAGAAGCAAGATGGGGCAGCAAGTACATCATAATCATCATATCCAAATCAAAACATCAAACATGCTTCAAAGATCATACAAGCACACCTCAAGTATACAAGTGAAAGCACACAAGAAGGGATGCAAGTAAACTTGCACAAGATTCACAAATTCACACACTAAGGCCTCATACAAAGATGACATGAACAATATAAGATGAAAGTAAAACCAAGTCAGAATTTAATTCACATCATGATCATCCAATACAAACATGCAAGAATGTTTCACATTATGGTGCATTATGAGCCAAAGAAACCACAAAACCAAAGATGATGATATGCATCACATAATTCAAACCATGAAGATAAAGCGAGATGAAAACCAAGCAATGAACCCAAGGGGCAGTAGCATACACATTAACATCATACCAAGATCAAACTCAAGTCATACAAGGTTAATCACCAAGCAACACATCCAAAGCATGTATCAAAATTAATCAAAGCATCCACTAACTATTCATGCAAGCAAGCAAAGAAACATGTGAAGCAAGGAGTGAGAGCATGTCACATAGAGCACCTTAAACCAAGAGGGTCAGAACCTCTAGCATGTCATACAAAACAAACAAAAGGTTTCGTTCATGAATGGATTCACACAAAGAAGCAATCACAAGATTAGGTTGAGCATTCCACAAAGTTCAAGTCCAAAACAACATCCACTTAGAAAATCAAGAACAAATTAGAAAATGATCAAATGAGGATGATTCCAAAGCCAAAAGTAAGCTCAAACAGAATTTGATCATACCATAAAAACATCCTAAGCATCATTCCATTACAAGTAAACAAATACACTCAAACTAGGTCAAGTGTCTAAGCATGCCTCAACCAAATTCAAACCACAAGTGAGAATCAACAAAAAATAGAAAAGTGGTCCAATAAATTCCCAAAAAATAATCAAAGACAATTTTAAACATCCAATTAACAAGTTCAAAATAATTGGAACAGAACTAGATCAATAGCATGTTCAAAAGAGTTTCACAAGATAAGGTATGCAAGTGATCGTGTATGAATCGAGGAGCATCAAAAATCACATGAAAAAACAATTAAAGGTGATCACCAAGGCAGCAAGATAACATTCAAACATTTCTCATCCACATGTCAAGACAAGTAAAAAAAAAATCGGCTCAAGAAGGCACGGCAAAGTCATCAAACATGGATATTAATGACAAGGGCTAACATGAAAGACACTTTGGAAATGAAAATCGGAATTAATTATTAAAACAAATGGAAAATGAAAATAAAATTCATAAACAATTAAATAAGGAATTAAAATACGTTCATGATTTTTTTGGGAATTTTTTGATAAATAAAAGTATTTTTAATAAAACGAAATTAAATGAGAAAATAAAAAAAACGAAAATAAAGTGAACAATAAAAGAGAGGTGTATTAGTAAGAGAAACAACATGGCCACGATTGGGCCTGAACAGTGGGGTGTGAACAGAATTCTCGCTGGGCCCATGAAGATGAAATCACAAGTTCAGAATTTTTTTTAAAAGAAAGTAAAGGATTTAAATGTAACAAAATCATATGTGGAACATACATCAATTGGTCCATTGAAATTTAAGTTACTAAAAGACAAAATAAAAACAAAACCACTCAAACCTTGCCACATCATCACCATCAAGCTCATACCCATGCAGAATTTCAGCACGTGACGAGTAACCGCGGCCGGGAAAATGCAGCACCGTGCCGGCCACCGCGCCGGTCCGGCCGGCCACCGCCGGCGGCGGATGGTCCGGCCGGAAACGTAGAAACAAAGACACCCCCTCAGTTTTTCGCGTAGATTTCAAAAATGGCCTTGGTTTTCTCTAAAACTTCCTCTAAATCCATGAAAATCAAGCTTCAAGAATAAACACTTATTGTTCCATAATCACAAATCAAAACAACATACATACTACAATGTAGTGCACTCCATGGTGAGTCCAAATATGCAAAAATAATTGAAAAGCAACCATTAAAACTCAAGAAAACAAGGATTCAAGTTTGCACACCATAAATGAAACTCCATTAAAACACAAAAATAAATATGCCAACATTGCTTACCCTAAGGTAGGGCTTCAGATGCACCCAACATGAACATAAAACAGAGCTAAAATGCAAGTTTAGAGTTGAAGAAAATTACTCAACGGAGTGGCTCCGTTGGCCCTTGAAACTACGTAGCAACGTCAGACAAATGCTTCCAATAATCTCTTTGTATCTTAGTGATGAAGAACCGAGCAAAAAAATGTAGAGAAACTTGGAGGAAATGAGAGTTTTTTTTTAGAGAAGGTTTTTAGAGTGAGAGAGGATTCTTGAGTTTGTGGCTGCTGAGAATTCGTGTCTGATGCTAGGGTTTCACATTTAGCTTATATATGAAGCTTTTGTGTGGTTAAAATGAACTTTACTGTGGTTAGAGCTTAGGGTTAAAGTTTTGACGAAAATTTGAAAAAAAACAATGGGGTGTGAGAGAGTGTAGTACAAAATGAGTTTTTTGTGAGAGTGGTTTTGGTTGCTATTCTTCTGAGCAAAAGAAATCAGAATGAGAGAGAGTGGAGGGGATAAACTTGGTGAGCAAGTTTTCACTTGTTTCATTATGGCAAAAGACTTCCAAATGGTACAAGGTTGGTACATGCTTTGTGTGGCTCATTATGGCAATGTTTTGTAAGGCATTTTGGCAAGGAAATGAGAGATTATGCGCATGAAATGAGGCCAAGGCAAGCTGCTACAAAAGTTGGTTCAAAATGTTTCATGACATGCCATGAAAACATAATCATATAGACAACTTTGATCCACTATAACTCAATGATCTTTGATCCCATTTGTTCAAACTTGTGCTCATTAGAAAGCTTACATATCAAGGAACAAAATTGATGTTCAAGGCAAGATGAAATGGTGCTTGGAAGTCCTTTGAAAATGAGCATGAATATTGGCATTCAATGCTGTCCCAAAACCAAACCAAAAAGTTTCTAAGTGTTGGAAATTTGACATGAAAACTCATGAACTTGTGAACACCATAACTTTCTCAATTTTGATCCAAATGAGGACTTCTATTAATGGTTGGAAAGCTTGAAGCATGGCCTACAACTTTGATGCTGGAAAAAGATTGAAATGAAGTCTAGAGCATGGATAAAATTGGCCATGAAGTGGACTTATTTTGGGTTAGAACTTTCCAAAAAGGGAAACTCTCTAAAACCCTAACATTCCATAAATGGCAATTTTCCCAAATTCTTGATTTTTGATGAATATCTTGACATTTCTTGACCAAAATCCATCCATTGATCACATTTGACATAATGAATAGTAATTTGATCTCAAAAGTCAGGAGTTTACTTTTTCACTGCACAGTTGACTTTATCCTCCATTCTCCTGATTTTGAAACTTTTGATCAATTGAAGACCTTATGAACCAATTTGATGGGCAATCTTCCATCCTTAGACACTTAAAGACATAAGGAATACCATGCAATCAAGTCTTGCCCAAAAAATTAGAAATAAACTGATTTTATGGCGACCCTTAGTTTGGTACCCTCTGGTTAGGAGGAGATAGCACATCCTCCAAATTCAAATTCATTTGAATATGATGTGTATCATGTCCACCAATGATGACATGTGCCACTTAGAGATGATAAACAATCAAAGAGCTTGCTCATTTGGGGGTCAGATCCCAGAATCTCCAAAACCCTAATTTAAGAAATCAGGTTAGGAGAGTGTGATTCCTTTGAATTCTCTTGCCAATCTTGATCTTGTGATGAGATGATGGACCAATTAAGACACCTTGAGGCTTAAGGCTCCTTTGTGGTTCAAGAGCTGATAGCATCAAGAATTTTCTCTCCTCTTAGCCCCTTGGACAATACACATGAACTGTTGCTTGAAACCCTGAAAACCTCTTCTTCCCTTGAGTTAAGTCAAGTACCTTGATCCCATGCTAAGAACCAATGATATGCACAAATGCTAATGCAAGAAATGCAAAGAAACATAAGCCAGTTAGTATCAAAACAAAAGGGAAAATTTTGAGGTGCTACACTAAGATGAAGACAAAGTTTCTCACTGAGAAAGAAAAAGAGCTAACTGACGAGGTCACAGCCAGACAAAAGGTAGGGCAAGCTCTAAAGAGTGTTAGCAGGGTTCTCAAATCTAAGAAGGAAGGCCTAACCAAAGCTTTGTCAAAAATCTACAAGTTCAACGCTTACCGAGACACTGCAATAACTGCCAACAAACAGAAAGAAAATAAGTTCCTGGAGCAGATCGAGAGTTTGAAGACGAAGCTCAAGAAGAAAGATGAAGAGATCTTATCAGGGACATTCCAAAGACACGCAGTCGAGGAACGACTCAATAAGGCCATAGCTACCATAGAAGAATTAAAGATTCAAGCTGAAGTGAAGAGGCCTAGGATTGAGGGTCCCAGTATGGATGGTGTTTTTGAAGAAGATGCCTGGGAATTGCACTGTCGATACCTGAAAGGGATCCTACACAGAAGAGATGTCCTCATTCAAGAGTTGATCCAGAGACCGAAGCATCCGGATACCAAGAAAATGTTCAAGGAAGCACAAGACTGGAGCAAAGAGCATAATGGATGGGGAGGACTGGAACTTGTGGATTTTGATGACATGCTATAGTTTGCTTTTTCTCTTTTATTGCGTTTGGATCACCGCCAGGCTTGTTGGTTGGGATCTGTGATCATTGTATTCAGACCTCTATCTGTATCTTGGCCTGTAATTGTTGACAAATGATTATTCTCTGGTTTCTTAATATACGAGCAGAAATTCTATTCTATCTTGTTATTAAACTGGAATCAAGGGGTGGATCGCCCTGCAAATATTCAAACATGTTCATTCGCATTTGCATATTCATAATCATTGTGCATAACAGGTGTTTATCTCTGGTTCTCTTATCATGTTCTTTCTTCAAACAGGATTGTTGACCAGCAGATTCATCAGTATTCTACCAGACTCAATCAAATGAGAGCTATGGAACAGATGCAGGCTGAGATGGCTGCCATGCAGGCTCGCATGGCCCAGTTCATGGAATTAATGCAAGGCGTTGCACAAGGGTAAGAACAACTGAGGACCCTTGTCCAACCCTTGGTGGCGAGAGTTCACAAGGATGGCGTTCTTCATGGCGGCCTTCATAATGATGTCATTCCTCCGGGCAGAGGTGTTGGGGGTAATGGTATTCCTGTTGGTCCTCCGTACGGAGGTGTTCATGTCCCTTCTGTTCTGATCCCTCCGGGCGGAGGAGAACAGGTTGTGATTCCTTTTGTTATAGGAGGAGGAAATAGTGTATGTGTTGTTCATGACCATCGTTATGATGACCAACAGGATGACATATTTTCTGTGCAAGGCGGGGATGCTGTTCCCCAGGTTGATAATGATCAGAGAATCCAATTGATTGAAGAATAGCTAAAAGGAGTTGTGAATCAGAACTCTGTGGGTATGGATTTGGATGATTTAGGGCTGGTCCCCGGTGTCAGAATTCCACACAAGTTTCAGGTTCCCACCTTTGAGAAATATAATGGTACCACTTGCCCAAAGACTCACGTCCGGGCATACGCAAGGAAAATGGCTGTGTACTCTAGTGACGAGAAATTACTGATGCATTTCTTCCAGGATAGCCTGTCTGGGGCATCTTTGGAGTGGTATATGCAATTGGAGAGATGTCACGTCCACAATTGGAGAGAGCTGGTAGAGGCTTTTGTCAAGCACTACCAATATAACACTGATATGGCTCCCAATAGGACTCAACTGCAGAGTATGTCACAGAAGAACAATGAGAGCTTCAAAGAATACGCCCAGAGGTGGCGAGAACTGGCATCAAGGGTACAACCTCCCATGTTAGAATGGGAGATGTTGAATCTGTTATTAGCTACCTTGCCAGGTCATTATTACGAGAAGCTGATACCGTGCATGTCCGGAAAGTTTGCCGATTTGATCTTGGTTGGGGAAATGTTGGAAAGTGGAATCAAAGCTGGAAAGATATCGGGCAGTGATGGGTCTTCTTCTGGAGGAGGGAAGAAACCTTATGTAAACTACAAGAAAAAAGAAGGAGATGCGAATTCTGTGTCATCATACCGCGGTAAGGGAAAGCAGCGTCAGACTTATAATCAGCAGGTGGCCTCAGTAACTATTCGTACAACACTTCCACCTCAACAGCAAAATTGGGCTCCTCCTCAATATCAGCCAAGGCCTAGGCAGAATAGGCATTTTGATACTCCGCCTCTGCCTTACTCCCAGTTATTTCAACATTTGATGCAATTGCAGTTAATTCAGAAGAGGACCTTGGCTCCTATTACTGGTGATCCACCTCTGGGTTACAATCCCAATGCCCACTGTGAATTTCATTCTGGGGCGCCTGGGTACCACATTGAGGACTGCAAAGCTTTTAAGCATAAAGTCCAAGATTTGGTGGATTTGAATGCCATTAACTTTTCCAACGACGTGCCAAATGTCATTCAAAACCCAATGCCGAACCACGGTGGGCCGAGGGTTAATGCTGTTATAGGAGATGATGAATCTTTGAATTTGGTTCTAGACGTGAATGAACTGAAGACCCCTTTGTTGGAAGTGAAGGAGACATTACTAAAGGGTGGGGTGTCCCCCGGTTGTGATAAAAGCTTTTCAGAATGTATGGTGCAGACTAATGGTTGTGATCTTTTGAGATCAGGTATTCAGAGGTTAATTTATGAAGGTCGGTTGCAGTTCGATAGGTGTAATCAGCGAAAAGAAGTTATCGGCAAAAGGAATGATGTTGCTACTGTTACAATCCCTTTTAAGACGATAACTATATCAGGGTCGGCGAGGCCAACGCCGGTCATTATCACCACTCCCGGGCCCGTCCCGTATGAGAGCACCAAAGCTATTCCCTGGAACTATGGTGCTGAAGTGTTTGTTGACGAACAGAAACAAGAGTTGGTGGGAACATCGGTAGTGAACTCCGGTTCTGAGAGTAATAAGGAAGCAAGAGCTATCACGAGGAGTGGTAGGGTCTTTATCCCATCTGATAATCACGTTGTTGGTCCTAGGCAGGATAAAGGAAAACAAATTATGGATGATTCTGTGCAGAAGCAGGTAGTGGTTAATTCCGCAGCAAAGACAGTTGACAACTCTTTCACGGAAAATGTGGGAGAGTTTATAATGCTGATTAGGAAAAGCGACTACAAAATCGTTGATCAATTGCAACAAACTCTGTCCAAAATATCCATAATGTCTCTGCTGTTGTGCTCCGAGGCATATCGAAACGCACTATTGAAAGTATAGAATGCAGCATATGTACCCCAGGAGATATCAGTTAATCAACTAGAGGGGGTCGTGGCTCATGTAAATGCAGGTAATGGCTTGGGCTTTACTGATGTAGATTTGACTACAGCTGGGAGAAATCATAATAATTCTTTGCACATTTCAGTTGAATGCCGAGGATTTTTAATGTCACATGTGCTTGTTGATACTGGGTCATCTTTGAATGTTCTACCAAAGAAAGCCCTGATGAAGCTGGACACCCGTGGGTTGATCTGCACGCCAAGTGATTTGGTGGTGCGTGCTTTCGATGGCACAAAGAGATCTGTCTTCGGGGAAATTGTGCTGCCAATTAAGGTTGGTCCAGAGGTTTTTGAAGCCACTTTCTATATCATGGACATTCAACCTGCTTACAGTTGTCTAATGGGCCGTCCATGGATTCATAGTGTTGGGGCTGTGATGTCCACTCTGCATCAGAAGCTGAAGTACATGGTAGACGGACATGTAGTGATGGTTTGCGGTGAAGAGGATATCATGATAAGTCACCTGTCTACTTTCAAATATGTGGAGGTAGATGGCGAAATACATGAAACTTTATGCCAAGCCTTTGAAGCGGTAAAAATTCCTGAGGAATCTCCCAAGGAAATCAGTCAGTCTGAGGTGTCCAAGCAGCCCGAAGTGGTAAATCAGCCAGAGGTCGCGATGTCTTCCTTCAAAGATGCACGGGCTATGGTTGAGGCCGACAGTTCCCAAAAGTGGGGACAGGTTATTGAGGTCCAGAAAAAGTAGAATACTTACGGGCTGGGATATAAGCCACCAGGCGTCCTGAGGATCCTCCCAAGTTTTATGGTCCGGTTCGTTTCACCAGTGTTGGTGTGTTCTTTGACAGATTTAATGCAATTGATGAGGAAGGGGATAGTGATTACAATATGGATAATTGGATCCGCCCCTACATTCCACGCCAAAGTCTTTGCAACTGGTCGTCTCAAAAAGTCATTCAAGTGACTGGCCCAGAGTAATTGCCTCTGCTTTTCAGCTATGTTATTCCTACGTTCTACCCAAGACGTTGCGATTCTTGTTTGTAGGGCTTTAATACTTTGTGTGCTTACTTTATCATTAATAAAGGACGTTTTCGCATTCAAATATTTTGATCCCTGTTTTTCTTTTTTCACTTTTTTGCATTAAATCACATCAAAATGGCAATGTGTTTTTGTTTGTTGCATTCATAATAAACATAAATCATCAATCATGCAGGTTTCCTTGTTCAGATTCCACCAATCATGATTCAGCTATGGCTCGGTATGACTTCAAAAATCCCATTTATCAGGCTGAAGAAGAGACTGACGAAGATTGTGACTTACCCGAGGAGTTGGCCAGACTGTTGAAATAGGAGGAAATGGTCATTCTACCTCATCAGGAGGAAATTGAGACTGTTAATCTGGGAACCGAGGATGCAAAGAAAGAAGTAAGGATTGGGGTTGCTCTAGAAGACACTGTCAAGGGAAGATTGATTGAAATGCTTCGAAAGTATGTGGATATCTTCGCCTAGTCTTACCAAGACATGCCTGGGCTTGACACTGACATTGTGGTACACCGATTGCCGCTTAAAGAGGAATGTACTCCGGTTAAACAGAAGCTGAGAAGGACGAAACCGGATATGTCTGTCAAATCAAAGAAGAGGTTCAGAAACAGTTAGATGCTGGGTTTCTTGCTATAACAAATTATCCTCCGTGGGTTGCTAATATTGTACCTGTACCCAAGAAAGATGGGAAGGTCAGGATGTGTGTCGACTATAGAGATCTGAATAGAGGAAGTCCGAAAGACGATTTCTCGCTTCCCCACGTCGACGTGTTAGTGGACAACACTGCTCAATATTCGGTATTTTCCTTCATGGATGGCTTCTCTGGGTATAACCAAATCAAAATGGCCCCAGAGGACATGGAGAAGACTATGTTCATAACACCATGGGGAACATTCTGTTACAAGGTAATGCCCTTTGGATTGAAAAATGCTGGGGCAACCTATCAGCGGGCAATGGTGACTCTCTTTCATGATATGATTCACAAAGAGATCGCGGTCTATGTTGATGACATGATTGCGAAGTCACAAATGGAGGAAGAGCATCTGGTAAATCTCTAGAAGCTGTTTGAAAGGTTGATAAAGTTCAGACTGAGGTTGAATCCGAACAAGTGCACCTTCGGGGTGAGGTCTGGAAAATTATTGGGGTTTATTGTTAGCGAAAAAGGTATTGAGGTTGATCCTGCTAAAGTAAAAGCCATACAAGAAATGCCTGAACCGAGAACAGAAAAAGAGGTTCGTGGTTTCATAGGGAGGTTGAACTACATTGCTAGATTCATCTCTCATCTTACAGCCACGTGTGAACCAATATTCAAATTGTTAAGAAAAGATCAAGAGGTCAGGTGGAACGAAAATTGTCAAAAGGCGTTTGAAAAAATAAAAGAATATTTGCAGGAACCTCAGGTCCTTATGCCGCCAGTGCCAGGAAGGCCATTGATTATGTATCTTACGGTTCTTGAGAACTCAATAGGGTGTGTGCTCGGTCAGCACGACGAGTCAGGTAGAAAAGAGCATTCCATATACTACCTGAGTAAAAAGTTCACTGATTGCGAGTCGAGGTACTCAATGCTGGAAAAAAAACATGTTGTGCACTCGCTTGGGCAGCTAAGCGTTTGAGGCAGTATATGTTAAACCACGCAACCCTCTTGATTTCGAAGATGGATCCGATCAAGTATGTGTTTGAAAAGCAGGCACTTTCTGGAAGAATAGCTCGTTGGCAGATGGTTTTGACAGAATATAATATTTAGTATGTTTCCCAAAAGGCCATTAAGGGAAGTATTTTGTCATAATATCTTGCGGAACAACCAATTGAGGATTATCAACCGATGAAGTTTGAATTTCCTGATGAACATATCATGTTTTTGAAGATGAAAGACTGTGAAGAGCCTTTGCCGGACGAAGGACCTGAAATTGGATCCCAATGGAAGCTAGTCTTTGATGGAGCTGTTAACTCATATGGTAACATAATCGGGGCAATCATTACGACTCCAAAAGGTTCTCATATACCTTTCACTTCCCGGTTAGCGTTCGTATGCACCAACAACGAGACGGAGTATGAAGCATGCATCATGGGGTTAGAAGAAGCGATTGATTTGAGAATTAAGAACCTCGATGTTTATGGTGATTCCGCGTTGGTAGTTAATCAGATTACAGGAGAATGGGAAACTCGTCAGGGAAATTTGGTGCCTTATAAAAACTATGCCAGAAGGTTGTTACCTTTCTTTGACAGAGTTGATTTCCATCATATACCCCGGTTGGAGAATCAGATGGCATATGCGTTGGCAACATTGTCTTCGATGTATCAGGTGAATCGTTGGAATGAAACCCCCTCAATCAAAATCATGCGCTTGGATAGACCAGCTTTTGTGTTTGCGGTTGAAGATGTGTCAGATGGCAAACCTTGGTATCATGATATTAAGGTTTTTCTAAAGAAAACTCTTAGGAGGTTGGCAGGAAATTTCTTTCTGACCAAAGACAATGTGTTGTACAAGAGGAACTTTGACATGGTCTTGCTATGTTGTGTTGATGAACACGAGGCAAACCTGTTAATGGAAGAAGTTCATGAGGGTTCTTTCGGTACCCATGCTAATGGGCTTGCTATGGCTAGAAAATTGCTGAGAGCGGGGTATTACTGGATGACTATGGAGTCTGATTGTTTCAAATACGCCCGAAAATGTCACAAATGCCATATTTATGCAGATAAGGTGCATGTGCCACCTACTCCTCTGAATGTGTTGTCATCACCTTAACCCTTTGCCATGTGGGTATTGATATGATTGGAAAGATTAAGCCGACTGCTTCCAATGGGCATCGTTTCATTTTGGTTGCCATTGATTATTTCACGAAGTGGGTGGAAGCAGCCTCGTATGCCAACGTCACCAGACAAGTGGTAGCTCGGTTTATCAAGAAGGACAATATCTGCCGGTATGGAGTCCCGGAGAGAATCATTACTGATAATGGTTCAAATTTAAACAATAAGATGATGAAGGAGCTATGTCAGAGCTTTAAGATTGAACATCACAATTCTTCTCCCTATCGTCCGAAGATGAATGGGGCTGTTGAAGCAGCAAATAAGAATATCAAGAAGATTGTCCAGAAAATGGTAGTGAAGTATAAAGACTAGCATGAGATGTTGCCTTATGCTTTACACGGTTATCGTACTTTGGTGCGCACATCAACTGGGGCAACTCCTTTCTCATTGGTATATGGTATGGAAGCAGTTCTACCATTAGAGGTTGAGATTCCTTCTTTGAGAATTCTGGCAGATGTGAAGCTTGACGAAGCTGAATGGGTGTGTTCCAGATTGAATCAGCTGAACCTTATTGAGGAAAAGAGATTGGCAGCCATTGCACATGGTCGGTTGTATCAGAGTAGGATGAAGAAAGCATTTGATCAAAAGGTTCATCCTCGGTACTTTCAGGCTGGTATTGGTTTTGAAAAGGATCCTTCCTCCTCAAACAGATCACAGGGGCAAATGGACTTCAAACTACGAAGGGCCATATGTAGTAAGACAGGTTTTCTCTGGTGGAGCCTTATTACTCTCAACTATGGATGGTGAAGATTTTACGTCCCCTGTGAACGCAGACGTAGTCAAAAAATACTTTGCATAAAAGAGACCTGCTGGACATAAAAAGAAAGTCCAGGCAAAAAAGGGGCAACCTGGCGAACCATAAAAAGAAAAGGTCCAGGCAAAAGTTAGGGATAAAAAAAAAGAATAAACTCGCAAAGTTGAAAATCTGAAAAGGCAACTTTGGCAAAAATGGGTATCCCGGTGGATTGAAAACCCGAAAAGGGCGATCCAGGCAAAAGTTAGGTATTTGAAAGCAAGAGGCTACGATCTGCGTTCGATCTGTGAACACTTTTGATACATGGAAATTTTGAAGGAAAGGAATCAGTCAAGTCAGTCTCTTCGAAGGTCAAAGCATCTGCGGATAAACGAGCCATATTGGGTCATAGCTGAATTGAATCATGGTGGATATTTGTCCCCCACATTGCCGACATATGTATTTTCTTTTACTTCTTTTGTGCAATTACCTCTTTTCAGGAATTGCTTCCGGGTGTAAATGCCTATTTACAGGCCAATTCATTCAATAAATTTTCATTTCACTAAAAAAAGCTTCCCATTTGTGTTTTCGCTTTTACTGTTTTGTTTGTGAAAACGTACGATATTTTTGATAAACATTGCATGCGAAAATGTTAAGCTTTGCGAAGAATATCGGAAAACAGTGGAAATTGCTCAGGCAATGGTCGTTTTGATGATAATCGAAGTAGCCATTTTTGCATATTGAACTTTCTGTTGATTTTGTTTGCAAGGTAGCAAGATTTCTCCCTAGTAGAGCTATTCTCCTCAGCATTGAAGTTTCATCCTCCTTAGCAGGTTGTTACTCTCCCCAGCCAGAGTACAAAGGATTATTTCCCCAGCTAGAGTTGTGGTTGATTTATTATTCTCTCAGCAAGCAGTCAGAAGTTGATGCTGCTGCATCCCCAGCAGGAGACTTATGGAATATCTTTTTTCTTTGGGCAAAGATATTATTTCCCCACAGGGTCTGAGCACCCATTCTCCTCAGCTAGTCAGGAATTGTTTTTCTCATCAGCAACGGTGTGATAGGATCCCCGACAGATGAGTAAGCCCGATGTTATCCTCTAGCAAAGTTGATGTCGTCAACCACCATTCTCCAAACAGATTTATTGGTAGTGGTTGGTATTCCCCAACAGGGTGAAGGTAAGGGCATCTCCTAGCAGCAGCTCAAGTTCAGTAATATCCCTAAGCAGGTTCGCAATTATCGACTTGTCTCCCCAAGCAGAGTTTGGTGGTGATCTTTGCAGTGGTTTGTTCAACAGCGGTTGATATCCCCACCAGGTCTTAAGTCCAGTTGTTATTGGCATCTTTTAGATCTAGGTTTTGAGTTCTATCTTCGGTAGAAGTCATTGGTAATCCCCAGCGGAGTGAATTTCTCTTTCGGTTCCATCTTCAATATTCATTTTTTTATCCATCTCCAGCAGAGTGGAACTTCTTTCGGAGTTTTCATCTCCAGCAGAGTTTGTGATCAGGAAGTCGTTCAGTGGAATCTTCCTCAGTGGGATCTTTTAATTCAGAGGACAATTTAGTTTGTCATCCCCGGTGGAGTTGCCTTCGTATTCAGCATTTATTTTGCTGAGACGCTCCTTTTGCATTGCATAAACATTCTTGCATGGCATCCTCCCAAACGCGTAGCATTTCCATTTCGTATAGAGCATTACACCATAGAAAAATTCAAACATATGCATTTGAAGCATAATCCAGGTTTGATATTTGTTACCAGTTTCTTTCCCCAGCAGAAAGAGATGTAATTCAGGAGATGTTGTTTGACATTACACTGCAACCAGTGGATTCGTCCTTCTTACTGTTGTTCCTTCCTATACTTCCCAACAGAGTTGTCTGTTAAGATTTCTCTTTCCCCAGTGGAGTCATCTTTATAGATCTGTTAATTCTACTTATCTTGAGTGTGAAAGTCTACCTTCGGATTGGTCTTTCTTTTCGAGTTCGCCTTCAGCCGTCCTCGTACCCTGTTGTTTGAAAGTCTACCTTCGGCTTAGTCTTTCTTTGAGAGTCCACCTTCGGCTTGGTCTTTCTTTTCGAGTTCACCTTCGGTCCTACTAATATTATGTTGTTTGAAAGCCTACATTCGGCTTAGTCTTTCTTTGAGAGTCCACCTTTGGCTTGGTCTTTCTTTTCGAGTTCGCCTTCGGCCGTACTCGTATTATGTTGTTTGAAAGCCTACCTTCGGCTTAGTCTTTCTTTGAAAGTCCACCTTCGGCTTGGTCTTTCTTTTCGAGTTCGCCTTCGACCGTCCTCGTATCCTTATTTTGAAAGCCCACATTCGGCTTGGCCTTTCTTTTTGAGTTCGCCTTCGGCCGTACTCGTATTATGTTGTTTGAGAGTCCACGTTCGGCTTGGTCTTTGTTTTCGAGTTCGCCTTCGGCCGTACTCATATTATGTTGTTTAAGAGTCCTCCTTCGGCTTGGTCTTTCTATTTGAGTTCGCCTTCGGCCGTACTCGTATTATGTTGTTTGAAAGTTAACCTTCGGCTTAGTTTTTCTTTGAGAACCCACCTTCGGCTTGGTCTTTCATTTCGAGTTCGCCTTCGGCCGTACTCGTATTATGTTGTTTGAGAGTCCACCTTCGGCATGGTCTTTCTCTTTGAGTTCGCCTTCGGCCGTACTCGTATTATGTTATTTGAAAGTCTACCTTCGGCTTAGTCTTTCTTTGAGAGTCCACCTTCGGCTTTGTCTTTCTTTTCGAGTTCGCCTTCGGCCGTACTCGTATTATGTTGTTTGAAAGCCTACATTCGGCTTAGTCTTTCTTTGAAAGTCCAAGTTCGGCTTGGTCTTTCTTTTCGAGTTCGCCTTCGACCGTCCTCGTATCCTTATTTTGAAAGCCCACCTTCGGTTTGGTCTTTCGTTTCGAGTTCGCCTTCGGCCGTACTCGTATTATGTTGTTTGAGAGTCCACCTTCGGCTTGGTCTTTCTTTTCGAGTTCGCCTTCAGCCATACTCGTATTATGTTGTTTGAGAGTCCACCTTTAGCTTGGTCTTTCTTTTTTAGTTCGCCTTCGGCCGTACTCGTATTATGTTGTTTGAAATTCTACCTTCGGCTTAGTCTTTCTTTGAGAGTCCACCTTCGGCTTAGCCTTTCTTTTCGAGTTCGCCTTCGGCCGTCCTCTTACCCTGTTGTTTGAAAGTCTACCTTCGGCTTAGTCTTTCTTTGAGAGTCCACCTTCGGCTAGGTCTTTCTTTTCGAGTTCGCCTTAGGCCGTACTCGTATTATGTTGTTTGAAAGCCTACTTTCGGCTTAGTCTTTCTTTGAAAGTCCACCTTCGGCTTGGTCTTTCTTTTCGAGTTCGCCTTCGACCGTCCTCGTATCCTTATTTTGAAAGCCCACCTTCGGATTGGTCTTTCTTTTCGAGTCCGCCTTCGGCCGTACTCGTATTATGTTATTTGAGATTCCACCTTCGGCTTGGTCTCTCTTTTCGAGTTCGCCTTTGGCCGTACTCGTATTATTTTGTTTGAGAGTCCACCTTCGGCTTAGTCTTTCTTTTATAGGTCGCCTTCTGCCGTACTCGTATTATGTTGTTTGAAAGTCAACCTTCGGCTTAGTGTTTCTTTTCGAGTTCGCCTTCAGCCATACTCGTATTATGTTGTTTGAGAGTCCACCTTTAGCTTGGTCTTTCTTTTTTAGTTCGCCTTCGGCCGTACTCGTATTATGGTGTTTGAAAGCCTACCTTCGGCTTAGTCTTTCTTTGAGAGTCCACCTTCGGCTTGGTCTTTCTTTTCGAGTTCGCCTTAGGCCGTACTTGTATTATGTTGTTTGAAAGCCTACTTTTGGGTTAGTCTTTCTTTGAAAGTCCACCTTCGGCTTGGTCTTTCTTTTCGAGTTCGCCTTCGACCGTCCTCGTATCCTTATTTTGAAAGCCCACCTTCGGATTGGTCTTTCTTTTCGAGTCCGCCTTCGGTCGTACTCGTATTATGTTATTTGAGAGTCCACCTTCGGCTTGGTCTCTCTTTTCGAGTTCGCCTTCGGCTGTACTCATACTATTTTGTTTGAGAGTCCACCTTCGGCTTAGTCTTTATTTTTTAGGTTGCCTTCTGCCGTACTCGTATTATGTTGTTTGAAAGTCAACCTTCGGCTTAGTCTTTCTTTGAGAGTCCACCTTCGGCTTGGTCTTTCTTTTCGAGTTCGCCTTCGGCCGTCCTCGTACCCGGTTGTTTGAAAGTCTACCTTCGGCTTAGTCTTTCTTTGAGAGTCCACCTTCGGCTTGGTCTTTCTTTTCGAGTTTGCCTTCGGCCGTACTCGTATTATGTTGTTTGAAAGCCTACCTTCGGCTTGGTCTTTCTTTTCGAGTTCGCCTTCGACCGTCTTCATATCCTTATTTTGAAAGCCCACCTTCGGCTTGGTCTTTCTTTTCGAGTTCGTCTTCGGCCGTACACTTATTATGTTATTTGAGAGTCCACCTTCGGCTTGGTATTTCTTTTCGAGTTCGCCTTCGGCCATACTCATATTATGTTGTTTGAGAGTCCACCTTCGGCTTGGTATTTCTTTTTTAGTTCGCCTTCTGCTGTACTCGTATTATGTTGTTTGAAATTCTACCTTCGGCTTAGTCTTTTTTTGAGAGTCCACCTTCAGCTTGGTCTTTATTTTCGAGTTCACCTTCGGCCGAACTCGTATTATGTTGTTTGAAAGCCTACCTTCGGCTTAGTCTTTCTTTGAAAGTCCACCTTCGGGTTGGTCTTTCTTTTCGAGTTCGCCTTCGACCGTCCTCGTATCCTTATTTTGAAAGCCCACCTTCGGCTTGGTCTTTCTTTTTGTGTTCGTCTTCGGTCGTACTCGTATTATGTTGTTTGAGAGTCCACCTTCGGCTTGGTCTTTCTTTTTGAGTTCGCCTTCGGCCATACTCGTATTATGTTGTTTGAGAGTCCACCTTTGGCTTGGTCTTTCTTTTCGAGTTCGCCTTCGGCCGTACTCGTATTATGTTGTTTGAAAGTCTACCTTCGGCTTAGTCTTTCCTTGAAAGTCCACGTTCGGCTTGGTCTTTCTTTTCGAGTTCGCCTTCGACCGTCCTCGTATCCTTATTTTGAAAGCCTACCTTCGGCTTGGTCTTTCTTTTCGAGTTCGCCTTCGGCCGTACTCGTATTATGTTGTTTGAGAGTCCACCTTCGGCTTGGTCTTTCTTTTCGAGTTCGGCTTTGGCCGTACTCGTATTATGTTGTTTGAAAGTCTACCTTCGGCTTAGTCTTTCTTTGAGATTCCACCTTCGGCTTTGTCTTTCTTTACGAGCTCGCCTTCGGTCGTACTCGTATTATGTTGTTTGAGAGTCCACCTTCAGTTTTTTTCTTTCTTTTTGAGTTCGCCTTCGACGTACTCGTATTATGTTGATTGAAAGTCTACCTTCGGCTTAGTCTTTATTTAAGAGTCCACCTTCGGCTTGGTCTTTCTTTTCGAGTTCGCCTTTGGCCGTACTCGTATTATGTTGTTTGAAAGCCTACCTTCGGCTTAGTATTTCTTTGAAAGTCCACTTCGGCTTGGTCTTTCTTTTCGAGTTCGCCTTCGACCGTCCTCGTATCCTTATTTTAAAAGCCCACCTTCGGCTTGGTCTTTCTTTTTTAGTTCGCCTTCGGCCGTACTCGTATTATGTTGTTTGAGAGTCCACCTTAGGCTTGTTCTTTCTTTTCGAGTTCGCCTTCGGCCGTACTCGTATTATGTTGTATGAGAGTCCACCTTCGGCTTGGTCTTTCTTTTTGAGTTCGTCTTCGGCCGTACTCTTATTATGTTGTTTGAATGTCTACCTTCGGCTTAGTCTTTCTTTGAGAGTCCACCTTCGGCTTGGTCTTTCTTTTTGAGTTCGCCTTCGGCCGTACTCGTATTATGTTGTTTGAGATTCCACCTTCGGATTGGTCTTTCTTTTTGAGTTCGCCTTCGGCCGTACTCGTATTATGTTGTTTGAAAGTATACCTTCGGCTTAGTCTTTCTTTGAGAGTCCACCTTCGGCTTGGTCTTTCTTTTCGAGTTCACCTTCATCCGTACTCGTATTATGTTGCTTGAAAGTCTACCTTCGGCTTAGTTTTTCTTTGAAAGTACGCCTTTGGCTTGGTCTTTCTTTTCGAGTTCGCCTTCGACTGTCTTCGTATCCTTGTTTTGAATGCCCACCTTCGGCTTGGTCTTTCTTTTCGAGTTCGCCTTCGGCCGTACTCGTATTATGTTGTTTGAAAGTCTACTATCGGCTTAGTCTTTCTTTGAAAGTCCACCTTCGGCTTGGTCTTTCTTTTCGAGTTCGCCTTCAACCGTCCTCGTATCCTTACTTTGAAAGTCCACCTTCAGCTTGGTCTTTCTTTTCGAGTCTACCTTCTGCTTGGTCTCGTATTTCTTTTGTTTGAAAGTCCACCTTCGGCTTGGTCTTTCTTTTCGAGTTCGCCTTCGATCGTCCTCGTATTATTTTGCTGGTTAGCCCGCCTTCGGCCGGTCTCGTCTTCCCAGCATAGTCCACCTTCAGCTGGCAAACACTCTATTTCATTATCCCCACAGGTTTCAAATTTCCAGGTTATTTTGGTATTCAATCTCCGTGTATCCCGATTGTCTGGAAGCCTTCACTTCCATACCCTCGGATCCAAGAAGTTTGAATAGGGGCAGCTGTAACACCTCAAAATTTGCCCTCTTGTTTTTAACCTTAACTGGCTTATGTTTCATTTCATTCTTGCATTATCATCTTTGCATATCATTGGTTCTTGGCATGGGATCGAGGTATTTTCTAGCAACTCACAACGTTATCAGTTCCAGTACTACTTTCAGCAGCATTCAGAGCCAAGCAGATAATTTTCAAGGTCTTTTGGAGCTTTTATTTCGCTCATTAGACGTTTTGACAATCAGAAGCTTCAACACCCATTTTCTGATCAAGCAACCCGACATCAGACATTATTAATTCAACAAGGTATTCTAGGCTGTCAGCAAGAATTTGTGTTTCATTCCAGGTGTTATTCAATAGCAACATCAAGTCTTGAGTTCCAGAGGCTTAACGGGTTCAAAACAACTGCCAGAAGTCACTTTTCCAAGTTTCCCTCCAAAAGGCGTCAAAATTCAAAATTTGAACTGAGTAATCGGTTACTCACCATGCGTTAACTGGATACTCATTTGTTTTTCTGCGCACCATTAGCAGATTTGAACTAAGTAATCGGTTACTCACTGTTTGTTAACCGGTTACTCTGAGCACATTTTGAAAACAAAATTTAAGTTTGCATCATTAGTGATCATGTGCTTGGCTTGTGCATGTGTGGGAAGGATCTAGAATTGATTCAATTTCATCATTTTCCATCCAAAATTCAAATCCCTTCCAAGACTTTCCACTCTAATTCCTCTTTTCCTTTCCTAATTCATTTTTCACCCCAATTTCCACCCACTAAACCTCACTCCAAACTCAAACTTAACTCCTAACCTAGGGGTTATTTAAATCAATTCATCCCAAACCACACAAGACCTAGATCATTTTTCACTCTCATTTTTCAGAATTTGCTCTCAATTCTCTCTCACGTTTTCATTCTCCATCTTCATTTTTCAACCTCTCACCAAAGCTCCAAATCCATATATTCACAAATTCTTCATTGGAATTTGTGAATTCTTGAGCTAAACCTCCATCACATCCTCATTCTTAGTTCAATTCTGCAGTAGCAACTGGTTTGGATCTTGGATTAAGCTGTTAGAATCACTTTTGGAACAGCTTTTGCTTATTTGGAGTGTTCTTGCTTGGATCTTCAAGTTTTCTTGATAAAGCTTCATAGATCTCTGGTTTTCTTGTTTGGATCCATCAATTTTCATTTACAACACTTACCAAATCAAATCTTAGCTTTGAAGGTTGGTTTTCTCTAGATCCATACTTGATTTGGCTTAATTGCAACTTATACAATGTAGATCCATGACTTTTGATGTGTTTTGATTCATTTGCTTCAATTTGATTGTGGATGTTGTTGTTTGTTGGATTCAATTGATGTTTGATGGCTATGATTCAATGTAATTCCGTGCTTAATTGATTGCATGTTCATTTGGATGTTTGGAGAAGTGATTTGCTGCTGAATAGTGCTTTTGAAACAGTTTTTCTTGGCCACTGCCCCAGAGTAACCGGTTACTCACCGTTTGTTAATCGGTTAGAATGTTGTATTTTTGCATAAATTATCTGATTTTTAACTAAGTAACCGGTTACTCACCGTTTGTTAATCGGTTAACATGTTGTATTTTTGCGTAAATTGTCTGATTTTTAACTAAGTAACCGGTTACTCTAGGACAGAATGTGATTTTTGTGCATTTTCTTGTTTGTTTGAGATCCTTTGCATGCCTAAACTTCATGGATTAATATGTTGATGATTTGTGGATTATTCTTGAGCTGTTTCACCTCACATTATTGCATGAACACAATTCTTCGACACGCGATTTTTGGTTTCTCATTGTTGGATGTTCATGTTTCCATTGATGTTTTCTTTATGTGATGAACACCTTGCACACACTCCTTGAAGCAATTTAATTGTGATTTATTGTTGGTGTCGCTGGAGTTGTTGTTTTGAACGCGATTGCATGCATTTAACTTCATGAGATGCATGTTTGATTTGACTTGTTCATGTACCAAATGATGTGCATTTTGCCATGATGTTTTCAAGTTTATTCGATATGATGTGTGATGTATTTGTGATCATGATTAATTGAGGAATGCATGATGTTGGATGTATATTTGCTATGCCATGGTTGAATCATCTTCAAATGTATTGCATGCTGCCCTGTTTCTACTGCTGTTTATGTGCTTATATGCTGTCTATTGCATTCACTTGCTGCCTGCTGCCTTTTACACCTATTTTGTGCTGAATATATGAGCTGTTGAAAGCTGTTTGGCTTGTTTGTTGTTTTTTTACCGCTATGTAGATGTGGGAGCGCTGTTATAGCTGCTGTATTTTTTTGGCTTATTCATCTCTTATTTCATCTTCTTCATCTCTTTCACTCCTTCTCTTCCCTTGAATCTCAAGACTTGTTTAAGTCTTGGATTTGCTCCCTTAGAGCTACCTAGTCCAACTTAATCTTTGATTAAGCTTGGAGTAGGATTAGCATTAGGCTTTCGTTTTGCATGCTAACTTAGGTAGATATTCCCCTTTTGAACTCAACCTTAGGGCCATCTTTTGCATGACAACATTAGGATAGAATTCCCCATAGTGTTTTCTTTTCGACTTGAGTCTTCTCTTCTCATCTCTTAACATTTCTAAAACACTTAATAAATATAACGCATATTGCGCTCAAGCCCTAAGTGTAGGAAATGAAGAACGAGGGGTCTCCCCTCCTCTTCTAGAGTGTTTAGCATACGTCCCATTTGGGGGTGACCATGCGACTCACTCGTTCCCGCATGGTATATTTTGGCGCAATGTAAGTTACGAATTAACTTCAATCCACTTCTGCCTAAAAAACATAAAAACAAATCTCAAACCTTTTCATCCTTCGGGATTGTTAAGTCTCAAATCATTTTCAGAAAAGGGCACGTTACTTCCGTCTCGTCGCAAACAGGCATCAACCCTAAATGTCGGACGCGAACTTAACGTCGCTCATAAAAAACACCGACCTTGTTAGGTCGAACTACGACTGCTCTGATTTCCTCTCTCTGGTTAGATTGAGGATACGTAGGCACAAGACGGCGATGTCTTGGCGAGCAACCTCCCCCCCTTAGTTCGTGTCCGAACTACGTTGACTCTGACTTTCCCATTGCACGTGGGAATACGTAGGCATAGGACGGCGATGTCCTATCGAGTCATTTCCTTTTCTTTTCTTCTTCGCTCTTTTCCGTTCCCGTTCCTTCTCCTTTCCGATGGCAGTGGAGCTTCAGATGACGACACCCTTTGATCGAGACAACAAGCGTGGATCCCATCGAGTACGATGGATGCGTGGGGTGCTAACACCTTCCCCTCGCGTAACTGACTCCCGTACCCGTTTCTCTTGGTCGTGAGACCATGCTCTTTCCCTTCCCTCAGGTTTACGCATTGTTTTCTTTCCCTCTCTTGGGATAAATACACATTGGTGGCGACTCTGTTTCTGCGCCACTTTTGCGTTTGTACCTGGATGAAAATCCCAGGAGCAACAATTCTCTGGAAGGATCTTCCAAAAGTATCAAAATCTTATGGTTCTTCTGGTGAACTATATTTGAGGGTTACCATGTCCACTGACAATGACAGTGGTGCATTCTGTATAATTAAATAGCAACCAAAAGAAAAAAAAACAACATGACAGAATTCCTCATTGAAGAAAATTCACTAGAAATTTCTAACAAAAAAGGTGCAACAACAGGTAATTTGAATGCAGCAGAAAAAAGTCTAATAGACTTGAGGAAAATTACAATAGCAGAAACAAGCTGCAACAGTTTTTTTCACTCCCGCGATTCACTAACCCAATTTCCTAACAGAAGTTCTCATCATGAATCTTTGAAATCTCAGAAAACTATTTATGAGCTTTGTGGTGGAATATTTTATTTTCGATTTGGTTTTTCATATTGACTCTATGAGTTCTGACCCTTCTGGCTTACATTGGCGGCGTAATTTGACGGTTGACAGAGTTCTTCTCCAACTGGCTTTGGCGTCTCGGGGCCATCCAAATTCATCATCTAAAATTAACAGCAGCAATGCGATAGAGAATGGCATAACAAAAAGGCATTCAAAAACTCTTCATTCTATAACAGAAAATAATATATAGCATAAACTCTTGTTGCGATGAGAATCAGATATCAAGCTATTAATTAATTTGAATCACACATTTTTTAAATTCACCACCGAGCTTTGATTTATCCAAAGGAAAGGGTAAAGATCGAAAAACCCTAAGTACGCTATGTTGAAACACAGCTAGAGATCTAAGGTTCGGGGGTTGGTTATACCTAGGGAAGGAGTTAGCATCCCAGATATCTGTAGTACTCTACAGAAACCTCTTGTTAGTATTTGTGTTATCTATTGTTTGCTTTCTAAGGAAAATGTGCTAAGGGAAAGACCTAAGGGGTTTATTTACTAAGTATGCTCGCCAACACATCGCATCTCGTGCCTACGTATCCTGACGGGAATGGAATCAGACCATTCGTAGTTCCCCTCAATGGGGTGAAAGGGTGTAAAAGAGAAAAGGTTGAATGAAATGTTTTTTTTTTATTTTTAAGGTTTAAGTTAAAAATAAACAAAGATAAACAATTAATACAAAAATATTAAATATTTTTGGAATTTTTTAATATGAATAATAAGAAGAAAATAATTAAAATGTTTTTTTTTATATTTTTTCGTTAAAAATAAAGATGAAAGTTAAAACAATTGGAAAGAAAATAAATGAAATTTGGTACCATATATGATCAACCAATACCCATTTTCATGGGGTTTTCACTCAACATTTCAAGACAAACACAATGGTAACTTGAATGGATGAAAATGATACCTTAAGGAGGGAGTTCTAAAATCAAGAAGGTTTACCTATTGGAGTGTGTCCAATGCACCTTCTAGAGCACTTCCAGATGAGATGGGATGATGTTTACAGCTTCACTGAGCCTCCAGGAGCGTGTGGGAATGTTGGGTTTCAATGCATTTGATGAGTGATGTTTGATGTAAGAGAAGAAAAAAAAATCGGGAGATTCGAAGTTTCGACTCTTATGTGACAATGGATTTAGTGAGAATATGATATTTGGAAGAATTTCATGACCATTCCCTTGAATTTTCCTTGAATGAATCCTTGATCCTCTCAAAAATCCCCTCAATCCTCTCAAAAATCTCCTCTCATCCTCCTCTTTTTTGAGTACCAAGGCTGCCCTGAGTATCAGCTTCTAATTACATGTTTGCCATCAGTAATTACAAAACTGCCATTAGTAGTGTGATGTTGATCCTCTCGCTGCTGATCCTCAATTGCTGATCCTCACGCTGCTAATCCTCAATTGCTGATCCTCACGCTGCTGATCCTCACTTAATATTTACCACTTTGCCATTGCTTGGTACCCAAGTAAGGAATATTCCTTCCTTGATCCTCACGCTGCTGATCCTCACTTGATATTTACCACTTTGCCATTGCTTGGTACCCAAGTAAGGAATATTCGTTCCTTGATCCTCACGCATGTTCCATAATTACCACTTTGCCATTGAACAATGCTGATCCTCAACCTGCTGATCCTCAACAGCTGATCCTCACACTCATGCTAATCCTCAACAGCTTTTTGATAATTACAATTTTACCATTGGTAATTACAATTTTGCCATTGCCTTATTTTTTATGCTTTTTTTGTGTTTCTTTTGAACAAATGAATTTCTTCCTTCGATTTTCTCGACTTAACTTGACCAAACTCAATTATTTCCCACACTTTCTCGATTATTGACTCGAAAAGTCCGTAGTTGACCAAAAAAATGTCAAAAGTCAAACTTTGACTTTGAGCATCTGTTGACTTTTTAGCAATTGAACCAAAATTCTTCAACTACTAATAGATCAAACTCCCCGAGCTATTTTAAGCATATGAATGAGCCATAAAGATGCATTTGATACCTTTGAATCACGCTCTAAGTCATGAGATCCTTGTGAACGTGAATTGATGCACACTCAAACTTGATTATGGATGAAGGGAAACTCTTGATCACCATGAATGAGTGGGGGTTCTTGAGAAGTGGAGAGTCACACAAATCCTTGATTGATCATTTGCATGAATTTCTTGAAGAAAAACCCTAGCTTTTACACAAAAGAAACAAATTGGCAAGACATTGTGGTTAGCTAACAAATGTATAGATAATTGAGACCTAAATGCAAGTGCAAGATGTTATGTCATCTAAAGGGTAAAAGTTAGGGTACAACAACTCTAACTATCATCACAGACTTTTCTATAACCCTCTATAACAATAACTTACAGATCAACCTTCATTCACTAACAAAACTAACTATTTTTCCTAACAGTTAACAAAAAAATCAAAAACACCTAACTAACCAACAAACTCCTAACCGAATCTCTAATAGAAAAGACCTCTTCAATCATCATCTCAAAATTTCAATTCTTGAACAACCTTACTTCATCTTCATCAATCGAAACCGTAACAGCTCTCTCTAATCTCCCCCTGCCATTTTTCCTGGATTCCAATCTTTGTACGGAGGCTTTAATCTTCATCAATTCACTAACCTGCAAAAAATCCAGAAAATCAATAGCAAAAACTGCAAAGATCACTACACAAAAACTCAGAATTTTGGAAAAAAGGAAGGGGGAGCTTGTTCATTTCTTCGTCATCTTCGTGATACTTTTTTCTCTGTAAATCCAAACCGCATTCAATCTTCTCTTCATCTTCAAGACCCTTCTTCAATTCTCCTCATCAATCTTCGCATCATCATCAACCTTCAACCTCAAACCCAATTCATAGCAGAACCTACAAAATCTAACAGGATTTCACCAAAGCATTGTTTGTTCTCCTCTTTCTGAGATTCTATTCCAAATTTTAACTGAATCTTCACCATTACAACTTCAACAACCTGCAAAATACACAAGTTCAACAACACTACGCAAGAATTCTGCGGCAATTCACAAACGAATTAAAGAAACGAATCGAGCAAGGAATTGCACTGAAGAAGAAGCGAAATTGAGCGAAGCAATGAATCAAGATTCCATACCTGGAGCATCACGCCGTCGTCACGATTTATTTTCCCAAGTACACCATTCCGTTCCAAAATTCCACCGCGATGTGTTTATTGTGACATTGGAGCTAAGTCACTGTGTTTGGACTCCGATTTGTGGGTTATCGGTCGATTAAAGCTCTCGAGTGTTTGGAATATTTGTTGTTGTCGCAATTAGAGAGAGGGGTGAGCGATTTAGGGCTTTAGATCTGTGACGATTTAGGGTTCATACGGCAGCGAAACGTGTGAAACAGACAGAGGAAGATGTTGTTGTGGTTGATTGATGAGCGAACGATGAAGAAGGTTGGTGGCACGGTGAAGTAGATAGAAGAAGTTTACGGCGCAGATAGAGGGAAGAGAGGATTGAAGCTGGAGGCTGATACCCTAGGGTTTTGAAAAACCTAATTTATCCCCATCATGGAAGAACCGGGTCGGGCTTCAGGCCTGTGGTCTCTCCACATCACACTCCACGAGTTCACTATCCACACCCACATTTTCACTCTTACACCCCCTATCTGCAAAACCCACTCGCCATGTACTTTCTCTCTACCACGCCCAATCCACTGCTTGCACCCCCTGTCATGGGCTGGGCTGTTAATTAATTTCATTTTTTTTGGGTAGATTTTGTCTTATTAGCTTAATTAGATTTTTGGTTTAATTAGAAGTTAATCCCAATTAGGTATTAGAAAAGGATATTGGTTTAATTTTTGACTAATTGTGATTAAGTAGTTGTAGATTTTTGATGATGGTATTGACTTTAGACATTAATTTTGATTAATTTTAGATTAGTGTTGTTTAGAATTAGATTTTGATTATAGTATCAAAATTAGAATTTTTAGGTTTAATTCACGATTCTAAAATTTGTTTTCGAAATAGAAACTAACATTGATTCTAATTGACATTGTAACATAGTTTCCAATTGATTTTTTAGACTAATCTTTTTAGTTTTTACTTACTAATTGTTTTTGCTTAATCGCACTAATCATTTTTAGCTTAATTGCTTAATGTAGCGAGCGATTTTGGACGCAGTTCTTAAGCGCGGTCGCTCTCTGGAGTCAGTTTACTACAGGTCGATTCATTTTTTATCCTATTGTGAGCTGAATAAGGAAGGGAAATAGATGTCTCCAATTAACCATGCTTGCATACTGAGTTTAAACAGTGGTCTGTTAGGTTACGGATGCGATCAATGTGGTGGGGTCTTTCTTGTGTTATTTTGACAGACAGGTTTCTGGTGGGGAACAAGGATTAGGATGTTAGGACTGATGCTTTTTGATAGATACATGAGAGTATGGGATTTTGGGTTTTTGTTTAGTGTGCTCGCTAAGATTTTTCTTTCAATCTTATGCCTACGTATTCCCATTTACCGAAACAGAGAAATCAGAGCGTTCGTAGTTCCTCCTATTCTATGGGAGGAAATGGGTGTTTTGGTGTCTTGTTCAAAGCCCAAGACATGAAGCGAAAGGTGGTTTGTATCTTGTTCAAAGCCCAAGATGTGAAGCTGAAGGGTCTATTTGTATCTTGTTCAAAGCCCAAGATGTGAAGCTAAAAGAGTTTGAATTTAGAGAGAATTTGTCATCTCTAAAGAGGGAGTTGTATGTCACAACTGTTTATAAAGGGGAATTACTTTAACCGGGATGTGTGAATCCGACAATGCCATAATTTCCTTTATAGGGGATTTCCAACCTGAAGGAGAAGACTTTAACTCAGTGTAGAGCAATGCTATCTTTCCTTAGGAATTTCTCATGCTAAAAGAGGGACAGTGGCATGGATGTAGATGATCCAGAGGCTTGCCGCTTACAGCGATTAGATGAAGGGGAAGGAGTTGTTGATGTTTGTATACTGTGAACGAGGCACTACTTTGATGCTAAAAGGTTGATTGGATCAACCAGTGGTTTTCTTATACAAAGCCTAAGAGGAGGCTAATATGTGTCTCGTACAAAGCCCGAGAGAGAGGCTAAAAGGTTTTGACTCGACGATGGAGTCTTTTGGTATCTCGTATAAAGCCCGAGATGAAGGCTATTTGACTCAACAAGAGAGTTTTTTGTATCTCGTACGAAGCCCGAGATGGAGGCTAAAATTTGTTTGGCTCAATAAGAACCTTTTTGTATCTCGTATAAAGCCCAAGATAGAGGCGAAAGGGTGATTGACTCAACGAGGGAGTCTCTTTATGTGTCTCGTACAAAGCCCGAGAGAGAGGCTAAACGTTGTTTGACTCCGCTGGGGAGAATCATTGTATAAAGCCCAAAAGGAGGCTATGGTGACTATTTCAGTTGAGTGACAGGTCCAGTATACTGATTTTGAAAGAGAAAATCAGTTCTTTTATGAGCAACACTGTACTCAAAGATTTGATTCGAGGATCAGGGTTATTTCCTTTTCTTTAAGGAAATGGGAAATCCAAAGGGTATTGAGACTGTCCGAGTCCACGGGGTTCCTTCCTATTCTTGAAGGGTGCTTGAGAATGTCTTGGAGACTCAAGGAAATTAGACTGTCCAAGTCTAGAGTGTCATATTTTGTACTATGCTTTGAGAAACAGTAGTAGACTCTTGGAAAGACTGCTCTATTAAGATCACTGATTTCTGTTCCTATACCTCTAGGAGGTCGTCGGGACAATTTGTACGAAGCCCAAGAGGAGTCTGGAAACTTTTAAGAGGCCGATCGGTCCTTGTACGAAGCCCAAGAGGAGGCTATCATTCCCGGAGGAAGAGATCATTATACGAAGCCTAAGAGGAGGCTGTGAACACTTCTAAGAAGCCGGCGGGTCCTTGTACTAAGCCCAAGAGGAGGCGAGGTTGCTTTTAGGAAGCCTGTGGGTCCTTGTATGATGCCCAAGAGGGGGCCGATGCTTTTAAGAAGCCCGTGGGTCCCCAAACCCCGAGAAATTCAAGGCAAGCTATTCACAAGGAATAGATCAAGTCAGGAAAGTTCAAGAATTTGGAAGAAACTCAAAGATGCCATTCACGGAGAGAAGACTGTATCTGGTGATCCTATTGGGGATCTAGTTGTCTATTTCTACGAATAAACGAAACGGGGTCACCTAGTTCTAGACGTAGTTGCCGGGGAAACTCTAAATATCTATACTATTATTACACAGTTGATATGAGTTTATGAAAGAAGACTTACAGCGAAACAGCCCCACAATACAGTTATATGTATATGAAAGCGGTAAATGAAAGCATATAAACACTTACTTGGTTGTAGAGCTTCCATGCTGTTTGGTTAGTTGTTCAACAAAGAAAGATTGAAAACAACAGTATATTTCAAAATCAAAGGAGAACGTGCTTTGTAAAAGAAAGATTGGGGCTTACAGCTCAAGGAGAGGCCCAGGGTTTTATCAGTGAGCGCACTGTTTGAATTTGTACAGAGGGACTTATACAAGTGACTGAGACCCAAAAAGGTTTTCTGTACCAAGGGATGGGTCTTACACTCTCTCAAGAGGCCCAAAAAGGTTTTAAAGAAAAAGAGTGGGGCTTATAACACGAGGGTAGGCCCAATTGATTTTTTCGTTTAAAAATGGTGATCGCGCCGAGGTTTTCTTTTACCGCAGAGGGACTTATACAATAAGTGAGGCCCAAAATGTTTTTGGTTAAAAGGGGGTTGGGTCTTACACTCTAATAGAGGCCCAAAAGTTTTGAATGGGTCTTATAGCTCGAGGTGAGGCCCAAGGTTTTTTGTTTTGAAAAGGCGACGATCGCGCCGTTTGTTTTTGACGGTATCGGGACTAATACAATATACTGAGGCCCAAAAATGATTTGGTCAAAAAAAAGGATTGGGTCTTACACTCTATTAGAGGCCCAAAGAGTTTTTAAAGAAAAAGAGTGGGGCTTATAACACGAGGGTAGGCCCAAAGTTTGTTTTTCAACGGATGATGATCGCGTCGAACTTTTTAAAATACAACGGGACTTATACAATAAGTGAGGCCCAAAATGGGTTTGTATTTACAAAGGATTGGGTCTTACACTCTATTAGAGGCCCATGAGTGTTTGAAAAAGTTTGATGAGGGTTGAATTAATCAAAAACCCTAATTTCATTTTTTAAAGGGCATTTTTCAAAGAAAAATCAAGTAAAAAATGATTAAAAAATATCAAATAAAATCATTAATCATGTTATAAACAGTGATTAAGGTTTATGAAAAAGTATTTTATCCACATGAATATTTAAAATCATTTTGGTTTTAAAATTCAAGAAAAAGAAATCATTTTAAAAGCATTTAAAACAATTTAAAACAATATTTTTTAATATATTAAAAATATATCAAATAATAATATTTTTTGTGATTTTTTGGTGGATTAAAATATTATGGAGTATGAATAAGAAGTGTGTAAAACAGATTTTGAAAATGATGATTTTTGCTATGTGAAAGAATTGGTTGAGTTTTGAAGATAAACTAAGAAAAAGAGGAATGTGATGTCACAACATCACTCATGAGACATCACTCATGAGTTTTGAATATAAGAGAAAAGGGACGATGTCACAACATCACATTCGACATCAGACAAAAACCAGAATTGCACCTTGATTTTCAACATCTTTTTATCAAACTTCAAACATTCATAACTCTCTCAATTTTTAACGGAATTAAGATCCGGAAGAGCCTATCTTGACCAATTTTTCGCAAGGAATCCAATGGTATCACTCATACATACTGAAACTTAATGTACAGTGCACACAAGGAAAAAAACCAGATCTGCACCTTAAGTTTAAACATCTTTGCTTATCAAATTTTCAAACATTCATAACTCTCTCAATTTTTAACGAAATTGAAATCCGTAAGAACCTATCTTGACCAATTTTTCACAAGGAATCCAATGGTATTACTCATACATACTGAAACTTAATGTACAACACACACAAGGCAAAAAACCAGATCTGCATCTTAAGTTTAAAACAACATAAACTCCACATATAAACATGTTAAAGTGAAAACAGTAGGAGGATCATAACATACACATTAAGGACTACATTTTTGCTTCAAGAATTGTTCAATATGATGCATGTATGTGGACATCAAAGGAAAGCATGATTCAAAGAATTCAAGTTAAGAATTTTACCTCTTTTTTTGGAGATTTTGTGCAACCTACCAAGTGCTTTGTTCCAGAAATGATTTGATGCTTTGGACACCCTCAAATGACCTCTTAGAAGCTTTTAGGATGGTTGGAATCAGTTGGTACCTGCAAAAACACAAACTGTCCCTTTCTTGCAAAAGGGGTTAAAAGTGACCAAAATAGCAACTCCCTCAAATGGTGTTCCAGATGTTGGGAACCATTTGGGATAGTTCAAGGATGATATTTGGAGTGTGTTTGAGGTTTTATCTGGTTTGGTAAGTGACTGAATCAAGACATGGCTTGAAAAATGTAAAAAAGTGCCATTTTGAGGTTTTGAGAAGTGACTTTGTGATTTTGTGATTACAGGTCACTTGTGATAGTTTGCACAACTTACATATGATATATATGAGGTGTGTGTGTGATTGATTGTGATGGAAAAGCCCTCATACTCAAAAACTCAGAATTACTTGCTTTGGAAGGCAAATTTGAGGTGAAAGAAGAGATTTTGAGGAAAGCATCTGTTTGATGGCTTTGGTGTACTCAAACTGAGCATAAATAAGCTCTATTTATAGTAGAGCAAGTTTGTTTTCGCAGTAATAGTGAATGGTGGCTGCAGCAGAGGTTTGGCCAATGTTGTCCAATGAGAATCCAAGTCTCCTCTAGCCATTGACTAGAGGTTAGGGCACAGGGCTGTGGTTCCCTTGGTCTTGGATAAGTCTTGACTGAATTCAGTTGAGAATGGCTCAGTCCATGCCACCTTGATGCTTCCATTGAATGCTCCAATCCAAAATTGGAGTCTTGTCCCTCTTTAGGGATTTTTAGGAATAGCATGCTACTTCTTGTTCCAAGGACTTTTGAGGCTTGGCTCAGTGATTGTCCCCTTTAAATTTGATCCTCAGATGTGTCCAAAGTGATGAAAAGGCTTGGAAATTCGTGTGGCATAAGAAATGTGCAAATCTGTCCTAAAACATGTCTTAAAAATCAGCTGCAGCAAGCCTTGTTGTAAAATCCATAACTTCTTGCTCAAGAATGATGAATGGCTATTCCAGGACTCTATGGAAAGCTGAGATGACATACTTTAACTTTGATGTTTGACTTTGGTCTCGGTTCAGCTTGCAAATTCATCAAAAATGGTCTTGAACTTGTGTAGTCAAATTTGTCCTAAAAGCTGTCATGAAAATTCTGCTTTATCAATGCTTTTTGCAAAAATCATATCTCCTTGCTCGAGTATGCTACAAGGACGTTCTACAACTTTCTGGAAAGCTGAGATAACGTACTTCAACTTTGATGTTCAAGGTTTGGCTTGAATCAACTTGGATCATGGAGAAAAACATCCTTGAAGTTGGGACATTCTTGCTGGAAAAATATTAGCGATGTCATATGCAATGTCAGAACATCAGACATTAAGAATTCCAAACTTTGATCACTTATATCTTTCAATCCTTATGATATTTTGAGTTGATTCCTTCTATAATGTTGAAGTATTAAATACCCTCTTTAAAAGTAGCTCTTACGCAAAATCAATGGATGCTTGGATCAATAGTTACAACCTTGAAAAGTTGTGCACTTGAACATGATTTTAACTTGGAAAAAATTTCTAAGTTTCCTTCAATTTGATCAATTTTGCAATTTTACATGATTTCTTGATTTAAATTTGATCAAATTAAATCATCCATCATATTTTCTTGAGTAATGGCTTGTGAAGCTCAAAGTTGACCAAAAGTCAAACTTTGACTTTCTGCGTCAGTTGACTTTGTATTAGATGAACTTGAGGCTTGATCCACTTGAAATGTTGCACTCTTGTGCTTAATTCTTGATGTGGGAGTCCTCTTGATCCTTTGTGGATGTTTGAGAGATTAGACAAGTTGAAGATCATGTCATTCCTTGATTGATCATTTGCCTAAAGGCTCTGAGAGGGCTTGAAACCCTAAGCTTGATTGTAGTGAATGCTCAACAATTCCTTGAGGAGATTGATGAGGCACAAAGGTACATCCATATTATGATGATGATTTACACAATGATGGGAAACTAGGTGGTCAAATTTTGGGGTATGACAGATGCCCCTATTTAATCTTCTTGGACACGAAGGTGTGAATGGCGAAGGTATTCAGGCATTCGGGGTGCAAGAGGATTAAATATTGGAATACCCAAAATTTTGATGTCTATGAATGGCAGCTTGCGCATTCATCTTCTTTTGCTAAGCAATGATGCTTAGAAAAGGTAAACTTCCCCTCGATCCTGGTTTCCTACCAAGGAACTGGTCTCAGTTTTCTTTTGAGATGAACTTCCCCTCGATCCTGGTTTCCTACCAAGGAACTGGTCTAAGTTTCTGATTTAAACTTCCCCTCGATCATGGTTTCCTACCGAGGAACTGGTATGAGTTACTGTTGTAAACTTCCCCTCGATCCTGGTTTCCTACCAAGGAACTGTTCTCGGTTTTTTCCGTCAATAAACTTTATTGACAATGGACGCTATGCGTAGCGATTTTCCTCAAACTTCTTGCCGAATTTTCCTGGGGAGATGCCATTTGATGGGAAAAAGTTTGACGTTAGACTCGCTGGGGAGCCCAATCGTCTGAGTTGTAGAGGTGCACAAACTTCTCTGTTGGAGACGCCATTTGTCGACTCTATCTGGGGAAAGCGAGTCTCTTGAGAGGCTGCTTCTGCTTGGGATCTTACATCATACTTTTCTAGGGATCTTCCCGGAGAAATGCCATATGATGGGGTCCAATTTTGAGGTGCCGAGGACCTTTTCATCAGCGGTGTTTCAGAGATAAACTACTGTATTGCTGAATCTCTATTTAAGAGGCTTTCTCTGGGGATTTTCCTTAATCCGGGAAAGCAAAGATATCATCTTCAATGGCGAAGAGTGACATCTGTAGAAAGCTTCTCTGGCTTTTCAGAGGTTCAAGCTATCAAAGTGGTCAAGGACCCAACTTCAATCCAGAAATAAACTGGAGGAGAGATCGTTCAAACACAACATTTCTTAATTGAGGAAAGAACTGACAACTCGACCAAGAGGACAGCTATCACTAGGGATAAGACCGACTGGAGTGATAGTGATGCAATATGAATGAGAATGCAAATAGAATGCATGATGTATGTATGTTTATGCTGACAAAACTGACGCGACATACATACTGATAGATGAACATGATTGGATACTCGGCCATCGCGGGGCGAAGAAGTACCGTTGGTTCAGAATAGCAATTCTACCTTGCTTAGGAAAGATAGTCCCTGTTGGGAGCTATATTGGTCGGGCTTAGGAGATAAGAACTCGGCCGAGGGTATCAGATGGGAAAGCCGCATCTCATACAGTTGATCCTTCGTTCAGGCGTGCTGGGTTAGAAGGAGTACTTTGATTCTGCACTTTGAAGTTCGCTTACTTCTGGAGAAGTGATTGATGTTCTTTCGATGTTCAACAGTCAAAAGAAATTGCCATCTTTAATTTAAAAGCAGGAAAAGTTTTAACAAGTAAATTCATTTTGTTTCATTTCAAGAATCGCTAATCATGTTAAAAACGTCATTCTGTAAAGCTAAAACAAATAAGAATTACAAACAAAAGCACAAGGGCTCAAATTTTATTGATAAGATGGAGATCAGCCAAACACGTGATTCCAAAGAGTATATACAAAGTTTGAAAATGGCAATTTACAGGGAAAATGGCTACGTTGAAACATAACGACCACTATCCTTCTACCAACTTTGAATTCGGGGCATCCTGAGCTTCTGTCGAAGATGACCTTGACTGGAGTTTTCCTCCGATGGATGATGTAACTGCTGCTGAGGGACTTGACTCTGTTGAACATAGTTACTTGCCATTATCCCTAACTTTTGCCTGGATTGTACTGTGATGTTTCCAATCCACCGGGATGATTTTTTTCATGTCTCTAACTTTTGCTTGGACCGCCCTTTCGGGTTTTCAATCCACCGAGACATTTTTTTTTAGGCGAAGTATTTCTTGACTACATCAACATTTGTGGGGTAGGCAAATTCCTCTCCGTCCATGGTTGCAAGTCTCAAGGCGCCGCCTGAGAAAGCTTTCGTGACCACGTGGGGGCCATCATAATTTGGAGTCCACTTGCCCCGGGAGTCAGTGAGAAATGATTGTATCTTCTTGAGCACGAGGTCTCCTTTCCTGAAGACACGAGGTCAGACCTTTTTGTCGAACGCCTCCTTCATTCTCTGCTGATACAACTGACTATGGCATAGTGCCGTTATTCACTTTTCTTCAATCAGATTGAGTTCGTCGTGTCGACTTTGACACCATTCAGCTTCTAAAAGCTTAGTTTCCATCAATACCCGGTTGATGGGATCTCTACTTCTATCGGGAGAAATGCCTCCATGCCATATACTAGAGAGAAAGAGGTTGCCCCTGTTGAAGTGCAGACAGATGTGCGATAACCATGAAGAGCAAAGGGTAACATCTCGTGCCAGTCTTTGTAGGTTACAACCATCTTTTGAACGATCTTCTTGATGTTCTTGTTAGCCGCTTCTACCGCTCTGTTCATCTTGGGTCGGTAGGGAGATGAGTTATGGTGTTCGATCTTGAACTCTGCACACAACTCTTTCATCATCTTATTGTTCAAGTTAGATCCATTATCAGTAATGATCTCGCTTGGAACACCATAATGGTAGATGATATTGTTTTTGATAAAGCGGACTACCACTTGTCGGGTCACATTAGCGTATGACGCTGCTTCGACCCACTTGGTGAAGTAATCAACGGCTACTAGGATGAACTGATGTCCGTTTGAAGCCTTGGGCTCAATCATGCCAATCATGTCGATTCCCCATATGGAAAAAGGCCATGGGGAAGAGAGAACTTTGAGATGTGATGGCGGTACATGAATTTTGTCGGAGTATATCTGACACTTGTGACACCTCCTCATGTACTTGTAGCAGTCAGATTCCATGGTCAACCAGTAGTACCCTGCTCTTAGAATTTTTCTCGCCATTGTGTGTCCTTTGGCATGAGTGCCAAAAGATCCTTCATGAATTTCTTTCATCAGCATTTCTGCTTCTGGTTTGTCTACGCATCGGAGCAAGACCATGTCAAAATTTCTCTTATAGAGAGTGTCACCGCTCAGGAAGAAGTATCCAGCCAATCTTCTGAGGGTTTTTTTTGTCTTTCCTGGATGCCCCAGACGGGTACTCTTGTCTCTGAAGGAAGCATTAGATATCGTGATACCAAGGTTTGTTGTCTATGACTACTTCAATCGTGAAGATGTAAGCGGGCCGTTCAAGGCGCATTATGTCAATCTTAGGTAGGTCGTTTCATTGACCTACACTAATCATGGAAGAAAGAGTGGCTAAGGCATCAGCCATGTGATTCTCATTACGAGGGACGTGATGAAACTTGACTCTGTTAAAGAAAGGTAACAACCTTCTTGCATAGTCTTTGTAAGGAATCAATCCTGATTGGTATGTGTTCCAATCTCCTTTTATCTGATTGATAACCAAGGCTGAGTCGCCATATACGTCCATGTTTTTGATCCTTAAATCAATCGCTTCTTCGAGACCCATAATACATACTTCGTATTCAGCCTCGTTGTTCGTACATTTGAATGTCAGTTGAGCAGTGAAAGGAATGTGGGTACCCTGAGGGGTAACAATGATTGCCCCAATTCCGTTTCCATAATGATTAACTGTTCCGTCAAAGATTAGTCCCCATTGGGAACCCGGTTCTGGCCCTTCACTGGGTAACGGTTCATCGCAATCTTTCATTTTTAGATACATGACATCTTTGTCTGGGAAGTCAAACCCGGTTGATTCTTGATCGTCAATCGGTTGATGAGCCAAATGATCGGCTAAAATACTCCCCTTAACGGCTTTCTGAGCGTGGTACTCTATGTCATATTCTGATAACATCATCTGCCAATGGGTAATTCTTCCCGTAAGAGCAGGTTTTTCGAAGACATACTTGATTGGATCCTTTTCTAAGATTAACCAAGTAGTATGACGAATCATGTATTGACGTAGACGTTTGGCTGCCCAAGCGCAACAAGTTTTCTCAAGCATCGTGTACCGAGTCTCGCAGTCGGTGAATTTCTTGCTCAGATAGTAAATGGCAGACTCTTTCCGTTTGGTTTCGTCTTGTTGGCCAAGTACACATCCCATTGAGTCCTCCAAGACTGTGAGGTAAATGATCAGTGGTCTTCCTTCCACTGGAGGTGATAGAATCGCCGGATTCAACAGGTATTCCTTAATACTGTTGAAGGCGGTTTGGCAATCTTCTGACCAAACGCAATCCTGATTCTTTTTGAGTAATTTGAAAATCGGCGCACACGTGGTGGTCATAAGGAATATGAATCTGGAGATGTAATTCAAACGTCCCAAGAATCCTCTGACTTTTTTTTCAGTTTTCGGAGAAGGAATTTCTCGAATGGCCTTGACCTTGTCAGAATCAACCTCAATCCCTTTCTGGCTGACGATGAACCCTAGTAGTTTCCCTGAACGGACACCGAAGGTGCACTTGTTGGGATTCAAGCGGAGCTTGAATTTTCTTAAACGTTTGAACAATTTTGACAGATGTTCAACGTGCTCACTCTCTATTTTTGATTTTGCAAAAATATCATCGACATATACCTCGATTTCTTTGTGTATCATGTCATGAAACATAGTAGTCATGGCCCTTTGATAGGTTGCCCCGACATTCTTCAAATCTAACGGCATTACCTTGTAACAAAAGGTACCCCATGGGGTAATGAACGAAGTTTTCTCCATGTCTTTCGGCGCCATTTTGATCTGATTATAGCCCGAGAATCCATCCATGAAGGAGAAAATTTTGAACTTTGCTGTGCTGTCTACCAGCATGTCAATGTGTGGTTAAGGAAAGTCATCCTTTGGACTTGCCTTGTTCAGATCCCTGTAATCAACACACATTCTGACCTTTCCGTCCTTTTTGGGAACGGGTACGATGTTGGCTAACCATTGAGGATATTCAGACGTAGCGAGGAAACCTGCGTCGATCTGTTTCTGTGCCTCCTCTTTGATTTTGATAGCCATGTCCGGGTGAGTCCGTCTCAACCTTTGTTTTATTGGCGGACATTCCGATCTTAACGGTAAGTGATGTTCCACGATGCTGGTATCTAACCCTGGCATATCCTGATAGGACCAAGCGAATACATCGGGGAATTCTTTGAGACGCTTTATCAAACTCTCTTTGGCAGTTGGACTCAGCAGTGCCCCAATCCTGATTTCTTTTCTCTCTTCTTTCGAACCCAAGTTTACCGTTTCCAACGACTCTTTGTGAGGTTCAATGGACCTTTCCTCTTGTCTGAGTAATCGGGAGATCTCTTCTGGAATTTTGTCGACATCTTCTTCTTCAGCCCCAAATACCGGGAACTCAAAGTTGGGAGAAGGCATCGGATCGTATGTTTCAACGGGGTTTAAAACAAGCAATCTGCATGACATGATGATTCGTGTTTAGAAGAGATAGAGAAAATGAAAAAGTGTGCAGTGTTTTATTTTACTGCTTGTTTTTATTATTGATTTGTTTTTTAGGATTACCATTTTCTGAAAAAGCAAAAAGAGAAAACAACAATTAATGCAGAAATTATAGAACGACGTTATTTTATTAATGAACAAGTCGATTCTTGAAACTACAGCCCTATAAAACAAAACTCTGTCGCTTTGGGCTAAGCGAAGAGGGAAAATTTACAGAAAGCGAGCCCTATCAAAACATCTGTTTCACCTGGGCAGGGTGAAAGGTTAAAAGATGGCAATTACTTTGACTGATGAACGATCTTCGGAACATCGACGACAACCCATTAGCGGCGAACTCCTCGGTGAATCGCAAAGTCTGGTACCTTCCTTGATTTGTCTTCAGAAATAACGCTGATTTCTGGTGGAGCGAGATCATTGGAATCTGTCTCCCAGGAAAAGTTGTCGTAGGAGAATTCCTCTGTTGCATTTTGCATAGCATTTGTGCTCTCAGCTGTATCTCCCCATCTAGTTGGTTGGATGTCTTTGAGCCTGATATGAGAGCTTTCGGGAGCGGTGTATTTGACCATATAGTCATATTTTCGACTCGGTTGTCCTAAGGTGTCCCACACTTCTTCGGAACTAGAGGGGTCATCCCTCTCGATGACGTTGACCTCAGGAAAAGCATAGTTGATGAATTCAAGTCCTGCAAACGTTGCGATTTCATCTTCATGTTGAGTAGTTTCTGAATGACCTGAGTGTTGATCCCATGACATGGTGGGGACACAGGTATTCTGTTCAATAAGACTCAGCTGATTTTCATCATTCGGCTGACTTTCTTGCCTCAAATCTCCTGGATAAGGTTGCCACATTGGTAGACCATCCATTGGGCCATAGTAATTATGGTCAAAGTTGTCTTTCATCAGAGTGTCTTCGTCTAATGAATTTGGCGGAGCACGGCATCCTTCTAGATCACAATCTCCATATATCATTTCGACGTCTAACCGTGGTATAAATCTCAGACTCTGTACGGGATAGCAAAATGGCATAGGCACCTCTTCCTGAGACATGTAATCGTCCTCGTTAAGGTAGGACTTCCATTCTTCATCTGTGTCAGAGGGATCTTCCTCATTGATAGTGTGTACTGCTTGAGACACTGGGTGAAGAAAACCTCCACTGTGGAAGAAATTCTGAATGGGATAAAGACTTCCATCGCTGGCAGCTGTCTGGGTAGAGGTTGCAGAAAAACCAAGACCCTTCTTTGTTTTATTGTCAATAGGAATGACAAGTTGTCCCCATCCGGTTGTGTCGGTACTCTCGACCGCTTTGATAGCATCTTTGTATGAGGAAATCGAGGTTCCTCCTCTTGATTGATTGTCTTTGCTCACCGACAGTGCTTGGAACTGAGTTCCAATAACCTCCTCGGGTTCTATACCAGTAGACGACGATAAGTTACTTACGAGCAAGGCCTGTTCTCCACAGACTGTGACAAGTTGATCGTTCTGAACGAACTTTAGCTTTTGGTGGAGGGTCAAAGTGACTGCTCCAGCCTGATGTATCCAAGGTCTTCCTAATAAACAACTGTATGTTGTCCGGATGTCCATGACCTGGAAAGCGACTTGGAAAGTGTGAGGACCAATAGTTATGGGAATATCAACTTCGCCGATAACTGTTTTTCTGGATCCGTCGAACGCTTTGACGACGACCTCGCTGATTCTCATCGGAGGTCCTTTGAATGATAATTGCATCAAAGTGAACTTCGGCATTACATTCAGGGCTGACCCTGTGTCTACCAGTACGCTGGCTAAAGCATCGTCCTGGCAGTTAACTGTAATATTGAGCGCCACGTTATGACGGCGACCCTCTTCGGGTAATTCCTCATCACTAAATCCCAAGTTATTGCAGGAAGTGATGTTAGAGACAATGCTATCGAACTGTCTGATTTTTACATCCTGTTCCACAAAGGCTTGCTCCAAGACTTTCTATAGAGCCTCCCTGTGGGCTTCTGAACTGAGTAACAGTGATAATACCGAGATCTTTGAAGGAGTTTGTAACAGTTGATCGACAATGTTATATGCACTCCTTTAGATGAGCTTCAGCATCTCATCATCATTTTTCGAAAGGTCGGGATTACTGGATTGACCGACTGATGGATCGGGAGCTTCTGTCTGAAGTTCCTTTTCCTTGTTAGGTTCTCCAACTCCTCTGTTGAAGATTCTACTGCTCCGTGTTACACGACTGATGTCTGCAATATTCACGATGGAGGGTAACGGAATTTCCTTTCCATTCTTGACTATTGTTGCACCGTATTTGTAAGGGATAGCCTTAGTTGATTCATACGGTAGTGGTCCCGGTAGATAGATGACTATGGGAACCTTCTGATTTTTCCGACCATCATAAGTAATCTCGATCCGTTCCTGGTTGGGAGTTCTTGATTCGTCAAGCAGAGGGATAATGGCAAAAACATCCCTGGTCTGGTGATGACCAGAGATTGTGACAACATCCTCGACTTGATTGGCAAGGTAGCTCGGCGACCAGTTGATGGGTCCAGAACCCGGATATGAACGAATCTCTCCACGATCCACCTGACCCTGAAGAGCTGCTCTCACAAGGTAACACCCTTGGTTACTTTCCGAATAGACGCTACAACGGTCATAATTGTGTGGTGGCCCCTGGCCACGCCCACTTTGAATACAATGTAACCTTACTAGGTTAGCTTCCACTGATCGGACATCCTGACTCTGACGCCGAGTAGGATTCCTATTACTGATACTAATTTGCTGAGTATCTAAATTGGCATCCACCAGTGATTTAACAAGTGCTGAAGTGCCTCCTGGACAAGGGTACAACCTCGATCGTTTTTGCAACCCGCTTTACAGCTTTGATAGTCATGTGATATTAAGAATCCGAGTCGGACCTGTTCAGCATGTAACTCTACCAGGTTGGTATTCATCAAGCGAATATCGAAGATCTGAACCATGTTGATTTGATAGGAATTCCTATCATGTTAGTCTTGGATCCATCCAAGATCCATCTGACGTTGGAGGGCTTCTTGTACAAAAGAGCAACCCTGTTTGTTTACCGAGCAAGTCAGACAAGAACTGTAATCGTGCCGCGGCAGATTATGATACTGGCTTTGCCTTGAGTGCATTGCCACTAAGTTGACATTCATCGCACGGATGTCGTGGTTTTGAATGATGTTAGAATTCATGTAGACCATGTTAACTCCATGAACTCGGTGCTCTCGGATCCATCCGAGATCCATTTGTTCCTGTAGGGCTGCTTGCACCACAGAACATCCTTGATTGTCTTTAGAGCAGACATCACACTAGTGATAATTATGAGGTGGCACATAGCCATATCCACTCTGTCTACAATGCATCTTGACCAGATTGGTCCTTAACAAGAGTACATCGTGAATTTGATAGACGTTGTTAAATTCTTTCTCAATCAGGTTGACTGCAGCTTTCTCGTGTTGAGGCAGCGGGTTCGTGAGAACATTGGGATTTGTATCTTTGAAAGATAAGAGCCCGCTCCTAACAAGCTTTTGCATGTCAGATTTGAAATTGAGACAATTCTCTATGTTATGCCCTGATCCTCCTTGATGATAAGGGCATGTCTGATCCACCTTAAACCAAAAAGGCGGATTTTCCAGTACTGTAAGAGGAGACTTAGTCTGAATGTGCCCCTTAGCCAGTAGTAATGGAAATAGTTCGGCGTACAACATGGGTATAGGATCAAATCCTGGTGGTCGTGTTGTACAATTGTTGTTATATGGAAGACGAGCCTGCTGAAGAGGCTGTTGTGTCCTTTGCTGATTAGGTTGGCTCTGCGCAACCTGAGGTTGATACGTAGGAATAGGCGCAGGGCTGATAGCAAGAGTTACAACTGCTACTGGCTCATAACGTCGCCTTTGCTTTCCGAGAGAGATATTCCCAATATCCTGCTCTTTTTTCTTAGGGAGCGCACTACCGTATCATTTTGTATTGCTTGATGATCCAGCGTCTTTTACCAAACGTCCTTCTCGGACAGCTTCCTCAAGACGTACGCCCATGCCGACCATTTCGGTGAAGTCACTGGGCGCACTGGTAACCATTCGGTCATAGTAAAATGAGCTTAAGGTCTTTAAGAAGATCTTTGTCATCTCTTTTTCCTCAAGAGGTGGACAAACTTGAGCGGCAATTTCACGCCATCTCTGGGCGTACTCTTTAAAGGTTTCCTTGTCCTTTTGTGACATCGATCTGAGTTGATCTCTGTCGGGTGCCATGTCCAAATTGTATTTGTATTATTGGACGAAGGCAGTGCCAAGGTCTCTGAAAGTGCTGATCGTGGCACAGTTTAAACCCATGTACCATTTGAGTGCGGCACCGGTTAAACTATCCTGAAAGTAGTGAATCAGTAGATCCTGATTCTCTGTCTGAGCTGACATTCGCCGAGCGTACATCACCAAGTGACTATGAGGGCAAGAGTTACCCTTGTATTTTTCAAAGTCGGGCACTTGAAATTTTTGCGGAACTTTTACATTGGGGACCAAGCAGAGGTCTGCGGCGTCCTTCCAAATAGATCCTGACCGCGAATGGCTTGCAGCTCCTTCTGCGTTTCCAGAAACTGCTCCTGGAATTCATCCATTCTGACAAACATAGTTTCCTTTTTACCAGGAGGTATCTGTGGAGTCTGTCCTTCCGGGACAGTGTGCACCACAAGGGGTGGTACCGTGACTACGGCAGCGAATCTTGGCGTTTCCCGAAGTTTGTAACCTTCAGGAGTCTTCAGTATGCCCCTGGCATCTTCGCTTTCCCGAAGTTTGTAACCTTCAGGCCCAGTGGCTTCTGTTATGATTCCCTGATCTTCAGTGATCGGCGGAACATATCCTTCCGGGATATAGTTAACAGGCATGCCCCAAGGACGATCTTTCGGCATTTGATACCTAGGATCATACTTCTCCACTATGGGCGCTGAGGTGATCTCTGAGATCACAGTCCTTTGTAGCTGAGCTTCTGCCATGGCTTGCATGTCATTACGAAGCTTTCTCATATCCTCTCTCAGAGCGTCGATCTCTTCTTTCAACTCTCTGTTTTCTTCCTCAAGATCATCCATCTTTTTCTGACGATTGGCCCGAGTATTATACGAATGAGACAGTTTGACTCTAGAACCGAGACACAAACGTGAGATTCGTAGGTAAGAAGAATACGCGATGTGAGAATGATGAATGCAATGATTATATTAATTGTTTTTTTGGTTTAATCAAAATAAACTTCGACAATTAGATTGTAAATATCAAACAGTGGGGAAACCCCTTTTTATTGAATTCAAAGGATTACAGAAATGGAAATACAGTAGATTACAAGCTGCAGAAACAGAAACCTAAGCTAATGGGTCCCGAGAGAACTCGGGTGCTGATTCTGGTATCTTCCTTTTGTTTGACCGAGGCTCTTGGGCCGTTGTCGGGTTGTCATTCCTTTGCCAGGTGAAATGAGTGAGCAAATTCCTTTGGTCATCTTGATTCTCTACAGCATGTTGCTCCAAAATTTCAATCAGAGCATCCTTTTCTTTTAGTAATTGCTGTATTTTGATGCACTCTATGTCGAGGGTGCGGTACTTTTTCTTCCAAGACCTTCTCTCCTTTTGAACTTTGTTGAGAGTAACCTGAAGTTTTTCAGTTTCCATCATGAAGTACATGACAGATTCCCTCGGCGGAAGAACTCCATGACGAGGATAAGGCATCTTTAGCTTGAGAGCTCTAGTTTGTACCAAATGGAGATAAGGCTCCACCGAGACACAGTCCGGTTTTCCTAGAGAATCCCGCCCTTTCTTATGAACATGTTTCCAAGCGTGTACTATTTCCATCTTTAGTGCTCCGTCACTTTCTCCTTCCTTGAATAAAAGACCTTCCAGATGAACACCCCGTGGGACGTGTCTCATCGGGTATCCAAATTGACGATGAACAAGAACTGGATGGTAATTGATTCCTCCCTTAGTTCCTATAAGGGGTACGTTGGGGAAGTTTCCACAACGATCAATGATTCTGATTCCATCATAAATCCTATTACACCAATCTATATCAGAGTTGGTGAGGGACATGATCTTCTGCGACCAACGTAAGGCACTCTTATGATCCCAAAAAGCAGCAGACTTGGGCAAGTGGGAGATAAACCATTTGTAAAGCAAAGGTACACAGCATGTGATCTCCCCTCCACTGTACAAATTTCCCAAGTGTACAGAATGATACGCATCTGCGAGCAAAGTCGGTACAGAGTTTCCAATGAGAAAAACCTTAATGGAATTGATATCGACGAAGTTATTGATGTTGGGAAACAAAAATAACCCGTAGGTGAGCAAGACAAAGACGCTTTCAAAAGCAGTCATGTTTCCTATACTGGCAAAATACAGGGCCTTCTTTGTCAAGAACTGGGCTGGCAAACCTTGTATGCCACCCTTAGTGGTCATGTGAGTCCTGACCTCAGACTCGTCCAAATGAATTGCTCTTGCAATGGTCTGATTCTTTGGAATTTCTTCCAGTCCAGAAAATGGAGCTTGATCTGTAATGTGTAGATCAATCAGATGAGAATATTCCTCCAGCGTTGGTACGAGCTGGTAATCCGGGAATGTGAAACAGTGATAAATCGGATCGTAGAACTGAATGAGCGCGTCCATGATTCCCTCAATCACATGGACTCTTAGCAAAGATAGTAAACCTCCGTACTTGGCTCTGAAAGCCTCTTGGTTTGTGATCATCCTCGCCAAACCTCTTAAATCCTCTAGTTTTGGAATCCTGAAGGTATACCCATGGGTTCTCCTTCTACCGAAATCCATTAGCGCAATCCTTTTCTCTGATATTTGCAATCACAGTCTTAGTTTAATTTGAAAAACAGAGAGACTAGAAGAGAAATTTTTTTTAATGTTTTAATGTTTTTTTTTTAGATGAATGCATGAATGCAGCACACAAAAACATATAAAAAACATGGGGTCAAAGGGTCGTTGTCATGAAGTCAAGGCTCTACCCATCCCCAAAGGTTTATACTAGGGTGATTTTTGTACCTGTACTCATTATCATCAGCTCCTCCCAGGAAAGCAAAACAACAAGCGGATTGCCAGCGAGTTGTAAAGCAATCTTAGAGTAAGTGCCATTCACCGAGAATAGATCACCAGCCTCAATTGAGGGTAGTATCGCGTAACAACTAGTCCCGATAGTTTCCGCACTACAAAAGGGTTCGGCTCCCCAGCTTCTCAGACATCACAATCGGCCCATTGTCTAGGTGAGAGAATGGGTTGCATTGGTCAGCCTCCACTGAGGTTGATGGTCGACCTCGTCGCCATCATTTATCTTAAGTGTATACTCAATCTTTCCACATGCGGCATCACACGCATTTCCATTAGCAGAAAAATAAACAAGTATAGCAATTAGGAAAAGCAGTATATATATTTGTCCTAATCATCCTAGACCTTTAAAGCTATGAATCCTAAGTTCCTGACAGAAAATGGGTTCCTCGGCGGAAGCCCTAATCTGTGGTTTTCACACAAGTGAAGAGGGAAAAAAAGTTTAGAAGACGGCCCCACGGTGGGCGCCTTTTTTCTGTAGCGAGCGATTTTGGACGCGGTTCTTAAGCGCGGTCGCTCTCTAGAGTCAGTTTACTACAGGTCGATTCATTTTTATCCTATGGTGAGCTGAATAAGGAAGGGAAATAGATGTCTCCAATTAACCCTGCTTGCATACTGAGTTTAAACAGCGGTCTGTTAGGTTACGGATGCGATCAATGTGGTGGGGCCTTTCTTGTGTTATTTTGACAGACAGGTTTTTGGCGGGGAACAAGGATTAGGATGTTAGAACTGATGCTTTTTGATAGATACATGAGAGTATGGGATTTTGGGTTTTTGTTTAGTGTGCTCGCTAAGATTTTTCTTTCAATCTTATGCCTACGTATTCCCATTTACCGAAACAGGGAAATCAGAGTGTTCGTAGTTCCTCCTATTCTATGGGAGGAAATGAGTGTTTTGGTGTCTTGTTCAAACACCAAGACATGAAGCGAAAGGTGGTTTGTATCTTGTTCAAAGCCCAAGATGTGAAGCTGAAGGGTCTATTTGTATCTTGTTCAAAGCCCAAGATGTGAAGCTAAAAGAGTTTGACTTTAGAGAGAATTTGTCATCTCTAAAGAGGGAGTTGTATGTCACAACTGTTTATAAAGGGGAATTACTTTAACCAGGATGTGTGAATCCGGCAATGCCATAATTTCATTTATAGGGGATTTCCAACCTGAAGGAGAAGACTTTAACTCAGTGTAGAGCAATGCTATCTTTCCTTAGGAATTTCTCATGCTAAAAGAGGGACAGTGACATGGATGTAGATGATCCAGAGGCTTGCCGCTTACAGCGATTAGATGAACGGGTAGGAGTTGTTGATGTTTGTATACTGTGAACGAGGCACAGCTATGATGCAAAAAGGTTAATTGGATCAACCAGTGGTTTTCTTATACAAAGCCTAAGAGGAGGCTAATATGTGTCTCGTACAAAGCCCGAGAGAGACGCTAAAAGGTTTTGACTCGACGATGGATTCTTTTGGTATCTCGTATAAAGCCTGAGATGAAGGCTATTTGACTCAACAAGAGAGTTTTTTGTATCTCGTACGAAGCCCGAGATGGAGGCTAAAATTTGTTTGGCTCATTAAGAACCTTTTTGTATCTCGTATAAAGCCTGAGATGGAGGCGAAAGGGTGATTGACTCAACGACGGAGTCTCTTTATGTGTCTCGTACAAAGCCCGAGAGAGAGGCTAAACGTTGTTTGACTCCGCTGGGGAGAATCATTGTATAAATCCCAAAAGGAGGCTATGGTGACTGTTTCAGTTGAGTGACAGGTCCAGTATACTGATTTTGAAAGAGAAAATCAGTTCTTATATGAGCAACACTGTACTCAAGGATTTGATTCGAGGATCAGGGTTATTTTCTTTTCTTTAAGGAAATGGGAAATCCAAAGGGTATTGAGACTGTCCGAGTCCACGGGGTTCCTTCCTATTCTTGAAGGGTGCTTGAGAATATCTTGGAGACTCAAGTAAATTAGACTGTCCAAGTCTAGAGTGTCATATTTTGTACTATGCTTTGAGAAATAGTAGTAGACTCTTGGAAAGACTGCTCTATTAAGATCACTGATTTCTGTTCCTATACCTCTAGGAGGTCGTCGGGACAATTTGTACGAAGCCCAAGAGGAGTCTGGAAACTTTTAAGAAGTCGATCGGTCCTTGTACGAAGCCCAAGAGGAGGCTATCATTCCCGGAGGAAGAGATCATTATACGAAGCCTAAGAGGAGGCTGTGAACACTTCTAAGAAGCCGGCGGGTCCTTGTACTAATCCTAAGAGGAGGCGAGGTTGCTTTTAGGAAGCCTGTGGGTCCTTGTATGATGCCCAAGAGGAGGCCGATGCTTTTAAGAAGCCCGTGGGTCCCCAAACCCCGAGAAATTCAAGGCAAGCTATTCACAAGGAATAGATCAAGTCAGGAAAGTTCGAGAATTTGGAAGAAACTCAAAGATGCCATTCACGAAGAATACATTCATCTCTGGGAGTAGAGTTTCTTGACAATTTCTAATAAGCACAGCCGAAGAGAAGACTGTATCTGGTGATCCTATTGGGGATCTAGTTGTCTATTTCTACGAATAAACGAAACGGCGTCACCTAGTTCTTGACGTAGTTGCCGAGGAAACTCTAAATATCTATACTATTATTACATAGTTGATATGAGTTTATGAAAGAACACTTACAGCGAAACAGCCCCACAATACAGTTATATGTATATGAAAGCGGTAAATGAAAGCATATAAACACTTACTCGGTTGTAGAGCTTCCATGCTGTTTGGTTAGTTGTTCAACAAAGAAAGATTGAAAACAACAGTATATTTCAAAATCAAAGGAGAAAGTGCTTTGAAAAAGAAAGATTGGAGCTTACAGCTCAAGGAGAGGCCCGGGGTTTTATCAGTGAGCGCACTGTTTGAATTTGTACAGAGGGACTTATACAAGTGACTGAGGCCCAAAAAGGTTTTCTGTACCAAGGGATGGGTCTTACACTCTCTCAAGAGGCCCAAAAAGGTTTTAAAGAAAAAGAGTGGGGCTTATAACACGAGGGTAGGCCCAATTGATTTTTTCGTTTAAAAATGGCGATCGCGCCGAGGTTTTCTTTTACCGCAGAGGGACTTATACAATAAGTGAGGCCCAAAATGTTTTTTGTTAAAAGGGGGTTGGGTCTTACACTCTAATAGAGGCCCAAAAGTTTTGAATGGGTCTTATAGCTTGAGGAGAGGCCCAAGGTTTTTTGTTTTGAAAAGGCGACGATCGCGCCGTTTGTTTTTGACAGTATTGGGACTTATACAATATACTGAGGCCCAAAAATGATTTGGTCAAAAAAAGGATTGGGTCTTACACTCTATTAGAGGCCCAAAGAGTTTTTAAAGAAAAAGAGTGAGGCTTATAACACGAGGGTAGGTCCAAAGTTTGTTTTTCAATGGATGATGATCGCGTCGAACTTTTTGAAATACAACGGGACTTATATAATAAGTGAGGCCCAAAATGGGTTTGTATTTACAAAGGATTGGGTCTTACACTCTATAAGAGGCCAATGAGTGTTTGAAAAAGTTTGATGAGGGTTGAATTAATTAAAAACCCTAATTTCATTTTTTAAAGGGCATTTTTCAAAGAAAAATCAAGTAAAAAATGATAAAAAATATCAAATAAAATCATTAATCATGTTATAAATAGTGATTAAGGTTTATGAAAAAGTATTTTATCCACATGAATATTTAAAATCATTTTGGTTTTAAAAATCAAGAAAAATAAATCATTTTAAAAGCATTTAAAACAATTTAAAACAATATTTTTGAATATATTAAAAATATATCAAATAATAATATTTTTTGTGATTTTTTGGTGGATTAAAATATTATGGAGTATGGATAAGAAGTGTGTAAAACAGATTTTGAAAATGATGATTTTTGCTATGTGAAAGAATTGGTTGAGTTTTGAAGATAAACTAAGAAAAAGAGGAATGTGATGTCACAACATCACTCATGAGACATCACTCATGAGTTTTGAATATAAGAGAAAAGGGACGATGTCACAACATCACATTCGACATCAGACAAAAACCAGAATTGCACCTTGATTTTCAACATCTTTTTATCAAACTTCAAACATTCATAACTCTCTCAATTTTTAACGGAATTAAGATCCGGAAGAGCCTATCTTGACCAACTTTTCGCAAGGAATCCAATGGTATCACTCATATATACTGGAACTTAATGTACAGTGCACACAAGGCAAAAAACAGATCTGCACCTTAAGTTTAAACATCTTTGCTTATCAAATTTTCAAACATTCATAACTCTCTCAATTTTTAAAGAAATTGAAATCCGTAAGAACCTATCTTGACCAATTTTTCGCAAGGAATCCAATGGTATTACTCATACATACTGAAACTTAATGTACAGCACACACAAGGCAAAAAACCAGATCTGCACCTTAAGTTTAAAACAACATAAACTCCACATATAAACATGTTAAAGTGCAAACAGTAGGAGGATCATAACATACACATTAAGGACTACATTTTTGCTTCAAGAATTGTTCATTATGATGCATGTATGTGGACATCAAAGGAAAGCATGATTCAAAGAATTCAAGTTATGAATTTTACCTCTTTTTTTGGAGATTTTGTGCAACCTACCAAGTGCTTTGTTCCAGAAATGATTTGATGCTTTGGACACCCTCAAATGACCTCTTAGAAGCTTTTAGGATGGTTGGAATCAGTTGGTACCTGTAAAAACACAAACTGTCCCTTTCTTGCAAAAGGGGTTAAAAGTGACCAAAATAGCAACTCCCTCAAATGGTGTTCCAGATGTTGGGAACCATTTGGGATAGTTCAAGGATGATATTTGGAGTGTGTTTGAGGTTTTATCTGGTTTAGTAAGTGACTGAATCAAGACATGGCTTGAAAAATGCAAAAAAGTTCCATTTTGAGGTTTTGAGAAGTGACTTTGTGATTTTGTGATTACAGGTCACTTGTGATAGTTTGCACAGCTAACATATGATATATATGAGGTGTGTGTGTGATTGATTGTGATGGAAAAGCTCTCAAACTCAAAAACTCAGAATTACTTGCTTTGGAAGGCAAATTTGAGGTGAAAGAAGAGATTTTGAGGAAAGCATCTGTTTGATGGCTTTGGTGTACTCAAACTGAGCACAAATGAGCTCTATTTATAGTAGAGCAAGTTTGTTTTTGCAGCAATAGTGAATGGTGGCTGCAGCAGAGGTTTGGCCAATGTTGTCCAATGAGAATCCAAGTCTCCTCTAGCCATTGACTAGAGGTTAGGGCACAGGGTTGTGGTTCCCTTGGTCTTGGATAAGTCTTGACTGAATTCAGTTGAGAATGGCTCAGTCCATGCCACCTTGATGCTTCCATTGAATGCTCCAATCCAAAATTGGAGTCTTGTCCCTCTTTTAGGGATTTTTAGGAATAGCATGCTACTTCTTGTTCCAAGGACTTTGGAGGCTTGGCTCAGTAATTTTCCCCTTTAAATTTGATCCTCAGATGTGTCCAAAGTGATGACAAGGCTTGGAAATTCGTGTGGCACAAGAAATGTGCAAATTTGTCCTGAAACATGTCTTAAAAATCACCTGCAGCAAGCCTTGTTGTAAAATCCATAACGTCTTGCTCAAGAATGATGAATGGCTGTTCCAGGACTCTATGGAAAGCTGAGATGACATACTTTAACTTTGATGTTTGACTTTGGTCTCGGTTCAGCTTGCAAAGTCATCAAAAATGGTCTTGAACTTGTGTAGTCAAATCTGTCCTAAAAGCTGTAACACCCCCAATCTATACCCCCAAATAATAATAAAACAATAAACACTTAATAAAAATTTCGTCAGAGTATATTTAAATTATCATGGCATAGACAGGGAGAATCACATTATATTTGAAACAAAACATACAACACCTGCTCATAAAGATATACAACAGTGGGGTAGCAATCAGCAGAGCGACTCAGTTCCTTACACCCACATTTCAGATTTTAGAATAAAAGCGGAAAATCTAAAACCAAATATCATATATATATATATATATATATCACATAAAGGTTTATCTGTTATCAACAGAATCATGTATATATACAACTCCAAAGGATAAAGATGCATATACACAACATCACAAAATAATCCTAATCAATCTCCCGACTACCCGGTGCTACATATCAGAGCCGACCGACAAAAGAGGGAAGACATAAGCTTCACCAAAGACCTCCAGCATCTAATCTGCAATGCCTCATAGAGCATTATAAAACAGCAGAAGGGTGAGAAATAACAACTAAATCAAGATTGCATAATAATATGCAAAAACATATAAATTCACATACATAGTTATTCTCACCACAAGCATCACATATATCAAGTATCCAATATACTCGCATATTCGCACATAAGACATACCAAGTCATAACATTTAGAAACACATTACACATCACATAACACATGTCATTCATAACCAATGCATTTATCACATATGCACATCAAAGTAACAATGCTATCATAATCTCAATACATAACAAATCAATGCACAATTTCCACACATCATCAATCCATGAGTTTCCACAAATAATGCATCAATTCACAATTCTCACACATCATCAATCAAATCATGATTTATGCAAATGCACAGAGACCGACACAACGACTCTATGCAAATGCCATACGGTACCGACTCCCATCAATTCTCAACACCAGTTCACTCAGGAACTATTGGAACCACCGCTCGTTACTTAATGTAACTCCCCGTCGGGCATACGATGTTCCCCGTCGCTTTCGGTCCTCTTATTTTTAAGGCTCACGATCCAATCAGATCGCTTTCAGTCCTCTTATTTTTAAGGCTCACGACGTTTATGGATTACTTTCGGTCCTCTTTGTATAAGGCTCACAATCCGATCGCTCACACCCCACATGGGCACACGATCGTCTATAACCATCGCTTTCGGTCCTCTTATTTTTAAGGCTCACGATATATCAAATCGCTTTTGGTCCTCTTATTTTTAAGGCTCACGATGTTATAGCGGATTCCCATTGGAATCTATCCGTCGCTCGTACCCTCATGGTACCCGACTTCACAATATGCATATTATGATGCCTGGCATACAATGACTCATAACATTCATATGCACACATTTACTCATCCATAATCATGCATAACTCAACAATTACAACACATTGCAATTTCTTGCCGTAAGGCCACCAATCATTATTACGATATGTATTTCATAAACCACAACAACAAACCACGAACCAACACAACATCATAACCGCATACATTGATATTCAATCAAACAATGTATTTACCGCACAACAACAACATTATCACAACATCGCATCACAACACCTTATCACAACATCTCATTACATGTATTCATATCTTATAACAGCACACAAGTTATACGTTATATAACAAAAGCATATCACAGGGTAAAACACCGACCGCACGCATTTAACGCGATAAAAACCCGACAACCCAACACTTTTCAAAAACCATGACCTAAATAAATCATCTACTGCCCTGCAAAACATTTTTAATAGAAAGAATATTTCACTAGCTTTCCAACACTTCAAACGGAGACCAAAACCGACTTACGGATCAAAAGTTATGGGTTTTTGAAAATAATATTTTTCTGAAACTTACACTGTTAATCGATTAACGCGTTTGGTTAATCAATTAACCATTGCGAAACAGCAGAAAAACCAGAATTTTATGACACAAAATCCCTCCAAACTCATCCTTAAACCCCCCGATCATACCAACAAGTATTCCCGACTAAATCCTATCATTTCCCGACTATTCTACGCGAACTATTCCGCATTCTAACCGTTAAAACATCGATTTCTATCAATTGCTCACAAATTCAACCAAATAGAAAACATATATTTTTCACCCAAACATTCAAACAAAACATACATATACATATACAAGCATGATATAATCGAAACTTCTCACCCTTACCCGATTATTCGCGCTCGAAACGGAGTTTTCCTGATTTTTCCTCTTTCTCCTCTTCTCTCTTTCTTTCTTCTCCTTCTTTCTCTTTTTCTCTTCTCTTTCTCTTTTTCTCTCTTTTCTTTCTTTTTATGAAAATATCTACCCCCCAAAAAGACCAAAATACCCCTCATCTCAAATATCTCGCAAACGCTCTCAAAACGCGATAAAACATAAACAACGATGAAAAATAATATATTGCCAAATAAAAGTCAATAAAAAATTAATACAAAACCAAAACCAATTAAATCTACTCTATTAAATAAATTTAACAAAACTGGGGCATTACAACTCTCCCCCACTTAGACATTTTCGTCCTCGAAGATATACCAAGACGAACAACTCCGGACACGACTCTCGCATCCGACTAACAAACCAACATGCCAACAAAAGGCACACCACGAATAACACAACTGACAAACCACCTAGCTAACTACAACAACGACACGACAACGACGACAACTACAACGACAAGATGCAAAGCCCATACAATGCACTTGACAACAAACTCACGACTCAAAGAAAAACCAAGATACCAACACACAGGTTCACTCTAGAACCGAAACACAACAAGATCGTTACCCTACCCTAGGTAACACTCCCCTAATTCCCCACACAGGAATTAGCTACACACACTCGAACCATCACCATGGAAACGAGGCAACAACACAAACAAGAACATAAAGTTCCACGACACCACAAGGTCTCAACAACATCAACAAAACCAGAACACCAACATCCTTGTCACACAACCATACTACAACAATGCTACGATTCACCAATCGAACATACAACCAAACATCCATCTACATAGTAGCCCATGGATAACATTTAAACCTTTCACCTAACACTTCCATTCTGAAACGTCCAATAGTCTCACGCTTCCTACATGTTCCCAATGTTCAACCTATGAATTCTTACAAGTCCCACACGCAAATACAAAATGTGCCACATCACGCTTCCGCTGCACACTCTGATTACTCGAAACCATTAAGTCTGCCAATTTCACGTCCAAAGTCTAACTCTTTCTCACCTCTGCCAAAAATCATTGTGCACTTTAATATACCCAACCTCGCACTCTGCATGTTAGCTTACACACCAGACACAAGTCTATGAACTGCTCAAATAATTCTAACTCCCTGACCATCAAAATAGACATGTATAAAACCTTCGACTTAACTCATCAGGCACGACATTAACTTCACCAATGGGATAATTCCAACTAAAGTCATAACTCATCACAAATTCCAACCATCCTCGCGGTCTCATACTATATTCCTTCCGACCAAACAGGTACTCAATATTCTTGTGATTACTAAACACTTCGAACCCAGAACCATAAAGATAATACCTCCAAATTTTCCAACGCAATACAACCGCAACCAATTCCAAATCCTGAATAGTATAGATCCTTCTATGAATCCTCAATGGTCGTAAAGCATAAGCCATGAATTTACTTTCTTGCATTAACACACTGCCTAAACTCATCAAAAACATATCACAATACCTCACAATGAACATCCAAAGCAAACGACTTACCCTTTGCAAGTCAACCGAAGTAACGAAAATGCTAACTTGGAAAAACCTTCCATAACCTCCGGTAATAACCAACTAAAGTCCAAAAAGCTTCTAATCACCTTAACCAACTTCGGAGCCTCTCATTGTAGAACTGCATCTACTTCCGATGGATCCATAACAATACCATTACCTGAAATAACATATCCAAGAAACTAACATTTTTCAACCGAAATTCTCACTTGAATAACTTAGCATAACACTTTGTCTCTTTTCAACACTTGTGATTCAATTCTCAAACACTCTACTTGTTCTTCCTCTGAGTTTATAACAGATCCCAATATCCTCAATCAAAACCACTACAAACTTATCCAAATTCACGACACAATCAAATCGGCCACTGGCAGCAAAACCATTTTTATAAGAAAGAACATCTCATTAGCTTCCTATCACTTCGAACGGCGGCCATAATGGACTTACGATTCGAAAGATATGAATTTTTAAAGTTTTGGATTTTTCAAAATTTTGCCTTGGTAAATCGGTTAACGCATTTGGTTAACCGATTAACAGTATGAAACTAACGTAAAAACACAAATTTTTCACGTGTTAATCGGTTAACACATTTGGTTAATCGGTTAACGCTGATACAGAACCACCAAAAACTCTATTTTAATGACAGAAAAACCAACCGAAACCCGATTAAATCCCGTAGGCTCATTCCAACAATTCCACCCGATTAAATACCAGCCAATGACAATTATACCAGACTTATCCAAACACCATTCAATCAATCTCAACCAAACCATTCCAGTCATCTATTCTCGAAAGTGGGCACTTATTCTCAATCGTTACCTTATTCAACTGTTAGTAATCCATACGCAATTTCTTCTCTTGACCGTCCAATTCCACAAATTCCAACATGTATCAACGACCAACCAAAAAGAACTCTTAAATATTACATCCACACCTAAGGTTTCTCTCAAAATTTCCCCTAATGCTCTACAATTCCAAAGACTCCAAACCTCACCAGAACTCTAAGTTTGGCTTTCCATAGTCTCAATACCCTTATACACATCATGCTTGTTATTCCGCTCAATCATCCTTCCTTTTTGTTACTAACAATACTGGAGCCCTCCAAGACGACACACTTGGCCTCACAATTCTCCTTTCCAGTAAATCTTCCAACTTCTCTATCAGTCCGGGTACTTCTAATGCTAATATCCAAGATTCCATCCGAAAATACGTCTGAAAATCACGCGCAACTGGCAGCCCCTCACTGTGGCCTTTCTGCCAATTTCTAGAACACTATCATCACAAACATGACAAACATCTGAGTTTCACTTCCTAAAAGTCCTTCTACTTACTTAGCAGATCCAAACCTCAAATCCTCACCTTCGTCAAATTTGAGTTCACACTTTACTCTTTGAGAACAACCATTAACGATACCCAATCGTTCTCTCTCAATGACTTCCCAACTGGAGCAACATACCAAAACCTCTAATCCGTCTCATCTTCCAATATAGTAACTTCATCGACTCATCAAAACAATCCGTAATCATTTCCTTAAATTCCAAACAATTCATTGCACACACTATCAAATCCGGAAAGAGACGTCTATTCTATCCAACATAATTCCCGTCTACTATGAACAAGAGATTAAGGGTGATCAGTTCCTCAATTTGTCAATAGACAGCCGACAATCATGATGGGGTATAAACCATCTTTACCAAACTATAGTAGCATTTCTTGCATCCTGTGCACAAAACTACCTAAGGCACAAATCCTTAGTTGACATAAACCTTACCTCCGCATCCCCTCTTAAACCGGGAACCAACACAGCCCAACCAACACTTACACTCTTGCAACCAACGACACACTGAGCCAATGCTCCCCACCTGAAGCAACATGGAGAAGTACAAGCTCCTCCCCCACTTATCTCATTCTAACTCCTGCAGACAAAGGATTAGAAAATCAGAAAGTACTGACAGTGTTCCACACACCTATCATGTACTAAGGGACAAACAACAATGACAGTATTCAACTGTCACACCAACTGACTCAACAACTTGGCCGGACGGACCGACCTGCTCTGATACCACTAAATGTAACACCCCCAATCTATACCCCCAAATAATAATAAAACAATAAACACTTAATAAAAATTTCGTCAGAGTATATTTAAATTATCATGGCATAGACAGGGAGAATCACATTATATTTGAAATAAAACATACAACACCTGCTCATAAAGATATGCAACAGTGGGGTAGCAATCAACAGAGGGACTCAGTTCCTTACACCCACATTTCAGATTTTAGAATAAAAGCGAAAAATCTAAAACCGAATATCATATATATATATATATATATATATATATCACATAAAGGTTTATTTGTTATCAACAGAATCATGTATATATACAAATCCAAAGGATAAAGATGCATATACACAACATCACAAAATAATCCTAATCAATCTCCCGACTACCCGGTGCTACATATCATAGCCGACCGACAAAAGAATGAAGACATAAGCTTCACCAAAGACCTCCAGCATCTAATCTGCAATGCCTCATAGAGCATTATAAAACAGCAGAAGAGTGAGAAATAACAACTAAATCAAGATTGCATAATAATATGCAAAAACATATAAATTCACATACATAGTTATTCTCACCACAAGCATCACATATATCAAGTATCCAATATACTCGCATATTCGCACATAAGACATACCAAGTCATAACATTTAGAAACACATTACACATCACATAACACATGTCATTCATAACCAATGCATTTATCACATATGCATATCAAAGTACCAATGCTATCATAATCTCAATACATAACAAATCAATGCACAATTTCCACACATCATCAATCCATGAGTTTCCACAAATAATGCATCCATTCACAATTCTCACACATCATCAATCAAATCATGATTTATGCAAATGCACAGAGACCGACACAACGACTCTATGCAAATGCCATGCGGTATCGACTCCCATCAATTCTCAACACCAGTTCACTCAGGAACTATTGGAACCATCGCTTGTTACTTAATGTAACTCCCCGTCGGGCATACGATGTTCCCCATCGCTTTTGGTCCTCTTATTTTTAAGGCTCACGATCCAATCAGATCGCTTTCAGTCCTCTTATTTTTAAGTCTCACGACGTTTATGGATTGCTTTCGGTCCTCTTTGTATAAGGCTCACAATCCGATCGCTCACACCCCACATGGGCACACAATCGTCTATAACCATCGCTTTCGGTCCTCTTATTTTTAAGGCTCACGATATATCAAATCGCTTTCGGTCCTCTTATTTTTAAGGCTCACGATGTTATAGAGGATTCCCATTGGAATATATCCGTTGCTCGTACCCTCATGGTACTCGACTTCACAATATGCATATTATGATGCTTGGGATACAATGACTCATAACATTCATATGCACACATTTACTCATCCATAATCATGCATAACTCAACAATTATAACACATTGCAATTTCTTGTCGTAAGGCCACCAATCATCATTACGATATGTATTTCACAAACCACAACAACAAACCACGAACCAACACAACATCATAACCGTATACATTGATATTCAATCAAACAATGTATTTACCGCACAACAACAACATTATCACAACATTGCATCACAACACCTTATCACAACATCTCATTACATGTATTCACATCATATAACAGCACACAAGCTATACGTTATATAACAAAAGCATATCACACGGTAAAACACCGACCGCACGCATTTAACGCGATAAAAACCCAATAACCCAACACTTTTCCAAAACCATGACCTAAATAAATCATATACTGCCCTACAAACCATTTTTAATAGAAATAATATTTCACTAGCTTTCCAACGCTTCAAACGGGGACCAAAACCGAGTTACGGATCAAAAGTTATGGGTTTTTGAAAATAATATTTTTCTGAAACTTACACTGTTAATCGATTAACGCATTTGGTTAATCGATTAACCATCGCGAAACAGCAGAAAACCCAGAATTTTATGACACAAAATCCCTCCAAACTCATCCTTAAACCCCCCGATCATACCAACAAGTATTCCCGACTAAATCCTATCATTTCCCGACTATTCAACGCGAACTATTCCGCATTCTAACCGTTAAAACATCGATTTCTATCAATTGCTCACAAATTCAACCAAATAGAAAACATATATTTTTCACCCAAACATTCAAACAAAACATACATATACATATACAAGCATGATATAATCGAAACTTCTCACCCTTACCCGATTATTCGCGCTCGAAACGGAGTTTTCCTGATTTTTCCTCTTTCTCCTCTTCTCTCTTTCTTTCTTCTCCTTCTTTCTCGTTTTCTCTTCTCTTTCTCTTTTTCTCTCTTTTCTTTCTTTTTATGAAAATATCTACCCCCCAAAAAGACCAAAATACCCCTCAGCTCAAATATCTCGCAAACGCTCTCAAAACGCGATAAAACATAAACAACGATGAAAAATAATATATTGCCAAATAAAAGTCAATAAAAAATAATACAAAACCAAAACCAATTAAATCTACTCTATTAAATAAATTTAACAAAACTGGGGCGTTACAAAAGCTGTCATGAAAATTCTGCTTTATCAATGCTTTTTGCAAAAATCATATCTACTTGCTCGAGTATGCTACAAGGACGTTCTACAACTTTCTGGAAAGCTGAGATAACGTACTTCAACTTTGATGTTCAAGATTTGGCTTGAATCAACTTGGATCATGGAGAAAAACATCCTTGAAGTTGGGACATTCTTGCTGGAAAAATATTAGCGATGTCATATATAATGTCAGAACATCAGACATTAAGAATTCCAAACTTTAATCACTTATATCTTTCAATCCTTATGATATTTTGAGTTGATTCCTTCTACAATGTTGAAGTATCAAATACCCTCTTTAAAAGTAGCTCTTACGCAAAATCAATGGATGCTTGGATCAATAGTTACAACCTTGAAAAGTTGTGCACTTGAACATGATTTTAACTTAGAAAAAGTTTCTAAGTTTCCTTCAATTTGATCAATTTTGCAATTTTGCATGATTTCTTGATTTAAATTTGATCAAATTAAATCATCCATCATATTTTCTTGAGTAATGGCTTGTGAAGCTCAAAGTTGACCAAAAGTCAAACTTTGACTTTCTGCGTCAGTTGACTTTGTATTAGATGAACTTGAGGCTTGATCCACTTGAAATGTTGCACTCTTGTGCTTAATTCTTGATGTGGGAGTCCTCTTGATCCTTTGTGGATGTTTGAGAGATTAGACAAGTTGAAGATCATGTCATTCCTTGATTGATCATTTGCCTAAAGGCTCTGAGAGGGCTTGAAACCCTAAGCTTGATTATTGTGAATGCTCAATAATTCCTTGAGGAGATTAATGAGGCACAAAGGTACATCCATATTGTGATGATGATTTACACAATGATGGGAAACTAGGTGGTCAAAATTTGGGGTATGACACTTAATTGTTTTGGTTTAATCATATCGTAAATGATTTTGGCTTACTTGTTCACTAATGATCTTTGCTTAATCATTTCCAAATTGTTTTACCTTACTTGCTCGCTAATTGTTTTTGCTTAATTGCATTACTCATTTTTTGCTTAATGGCACTAGTTGTTTTTTGGCTTAATTGCTCCTTAATTAATTTTTGGCATTTGTTTTGAGTTGTTGATTCAAATGCGTTCGAATGATTTTTTTACATGATATTGATTGAATATTATGTTGCCACTTGATTGAGATTTTTTACATGATATTGATTGAATATAATGTTGCCACTTGATTGAGATTTTTTACATGATATTGGTTGAAAACTATGTTGCCACTTGATTGAGATTTTTCACATGATATTAGTTGAATACTATGTTGTTTTGATTAGGATTTTTTCGTGGTATTGTTTGAATATCATGCTACTTCTTATTAGAATTGATTAACATGTTTTTTGTTTCATTTTCATTGGAAGCTTATTAACTAACTTTGGTTATTTTCCTTTGATTAGTGAATTAACTTAATGAGTTTTGAGTTATATGCTTGCCACTTTAGAGAGTAATAAGGCTTGCTTGACCTTAAGGAGGCATGCTTGTTTAATAATGATTGTTTGATCCCATTGAGGTATGACCCTTCTTGTACATTAGTTAATTGAATGAATGTAGAAGTTGTTGTAGCATACATTGCTGTAGTGAACAAAGTGTGCTGTAAAATGTTGTTATTCTGTCTGGTTGCATACATACCTGTCATGTTCTGGAAATAGTAGCTGTTATAGGTTGTTTTTGTTTGTTGCTAGTTTTTATAGCTATGCAGGTGCTGGAGCGCTGTTGTTGCTGCTGTTTATGGTTTATTGCCCTGTTTTATTGCTTTTATTTATGAAGGGTGAAGAGCATTTGGTTCCATGTCTTTCACGGATCCGTTCCGCTTTCTGACATTTTTGCTCATTTATGCTAGATTACTAGAAGTTTCCGGTTTGCTTATACTTTGCTTGCGTTGCTACAGATTGCTATCCGTTCGGTATTACTTCTCTTCTCTTTTACTAATTCCGCATTTTTCCTTTTGATGCCATGAGAAGTGGGATTGGGAGTCCGTGCCACTTGGCCGACAATTCTGGAAGTCCTCAAAGGAGGCTCTGTTTGTGATTGTTACTTTTGTGCTAAAGACCTCAAGGAGGCATCCCATTCCCATTTCCCCCTAATAAGTCCTCAAAGAAGGCATTAGGCGGAATGAGAGTCCGCAATCGACTCCCGCCATTTCTAGTCCCAGGTCGTTCTTAGCTCGCATTTCATGTTGATGCTTTGAACATAGCTTATTCTTGTTATCGAGTCCGTCAAGTGGAAGGAGGGTTTAGCAATCAAACCCCCACACCTTGTCTATATCTCGCATTGACCGATGCTGATGCTTATGTGATCTGATTCACATCTTCCCCTTCCTTACTCTGCTCTCCATGGTTCTCGATAACATTGGGTGAGTATTTCCCACAGCTAGTTTATTTGCCTCGGTTGATATGACCTCTTGGCTAAAGCTTCCCCTTTTCTTACTTTGATTGTGTGACATTATTGTTGACTGACACTGTTTACTCTTTCAGTTGCTTTCAGTTCCTTTTGTTTATGGATTGAGTTACATAATGTTTACTTGTCTGATGACATGATCCCCTTAGGATTCCTAGCTCCACTTAATTTCTGATTAAGTCGAAGGTAGGAGAGACATTAGGATATCAATCCATGCATAACAACATTAGTGAGATTCCCCTCTTGATCTTGACCTTAGGACCATCATTACATGCTGACTCTTAGGACTGAGTTTCCCTTTAGCCTTTCGTGAGCCTTTTCTCTCGCACCCATGCGATTGAGACTGTTTCCTGTTCACCCGTAGTAGCGTGAACTACGGATGCTCTGATTCCTCTCTCCGATAAGATTGAGCATACGTAGGCACGAGATGCGATATCTCGGCGAGCACACTAACAACTAACTTCTGTTTTCTCTTACACCTTTGAGTCATCTCCTCTCATCTCCCTTAATCCACTCATAAAGGAAATGTCATTTCCGTTCGACCGCAAATAGGTAAACGCGTAAGACCCCGCACAACGAGCGGCAACACCTAAACTGCTGGAACGCGAACGTTGGCGTCTTCCACTAAAAAACACAAAACAACAAGACCCTGTTAGGTCGAACTACGACTGCCCTGACTTCCTCCTTCGTGTTAGATTGAGGATACATAGGCACAAGACGGTGATGTCTTGGCGAGCAACCTTCCCCCACAATCCCGTGGCCCGTCGAACTACGTTGACTCTGACTTTCCCGCTCCCGAGGGAATACGTAGGCCTAGGACGGCGATGTCCTACCGAGTCACCTTTTCTTTTCTTTCCCCGTTTTCCCCGTTTCTCATCCCTTTTCGTTAGCAGTTGAGCTCTAGATAACCTACACCCTTTGATCGATAACAACAAGCGTGGATCCCATCGAGTACGATGGATGCGAGGGTATGTTAATACCTTCCTCTCGCATAACTGACTCCCGAACCCAGACTATGGTTTTGGCGACCATTCCTTTCCCTTTGTTGAGGTTTTCTTCCATCGTTTCCTTTCCCTGCGTCGGGATAAATAACGTTCGGTGGCGACTCTTCTGTTCCTTTCCGCCGGTTGATTTTCGCAGACGCGTCAGCTAGAGACTCTGCTGGGGATTTTCCCTTCCCTAAGCGAGTCAATCCTAGTGCTTGCCTATTTTCGATTATAGGTTGTTTATCTGTATGCCTTACGTGCTTTATTTATGGCTTTATCGCATTGTTTATTGCTTTACCGCATTTACTTGCTTTACGTTTACTGTTGCCATATATTCTGAATTATGTTGGACTATGTTGGATTTTTCTGTTTGGTGGGCAGGGTGATTTGAGAGATAAGCCCATTACACAGGCTTGAGTACAGACATAGGACTAGAGTGGAAAGTAGTGTCGCCTATAACGTCTTGGTACGTTTGGTTTACATGAAACCCACACCCAGACGAGGTTTTCTTGGGAGATGTTCTGATTTGTGCGTCTTGTGCATTTTGGGGTGTTAACCTAGAGAGTTGTCGACTCTGGTGACCATTCCTAAGGACTCAGTTGAGGCTCTCATCCCAAGGGGTGATAATAGCAGACCAGAAATGGCAAACCCATTACGCTTCTTGATTCGAGGACCCGAAGCTGAGAACTTGCCATAGGATGACCTTCTGTTTAAGGGAATCAGTTGAGGCCTCCTCGATTGATGATAATGCCAAACCAGAAATGGTGAACGTATCATTATTTCTTGACCTGGGACTTCGGCATACTGAGGACCCTTTGTCTTAAAACCCACATGTGAGAGGGGTGGGTGTTTACATGTTTGCAGGTAACTTTGACCTTCAACCTACCCGGTATTTTGGTTTTCTTATCAGTGTGGACTTATCAGCCTGGTATTAAGGTATTATGATTATTCGGATACTCTGGTATTCCGATTATTCCCGCACTCTGATTACTTCAGCACTCTGACTATCCTAGTATTCTGATTATTCTGATTATTCTGGTATTCTGGTATTTCGATATTTTCTCCAAAGCAGACCTATGAACTTATTCAGTCATCAGCACAACAATTATTCAGAATATGTGGAAGCTTTGATTCCATGTCTTATTGCATTCATAACATTGTTTTACATTTTCATACTCATTTGCATAACAGGTGTTTGAGGCTGGTTATTCTCATCCTGATCTGGTTCTCTTCAGAATTTCAGACTTAACTGTTCAAAGAAGCTGGAAGTTGACCATGGATCAAGTTCAAGCAGAGTTGAGGGAAATGCGAAGCCAAATTGAGCAGTTTATGGGGGACATGCAAGCTTTGATTCATGACCAAAAATTGTTGAAGGAGGAGGTTAATCAACTGAAGAGTCAGATGAGCTTGGTTGTGGAGGTCGTGAGAAATGTGCTCAGAAAGGATGGAAATCCCGTGCCTGAGGCTGCAGCAGAAATTGTCATTCCGCCCTTGCATGTAGGATCTCTTTCAAATTGTGATTTACCTCGCGGATTTGCTGCACAACCTGGGGTTCCGTAGTTTCCTCATCGGCAGCTACCTCCTGTCTCCCAAGACAATCCCAAGGCTAAGAAGTACGCACAGAAGCTGAAGAAGCCTGACCGGCATTTTGATCCACTTCCTATGTCTTATGCCATATTGTTTCAACAATTTCTCAAACTGAATCTGGTAGAACCTCGTGCAATGGGCCCCCTCCAGTAAAGCTCCCAGCTGGATATGATGTTAATGCCCGGTGTGACTTTCATTCAGGTAGCCCTAGACATACTATTGATAGGTGTCGAGCCTTTCATCATAATGTACAAGATTTGATCGAGGCTGAGGTCATTAAATTCACTATAGATGGTTTGCACATCAACTAAAGCCTCCCGAGTGAGCACTCAGACTGCGAGTATGTTGGTAAGAGCAATAAGTCCATACGGAGCCAAGCCTCCTCAATAATGGCGATCTTTAGCTTCTTTACTGTACTTTCATTTGTATTTTTCATTGTTCGTTAATACTTTGTATACATGTAAAATTTTTTTTTACCGAATGGTAGTTTTAATGCAATAAACATGTTTTTTTTTCTTGAAGTAATTCACTCTTATTCATTCATATGATATTTCTGTGCATTGCAATACCAATTTACTTGCTTAAACTCTTAGAGGGAGGATGTCGATTTGAAAACACAAACTTTTTGGTCGTATGCTTTTGGGAATAAAACTTTGCTGATGATGTACAGACATTATTTCAACTCCCCAAACACCGGAGATATAAGGGAGATAGACCCTCGTTAACCCCGTTGAGCCTAGAAGTAGGAGTTTCTTTTGAAAAAAAACCTAACACTTCACCCCGGGGCACGATAGTTGTCAGTTGATTTGACCAAGCGTTCAAATTTCGAAAGGAGTGTGCATCTAAGGATCCATTACCTTTTTTTCTCATCAGGAGGCTAAGGAGCATGAAACCACAATGGTTATCCCTCACCGCAAAGAGTAAAGCAGTCACAATCCTTTCAAGGAAGTCAAGACAGCCAGTGTCACACGATTTGTTCAAAAAAAAAAAAGGAAAAAAGAAAAGGAAGAAAGCGCGCTAAGTCGAAAGTTTGAAAACAAATTACTTAGGCAAAAGTTAGGGCATCCCGCTGGACATCAAAATCGAAAAGGATTCAAAAGAATCAGTCCAGGAAAAATCAGGGACACAAATGAAAAAGAGAAGCAAATAGAAAAAGAGAAAAGGATTACAAAAGAAAAATCCTCGAGCAATAACGAGTCGTGTGACTAACAGACACCAAAGACGAAAGGAGCGACTTCCACTCCGAAAGCATTGTGGGCTCCTTAACCATCGATGATGACATGCAATAACCTTTTGGAAGGTGAGCGTTTGTATCAAATGAACTGAACGTAGGACTGAAGGACATCAAGGAGAATGGGTGGGCACAAACAAAATTTTGAGCCATAAATCCTTCTTTCTCAAACCGTGAACCAGACCACGTTACAACCCTCAAAAGTCCTAATTGAGGTAAGGTTATTCCGAAGGCGTACTTCGGACGAGACAGCGTTCCTGACTCCCATGAGTATGGCTAAAATGTTTTTGTTGGTATTGCATGTGCATAATGTATTTATTTCACAAATTAGTGTCGTATTTTAAATAGTGATTCGTTCATGAGGTTTGGCGATATCTTTTCAGTAAAAACTTCAAGATTAACATGTATGTTGTATTAGAATAATCATTCTCAGAATAAATATTTTCTGCTTGCATACATTGTACTTGACACCGATGAAGATTGCATAATAAGCATCAGTCGAGAAGTCTAAACTTTGCCAATCATATTGGGGAGCATGCAGCCAAAAGACTCTGTCAGGTAACAGTTTTCTCAACAAGTTGTGCTCAGTTCAGCCAAGTCGGGGCAGTCAAGTCGAGAAATCTCTCCAAAGTTCATCCGGTCTGGGGCAATCATGTTAAGATTTAGCAAATCTCTCTGTCTACCTCTCCAAATGATGGTTAATCAAAAGCACCTCTTCATAGTTCAGTATACTGGGGCAGAATATTTCAAGTCGTTACGAATCCTCCCGAGGAAGATTCCTGCATAGTTCAGCCAATCTGGGGTAGTTACGTCGAGATCCGATAAATCTCTCCAAGAGTTTGAAGACCCTGGGGCATTTTAAATTCTAGTTTTTCTGTAAAATCCTCTTGAGACTATTTCTCCCAGTAGACCATGTCGTCTGAGAACGAGTGGAGAGTTCGCTTATGATATTTGGCATGCAGTTGATCAGCAGAAGCGTGAAGCGCCAAAGTAGTTCCCAGTATGGGGTTTCTCTTCCTCAGTAAGGCGCCAGAGGGGAATTATGAAGATTATGATCATCCTCCCCAGCGAGAGCCCATAGGTTTGGTTTACTCAGCTAGAGTTGGATTTGTCCTTTTTCCAGCGAGAGTTCAAGCCCCCATACAAAGTAAGGGTGATTTGTTCTTGCCCTCCAAGCAGGTAGGCATCCCCACTAGAGTCTTTCTCTCTAGCATTGAAGACCTAGCATCTTCAGCAGAGCATTGAGAATTTCTCTCCCCTAGCAAGAGTGCAGAGAACTGTTTCCCGGGTCAGAGTGGTTTGTTGCTCCCCAGCTAGTATTCAAAAGTTGATTTTTCCAGACAGAATAATGTTGCATCTTCAGCCGGATATTAGTTTGATGTCTTTCCTTGATAGAGATCTGTGTTCCCCCACTGATTCTCGGTGCCTACTTTCCTCGCCGAATCAGGAAGTATAATCTCGCCAGCAGCAGTATGCTCTTTTCCCCAGCAGATTAAGGAAATTTGTTTCCCCGGCCGCAGGTTAAGTTCAATGGTATTCCCCGGCAGGTTTGGTATTAGTGACTGATCACCCCAAGCAGAGTTTGGTGTTCATCCTCTCAACATTTTGACTAGTGGTGGCTGACGTCCCCAGCAGATTCCAAGTCCAATGGTTATTGGCACTTTTTCCATATCAGATCTTTGGGTTCCATCTTCAGCAATTGTCATTCGTGATTCCTGGGGTAGGGGAAGTCATTTTGGGTTTATCTTCAACAATGGATACTCGTGATCTCCAGCAGAGGATTTCCCTTTGCATCTCGCATATAGTAATCATTGCATCCTCAAAACGCGTAGCATTTCCATTTAATATGGAGCATTACGCCATTTAAAAATTTAAACATATGCATTTGAAGCATAAGCCAGGTTTGGATATTCTCATTGCCAGACGTCCCCCAATAAAAGTGGTTTAACTCAGGAGGCCTGATCTTATTTTATCCCCAGTGAAGTTGCCAATGAACTTGTTCGCTTTACTGGTATTCCCCTGCAGAGTTGTCTGTTCAGACTTCTCTTAGCCCCGGCGGAAACGATGCAACTGTAGCTCTCCAGCAGGCACCTTAATCAATTTCTAGGTTAGTAGATCTGTCCATCCTCCCCTTTTAGTCTTTGTTCCCTAGCAGAGTCATCTGACTAGGATTCCATTACCTCTTTAGAGTCGTCCCTCACACCAATCATCCAAGGTTTAGATGTGTTAATCTTGATGTTTTCGAGACACTGTCCTTTCAACAACCGTCTGTGTTTGTTTCATGTCCTCAATACTTCGTTCGTATTGATTCCCCATTTCTGTTGACACTCATCCGTGTTCGTCTCTGTTTCTTCAATACTCGTCCGTATTGATCTTTAGACACTCGTCTGTGTCCGTCTCAGTTTCTTCAATACTCGTCCGTATTGATCTTAAACACTCGTCCGTGTTTATTTTAGTTTCTTCAATACTCGTCCGTATTGATCTTAAACACTCGTCCATGTTTTCAAGTTTGTCAATACTCATCCGTATTGACCCTAAATTCTTCAATACTCGTCCGTATTGATCTCAGACACACGTCCGTGTTTGTTTCAGGTTAGTCAATACTCGTCCGTATTGACCCTAAAGTTTTCAATACTCGTCCGTATTGATCTCAGACACTCGTCCGTGTTTGTTTCAGGTTACTCAATACTCGTCCGTATTGACCCTAAAATTTTCAATACTCGTCCGTATTGATCTCAGACACTCGTCCGTGTTTGTTTCAGGTTACTCAATACTCATCTGTATTGACCCTAAAATTTTCAATACTCATCCATATTGACCTTAGACACTCGTCCGTGTTCATTCTTTCGTTGATATGCGTAAGTATCATCTTTCGATACCGGTAAGTATCGTATTTTCAGAACACTTATTCATGCCCGTATTTCCTTGATACCAGAAAGTATCATCTTTCGAGGCCGGTAAGCGTCGTCATCTCATTTTTTCCTTGATACCGGAAAGTATCATCTTTCGATGCCGGTAAGCGTCGTCATCTCATTTTTTCCTTGATACCGGAAAGTATCATCTTTCGATGCCGGTAAGCGTCGTCATCTCATTTCTTTCTTTTGATACCGAAAAGTATCATCTTTCGATTTTCATTGATACCGGAAAGTATCATCTTTCGATGCCGGTAAGCATCATCATCTCATTTCTTCCTTTTGATACCGGAAAGTATCATCTTTCGATGCCGGTAAGCGTCGTCATCTCATTTCTTCCTTTTGATACCGGAAAGTATCATCTTTCGATGCCGGTAAGCGTCGTCATCTCATTTCTTCCTTTTGATACCGGAAAGTATCATCTTTCGATGTCGGTAAGCGTCGTCACCTCATTTCTTCCTTTTGATACTAGAAAGTATCATATTTCGATACCGGTAAGTATCGTTATTACAATTTCTTCTTTGATACCAGATAGTATCATCATTCGATGCCGGTAAGTGTCGTTTATCCAGTGCACTCTTTCATGCCCGTATTTCCTTGATACCAGAAAATATCATCTCTCAATACCGGTAAGTATCGTCCATTCAATCTTTCCTCGATACCGGTAAGTGTCGTCTGTTCAAGCTTTCAGTGATACCTCTAAGTATCATTTATTGATACCGATAAGTATCATCAATTCAGTTTCTCTCGATACCGGTAAGTATCGTCCATTCAATCTTTCCTCGATACTGGTAAGTATCGTCCATTCAAGCTTTCAGTGATACCTGTAAGTATTATCTATCGATACCGGTAAGTATCGTCAATTCAGTTTCTATCAATACCGGTAAGCATCGTTCATTCAATCATCTTTCGATACTCGTTTGTATCGTTAACCCAAACACTCGTCAGTGTTTAATCTCATTTCTTTGGTACCGGTAAGTATCATTTTGTGATACCCGTCAGTGTCGTCATCACATCTTTTCTTGATACCAGTAAGTATCATCTTGCGATACCTGTCTGTGTCGTTAACTCATTCTTTCAGTGATACTTGTAAGTGTCATTTCTCGATACCGGTAAGTATCGTCTGTTCGCGTCTGTACCAAACATTCTGGAATCGTTGGGAGGCGGCCAATGGAATGGGCAAAATTTGTCTTGCCTCTTATGCAGCACTGGAAGTTAAGAATTATTTGGAAAGATTGATGTTCTCAAACGTTGTTTCTACTGTCATGATAATATTCACTCCACATTTTAGCAATCCAGAAAAATACAGTCCTTGGGTTTGCCATTTTCATTTAGACGAGGAAAATTTAACAAGGAGAAATTTAGAAGTGCATTCTATCATTAACTCTCTTTACTAGCGATATGACTCCTTCAGAAAAGATTTGAAACACACTCTTCCCAATATGAAAATATCAAGCAAGAAAAAGACATTGAGGATTGCATCACCGTCACACTTGTCGAAGACTCTAAAAATTCTGTACAACTGGATGCTGTTCGGAATGTTATGATACATTTCCTTCTGCGAACAGCGATAAAAGGATGTTTGGAGATTAATAGCCTGTTTGGTTTGGCGTTTGGTGGCCCAAATGCACGTCTAGCCCTATAGTTAACGTGATTTTTCAGAAGCTACAAAATGGAGCTTCTACGTAAACGTGGAAATTGAACGTGATTTTTGAGTTAACGTGAAAATGCTGACGCCAAACCAAACATACACTAAGAAGGTTGACATTCTCTGGAAGGATCTTCCAAAAGTATAAAAATCTTATGGTTCTTCTGGTGAACTATATTTGAGGGTTACCATGTCCACTAACAATGATAGTGGTGCATTCTGTATAATTAAATAGCAGCCAAAAGAAAAAAACAACATGACAGAATTCCTCATTGAAGAAAATTCACTAGAAATTTCCAACAAAAAAGGTGCAACAACAGGTAATTTGAATGCAGTAGAAAAAAGTCTAATAGACTTAAGGAAAATTACAATAGCAGAAACAAGCTGCAATAGTTTTTTTCACTCCTGCAATTCACTAACCCAATTTCCTAACAGAAGTTCTCATCATGAATCTTTGAAATCTCAGAAAACTATTAATGAGCTTTGTGGTGGACTGTTTTATTTCCGATTTGGTTTTTCATATTGACTCTATGAGTTCTGACCCTCCTGGCTTACATTGGCGGCGTAATTTGACGGCTGACAGAGTTCTTCTACAACTGGCTTTGGCGTTTCTCGGCCATCCAAATTCATCATCTAAAATTAACAGCAGCAATGCAATAGAGAATGGCATAACAAAAAGGCATTAAAAAACTCTTCATTCTATAACAGAAAATAATATATAGCATAAACTCTAATTGTCATCACAGACTTTTCCATAACCCTCTCTAACAATAACTTACAGATCAACCTTCATTCACTAACAAAACTAACTGTTTTTCCCAAACAGTTAACAAAAAAATCAAAAACACCTAACTAACCAACAAACTCCTAACCGAATCTCTAACAGAAAAGACCTCTTCAATCATCATCTCAAAATTTCAATTCTTGAACAACCTTACTTCATCTTCATCTATCGGAACCGTAACAGCTCTCTCTAATCTCCCCCTGCCATTTTTCTTTGATTCCAATCTTTGTACGGAGGCTTCAATCTCCATCAATTCACTAACCTGCAAAAAAATCCAGAAAATCAATAGCAAAAGCTGCAAAGATCACTACACAAAAACTCAGAATTTTGGAAAAAAGGAAGGGGGAGCTTGTTCATTTCTTCGTCGTCTTCGTGACCCTTTTTTCTCTGCAAATCCAAACCGCATTCAATCTTCTCTTCATTTTCAAGAACCTTCTTCAATTCTCCTCATCAATCTCCGCATCATCATCAACCTTCAACCTCAAACCCAATTCATAGCAAAACCTACAAACTCTAACAGGATTTCACCAAAGCATTTATAGTTCTCCTCTTTTTGAGATTCTCTTCCAAATTTTAAGTGAATCTTCACCATTACAACTTCAACAACCTGCAAAATACACAAGTTCAACAACACTACGCAAGAATTCTGCGGCAATTCACAAACGAATTGAAGAAACGAATCGAGCAAGGAATTGCATAGAAGAAGAAGCGGAATTGAGCGAAGCAATGAATCAAGCTTCCATGCCTGGAGCATCACGCCGTCGTCATGATTTATTTGCCCAAGTACACCATTCTGTTCCGAAACTCCGCCGCGGTGTGTTTATTGTGACATCGGAGCTAAGTCACTGTGTTTGGACTCCGATTTGTGGGTTATCGGTCGATTAGAGTTCTCGAGTGTTTGGAATATTCGTTGCTGTCGCAATTAGAGAGAGGGTGAGAGATTTAGGGCTTTAGGTCTATGACGATTTAGGGTTCATACGGCGGCGAAACGTTTGAAACGGACGGAGGAAGATGTTGTTGCGGTTGATTGATGAGCGAACGATCAAGAAGGTTGGTGGCGCGGTGAAGTAGAGAGAAGAAGTTTACGGCACAGATAGAGGGAAGAGAGGATAGAAGCTGGAGGCTGATACCCTAGGGTTTTGAAAAACCTAATTTATCCCCATCATGGAAGAACCGGGTCGGGCTTCAGCCCCGCATAGGGATGTAAATGGATATCCATGGAGACGGATACTATGATATCCATATCCGTCCCGTTGGATAAATATAATATTCATATCCGTCCCATATCTATGCGGATATCCGTTAAGCAGGTAATCCGCTGGTTTTATGGTATCCGTGGATATTTACAGATATCCATGGATAATATTTTTTTTTAATAAAAATTATTTTTTGAAAAAAATATTTTTAACTTCTTTTAAAGACACAAAAAATTATTCACCGAAATATAATTAGATTCAAACATAATATTTATACATTTCATTTTTAACCAAACAAATAAAAGATATTGTGATTATGAGTTATGATGGAAGAGCGAACGACAGGGGAGTAGGAAGAGAGACATTGGTTCGACAGAGGAATGACGACACTAGTTGGTTGGACTATGAAATTGTTGAAGTGGGGTATGAAGTATTGAAGAGTTTAAATATGAAATGGTGAATATAATTTGAATGAAATGTTAAAGGTTATATTCAAAGAAAATTTCAAAAAGAAAAAAAGAAAGAAATATAAGAAGACTAATTTTTTGGAAGATGAAAAGATAAGGTATAATAAGCTAATGATATTTAAATGATATTTATAATTTATTAACAGATATGGATATCCGCGGATACGGATATCATTAAACCCGTATCCATATCTATTAACAAACGGATATTTAAATATCCATTTATTTTATCTGTGGATATCCATTAAGTTATCCGCCCTATATCCGTGACAGATTGTATCCGCGGGTACAGATTTTTTGCCATCCCTAGCCCCGCAGTCTCTCCACATCACACTCCATGAGTTCACTATCCACATTAGGAGTTAGAAGTTAATCCCAATTAGGTACTCCCTCCATCCCAGAATGAGTGACCCATTTGGAATAAAATGGTGTTCCAAAATATATGACCTATTTCAATTTTCAATGCAACTTTTCTTATTTTACCCTCTAATTAATACCTATTTTTATTATTCCCAATACATTATAGGGGTACTTTAGTAAAAATATCATTCTCTTTCCTTCATTTATTCATTTTTTCTTAATCTGTGTGAAAAGTCCACTGGGTCACTCATTGTGGGACGGAGGGAGTATTAGAAAAGGATATTGGTTTAATTTTAGACTAATTGTGATTAAGTAGTTGTAGATTTTTGATGATGGTATTGACTTTAGATATTAATTTTGATTAATTTTAGATTAGTGTTGTTTAGAATTAGATTTTGATTATAGTATCAAAATTAGAATTTTTTGGTTTAATTCACGATTCTAAAATTTGTTTTCGAAATAGAAACTAACTTTGATGCTAATTGACATTGTAACATAGTTTCCAATTGATTTTTTAGACTAATCGTTTTAGTTTTTGCGTACTAATTGTTTTTGCTTAATCGCACCAATCATTTTTAGCTTAATTGCTTAATTGTTTTGGTTTAATCATATCCAAAATGATTTTGGCTTACTAGTTCACTAATGATCTTTGCTTAATCATTTCCTAATTATTTTAGCTTACTAGCTCGCTAATTGTTTTTGCTTAATTGCATTACTCATTTTTTGCTTAATGGCACTAGTTGTTTTTTTTGGCTTAATTGCTCCTTAATTGATTTTTGGCATTTGTTTTGAGTTGTTGATTCAAATGCGTTCGAATGATTTTTTTACATGATATTGATTGAATATTATGTTGTCACTTGATTGAGATTTTTTACATGATATTGATTGAATATTATGTTGCCACTTGATTGAGATTTTTTACATGATATTGGTTTAATACTATGTTGCCACTTAATTGAGATTTTTCACATGATATTAGTTGAATACTATGTTGCTTTGATTAGGATTTTTTTCGTGGTATTGTTTGAATACCATGCTACTTCTTATTAGAATTTATTAACATGTTTTTTGTTTCATTTTCATTGGAAGCTTATTGACTAACTTTGGTTATTTTCCTTTGATTAGTGAATTAACTTAATGAATTTTGAGTTCTATGCTTGCCACTTTAGAGAGTAATAAGGCTTGCTTGACCTTAAGGAGACATGCTTGTTTAATAATGATTGTTTGATCCTATTGAGGTATGACCCTTCTTGTACATTAGCTAATTGAATGAATGTAGAAGTTGCTCTAGCATACACTGCAGTAGTGAACAAAGTGTGCTGTAAAATATTGTTATTCTGTCTGGTTGCATACATACCTGTCCTGTTCTGGAAATATTAGCTGTTATAGGCTGTTTTTGCTTGTTGCTGGTTTTTATAGCTATGTAGGTGCTGGAGCGCTGTTGTTGCTGCTGTTTATGGTTTATTGCCCTGTTTTATTGCTTTTATTTATGAAGGGTGAATAGCATTTGGTTCCATGTCTTTCACGGATCCGTTCCGCTTTCTGACACTTTTGCTCATTTATGCTACATTACTAGAAGTTTCCGGTTTGCTTATACTTTGCTTGCGTTGCTACGGATTGATATTCGTTCGGTATTACTTCTCTTCTCTTTTACTAATTCCGCATTTTTCCTTTTGATGCCATGAGAAGTATGATTGGGAGTCCGTGCCACTTGGCCGACAATTCTGGAAGTCCTCAAAGGAGGCTCTGTTTGTGATTGTTTACTTTTGTGCTAAATACCTCAAGGAGGCATCCCATTCCCATTTCCCCTGATAAGTCCTCAAAGAAGGCATTAGGCGGAATGAGAGTCCATAATCGACTCCCGTCATTTCTAGTCCCATGTCGTTCTTAGCTCGCATTTCATGTTGATGCTTTGAACATAGCTTATTCTTGTTATCGATTCCGTCAAGTGGAAGGAGGGTTTAGCAATCAAACCCCCACACCTTGTCTATAGCTCGCATTGACCGATGCTGATGCTTATGTGATCTGATTCACATCTTCCCCTTCCTTACTCTGCTCTCCATGGTTCTCGATACCATTTGGTGAGTACCCCTATTTCCCACAGCTAGCTTGTTTGCCTCGGTTGATATGACCCCTTGGCTAAAGCTTCCCCTTTTCTTACTTTGATTGTGTGACATTATTGTTGACTGACATTGTTTACTCTTTTAGTTGCTTTCAGTTCCTTTTGGTTATGGATTGAGTTACATAATGTTTACTTGTCTCATGACATGATCCCCTTAGGATTCCTAGCTCCACTTAATTTCTGATTAAGTCAGAGGTAGGAGAGACATTAGGATAGCAATCCATGCATGACAACATTAGTGAGATTCCCCTCTTGATCGTGACCTTAGGACCATCATTACATGCTGACTCATTGGACTGAGTTTCCCTTTAGCCTTCCGTGAGTCTTTTCTCTCGTACCCATGCGATCGAGACTGTTTCTTAGTCACCCATAGTAGTGTGAACTACGGATGCTTTGATTCCTCTCTCCGGTAAGATTGAGGATACGTAGGCACGAGATGCGATATCTCGGCGAGCACACTAGGAACTAACTTCTGTTTTCTCTTACACCTTTGAGTCATCTCCTCTCATCTCCCTTAATCCACTAATAAAGGAAATGTCATTTCCGTTCTACCACAAACATGTAAATGCGTAAGACTCCGCACAATGAGCGGCAACACCTAAACTGCTGGAACGCGAACGTTGGCGTCTTCCACTAAAAAACACAAAACAACAAGAACCTGTTAGGTCGAACTACGACTACTCTGACTTCCTCCTTCACATTAGATTGAGGATACGTAGGCACAAGACGGTGATGTCTTGGCGAGCAACCTTCCCCGACAATCCCGTAGCCCGTCGAACTACGTTGACTCTGACTTTCCCGCTACCGAGGGAATACGTAGGCCTAGGACGGCGATGTCCTACCGAGTCACCTTTTCTTTTCTTTCCCCGTTTTCCCCGTTTCTCATCCTTTTCCATTAGTAGTTGAGCTCCAGATAACCTACACCCTTTGATCGATAACAACAAGTGTGGATCCCATCGAGTACGATGGACGCGAGAGGGTGCTAATACATTTCTCTCGCGTAACCGACTCCCGAACCCATGCTATGGTTGTGGCGACCATTTGTAGCGAGTGATTTTTGGATGTGGTTGCGAAGCACGATCGCTCTGGTGCTACATCTCGATTCATTTTTTATCCTATTAAAGCTGATGAAGGAAGGGAAATAGATGTCTCCAATTAACCTTGCTTGCATACTGAGATTAAACAGTCAAAACTGTTGGTTTACAGATGCTACAAAGATTCGGGGTTTCTCCTAGGTTATTTTGTTGACGAGGGGTGCTTTAGGCTATCGGTTAGGATGTTAGGACGAATGTATGAGAGTATGGGATTTTGGGTTTTTGTTCAGTGTGCTCGCTAAGATTTTTTCTTTCAATCTTATGCCTACGTATTCCTGTTTACCGAAACAGGGAAATCAGAGCGTTCGTAGTTCCTCCTATTCTATGGGAGGAAATGATATTTGGTGTCTTGTTCAAATCCCAAGACGTGAAGCGAAAGGTAGTTTGTATCTTGTTCAAAGCCCAAGAGGTGAAGCTGAAAGGTCTCAACTTTAGAGAGAATTTGTCATCTCTAAAGAGGGGTTTGTTTGTCACAACCGTTTATAAGGGAGAATTACTTTAACCGGGATATGTGAATCCGGCAATGCCATAATTTCCTTTATAGGGGATTTCCAACCTAAAGGAGAAGACTTTAGCTCAGTTTAGAGCAATGCCATCTTTCCTTAGGAATTTCTCATACTAAAAGAGGGACAGTGGCATAGATGTAGATGATCCAGAGGCTTGCCGCTTACAGTAATTAGATGAAGGGGAAAGAGTTGTTGAAGTTTGTGTACTGTGAACGAGGCATAACTTTGATGCTAAAAGGTTGATTGGACCAACCAGTGGTTTTCTTATACAAAGCCTAAGAGGAGCCTATTATGTGTCTCGTACAAAAAAGGTTTTGACTCGACGATGGAGTCTTTTGGTATCTCGTATAAAGCCTGAGATGAAGGCTACTTGACTTAACAAGAGAGTTTTTTGTATCTCGTACGAAGCCCTAGATGGAGGCTAAAATTTGTTTGGCTTAATAAAAACCTTTTTGTATCTCGTATAAAGCCCGAGATGGAGGCGAAAGGGTGATTGACTCAATGAGGGAGTCTCTTTATGTGTCTCGTACAAAGCCCGAGAGAAAGGCTAAACGTTGTTTGACTCCGCTGGGGAGAATCATTGTATAAAGCCTAAGAGAGGCTAACTTCACTGGAGAATGATCATTATACAAAGCCTAAGAGGAGGCTATGGTTACTGTTTCAGTTGAGTGACAGGTCCAGTATGCTGATTTAAAGAGAAAATCAGTTCTTATATGAGCAACACTGTACTCGAGGATTTGATTCGAGGATCCGGGCTATTCCTGTTCTTTAAGGAATTGGGAAATCCGAAGGGTATTGAGACTGTCCGAGTCTATGGGTTTTCTTCCTATTTAACGAAGGGGTCACTTGAGAATGTCTTTGAGACTCAAGGATATTAGACTGTCCGTGTCTAGAGTTTTATCTTTTATGCTATGCTTTGAGAAACAGTAGTAGACTCTTTGAAAGGACTGTTCTATGCAGATGACTAATTTCTGTTCCTATACCTCTAGGAGGTCGTCGGGACAATTTGTACGAAGCCCAAGAGGAGGCTGGAAACTTTTAAGAAGCCGATCGGTCCTTGTACGAAGCCCAAGAGGAGGCTATCATTCCCGGAGGAAGAGATCATTATACGAAGCCTAAGAGGAGGCTGTGAATACTTCTAAGAAGCCGAGAGGTCCTTGTACTAAGCCCAAGAGGAGGCGGGGTTGCTTTTAGGAAGCCTGTGCGTCCTTGTATGATGCCCAAGAGGAGGCCAATGCTTTTAAGAAGCCCGTGGGTCCCCAAACCCCGAGAAATTCAAGGCAAGCTATTCACAAGGAATAGATCAAGTCAGGAAAGTTCAAAAATTTGGAAGAAACTCAAAGATGCCATTCACGGAGAATACATTCATCTCTGGGAGTAGAGTTTCTTGACAATTCCTAGTGAGGACAGCCGAAGAGAAGACTGTATCTGGTTATCCTATTGGGGATCTAGTTGTCTATTTCTATGAATAAACGAAACGGCGTCACCTAGTACTAGACGTAGATGCCGGGGAAACTCTAAATATCTTTACTATTATTACACAGTTGATATGAGTTTATGAAAGAAGACTTACAGTGAAACAACCCCACAATACAGTTATATGTATATGAAAGCGGTAAATGAAAGCAATAACCACTTACTCGGTTGTAGAGCTTCCATGCTGTTTGGTTAGTTGTTCAACAAAGAAAGATTGAAAATAACAGTATATTCAAAATCAAAGGAGAAAGTGCTTTGAAAAAGAAAGATTTGGGGCTTACAGCTCTAGGAGAGGCCCAGGGTTTTATCAGTGAGCGCACTGTTTGAATTTGTACAGAGGGACTTATACAAGTGACTGAGACCCAAAAAGGTTTTCTGTACAAAGGGATGGGTCTTACACTCTCTCAAGAGGCCCAAAAGGTTTAAAGAAAAAGAGTGGGGCTTATAACACGAGGGTATGCCCAGTTGACTTTTCGTTAAAAATGGCGATCGCGCCGAGATTTTCTTTTAACACAGAGGGACTTATACAATAAGTGAGGCCCAAAAGGTTTTGGTTAAAAGGGGATTAGGTCTTACACTCTTTTAGAGGCCTGTCGCACCCTAATTTTTGACCCTAAGATCCCGCCTCGTTGTGCATCATCTCCTTGTGTGCGTGTTTATTATGACTAACAAATGTGTGCAGGTACAATTGATCTCAAGTATAGACGGCACTTATTTCCACAGTCGGGTATTCCAGGACACGACCAATTGACCCTAATTTAAAAAGTGCTCCCAAAGTTTCTACTTTGATCAGGGCTATATTTCTAGAATTCTTTCTAATTCTTGGGCCATTCTTGGGTCAATATGTTGAAGATATCCTTGATGGGCTCTCTGGATGTATCTCTTTAAAATTAGGATCGGACCATGATAGTGTATGGGTCAAGGATATATCAAGATCCAGACGATAGGGTGCATGATTAATGTTTCGGTTGAGAATACTTGGAACTAGGTCGTGGTGCAAGAGATGAGGTTCTGGAGTTAGTAAAATTAAGGTGACAAGGCCCATTTATAAGGATTCCTCGAAGTACAAGTTCATGACGATTACAAGTTATTGGTGATGGTCACAAGAAAGCTCACGTTGCCATAAGGTTTAAGTATCCAAATTTCATCAAAACTCTATACAAGTCGGATTAAAGAATTATTAAGTACGCCTAAAAGTTAATCACTGTTCAGTACAAGGTTCGAAGATTTTGGTTTCCTATATATCAAATTTAACTCAATTTGTAATTCAACAAAGGGATGTTCCAAAAGCTTGAATTTGCATTTTGGTTTCCTTGCATGTGAAATCGGTTACTGTGCTATAGTATTTATTGCATGGCATTAAGTTCGTTTGATTTAAAAGTCCCAAGAGTTATTAAGGGTCCCACGTACGTCTTTGGTTTTTAACATTTTTGAACTCATATCTTTTTATTGGGACCAAATACTTATTTTAAAAGTAAGTCAACAACTCATTTAAGGGCCCTGCTCAAGTTATCTCCCTTGGAGCAATACCGCTATTAACCATTGAGAAGTTCAACAAGATAAGCAGACAAGGGTCAGTCAAGTACTCATCAAACGACTGTTGCAGGCAATTGGAAAAGATATGAGAATTGCAATCTTTGGTTTTTAGCCTCGTGTGAGACAGAGGCATGCAGCATGTGATGCACTAGTGGAATGTACAAAGTCAAAGAAATCTAGAACGATACTACCAAAGGGAGATGGAACCACATGAAATATATTCAAATACAAAGTCAATTTGCAAATTCAAGCCTAAGGAAACATTGAACAGAGTCCTGAACCTAAAACTCTTGACAATACTTCCAAAGTTTCTAATTGAAGAGTACAAGCAAACGAATGTATTGGCGTCATATTGGCTAAATCTATCATCACTACAGGAGAGTTTAGAGCCATCTGGTTTTGCTGCCACCAATCAAGACCATCACCACTGAACAAACCTACAGTCAACTTGCCATATTAGTCCAAAGATCAGTCACACATAACAAGACAGGAAGCTACACTGAAGTTAATGGAAACTTGTATTGATCCTCCATGGAAGAGTGGTCGTTTGAAAACAGCAAAAAGCTACAAGTATTGCTGCAAGCAATTCCATTGTCATTCCTCTGCCAAACGCCATATACATGATTGCACTTGCTTCTTGATTCTCCATGTCTTAAAGTTAGAAGCATTCAAAACTCCACAACCTGTTCAGCCAAGCATCAACTATTTAGCATTCACACCAGCCCTGCCGCCATACTGACAAAGGCAAAACAAATTAAGACGGCATTCTTGAAAGCCAAACACAGTCAAACATAAAGTAATGGAGTTAAAGGCAAAGAATCAAAAACCTTCATCGCAATCAAACTCCATGAATCCAAGTCTCATCCTCACCTTGAGTAGTGCACATGAAACAAAGGCAAGAGGAAAACTCAACAAATCGTGAATCATCAAAGTCATAGTCCATACTCTCCAAAACAAAATCAAAACAGATATGAGATATGCTTTCAAAACGTTACCGGCACATTCATTATTCATAGAAAGTCCTTGAATTAAAGGACAACATGTCAAACATGATATCCAAATAGCAGGTCAAAATGTATTTTCATTTGGATCACCAGAGATAACCAGTTCAGGATCTTACTGGTTCTTCACAGGTTGGACAAATTCAAATCTTGGCATTTCTGTTTGGTCATCAAGTGCCTAACAATCCATCGACCAAAGGTGATTATGCCCTGTATAAGACTGAAGGAAGAAATCAATAAGATTAATTCTGTGATGTTTGAAGACAACTATCAAGATATCAATCAAAGATGAATGGATATCACTAACCAAGTAGGAATTCGCAACCCATGTGATGTGTACCTTGACAACTCGGCAGAGATTTGTTCGATCCCTATTCATCATTTTCATGGTGGTGCGGCATAAGACAAGATAGTAGTTCTGAAACCTGCACGGTTCAAAGTGGATCATTAATGTGAATTTCCAGAATATTCTCATAATATTTCTTCAGCTATCCAAGAGAAGAGTGAACCGATACAATCAAACTTTGTCAAGAAAAGAAGTTTTACGTGTTGCAAAGGGAAGAAATAATTGGATTGGCCTCAGAATTACTTTGGAGAATCAGTTTTTTTCATCATATTGAATTGAGGGCAACATCGTAAAGACATCACCAACAGCCAATTCTTTCTCCTTTGGATTAAGGAGACCGCAAGAATAAAGTCAAATCAAGTTTTTTCGAAAACTTTCTAAATTTGAAAACCAAGCAACAAGTCGTATCAGATAATCTCAAAATAATACCGTTCCCAAATCTTCCAATTTGAAAATTCCATATCAAAGTAATTATTGTGTGTTTAAAGCCTCAGATTCTGAATCAGGAAGTTTTTCTCGTCATATTCAGATTATCAGTTAGGGGCAATATCACAAGAGATACCGCCAGCCTAACCTTCCAAAATCGTTCAACATCAAATCATTCTAAAAACAGAGCGTCAAAAAACCAAATTTTCATTTTTTTTTCAAATCGAATTTATCACTATAATGAGAGGCAGCAAAACCTTCCCAAATTAAAACCAGATCGTATCACAATCAGATCAGATCCTATCAGAAATAAAAAAAAATCAAATCATATCAGGATTCATTGACAACACAGCTTTTCCTTCTAAACTCGTTTCAATCAGTATTCAAGAATCTTCAAAGTCATTTATTCATCATTGGCCTATATAAAGGGGCAAGGTTTTGGCGAAAAGATACGAAAAAAAATTCAGCCAAAAACCAACGAATAATTCGAAAGAATACCAAAATACTCAGCAAAGTTCATCACCAAAAAAACCCAGAATACACAGTGATACAACCGAGGCTCAGAACACCGAGAGCGTTCATCATTGCCCAACGGACTCAGAAACACGCAATAAACATACACGAAGAGAGGATATCACTTGGAGCATCACAAGGATCCGCTTTCAGCTCACGCGTCGCCGTTGAAGCCCCGTCGGAGGGTCTCCGATAGGTAACCCTAAAATCTCTTTCCTTTAAATTTCGCTCTCACCATGAACATGCATGAATTGTCACCTATCCATGAATATTGTGGCTGTATCTGTTTGATTTCCATTGTTCGTTGATTGTTTATGCCGTTAGGGTTTCCGATTTGGGGGAGAACCGATCTAGGATATTGAATAGGAGAGTGGGCGAACTCATGTTTTTTAAGTTGTTTGAATCTCAGCCGCCGCCGTAGGCGATTTTCGGCGCGGTGGCACCCTTTGCATGAAACGAGAGAGAAGAAAAGAGAGTGATTGAACGAGAGATGAAATGAGGGTGGGTACGAACAAGAGAGAGAGAGAGATTGTTTTGTTCACTTTGGTTTTTTTCTAAGTGTCGTGCATGCGTTTTTTATTAAACCAATTATTTTTTTTTAATCAATTAATCTTTTTTTCAATCTGTTTCAGAACCAAACATTAAATCTGCTTTTTATACAATCGATTAATCTGTTTTAAAATAAAGCTCCAAATCTGTTTTTTTAAAATAATCATAATCGTAAAAATTAAACGTAATCTTTTTTGTTGTTTTGTTATAAATAAGGGTTAACTTGTTAAAAATAAGTGTCATTTTAATTCGTTGAAAAAATATATAATTTATATTTTATAACTTGTTTTTGTTATATTAATTTAATAATATGGTTTCTTTTATAATAATTTAATTCGCCTTTTATAAGGTAACTCTTTTATAATAACTTAGTTTTTATAGATATATCATCAACATATAATTTTTATAATAAAATTTTTGGGTGCAATCTCTCTTTTATTTATAACTTTTAATAAGAGTTTGTTTCATAAGGTCATTTAGAATTAATCCTCTTATCAATTAAAAAATAATAATAAATAATAATCCTTTGATTTATCATGTTTCTTCTCCTTAATTAAAATAAGCTTATAACCTCTTATATCGTATTCGTCTCTTTTTCTTCATTGCGTGTTAACTTTCTTGAAAATACATATATGATGCATGATTCGAGTGTCTTGTTTAAATATTATTTGTTTGTCATATATGTTGAAGTTTAAACCATGATTTTATGTTTTATCTTATAATAATATGGCATGAATTATTGTATTTTATTTGATATTAACTTTTAAATTATTTATATTGGTTATATTCCCCTTTTTAATCCAAAGGAAGGTCACCCCACATTGACTCAATGTCATAGGACTAACCTCTAGAACCTTGGCCTTAGGATTCGGAGTTTTCGTACTCCATGTCTCGTTGTAGACACTTAAAAACCTTAGCTTTAGGATCGGAGTTTCTATACTCCGAGTAAATGTCCTCCATGAACATTTACAAACCTACCCCTCTTGGACCATCATACAACTTTAGAGTCACCGTACTCTATGTAAGGTTTTGCCCAAAACTTTACTTCCCTCTTGGAACCTTGACCCCGTCAAGAAGTTCCTCTTCTTAGAACTACGCATACTCTGATTCTAAACCCGAGGATACGTAGGCGTAAGGTGCGATGCCTTATCGAGTATACTTAGATACTAACCCCTAGGGTTCAACCTTTAACATAGTACCCTTAGCAAGCAAATATAATTTAATAATAATAACATAATAAAACGAGAGGTTCCCGGAGAGTACTACGGACGTTTAGGATGCTCATACCTTCCCTAGGCGTAACCAATCCCCGAACCTTAGATCTCCCCCCTTAGGTTTTTGACCTTGAACCTTTCCTTTGGACAAATCAAAGTCGGTGTCGAAATAAATGTGATCCTAGTTTATTAATAACTATGGTATCAAATTTTCACCGCGACAGAAATGGCGACTTCACTGGGGATATTATAATGTTTTTTATTATTGAGGGTTTCCCCTAACTCGTTTATCTATATTATTATTATTATTTGCTTGCTTGGTTTTCTTTTTTGTGCAGGTTTGGGAACTTAGTGTGGTGAGACAAAGTCCTACACCCGGACTAGAGTGACATTAAGATAGGAAAACGGTGAGACTTCAATGATGCTTTGAGGGAGTCGATTCCTGAAAAAGTAAATTGAGACTTCACCACTCAGTCTAGGCCCTCTTGAATAAAATATTTGTCCAACGAGTTCAATCGTGAAGACGGTATGGTTTCGATCTAAAGGCCCTAGGGACTGGGGACCGTAGTTACCTTTAACCCAACTTGGCCTCTTAGGTAGTGCGAGGACTATGCGGGAGTCTATTTCTGCGATAGTTGCTACGCGATACTACACTCAGACGAGATTCTCTTGAGGATATTATTGACCACCAAGTGATTTGGAAAATCGATAATATCCGAAAGATGGATTGTAGACTCTGGGAACTTTGTAGAACCCGTTCGGCAGGTACATCTGAAACTATAGTACACTCCTATGGGATGGGTAGACCTTGACTTCATGCTATGACCTTTAAACCTAGGACTCTTTGCTTGTTTGTTTTGCTTGAGTGTACTTTGTGTTGCATACATTCATAAGCATCATGTCATAAAGATTCATGGGACTTGACTATATTTATGAACTTTATAGGGATACTATGGATACCGAAAGAAGGAATACCAAGAAGTACACTTTTCAAATTCCTGACTTGGATGATCTAAAGAGGTTGGGAGCTCTAATAACAAATGAGGAAAATTTTCGAAGAAAGCATGGGAGGCTTTTATATGTGTTGAATACAAGTGTAGATCAGACGCTGCTCTCTACATTACTCCAGTTCTATGACCCACTGTATCATTGTTTCACTTTCCCAGATTATCAGCTGGTACCTACACTTGAAGAGTACTCTCAGATAATTGGGTTACCTATTCGAGACAATTATCCCTTTCCTGTCTTCACGAATAAACCTGACGAAGAGGAAATCGCTAAGCATACACATTTGGATGAAGCTGACATTAAAGCTAATATGATTGCAAAAGGGAAAACTTCCGGTTTTACTGCAGAGTTTTTGGTCACCAAAGCCCGATATTATTTTGACCATCAAAATAAGGAGGCTTTTGAAGCGGTTTTTGCCTTACTTGTATATGGTGTTCTTTTATTCCCAAGTTTCAAAAATTTCGTGGACCTCAACGCCATTAAAATTTTCTTGAAGAAGAATCCGGTTCCGACCTTATTAGCTGAAGCTTATTATTCCGTTCATACGAGGAATGCTCGTGGAAAGGGAATGATTACTTGTTGTGTTCCTCTGTTGTACAGGTGGCTTATTTCGCACCTGCCTAAAGCACGTGACTTTTGGAATCTCAAGAAGGGGTGGTGGTCACAAAAGATAATGTCTCTCACTCATTCTGACATCGAGTGGAATAATTACTTATCTGATAAAGTGGTTATTATAGACAGCTGTGGGAATTTTAGTAATGTACCCCTCCTCAGCATTGAAGGGTTAATCAGCTACAATCCAGTTTTGGCGCGAAGACAACTAGGGTTCCCTCTAAGAGACAAGCCTGACAGCGCCCGAGTGGAAAACATTTATTTCAAAGATGAAAATTTGAGTAAGGATTTAAGGGAACAAGTTTTAAGTGCCTGGGATCAGAAGATTAAGAAGGATTTTCATAATTTAGGGAAGCCTGATTGTGTCTCTCTGGAACCTTATCTCCAATGGGTTCGAAGAAGGGCCGTTGAGTTGAAGATGCCTTATCGTCGTCAAGATCCAATGGTTCTAAAAGAAAAACCGGTCTTATACTTTACATCTGATGCTGACAAGTTGAAAATTGCTTTAGAAAAATCTCAACAAATGGAAGAGGCTTGGAAGAACAAGTACCACATAGCTTTGGAAGAGAATGCCGAACTTCAACAGCAACTCAAGGCGAAAGAGGAAGAATTCACTTCATTCAAGAAGACGAAAGCACAAGAAGAGTTACCTCATCCTAAACCTCAATCAACACCTTGGAAGTTAATAGTTGACAAGCTTATCTTGGAGAAGATCAAGATAGAAGAGGAAAACAAGAAGATAGAAGAGGAAAACAAGAAGCTCAAGACAAGGCTTTTAGGAGAATCTCCTTAGATCTTTCTTAGTTTTTATTTAACTATTCCGTTATGGTTTTTGAAAAGTGTGATGAATCATTGTAATGAATTTTACTTAATTAGCAGTTTCTTCTTTCGGTATACCAAACATTAATTTTTGTAACCGACTTTTCTTTTATGATTAATAAAATGTGTTTTTTCTGATATCCTATAATGGTTATAAATAGTCAAGTTCCATGAAACTTTTGCATATCATCTCATTTGCATTCTTTCTTTCCTTTCTTTTACTTCAAAGAGCTCAAAATTGTTGTTTTTAGATATCGTAAAATGGATTTTGGAAGGAAAGGAACTTTGCCATACACCTTCAGAGTCTTTAATGCGGAACAATTAAGGGAACTAGGAGGTCGGATAAAGGATCCAGAGGCTTTCGCTGCAAAGCATGGGCAAATTCTCTCTTTATTGCAGGTACAAGTAGCTGCTGGTCTATTGGAGACGCTGGTTCAACTCTACCATGTAATCTACCACTGCTTTATCTTTCAAGATTTCCAATTGATGCCCACATTGGAGGAGTATTCCGCTTTATTGGGAGTTCCCGTCAAAGACTCACCTCCGTTCTACGGTGGAGAAGGAAGACCCAGTCAGGAAGACATTGCAAGAGTGACTCGCATCAAGCTGTTAGAGATCCAAACTCACATGACGTTCAGAGGGGGAATCGACGGCTTGCCTGCTCAATTCTTATTCGAGAAAGCTCGAGAATTCGCCGACAAAGGAAGTACCAAGGCTTTCGAGAATCTTTTCGCATTGCTGGTTTATGGTTTATTCTTGTTTCCAAATGTTGAGAACTTCATCGATGTCCACGCAATCAGGATCTTCATGCTCAAGAATCCTGTTCTAACACTGTTGGCTGATGCATACCATTCGATTCATTCAAAGATTCTGATAGGAGAAGGTCAGATTGTTTGCTGCACTGCTATCCTCTATAGGTGGTTTATTTCGCACCTACCGAGGTCCGCGGCCTTTTGGGATGTGAAAGACGGTTCCGAATGGCTTGTTAAACTCATGGCTCTTACTCACCTGGACATTGTTTGGCACGATCCAATGTACGGAGGAATTCCCATGATTCACAGTTGTGGAGATTTTTCCAATGTGCCTCTTCTTAGCACAAAGGGATGCACCAGTTACAACCCTGTTCTCGCCCATCGCCAACTTGGACATCCGATGAATGAGATACCTGATCCAGAGAACCTGAAAAGAATTTTCCTCTACGAGGGAGAAGACCTTCAGCTGAAGATTCAGATTCTATTCGCTTGGCGTCGAATCAACAGACAAGGGATGACTGCAACAACAAACCCCGACTGCACAGTTACAGAATCTTGCCTGGAGTGGTCACGCAAACGAGCCCTCGTTCTGACGATGCTGTATCCTCGGCCCAAGCCTCCTGTAGTGGAATTAGATGAAGTTTCAAGACTGAAAGCAGAAGTGGAGAAGTTGACACTGGACAAGTACATATTGCAGGAAAGGATTGACAAGTTGATGGAAGAACTCAGTGAAAGAAAGGGAGCATCATCCAGTGGATCGAAGCCCTAGTTTTTTTTTTTTGTATTTTGTTCTGTTTATTGTAATAAAGCCCTGAGGGTGTATGGTTTGTGACAAAGTTTAACATTTTAATAAAATAAATTCCCGATTACGATATTTTAAATACACTTTTGAGTTCCTTGAAGTGCATGTCGCATCATACTCATCATTTGCATCTGCATTTTGCATTTCTTTGCATTCCAGGTTCTTATCCGTGTCTCCTTTCAGAGGACAAGCTGAGTCATCGATACAACACTCGAGCCAGTCGTAAGAAAAGAATGGATCAACTCGAGCAGGAAAACAGAGCGCTTCGGGAAGAGGTTTCTACACTGAAAGAAAGTCTAGAGAAGATCAATGGGATGATGGAAGCTTTGATGGCTGCTCAGAATCAGCCATCACATGGTACAACATCACACAACACTGTTATCTCTGAGATAATACCAGCACCGATCCCAGTGGTGCCCACTACAAATGAAGTTCAGTACTCTATGTCTCCTGGTTATCCGTGGGGTATGCCTCCTCACTTTACTCTGGCTGGCTACCGCCCACCTGTTTCTCAGGTTACTGCCACGACTGCTGTAATGACTGTGCCACCACCTGTGGTGAATGCTACTCCTTTTCATCTGGAAGAACCTGTGTTTCATGCTGAACCTAGTGAGAGTGTTGGAATGGAAGAGCGAATGGATGATTTCCAGGACCAGTTTCTAGAAATGAAGAAAGAAATCAAGGCCCTTCGTGGGAAAGAGCTGTTCGGAAAGAGTGCCTCTGAGCTATGCTTGGTGCCTAATGTTAAGATTCCTCCAAAGTTCAAGCTCCCTGATCTGGAAAAGTATAAAGGAAATTCTTGCCCACATAGTCACATAGTTATGTATGCCCAGAAAATGTCTGCTCATAAGGATGATGATCCCATATTGATACATTACTTCCAAGATAGTTTGACTGGGGCAGCCCTCAAGTGGTACATGGGGCTAGATAGCTCAAAGGTCCGCAGTTTTAATGACCTCTGTGAGCTTTTCATCAAGCAATATAAATATAATGTCGACATGGCACCAGATAGAGACCAGTTGAGAGCCATGGCCCAGAAGGAAAGAGAGAATTTTAAGGAGTACGCCCAGCGCTGGCGTGAACTTGCTGCTCAAGTTACTCCACCTCTGGAGGAGAAAGAGATGACTAGAATTTTTCTGAAAACACTGAGCCCGTTTTTCTATGAGAGGATGGTAGCAAGCGCCCCTAGTGATTTTACTGAAATGGTCAACATGGGAATGCGTTTGGAAGAAGGTGTCCGTGAAGGAAGATTGGTTAGAAAAGGAAGTGCTTCTAGCAATACCAAGAAGTATGGAAGTAATTTTGGGAAAAAGAAAGAACAAGAAGTAAGTGCTGTGCACCAAGGACGGTCGAAAGGAAGATATCACCAACACCCGCAGGTCGCTGCTGTGACCCCAGTTATCAATGCTCCGGCTTACCAACCACAGTTTGCACAACCTTATCAACCATCACCTCAAACTCCACCTGCTTCACCACAACAACAATATCGTCAACAAAATCAGTTGTCTCCTCAACAAGCCCGACAGCCGTTCAACAGCCCCAATCGTGTGGCCAGGAAACCAAATTTTGATCCAATCCCTATGTTATATGCAGAACTCTTTCTAGCATTGTTGCAAAAAGGCCATATCTAGACTAAGTCCCCACCAGCAGTGCCTAAGGACCTTCCTTACTGGTACAGGGCTGACCAGTTCTGTCCATATCACCAGGGCGCTCCAGGCCATAATATTGAGAATTGTTATGGATTGAAAGCCGATGTTCAGAGATTAGTCAAGAGTGGAATCCTGACTTTCAAAGATTCAAACCCAAATGTGCAGAATAATCCTTTACCACAACATGGAGCGACCAATGTGAACATGATCCAAGAGTGTCTTATAGATGAGGATGAAGGAGTGTTTGTGATAGTTCCCCACATCAAAGATCTGGAACGAATTGAGTTTACTTATGATAGCCGGAAGACTGTTGCTAATCCTTTGGTTATTAATGTACCTGGTCCAGTTCCTTATACTTCCAGCAAGGCCATTCCTTACAGGTATAACGCTATTATGTTTGAAAATGGTAAGGAGGTGCCTTTACCTAATTTGTCATCTGTAGTCAACATTGCTGATGTTAGCCGAGTTACAAGGAGTGGTCGAGTTTTCTCGGCACCAAAAGATAAAGAGGTCCCTTATGAGCAGCCAGTTGTAGAGAATGCAACTCTGTGGCAGTCCAGTGGTAATAATTCTGTAGACAAATCTGACAAGGTCCTGAAAATGATCAAGAGAAGTGAATACAAGGTAGTAGATCAGCTGCTGCAGACACCATCTAAGATATCCGTGTTACAATTTCTGATGAGCTCCGAGGCCCATAGGCAGGCATTGCAAGGAGTACTTGAGAAGGCATACATTGACCATGATGCAACCATAGAATAGTTCAGTGGAATAGTGGGTAACATTACTGCGTGCAATAATCTGGGATTCTGCGAAGAGGAGTTACCTGAAGAAGGGAAGAAGCATAATTTGGCTCTGCACATTTCAATAAACTGCATGAATGACATGTTATCTGGAGTTTTGGTTGATACTGGTTCTTCATTGAATATGATGCCAAGGACGACTCTCGCAAGGCTGACTTATCAGGGACCACCAATGAGGCCAAGCGGTGTTATTGTTAAAGCTTTTGATGGTTCGAGGAAGACTGTGATTGGAGAAGTGGATTTACCCATGACTATTGGGCTCAGTGTTTTTCAGATCACATTCCAGGTCATGGACATTCATGCCGCCTACAGTTGTTTATTAGGCAGGCCATGGATACATGAGGCTGGAGTGGTTACATCTACCCTACACCAGAAGTTGAAGTATATTTATGACAGACAGTTAGTTACAGTTTGCGGAGAAAGGGCTTTAGTGGTAAGCCATCTCTCTTCCTTTTCTTACGTCGATGCAGAAGAAGAGGTGGGGACTCAATTTCAAGCTCTCTCGATCGCTGACAACAACACCCAGAGTAACGGAGTTACTATGACATCTTTCAAAGACGCACAACGAGTTGTAGAAAGTGGCTCTCAAGGGAAGTGGGGGCAGGTGCTGGTGTTGCCCGAAAATAAGAACAAGAAAGGTTTGGGTTTCAAAAGTAACAATTCCGAGAAGACTCCCATAGGAACTACGATTATTCCCCTATCAAGAATGTGTTTCACAGCGGAGGGACTATCCATTCGCCGGAGGTAAATGTTGCGGAGGATGATTCTGAAGATGTTTTCATTCCTCTCTTTCCTCCTCAACCAGAAGCCCAAGGATCTGAATATGAAGCCAGTGCCATCCTTGAAGATGAGTCTGTCGAAGATCAGCCTAATCTTGTAACGCATGGGGCAATGGCCCGAAATTGGAGTGCTGTTAACATTCCTATTGTGATCCCATTATCAAAGTAATTGTTTTGTTGTTTTTTGTTTTTTGTTTATTCGCTCTGCCCAAGGCGATGACATTTGTGTGTGGGCTTTACTTTTCATAATTCCCTTTGCTCTGCCCAAGGAAAAAGTGATTTTGTGTCGGGGCCTTTATTTGAAATTTGCTATCATCAATAAAATTATCATTTTGCTTTCCTGTCTTTCTGTTTCCATTTATTATTACTTTAAGGAAAATGGTAATCACAACTTTAAAATCACTTTGCACATTCGTACACACACTTTCACTTGTAAAATCTAAAATAAAACCATATCACATGTGCAGATTATTGCACGAATTAAACATAAAAAACAATGACCCAATGCCTTCTCTGAACTTTGAATTTCCTGTGTTCGAAGCCGAGGAAGAGGAGGAAGAGATCCCTGAGGAAATATCCCGGTTACTTGAGAATGAAGGTAAAGCCATTCAGCCTCACAAAGAGCCAGTGGAGGTTATTAATTTGGGTACAGAAGAATCTCGTAAAGAGGTGAAGATTGGAGCTTTACTCATGTCCAGTGTGAAAGGAAGGTTGGTTGAATTACTCAAGGAATATGTGGATGTGTTCGCTTGGTCATACCAAGATATGCCTGGTCTTGACACTGCTATAGTGGAGCATCGTCTACCTTTGAAGCCAGAGTGTCCGCCAGTCAAGCAGAAACTCAGAAGGACTCGCCCTGATATGGCCTTGAAGATTAAAGAAGAGGTACAGAAGCAGATCGATGCAGGTTTTCTCGTTACATCTGAGTATCCGCAGTGGTTAGCCAATATCGTGCCTGTGCCGAAAAAGGATGGTAAAGTTCGCATGTGTGTCGAATACAGAGATTTGAACAAAGCTAGTCCGAAGGATGATTTCCCTCTACCTCATATTGACATGCTAGTGGATAGCACTGCAAAGTATAAGATTTTCTCTTTTATGGACGGATTTTCAGGTTACAATCAAATCAAGATGGCTCCCGAAGACATGGAAAAGACATCATTCATCACACCCTGAGGCACATTTTGTTACAGAGTTATGCCGTGCGGTTTGAAGAATGCTGGCGCAACATATCAGAGGGCTATGACTACACTTTTCCATGATATGATGCATAAAGAGATTGAAGTTTATGTAGATGACATGATAGCCAAGTCCAAGACTGAAGAAGGCCATGTCGAACATCTGTTGAAGTTGTTTCAGCGTTTGAGGAAGTATCAACTCCGTTTGAACCCTAACAAGTGCACCTTTGGTGTCCGTTCAGGAAAGCTGTGGGTTTCATTATTAGCCAGAAAGGAATTGAAGTGGATCTGAACAAGGTTAAAGCCATACGAGAAATGCCAGCTCCCACCACAGAAAAATAGGTCAGAGGGTTCCTGGGTCGTTTAAACTACATCTCTCGGTTTATCTCTAATATGACTGCTACTTGTGGACCCATTTTCAAGCTTCTCAGAAAAGAACAAGGTTATGTTTGGACTGAACAATGTCATAAAGCATTTGATAGTATTAAAGAGTATCTCTTGGAGCCTCCTATTTTGATTCCTCTGGTTAGGGGCAGACCTTTGATCATGTATCTGACGGTTTTAGAAGATTCCATGGGATGTGTGCTCGGTCAATAGGATGAGTCAGGAAAGCAAGACCATGCCATTTATTATCTCAGTAAGAAGTTCACCGACTGTGAATCCAGATATTCAATGCTAGAGAAGACCTGTTGTGCCTTAGCATGGGCGGCTCGCCGTTTGCGCCAATACATGCTAAATCATACCACTTGGCTGATCTCTAAAATGGATCCCATTAAGTACATTTTTGAGAAACCAGCCCTGACGGGAAGGATTGCCAGATGGCAGATGCTGTTATCCGAATACGATATCGAATACCACACTCAGAAGGCAATTAAAGGAAGTGTTTTAGCGGATCACCTAGCTTATCAACCCATTGAAGACCACCAGTCTGTGGAAGACGATTTCCCTGATGAGAACGTGATGTATTTGAAAATGAAGGATTGTGCAGAACCATTACCAGATGAAGGGCCTGAACCAGATTCTCAGTGGGGTTTGATTTTTGACGGTGCTGTCAACAGCTACGGTAAAGTGATTGGGGCAATTATTGTGACTCCTCATGGATCTCATATCCCTTTCACTTCAAGATTGGCATTTCCATGTACGAATAATGAGGCCGAGTATGAAGCATGTATCATGGGCCTTGAAGAGGCAATGGATTTAAGAATCAAGAATTTGGATGTATACGGCGATTCTGCTGTGGTGATATACCAAATCACAGGAGAATGGGTGACCCAACAAGACAATTTGGTTCCATACAGAGATTATGCGAGGAGGCTACTTCCTTTCTTCAACAGAGTTGAGTTCCACCACATTCCTCGTACCGAGAATAGGATGGCAGATGCATTGGCAACTCTGGCTTCTATGATTGTGGTGAACCGCTGGAACAATTGTCCTAAGATTAATGTTATGCGCCTTGATAGGCCTGCTTATGTGTTCTCAGTAGAAGAAGTTATTGATGAAAAACCCTGGTACTATGATATTGAGTTTTTTCTCCGAAAGCAAGAATACCCGCCTGGGGCATCTAACAAAGATAAGAAAACTTTGAGAAGATTGGCTGGCAACTTTTTCTTGAACAATGATGTGCTTTATAAGAGGAATTTCGACATGGTCTTGCTGAGGTGTGTTGACAAGCGAGAAGCGGATATGTTAATGACTGAAATTCATGAAGGATCTTTTGGTACCCATGCTAACGGACATGCTATGTCAAAGAAACTCTTGAGAGCGGGCTATTATTGGATAACAATGGAAGCTGATTGTTACAAATTTGCTAAGAAGTGCCACAAGTGTCAAATGTACGCTGATAAGATTCATGTACCACCGACTCTCCTGAATGTCATCTCGTCTCCATGGCCTTTCTCCATGTGGGGCATCGATATGATCGGTATGATAGAACCGAAAGCGTCTAATGGACACCGCTTTATCCTGGTCGCGATTGATTACTTCACCAAATGGGTTGAAGCCACTTCATATGCAAATGTTACTAGACAGGTGGTCGTTAGATTCATCAGGAACCAGCTTATCTGCAGATACGGTGTGCCGAATAAAATCATCACTGATAATGGTTCAAATCTGAATAACAAGATGATGAAGGAATTGTGTGAGGAATTCAAGATTAAGCATCACAACTCTTCTCCGTATCGACCAAAGATGAATGGAGCGGTCGAAGCGGCAAACAAGAATATAAAGAAGATTATTCAGAAAATGGTGGTCACTTATAAGGACTGGCACGAGATGCTCCCATTCGCTCTACACGGATATCGTACCTCGGTGCGCACATCAACAGGGGCAACACCCTTTTCGTTTGTTTATGGTACGGAAGCTGTGCTCCCAGTAGAAGTTGAGATCCCTTCTATGAGAGTCCTGATGGAAGCAAAGCTCTCAGAGGCTGAATGGTGTCAAAGCAGATATGACCAGTTGAATCTGATTGAAGAAAAGAGGTTGACGGCCTTATGTCGCGGACAACTATACCAGCAGAAGATGAAGAAGGCTTTTGATAAGAAGGTTCGACCTCGCGAGATCAAAGAGGGAGACCTTGTGCTTAAGAAGATTCAATATTTCCTTACTGATTCTAGGGGAAAATGGGCTCCTAACTATGATGGTCCATATGTCGTCAAGAAAGTCTTTTCGGGAGGCGCTGTGATGTTAGCCACCATGGATGGAGAAGAGATCACTCGTCCCGTGAACATAGATGCAATCAAGAAATACCACACTTAGAGGCAAAGAGAAGTTGACTCAGTTCGGTTTGTCGAAGCTTACTACAACAATTAAAGTCAAGACCTTCAAGAGGCCTAAAACACGGGGAACTCAAGTTCATTTAAGAAATATCATTGTTTTGTTTTTGATGTAATTTCTTTTATTACCACTTTCCGACATTGTAATAACATATGGAATCACGCAATTTGCTGATCACCATTTTATGAAATAAAGTTGCGATTTTTATCATTTATTGGAAAATTGTTTTATCTTGCAAAATGATTTTTTTATCTTTTGATAATAAATTTCAAATTGTCTCGTGGGCGGATTACTTTGATTTATGCACACCAAAAGGGATTTTGACAGTCTCCATAAGCCATGGCTCAAAAGGTATTTCTCCCAGGTAATGTGGTAACTCCCCCAGTAAGTTTCACTCCAGGTAATCACGACTATCCCCGGTGAACTTCTTCGGTTTCGACCTCCCCCAGCGAAGCGAGTGTTTATTTCACTCCTCATTAGACTATCTCAATCTTCACCAATGAAGGCGGATATTTATTTCATCCTCTCAAAGTTCTACCTCTGACATTTTTCAACCACTATTAATCCAGATTTCCCCGGTGAAGCGGATATTTATTTACAACTTTCATTCGGACTACGTCAGTTTGCAGTGGATATTTATTTTATCCCCCGTGAAGTCCTTTCGATCATGAGTTTGATTTGTTCCCAGTGAATCTTTCTCATCCCCGGGCAGAATCACAAGGTTCATCTTGACAATCCTAAGTGAAGTCACGATGCTCATCCCAAGTGGAACGCTCTATTTTCCCCAGAGAAAGTTTGAAGCTTTGAAGTGGGATTTGTTTCCATTTTTGGCTTTCCGTTCATCCCCAGTGATGCTTCTATTGCCGAGATTGGCCGAGTATTCGTATCGAGATGCTTGTTTTCATCTCCCGTTTGCTTCTCGTTGTTGTTTTGTCAGCATAAGCATAAGCATAGCATGGCATCCTTGCATGTAGATTCATGGCATGTGCGCATTCTTTTTTGCATCTTGCATTTTGTGTTATTTGATTCTGTAACTTTGCCCGCGGTTATCCCCAAGTGACTGGGTTTGTCTGCTCCCTCCAAGTAGAGTCGTCAGCCCTAGGCAGAAAGAGCACACCCTTTTTAATTCCCCACTGAGCTCGATCCTCGTGGAAGATGGTTACTTTAGTTTTCTTTTCCATTTGTGGATAAAGATAAACTCATTGAGTTCAATCCTCAATGGATGGAGTCCTTGTTTGGCCGTTTCTCTCCAATTATTTCCTGGATTGAACTTTGGTCCCTGACAATCACAATTTTGGATATCTCTGAGATATTGAATCCGGATTAAGCGTGCATTTATTTTGCACTTTGTCTCCCCAAGAAGAGTTTACTCGAAGATCTCTATGGAAACATAAATGATTTCTCCGACAATGATTATTACATTTTCAAGGGATTTACACCCAGACAACAAGTAACAGCTCTTTATTTGAGCAGTTCGGTTATCAAAGATTTTTATGACAAATGGCAGTCTCCTCAGGACAGTTTGTCTATCCCCAGCAAAGTTATCAAGGTCATCAATTCACTTTCCATCAAATGTTATCTCCTCGGAAATCCGTCCGGGAAACTTCTTGAAGACTTTATAGGCATTCTCTTTATTTGAGAACTCCCGTTGCAAGAATTCCATCTATTTCACTAAAATCTCAACTACAACAATATTGCTCTACAATGGTTATCTCCAGTGAATCCACTATTCAAGTTACTCCCACCAGATGATATCTCTTCGAAGAGCGTGGGAAATTCAAGACTTTGTTTGAGGCAGACAACCTTACAACACTTATTTTCAAGACTTGCCTGTGGCATACAACAGTGGGGCATGGGAAAGTATTTACTCTTCCTAAACGGAACATTTCAAGAAGCTGAATCATCATCTTGATCGTTGAAGCTTACTCCAGCCTATTACCTCTGCTTAGGCTATCATGGGATAGTAGGTAATACGTCTGCATTTTGGGTCAGATGCCTCGCTTAGGCTACCGTGGTGGTAGTAGGTCATCTTTCCTTCTTGTGTTTACCTGGCTTAGGCTATCATATGCTTGATAGTAGGTAACACACCTTTTGGGTTGGACGCCTTTGCTCAGGCTGCCACAAGTTGGCAGTAGGCGATCCTTCTTTTCCAATCTATTACCTCTGCTTAGGCTATCGTGTGATAGTAGGTAATACGTTTGTATTTTGGGTCAGATGCCTCGCTTAGGCTACCGTGGTGGTAGTAGGTCATCTTTCCTTCTTGTGTTTACCTGGCTTAGGCTATCATATGTTTGATAGTAGGTAACACACCTTTTGGTCGGACGCCTTTGCTTAGGCTGCCACAGATTGGCAGTAGGTGATCCTTCTTCTTCAATCTATTACCTCTGCTTAGGCTATCGTGTGATAGTAGGTAATACGTTTGTATTTTGGTCAGATGCCTCGCTTAGGCTACCGTGGTGGTAGTAGGTCATCTTTCCTTCTTGTGTTTACCTGGCTTAGGCTATCATATGTTTGATAGTAGGTGACACACCTTTTTTTAGTCGGATGCCTTTGCTCAGGCTGCCACAAGTTGGCAGTAGGTGATCCTTCTTCCCCAGTTTATTACCTCTACTTAGGCTATCCTGCGTGATAATAGGTAATATACACCCTTTTATTTCAACTGGATACCCTCGCGTTAGGCTACCAGCTGTTGGTAGTCAGTTATCCTTTTCATTGCAAGTTTCTTGCCATGTGCTTAAGTTACCTTGTGATTGTCAGTTGGTAGGCTCTTTCCCCAGTGGAGTTGGGTCTTTCCCCGTGGAGTCTTGTCTCGCTGAGTCGTCCTCGTCGGGTCTTTCTTTCTTTGTGTTTCAACATCGGCTATCCCCTGTGACATTATTTCCTCACAGGATCCTTGCCTTGCATTCATATCATTGTGTACCATATGATGTGCATTTGGCGGTATCTTAGGGCCAAAAATTTTGTGCATGTTTGTATTTAAGTCCCTCCTATCTTGTCGAGACGGGGATGTCAATCTCCATATCTCCGAATAGGAGAAACTTAAATAGGGGCATCTGTCGCACCCTAATTTTTGACCCTAAGATCCCGCCTCTTTGTGCATCATCTCCTTGTGTGCGTGTTTATTATGACTAACAAATGTGTGCAGGTACAATTGATCTCAAGTATAGACGGCGCTTATTTCCACAGTCGGGTATTCTAGGACACGACCAATTGACCCTAATTTAAAAAGTGCTCCCAAAGTTTCTACTTTGATCAGGGCTATATTTCTAGAATTCTTTCTAATTCTTGGGCCATTCTTGGGTCAATATGTTGAAGATATCCTTGATGGGCTCTCTGGATGTATCTCTTTAAAATCAGGATCGGACCATGATAGTGTATGGGTCAAGGATATATCAAGATCCAGACGATAGGGTGCATGATTAATGTTTCGGTTGAGAATACTTGGAACTAGGTCGTGGTGCAAGAGATGAGGTTCTGGAGTTAGTAAAATTAAGGTGACAAGGCCCATTTATAAGGATTCCTCGAAGTACAAGTTCATGACGATTACAAGTTATTGGTGATGGTCACAAGAAAGCTCACGTTGCCATAAGGTTTAAGTATCCAAATTTCATCAAAACTCTATACAAGTCGGGTCAAAGAATTATTAAGTACGCCTAAAAGTTAATCACTGTTCAGTACAAGGTTCGAAGATTTTGGTTTCCTATATATCAAATTTAACTCAATTTGTAATTCAACAAAGGGATGTTCCAAAAGCTTGAATTTGCATTTTGGTTTCCTTGCATGTGAAATCGGTTACTGTGCTATAGTATTTATTGCATGGCATTAAGTTCGTTTGATTCAAAAGTCCCAAGAGTTATTAAGAGTCCCACGTACGTCTTTGTTTTTTAACATTTTTGAACTCATATCTTTTTATTGGGACCAAATACTTATTTTAAAAGTAAGTCAACAACTCATTTAAGGGCCCTGCTCAAGTTATCTCCCTTGGAGCAATACCGCTATTAACCATTGAGAAGTTCAACAAGATAAGCAGACAAGGGTCAGTCAAGTACTCATCAAACGGCTGTTGCAGGCAATTGGAAAAGATATGAGAATTGCAATCTTTGGTTTTTAGCCTCGTGTGAGACAGAGGCATGCAGCATGTGATGCACTAGTGGAATGTACAAATTCAAAGAAATCTAGAATGATACTACCAAAGGGAGATGGAACCACATGAAATATATTCAAATACAAAGTCAATTTGCAAATTCAAGCCTAAGGAAACATTGAACAAAGTCCTGAACCTAAAACTCTTGACAATACTTCCAAAGTTTCTAATTGAAGAGTACAAGCAAACCAATGTATTGGCGTCATATTGGCTAAATCTATCATCACTACAGGAGAGTTTAGAGCCATCTGGTTTTGCTGCCACCAATCAAGACCATCACCACTGAAAAAACCTGCAGTCAACTTGCCATATTAGTCCAAAGATCAGTCACACATAACAAGACAGGAAGCTACACTGAAGTTAATGGAAACTTGTATTGATCCTCCATGGAAGAGTGGTCGTTTGAAAACAGCAAAAAGCTACAAGTATTGCTGCAAGCAATTCCATTGTCATTCCTCTGCCAAACGCCATATACATGATTGCACTTGCTTCTTGATTCTCCATGTCTTAAAGTTAGAAGCATTCAAAACTCCACAACCTGTTCAGCCAAGCATCAACTATTTAGCATTCACACCAGCCCTGCCGCCATACTGACAAAGGCAAAACAAATTAAGACGGCATTCTTGAAAGCCAAACACAGTCAAACATAAAGTAATGGAGTTAAAGGCAAAGAATCAAAAACCTTCATCGCAATCAAACTCCATGAATCCAAGTCTCATCCTCACCTTGAGTAGTGCACATGAAACAAAGGCAAGAGGAAAACTCAACAAATCGTGAATCATCAAAGTCATAGTCCATACTCTCCAAAACAAAATCAAAACAGATATGAGATATGCTTTCAAAACGTTACCAGCACATTCATTATTCATAGAAAGTCCTTGAATTAAAGGACAACATGTCAAACATGATATCCAAATAGCAGGTCAAAATGTATTTTCATTTGGATCACCAGAGATAACCAGTTCAGGATCTTACTGGTTCTGCACAGGTTGGACAAATTCAAATCTTGGCATTTCTGTTTGGTCATCAAGTGCCTAACAATCCATCGACCAAAGGTGATTATGCCCTGTATAAGACTGAAGGAAGAAATCAATAAGATTAATTCTGTGATGTTTGAAGACAACTATCAAGATATCAATCAAAGATGAATGGATATCACTAACCAAGTAGGAATTCGCAACCCATGTGATGTGTACCTTGACAACTCGGCAGAGATTTGTTCGATCCCTATTCATCATTTTCATGGTGGTGCGGCATAAGACAAGATAGTAGTTCTGAAACCTGCACGGTTCAAAGTGGATCATTAATGTGAATTTCCAGAATATTCTCATAATATTTCTTCAGCTATCCAAGAGAAGAGTGAACCGATACAATCAAACTTTGTCAAGAAAAGAAGTTTTACGTGTTGCAAAGGGAAGAAATAATTGGATTGGCCTCAGAATTACTTTGGAGAATCAGTTTTTTTCATCATATTGAATTGAGGGCAACATCGTAAAGACATCACCAACAGCCAATTCTTTCTCCTTTGGATTAAGGAGACCGCAAGAATAAAGTCAAATCAAGTTTTTTCGAAAACTTTCTAAATTTGAAAACCAAGCAACAAGTCGTATCAGATAATCTCAAAATAATACCGTTCCCAAATCTTCCAATTTGAAAATTCCATATCAAAGTAATTATTGTGTGTTTAAAGCCTCAGATTCTGAATCAGGAAGTTTTTCTTGTCATATTCAGATTATTAGTTAGGGGCAATATCACAAGAGATACCGCCAGCCTAACCTTCCAAAATCGTTCAACATCAAATCATTCTAAAAACAGAGCGTCAAAAAACCAAATTTTCATTTTGTTTGAAATCGAATTTATCACTATAATGAGAGGCAGCAAAACCTTCCCAAATTAAAACCAGATCGTATCACAATCAGATCAGATCCTATCAGAAATAAAAAACAAATCAAATCATATCAGGATTCATTGACAACACAGCTTTTCCTTCTAAACTCGTTTCAATCAGTATTCAAGAATCTTCAAAGTCATTTATTCATCATTGGCCTATATAAAGGGACAAGGTTTTGGCGAAAAGATACGAAAAAAAATTCAGCCAAAAACCAACGAATAATTCGAAAGCATACCAAAATACTCAGCAAAGTTCATCACCAAAAAAACCCAGAATACACAGTGATACAACCGAGGCTCAGAACACCGAGAGCATTCATCATTGCCCAACGGACTCAGAAACACGCAGTAAACATACACGAAGGGAGGATATCACCTGGAGCATCACAAGGATCCGCTTTCAGCTCACGCGTCGCCGTTGAAGCCCCGTCGGAGGGTCTCCGATAGGTAACCCTAAAATCTCTTTCCTTTAAATTCCGCTCTCACCATGAACATGCATGAGTTGTCACCTATCCATGAATATTGTGGCTGTATCTGTTTGATTTCCATCGTTCGTTGATTGTTTATGCCGTTAGGGTTTTCGATTTGGGGGAGAACCGATCTAGGATATTGAATAGGAGAGTGGGCGAACTCATGTTTTTTAAGTTGTTTGAATCTCAGCCGCCGCCGTAGGCGATTTCCGGCGCGGTGGCACCCTTTGCATGAAACGAGAGAGAAGAAAAGAGAGCGATTGAACGAGAGATGAAATGAGGGTGGGTACGAACAAGAGAGAGAGTGAGATTGTTTTGTTCACTTTGGTTTTTTTCTAAGTGCCGTGCATGCGTTTTTTATTAAACCAATTATTTTTTTAATCAATTAATCTTTTTTTCAATCTGTTTCAGAACCAAACATTAAATCTGCTTTTTATACAATCGATTAATCTGTTTTAAAATAAAGCTCCAAATCTGTTTTTTTAAAATAATCATAATCGTAAAAATTAAACGTAATCTTTTTTGTTGTTTTGTTATAAATAAGGGTTAACTTGTTAAAAATAAGTGTCATTTTAATTCGTTGAAAAAATATATAATTTATATTTTATAACTTGTTTTTGTTATATTAATTTAATAATATGGTTTCTTTTATAATAATTTAATTCGCCTTTTATAAGGTAACTCTTTTATAATAACTTAGTTTTTATAGATATATCATCAACATATAATTTTCATAATAAAATTTTTGGGTGCAATCTCTCTTTTATTTATAACTTTTAATAAGAGTTTGTTTCATAAGGTCATTTAGAATTAATCCTCTTATCAATTAAAAAATAATAATAAATAATAATCCTTTGATTTATCATGTTTCTTCTCCTTAATTAAAATAAGCTTATAACCTCTTATATCGTATTCGTCTCTTTTTCTTCATTGCGTGTTAACTTTCTTGAAAATACATATATGATGCATGATTCGAGTGTCTTATTTGAATATTATTTGTTTGTCATATATGTTGAAGTTTAAACCATGATTTTATGTTTTATCTTATAATAATATGGCATGAATTATTGTATTTTATTTGGTATTAACTTTTAAATTATTTATATTGGTTATATTCCCCTTTTTAATCCAAAGGAATGTCACCCCACATTGACTCAATGTCATAGGACTAACCTCTAGAACCTTGGCCTTAGGATTCGGAGTTTTCGTACTCCATGTCTCGTTGTAGACACTTAAAAACCTTAGCTTTAGGATCGGAGTTTCTATACTCCGAGTAAATGTCCTCCATGAACATTTACAAACCTACCCCTCTTGGACCATCCTACAACTTTAGAGTCACCGTACTCTATGTAAGGTTTTGCCCAAAACTTTACTTCCCTCTTGGAACCTTGACCCCGTCAAGAAGTTCCTCTTCTTAGAACTACGCATACTCTGATTCTACACCCGAGGATACGTAGGCGTAAGGTGCGATGCCTTATCGAGTATACTTAGATACTAACCCCTAGGGTTCAACCTTTAGCATAGTACCCTTAGCAAGCGAATATAATTTAATAATGATAACATAATAAAACGAGAGGTTCCCGTAGAGTACTACGGACATTTAGGATGCTCATACCTTCCCTAGGCGTAACCAACCCCCGAACCTTAGATCTCCCCCCTTAGGTTTTTGACCTTGAACCTTTCCTTTAGACAAATCAAAGTCGGTGTCGAAATAAATGTGATCCTAGTTCATTAATAACTATGGTATCAAATTTTCACCGCGACAAGGCCCAAAAATTGTGAATGTGTCTTACTACTCGGGGGTAGGCCCAATTGGTTAATTTTAAACTGGCGACGATCGCGTCGTTTATTCGAAAATGTGCAGTGGGACTTATACAACGAATGAGGCCCAAAAAGTTTTCTGTACAAGAGGGTTGGGTCTTACACTCTAATAGAGGCCCAAAGAGTTTTAAGAAAAGAAATGGGTCTTACTACTCGAGGGTAGGACCAAGGTTTTTTTGAAAAGGCGACGATCGCACCGTTTGTTTTTTACGGTATCGGGACTTATACAATATACTGAGGCCCAAAAATGATTTGGTCAAAAAAAGGATTGGATCTTACACTCTATTAGAGGCCCAAAGTGTTTTGAAAATGATTTATGAGGGTTGAATTAGTCCAAAAACCCTAATTTATTTTCAAAGATGTGTTTTAATTGAATAAAAATTCAATTAAAATGATCAAAATTGTTTAACATAGGAAAAAAAAATTGTGATCTTGGATTAATGCTTCAAAAATTAAGTATTGACCTACAAAATAATTAGAAAGCATTAAAAGTTGCAAAATCAAGGTGGAAAAAATATTTTAAATGTCAAAAACAATTCAAACATTAATTCTTTGCAAAAATATAAATTATATAAAATAAATAATATTTTTTGGGATTTTTTGGGAAAATAAAATATTTTAACATTTTTGTGAATTATTAAAAAAAGAATCAACTCAAAATCATTAAAACTCAGAGAGAAATTAATTTTTGAATCAATTAAATAAAATCACAAAATTCAAATATTCAAATTTTCAAAAAATGGCGCCAAGAACACACCAAGAACACGCGCGTGTTCTGGGTTTACCCAGATTTGCATTTTCTCTTCAATCTCACTGAATATTTGATCATATCATGTAATCCACATACCAACCAACTTGTTTCAACCTCACGATCATGTCTATGGTATTTAATTTCATTTAAATTAAACACATAACAAGAAATCACGAAAAATCCTCAAGAACCCTAATTTCTGCATGAAGGCTAGGATTTTTGATACACGATTCAAACAATGCAATTAATTGAGGGGAAACATTCCATGCATGAATTATGAACATATGGCAAAATTATTGTGCAACAAAAATTGCATGGATCATAGAGTTAGAAGAGCTCATGCTCACCTCTTGCAACTGGTGATCGTGTTTTGGGTTAGGGGAATTACAGCTAGGTTCCAATGATCTGGATAGCTTCCCTAGGTGCCATGGAGTGTGTATGAATGCTTGGAATGGATTGAAATGGTTTGGAGCTCAAGATGGTACCTCAACTGCAAAATTGTCAAGAACTTGAGCAATTGGCTGGTGATTTTGTGAAATCTGTGTTCTAGATGTTATGTGAGTGTTTGGACCACTTCTATATGATGTATGTGAGGTGTATGAGTGATTGGTTTGATTGGAAAAGCTCCCAAACTCAAAACCCGATAGTGACTTGCCTTAGAAGGCAAAATTGGAGTGAAAGAAGAGATTTTGAGGAAAGCATCTGTTTGATGGCTTTGGTGTACTCAAACTGATCACAATTTAGCTCTATTTATAGTAGAGCAAGTTTGTTTTGCAAGGAATAGTGAATGGCAACTGCTGAGTAGGTTTGGCCAATGTTGGCAAATGAAAATCCAAGTCTCCTCTAGCCATTGACTAGAGGTTAAGGCACAGGCTGCTGGTTCCCTTGGTCTTGGATAAGTCTTGACTGAATTCAATTGAGAATGGCTCACTCCATGCCACCTTGATGCTTCCATTAAATGCTCCAATCCAAAATTGGAGTCTTGTCCCTATTTTGGCAATTCTAGGTTCAACATGCTATTTCTTGTTCCAAAGACTTTGGAGGCTTGGCTCAGTGATTGTCCCCTTTAGATTCAATCCTCAGAGGTGTCAAAGTGGATAGGAGCATTTGGATTTGGCTGATTTTGGCAAATCGAGCAAAAATGCAAAATCTGCCTTGCCTTGACAGATTTCAACAAGGCAACTTGCCAATGTTATATCTCATGACTCAAATTGAATTTGGTAATGTTCTTGGTCATTTTGGAAAGCCCTTACATGATACAACAACTGTTTGAACATGTTTGGTTTTGATCTCTTTTGAATCCAAGTGAAAAATCCCCCTACATTTGGCAAAAAGTAAGGTAAAATCTGACTTAGTGAAATTTTCACTAAGTGTTGGAACAAAAGGACTTTTCTTGATTTTGATCACTCCATAACTCAAAATCCATGAGGAATTTGGACATAAGTCAGTATGAAGCTTTTGTAGAGGGAAATGAGATCTACAAATCAAGCTTTGAATGGGGAACAATGGCCTTGTGGTTTAGGAGTCATGGTCCTCCAAAGTTGGCACATTAGTGTCACTTTTTCCATAACTTAGAAATTTTTCTAAGTTTTTATGGTTACCCCTTTTACAAGTTATCCCACTTTCTTTGATTTTTCTTGATGAATGATGATTCAAATCATACATTAACATCATTTTAGGGTTAAAAATCCATTTTGGTGAAAAATCTCAAAAAGTCAAAGTTGACTTTTGTGCACAGTTGACTTTTTATCAGATGAATTCCAAACTGTGCAATTCTTCATGAAATCATGTCCTTGACCTAAATCAAACTTGATGGACATGTTCCATGGGTGTCATAGGGTATATTGAATCATGTCTTAGGGCTTGGGAGCATGTCCTGGTTAAAAGTCAAAGTTATAGTTGACTTTCCTCGCGAAACCCTAATTGTGGTGCAGATGAAATTGAGACTTGTTGCTCAAGCTTCTTGGATTAATCCATTGTTCCAAATGGATCAATATAGTTCATTAGAGAACCTCAAATCATGTCTTGAGGCCTTGGCTCATGATTTGTCCCAAAAGTCAACTTAGGGGGGAATTAGGTCAAGAAACCCTAATTCCTGATTTTTGATGAATGCATCCCCTGAGGCAAAGTTGACTTGATGATTGGGTCCATAAGGTCCCATGAAGTATATTAGGTTATGTTTTGGATCATTGGCTTGTGCCCAGATGAAAAATTTCCATTTGGAGGCCCTGGTCGACCAAAACCCTAATTTGGTGACACTGTCGATCTTGAGACTTGATCCACCTAGAAGGGAGCATCCTTGTGCTTGATCCTTGAAGTGGGAGTCCTTTTGATCCATTGTGGATGTTTGAGAGGTTAGACAAGTTGAAGATCATGTCATTCCTTGATTGATCCTTTGTCTAAGAACTCTGAGAGGGCTTGAAACCCTAATTCTTGATGGTAGTGAATGCTCAACAATCCTTGAGGAGATTGATGAGGCATGAAGGTACATCCATATTATGATGATGATTTGCACAATGATGGGAAATCTTAGTGGTCAAAATTTGGGGTATGACAGATGCCCCTATTTAATCTTCTTGGACACGAAGGTGTGAATGACGAAGGTATTCGGCCATTCGGGGTGCAAGAGGATTAAATATCGGAATACCCGAAATTTTGACGGCGTCTATGAATGGCAATTCACGCATTCATCTTCTTTTGCTAAGCAATGATGCTTAGAAAAGGTAAACTTCCCCTCGATCCTGGTCTTCAGCCAAGGAACTGGTCTCAGTTTTTGATTTAAACTTCCCCTGGATCCTGGTTTCCTACCGAGGAACTGGTCTTAGTTTCTGATGTAAACTTCCCCTCAATCCTGGTTTCCTACCGAGGAACTGGTCTTAGTCTCTGAAGTAAACTTCCCCTCGATCTTGGTTTCCTACCAAGTGTAGCGAGCGATTTTGGACGCGGTTCTTAAGCGCTGGTCGCTCTCTGCGGTTTGAGCTTAAAACTACAGGTCGATTCATTTTTTATCCTATTGTGAGCTGAATAAGGAAGGGAAATAGATGTCTCAAATTAACCCTGCTTTGCATACTGAGTTTAAACAACGGTCTGTTAGGTTACGGATGCTATCAATGTGGGGGGGGGGGGGGCTTTGTACTGGTTATTTGTATTTTCGCCAATACGGTTTTCTTTCTTTCTTGGACTTTCTAGCGGGGAACAAGGATTAGGATGTTAGGACTGATGTTTTTGAATTACTGCTTTTGATTGATGGAGATATGGGATTTGGGTTTTTTGTTTAGTGTGCTCGCTAAGATCTTTTCTTTCGATCTTATGCCTACGTATTCCCGTTTACCGAAACAGGGAAATCAGAGCGTTCGTAGTTCCTCCTATTCTATGGGAGGAAATGGTTTTTGGTGTCTTGTTCAAAGCCCAAGACGTGAAGCGAAAGGTTGTTTGTATCTTGTTCAAAGCCCAATATGTGAAGCTGAAGAGTCTCGACTTTAGAGAGAATTTGTCATCTCTAAAGGGTGGTTTGTCTGTCACAACTGTTGGGTGACTGGTTTATAAAGGAGGATTACTTTAACTAGGATACGCGGATCCTAGCAATGCCATAATTTCCTTTATAGGGGATTTTAACCCGAAGGAGAAGACTTTAACTCAGTGTAGAGCAATGCTATCTTTCCTTAGGAATTTCTCATGCTAAAAGAGGGACAGTGGCGTGGATGTAGATGATCCAGAGGCTTGCCGCTTACAGCGATTAGATGGAGGGGAAGGAGTTGTTGATGTTTGTGTACTGCGAACGAGGCACAACTTTAATGCTAAAAGGTTGATTGGATCAACCAGTGGTTTTCTTATACAAAGCCTAAGAGGAGGCTAATATGTGTCTCGTACAAAGCCCGAGAGAGAGGCTAAAAGGTTTTGACCCGACGATGGAGTCGTTTGGAATCTCGTATAAAGCCCAAGATGGAGGCTATTTGACTCAACAAGAGAGTTTTTTTTGTATCTCGTACAAAGCCCGAGATGGAGGCTGAAATTTGTTTGGCTCAATAAGAACCTTTTTGTATCTCGTATAAAGCCCGAGATGGGGGCGAAAGGGGTAATTAACTCAACGAGGGAGTCTTTTATGTGTCTCGTACAAAGCCCGGGAGAGAGGCTAAACGTTGTTTGACTCCGCTGGGGAGAATCATTGTATAAAGCCCAAGAGGAGGCTATGGTTACTGTTTCAGTTAAGTGACAGGTCCAGTATACTGATTTTGAAAGAGAAAATCAGTTCTTATATGAGTAACACTGTACTCATGGATTTGATTCAAGGATCCGGGTTATTCCTATTCTTTAAGGAAGCGGGAAATCTGAAGGGTAGTGAGACTGTCCGAGTCTGCGGGTTTCTTTCCTATTCTTGAAGGGTGCTTGAGAATGTCTTTGAGACTCAAGGAAGTTAGACATTCCAAGTCTAGAGTTTTATCTTTTGTACCATGTTTTGAGAAACAGTAGTAGACTCTATGAAAGGACTGTTCTATGAGGATGACTAGGTTCTGTTCCTATACCTTTAGGAGGTCGTCGGGATAATTTGTACGAAGCCCAAAAGGAGGCTGGAATCTTTTAAGAAGCCGACGGGTCCTTGTACTAAGCCCAAGAGGAGGCTATCATTCCCGGAGGAAGAGATCATTATACGAAGCCTAAGAGGAGGTTGTGAATACTTCTAAGAAGCCGTAGGGTCCTTGTACGAAGCCCAAGAGGAGGCGGGGTTGCTTTTAGGAAGCCTGTGGGTCCTTGTACGATGCCCAAGAGGAGGCCGATGCTTTTAAGAAGCTCGTGGGTCCCAAACCAAAGAAAAGTTCAAGAAAAGTTTCACCGAGAATAATTCATTTAGTGAACAGTTCTGAGGTTTTGAAGAAATTCAAGAGAAGTTTCACCGAGAATAATTCATCTATGGGGGATAGAATTTCTTGACAGTTCCTAATGAGGACAGCCGAAGAGAAGACTGTATCTGGTGATCCTATTTGGGATCTAGCTGTCTATTTCTATGAATAAACGAAACGGCGTCACCTAGTTCTAGACGTAGTTGCCGGGGAAACTCGAAATATCTATACTATTATTACACAGTTGATATGAGTTTATGAAAGAAGACTTACAGTGAAACAGCCCCACAATACAGTTATATGTATATGAAAGCGGTAAATGAAAGCAATAACCACTTACTCGGTGGTAGAGCTTCCATGCTGTTTGGTTAGTTGTTCAACAAAGAAAGATTGAAAACAACAGTATATACAAAATCAAAGGAGAAAGTGCTTTGAAATAAAAGATTTGGGGCTTACAGCTCAAGGAGAGGCCCAGGGTTTTATCAGTGAGCGCACTGTTGAATTTGTACAGAGGGACTTACACAAGTGACTGAGGCCCAAAATGTTTTCTGTACAAAGGGGATTGGGTCTTACACTCTCTCAAGAGGCCCAAAAAGTTTTAAAGAAAAAGAGTGGGGCTTATAACACGAGGGTAGGCCCAATTGATTTTTTCGTTTGAAATGGCGATCGCGCCGAGATTTTGAAAACGCAGTGGGTCTTATATAATGACTGAGGCCCAAGATAATTTGGTTTTCAAAAGGGGTTGGGTCTTACACTCTATTAGAGGCCTAAAGAGTTTTGAATGGGTCTTATAGCTCAAGGAGAGACCCAAAAGGTTATTTTTAAAAGGGCGACGATCGCGCCGTTTGTTTTTTACGGTATCGGGACTTATACAATACAATGAGGCCCAAAATGATTTAGTCAAGAAAGTATTGGGTCTTACACTCTATTAGAGGCCCAAAAAGTGATTGAAAATGATTTTTGAGGGTTGAATTAATCCAAAAACCCTAATTTGTTTTAAAAAATGTATTTAATTGAATAAAAATTCAATCAAAATGATCAAAATTGTTTAACATGTGAAAAACAAATTGTGATCTTGGATTAATGCTTCAAAAATTAAGTATTGACCTACAAAATAATTAGAAAGCATTAAAAGTTGCAAAATCAATGTGGAAAAAATATTTAAAATGTCAAAAACAATTAAAATATTAATTCTTTGCAAAAATATCAATTATATGAAATAAATAATATTTTTGGGATTTTTTGATAAAATAAAATATTTTAACATTTTTGAGAATTATTAAAAAAAGAATCAACTCAAAATCATTAAAACTCAGAGAGAAATTAATTTTTGAATCAATTAAACAAAATCACAAAATTCAAATATTTGAATTTGTGAAAAAGGCGCCAAGAACACAAGCAAGAACACGCGCGTTTTTCTGGGTTTGGCTGATTTGCGTTTTCCATCCAATCTCACTGAATACGTAATTATATCATGCAATCCACATATCATTATGCTCGTCTCAACCTCCCGATCATGTTTATAACACTTAATTCCATTTAAATTAAACATAAAACATGAAATCACGAAGAAACCTCAAGAACCCTAATTTCTGCATGAAGGCTAGGATTTTTGATACACGATTCAAACAATGCAATTAATTGAGGGAAAACATTCCATGCATGATTATGAACATATGGCCAAATTATTGTGCGAGGAAATATGCATGGATTGAGAGATGACCAAGTATATGCTTACCTCCAAGCCGTGACAGCAAGTGCAATGTGATTTTTGATTTGGAGGTGTTACAGATGAGTGATGATGATCTGAACAGCTTCCCTACACCCTATGGAGTGTGTTTGAATAGTTGGACTTGATTGAAATTGGCTAGATCAATTTGTGGTACCTCAGCTGCAACTTGATTGAAAATTTGAGCAACCAGCTGGTGATTTTCTGAAATTGGTGTTTCAGAAGTGATCTAAGTGTTTGATCAGCTCATATGTGATGTATATGAGGTGTGTGAGTGATTGGTTTGATTGGAATTGCTCTCAAACTCAAAACCTGATAGCTACCTTGCTAAGAAAGGCATTTTTGCCAAGAGAAAGAGATTTTGAGGAAAGCATCTGTTAGATGGCTTTGGTGTACTCAAACTGATCACAATTGAACTCTATTTATAGTAGAGCAAGTTTGTTTTGCAAGGAATAGTGAATGGCAGCTGGTAAGTAGGTTTGGCCAATGTTGGCAAATGAAAATCCAAGTCTCCTCTAGCCATTGACTAGAGGTTAGGGCACAGAGCTTTGGTTCCCTTGGTCTTGGATAAGTCTTGACTGATTTCAGATGAGAATGGCTCAGTCCATGCCAACTTGATGCTTCCATTGAATGCTTCAATCCAAATTTGGAGTCTTGTCCCTATTTTGGCCATTCTAGGTTCAACATGATATTTCTTGTTCCATGGACTTTGGAGGCTTGGCTCAGTGATTGTCCCCTTTAGATTCAATCCTCTGAGGTGTCCAAGTGGATAGGAGCATTTGAATTTGGCTGATTTTGGCAAATCAAACAAAATTGCAAATTCTGCCTTGCCTTTGACAGATTTTAGCAAGGCAACTTGCCAATGTCATATCTCATGGTGTAAGTTGAATTTGGTAATGTTCTTGCCATTTTGGAAAGCCCTTACATGGTATAACAACTGTTTGAACAAGTTTGGTTTTGATCTCTTTTGATTCCAAGTGAAAAATCCTTCTACATTTGGCAAAAAGTGAAGCAAAATCTGACTTAGTGAAATTTTCACTAAGTGTTGGGACAAAGTGTGATTTCTTGATTTGCTCACTCCATAACTCAAAATCCTTAATGAATTGGACTTAGGTCTAGTTGAAGTTTTTGTAGAGGGTAATGAGGGCTACAAATCCATCTTTGGATGAGAAAAAATGGCCATGTGGTTTAGGAGTTATGACCCTCCAAAGTTAGTGTATTAGTGGTACTTTTTCCATAACTTAGAAAAATTTCTAAGTTTTATGGTTACCCCTTTTACAAGTTATCCCACTTTCTTTGGTTTTTCTTGATGAATGATGACTCAAATCATACATTAACATCATTTTAGGGTTAAAAATCCATTTTGGTGAAAAATCTCAAAAAGTCAAAGTTGACTTTTGTGCACAGTTGACTTTTTATCAGATGAATTCCAAACTGTGCAATTCTTCAGGAAATCATGTCCTTGACCTAAATCAAACTTGATGAACATGTTCCATGGGTGTCGTAGGGTATGTTGAGGCATGTCCTAGGGTTTGGGAGCATGTCCAGTTCAAAAGTCAAAGTTACAGTTGACTTTCCTCGCGAAACCCTTATTGTGGTGCAGATGAAAATGAGACTTGTTGCTCAAGCTTCTTGGATTAATCCATTGTTCCAAATGGATCAATATGGTATAATAGATACCCTCAAATCCTCTATTGAGGTCTTGGTTCATGATTTGTCCCAAAAGTCAACTTAGGGGTGAATTAGGTCAAGAAACCCTAATTCCTGATTTTTGATGTATGCATCCCCTGAGGTCAAATTGACTTGATGACTGGGTCCATGAGGTTCCATGGAGTATATTAGGTTATGTTTTGGATCTTTGGCTTGTGTCCAGATGAAATTTTTCATCTGGAGGCGCTGGTCGACCAAAACCCTAATTTGGTGACACTGGCGATCTTGAGACTTGATCCACCTAAAAGGGAGCAACCTTGTGCTTAATCCTTGAAGTGGGAGTCCTCTTTGATCCTTTGTGTATGTTTGAGAGGTTTAGACAAGTTGAAGATCATGTCATTCCTTGATTGATCCTTTGTCTAAGGACTCTGAGAGGGCTTGAAACCCTAAGTTTGATTGTAGTGGATGCTCAGCAACCCTTAAGGCATTTGGTGAGGCATGATGGTTCCTCCATATTGTGATGATGATTTGCACAATGATGGGAAATCTAAGTGGTCAAAATTTGGGGTATGACAGATGCCCCTATTTAATCTTCTTGGACATGAAGGTGTGAATGACGAAGGTATTCGGGCATTCGGGGTGCAAGAGGATTAAATATCGGAATACCCAAAATTTTGATGGCTATGAATGGCAGCTTGCGCATTCATCTTCTTTTGCAAAGTAATGATGCTTAGAAAAGGTAAACCTCCCCTCGATCCTGGTTTTCTACTATGGAACTGGTCTTAGTTTCTGATTTAAACCCCCCCTCGATCCTGGTTTTCTACCAAGGAACTGGTCTTAGTTTCTGATTTAAACTCCCCCTCGATCCTGGTTTTCTACCAAAGAACTGGTCTTAGTTTCTGATTTAAACTCCCCCTCGATCCTGGTTTTCTACCAAGGAACTGGTCTTAGTTTCTGATTTAAACTCCCCCTCGATCCTGGTTTCCTACCAAGGAACTGGTCTTAGTTTCTTTTGTCAATAAACTTTATTGACAAGGGACACTATTCGTAGCGGCTTCCCCTCAAACTTCTCGCCGAATTTTCCTGGGGAGATGCCATTTGAGCGGAAAAAATTTTTGATGTCAGACTTGCTGGGGAACCCAATCGTCTGAATTGTAGAGGTACACAAACTTCTCTGTTTGGAGACGCCATCTGTCGATTCTACTGGGGAAAGCAAGTCTCTTGGGAGACTGCATTCGTTTGGGAGCTTGCATCATACTTTTCTCGGGATCTTCCCAGAGAAATGCCATATGATGGGATCTAATTTTGAGGTGCCGATGACCTTTTCATCAGCAGTCTTCTCGGAACGAGACCGGCATGCTGCTGAATTTCTGATTACGAGGCTTTCCCTGTGGATTTTCCTTAATCCGGGAAAGTAGGATATCATCTTCAATGGCGAAGAGTGATGTTTGTTGAAAGTTATCTCTGGCTTTTCAGAGGTTCAAGTTATCAAAGTGGTCGAGGGCCAACTTTCTTCCAAAAATAAACTGGAGGAGAGAGAATGTTCATACGTAACACTTCCTGACGAGGAGGGGGCTGACAACTCGATCGAGAGGACTTTTATCACTAGGGGATAAGACCGACTAGAGTGATAGCGATGCAAATGCAAATCAATAATGCATTATGTATGTATGTATATGCTGACAAAACTGACGCAACACATAAACTAAAAGATGAACATGACTGGATACTCGGTCATCGCGGGGCGTATAGAGATATCGTTGGTTCAAGATAGCAATTCTACCTTGCTTAGGAGAGATAATCCCTGCGGGAAATACCGTTGATCGGGCTTAGGAGATGAGAACTCGGCCGAGGCGTGTCAGACGAAACAAGGTCTCTGACACAGTTGATCCCTTCATTCAGACGTACTGGGTTAGAAGGAGTACTTTGATTCTGCACTTTGAAGTTCGCTCACTTCTGGAGAAGCTGTTGATGTTCTTTTGATGTTCAACAATCAAAAGAAATTGCCATCTTTATTAAAAAAGCAGAAAAAGTTTTAACAAGTAAATTCATTTTTGTTTTATTTCATGAATCGTTAATCATGTTAAAAATATCGTTCTGTAAAGCTAAAACAAATAAGAAATACAAACAAAAGCACAAGGGCTCAAATTTTATTGATAGGATGGAGATCAGCCAAACGCGTGATTCCACAGAGTATATACAAAGTTTAGAACATGGTAATTTACAGGGAAAAGGGCTACGTTGAAACATAACGACCACTATCCTTCTACCAACTTTGAATTCGGGGCATCCTGAGCTTCTGTCGAAGATGACCTTAACTGGAGTTTTCTTCCGATGATGTAACTGCTACTGTTGAGAGATTTGCCTCTGTTGAACACAGTTACTTGCCATTATCCCTAATTTTTGCCTGGATTGTACTAAGAGATTTCCAATCCATCGGGATGATTTTTTTCATGTCTCTAACTTTTGCCTGGACCGCCCTTTCGGGTTTTCAATCCACCGAGATGTTTTTTTTTTTTTTAGTTTAGGCGAAGTATTTCTTGACTACATCAACATTCGTGGGGTAGGCAAATTCCTCTCCGTCCATGGTTGCAAGTCTCAAGGCGCCGCCTGAGAAAGCTTTCGTGACCACATAGGGGCCATCATAATTCGGAGTCCACTTGCCCCGAGAGTCAGTGAGAAATTATTGTATCTTCTTGAGCACGAGGTTTCCTTTTCTGAAGACACGAGGTCGGACCTTTTTGTCAAACGCCTTCTTCATTCTCTGTTGATACAAACGACCGTGGCATAGTGCCGTGATTCGCTTTTCTTCGATCAGATTCAGTTCTTCATGTCGACTTTGACACCATTCAGCTTCGGTGAGCTTGGCTTCCATCAATACTCGGATTGACGGGATCTCTACTTCTATGGGGAGCACTGCTTCCATGCCATATACTAGAGAGAAAGGGGTTGCCCCTGTTGAAGTACGGACAGATGTGCGATAACCGTGAAGAGCAAAGGGTAGCATCTCGTGCCAATCTTTGTAGGTTACAACCATCTTCTGAACGATCTTTTTGATGTTCTTGTTAGCCGCTTCTACCGCCCCGTTATTCTTGGGTCGGTAGGGAGATGAGTTATGGTGTTCAATCTTGAACTCAGCACACAACTCTTTCATCATCTTATTGTTCAAGTTAGATCCATTATCAGTAATGATCTCGCTTGGAAAACCATAACGGCAGATGCTATTGTTTTTGATAAATCGGGCCACCACTTGTCGGGTTACATTGGCGAATGACGCTGCTTCGACCCATTTGGTGAAGTAGTCAATGGCTACTAGAATGAACCGATGTTGGTTTGAAGCCTTGGGCTCAATCATGCCAATCATGTCGATTCCCCATATAGAAAAAGGCCATGGGGAAGAAAGAACTTTGAGATGTGATGGCGATACATGAATTTTGTCGGAGTATATCTGACACTTGTGACACCTCCTCATGTACTTGTAGCAGTCGGATTCCATTGTCAACCAATAGTACCCTGCTCTTAGGATTTTTCTTGCCATTGTGTGTCCGTTGGCACAAGTGCCAAAGGACCCTTCATGAATTTCTTTCATCAGCATTTCTGCTTCTGGTCTGTCTACGCATCGGAGCAAGACCATGTCAAAATTTCTCTTATAGAGAGTGTCACCGTTCAGGAAGAAGTTTCCAACCAATCTTCTGAGGGTTTTTCTATCTTTTCTGAGTGCCCCAGATGGGTACTCTTGTTTCTGAAGGAAGCATTTGATATCGTGATACCAAGGTTTGTCATCTATGATTGCTTCGATCGTGAAGATGTAAGCGGGCCGTTCAAGGCGCATTATGTCAATCTTAGGTAAGTCATTCCATCGACCTACGCTAATCATGGAAGAGAGAGTGGCTAAAGCATCAGCCATGTGATTCTCCTCACGAGGGATATGATGAAACTCAACTCTGTTGAAGAAAGGTAGCAACCTTCTTGCGTAGTCCTTGTAAGGAATCAATCCTGATTGGTATGTGTTCCAATCTCCTTTTATCTGATTGATAACCAGGGCTGAGTCTCCGTATACGTCCAAGTTCTTGATCCTTAAATCAATTGCTTCCTCGAGACCCATGATACAAGCTTCGTATTCGGCCTCGTTGTTCGTACATTTGAACGTAAGTCTGGCAGTGAAAGGAATGTGGGTACCCTGAGGGGTAACAATGATTGCCCCAATTCCATTTCCATAATGATTAACTGCTCCGTCAAAGATTAGTCCCCATTGGGAACCTAGTTCCGGCCCTTCACTGGGTAATGGTTCTTCGCAGTCTTTCATTTTTAGATACATGACATCTTCGTCTGGGAAGTCAAACCCAATTGATTCTTGATCGTCAATCGATTGGTGAGCCAAATGATCGGCTAAAATACTTCCCTTAACGGCTTTCTGAGCGTGATACTCTATGTCATATTCTGATAGCAACATCTGCAAACGGGCGATCCTTCCCGTGAGAGCAGGTTTTTCAAATACATACTTGATTGGATCCATTTCTGAGATCAACCAAGTGGTGTGGCAAATCATGTACTGGCGAAGACGTTTGGCTGCCCAAGCCAAAGCACAGCAAGTTTTCTCGAGCATCGTGTACCGAGTTTCGCAGTCGGTGAATTTCTTGCTCAGATAGTAAATGGCAGACTCTTTCCGTTTGGTTTCGTCTTGTTGGCCGAGTACACACCCCATTGAGTCCTCTAGGACTGTGAGGTAAATAATCAGTGGTCTTCCTTCCACTGGAGGTGATAGAATCGGAGGATTCAACAGATATTCCTTGATACTGTCGAAGGCAGTTTGGCAATCTTCTGACCAAACGCAATCCTGGTTCTTTTTCAGTAATTTGAAGATTGGCGCACAAGTGGCAGTCATAAGGAATATGAACCTGGAGATGTAGTTCAAACGTCCCAGGAATCCTCTGACTTGTTTTTTCAGTTTTCGGAGAAGGCATTTCTTGAATGGCCTTAACCTTGTCAGGATCAACTTCAATCCCTTTCTGGCTGACGATGAACCCTAGTAGTTTCCCTGAACGGACACCGAAGCTGCACTTGTTGGGATTCAAGCGGAGCTTGAATTTTCTTAGACGTTCGAACAATTTTGACAAATGTTCAACGTCCTCACTCTCTGTTCTTGATTTTGCAATCATATCATCGACATACACTTCGATTTCTTTGTGTATCATGTCATGAAACAGAGTAGTCATGGCCCTTTGATAGGTTGCCCCGGCGTTCTTCAAACCGAACGGAATTACCTTGTAACAAAAGGTGCCCCATGGGGTAATGAACAAAGTTTTCTCCATGTCTTTCGGCGCCATTTTGATTTGATTATAGCCCGAGAATCCATCCATGAAGGAGAAAATTTTGAACCTGGCTGTGCTGTCTACCAGCATGTCAATGTGTGGTAAAGGAAAGTCGTCCTTTGGACTTGCCTTGTTCAGATCTCTGTAATCAACACACATTCTGACCTTTCCGTCCTTTTTGGGAACTAGTACGATGTTGGCTAACCATTGAGGATATTCAGATGTGGCGAGGAAACCCGCGTCAATCTGTTTCTGTACCTCCTCCTTGATTTTGATGGCCATGTCCGGGTGAGTGCGTCTCAACCTTTGCTTTACTGGCGGACATTCCGATCTAAACGGTAAGTGATGTTCCACGATGTTGGTATCCAACCCTGGCATATCCTGATAGGACCAAGCGAATACATCGGGAAATTCTTTGAGAAGCTTTATCAAACTCTCTTTGGCATTTGAACTGAGCAGTGCCCCAATCCTGATTTCTTTTCTCTCTTTTTCTGAACCCAAGTTTACCGTTTCCAACGGCTCTTTGTGAGGTTCAATAGACCTTTTCTCTTGTCTGAGTAATCGGGAGATCTCTTCTGGAATTTCGTTGTCAACTTCTTCTTCAGCCTCGAATACCGGGAACTCAAAGTTAGGAGAAGGCATCGGATCGTATGTTTCAACTGGGTTTAAAACAAGCAATCTGCATGACGTGATGATTCGTGTTTAGAAGAGATAGAGGAAAATGCAAGTGTGTGCAGTGTTTTATTTTACTGCTTATTTTTATTTTTGAATTGTTTTTTAGGATTACCATTTTCTGAAAAAGCAAAAAGAGAAAACAACAAATAATGCGGAAATTACAGAACGACGTTATTTTATTAATGAACAACTCGACCCTTGAAACTACAGCCCTATAAAACAAAACTCTGTCGCTTTGGGCGAAGCGAAGAGGGATATTTACAGAAAGCGAGCCCTATCAAAACATCCGTTTCACCTGGGCAGGGTGAAAGGTTAAAAGATGGTAATTACTTTGACTGATGAACGATCTTCGGAACCTCGACGGCAACCCACTGGCGGCGAGCTCCTCGGTGAATCACAAAGTCTGGCACCTTCCTTGATTTGTCTTCAGAAATGACGCTGATTTCTGGTAGAGCTGGATCATTGGAATCTGTCTCCCAGGCAGAATTGTCGTAGGAGAATTCCTCAGTTGCATTTTGCATAGCGTTGGTGCTCTCAGGTGTATCTCCCCATCCAGTTGGCTGGATATCTTCGAGCTTGATACGAGAGCTTTCGGGCGCAGTGTACTTGACCATATAGTCGTATTTTCCACTTGGTTGTCCCAAAGTGTCCCAAACTTCTCTGGAACTGGAGGAGTCATCTCTCTCGATGACGTTGACCTCGGGAAAAGCATAGTTGATGAACTCAAGTCCTGCAAACGTTGCAAATTCATCTTTATGTTGAGTAGTTTCTGAATGACCTGAGTGTTGATCCCATGACATGGTGGGGACACAGGTATTCTGTTCAATGACGGTCAGCTGATTTTCATTGTTCGGCTGACTCTCTTGCCCCAAATTTCCTGGATAAGGTTGCCACATTGGCAGGCCGTCCATTGGGCCATAGTAGTTGTAGTCAAATTTGTCTTTCATCAGAGTGTCTTCCTCTAATGAATTTGGCGGAGGACGACATCCTTCAGGATCACAATCTCCGTAGATCATTTCGACATCTGATCTTGGTATAAATCTCGGACTTTCTGTAGGAAAGCAAAAAGGCATAGGGACCTCTTCCTGAGACATATAATCGTCCTTGTTAAGGTAGGATTTCCACTCTTCATCCGTGTCAGAGGGATCTTCCTCATTGATAGCATGAACTGTCTGAGACACTGGGCGAAGGAAACCTCCACTGTGGAATAAGTTTTGAAGGGGATGAATACTTTCATCGCTGGCAGCTGTCCGGGTACAGGTTACAGAAAAACCAAGACCCTTCTTTGTTTTATTGTCAGTGGGAATGACAAGCTGTCCCCATCCTGTCGTATCGGTACTCTCGACCCCTTTGATAACATCTTTGTATGAGGAAATCGAGGTTCCTCCTTTGAAATGATTATCCTTGCTCACCGATAGTGCTTGGAACTGAGTTCCAATAACCTCCTCGGGTTCTATACCCGCAGATGATGACAAGTTACTCACAAGCAAGGCTTGTTCCCCACAAACTGTGACAAGTTGGACGTTCTGGACGAACTTTAGCTTTTGGTGGAGGGTCGAAGTAACCGCTCCAGCCTGATGTATCCAAGGTCTTCCTAATAAACAACTGTACGTTGCCCGGATGTCCATGACCTGGAAAGTGACTTGGAAAGTGTGAGGACCGATAGTTATGGGAAGATCAACTTTGCCGATAACTGTTTTTCTAGATCCGTCGAATGCTTTGATGACGACCTCGCTGATTCTCATCGGAGGGCCCTTGAATGATAATTGCATCAAAGTGGACTTCGGCATAACATTCAGGGCTGACCCTGTGTCTACCATTACGCTGGCTAAAGCATCGTCCTGGCATTTAACTGTGATATTGAGTGCCATGTTATGACGGCGACCCTCTTCAGGTAATTCCTCATCACTAAATCCCAAATTGTTGCAGGAAGTGATGTTAGAGACAATGCTATCGAACTGTCTGATTGTTACATCCTGTTCCACAAAGGCTTGCTCCAAGACTTTCTGTAGAGCCTCCCTGTGGGCTTCTGAACTGAGTAACAGTGATAATACCGAGATCTTTGAAGGAGTCTGTAATAGTTGATCAACAATGTTGTAGTCACTCCTTTGGATGAGCTTCAGCATCTCATCATCATTTTTTGAAAGGTCGGGATTACTGGATTGACCGACTTGTGGATCGGGAGCTTCCGTCTGAAGTTCCTTTTCTTTGTTACGTTCTCTAACTCCTCGGTTGAAGATTCTACCACTCCGTGTTACACGACTGATGTCTGCAATATTCACAACGGAGGGTAATGGAATTTCCTTTCCATTTTCAATTGTCGTTGCACCATATTTGTAAGGGATAGCCTTAGTTGATTCATACGGTAATGGTCCTGGTAGATAGATGACTACGGGAGCTTTCTGATTTTTTTGACCATCGTAAGTAATCTCGATCCGTTCCCAGTTGGGAACTTTAGATTCGTCAAGTAGAAGCATAATGGCAGAAACATCCCTGGTCCTGTGATGACCAGAGATTGTGACAACATCCTCAACTTGCTCGGCAAGGTAATTTGGCGTCCAGTTGATGGGTCCAGAACCTGAATAGGGGCGAATTTCTCCAAGATCGACCTGGCCCTGAAGAGCTGCTCTCACAAGGTAACACCCTTGGTTACTTTCCGAACAGACGCTACAACTGTCATAGTTGTGTGGTGGCACCTGGCCACGCCCACTTTGAATACAATGTAACCTCACTAAGTTAGCTTCCACTGATCGGACATCCTGACCCTGACGCCGAGTGGGGTTTCTATTACTGATACTAATCTGATGAGTATCTTCGTCCATGTAGATTTGCATTCACCAATGATTTAACAAGTGCTGAAGTGTTTCCTGGACAAGGGTACAACCCCGATCGTTTTCGCAACCCGCTTTACAGCTTTGATAGTCATGTGATATTAAGAATCCGAGTCGGACCTGCTCAGCATGTAACTCTACCAGGTTGGTATTCATCACGCGAATATCGAAGATCTGAACCATGTTGATCTGATAAGGGTTCCTATCATGGTAGTCTTGGATCCGTCCAAGATCCATCTGACGCTGGAGGGCCTCTTGTATGAAAGAGTATCCTTGTTTGTTTACCGAGCAAGTCAGACAGGAACTGTAATCGTGCCGTGGCAGATTATGATACTGGCTTTGCCTTGAGTGCATTGACACCAAGTTGACATTCATTGCACGGATATCGTGGTTCTGAATGACGTTAGAATTCGTGTAGACCATGTTAACTCCACGAACTCGGTGTTCTTGGATCCATCCGAGATCCATTTGTTCCTGTAGAGCTGCTTGCACCACTGAACATCCTTGGTTATCTTTAGAGCAGATATCACACCGATGATAATTATGAGGTGGCACATGGCCATATCCGCTCTGTCTACAATGCATCTTGACCAGATTGGTTTTCAACAAGAGTACATAGTGAATTTGATAGACGTCGTTAGTCTCTTTCTCAATTAGATTGACTGCAGCTTTCTCGTGTTGAGGCAGCGGGCTCGTAAGAACATTGGGATTCGTATCTTTGAAAGATAAGAGCCCGCTCCTAACAAGCTTTTGCACGTCAGACTTGAAATTAAGACAGTTCTCAATGTTGTGCCCTAAACCTCCTTGATGATAAGGGCAAGTTTGATCCACCTTAAACCAAAAAGGCGAATTTTCCGGTACTGTAAGAGGAGACTTAGTCTGGATGTGCCCCTTAGCCAGTAGTAACGGAAACAGTTCTGCGTACGTCACGGGTATAGGATCAAATCCTGGTGGCCGTGTTACACGGTTGTTATTGTATGGAGGACGAGCCTGCTGAAGAGGCTGTTGTGTCCTTTGCTGGTCAGGTTGGCTCTGCGCAACCTGAGGTTGATACGTAGGAATAGGCGCTGGGCTGATAGCTGGAGTTACAACTGCTACCGGCTGATAACGTTGCCTTTGCTTTCCGAGAGAGATATTCCCAATATCTTGCTCTTTTTTCTTAAGGAGAGCACTACCGTATTTTTTAGTACCGCTCGTCGATCCAGTGTCTTTTACCAAACGTCCTTCTCGGACGGCTCCCTCAAGACGTACACCCATGCCGACCATTTCGGTGAAATCACTGGGCGCACTGGCAACCATTCGGTTATAGTAAAATGAGCTTAAGGTTTTTAAGAAGATCTTTGTCATCTCTTTTACCTCAAGAGGTGGACAAATTTGAGCGGCAATTTCACGCCACCTTTGAGCATACTCCTTAAAGGTTTCCTTGTCCTTTTGCGACATTGATCTGAGTTGATATCTGTCGGGTGCCATGTCCAAATTGTATTTGTATTGTTGGACGAAAGCATTACCAAGATCTCTGAATGTGCTAATCGTAGCACGGTTTAAACCCATGTACCATTTGAGTGCGGCACCGATTAAACTATCCTGAAAGTAGTGAATCAATAGGTCCTGATTCTCCGTCTGAGCTGACATTCGCCGAGCGTACATCACCAGATGGCTCTGAGGGCAAGAGTTACCCTTGTATTTTTCAAAGTCGGGCACTTGGAATTTGTGCGGGACTTTCACGTTGGGGACCAAGTAGAGATCTGCGGCGTCCTTTCCAAATAAATCCTGCCCGCGAATGGCTTGCAGCTCCTTCTGCATTTCCAAGAACTGTTCCTGGAATTCCTCCATTCGGTCAAACATAATTTCCTTCTTACCAGAAGGTGTTAGTGGAATCTGTCCTTCCGGGACAGTGTGCACCACAGGGGGTGGTACCGTGACTACGGTAGTGAGTCTTGGCGTATCCCGAAGTTTATAACCTTTAGGAGTCTTTAGTATGCCCCTGACATCTTCGCTTTCCCGAAGTTTGTAACCTTCAGGCCCAGCGGCTTCTGTTGTGATTCCCTGATCTTCAGTGATCGGCGGAACATATCCTTCCGGGATATAGTTAACAGGCATACCCCAAGGACGATCTTTCGGCATCTGATACCTAGGATCATACTTTTCTATTATGGGCGTTGAGGTGACCTCTGAGATCACAGTTCGTTGTAGCTGAACTTCTGCCATGGCTTGTATGTCGTTACGAAGCTTTCTTATATCCTCTTTCAGAGCGTCGATCTCTTCCTTCAACTCTCTGTTTTCTTCCTCAAGATCATCCATCTTTTTCTGACGATTGGCCCGAGTATTGTACGAATGAGACAGTTTGACTCTAGAATCGAGACACAAACGTGAGATTCGTAAGGAAGAAGAATACGCGATGTGAGAATGATGAATGCAATGATTATATTAATTGTTTAAGGTTTAATCAAAATAAACTTCGACAATTAGATTGCAAATATCAAACGGTGGGGAAACCCCTTTTTATTGAATTCAAAGGATTACAGAAATGGAAATACAGTGGATTACAAGGTGCAGAAACAGAAACCTAAGCTAATGGGTCCCGAGTCCTCTCTGAAGAGAAATCGGGTACTGATTCTGATATCTTCCTTTTCTTTGACCGGGACTCTTGGGCCGTTGTCGGGTTGTCATTCCTTTGCCAGGTGAAAGGAGCGAGCAAATTCCTTTGGTCATCTTGATTCTCTACAGCATGTTGCTCCAAAATTTCAATCAGAGCATCCTTTTCTTTTAGTAATTGCTGTATTTTGATGCACTCTATGTCGAGGGTGCGATACTTGTTCTTCCAAGACCTTCTCTCCTTCTGGACTTTGTTGAGAGTAACCTGAAGCTTTTCAGTTTCCGTCATGAAGTACATGACAGATTCCCTCGGCGGAAGAATTCTGTAACGAGTATAAGGCATCTTCAGCTTGAGAGCTCTAGTTTGTACCCAATGGAGATAAGGCTCCACCGAGACACAGTCTGGTTTTCCTAGAGACTCTCGTCCTTTCTTATGAACATGTTTCCAAGCGTGCGCTATTTCCATCTTTAGCGCTCTGTCGTTTTCTCCTTCTTTGAAGAAAAGACCTTCCAGATGAACACCCAGTGGGATGTGTCTCATCGGGTATCCAAATTGACGAAGAACCAATATCGGATGGTAGTTGATTCCACCTTTAGTTCCTATGAGGGGTATGTTGGGGAAGTTTCCACAACGGTCAATGATTCTGATTTCCTCATAAATCCTATTACACCAATCTATATCAGAGTTGGTAAGAGATATGATCTTCTGCGACCAGCGTAAGGCACTCTTACAATCCCAAAAAGCAGCAGACTTGGGCAAGTGAGAGATAAACCATTTGTAAAGCAGAGGTATACAGCATGTGATCTCCCCTCCGCTGTACAAATTTCCTAAGTGTACAGAATGATACGCATCTGCGAGCAAAGTCGGCACAGGGTTTCCAATGAGAAAAACCGTAATGGAGTTAATGTCAACGAAGTTATTAATGTTGGGAAACAAAAATAACCCGTAGGTGAGCAAGACAAAGATGCTTTCAAAAGCAGTCCCGTTCCCTATACTGGCAAAATAAAGGGCTTTCTTCGTCAAGAACTAGGCTGGCAAACCTTGGATGCCACCCTTGGCAGTCATGTGAGTCTTGATCTCAGACTCGTCCAAATGAATTGCTCTTGCAATGGTCTGATTCTTTGGAATTTCTTCCAGTCCAGAAAATGGAGCTCGATCGGTGATATGTAGATCAACCAGATGAGAATACTCCTCCAGCGTTGGTGCTAGCTGGTAATCCGGGAATGTGAAATAGTGATAAACCGGATCATAAAACTGAATGAGCGCATCCATGATTCCCTCAATCACATGGACTCTTAATAGTTGTAGCAAACCTCCGTGCTTGGCTCTGAAAGCCTCTAGGTTAGTGATCATCCTAGCTAACCTTCTCAAATCCTCTAGTTTTGGAACCTTGAAGGTATACTGGTGAGTTCTTCTCCTACCGAAATCCATTAGTGTAATCCTCTTCTCTGATATTTGCAATCACAGTCTTAGTTTAATTAGAAAAACAGAGAGACTAGAAGAGAAGCTTTTTGAATGTTTTAATGTTTTATTAAATGAATACATGAATGCAGCACACAAAGACATAGAAAAAACATGGGGTCAAAGGGTCGTTGTCATGAAGTCAAGGCTCTACCCATCCCCAAAGGTTTATACTAGGGTGATTTTTGTACCTGTACTCATTATCATCAGCTCCTCCCAGGAAAGCAAAACAACAAGCGGATCGCCAGTGAGTTGTAAAGCAATCTTAGAGTAAGTACCATTCACCGAGAATAGATCACCAGCCTCAAATGAGGGTAGTATCGCGTAACAACTATTTCCGATAGTTTCCGCACTACGAAAGGGTTTGGCTCCTCAGCTTCTCAGACTTAACAACCGGCCCATTGGCTAGAAGAGTGAATGGGTTGCGTTGGTCAGCCTCCACTGAGGTTGATGGTCGACCCCGTCGCCATCACTTATCTTAAGTGTATACTCATTCTTTCCACATACGGCATCACCCGCATTCCCATTAGCAGAAAAATAAACATGTATAGCAATTAGGAAAGGCAGTATATATATTTGTCCTAAAACATCCTAGACCTTTTAAAGCTATGAATCCTAAGTTCCTAACAGAAATGGGTTCCCCGGCGGAAGCCCCAATCTGTGGCTTTCACATAAGTGAAGAGAAAAAAAGGAAAAAGAAGATCAGAATTTTGCCCCACGGTGGGCGCCATTTTTCTGTTGGCGGCCACCGCCATGAAAATGACTTACCCAAGGTTTAAATTGTAAGAAGGAAAGAACCGGCCCCACGGTGGGCGCCATTTTTCTGGAGCGAGCGATTTTGGACGCGGTTCTTAAGCGCTGGTCGCTCTCTGCGGTTTGAGCTTAAAACTACAGGTCGATTCATTTTTTATCCTATTGTGAGCTGAATAAGGAAGGGAAATAAATGTCTCCAATTAACCCTGCTTTGCATATTGAGTTTAAACAGCGGTCTGTTAGGTTACGGATGCTATCAATGTGGGGGGGCCTTTGTACTGGTTATTTGTATTTTCGCCAATACAGTTTTCTTTCTTTCTTGGACTTTCTAGCGGGGAACAAGGATTAGGATGTTAGGACTGATGTTTTTGAATTACTGCTTTTGATTGATGGAGATATAGGATTTGGGTTTTTTGTTTAGTGTGCTCGCTAAGATCTTTTCTTTCGATCTTATGCCTACGTATTCCCGTTTACCGAAACAGGGAAATCAGAGCGTTCGTAGTTCCTATTATTCTATGGGAGGAAATGGTTTTTGGTGTCTTGTTCAAAGCCTAAGACGTGAAGCGAAAGGTTGTTTGTATCTTGTTCAAAGCCCAAGATGTGAAGCTGAAGAGTCTCGACTTTAGAGAGAATTTGTCATCTCTAAAGGGTGGTTTGTCTGTCACAACTGTTGGGTGACTGGTTTATAAAGGAGGATTACTTTAACTGGGATACACGGATCCTAGCAATGCCATAATTTCCTTTATAGGGGATTTTAACCTGAAGGAGAAGACTTTAACTCAGTGTAGAGCAATGTTATCTTTCCTTAGGAATTTCTCATGCTAAAAGAGGGGCAGTGGCGTGGATGTAGATGATCCAGAGGCTTGCCGCTTACAGCGATTAGATGGAGGGGAAGGAGTTGTTGATGTTTGTGTACTGCGAACGAGGCACAACTTTGATGCTAAAAGGTTGATTGGATCAACCAGTGGTTTTCTTATACAAAGCCTAAGAGGAGGCTAATATGTGTCTCGTACAAAGCCCGAGAGAGAGGCTAAAAGGTTTTGACCCGACGATGGAGTCATTTGGCATCTCGTATAAAGCCCGAGATGGAGGCTATTTGACTCAACAAGAGAGTTTTTTTTGTATCTCGTACAAAGCCCGAGATGGAGGCTGAAATTTGTTTGGCTCAATAAGAACCTTTTTGTATCTCGTATAAAGCCCGAGATGGGGGCGAAAGGGGTAATTAACTCAATGAGGGAGTCTTTTATGTGTCTCGTACAAAGCCCGAGAGAGAGGCTAAATGTTGTTTGACTCCGCTGGGGAGAATCATTGTATAAAGCCCAAGAGGAGGCTATAGTTACTGTTTCAGTTAAGTGACAGGTCCAGTATACTGATTTTGAAAGAGAAAATAAGTTCTTATATGAGTAACACTGTACTCATGGATTTGATTCAAGGATCCGGGTTATTCCTATACTTTAAGGAAGCGGGAAATCCGAAGGGTAGTGAGACTGTCCAAGTCTGCGGGTTTCTTTCCTATTCTTGAAGGGTGCTTGAGAATGTCTTTGAGACTCAAGGAAGTTAGACCGTCCAAGTCTAGTGTTTTATCTTTTGTACCATGTTTTGAGAAACAGTAGTAGACTCTATGAAAGGACTGTTCTATGAGGATGACTAGGTTCTGTTCCTATACCTTTAGGAGGCCGTCGGGATAATTTGTACGAAGCCCAAGAGGAGGCTGGAATCTTTTAAGAAGCCGACGGGTCCTTGTACTAAGCCCAAGAGGAGGCTATCATTCCCGGAGGAAGAGATCATTATACGAAGCCTAAGAGGAGGCTGTGAATACTTCTAAGAAGCCGTAGGGTCCTTGTACGAAGCCCAAGAGGAGGCGGGGTTGCTTTGAGGAAGCCTGTGGGTCCTTGTACGATGCCCAAGAGGAGGCCGATGCTTTTAAGAACCCCGTGGGTCCCAAACCAAAGAAAAGTTCAAGAAAAGTTTCACCGAGAATAATTCATTTAGTGAACAGTTCTGAGGTTTTGAAGAAATTCAAGAGAAGTTTCATCGAGAATAATTCATCTATGGGGGATAGAATTTCTTGACAGTTCCTAATGAGGACAGCCGAAGAGAAGACTGTATCTGGTGATCCTATTTGGGATCTAGCTGTCTATTTCTATGAATAAACAAAACGGCGTCACCTAGTTCTAGACGTAGTTGTCGGGGAAACTCGAAATATCTATACTATTATTACACAGTTGATATGAGTTTATGAAAGAAGACTTACAGTGAAACAGCCCCACAATACAGTTATATGTATATGAAAGCGATAAATGAAAGCAATAACCACTTACTCGGTTGTAGAGCTTCCATGCTGTTTGGTTAGTTGTTCAACAAAGAAAGATTGAAAACAATAGTATATAAAAAATCAAAGGAGAAAGTGCTTTGAAATAAAAGATTTGGGGCTTACAGCTCAAGGAGAGGCCCAGGGTTTTATCAGTGAGCGCACTGTTGAATTTGTACAGAGGGACTTATACAAGTGACTGAGGCCCAAAATGTTTTCTGTACAAAGGGGGTTGGGTCTTACACTCTCTCAAGAGGCCCAAAAAGTTTTAAAGAAAAAGAGTGGGGCTTATAACACGAGGGTAGGCCCAATTGATTTTTTCGTTTGAAATGACGATCGCGTCGAGATTTTGAAAACACAGTGGGTCTTATACAATGACTGAGGCCCAAGATAATTTGGTTTTCAAAAGGGGTTGGGTCTTACACTCTATTAGAGGCCCAAAGAGTTTTGAATGGGACTTATAGCTCAAGGAGAGGCCCAAAAGGTTATTTTTAAAAGGGCGACGATCGCGCCGTTTGTTTTTGACGGTATCGGGACTTATACAATACAATGAGGCCCAAAATGATTTAGTCAAGAAAGGATTGGGTCTTACACTCTTTTAGAGGCCCAAAAAGTGTTTGAAAATGATTTATGAGGGTTGAATTAATCCAAAAACCCTAATTTGTTTTCAAAAATGTATTTAATTGAATAAAAATTCAATCAAAATGATCAAAATTGTTTAACATGTGAAAAACAAATTGTGATCTTGGATTAATGCTTCAAAAATTAAGTATTGACCTACAAAATAATTAGAAAGCATTAAAAGTTGCAAAATCAATGTGGAAAAAATATCTAAAATGTAAAAAACAATTAAAATATTAATTCTTTGTAAAAATATCAATTATATGAAATAAATAATATTTTTTGGGATTTTTTGATAAAATAAAATATTTTAACATTTTTGTGAATTATTAAAAAAAGAATCAACTCAAAATCATTAAAACTCAGAGAGAAATTAATTTTTGAATCAATTAAACAAAATCACAAAATTCAAATATTTGAATTTGTGAAAAAGGCGCCAAGAACACAAGCAAGAACACGCGCGTTTTTCTGGGTTTGGCTGATTTGCGTTTTCCATCCAATCTCACTGAATACGTAATTATATCATGCAATCCACATATCATTATGCTCGTCTCAACCTCACGATCATGTTTATAACACTTAATTCCATTTAAATTAAACATAAAACATGAAATCACGAAGAAACCTCAAGAACCCTAATTTCTGCATGAAGGCTAGGATTTTTGATACACGATTCAAACAATGCAATTAATTGAGGGAAAACATTCCATGCATGATTATGAACATATGGCCAAATTATTGTGCGAGGAAATATGCATGGATTGAGAGATGACCAAGTATATGCTTACCTCCAAGCCGTGACAGCAAGTGCAATGTGATTTTTGATTTGGAGGTGTTACAGATGAGTGGTGATGATCTGAACAACTTCCCTACACCCTATGGAGTGTGTTTGAATAGTTGGACTTGATTGAAATTGGCTGGATCAATTTGTGGTACCTCAGCTGCAACTTGATTGAAAATTTGAGCAACCAGCTGGTGATTTTGTGAAATTGGTGTTTCAGAAGTGATCTAAGTGTTTGATCAGCTCATATGTGATGTATATGAGGTGTGTGAGTGATTGGTTTGATTGGAATTGCTCTCAAACTCAAAACCCGATAGCTACCTTGCTAAGAAAGGCATTTTTGCCAAGAGAAAGAGATTTTGAGGAAAGCATCTGTTAGATGGCTTTGGTGTACTCAAACTGATCACAATTGAGCTCTATTTATAGTAGAGCAAGTTTGTTTTGCAAGGAATAGTGAATGGCAGCTGGTAAGTAGGTTTGGCCAATGTTGGCAAATGAAAATCCAAGTCTCCTCTAGCCATTGACTAGAGGTTAGGGCACAGAGCTTTGGTTCCCTTGGTCTTGGATAAGCCTTGACTGATTTCAGATGAGAATGGCTCAGTCCATGCCACCTTGATGCTTCCATTGAATGCTTCAATCCAAATTTGGAGTCTTGTCCCTATTTTGGCCATTCTAGGTTCAACATGCTATTTCTTGTTCCATGGACTTTGGAGGTTTGGCTCAGTGATTGTCCCTTTTAGATTCAATCCTCTGAGGTGTCCAAGTGGATAGGAGCATTTGAATTTGGCTGATTTTGGCAAATCGAGCAAAATTGCAAATTCTGCCTTGCCTTTGACAGATTTTAGCAAGGTAACTTGCCAATGTCATATCTCATGGTGTAAGTTGAATTTGGTAATGTTCTTGACCATTTTGGAAAGCCCTTACATGGTATAACAACTGTTTGAACAAGTTTGGTTTTGATCTCTTTTGATTCCAAGTGAAAAATCCTTCTACATTTGGCAAAAAGTGAAGCAAAATCTGACTTAGTGAAATTTTCACTAAGTGTTGGGACAAAGTGTGATTTCTTGATTTTGCTCACTCCATAACTCAAAATCCTTAATGAATTGGACTTAGGTCTAGTTGAAGTTTTTGTAGAGGGTAATGAGGGCTACACATCCATCATTGGATGAGAAAAAATGGCCATGTGGTTTAGGAGTTATGACCCTCCAAAGTTAGTGTATTAGTGGTACTTTTTCCATAACTTAGAAAAATTTCTAAGTTTTATGGTTACCCCTTTTACAAGTTATCCCACTTTCTTTGGGTTTTCTTGATGAATGATGATTCAAATCATACATTAACATCATTTTAGGGTTAAAAATCCATTTTGGTGAAAAATCTCAAAAAGTCAAAGTTGACTTTTGTGCACAGTTGACTTTTTATCAAATGAATTCCAAACTGTGCAATTCTTCAGGAAATCATGTCCTTGACCTAAATAAAACTTGATGAACATGTTCCATGGGTGTCGTAGGGTATGTTGAGGCATGTCCTAGGGTTTGGGAGCATGTCCAGTTCAAAAGTCAAAGTTACAGTTGACTTTCCTCGCGAAACCCTAATTGTGGTGCAGATGAAAATGAGACTTGTTGCTCAAGCTTCTTGGATTAATCCATTGTTCCAAATGGATCAATATGGTATATTAGAGACCCTCAAATCCTCTCTTGAGGTCTTGGTTCATGATTTGTCCCAAAAGTCAACTTAGGGGTGAATTAGGTCAAGAAACCCTAATTCCTGATTTTTGATGTATGCATCCCCTGAGGTCAAATTGACTTGATGACTGGGTCCATGAGGTTCCATGGAGTATATTAGGTTATGTTTTGGATCTTTGGCTTGTGTCCAGATGAAATTTTTCATCTGGAGGCCCTGGTCGACCAAAACCCTAATTTGGTGACACTGGCGATCTTAAGACTTGATCCACCTAAAAGGGAGCAACCTTGTGCTTAATCCTTGAAGTGGGAGTCCTTTTTGATCCTTTGTGTATGTTTGAGAGGTTTAGACAAGTTGAAGATCATGTCATTCCTTGATTGATCCCTTGTCTAAGGACTCTGAGAGGGCTTGAAACCCTAAGTTTGACTGTAGTGGATGCTCAGCAACCCTTGAGGCATTTGGTGAGGCATGATGGTTCCTCCATATTGTGATGATGATTTGCACAATGATGGGAAATATAAGTGGTCAAAATTTGGGGAATGACACCAGTCAAAATTTAATGTCAGACTTGCTGAGGAACCCAGTCGTCTGAGTTGTAGAGGCGCACAAACTTCTCTGTTTTGGGAGACGCCATTTGTCGATTCTACCTGGGGAAAATGAGTCTCTTGAGAGACTGCTTCCGCGTGGGGTCTTCCATCATACTTTTCTCGGGATCTTCCCTGAGAAATGCTATATGATGGGCTCCAATTTTGAGGTGCCGATGACCTTTTCATCAGCGGTCTTTCGGAGAAAGGCAGCTGTACTGCCAAATCTCTGCTTAGGAGGCTTTCTCTGGGGATTTTTCTTTAATCCGAGAAAGCAAGGATATCATCTTCAATGGCGAAGAGTGACATTTGTAGAAAGATTCTCTGGATTTTTAAAGGTTCAAGTTATCAAAGTGGTCGAGTGCTGACTCTAATCCAGAGATACACTGGAGACGAGATTGTTCAAACGCAACATTTCCTGACGAGGCAAGAACTGACAACTCGATTGAGAAGACTGTTATCACTAGGGGACAAGACCGACTAGAGTGATAGTGATGCAACATGACTGTGAATGTAAATCAATAATGCATGATGCATGTATGTATATGCTGACAAAACTGACGCAACATATAAACTAAAAGATGAACACGACTGGATACTCGGCCATTGCGGGGCGAAGAAGTACCGCTGGTTCAAGATAGCAATTTTGCCTTTCTTAGGAGAGATAGTCCCTGTTGGGAGCTATGTTGATCGACCTTAGGAGATGAGAACTCGGCTGAGGATGTCAGACGAAATATGGTCTCTGACACAGTTGATCCTTCATTCAGGCATAATGGTCTAGAAGGAGTACTTTGATTCTGCACTTTGAGGTTCGAACACCTTTGGAGACGCGATTGATGTTCTTTCGATGTTTAACAGTCAAAAGAAATTGCCATCTCTATTTTAAAAAAGCAAAAAAAAATTTATCAAGTAAATTCATTTTTGTTTTATTTCAAGAATCGTTGACCATGTTAAAATGCCGTTCTATAAAGCTAAAACAAGTAAGAATTACAAATAAAGCACAAGGGCTTAAATTTTATTGATAGGATGGAAATCAGCCAAACGCGTGATTCCAAAGAGTATTTACAAAGTTAGAAAATAGTAATTTACAGGGAAAAGGGATACGTTGAAACATAATGACCACTATCATTCTACCAACTTTGAATTCGGGACATCCTGAGCTTCTGTCGAAGATGACCTTGACTGGAGTTTTCCTCTGATGGATGGTGTAACTGCTGCTGAGGTACTTGCCTCTGTTGAACATAGTTACTTGCCATTATCCCTAATTTTTGCCTGGATTGTACTTTGATGTTTCCAACCCATCGGGATGATTTTTCCCATGTCTCTAACTTTTACCTGGACCGCCCTTTCGGGTTTTCAATCCACCGAGACGTTTTTTTTAGGCGAAGTATTTCTTGACTACATCAACATTTGTGGGGTAGGCAAATTCTTCTCCATCCATGGTGGCAAGTCTCAAGGCGCCGCCTGAGAAAGCTTTCGTGACCACATAGGGGCCATCATAATTCGGAGTCCATTTTCCTCGCGAATCAGTGAGAAATGATTGTATCTTCTTGAGCAGTTTGAAGATTGGCGTGCATGTCGCGGTCATGAGGAATATAAATCTGGAGATGTAGTTCAAATGTCCCAAGAACCCTCTGACTTGTTTTTCAGTTTTCGGTGAAGGCATTTCTTGAATGGCCTTGACCTTGTCAGGATCAACCTCAATTCCTTTCTGGTTGACGATGAACCCTAAGAGTTTCCCTTAACGGACACCGAAGGTGCACTTGTTGGGATTCAAGCGGAGTTTGAATTTCCTCAAATGCTCGAATAGTTTCGACAGGTGGGTCACATGCTCCTCTTCTGTCTTAGATTTTGCAATCATGTCATCGACATATACCTCTATCTCTTTGTGTATCATGTCATGAAACAGAGTAGTCATGGCCCTTTGATAGGTTGCCTCGGCGTTCTTCAAGCCGAACGGCATCACCTTGTAACAAAAGGTACCCTATGGGGTAATGAACGAAGTTTTCTCCATGTCTTTCGGCGCCATTTTGATCTAATTATAGCCCGAGAATCCATCCATGAAGGAGAAGACTTTGAACTTTGTTGTACTGTCTACCAGCATGTCAATGTGTGGTAAAGGAAAGTCGTCCTTTGGACTAGCCTTGTTCAGATCTCGGTAGTCGACACACATTCTGACCTTTCCATCCTTTTTCGGAACGGGTACGATATTGGCTAACCATTAAGGATATTCTGACGTGGCGAGGAAACCCGCATCAATCTGTTTCTGTACCTCCTCTTTGATTTTGATGGCCATGTCCGGGTGAGTCCGTCTCAACCTCTGCTTTACTGGCGGACATTCCGATCTCAACGGTAAGTGATGTTCCACGATGCTGGTATCCAACCCTGGCATGTCCTGATAGGACCAAGCGAATACATCGGGGAATTCTTTGAGAAGCTTTATCAAACTCTCTTTGGCAGTTGGACTGAGAAGTACCCCAATCCTGATTTCTTTTCTCTCTTGTTCTGAACCCAAGTTTACCATTTCCAACGGTTCTTTATGAGGTTCAATAGACCTTTCCTCTTGTCTGAGTAGTCAGGAGATCTCTTCTGGAATTTCGTTGTCAACTTCTTCTTCAGCCTCGAATACCGGGAACTCAAAGTCGGGAGAAGGCATCAGATCGTATGTTTCAACGGGGTTTAAAACAAGCAATCTGACTGACGTGATGATTCGTGTTTAGAAGAGATAGAGAAAATGCAAGTGTGTGCAGTGTTTTATTTTACTGCTTGTTTTTATTATTGAATTATTTTTTAGGATTACCATTTTCTGAAAAAGCAAAAAGAGAAAACAGCGATCAATGCAGAAATTACAGAACGACATTATTTTATTAATGAACAAGTCGATTCTTGAAACTACAGCCCTATAAAACAAAACTCTGTCGCTTTGGGCTAAGCGAAGAGGGAAAATTTACAGAAAGCGAGCCCTATCAAAACATCTGTTTCACCTGGGCAGGGTGAAAGGTTAAAGATGGTAATTACTTTGACTAACGAACGACCTTCGGAGCATCAACAGCAACCCATTGGCGGCGAACTCCTCGGTGAATCACAAAGTCTGGCACCTTCCTTGATTTGTCTTCAGAAATGACGCTGATTTCTGGTGGAGCAGGATCATTGGAATCTGTCTCCCAGGCAGAATTGTCGTAGGAGAATTCCTCAGTTGTATTTTGCATAGTATTTGTGCTCTCAGCTGTATCTCCCCATCCAGTAGGCTGGATATCTTCGAGCCTGATACGAGAGCTTTCGGGAGCAGTGTACCTGACCATATAGTCGTATTTTCCACTCAGTTGTCCCAAGGTGTCCCAAACTTCTTTGGCACTGGAGGAGTCATCTCTCTCGATGACGTTGACCTCGGGAAAAGCATAGTTGATGAATTCAAGTCCTGCAAACGTTGCGAATTCATCTTCATGTCGAGTAGTTTCTGAATGACCTGAGTGTTGATCCCATGACATGGTGGGGACACAGGTATTCTGTTCAATGATGGTCAGTTGATTTTCATTGTTTGGCTGACTCTCTTGCCCCAAGTTTCCTGGGTAGGGCTGCCACATTAGCAGACCATCCATTGGGCCATAGTAGGTGTAGTCAAAATTGTCTTTCATCAGAGTGTCCTCCTCTAATGAATTTGGCGGAGCACGGCATCCTTCCGGATCACAATCTCCATAGATCATTTCGACATCTGACCGTGGTATAAATCTCAGACTCTGTGCGGGATAGCAAAATGGTATATGCACCTCTTCCTGAGACATATAACTGTCCCCGTTAAGGTAGGACTTCCATTCTTCATCTGTGTCAGAGGGATCTTCCTCATTGATAGCATATACTGATTGAGACACTGGGTGAAGGAAACCTCCACCGTGGAAGAAGTTTTGAAGGGGATGAAGACTTTCATCGTTGGCGGCTGTCTGGGTACAGGTTGCAGAAAAACCAAGACTCTTCTTTGTTGTATTGCCAGTAGGAATGACAAGCTGTCCCCATCCTGTCGTATCGGTACTTTTGACTGCTTTGATAGCATCGTTGTATGAAGAAATGGAAGTTCCTTCTTTGAACTGATTGTTCTTGCTCACCGACAGTGCTTGGAACTGAGTTCCAATAACCTCCTCGGGTTCTATACCAGCAGATGATGATAAGTTACTCACCAGCAAGGCCTGCTCCCTGCAGACTGTGATGAGTTGGCCGTTCTGGACGAACTTTAGCTTTTGGTGGAGGGTGGAAGTAACCGCCCCAGCCTGATGTATCCAAGGTCTTCCTAATAAACAACTGTACGTTGCTCGGATGTCCATGACCTGGAAAGTGACTTGGAAAGTATAAGGACCGATAGTTATAGGAAGATCAACTTCGCCGATAACTGTTTTTCTGGATCCGTCGAACGCTTTGACGACGACCTCGCTGATTCTCATCAGAGGGCCTTTGAATGATAATTGCATCAAAGTGAACATCGGCATAACATTCAGGGCTGACCCTGTTGTCGCTCCCGAAAGATTCGCATCCAACGGTACAAACACAAGAGTGGCGCGGAAAACAGAGTCGCCAGCAATGTATATTTATCCCAAGAGAGGGAAAGGGAACACTGCATAAACCTGAAGAGAAGGAAGGAAAGAGCATGGTCTTGCGACCAAGAGAACTGGGTTCGGGAGTCGGTTACGCGTGAGGAAGGTATTAGCACCCCCACGCGTCCATCATCCCCGATGGGATCCACGCTTGCTTGTCTTGTTCAAAGGGTGTCGTCAATTGGAACTCCGCTGCTGCTGGAAAGGAAAAAGGAACGGGAAAAAGGAAGAAGAAAGGAGAGAGAAAGAGAGAGAGAGAGAGCAAGAAAGAATGTAGGAAAAATAAAAGAAGTGCTCGTATGGGCCCTACCCCACTGCCTACTGTAGCGAGCGATTTTGGACGCGGTTCTTAAGCGCTGGTCGCTCTCTGTGGTTGAGCTTAAACTACAGGTCGATTCATTTTTTATCCTATTAAAGCTGATGAAGGAAGGGAAATAGATGTCTCCAATTAACCCTGCTTTGCATACTGAGTTTAAACAGCGGTCTGTTAGGTTACGGATGCTATCAATGTGGGGGGGCCTTTATACTGGTTATTTGTATTTTCGCCAGTACTGTTTTCTTTCTTTTTATCTAGACAGAAGGTTTCTGGCGGGGAACAAGGATTAGGATGTTAGGACTGGTGCTTTTGATGGATACATGGGAGTATGGGATTTTGTTTAGTGTGCTTGCTAAGATCTTTTCTTTCGATCTTATGCCTACGTATTCCCGTTTACCGAAACAGGTAAATCAGAGCGTTCGTAGTTCCTCCTATTCTATGGGAGGAAATGGTTGTTTTGGTGTCTTGTTCAAAGCCCAAGACGTGAAGCGAAAAGGTGGTTTGTATCTTGTTCAAAGCCCAAGATGTGAAGCTGAAAGGTCTATTTGTATCTTGTTCAAAGCCCAAGATGTGAAGCTGAAGGTCCCAACTTTAGAGAGAATTTGTCATCTCTAAAGAGGGGGTTGTATGTCACAACTGTTTTATAAAGGAGAATTACTTTAACCAGGATTTGTGAATCCGGCAATGCCATAATTTCCTTTATAGGGGGTTTTAACCTGAAGGAGAAGACTTTAACTCAGTGTAGAGCAATGCTATCTTTCCTTAGGAATTTCTCATGCTAAAAGAGGGACAGTGGCATGGATGTAGATGATCCAGAGGCTTGCCGCTTACAGCGATTAGATGAAGAGGAAGGAGTTGTTGATGTTTGTGTACTGTTAACGAGGCACAACTTTGATGCTAAAAGGTTAATTGGATTAACCAGTGGTTTTCTTATACAAAGCCTAAGAGGAGGCTATTATGTGTCTCGTACAAAGCCCGAGAGAGGCTAAAAGGTTTTGACTCAACGATGGAATCTTTTGGTATCTCGTATAAAGCCCGAGATGGAGGCTATTTGACTCAACAAGGGAGTTTTTTGTATCTCGTACGAATCCCGAGATGGAGGCTGTTGTTTGTTTGGTTCAATAAGAACCTTTTTGTATCTCGTATAAAGCCCGGGATGGGGGCGAAAAGGGTGATTGACTCAACGAGGGAGTCTCTTATGTGTCTCGTACAAAGCCCGAGAGAGAGGCTAAACGTTGTTTGACTCCACTGGGGAGAATCATTGTACAAAGCCCAAGAGGAGGCTAACTTCACTGGAGAAGGATCATTATACAAAGCCTAAGAGGAGGCTATGGTAACTGTTTCAGTCAAGCGATAGGTCCAGTATACTGATTTTAAAGAGAAAATCAGTTCTTATATGAGCAATACTGTACTCATGGATTTGATTCAAGGATCCGGGTTATTCCTGTTCTTTAAGGAAGCGGGAAATCCGAAGGGTATTGAGACTGTCCGAGTCTGCGGGTTTCCTTCCTATTTAACGAAGGGGTCACTTGAGAATGTCTTTGAGACTCAAGGAAGTTAGACTGTCCAAGTCTAGAGTTTCATCTTTTGTACTATGCTTTGAGAAACAGTAGTAGACTCTTTGAAAGGACTGTTCTATTGAGATTACTAAGTTCTGTTCCTATACCTCTAGGAGGTCGTCGGGACAATTTGTACGAAGCCCAAGAGGAGGCTGGAAACTTTTAAGAAGCCGACGGGTCCTTGTACTAAGCCCAAGAGAAGGTTATCATTCCCGGAGGAAGAGATCATTATACGAAGCCTAAGAGGAGGCTGTGAATACTTCTAAGAAGCCGTAGGGTCCTTGTACTAAGCCCAAGAGGAGGCGGGGTTGCTTTTAGGAAGCCTGTGGGTCCTTGCACGATGCCCAAGAGGAGGCCGATTGCTTTTAAGAAGCCGATGGGTCCCCAAACCCCGAGAAATTCAAGGCAATGCTATTCACAAGGAATAGATCAAGTCAGGAAAGTTTGAGAATTTGGAAGAAACTCAAGAGATGCCATTCACGGAGAAAAGATCATCTCTAGGGAGTAGAGTTTCTTGACAAGTGCTTTTAAGAAGCCTGTGGGTCCACAAACCCCGAGAAGTTCAAGGCAATGCTATTCACCGAGAATAGATCAAAGTCAGGAAAGTCCGAGAATTTGGAAGAAACTCAAGAGATGCAATTCACGGAGAAGAGATCATCTCTGGGGAATAGAGTTTCTTGACAACTTCTATGAGTTACAGTCTATGAAAGGGTTCACAAAGAATGCTGCCTTTCATATCTCCATATTGTTTAACCCCAAGAGGAGGGAAGACTGTGTCTGGTAATCCTATGGGGATCTAGTTTAGACTATTTATAAGAGTGATTGAAACGGATTTACCTAGTGCTAGACGTAGTTGCCGGGGAAACTCTAAATATCTATACTATTATTACACAGTTGATATGAGTTTATGAAAGAAGACTTACAGCGAAACAGCCCCACAATACAGTTAAATATATATATGAGTTTATGAAAGGAGACTTACAGTGAGACAGCCCCACAATACAATTATATACATATGAAAGCGGTAAATGAAAGCGGGTAAACACTTACTCGGTTGTAGAGCTTCCATGCTGTTTGGTTAGTTGTTCAATAAAGAAAGATTGAAAACAACAGTATATTCAAAATCAAAGGAGAAAGTGCTTTGAAATAAAAATGGTTGGGGCTTACAGCTCAAGGAGAGGCCCAGGGTTTTATCAGTGAGCGCACTGTTTGAATTTGTACAGAGGGACTTATACAAGTGACTGAGGCCCAAAAAGGTTTTCTGTACAAAGGGATGGGTCTTACACTCTCTCAAGAGGCCCAAAGGGTTTAAAGAAAAAGAGTGGGGCTTATAACACGAGGGTAGGCCCAGATGATTTTTCCGTTTGAAATGGCGATCGCGCCGAGGTTTTCTTTTAACGCGGAGGGACTTATACAATAAGTGAGGCCCAAAATGTTTTGGTTAAAAGGGGGTTGGGTCTTACACTCTATTAGAGGCCCAAAGTGTTTTTGAATGGGTCTTATAGCTCAAGGAGAGGCCCAAGGTTATTTTTCAAAAGGCGATGATCGTGCCGTTTATTTGAAAATGTACAGAGGGACTTATACAACGAATGAGGCCCAAAATATTTCTGTACAAGTGGGTTGGGTCTTACACTCTCTCAAGAGGCCCAAAGTGATTTGAAAATGATTTATGAGGGTTGAATTAATCCAAAAACCCTAATTTGTTTTCAAAAATGTATTTAATTGAATAAAAATTCAATTAAAAATGATCAAAATTGTTTAACATATGAAAAACAAATTGTGATTTTGGATTAATGCTTCAAAAATTAATTATTGACCTACAAAATAATTAGAAAGCATTAAAAGTTGCAAAATCAATGTGGAAAAAATATTTAAAATGTCAAAAACAATTAAAATATTAATTCTTTGCAAAAATATCAATTATATGAAATAAATAATATTTTTGGGATTTTTTGATAAAATAAAATATTTTAACATTTTTGTGAATTATTAAAAAAAGAATCAACTCAAAATCATTAAAACTCAGAGAGAAATTAATTTTTGAATCAATTAAATAAAATCACAAAATTCAAATATTTGAATTTGAGAGAAATGGCGCCAAGAACAAGCTGAAGAACACGCGCGTGTTCTGGGTTTGGCTGATTTGCATTTTCTATCCAATCTCCCTGAATACTTGATTATAACATGCAATCCACATATCATTATGTTCGTCTCAACCTCACGATCATGTCTATGTCCATTAATTTCATTTAAATTAAACATATAACAAGAAATCATGAAAAATTCTCAAGAACCCTAATTTCTGCATGAAGGCTAGGATTTTTGATACATGATTCAAACAATGCAATTAATTGAGGGAAAACATTCCATGCATGATTATGAACATATGGCCAAATTATTGTGCAGCAAAAATTGCATGGATCATAGAGTTAGAAGAACTCATGCTTACCACTTGCAGCTGGTGATCGTGATTTGTGTTGGAGGTGTTACAGCTAGGTTCCAATGATGTGGATAGCTTCCTTAGGTACCAAGTGATGTGTCTGAGTGCTTGGAATGGATTGAAATGGTTTGGAGTTGAAGATGGCACCTCAACTGCAAAACTGTCAAGAACTTGAGCAATTGGCTGGTGATTTTGTGAAATCAGTGTTCCAGATGTTATGTGAGTGTTTGGATCACTTCTATATGATGTATGTGAGGTGTGTGAGTGATTGGTTTGATTGGAAAAGCTCCCAAACTCAAAACCCGATAGTGACTTGCCTTAGAAGGCAAAATTGGAGTGAAAGAAGAGATTTTGAGGAAAGCATCTGTTAGATGGCTTTGGTGTACTCAAACTGATCACAATTGAGCTCTATTTATAGTAGAGCAAGTTTGTTTTGCAAGGAATAGTGAATAGCAACTGGTAAGTAGGTTTGGCCAATGTTGTCCAATGGAAATCCAAGTCTCCTCTAGCCATTGACTAGAGGTTAGGGCACAGAGTTGTGGTTCCCTTGGTCTTGGATAAGTCTTGACTGATTTCAGATGAGAATGGCTCAGTCCATGCCACCTTGATGCTTCCATTGAATGCTTCAATCCAAATTTGGAGTCTTGTCCCTATTTTGGCCATTCTAGGTTCAACATGCTATTTCTTGTTCCATGGACTTTGGAGGCTTGGCTCAGTGATTGTCCCCTTTAGATTCAATCCTTAGATGTGTCCAAGTGGATATGAGCATTTGAATTTGGCTGATTTTGGCAAATCGAGCAAAGTTGCAAATTCTGCCTTGCCTTTGACAGATTTCAGCAAGGCAACTTTCCAATGTCATATCTCATGACTCAAATGGAATTTGGCAATGTTCTTGGCCATTTTGGAAAGCCCTTACATGATACAACAACTGTTTGAACATGTTTGGTTTTGATCTCTTTTGAATCCAAGTGAAAAATCCCTCTACATTTGGCAAAAAGTGAAGGCAGATTCTGACTTAGTGAAAATTTCACTAAGTGTTGGAAAAAGTGACATTTTCACTTTTCAGCCATTTTGATCACTCCATAACTCAAAATCCTTAATGAATTGGACTTAGGTCTAGTTGAAGTTTTTGTAGAGGTTAATGAGGGCTACAAATCCATCTTTGGATGGGAAAAAATGGCTTTGTGGTTTAGGTGTTATGATCCTTCAAAGTTGGTACCCTTGTCACTTTAATTTTAACTTAGAAAATTTTCTAAGTTTTTATGGTTACCCCTTTTGCAAGTTATCCCACTTTTCTTGATTTTTCTTGATGAATGATGATTCAAATCATACATTAACATCATTTTAGGGTTAAAAATCCATTTTGGTGAAAAATCTCAAAAAGTCAAAGTTGACTTTTGTGCACAGTTGACTTTTTATCAGATGAATTCCAAACTGTGCAATTCTTCAGGAAATCATGTCCTTGACCTAAATCAAACTTGATGGACATGTTCCATGGGTGTCATAGGGTATATTGGGGCATGTCCTAGGGCTTGGGAGCATGTCCTGGTCAAAAGTCAAAGTTACAGTTGACTTTTTCCTTAAAACCCTAATTATGGTGCAGATGAAATTGAGACTTGTTGCTCTAGCTTCTTGGATTAATCCATTGTTACAAATGGATCAATATAGCTCATTAGAGACCCTCAAACCCTCTCTTGAGGTCTTGGTTCTTGATTTGTCCCAAAAGTCAACTTAGGGGTGAATTAGGTCAAGAAACCCTAATTCCTGATTTTTTATGTATGCATCCCCTGAGGCAAAATTGACTTGATGAATGGGTCCATGAGGTTCCATGGAGTACATTAGGTTGTGTTTTGGATCTTTGGCTTGTGTCCAGATGAAATTTTTCATCTGGAGGCCCTGGTCGACCAAAACCCTAATTTGGTGATACTGGCGATCTTGAGACTTGATCCACCTAGAAGGGAGCAACCTTGTGCTTAATCCTTGAAGTGGGAGTCCTCTTGATCCATTGTGGATGTTTGAGAGGTTAGACAAGTTAAAGATCATGTCATTCCTTGATTGATCCTTTGTCTAAGGCTCTGAGAGGGCTTAAAACCCTAATTTTGATTGTAGTGAATGCTCAACAACCCTTGAGGCATTTGATGAGGCATGATGGTTCATCCACATTGTGATGATGATTTGCACAATGATGGGAAATCTTAGTGGTCAAAATTTGGGGTATGACACCTACGTATCTCATCGGGAGCATGAGAATCAGAGCGACGTAGTTCCCCTCACCAGGGGTGGATTGTGTTTTTTAGAGAACGGCTTACGTTCTAGCTCAGGTGTTGCAGCTCGCTGGATCGAGACTTGGGTGTTACCGTCTTGCAAGAGAACGAGTAGGAGCGCGTTCGTACGTTGAGAGTGAGTGAGATGAGAAAAGAATTCCCGAAGGAAAGACGTTAGTGTTTGTTTTGAGTTTTTTTAGACAGAAGTGTCTTTTTAGTTAGTTTGTAACTTGTATTGAACTAAAGTCTTAAATACAGGAACGAATACTTCGCGCATCGTCCCCAACAGGACGTACACTAGGTATTCTAGAAGAATGAGAGGAAGCCCCTCGTTCCCCACTTCCCACATATAAGGCTCAAGCGCAATACACGTTAACCTTTATTAAGTGTTTTTTACTTTTCTTTTGAGATGAGAAGAGAAACGACGTAAGGGAAACTCTAAAGGGAAACTAAGAGTCCTAATGTTATCATGCATGGATGTCCTATGGTTAGTGAGGCTTAGGAGAAAAGACTACCTAACACCTAATGCTAATCCTACTCCAAGCTTAATCAAAAATTAAGTTGGACTAGGTAGCTCTAAGGGGAAAGAAATTCAAGACTTGAACAAGTCTTGAGATTCATGGGATGAGAAAGAGTGAAAAAGATGAAGTGGAAAAAAGGAAGAATGAGAAAAGAGATGGGGCAGCAAGCACATCATAATCATCATATCCAAATCATAAAATAAAACATGCTTCAAAGATCATACAAGCACATATCAAGCATACAAGTGAAGGCACACAAGAAAGGATGCAAGTAAACTTGCACAAGATTCACAAATTCACACACTAAGGTTTCAAACAAAGATGACATGAGCAAAATAAGATGAAAGTGGAACCAAGTCATAATTCAATTCATATCATGATCATCCAATCCAAACATGCAAGAATATTTCACATTTTGATGCATTATGAGCCAAAGAAACCACAAAATCAATGATGATGATATGCATCATACAAATCAAACCATGACGATAAAGTGAGATGAAAACCAAGCAATGAACTCAAGGGGCAGTAGCATATGTATCAACATCATACCAAAATCAAACTCAAGTCATATAAGATTAATCATCAAACAACACATTCAAAACATGCATCAAAGTTAATCAAAACATCCATAAAACTCAAGTCAAAATAACATCAACTTAGAAAATCAAGAACAAATTGGAAAATGATCAAATGAGGATGATTCCAAACCCACAAGTAAGCTCAAACAGAACATGATCATACCATAAAAACATCTCAAGCATCACTCCATCACAAGTAAGCAAATGCATTTAAACTATATCATGTATCAAAGTATACCTCAATCAAACTTGCATCACAAACAAAATTCAACAAAAAATAGCAAAGTGAATTAATAAAATCCCAAAAGATATCCAAACAGAAGTTAACTCAGTCAAGTAACATGTGCAAAAAGATCAAACAAAAATTCACAAACTAAGTACCTCAAACAATTGGGCAAATATCACATAAGAACAATGATTCAACATGCAAAAGAAAGGGACCAAAATGCAATATGGAAAAGTTTTAAAAATTAAACAAAAATGGTTTTATGCACTTTAATATGTCACCTAATAAATTCAAAAAGAATGGATTGAAAATGTGTTGTGGATGAAGAGAAAGAAATTTTACAAGTTGGAGTGTGCAAGTGAAACAATTAAGAAAAGAAATTAAGCAATTAATTAAATCAGATGCCAAAATAAAAATAAAATAAGAAAATAAAATATGGAAATATTTGATAAAACTAAAAATAAGTTTCATGATTTTTTTGTATGATTTTTAAATGCATAAAAGTAATTTTAGAAATTAAATGCAAAACAAACAAATAAAAGAAAATAAAATGAAATAAAAGAAGCAGGGGGTGTAAACAGTAAATAATCACGTTGAAGTAATGAAAATGGGCTAAAGGGGGGGGGGGGTGCGCATAGCAAGGCCCAAAGGAAAGGAGCCCAAAGCGCACGGTCAAAGGGAGCATGGGAGCAGTCAACCTTCAGAATTAAATCCAGCCATTCAAACAATCCAACGTGCAAAAGCAAAATTAATCAGGTCCACATGATCAAAATGTAATTAGAAACAACGGATCAGATTCAAAAGGCCCATGATAACCACGTGACTCACGCACACGCAAGCAGAAAGCAACACCATGCACCAGCCATGTGCCACGCACATGATTTCATTTAATTGTTGGCATTATCTCAACCGCAGGATTAGATCAACGCCCAGGATAAGATCACGAAGTCAAACATTAATCATAAACAAAGGCCATGATGTGAGGATGCATGGTAATAAGCGTGGTTGGCAAGCATACAATTAATAAAATAAAAACATAAAAAAATAAACACGTGGCACATGGAGAGGCGTTGGATCTAGCAATGAATGATCAGGATTTCTTCTTCTCCACTTGTCTTCCTCGCCGGACTGGTTCTCCGGCAGCCGCCGGAGCTAGGGCTCCGGCCACCCTCTCCGGTGAGCTGCAGCGTGTTTTTTTTTTTCAGAAATAGCAAGTAGGTACTCCATTTTGACCAGAAAAATTCAAGGAACTCAAATATACAATTATTTTTCACAAATAACCAACCAATAAGGAGAATCGAACAAAAACATAAATAGATCTAAAACTTTAAATCAACATATCTCACAAACCACACGTCCAAACTTCAAATAAAATATATCAGCATGCTCAGGGAAGTTCACAGATCATTATGCATATCAAAAATTCAAGTTCTGTGAGTATGAAAATTCACCAACCTGAACCTTGTAGAACTTGATAACCTCCAAGAAATCCCTCCAAAAACTGCAGATCCACTCCTTAGAACCTCTAGATGCAAAATAAATGCAACTAGAGCTTGAAATTGTGCTAGATCTTGAGATTTAAGTTTGAACCGTCTTGAATGGCACTTGATGAAATCTTCAGTATGAGCTCAAAACAACGGTGGATTCTTGCTATATTCTCTTCACTGATCAAGAATGTGAAGAGAAAACTCAGAGAAGCTCCAAGAAGAATGAGATTCAATGAGAGGAAGTGTGAGAACAAAAAACCACAAGTGTGCAAATGAGAGCTTCTACCCTAGCTGTGAGGGCATGAGTAAGCATATATACCCTTCATTAGTTCACTGATTAGGATTAGGAAGTGATTAGAACTCTTGTTAATGAGATTTGAGTGAAATTCCAAAAATGCATTTTACACCACCACCACCAATTTACACGTGGGAAACCCTTGCCACCAGTACAATTCACCTCCAATTTACTCATGTATCACTTCTGAATTGATTTTGAGCCTTGTACTTTCTTGGTTTACAAGTTTTGAATTAATTTGGCATTTTTGCACTTTGTGAGAAAAATGAGAAATATGGCATGGCATGAATTGATTCAAAAGCCACAAATGATCTTCTTGACTTGTGTTTTGATGTTGTAATATGGAATGAAGTAATTGGGAACATTACAAGTCCATTTGTGCAAAAATGCAAAAAGTGGAAAATTTGACTTATAAGGAATCCATGAAAAGCACCTTTCATTGTTTTGGCCATAACTAGAGTTCCACAAATGATATGGAAGTGTTCTAGTACTTTTTGGAAATGGGAGAGAAAGATCTTCAACTTTCATGTTGGAGGAAAATTAATTTGGAGCTTCCTTGATGATGATAAGTCAAGTTGAATGTGGAAGAAAAATTGCCAAAAATGGAAAGTTTGTATTATAGGTCATTTTCCAAATTTAGTAACTTTTACACAACCTCTTGATTCTTGATGAATGGCATGAATCTAGACAATTGAAGACCATATGAGGATGTGAGACCTTGAAAACCATGAAAAGACCCTAAAAAATTCCACAGTTGACTTTCTCCTTTACAGTTGACTTTTGCTTATTTCACCAGCAACTGATCCACTGAACAATCTCCACCATGAACCATTAATCAAATCCCCATCCATGAACACTTGTGAGCCTATGGAAGCCATAAAACATGCTTGAACCCCCAAAGTCTTCCAGAAATTCTCTTGAAACCAAAAACCCTGATTGGTCGGTCTGGTTAGGAGGTAGAGATTCACTTGCAACCTTTTGCCATGCTTGATCTTAAGAAGATATGATGAACCCCATGAGCCACCTTGAAGCTTGAGACTTGAGAATATGAACCAAGTGTCTTGATCCCATGCCTTATGCTGAATGCCATGCTATGCAATCTATGACCTACTATGAAATGCAAATGAGTAAAGCATAGACCAATTTGAGAAAAAGAGGGTAAATTTTGAGGTATTACACCTATGTCTATCAGTACGCTGGCTAAAGCATCATCTTAGCAGTTGACTGTGATATTGAGCGCCATGTTATGACGACGACCCTCTTTAGGTAATTCCTCATCACTAAATCCCAAATTGTTGCAGGAAGTGATGTTAGAGACAATACTATCGAACTGTCTAATCGTTACATCCTGCTCCACAAAAGCTTGCTCCAAGACTTTCTGTAGAGCCTCCCAGTGGGCTTTTGAACTGAGTAATAATGATAATACCGAGATCTTTGAAGGAGTTTGTAACAGTTGATCGACAATGTTGTATTCACTCCTTTGGATGAGCTTCAGCATCTCATCATTATTTTTCGAAAGGTCGGGATTACTGGATTGACCGACTGATGGATCGGGAGCTTCTGTCTGAAGTTCCTTTTCCTTGTTAGCTTCCCCAACCCCTCGGTTGAAGATTCTACCACTCCATGTTACACGACTGATGTCTACAATATTCAGACGGAGGGTAACAGAATTTCCTTTCCATTTTCGACTATTGTTGCACCGTATTTGTAAGGGATAGCCTTAGTTGATTCATACGGTAGTGGTCCCGGTAGATAGATGACTATGGGAACCTTCTGATTTTTCTGACCATCGTAAGTAATCTCGATCCGTTCCCGGTTGGGAACTTTAGATTCATCAAGTAGAGGGATGATGGCAAAAACATCCCTGGTCCTGTGATGACCAGCGATCGTGACAACATCCTCAACTTGATCGACAAGGTAGTTCGGCGTCCAGAACCCGGATATGGACGAATCTCTCCAAGATCCACCTGACCCTGAAGAGCTGCTCTCACAAGGTAACACCCTTGGTTACTTTCCGAACAGACGCTACAACGGTCATAATTGTGTGGTGGCACCTGGCCACGCCCACTTTGAATACAATGTAGCCTCACTAGGTTAGCTTCCACAGATCGGACATCCTGACTCAGACGCCGAGTGGGATTTCTTTTATTGATACTAATTTGCTGAGTATCTTCATCCATATAAATTGGCATCCACCAGTGATTTAACAAGTGCTGAAGTGCCTCCTGGACAAGGGTACAACCTTGATCGTTTTCGCAACCCGCTTTACAACTTTGATAGTTATGTGATATTAAGAATCCGAGTCGGACCTGCTCAGCATGTAACTCTACCAGGGTTGTATTCATCACGCGAATATCAAAGATCTGAACCATGTTGATCTAATAGGGATTCCTATCATGGTAGTCTTGGATCCATCCAAGATCCATCTGACGCTGGAGGGCCTCCTGTATGAAAGAGCATCCCTGTTTGTTTACCGAGCAAGTCAGAGAAGAACTGTAATCGTGTCGCAGTAGATTATGATACTGGCTTTGCCTTGAGTGCATCGCCAACAGGTTGGCATTCATCGCACGGATGTCGTGGTTTTGAATGACATTGGAATTCTTGTAAACCATGTTAACTCCATAAACTCGGTGCTCTTGGATCCATCAGAGATCCATTTGTTCCTGTAGAGCTGCTAGCACCACAGAACATCCCTGGTTGTCTTTAGAGCAGATATCACACTGGTGATAGTTATGAGGTGGCACATGGCCATATCCACTCTGTCTACAATGCATCTTGACCAAATTGGTCCTCAATAAGAGTACATCGTGAATTTGATAGACGTTGTTAAATTCTTTCTCAATCAGGTTGACTGCAGCTTTCTCATGTTGAGGCAGCGGGTTTGTGAGAACATTGGGATTCATATCTTTGAAAGATAAGAGCCCGCTCCTAACAAGCTTTTCCACGTCAGATTTAAAATTGAGACAATTCTCTATGTTATGCCCTGATCCTCCTTGGTGGTAAGGGAAAGTTTGATCCACCTTAAACCAAAAAGGCAGATTTTCCGGTACTGTAAGAGGAGACTTAGTCTGAATGTGCCCCTTAGCTAGTAGTAACAGAAATAGTTCTGCATACAACATGGGTATAGGATCAAACCCTGATGGTCGTGTTGTATGGTTGTTGTTATATGGAGGACGAGCCTGCTGAAGAGGCTGTTGTGTCCTTTGCTGATTAGGTTGGCTCTGCGCAACCTGAGGTTGATACGTAGGAATAGGCGCATGGCCGATAGCAGGAGTTACAACTGTTACTATTTGATAACGTCGCCTTTGCTTTCCGAGAGAGATATTCCCAATATCCTGCTCTTTTTTCTTAGGGAGAGCACTACCGTATTTTTTAGTATCGCTCTATGATCCAGCGTCTTTTACCAAACGTCCTTCTCGGACGGCTTCTTCAAGACGTACGCCCATGCCCACCATCTTGGTGAAATCACTGGGCGCACTGGCAACCATTCTGTCATAGTAAAATGAGCTCAAGGTTTTTAACAAGATCTTTGTCATCTCTCTTTCCTCAAGAGGTGGACAAATTTGAGCGGCAATCTCACGCCACCTTTGAGCATACTCCTTAAAGGTTTCCTTGTCCTTTTGCGACATCGATTTGAGTTGATCTCTGTCGGGTGCCATGTCCAAATTGTATTTGTATTGTTGGATGAAGGCAGTGCCAAGATCTCTGAATGTGCTGATCGTGGCACGGTTTAAACCCATGTACCATTTGAGTGCGGCACCAGTTAAACTATCCTGGAAGTAGTGAATCAGTAGGTCCTGATTCTCCGTCTGAGCTGACATCCGCCGAGCGTACATCACCAGATGGCTTTGAGGGCAAGAGTTACCCTTGTATTTTTCAAAGTCGGGCACTTGAAATTTGTGCGGAATTTTCACATTGGGGACCAAGCAGAGGTCTACGACGTCCTTTCCAAATAAATCCTGACCGCGAATGGCTTGCAGCTCCTTCTGCATTTCCAGAAACTGCTCCTGGAATTCATCCATTCTGTCGAACATGGTTTCCTTTTTACCAGAAGGTATCTGTGGAATCTGTCCTTCCGGGACAGTGTGCACCACAGGGGGTGGTACCATGACTATGACAGTGAGTTTTAGCGTTTCCCGAAGTTTGTAACCTTCAGGAGTCTTCAGTATGCCCCTGGCATCTTCGCTTTCCCGAAGTTTGTAACCTTCAGGCCCAGCGGCTTCTGTTGTGATTTCCTGATCTTTAGTGATCGGCAGAACATATCCTTCCGGGATATAGTTAACAGGCATGCCCCAAGGACGATCTTTCCGTATTGGATACCTAGGATCATGCTTCTCCACTATGGGCGTTGAGGTGATCTCTGAGATCACAGTTCTTTGTAGCTGAGCTTCTGCCATGGCTTGCATGTCATTACGAAGCTTTCTCATATCCTCTCTCAGAGTGTCGATCTCTTCTTTCAACTCTCTATTTTCTTCCTCAAGATCATCCATCTTTTTCTGACGATTGGCCCGAGTATTGTACGAATGAGACAGTTTGACTCTAGAATCGAGACACAAACGTGAGATTCGTAGGGAAGAAGAATACGTGATGTGAGAATGATGAATGCAATGATTATATTAATTGTTTTTTTGGTTTAATCAAAATAAACTTCGACAATTAGATTGCAAATATCAAACAGTGGGGAAACCCCTTTTTATTGAATTCAAAGGATTACAGAAATGGAAATACAGTAGATTACAAGGTGCGGAAATAGAAAGCTAAGCTAATGGGTCCCGAGTCCTCTCTGAAGAGAAATCGGGTGCAGACTCTTTTCTTTTCTTTGACCGGGGCTCTTGGGCCGTTGTCGGGTTGTCATTCCTTTGCCAAGCGAAAGGAGCGAGCAAATTCCTTTGGTCATCCTGATTCTCTACAGCATGTTGCTCCAAAATTTCAATCAGAGCATCCTTTTCTTTTAGTAATTGATGTATTTTGGTGCACTCTACAGCAGTACTTGTTCTTCCAAGACCTTCTCTCCTTTTGAACTTTGTTGAGAGTAACCTGAAGCTTTTCAGTTTCCGTCATGAAATACATGACAGATTCCCTCGGCGGAAGAATTCCGTAACGAGGATAAGGCATTTTTAGCTTGAGAGCTCTAGTTTGTACCCAATGGAGATAAGGCTCCATCGAGACACAGTCCGGTTTTCCTAGAGACTCTCGTCCTTTCTTATGAACGTGTTTCCAAGCGTGCACTATTTCCATCTTTAGTGCTATGTCGTTTTCTCCTTCTTTGAAGAAAAGACCTTCCAGATGAGCATTCAGCAGAATATGCCTCATCAGGTATCCAAATTGACGACGAACGAGAACTGGATGGTAATTGATTCCTCCCTTAGTTCCTATGAGGGGTACGTTGGGGAAGTTTCCACAACGATCAATGATTCTGATTCCATCATAGATCCTATTACACCAATCTATATCAGAGTTGGTAAGAGACATGATCTTTTGCGACCACCGTAAGGCACTCTTGCAATCCCAAAAAGCAGCAGACTTGGGAAAGCGGGAGATAAACCATTTGTAAAGCAAAGGTACATAGCATGTGATCTCCTCTCTGCTGTACAAATTTCCCAAATGTACAGAATGATACGCATCTGCGAGCAAAGTCGGCACAGGGTTTCCAATGAGAAAAACCTTAATGGAGTTGATATCGATGAAGTTATTGATGTTGGGAAACAAAAATAACCCGTAGGTGAGCAAGACAAAGACGCTTTCAAAAGCAGTCACATTTCCTATACTGGCAAAATACAGGGCCTTCTTTGTCAAGAACTGGGCTGGCAAACCTTGGATGCCACCCTTAGTGGTTAGGTGAGTCCTAACCTCAGACTCGTCCAAATGAATTGCTCTTGCAATGGTCTGATTCTTTGGAATTTCTTCCAGTCCAGAAAATGGAGCTCGATCAGTAATGTGTAGATCAATTAGATGAGAATACTCCTCCAGCGTTGGTGCGAGCTGGTAATCCGTGAATGTGAAACAGTGATAAACTGGATCATAGAACTGAATGAGCGCATCCATGATTCCCTCAATCACATGGACTCTTAACAGTGGTAGCAGACCTCCGTGCTTGGCTCTGAAAGCCTCAGGGTTAGTGATCATCCTCGCTAACCTTCTCAAATCCTCGAGTTTTGGAATCCTGAAGGTGTACGTATGAGTTCTCCTTTTACCGAAATCCATTAGCGCAATCCTTTTCTCTGATATTTGCAATCACAGTCTTAGTTTAATTTGAAAAACAGAGAGACTAGAAGAGAAAGTTTTTCTTGTTTTAATGTTTTTTAAATGAATGCATGAATGCAGCACACAAAAACATAGGAAAAACATGGGGTCAAAGGGTCGTTGTCATGAAGTCAAGGCTCTACCCGTCCCCAAAGGTTTATACTAGGGTGATTTTTTTACCTGTACTCATTATCATCAGCTCCACACAGGAAAGCAAAACAACAAGCGGATCGCCAGCGAGTTGTAGAGCGATCTTAGAGTAAGTGCCATTCACCGTGAATAGATCACCAGCCTCAAATGAGGGTAGTATCGCGTAACAACTATTCCCGATAGTTTCCGCACTACAAAAGGGTTGGGCTCCTCAGCTTCTCAGACATCACAATCGGCCCATTGTCTAGGTGAGAGAATGGGTTGCATTGGTCAGCCTCCACTGAGGTTGATGGTCGACCTCGTCGCCATCACTTATCTTAAGTGTATACTCAATCTTTCCACCTGCGGCATCACACGCATTCCCATTAGTAGAAAAATAAACACGTATAGCAATTAGGAAAAGCAGTATATATATTTGTTCTAACCATCCTAGACCTTTAAAGCTATGAATCCTAAGTTCCTGACAGAAAGTGGGTTCCCCGGCGGAATTACCATCCTGTGGTTTCATTTCAAATTAACGGCATTTTGACCTAAGATCTTAATGACGTCAAGGTTTCTATCTAGGGGACAAAAAAGAGAACAAGATCCCTAAGGAGACCTGTAATTCTCCCCAGCAGAGTCGCCATTTTTTTGGTGCGAGTGATTTTTGGATGTGGTTGCGAAGCACGATCGCTCTGGTACTACAACTCGATTCATTTTTTATCCTATTAAAGCTGATGAAGGAAGGGAAATAGATGTCTCCAATTAACCCTGCTTGCATACTGAGATTAAACAGTCAAAACTGTTGGTTTACAGATGCTACAAAGATTCGGGGTTTCTCCTAGGTTATTTTGTTGACGAGGGGTGCTTTAGGCTATCGGTTAGGATGTTAGGACGAATGTATGAGAGTATGGGATTTTGGGTTTTTGTTTAGTGTGCTCGCTAAGATTTTTTCTTTCAATCTTATGCCTACGTATTCCCATTTACCGAAACAGGGAAATTAGAGCGTTCGTAGTTCCTCCTATTCTATGGGAGGAAATGATATTTGGTGTCTTGTTCAAAGCCCAAGCCGTGAAGCGAAAGGTAGTTTGTATCTTGTTCAAAGCCCAAGTGGTGAAGCTGAAAGGTCTCAACTTTAGAGAGAATTTGTCATCTCTAAAGAGGGGTTTGTTTGTCACAACCGTTTATAAGGGAGAATTACTTTAACCGGGATATGTGAATCCGACAATGCCATAATTTCCTTTATAGGGGATTTCCAACCTAAAGGAGAAGACTTTAACTCAGTTTAGAGCAATGCCATCTTTCCTTAGGAATTTCTCATACTAAAAGAGGGACAGTGGCATGGATGTAGATCATCCAGAGGCTTGCCGCTTACAGCAATTAGATGAAGGGGAAAGAGTTGTTGAAGTTTGTGTACTGTGAACGAGGCACAGCTTTGATGCTAAAAGGTTGATTGGACCAACCAGTGGTTTTCTTATACAAAGCCTAAGAGGAGGCTATTATGTGTCTCGTACAAAGCCCGAGAGAGAGGCTAAAAGGTTTTGACTCGGCGATGGAGTCTTTTGGTATCTCGTATAAAGCCCGAGATGAAGGCTACTTGACTTAACAAGAGAGTTTTTTGTATCTCGTACGAAGCCCGAGATGGAGGCTAAAATTTGTTTGGCTTAATAAGAACCTTTTTGTATCTCGTATAAAGCCCGAGATGGAGGCGAAAGGGTGATTGACTCAACGAGGGAGTCTCTTTATGTGTCTCGTACAAAGCCCGAGAGAGAGGATAAACGTTGTTTGACTCCGCTGGGGAGAATCATTGTATAAAGCCCAAGAGAGGCTAACTTCACTGGAGAAGGATCATTATACAAAGCTTAAGAGGAGGCTATGGTTACTGTTTCAGTTGAGTGACAGGTCCAGTATGCTGATTTAAAGAGAAAATCAGTTCTTATATGAGCAACACTGTACTCGAGGATTTGATTCGAGGATCCAGGCTATTCCTGTTCTTTAAGGAATTGGGAAATCTGAAGGGTATTGAGACTGTCCGAGTCTACGGGTTTTCTTCCTATTTAACGAAGGGGTCACTTGAGAATGTCTTTGAGACTCAAGGATATTAGACTGTCCGTGTCTAGACTTTTATCTTTTGTAGTATGCTTTGAGAAACAGTAGTAGACTCTTTGAAAGGACTGTTCTATGTAGATGACTAATTTCTGTTCCTATACCTCTTGGAGGACGTCGGGACAATTTGTACGAAGCCCAATAGGAGGTTGGAAACTTTTAAGAAGACGATCGGTCCTTGTACGAAGCCCAAGAGGAGGCTATCATTCCCGGAGGAAGAGATCATTATACGAAGCCTAAGAGGAGGCTGTGAATACTTCTAAGAAGCCGAGAGGTCCTTGTACTAAGCCCAAGAGGAGGCGGGGTTGCTTGTAGGAAGCTTGTGGGTCCTTGTATGATGCCCAAGAGGAGGCCGATGCTTTTAAGAAGCCCGTGGTCCCCAAACCCCTAGAAATTCAAGGCAAGCTATTCACAAGGATGCCATTCACAGAGAATACATTCATCTCTGGGAGTAGAGTTTCTTGACAATTCCTAATGAGGACAGCCGAAGAGAAGACTGTATCTGGTGATCCTATTGGGGATCTAGTTGTCTATTTCTATGAATAAACGAAACAGCGTCACCTAGTACTAGACGTAGTTGCCGGGGAAACTCTAAATATCTATACTATTATTACACAGTTGATATGAGTTTATGAAAGAAGACTTACAGTGAAACAGCCCCACAATACAGTTAAATGTATATGAAAGCGGTAAATGAAAGCAATAACCACTTACTCGGTTGTAGAGCTTCCATGCTGTTTGGTTAGTTGTTCAACAAAGAAAGATTGAAAACAACAGTATATTCAAAATCAAAGGAGAAAGTGCTTTGAAAAAGAAAGATTTGGGGCTTACAGCTCAAGGAGAGGCCCAGGGTTTTATCAGTGAGCGCACTGTTTGAATTTGTACAGAGGGACTTATACAAGTGACTGAGGCCCAAAAAGGTTTTCTGTACAAAGGGATGGGTCTTACACTCTCTCAAGAGGCCCAAAAGGTTTAAAGAAAAAGAGTGGGGCTTATAACACGAGGGTAGGCCCAATTGACTTGTCACTAAAAATGGCGATCGCGCCGAGATTTTCTTTTAACGCATAGGGACTTATACAATAAGTGAGGCCCAAAAGGTTTTGGTTAAAAGGGGATTGGGTCTTACACTCTATTAGAGGCCCAAAATTTGTGAATGGGTCTTACTACTCGAGGGTAGGCCCAGTTGGTTAATTTTAAACTGGCGACGATCGCGTCGTTTATTCGAAAATGTACAGTGGGACTTATACAACGAATGAGGCCCAAAAAGTTTTTTGTACAAGAGGGTTGGGTCTTACACTCTAATAGAGGCCCAAAGAGTTTTAAGAAAAGAAATGGGTCTTACTACTCGAGGGTAGGCCCAAGGTTTTTTTGAAAAGGCGACGATCGCGCCGTTTGTTTTTGACGGTATCAGGACTTATACAATATACTGAGGCCCAAAAATGATTTGGTCAAAAAAAGGATTGGGTCTTACACTCTATTAGAGGCCCAAAGTGTTTTGAAAATGATTTATGAGGGTTGAATTAATCCAAAAACCCTAATTTGTTTTCAAAGATGTGTTTTAATTGAATAAAAATTCAATTAAAATGATCAAAATTGTTTAACATAGGAAAAACAAATTGTGATCTTGGATTAATGCTTCAAAAATTAAGTATTGACCTACAAAATAATTAGAAAGCATTAAAAGTTGCAAAATCAAGGTGGACAAAATATTTTAAATGTCAAAAACAATTAAAACATTAATTCTTTGCAAAAATATCAATTATATAAAATAAATAATATTTTTCGGGATTTTTTGGGAAAATAAAATATTTTAACATTTTTGTGAATTATTAAAAAAAGAATCAACTCAAAATCATTAAAACTCAGAGAGAAATTAATTTTTGAATCAATTAAATAAAATCACAAAATTCAAATATTCAAATTTTCAAAAAATGGCGCCAAGAGCACACCAAAAACACGCGCGTGTTCTGGATTTGCCCAGATTTGCATTTTCTCTTCAATCTCACTGAATACTTGATCATATCATGTAATCCACATACCAATCAACTCGTTTCAACCTCACGATCATGTCTATGGTATTTAATTTCATTTAAATTAAACATATAACAAGAAATCACGAAAAATCCTCAAGAACCCTAATTTCTGCATGAAGGCTAGGATTTTTGATACACGATTCAAACAATGCAATTAATTGAGGGGAAACATTCCATGCATGATTATGAACATATGGCCAAATTATTGTGTAGCAAAAATTGCATGGATCATAGAGTTAGAAGAGCTCATGCTCACCTCTTGCAACTGGTGATCGTGTTTTGGGTTAGGGGTGTTACAGCTAGGTTCCAATGATCTGGATAGCTTTCCTAGGTGCCATGGTGTGTGTATGAATGCTTGGAATGGATTGAAATGGTTTGGAGCTGAAGATGGTACCTCAATTGCAAAACTGTCAAGAACTTGAGCAATTGGCTGGTGATTTTGTGAAATCTGTGTTCCAGATGTTATGTGAGTGTTTGGATCACTTTTATATGATGTATGTGAGGTGTGTGAGTGATTGGTTTGATTGGAAAAGCTCCCAAACTCAAAACCCGATAGTGACTTGCCTTAGAAGGCAAAATTGGAGTGAAAGAAGAGATTTTGAGGAAAGCATCTGTTTGATGGCTTTGGTGTACTCAAACTGATCACAATTGAGCTCTATTTATAGTAGAGCAAGTTTGTTTTGCAAGGAATAATGAATGGCAACTGCTGAGTAGGTTTGGCCAATGTTGGCAAATGAAAATCCAAGTCTCCTCTAGCCAATGACTAGAGGTTAGGGCACAGGCTGCTGGTTCCCTTGGTCTTGGATAAGTCTTGACTGAATTCAATTGAGAATGGCTCAGTCCATGCCACCTTGATGCTTCCATCGAATGCTCCAATCCAAAATTGGAGTCTTGTCCCTATTTTGGCAATTCTAGGTTCAACATGCTATTTCTTGTTCCAAAGACTTTGGAGGCTTGGCTCAATGATTGTCCCCTTTAGATTCAATCCTCAGAGGTGTCCAAGTGGATAGGAGCATTTGGATTTGGCTGATTTTGGCAAATCGAGCAAAAATGCAAAATCTGCCTTGCCTTGACAGATTTCAACAAGGCAACTTGCCAATGTTATATCTCATGACTCAAATTGAATTTGGTAATGTTCTTAGTCATTTTGGAAAGCCCTTACATGATACAACAACTGTTTGAACATGTTTGGTTTTGATCTCTTTTGAATCCAAGTGAAAAATCCCCCTACATTTGACAAAAAGTAAGGTAAAATCTGACTTAGTGAAATTTTCACTAAGTGTTGGAACAAAGTGACTTTTCTTGATTTTGATCACTCCATAACTCAAAATCCATGAGGAATTTGGACATAGGTCAGTATGAAGCTTTTGTAGAGGGAAATGAGATCTAAAAATCAAGCTTTGAATGGGGAACAATGGCCTTGTGGTTTAGGAGTTATACCCCTTTTACAAGTTATCCCACTTTCTTTGATTTTTATTGATGAATGATGATTCAAATCATACATTAACATCATTTTAGGGTTAAAAATCCATTTTGGTGAAAAATCTCAAAAAGTCAAAGTTGACTTTTGTGCATAGTTGACTTTTTATCAGATGAATTCCAAACTGTGCAATTCTTCATGAAATCATGTCCTTGACCTAAATCAAACTTGATCGACATGTTCCATGGGTGTCATAGGGTATATTGAATCATTTCTTAGGGCTTGGGAGCATGTCCTGGTTAAAAGTCAAAGTTACAGTTGACTTTCCTCGCGAAACCCTAATTGTGGTGCAGATGAAATTGAGACTTGTTGCTCAAGCTTCTTGAATTAATCCATTGTTCCAAATGAATCAATATAGTTCATTAGAGACCCTCAAATCATGTCTTGAGGCCTTGGCTCATGATTTGTCCCAAAAGTCAACTTAGGGGGGAATTAGGTCAAGAAACCCTAATTCTTGATTTTTGATGAATGCATCCCCTGAGGCAAAATTGACTTGATGATTGGGTCCATGAGGTCCCATGAAGTATATTAGGTTATGTTTTGGATCATTGGCTTGTGCCCAGATGAAAAATTTCCATTTGGAGGCCCTGGTCGACCAAAACCCTAATTTGGTGACACTGTCGATCTTGAGACTTGATCCACCTAGAAGGGAGCAGCCTTGTGCTTGATCCTTGAAGTGGGAGTCCTTTTGATCCATTGTGGATGTTTGAGAGGTTAGATAAGTTGAATATCATGTCATTCCTTGATTGATCCTCTGTCTAAGAACTCTGAGAGGGCTTGAAACCCTAATTCTTGATGGTAGTGAATGCTCAACAATCCTTGAGGAGATTGATGAGGCATGAAGGTACATCCATATTATGATGATGATTTGCACAATGATGGGAAATCTTAGTGGTCAAAATTTGGGGTATGACACCATTCATTTCCCTTTGTTGAGGTTTTCTTTGATCGTTTCCTTTCCCTGCGTCGGGATAAATAACGTTCGGTGGCGACTCTTCTGTTCCTTTTTTCCGGTTGATTTTCGTAGATGCGTGACCTACTCTCGCTATCGACTTTGATTCACCTATCTATCAAGCTGAGGATGAGGAGGATTATGAGGTCCCTGATGATTTGGCAGAAATGTGTGAATATGAGTACACGGATCTTCAGCCGCATGAGGAACAAGTTGACGTCATCAATCTTGGTACCGAAGAGAACAAGAAAGAGGTCAAGGTTGGGGCAATGCTTGGGGCAGACGTCAGACAACGGTTAGTGCAGCTTCTTGAAGAATATGTGGATGTTTTTGCATGGTCTTATCAAGACATGCTTGAAGTCTGAATGCCCACCGGTGAAACAAAAGCTCCGAAGAAGTAGACCTGACATGGCTCTTAAGATCAGAGATGAGGTTAAGTGACAATTAGACGCAGGCTTCTTGGCAGTTTCAAAGTATCCCGAATGGGTAGCCAACATCATGCCTGTAATGAAGAAGAATGGTAAAGTGTGAACGTGTGTAGATTATAGGGATCTCAACAAAGCCAGTCCTAAAGACGATTTCCCTCTGCCGCATATCGACACTCTTGTGGATAACACAGCTCGGTTTGCAGTTTTCTCCTTTATGGATGGTTTCTCAGGCTATAATCAGATCAGAATGGACCCGACCGATATGGATAAGACTACGTTCATCACTCCATGGGGAACTTATTGTTACAAAGTCATGCCCTTCGGTTTGAAAAACGCAGGGACAACCTATCAGAGAGCTATGGTGACCTTATTCCATGACATGGTTCATAAGGAGATTGAAGTTTATGTTGATGACGTGATTGCTAAATCTCAAAGTGAAGAGGACCATTTGGATCTCCTTCTAAAATTATTCAAGAGACTCCAAAAATATCAGCTAAAGTTGAATCCTGCCAAATGTACTTTCGGTGTCAGATCAGGAAAGCTATTTGGTTTTATCGTCAGTCGGCGAGGAATTGAGGTAGACCCTAATAAGGTACGAGCTATTCAAGAAATGCCAGCTCCACGGACTGAGTCTCAAGTAAGTGGTTTTTTAGTCTGTTTGAACTATATCTCTAGATTTATCTCCAACATGACTCCCACTTGCGAGCCAATCTTCAAGTTACTTCGCAAAGACCAGACTGTAGAGTGGAATTCTGATTGTCAGCAAGCCTTTGATAAACTCAAGAATTATGTGCTAGAACCACCGATCTTGGTTCCCCCTGTTCCTGGAAGGCCTCTCTTCATGTACATGACTGTGTTAGAAGGATCCATGGGTTGTGTCTTGGGCCAACATGATGAAATTAGGCGCAAGGAGCACACTATCTATTACTTAAGAAAAAAGTTCACTGATTGCGAAAGTCGTTATTCACTTCTAAAAAAGACTTGTTGTGCTTTAGCGTGGGCCGCCGGACGTTTGAGGCAGTACCTAATATCTCATACTACTTTGTTGATCTCTAAAATGGATCCGATAAAGTATATCTTTGAGAAGCCTGCTCAAGCAGGAAGACTTGCCCGTTGGCACATGCTCTTGTCAAAATATGACATCCAATATGTCGCTCAGAAGTCTATCAAAGAAAGTGTCTTATCAGATTACCTTGCAGATCAGCCTATTGAAGACTATGAGCCTCTCAAATTTGATTTCCCCGATGAGGATATTATGTTGATAAAGAGAGATTTTGAAGAGCCAGGCCCTGATGAAGGTCCTGAACCTGGTTCCAGATGGAAAATGATGTTTGATGGTTCTTCCAACTATAAAGGACATGGTGTGGGCGTTGTATTGATGAACCCTAATGGTGGTTATACTTCTTTCACAGCAAGATTAGACTTTGAATGCACGAACAACGTTGTTGAATATGAAGCATGTATTCTAGGACTGGAAGCTGCAATTGATCTCAGAATCAAGATTTTGGAAGTCACTGGTGATTCCGCTTTGGTTATCTATCAGTCCAAAGGCAAATGGGAGACTAAAGACAAGAAACTGATCCCATACCATGATTACATTATGGAGATGATCCAGTACTTTGACGAGATTACTTTCCGTCATGTTCCTCGCTCAGAGAACCACATAGCTGACGCTCTAGCAATGTTAGCTTCAATGTGGCAAGTCAGATTTGTTAATGAAGCGCCACTGATCAGAATTAAGCGCAAAACCGAGCCTGCCTATTGCCATACAATTGAAGAAGAGGTAGATGGGAAACCGTGGTTTCACGACATCATGAACTATCTAAAGACTCAAGAGTATCTTACCAATGCTTCCAGTCTTGACAAGAAAACTTTGTGAAGGCTATCATCCAAGTTCTTCCTCAGCAACGATGTACTCTACAAGAGGAATTATGACATGGTCCTGTTAAGATGTGTTGATAAACGAGAAGCAGACATGTTGATTCACGACATTCATGAAGGAGCCTTTGGTACTCACTCCAGTGGGCAAGCCATGGTTAAGAAGATTTTAAGAGCTGTGTATTATTGGTTGACTATGGAAGCTGGCTGTATCCAATACGCCAGAAAATGTCATAAGTGTCAGATCTATGCTGATAAGATGCACGTTGTAATACCCCAAAATTTGCTCTCCCCTTTTTGCATCTTAGCATAGCACTATCATCTATCATATCATATCCATCTCATTAGCATTGCATTGCATTTAACATAGAAAAATGAAGCATAACATTCCTCTCACCATCAAGGCATGTGATCAGGGGGAAGATGGACAATCAAGGGATCATTCAAAGCACAAAAAGGTCAATCAAGTTGCCTCCAGGCAAGCCAAGAGTCTCTCATGTCTCATACCATCTCAATTGATCATCCACAATCTCAAGGAAGTGAGATCCAATGGGAGATTGAAGCAATACATACTTCAACATGCAAGAGGTTCAAAAAATCGAAAGAAAAAACCCTCAAAAGAGATAGCTCATTGATCCAAAATCATCCTCAAATGGTATATCCCATCATGCTTTAAGAGGATACACAACATACTCTGAGGAATTTGAAATTGAAGACTGCACATTTTTCTCCTAGGAGGTGGGCACCAAAACTAGGGTTTCCCATTAAATTAGGGAATCTTTGATTTTTTGGACAAAACTTGATGTCATGGTATTCTACATGTTCTTAAGTGTATGTGTATGGAAAATTGCCTCTCAATTGGTTTTAGAAGTGGTTCAATTGGAAGAAAGATAAAAAATCAGGAAATTTGGGGCCAAGTCAAATAATCAGAAGAAAAAGTCAACTCTTGACTTTTTGAGCCCAAAACCATAAAATTCATGTTATATGTGTCCAATGTACAAAATTTGGTCAAGAAACTCCAAAGGAATCATAAAAAAATCAAGAGGTGGAAAGTTGCCATTTTTGGAAGAAGAAGGGTTACTAAAAATAGCAAGTTTTGGCCATTTTGCATCAGAGTTTGAACCAAGGCCATTTAAAATTGAAGCACCAAATGAAAATTCCACTCGGCCACAACAAAAGATCTTGTTTTAAGCTTCACATCCATATGTGGAACATCTCCATTGGATAAATAATGAGAGAGATATGATTGATCAAAGTTTGAGTAAAGTAGGTTCAAAACTAGGTCATGACCAAGATTTTCAGGTCACGCGCGTGTAGTTTTCACAAACACTTGGTGGGCCAAATGTATTGATCAATTACTCATGATTAGAGGCTTCAAATGGAAAATCTTTCAACATCAAAGTTTTTCCTCTATGTGAGATCTTCAAAGTTGGTGTTTATCAATTTTTCATCTGATCAAAGGTTAAGGAGTTATGATGGCTCAAAGAATGGTCATTGCAACTGAAATTTGACCAGGTCACAACCAGGTCATGCCACAAGTCTGCGCACCCATGTACCAGTTCTTGGTCCATCTGTTTAAGGTCATTTTTAGACATGTTTGAGACCTCATTTCACTTCAATTTCCAAATCAATATTGTGCTCCAATGCATCCTCTTTCCAATGAACCCATAAACTCCCTAATGCAGTCATTGAGTAGAGAGAAAAACCTCCACAAACTACCCTATGTTGGCATGGATACATTGACAGCATGTTGCATGATTTTGGTTCAAACACACCACAAACACTTCCTCACTTCAGTTTCCTCTTTCAACCAAGCACAAGTCAATTACACCTTGCACACTTGCCTTGGCATACATGAGAATGGAAAGAAATAAACGTGCTAAGCAAGTTTCTGCTACCACCAGCCGTGCCATTTCATTTCCCTCCTCGCTTCCACCATAGCATGTCATGAGCCATCTTCACCATATCATCACACTCCCTAACTAACTTGACTCAGTTAGTTAGGGATGACTCAGTTAACCAACTTGACTCACCCTAACTCAACTCATTTAACCGTGGTTAGCTCACATTATAAATAAAAATCACTCTCTCAAATTTCATTTTTCAACTTCACTTTTCATTTCCACTCTCAAGAACACTCTCACTCTCTCAATCTTCCCTGAGTTTTTTCTCTCTCTCTCTCTCTGTGCACGAATCATTCATCTTCATCCACCTCAATTCATCATCATCAATGGCATTGGATTGAAGGAGATTTCAGCACAGTCCTCAAGATTGCTGCAAGCATTGTTCAACATTGGATCTCCCTGCTTTCAAGACAACGAGTTATAGCATTTATTTTGCTTAGTTTGTGAAGCTTCAAGGTTGAAGGAGAAGCTAGGATCTCTGGCTTTCTGAAGAGCACCCCGAAGCCTCATCAATTTCAGGTTTATTTCACTCAATTTTAATGCATTGTATTCTTGTGATTTAAGCTTGTTTTATGATGTTTGGAGCTTATTAGGAGCTATGCGTGAGTTCTGTCTAGTTGATAGGCTCTTTAGGAGCTTAGATGTGATTTTAGGGCAATTTGTTTTGGATCGGTTTGTGTTATACGTGTATGTTATGTGAAAAATAGTGTTAGATTCATGATGTACATGAGCTCAGCTTTCGATTGGTGTACGTATTGTGAATTTCTGGAGGAATTGAAGTTTGCAGGTGGTGGCTGTTGGCCGGAGAAGGTGACCGGAGGTCCTCTCCGGCCGGTGACTGTTAGAGCTAGGGGTTTTGCCATGTTTTAATCCTGTCCGTTGTTTTTTTCTCATCGTGTGGCTAAGAGCATGACAATGCATTAAAATGCATGTACAAGGCATGTGCCTTTTTTCTGATTTCAATTAAACATGGTGTGGTGTGGTGTATGGTATGGAACGTGGACATGCGTGTGTGAGCGTTTGATCTGATTACTTTGACTATTGTTTGACCTTGACTTGATCCAATGGCCATGAGTGAGTCAATTTTGTTGACTGAGAGTGTATGCTTGTTAGTGTGTTTTGCGCAGATTTGGACCTTGGACCAAACTGATATTTGCACCCCCTATGTCTTAAGCCCAAACCATTTTTGAACTGTTAATTTGCTATGCATGTACCCCCTTCTTAATTTCCATGTCATTTTATTTTCCATTTTTATACACGTTTGTTTTTTAATTTTTAAAAATACATAACATCATCATAAAATTCCACAAAAATTCATGAGTATCATTAAAACATTTTTAAAATTTTTGGTGATTTTATTTTCTGATTTTATGACCTTTTTACCCCTGCTCCATAATTTTCTTTGAATTTCTTTGGTGTGCATTCTTAATATGGTACATGATTTTGTTTAATTTTGTTCTTGATCATTAAAAATTGTTTTGATGCTCTTCTTTTTGCATTGAGTCATTAACATATTGAAGTATGTTGATTGATTTTTATTTGTTTTTTTAAGTCATTTCATGACATGTTTGGTGTTCATTTTTGTGTTACTTGGTATGTGCATCCAATTTGACCTAAATGCATTGTTTGACATCATTTTACCTTGATTTCTTGTATGCTATTTTGGTATATGATTCACTTATGACTTGTGTATCTTTAAACCATGCTTGCTTAATTTTCCTAAGGCCATTTGATTTTTGTTTGGTGCATTACTTTTGAAGCATAATAGCATGTCATATCATCTTAACTTTTGTGCATGTTTACATATTTTCTTTTTGTACATACTTGCATGATCATTTGCATATTTGGTGAACCATTCATGTGACATAATAGGTCATTGATACATATTATATGTCATCTTTGCATGTTGATTATCATTTGAACCTTGGGTACCTTTAACATGTTGTGTTTGCACTTTCCTTTTTTGAACTCCCATTTCAATTCTACTTCTTCCATCACTTCTTAAATGTTTTGATGTGCTTCATAAATACTTGTGAGATGCTTGTGAATCATTTTTCATTTCATTTCAATTCTGATCCTTGGATTACGTGTTCCATTTATGCATGTTTCTTCTATTTCTTTTCATCTTTCATTCTCCCTTTTCTTATGGTAGCATGTTCTAATGTCATGGATGATGTTTGTTGCCTATCCACTTGAGTTTGCTTGATGATAATCATTTGTTTTCCATGTGATGTACATTCTGGTTGTGACCTTAGAATTTGATTTCTCATCTAATTCTTTTGAGCTTTATGGTGCATAAATGTTCTTTTACTCCCTATATTTCTTACACATGTTTACTAACCATGTAGGGGCTTTGGTAAGTTGCAATTGAGTGTGGATAAGGAATCCACATTCAAACTTCTATCCTTTCATCTCTTTTACAATTCCATTTTGTGTTTTGTTAAGCACTTATGTGCTTTCTTTTAATAACTCATCACTTCCCCTTTTTGAATTACAATTCATCTTCTACTTTAGAAGTGAATTGTTTAATTCATTCTTTCTTTAGACTTTAGGTTTAAACCTCACAAACCTTAGGATCACTCCCTTAACTAATCAATTAGGATTGAGTCTTAGTCCATATAGATTTTTACCTTTATCCTCTCTTGAGTCTCTCTTCTCATCTCAAAGAAAATTCAAAATATCTAATAAAGGTAGGCATTTATTGCATTTAGGCCTTTCATATAAAGAAAAGGTTATAAGGGGTCTTCTCTTATAATCTTAGAATGTATAGCATATAGCCAATCTTGGGTCAATGTGTTAAACATTTGATCTTGTATGAGGGACTTAAATGCAATACTTGTTGAAGGTACAAGCAAAAAAAACACTTCTTCACTTCTTAATCAACAAAAACACTTAATAAACACAAGTATGCTAGTGTGTTTGAACCTTGACAATTGGAACTAAGTGTGGGGGTCTTCTTCACCCTTAGTGTGCTTTCTTACTCATTCCATCTTGGAATGTGAGAATGTACACATTCCAATGACTAAGATTCAGATACACTATCATATGCAAACAAATGGAAAAAACTCTTAAAAGACAAAAACAAACAATAACGTCTTTCCTTCGGGATTTCTTTTCTCATCTCCTTAAGGATACGTCATTTCCGTTCTACTGCAAACAGGTAACGCCTAAGTCTCCCTACAGCGAGCTGCAACACCTAAACTGCTAGGACGCGAACGTTGACGTATTCCACTAAAAAACACAAACAACTTTCCCTAGTGAGGGGAACTACGTCGCTCTGATTCTCATGCTCCCGATGAGATACGTAGGCAGTGGGGTAGGGCCCATGCGAGCACTTCTTTTATTTTCCCTACATTTGTTTCTCTTTCTCTTTCCATTCCTTTTCTAGTTCCTCTTCCAGTATTCTTTTCTATCACCCTTTGATCGAAACAAGCAAGCGTGGATCCCATCGGGTACGATGGACGCGAGGGGGTGCTAATACCTTCCTCTCGCGTAACCGACTCCCTTACCCTTTCTCTTGGTCGCAAGACCATGCTCTTTCCTTCCTCTCAGGTTTATGCGGTGTTTCCTTTCCCTCTCTTGGGATAAATACACATTGCTGGCGACTCTGTTCGGTGCCACTTTCGCGTTTGTACTAGGATGAAAATCCCGGGAGTGACAGCTGGCGACTCTGCTGGGGACTGGTTGACCTATTGCTGGTCCATCCTAAGCGAGTCAATCCTAGCGCTTGTCTGTTTTCTTTCATTGGGTGTTTATTGTTGGGCTGTATTTACCGTTTTATTGTATGATTATTTATGGCTTTACTGTACATTACTGTATTTACTGCACTTTAGCATTACGTATCATATATTATATTGTGTTGCACTGCTTTGTCTGTTTGGCGGGATGGGATTTCTGAGAGATAAGCCCATTACACAGGCTTGAGTATACACTTAGAATTAGAGTGGAGATAGTGGGACCTACGTGCCGTTTGGAGTGCGTTGGGTGTTCACGAAATTCAAAGCTAGACGAGGCTATCTTGGGACACGTCGTGGCATGCGCATCTTGCGCATTCCAGGATGTAGATCTAGAGAGCTGTCGACTCTAGTGACCGATCATGAGGACCTTAGTGGAAACATCCCTCTTTAGCGGTGACAGTGGCAGACCACATTCTGTGGCAAACCCATTCGCACCCGAGGGCCCACTTTGGAACTTGCATAGGGTGACCTTTATTTTCTAAGGGGAGTCAGTGGACGACCTCTTTGATTGGCATAGCATTGTATCCTACGGGCTGAATGTGCTATTGCTTCTCAAACCTCCGAAGCTGACAAGCCTTATTTTCTAAGAACCACATGTGAGTATGGGCGGGATGTTTACAGGTTTGCAGGAAACCCAGCCTCCTACCTACCTTACTTGTGATTCTATGATGATTTCAGACATTGTATCCTATGACAGTGATTTGAGTGTTCATCTCAGATATTGCCAGATTCGATGCAGAGACACAGTGCACACAGTTCAATACAGACACCGACACCTTGATTACCTGATCACATGCCCTTTTGCATTGCATTATCATATCATAACAGTTATGTTTGTCATTTTCAGGTGCATAATACGTTTCTGATTCCAATCCATGGGTTCAACAGAGATCGTTGCCGAGAGAAAGAACAATGTGTCTTACAAGTTTCCAGACCCTGTTTTGGATTCATTGCTCAAAGTTATAGATATGGCTGGTCCGGGTATTCTTGATAGGTTTCAGAAGAGCTACGGGAATTTGGTTGGGATGGTCCGTACAATCACCAAGTATGAACATGATGCTTTGCACACTCTGCTGCAGTTCTACGAGCCTTCGTTGAGATGCTTCCTCTTCCCAGATTACATTTTGATGCCAACACTGGAAGAATTCTCATTTATTTTGGGAATTCCGATCACGCCGGCAATACCATTCTTCTCTGGTAGTTCCCCTAGCGTAAAAGAAGTCGCTGCTGCGTTACAAATGGATCAGGCAGTGGTAAAGAGTGGTGTGAGCAGTAAAAATGGAGTTAGCGGATTTCATTTAGAATTTCTGTCTGGACAAGCCCAAGAGGCTGCAAGTGCTAAAAATTGGACGGTTTACAATTCCATTCTGGCTCTCTGCATATATGGCCTAGTTCTCTTTCCCAATCAGCAAGACTTTGTGGATATGCAAGCAACGAGAGTTTTCGTCCTTAAAAATCCCGTCCCTACTTTGTTAGGAGATTTTTATCATTCCGTGCATTACAAGAATGAGAAAAGAAGGGGAGGATCTGTTAGTTGTTATACTCCACTGCTGAGTCATTGGTTTTTCAAACATTTGCCTCAGACAGGTGCCTTTGTGGAAACCAAAGATGTGGCGAAATGGTCTAAACGATTGATGGGTTTAACTGCTGATAACATTGTATGGTTTGACCACCGGTTGTTGAGAATAGAGCTTGTCACAAGATGCGGAAGTTTTCCAAATGTACCTTTGATTGGCAGAAAAGGAGGGATCAATTATAATCCAGTTTTGGCCATCCGACAGTTTGGGTATGCTTCCAGGGATCCTCCTACAGAGCAAGATGTGGAAGAATCTTTATTCTTTACAGGAACTAAAGATGCGAAGGTGGTAGAAGTAGTAAATGCTTGGAAAGACAAGCATAAAATTGGAAAAGCAGTTTTTGGGAAAAGAGATTGTAGGTCTTATCCTGAATATGACAGGTGGATTGAGACGAAAGTAAAGGAATTGCTTTTACCCTTTTCAAGGGGACCTCTTTCATGTTCAGTACAGCCAGAACAACCCACCATGGTTGCTATTGAAGAATGTGAGAAGTGGAAGAAAATGGTCAGAGAGCTGCAGATAGAGAATTCGAGAATGAGCAGATGTCTTCAGAAAGCTCTAGCTGATAACAAAGAGTTGGAAAAAAGAGCGTTGAAAGCAGAAAAAACCCTGGCGGACAAGGAAGAAGATTTTGATGAGAGAGCTCGATACTTCCGGAAGCTTACCTTGGGAGAAGATGATACTAGTCAGGCTCATAAGGCTACAAAGCAGGCACTGGTCTGAAGCAAGGACTCGTTAGCTAAACTCCGTCAAGCTTGGGATGAGGTCAGAATTGAGAACTCCGAATTGCAGGCCCAACTAAAAGATAAAGATGAAGAGCTGAAAAAAGCGCACGTGGAAAGAAGAAAGTATCGAGAAGATCTTGGTAAAAGTCAAGAACAAGTGAGAAATGCTGAAGGTAAGCTGAAAATCACCAACAAGGAGCTTGAAGATGTCACAGCAGAGCTGAAATTGGTTAAAATTCAAGCTGGAATCAAGAGGCGCAAAGGAGCCAATGAAGATGAAGCCTTGCTGATGCACGTGGGGTCATTAGAGGATGCATTGGAAAAAAGGGACGCAGTGATTAAAGAGCTGATTGAGAAGCCGCATCATCAGCGTACCCGCATCCTGTTCGAGGAGATTAAGTATTCCAGCCAGAAGCTGAAGGATGTAGAGCTGTCGGATTAGTGATTTTTGTCATTTCTTTGTAATTTGTAATGGTTACCCTCAGAATTGTTGATGGATCCATTTGAATGCCTGTTTTTTATTTTGAAACTACGACAAGCGTGCTTGAGAAATTTTGGGAATTTGTATGAAATGGTTTACTTCTGTTCACAATTTCTGATCTTCAGATATATGTGATGTGATATCTGCACACTAGCACACTACAAAATCACTATTTCTGGTCTTCAGACATCCGTGATCGATGTATATGAATATCTCTTCATGGCAAAACTCAGTAATCATGACTCCTGGTCTTCAGGAATTCTTGGTTACGATTGGAATCAGGATATGAAAAGCATTTTGAAATGACAAACATAACTTTGCATTTGCATTTGCATATCATTTTTGCATTGCAGGTTTTCCTTTTGCAGGCGCCTGCTAACCTTTATTTGGTTTTCAGGAACAATAGCTGATACCCCAGTTCACCGATATTCTACCCGACGCAATCAAGCAAGAGTAATGGAGCAAGTTCAGACAGAGTTAGCCGATTTGAGGGGAAGGATGGAACAGTTCATGAACCTCATGCAGGGGATCGCTCAAGGTCAGCAAGAGCTGAGGACCGGTCAAGAAAACATGAGGGTTGGACAAGAAGCTATGAGAACCACTATCCAGAGGCTGGAAACTGAAATCCCAAATCGCAATGTGCGCACTCCTCCTGTTGGCACAATCCCTGCTGGTGGGGCACATCTGGGCTTTGATAACAATGAGGATGGTCAGGAGGACCAATTCACTGCATTCAACAATGACATGGGTTTATACAATGACGACCGGAAGTATGAAGGGCTGGATGAAAGACTCAAGGCTATTGAGAGCCAAAATCCTCTTGGAATTGATGTAGAAGACATGGGTCTCGTGCAGGGTGTGCGAATCCCTCCCAAGTTCAAGCTTCCTGCTTTGGATAAGTACAATGGCAGTACATGTCCCAAAACACATTTGCAAGCTTACAATCGCAAGATTGTTGCTTACACTGATGACCAGAAGCTCTGGATGTATTTTTTCCAGGATAGCCTGTCAGGTGCATCCCTGGAATGGTATGTCAAGCTGGACAGGGTTCGTATAAAGAGTTGGAAAGATTTGTGTGCTGCATTTCTGAAGCAATATCAATATAATTTGGATATGGCACCCAATCGTACTCAGCTGCAGAGTATGACTCAGGATCCTAAGGAAGGCTTTAAGCAATACGCCCAGAGATGGAGGGAATTGGCTGCTCGAGTTCAACCACCTCTGGGTGATCGCGAGATGGCTGATATGTTCATGAGCACGCTCCAAGGGTCGTATCTGGATAGATTGGCTGCATGTCCTTCCACGGGGTTTGCCGACATTGTTATTGCTGGGGAACGAATAGAAAGTCTGCTGAAATTGGGTAAGATTCAAGATGTTGCTTCAAGTTCGAAGAAACCCTTTGCCAATGGACCAAGGAAAAGAGAAGGGGAGTCCAGCGCTGTGTATAGAGGAGGGGGCAGAGGAAGGAATCAGTCCTATCATCAGGTGGATGCGGTAACCATTCCGGTTCCAGCTGGACAGCAAGCTCCCAATCAGCAAGGTAGACCCCGATTTCAGAATAATAGACCAAGGGACCGTAAGTTTGATCCTTTGCCTATGTCGTATGCTGCTTTGTGACCACAATTGCTCAAAGAGAAATTGGTTGAACTCCGGACTATGAGGCCGCTAGATGCTGTGAAATTACCTCAGGGTTATGATGCTAGTGCTCGGTGTGAATTTCATTCTGGCGCGCAAGGTCACACAATAGAAAAGTGCTGGGCTTTTCAACACATAGTTCAGGACCTGATTGACGCGAAAGCTATTAATTTCTCCAGGCCGCCGAGTGTTCGTGACAATCCAATGCCTAATCATGGAGGTGCGAGCACGAATGCTACTTCTGATGGTGAGAAATTGAATCTGATCACCAACATTAACTTGGTAAAGACTCCGTTGTTGACCATAAAAGAACGTTTGTTAAAGGGACAAGTATTTCCTGGGTGTGGTTCTGATTGTGAGGGCTGTGCGAAACAGGTTAATGGCTGCAGTAAATTGAAAGCTGGACTGCAGAGTCTTATGGACGAAGGAAGCCTTCAGTTTGATAAAGTAGAGAAAGAACAGGATGTTTCTGCCGTTACCATTTACTATAATCCAGTCGAGATATAGGTGCCTGTTGCAGAGCCTGTGGCTATCATCGTGCCCGAGAGGCCGAGAACAGTTACGATTATAGTTCCTGAGTCGGCTGCTTATGTGTCTAATAGGGCAGTTCCGTGGCAGTATGGAACTGATACTCGTCAAGGAGGAAGCCGGCAGAAGGCAGAGGCTGTTGGTACTAGCATTGAGAATGTCAGTGGACCAAGTGGTTTTACTAGGAGTGGTCGACTATTTGCTCCCCAGACTTTAAGGAGTGAGGCTGAAGTCGCTGCAAGAGCAAAAGGAAAACAGGTGGTTGATGACAAGGTGCCTGCTCAGGACGAGGACCCTAAAGTCAATTTTGATAATGATGTTGAGGAATTTATGAGGGTTATCAAAAAGAGTGATTATAAGATCATTGACCAGCTTAATCAGACACCCTCTAAAATTTCGATATTATCCCTGTTAATGAGTTCAGATGCACATCGGGCTGCCTTGTTGAAAGTTCTGAATATGGCATACGTTCCCCAAGAGATTACAGTGAATCAGTTGGAGGGGGTAATTTCTAATGTGAATGTGAGCCACGGGTTGGGATTTACGAACAGGGATTTGACACCGGACGGACGTAACCACAACAGAGCACTGCACATCACACTTGAATGCAAAGGAGCAGTTTTGTCGCATGTGCTGGTTGACACAGGTTCTTCCTTAAATGTGTTACCCAAAAAGGCCCTGATGAAAATCAAAGTAGATGGATTGGTTCTGAGACCCAGCGATCTGATTGTGAGAGCTTTCGATGGATCCCAAAGATCGGTGTTTGGGGAGGTTGAATTACCAATACAGGTTGGTCCACAGATATTCAAGACGACCTTTCATGTTATGGACATTCAGCCTGCTTATAGCTGTTTGTTGGGCCGACCGTGGATTCACGCAGCAGGCGCAGTTACCTCCACACTTCATCAGAAGCTCAAGTATGTGTTCGAGGGTCAAGTGGTTACTGTTTGCGGTGAGGAAGATATATTCGTGAGTCATTTATCCACTTTTAAATATGTGGAAATGGATGGAGAGATTCATGAAACATTGTGCCAATCTTTTGAAGCCCTGAATGTCAATAACTTACCAGAATCTACTTCAGCAGCGGTGGTGTCGAATGTGCCAGGTGGGCCGAGTGCATCAATTGCGTCGTACAAGCAGGCCAGAGAAGTGGTCGAAAGCGGGAATGCCCAAGGCTGGGGCAAAGCTATAGATGTGTTCGTGAAAGAAGATAAGTTTGGCATTGGATACCAGCCGGGCCGGACGCCAGTTCCCCGATTCCGTGGGCCAATCAACTTCAACAGTGGAGGAATTATCAATCCCAACCAGTCCTGCTCAGCAATAGAAGATGACGCTGAAAGCTCAGATTATCTGGACAGATGGGTATATGCACTGGCTCCAGGCGAGGCGTTGCGAAATTGGTCTAGCGAAGAAATCGTTCATGTGGTTCATCATGCAGAGTAACAATTCTTGTCTTTCATAATGCATGAAATCCCACACTCTGCCCAAGGTGTGAGGATCCATTTGTAGGGCCACCATATTTTTTCATATAATGTTCAAATATCAATAAAAAGGATGTTTTTGTTTACAAATTTGTGTTCCTTTACTCTTTATTTTTATTTTTGCACAAAGAAAATTAAAAATGATAATGCACTTTCTTTTCTTTTGTTTTCAAGCAAAAATAATCTAAAATAAAGCATAAACCCAATCATGCAGACTGGATTCTGTGGATTTCTATGAAAATGATTCTGTTATGCCCACGTATGATTTCGACAATCCGATCTATCAAGCTGAGGAAGAAAGTGATGAAGATTATGAACTCCCGGAAGAGTTGGCTAGGTTGTTGAAACAGGAAGAGAAGACCATTCAGCCTCATCAGGAAGCTCTTGAGATCATCAATATTGGGTCAGAGGAAAGCAAGAAAGAGATCAAGATTGGTGCGAGTCTGCGGGGTGAGGTAAAGCAAGAGCTGATAGTCATGCTACGTGAATATGTTGACATCTTTGCTTGGTCATACCAAGATATGCCAGGTTTAGATACAGACATAGTTGTGCATATACTACCATTGAAAGAGGACTGCCCACCGGTCAAGCAGAAGCTGCGCCGGACAAAACCAGAAATGGCCTTGAAGATCAAGGAAGAAGTACAGAAACAGTTGGATGCAGGTTTTCTGGCGGTAACCAACTATCCTCCCTGGGTGGCTAATATAGTACCGGTGCCGAAGAAAGATGGCAAAGTCAGAATGTGTGTGGATTACAGAGATCTCAACAGGGCGAGCCCTAAAGATGATTTTCCACTCCCTCATATTGACGTGCTGGTTGATAATACCGCTCAGTTTTCAGTGTTCTCATTTATGGATGGATTCTCCGGGTACAATCAGATAAAGATGGCGCCTGAAGACATGGAGAAGACGACATTCATTACCCCGTGGGGTACCTTCTGTTACAAAGTAATGCCTTTTGGGTTGAAAAACGCAGGGGCAACTTATCAAAGAGCAATGGTGACGTTATTCCACGATCTAATTCATAAAGAGATCGAGTGCTATGTGGATGACATGATTGCTAAATCGAAGACAGAAGAGGAGCATCTGATCAACTTGAAGAAGCTGTTTGAGAGGTTGAGGAAATTCAGGTTGAGACTGAATCCTAACAAGTGTACTTTCGGCGTGCGGTCTGGAAAATTGCTTGGTTTCATTGTCAGTGAAAAAGGGATAGAGGTCGATCCTGCTAAAGTGAAAGCTATACAAGATATGCCTGTACCAAAGACTGAGAAAGAAGTTCGCGACTTTCTAGGAAGATTGAACTACATTTCAAGGTTCATATCGCACCTAACTGCCACTTGCGAACCAATATTCAAAATGCTACGAAAAGATCAAACGGTCAGGTGGAATGATGATTGTCAAAATGCATTCGACAAAATAAAAAGATATTTTCAGGAACCTCTAATTCTGATACCTCCAGTTCAAGGGAGACCACTGATTATGTACTTGACAGTGCTCGAAGGATCCATGGGTTGTGTTCTCGGTCAACATGACGAGACAGGTAGGAAAGAACATGCTATCTATTACCTGAGCAAGAAATTTACAGATTGTGAATCGCGTTATTCAATGCTTGAGAAGACATGCTGTGCACTCGCATGGGCCGCCAAGCGATTGAGACAATACATGCTCACACATACAACCCTGTTGATCTCTAAATTGGATCCGGTCAAGTATATTTTTGAGAAACCAGCACTTACAGGTAGAGTTGCAAGGTGGCAGATGGTACTGACAGAGTACGATATTCAATTTACTTCGCAAAAGGCAATCAAAGGAAGTATACTGTCAGATTATCTTGCGCAACAGCCTCTTGATGATTACCAGCCCATGAGATTTGATTTCCCTGATGAGGACATCATGTTTCTCAAAGCGAAAGACTGCGAGGAACCACTTCTGGAGGAGGGGCCTGATCCTGAGTCCAAATGGAGTTTGATGTTTGATGGGGCAGTTAATATGAATGGGTGCGGAGTTGGTGCAGTCCTTATTACGCCAGAAGGTGTTCACATGCCCTTCACTGCCCGAGTAACTTTTGGGTGTACCAACAATGAAGCAGAATACGAAGCTTGCATATTAGGGATCGAGGAAGCTATTGATTTACGAATCAAGACCCTCGATATCTTTGGTGATTCAGCACTGGTAATCAATCAAGTAAAGGGAACTTGGCACACACATCAGCAGAATTTGATTCCGTATAGAGATTATATGAGGAGATTGCTGACCTTCTTTACAACTGTCAAGTTGTACCATGTTCCTAGAGAGGAAAATAAGTTTGCAGACGCCTTGGCCACTATCTCTTTGATGATCAAGGTGCATGGTTGGAACTTTGTGCCCAGGATTGATGTCTCTCGTCTGGATAGGCCTGCTTTTGTGTTTGAGGTTGATGCAGTGTCTGACGATAAGCCTTGGTACCATGACATCAAATGCTTCTTAAAAAATCAAGAATACCCTCCTGGGGCATCTTCCAATGACAAGAAGACATTAAGAAGGCTAGCTGGTAATTTCTTCTTGAACAAAGATGGTGTGCTGTATAAAAGGAATTTTGACACGGTTTTGCTCAGATGTGTGGATAGATACGAGGCAGACCTGTTGATGATTGAAGTGCATGAAGGCTCTTTCTGTACCCATGCCGGAGGACATGCGATGGCTAAGAAATTGTTGAGATTAGGATATTATTGGCTGACTATGGAGTCATATTGCTGTAAGTATGCTCGCAAGTGTCACAAATGCCAGATCTATGCAGACAAAGTGCACGTTCCTCCCAATCCGTTGAGTATCATGTCCTCTCCATGGCCATTTGCAATGTGGGGCATTGATATGATCGGGAAAATTGAGCCTACTGCTTCAAACGACCATCGTTTCATCTTGGTCGCCATTGATTACTTCACTAAATGGGTTGAAGCAGCATCTTACGCCAATGTCACTAAGCAAGTAGTGGCTCGTTTCTTGAAGTGAGATATCATTTGTCGATATGGAGTGCCCGAAAGAATCATTACTGATAATGGTTCTAATTTGAACAACAAGATGATGGCTGAGCTATGTCGGGACTTCAAAATCGAGCACCACAATTCCTCTCCGTACCGCCCGAAGATGAATGGCGCGGTTGAAGCGGCCAACAAAAATATCAAGAAGATTGTGCAGAAGATGGTTGTCACGTACAAAGATTGGCATGAGATGTTACCAATGGCTTTGCATGGGTATAGAACATCAGTCCGCATGTCCACTGGGGCAACACCATACTCGCTTGTATATGGTATGGAGGCAGTTCTACCGATAGAAGTTGAGATCCCCTCTCTCCGAGTATTGATGGATGTTAAGCTAGATGAAGCTGAATGGGTACGAGCCAGATTTGATCAGCTGAACCTTATTGAGGAAAAGCGTTTAGCAGCGGTATGCCATGGCCAGTTATATCAGCGCAGAATGAAGAGGGCATTCGATCAAAAGGTTCGACCTCAAGTCTACAAGGTTGGGGATATGGTAATCAAGAGAATACTTCCTCCGAGTACAGATCACCGGGGCAAATGGACTCCTAACTATGAAGGTCCGTTCGTGGTAAAAAAGGTCTTCTCAGGAGGAGCCTTGTTGCTGACAACCATGGATGGTGAATATTTTTCATCCCCTGTTAATTCAGATGCAGTTAAAAAATACTTCGTATAAAGAGACCCGCTGGATAATAAAAAAAAAGAGAAGAAGAAGAATCCAGGCAAAAAGGGGCATCCCGGCGAACCAAAAACAGAATAAAGGTTCGGGCAAAAATTAGGGATATAAATGAAAAGAATTGTACACCCGGTAAGTTGAAAACCCGAAAGGGCAACTTAGGCAAAAATGGGTATCCCGGTGGATTGAAAACCTGAAAAGGCGATCCACACAAAAGAGGGATTAAAGCGAATGACTGCAGTCTGAATTAATCTGTACGTTTTCTACTCTTCAGCAAACTGGCAAAATTCCAAAGGAGGAATTGGTCCAATCATGAACTTCTGAAGGCAAAGATAATCAGGAGAGTTGGAGTATATACTGGCTATAACAGAATCAGAAATCAGTCGGAATCCAATTTCCGCATTATCATTAGGATAGATTTCTTTTCTCAATTTTATGGCAATCACCTCTTTCAGGGGTTTGCTTCTGATTGTAAATTTGCCAATTTTTGGCATTTCATCAATAAAGTTGAATATTCAATCACAAGCTTTTATTTTCATTTTACTGTTTTGTTTGCAAAAACGTCCGATTTTTGATAATAAAACATTACTTTGAAAATATCTTGGTCTTGCAAAAACATGCAAAAAGACAATTAAAATTACTTTGATTGTTGAACAACCTTGGATGGTAGATTCAAAAGACCACGCAATATCCTGGGGCATGTGCATATTCTTTTTCTGTTACAGGTAATGAGCGCGATTAATCCAAGCAGCATGATCGTAACCACGAGCAGATATTTGCTATGACTTGATATTGTTGTATCTTATTAAGTCGATTCTTCCATTCAAGAGTTCCCACCGAGTTTCGTGACGGCAACGGTGGTCGAAGATGGAATTTTTCTGTGTTGATAACGGTTATTAATGCAGTGAATACTCCAGGTTAATAACAAGTTCCAATCCTCCAGTACCTTGCAGACGATGTGAAAGGATGTACCAGCAAGTGGTAGTATCATATATCCCACAGGTTTCAGCATGTGAAATTTGTCAAAGAATAATCCCCAGCGGAGTTATTGACCCCCCGAGCATGGGGCAGCTTGAATTTCCCCAGCAAAGGATATTCCCAATCTATTATCCCTAGTAGAGTTTGAAGACACTTGGTCTTCTGTAAAATCCTCTTAAAACGGAATTCCCCAGCACGAGACGCTTTAAAGCAGTTTTCTCTAGCAGAGTGTGTTGTAAACTCATTATCCCCAGCGGGGTCGTCAAAGGGAAAGTTTGCCCAACATGGGGCATTGTGACATTTATCCTAAACTCGACAGTCATCTTCCTCAGCAGATTACCGAGGAATTACTTTGGGTTTCCCTAACAGATCTCTAGGGACTCTTTCTCAGCATGTTGCAATGGATTGGCTTTCAACCAAGATTTGGATGTCCCCGGCAGAGCAGCCCTGGTCCCCGGCAAGATCGCATCTTTGGTAATGGTATCCCCACAGAGTTCAGCATTGAATCTTGTCTGCTATACTCCCCAGCCGAGTCGCGGTAGGTTCCCCAGCAGGGTTTAAAGAGATCGACAGAATCTCTCCTTCAGCAAGATGTCAATGTATGATATTACCCAGCAAGTGGTGTAATTCTCAACAATGCTCATTTACAATCCAAAGTCCAATTTATTTTTGGCATGCGTACAGTTTGGTCATGATATTCCAGCAGGTGGAGTGATCATCTGGCAATTTTAAGTTTCCAACGACAGTTTGGTAATCATGAAAGTCCAACGACAGTTTGGCAAAGCTTCCAACGACAGTTTGGTAAGCGTTCAAGTCCAAACGACAGTTTGGCAGAGATTCCAACGACAGTTTGGTAATCATTAAAATCCAACAACAGATTGGTAGAAATCCAACACGAATTGGTAAAAGCTGCTAAAGTCCATCTGAAGATGGCAAGTGTGAGATTCCAACGACAGTTTGGTAATCATTAAAATCCAACGACAGATTGGTAGAAATCCAACGCAAATTGGTAAAAGTCCAACGACAGTTTGGCAAAGCTTCCCACGACAGTTTGGTAAGCACTGGAAATCCAACGACAGTTTGGTAGGAAGTCCAACGACAGATTGGCAGAGCAGCGAAAGTCCATCGACAGTATGGCAAGCCAGTAGTCGTCTGGCGTCATTTAAAAAGACATTGTTGAAAGTCCAACGACAGTTTGGCGAAGCTACCGACGACAGTTTGGTAAGCACCAGAAGTCCTACGACAGATTGGCAGAACAGCCCAAGTCCATCGACAGTATGGCAGGCCAGTAGTCGTCTGGCGTTGTTCAAAAGACAGATCTCTCCGATACTTGAAGATTCAATCCAACAATCGCGTTGGGTTTATATCCCTTTTCTTCTTCATCATCCATAGCAAATTTTTGGTTATATTTGGTATTCAATCACTATATACCTTGAAAGTCTGAAAGCATTCGCTTTCAGACATTCAGGTCTACAGTGTTTGAATAGGGGCAGCTGTAATACCCCAAAATTTGTTCTCCCCTTTTTGCATCTTAGCATAGCACTATCATCTATCATATCATATCCATCTCATTAGCATTGCATTGCATTTAACATAGAAAAATGAAGCATAGCATTCCTCTCACCATCAAGGCATGTGATCAGGGGGAAGATGGACAATCAAGGGATCATTCAAAGCACAAAAAGGTCAATCAAGTTGCCTCCAGGCAAGCCAAGAGTCTCTCATGTCTCATACCATCTCAATTGATCATCCACAATCTCAAGGAAGTGAGATCCAATGGGAGATTGAAGCAATACATACTTCAACATGCAAGAGGTTCAAAAAATTGAAAGAAAAAACCCTCAAAAGAGATAGCTCATTGATCCAAAATCATCCTCAAATGGTATATCCCATCATGCTTTAAGAGGATACACAACATACTCTGAGGAATTTGAAATTGAAGACTGCACATTTTTCTCCTAGGAGGTGGGCACCAAAACTAGGGTTTCCCATTAAATCAGGGAATCTTTGATTTTTTGGACAAAACTTGATGTCATGGTATTCTACATGTTCTTAAGTGTATGTGTATGGAAAATTGCCTCTCAATTGGTTTAAGAAGTAGTTCAATTGGAAGAAAGATAAAAAATCAGGAAATTTGGGGCCAAGTCAAATAATCAGAAGAAAAAGTCAACTCTTGACTTTTTGAGCCCAAAACCATAAAATTCATGTTATATGTGTCCAATGTACAAAATTTGGTCAAGAAACTCCAAAGGAATCATAAAAAAATCAAGAGGTGGAAAGTTGCCATTTTTGGAAGAAGAAGGGTTACTAAAAATAGCAAGTTTTGGCCATTTTGCATCAGAGTTTGAACCAAGGCCATTTAAAATTGAAGCACCAAATGAAAATTCCACTCGGCCACAACAAAAGATCTTGTTTTAAGCTTCACATCCATATGTGGAACATCTCCATTGGATAAATAATGAGAGAGATATGATTGATCAAAGTTTGAGCAAAGTAGGTTCAAAACTAGGTCATGACCAAGATTTTCAGGTCACGCGCGTGTAGTTTTCACAAACACTTGGTGGGCCAAATGTATTGATCAATTACTCATGATTAGAGGCTTCAAATGGAAAATCTTTCAACATCAAAGTTGTTCCTCTATGTGAGATCTTCAAAGTTGGTGTTTATCAATTTTTCATCTGATCAAAGGTTAAGGAGTTATGATGGCTCAAAGAATGGTCATTGCAACTGAAATTTGACCAGGTCACAACCAGGTCATGCCACAAGTCTGCGCACCCATGTACCAGTTCTTGGTCCATCTGTTTAAGGTCATTTTTAGACATGTTTGAGACCTCATTTCACTTCAATTTCCAAATCAATATTGTGCTCCAATGCATCCTCTTTCCAATGAACCCGTAAACTCCCTAATGCAGTCATTGAGTAGAGAGAAAAACCTCCACAAACTACCCTATGTTGGCATGGATACATTGACAGCATGTTGCATGATTTTGGTTCAAACACACCACAAACACTTCCTCACTTCAGTTTCCTCTTTCAACCAAGCACAAGTCAATTACACCTTGCACACTTGCCTTGGCATACATGAGAATGGAAAGAAATAAACGTGCTAAGCAAGTTTCTGCTACCACCAGCCGTGCCATTTCATTTCCCTCCTCGCTTCCACCATAGCATGTCATGAGCCATCTTCACCATATCATCACACTCCCTAACTAACTTGACTCAGTTAGTTAGGGATGACTCAGTTAACCAACTTGACTCACCCTAACTCAACTCATTTAACCGTGGTTAGCTCACATTATAAATAAAAATCACTCTCTCAAATTTCATTTTTCAACTTCACTTTTCATTTCCACTCTCAAGAACACTCTCACTCTCTCAATCTTCCCTGAGTTTTTTTTCTCTCTCTCTGTGCACGAATCATTCATCTTCATCCACCTCAATTCATCATCATCAATGGCATTGGATTGAAGGAGATTTCAGCACAGTCCTCAAGATTGCTGCAAGCATTGTTCAACATTGGATCTCCCTGCTTTCAAGACAACGAGTTATAGCATTTATTTTGCTTAGTTTGTGAAGCTTCAAGGTTGAAGGAGAAGCTAGGATCTCTGGCTTTCTGAAGAGCACCCCGAAGCCTCATCAATTTCAGGTTTATTTCACTCAATTTTAATGCATTGTATTCTTGTGATTTAAGCTTGTTTTATGATGTTTGGAGCTTATTAGGAGCTATGCGTGAGTTCTGTCTAGTTGATAGGCTCTTTAGGAGCTTAGATGTGATTTTAGGGCAATTTGTTTTGGATCGGTTTGTGTTATACGTGTATGTTATGTGAAAAATAGTGTTAGATTCATGATGTACATGAGCTCAGCTTTCGATTGGTGTACGTATTGTGAATTTCTGGAGGAATTGAAGTTTGCAGGTGGTGGCTGTTGGCCGGAGAAGGTGACCGGAGGTCCTCTCCGGCCGGTGACTGTTAGAGCTAGGGTTTTTGCCATGTTTTAATCCTGTCCGTTGTTTTTTTCTCATCGTGTGGCTAAGAGCATGACAACGCATTAAAACGCATGTGCAAGGCATGTGCCTTTTTTCTGATTTCAATTAAACATGGTGTGGTGTGGTGTATGGTATGGAACGTGGACATGCGTGTGTGAGCGTTTGATCTGATTACTTTGACTATTGTTTGACCTTGACTTAATCCAATGGCCATGAGTGAGTCAATTTTGTTGACTGAGAGTGTATGCTTGTTAGTGTGTTTTGCGCAGATTTGGACCTTGGACCAAACTGATATTTGCACCCCCTATGTCTTAAGCCCAAACCATTTTTGAACTGTTAATTTGCTATGCATGTACCCCCTTCTTAATTTCCATGTCATTTTATTTTCCATTTTTATACAAGTTTGGTTTTTAATTTTTAAAAATACATAACATCATCATAAAATTCCACAAAAATTCATGAGTATCATTAAAACATTTTTAAAATTTTTGGTGATTTTATTTTCTGATTTTATGACCTTTTTACCCCTTCTCCATAATTTTCTTTGAATTTCTTTGGTGTGCATTCTTAATGTGGTACATGATTTTGTTTAATTTTGTTCTTGATCATTAAAAATTGTTTTGATGCTCTTCTTTTTGAATTGAGTCATTAACATATTGAAGTATGTTGATTGATTTTTATTTGTTTTTTTAAGTCATTTCATGACATGTTTGGTGTTCATTTTTGTGTTACTTGGTATGTGCATCCAATTTGACCTAAATGCATTGTTTGACATCATTTTGCCTTGATTTCTTGTATGCTATTTTGGTATATGATTCACTTATGACTTGTGTATCTTTAAACCATGCTTGCTTAATTTTCCTAAGGCCATTTGATTTTTGTTTGGTGCATTACTTTTGAAGCATAATAGCATGTCATATCATCTTAACTTTTGTGCATGTTTACATATTTTCTTTTTGTACATACTTGCATGATCATTTGCATATTTGGTGAACCATTCATGTGACATAATAGGTCATTGATACATATTATATGTCATCTTTGCATGTTGATTATCATTTGAACCTTGGGTACCTTTAACATGTTGTGTTTGCACTTTCCTTTTTTGAACTCCCATTTCAATTCTACTTCTTCCATCACTTCTTAAATGTTTTGATGTGCTTCATAAATACTTGTGAGATGCTTGTGAATCATTTTTCATTTCATTTCAATTCTGATCCTTGGATTACATGTTCCATTTATGCATGTTTCTTCTATTTCTTTTCATCTTTCATTCTCCCTTTTCTTATGGTAGCATGTTCTAATGTCATGGATGATGTTTGTTGCCTATCCACTTGAGTTTGCTTGATGATAATCATTTGTTTTCCATGTGATGTACATTCTGGTTGTGACCTTAGAATTTGATTTCTCATCTAATTCTTTTGAGCTTTATGGTGCATAAATGTTCTTTTACTCCTTATATTTCTTACACATGTTTACTAACCATGTAGGGGCTTTGGTAAGTTGCAATTGAGTGTGGATAAGGAATCCACATTCAAACTTCTATCCTTTCATCTCTTTTACAATTCCATTTTGTGTTTTGTTAATCACTTATGTGCTTTCTTTTAATAACTCATCACTTCCCCTTTTTGAATTACAATTCATCTTCTACTTTAGAAGTGAATTGTTTAATTCATTCTTTCTTTAGACTTTAGGTTTAAACCTCACAAACCTTAGGATCACTCCCTTAACTAATCAATTAGGATTGAGTCTTAGTCCATATAGATTTTTACCTTTATCCTCTCTTGAGTCTCTCTTCTCATCTCAAAGAAAATTCAAAATATCTAATAAAGGTAGGCATTTATTGCATTTAGGCCTTTCATATAAAGAAAAGGTTATAAGGGGTCTTCTCTTATAATCTTAGAATGTATAGCATATAGCCCATCTTGGGTCAATGTGTTAAACATTTGATCTTGTATGAGGGACTTAAATGCAATACTTGTTGAAGGTACAAGCAAAAAAAACACTTCTTCACTTCTTAATCAACAAAAACACTTAATAAACACAAGTATGCTAGTGTGTTTGAACCTTGACAATTGGAACTAAGTGTGGGGGTCTTCTTCACCCTTAGTGTGCTTTCTTACTCATTCCATCTTGGAATGTGAGAATGTACACATTCCAATGACTAAGATTCAGATACACTATCATATGCAAACAAATGGAAAAAACTCTTAAAAGACAAAAACAAACAATAACGTCTTTCCTTCGGGATTTCTTTTCTTATCTCCTTCACTCATTTCCTTAAGGATACGTCATTTCCGTTCTACTGCAAACAGGTAACGCCTAAGTCTCCCTACAGCGAGCTGCAACACCTAAACTGCTAGGACGCGAACGTTGACGTATTCCACTAAAAAACACAAACAACTTTCCCTAGTGAGGGGAACTATGTCGCTCTGATTCTCATGCTCCCGATGAGATACGTAGGCAGTGGGGTAGGGCCCATGCGAGCACTTCTTTTATTTTCCCTACATTTGTTTCTCTTTCTCTTTCCATTCCTTTTCTAGTTCCTCTTCCAGTATTCTTTTCTATCACCCTTTGATCGAAACAAGCAAGCGTGGATCCCATCGGGTACGATGGACGCGAGGGGGTGCTAATACCTTCCTCTCGTGTAACCGACTCCCTTACCCTTTCTCTTGGTCGCAAGACCATGCTCTTTCCTTCCTCTCAGGTTTATGCGGTGTTTCCTTTCCCTCTCTTGGGATAAATACACATTGCTGGCGACTCTGTTCGGTGCCACTTTCGCGTTTGTACTAGGATGAAAATCCCGGGAGTGACACACGTACCTCCTATATTGCTGAATGTGTTGTCGTCTCCTTGGCCTTTCTCTATCTGGGCATTGATATGATTAGAGTTATTGAGCTAAAAGCTTCTAATGGTCACCGTTTCATCTTAGTGGCGATCGACTATTTCACCAAGTGGGTTGAAGCTGCCTCCTTTGCCAACGTGACCAAGCAAGTGGTTGCTGGGTTCATCAAGAACCACATCATTTGTTGTTATGGAATCCCTAACAGAATCATAACTGACAATGGGACAAACTTGAACAACAAAACAATGAAGGAGTTGTGTGACAATTTCAAGATTGAACATCACAATTCTTCACCCTACCGTCCGAAGATGAATGGAGCTGTCGAAGCTGCCAACAAGAACATCAAAAAGATTCTGCAGAAAATGGTCAACTCTTATAAGGATTGGCATGAAATGTTACCATTTTCCTTGCATGGATACAGAACTTTAGTTTGAACTTCGACAAGGGAAACTCCCTTTTATCTGGTGTATGGAATGGATGTCGTTTTTCCCATTGAAGTATAAATACTGTCTCTGAGAATTCTGATGGAAACCAAGCTTGAAGAAGCAGAATGGTTCCAAGAGAGATATGAATAGCTAAAACTCATTGATGAGAAGCGACTTACTGCCATGTGTCACGGTCACTTGTATCAAAAGAGAATGAAGAGAGCATTTGACAAGAAGGTTCGTGTTCGAGAATTCTGAGAATGAGAACTTGTACTCAAGAAGATCTTGCCATCTAAAAGGGAGGCACGTGGAAAATGGGCGCCCAACTATGAGGGTCCATTTGTGGTAAAGACTGTGTTCTCAGGAGGTTCCTTATTCCTTACAATGATGGATGGTGAACAACTTCCGCACCCTGTGAATACTGACTCAGTACGAAAATATTACGCCTAAAAAAGCCCGCTAAGTCGAAAACCAGAAATGGCGACTTAGGCAAGAAAAGGGTATCCCGGTGGGTCATAACCTATGAAGGAGACTCAGGCAAAATTAGGGATCAAATAAAAAAAGAAAAGAGCTCGCTAGGTTGAAAACCCGAAAGGGAGGCCTAGGCAAAAAAGAGCATCCCGGTGGACTGAAAACCTGAAAGGGCGGTCCAGGCAAAAGTTAGGGACAAAGGTGTTTCACTGTGTCAAAAAGGGTTATCACCTACATCAAGGAATTCATGAAGAAGTCTGAGTTCATTAGCCCTCATCAGCAACAAAGTTCATTTTTAGGACTCTTAGTCATTAGGGGAAGTAATGGTCATTGAATACGATGTAACCTTTTCCCAAATTGCCATTTTTATGATTGTAATATTCCATGGAGCTTCACCATTGGCAAGTTACCATTCTAATAAAATCATATTTTTAACCATTCTTTGTTTGATATTGATCATTGCTCTATTATTTTCTTGTTATGCAAAACTTCACTTATTCATTAATAACGATTTTGAAAGCGGAAAATGTTTTGAAAAATGTTTTGAAAAAACACAATGAGAATATAATTTGCTTTGGCATTAGGGACGATTTAGTGAATTCATTTGCCTCCCTCAAAAAACTCTGTTTGCGACGAAAGTACTGTTAAGCCATCTGGCATATAATCTCGCCATTAAAGTAAACTGGCAATACTTCTCGGATCTGACACTCCAAGTAATGACTGATACGATACAAAGGATTTCTCCCCAGTATCTCCACAGATGTTTGTTGAATGTGGAAAATTTTATTTCCTCCGATGAAAGAAAGATGTTCCCTGATTGACTCCGAGCTTCTGTCATCTTTAGATTCAGTGTGACTCTTTATAGAGGATGTGTCATCCATCTACCCTTTTTCCCAGTCAGTCATCTTGCTATAGTTGTCTCTTGCATATCATTGAGCATTCACATCATACAATAGCATCGTGTGTCTTTGCATTTGGGTGTGCTTTGCTTGTGGGCCTTCACCTCCCTTTACCTCAATATGTTGATCTGCAGATCTTTATCTATGTCTTGCTTGTGTTTGTTCTTCACCTGCGTACCCCAAATTTGATTATTCATATTCCCCAGGAAGTCTAATCTTCATTATGCGACCCCGGTAATGACCTATCTGATACCTGATCTTTGCTTTAAACCAACTCATATTGGTATTTTGGCCCAACTCATATTGGTGTCTAAAGTCCAGTCCTTGCTGGCAAACCAACTCATATTGGTATCCAGGCCAAACTCATATTGGTGTCTAAAGTCCAGTCTTTGCTGGCAAACCAACTTATATTGGTATTCAAATCCAACTCATATTGGTATTCAAATCCAACTCATATTGGTATTCAAATCTGTAACGCCCTAGTTTTTGTTAGATTTATTTAATCGAGTCAATTTAATTATTTTTGTTTTTATATTATTTTATTTTTGACTTTTATTTGGCAATATATTATTTTTCATCGTTATTATGTTTTATCGCCTTTTGGGAGCGTTTGCGAGATATTTGAGTGTAGGGGTATTTTGGTCATTTTACTTATTTTCCTTAAGTTAGAACTTAAAGAGAAAAAAAGAGAGAAAATAGTAAGGAAGGAAAAGAGAAAGAAGGAAAAGAGAAGAAGGAAAAGAGAAAGAAAAGAAGAAAAAGGGAAAAAATTGGAGAGTAAGGAAACGATCCAACCGACTTTTGAAAACATGATTAATCGGGTAAGGGTGCAAAACTCGATTATCCTATACTTGTGTATGATTATGTATGTATGTATTTGTGTGATATTTGGTTGAAATTGGATATAGAACCAAAACCATTAATATGTTGAGATTGTTAGAATTTGATTCAAATTGTGTCTGAAATCATATTTTAATGTTCCTAATTGCTGAGACATGTTACATAGATGTTGTTGTGCATTCAATTGGTAGTTTGCTGGTGTTTAGATGAGATTTGGAGATGATTTTGGTTGATTTTCGTAGCAGAAATTCTGCAGGAAAAATTCTGGGTTTCGCTGCCCATACGCGTATCAGTCTTGGCATTACGCGTATTGGTTTGGGCACTACGCGTATGGCAAGGGGGAAATGAGGGCAATACGCGTATGGAACACATTTTTCACGGCCTTCTGCTGATTTGCGTAATGGTACGCGTACTTGGCAAGGCATTACGCGTAACAAGTGAGGCATTACGCGTATGGAGTTTTAGTGGAAGTTTTGGGGAGAATTCAGTCTCTGCCCATACGCGTAGCACTCTGGGCATTACGCATATGGAATGGGCGAGCGAGCTGGGTAGTACGCGTATGGCCTAAGGCAATACACGTATGACTAGAGAGGGTGTAGAATAGTTTCTGATTTTGCGTCTGATGCCGTAACTTTTGATCCGTAACTCGGATCGAGGCGTTCTTGGTACCGTTAGAAAGCTATTGAAATGTTCTTTCTTATTAAAATAGTTTTGAGATTGGTGGCCAATTTAATTATGTCGGGAATTTTGAAATGTGTCATTTTGTCGACTTTTACCGTCTTAATTGTGTGTATTTGATGTGTTATCATGCAATATGCTTTTGATATATATTGTATGACTTGTGTGATGTTGTATGATGTGAATGCATGTGATGAAACATTGTGATGATGGTTTATGGCCTAAGGGCAAGTAAATGCGTTGTGATTATGTTTGATTGTATATGCATGATTATGGATGTTGGACTGGTTCACATGAATGTGTATATGTATGCATTTGATTGTCATGAGACATTGTATGTCAAGCATCATAATATGCATTCTTGTGATGTCATGTGCCCTAGTGGGTGTGAGCGACGAAACGATTCCAGAGGGAATCCGCTATAACATCTTGTGCCTTATACAAAGATGACCTAAAGCGACGTTATAAACGATCGTGTGGCTTATACAAAGAGGACCTAAAGCGATCAGATCGTGTGCCTTATACAAAGAGGACCTAAAGCGATCCATAAACGTCGTGTGCCTTATACAAAGAGGACCTAAAGCGACGGGGAACATCGTTTGCCCGACGAGGAGTTACACTAAGTAACAAGCGATGATTCCAATAGTTCCTGAGTGAACTAATGATGAGAATGATGGATGGAACGGTACCGCATTGCATTGCATAGAGTCGTTGTGTCGGTCTCTGTGCATTTGCATGAATCATGAATGGATTGATTTTGTGTGGAATTGTGAATGGAATTAATGTTGTTGATATATATATATGTTGGTGATAAATGAATTGAGCATGGTTGATATACCTTGGTGATGGATATATGAGATATGCATTGTGTTGTTTTGTATTTGAATTATGGCGTAAATTGTGGTGAGAATGTTTTATATGTGTATTTTTGTGTTATTATATAATTGTATGCAATTATATTATAATTGTGTTTCTCACCCTTCTGCTGTTTTAAATGCACTCTGAGGCATTGCAGATTAGACGCTGGAGGTCTTTTTGTGAAGCTTAGGTCTTCATTCTTTTGTCGGTCGGCTCTGATAGGTAGCACCGGGTAGTCGGGGAGATCGTTTGTGATTATATGTATATGTATATGTTCTTTTTAGGATTGTACATGTATTACTCTGTGTGTGACAGACAAACTTTTATGTTATATATATATGAGATTTCAGTTGCAGATTTTCTGCTTTTATTCTGTATCTGAATTGTGGGTGTTAGGAACTGAGTTCCTCTGTTTACGTTACTACCTAAGTGTTGCATATCTATATGAGCAGGTTGTTGTATTTTGTTTCAATTGATGTGACGCTCCCGTCTATGCCATAAATGTTTTAATTATACTCTGATTTATTTGTTATCGCTTTGTTTGCTCGGGGGATAGATTGGGGGTGTTACATTAAGTGGTATCAGAGCCAGTTTGTGCCAGTTTGTGTCAGTTTGAGCCAGTTTGTGTCAGTTCGTGCCAGTCCGTGTCGGTATTTGTGTTTGGGTGAGCTGTTTGTTTAACCATAGTTGCTGTTATTGGATATGAACAGAATATGGCTGGTAGGAATGATGCTGCTCTTGCTGCTGTTATGCAAGCTATGGCTCAGGATGTGCGGGGTGCACCTAATGCTGGTGGGAATGATGAGTTCAGGAAGAACAAACCGCCTGTCTTCAAAGGGAGACATGATCCTGATGGTGCTCAGATTTGGCTTAAGGAGATTGAAAGAATCTTTCGAGTGATGGACTATGCTGAGGAACATAAGGTGACATTGGGCACTCACATGTTGCAGGAAGAGGCTGATGATTTGTGGGTTAGTAAGTGTCATGTTTGGGAAGCTGCAGGTGAAGAGGTCACTTGGACTTTGTTTAGCAGGGAGTTTTTGAGGAAGTATTTTCCTGAAGATGTTAGAGGAAAGAAGGAAATAGAGTTCTTGGAGTTGAAACAAGGTCACATGTCTGTTATTGATTACACTGCTAAGTTTGTGGAGCTTGTTCAGTTTTATCCATATTATGCTGAAGCAACTGCAGAGTTTTCCAAATGTCCTGAGATCAAGCAGGAAATTGGTTATCAAAGGATTAGAAGGTTTTCAGATTTGGTGGATTGTTGTAGGATTTATGAGGAGGATAACAAAGCTCGTTCCACTCACTATAAGAGTGTGACCGAAAGGAAAGGGAAGCAACCGTTTCGTGGTGATCCTTATGTGACACCAGCTGACAAGGGTAAGCAAAGGGGTAATTTTGATAAAAGGCCAAGTGGGGGAGGTATGTATAATCCTCTGAGATGTTTTAGGTGTGGTGACTTAGGACATCGTCAGTTTGAATGTAGAAAGGATATGAGGAAGTGTTCCAATTGTGGAGGTTTAGGACATGTCACAGCTGATTGTAAGAGGAATGTGGTGAAGTGTTTCAACTGTGGTGAACCTGGTCATGTTAGTACGAAGTGTCCGAAACCAAAGCAAGCTCCATTGGAAGGAAAGTATTTGCATTGGCAGGAACTCAGACTACTAGTGCAGACCGTCTGATCAGAGGTACTTATTTTATTAATAGTATGCCTTTAGTTGCTATTATTGATACCGGAGCGACTCATTCGTTTATTTCGTCTGAGTGCGCGAAGCGTTTGAATCTTTTGTTGTCTTCGTTGGGTGGAGAGATGGTTATTGATACTCCAGCAATGGGGTCGGTAACTAATTCTTTGGTTTGTTTAAGTTGTCCTTTGACCATTTATGGTAAAGATTTTGAGATGGATTTGGTGTGTCTGCCGTTGGAGGGTTTAGATGTGGTTCTGGGTATGAATTGGTTGCAGTTCAATCGAGTGCATATTGATTGTTATCATAAGTTGGCAAGATTTCCTTCTCTTGAGGAAAACGAGGAATCGAGTTTCTTATCTACCAAAGAGTTGAAGAAGCTTTTGGCGGATGAAGCTCAGTTGTTCGGGTTGTTTGCATCGTTGAGAGTGGATAGTCAAGTTGCACTAGATGTGTTTCCAATTGTGCGTGATTTTCCAGAGGTGTTTCTAGAGGATATTTCAGATGTGCCACCAGAAAGAGAGGTGGAGTTTTCTATAGATCTACTTCCTGGTAATAGACCTGTATCTATGGCACCATATCGTGTGTCGGCATCTGAGTTGGTTGAGTTGAAGAAGCAGTTGAATGAATTGTTAGAAAAGAGGTTTGTGAGGCCGAGTGTATCGCCTTGGGGTGCTCCAGTTCTTCTGGTGAAGAAGAAAGATGGAAGTATGCGATTGTGTATTGATTATCGCCAGCTGAATAAGGTGACGATTAAGAATAAGTATCCTCTTCCGAGAATTGATGATTTGATGGACCAGTTGGTAGGTGCGTGTGTGTTTAGTAAAATTGATTTGAGGTCGGGTTATCATCAGATTAGAGTGAAAGAGGAAGATATTCAGAAGACAGCTTTTAGGACACGATACGGACATTACGAATATTCTGTGATGTCGTTCGGGGTTTCTAATGCGCCGGGTGTGTTTATGGAGTATATGAATCGTATTTTCCATGAGCATTTGGATCAATTTGTTGTTGTGTTTATTGATGACATCTTGATTTATTCTAAGTCCCGGGAGGAACATGCGGAGCATTTGCGTATTGTATTGCAAATTTGAAGGAGAAGAGACTTTATGCCAAGTTGTCCAAGTGTGAGTTCTGGTTGTCAGAAGTGAGTTTTCTTGGGCATGTGATTTCAGGTAATGGTATTACTGTGGATCCATCCAAAGTAGATGCAGTTCTACAATGGGAGGCTCCTAGATCTGTTACTGAAATTAGATGCTTTTTGGGTTTAGCTGGATATTATCGAAGATTCATTGAAGGCTTTTCCAAGTTAGCACTTCCTTTGACCCGGTTGACTTGTAAAGGTAAAGCGTTCATTTGGGATATTCAGTGTGAGGAAAGTTTTAGTGAGCTGAAGAGAAGATTAACTACAGCTCCGATTTTGATCTTACCGAATCCTACTGAACCGTTTGTGGTGTATTATGATGCGTCTTTGATTGGTTTAAGTGGAGTGTTGATGCAAGAAGGTAAGGTTGTGGCTTATGATTCGATGCAATTGAGGATTCATGAGAAGAATTACCCTACTCATGATTTGGAATTAGCGGTTGTGGTGTTTGTATTGAAAATTTGGAGATACTATCTCTACGGTGCAAGATTCGAAGTCCTTAGTGATCATAAAAGTTTGAAATACTTCTTTGATCAGAAAGAGCTGAATATGAGGCAACGGAGATGGTTGGAATTTTTGAAGAACTACGATTTTGGCTTGAGTTACCATCCTGGTAAAGCTAATGTGGTAGTCGATGCGTTAAGCCGGAAATCTTTGCATATGTCCGCTTTGATGGTTAAAGAGTGGGAACTTTTGGAAGCGTTTAGAGATTTGAGTTTGGTGTGTAAATTGACATCTGATAGCGTGAGGCTTGGTATGTTAAAGGTTACTAATGATTTTCTGTCGACCGTTAGCGAGAAACAGAAGTTGGATGTGAAATTTGTTGATTTGTTAATGGTTGGAGATCAGAGTGTGAATGGTGAATTTAAAGTGGATGATAAGGGTGTTTTGAGATTTCATGGTAGAATTTGTATTCCTGATGATTCGGACTTGAAAAAGATGATTTTAGAGGAAGGACACCGGAGTAATTTGAGTATACATCCGGGAGCTAATAAGATGTATCAAGATTTGAAGAATATCTTTTGGTGATCTGGATTGAAGAGGGATGTGGCTCAGTTTGTTTATGCGTGTTTGACGTGTCAGAAGTCAAAAGTAGAACATCAGAAACCTAGTGGATTATTGCAACCGTTGGATATTCCCGAGTGGAAATGGGACAGCATTTCTATGGATTTTGTGACAGGGTTGCCGAATACATAGAGGGGACATAATGCCATTTGGGTATTTGTGGATAGGCTTACTAAATCGGCACATTTCATTCCGATTGACATCAGTTTTTCTTTGGAGAGGTTGGCTGAGATTTATATCCGTGTGATTGTGAAGCTACATGGAGTTCCGTTGTGTTTTGTTTCAGATCGAGATCTGAGGTTTACTTCCAGATTTTGGGAAAGTTTGCAAAAGGCGTTAGGTTCCAAGTTGAGATTGAGTTCTGCTTATCATCCTCAGACGGATGGTCAGACCAAGAGAACTATTCAGTCGTTGGAAGATTTGCTGAGAGCTTGTGTTCTTGAGCAAGGTGGTGCTTGGGATAGTTATCTTTCATTGGTTGAATTCACGTATAACAACAGTTTCCATTCGAGTATTGGAATGGCACCTTTTGAAGCGTTGTACGGAAGAAGATGTCGAACACCTTTGTGTTGGCATGAATCTGGTAAGAGTTCGGTGGTTGGACCGAAGTTAGTGCAACAGACTACGGAAAAGGTGAAACTTATTCGTGAGAAAATGAAGGCTTCTTAGAATAGGCAGAAGAGTTATCATGATCGAAGGAGGTAAGATCTTGAGTTTCAAGAAGGCGATCATGTATTTTTGAGAGTTACACCGGTGACGGGTGTTGGACGTGCATTGAAGTTGAAGAAGCTTACTTCTCGGTTTATTGGTCCTTATCAGATATCCGCGAGAGTGGGTGCCGTGGCTTATCGGGTGGCGTTGCCGCTGAGTCTTTCGAATTTGCACGATGTGCTCCATGTTTCACAGCTTCGGAAGTATGTTCCGGATCCGTCGCATGTGATTCCGATGGATGAGGTTGAGGTAAGGGAGAACCTTACGGTTGAGGCATTACTGGTGAGAATTTTGGATCGCGAGTTGAAGCAGTTAAGAGGCAAGGAAATTGTGCTTGTGAAAGTAGCGTGGGGAGGCGCTGCTGAGGGAAATTTGAATTGGGAGTTGGAGAGTCAGATGCGGGAGTCGTATCCAGAGTTGTTCGTATCAGGTAATATTTTCGAGGACGAAAATCTATGTGTGGGGAGAGTTGTAACGCCCCAGTTTTTGTTAGATTTATTTAATCAAGTCGATTTAATTATTTTTGTTTTTATATTATTTTATTTTGACTTTTATTTGGCAATATATTATTTTTCATCGTTATTATGTTTTATCGCGTTTTGGGAGCGTTTGCGAGATATTTGAGTGTAGGGATATTTTGGTCATTTTACTTATTTTCCTTAAGTTAGAACTTAAAGAGAAAAAAAGAGAGAAAATAGTAAGGAAGGAAAAGAGAAAGAAGGAAAAGAGAAAGAAAAGAAGAAAAAGGGAAAAACTTGGAGAGTAAGGAAACGATCCAACCGACTTTTGAAAACACGATTAATCGGGTAAGGGTGCGAAACTCGATTATCCTATACTTGTGTATGATTATGTATGTATGTATTTGTGTGATATTTGGTTGAAATTGGATATAGAACCAAAACCATTAATATGTTGAGATTGTTAGAATTTGATTCAAATTGTGTCTGAAATCATGTTTTAATGTTCCTAATTGCTGAGACATGTTAGATAGATGTTGTTGTGCATTCAATTGGTAATTTGTTGGTGTTTGTAGCGAGCGATTTTGGACGCGGTTCTTAAGCGCTGGTCGCTCTCTGCGGTTTGAGCTTTGACTACAGGTAGATTCATTTTTTATCCTATTGTGAGCTGAATAAGGAAGGGAAATAGATGTCTCCAATTAACCCTGCTTGCATACTGAGTTTAAACAGCGGTCTGTTAGGTTACGAATGCTATCAATGTGGGGGGCCTTTGTACTGGTTATTTGTATTTTTTCCAATACGGTTCTCTTTCTTTTTATCTAGGCAAAGGGTTTCTGACGGGGAACAAGGATTAGGATGTTAGGACTGATGCTTTTGAATTACTGCTTTTGATTGATGGAGATATGGGATTTGGGTTTTTTTGTTGATTATGCTCGCTAAGATCTTTTCTTTCGATCTTATGCCTACGTATTCCCGTTTACCGAAACAGGGAAATCAGAGCGTTTGTAGTTCCTCCTATTCTATGGGAGGAAATTGGTGTTTTGGTGTCTTGTTCAAAGCCCAAGACGTGAAGCGAAAGGTGATTTGTATCTTGTTCAAAGCCCAAGATGTGAAGCTGAAAGGTCTATTTGTGTCTTGTTCAAAGCCCAAGACGTGAAGCTAAAAGACCTCGGCTTTAGAGAGAATTTGTCATCTCTAAAGAGGGGAGAAGGAGAATTACTTTAACTGGGATACGCGGATCCGAGCAATGCCATAATTTCCGAAGAAAGGGTTTTAACCTGAAGGAGAAGACTTTAACTCAGTGTAGAGCAATGCCATCTTTCCTTCGGAATTTCTCATGCTAAAAGAGGGACAGTGGCGTGGATATAGATGATCCAGAGGCTTGCCGCTTACAGCGATTAGATGAAGGGAAAGGAGTTGTTGATGTTTGTGTACTGTGAACGAGGCACAGTTTTGATGCTAAAAGGTTGATTGGATCAACCAGTGGTTTTATTAAACAAAGCCTAAGAGGAGGCTAATTTCCGATAGGAAAATCATTATACAAAGCCTAAGAGGAGGCTATTTTGTGTCTCGTACAAAGCCCGAGAGAGAGGCTAAAAGGTTTTGACTTGACGATGAAGTCTTTTGGTGTCTCGTATAAAGACCGAGAGAGAGGCTAAAAGGGTTGACTCAACAAGATAATCTTTTATACTCAACAAGAGAGTGTTTTTGTATCTCGTACGAAGCCCGAGATGGAGGCTAAAGTTTGTTTGGCTATAAAAAAAAGAACCTTTTTGTATCTCGTATAAAGCCCGAGATGGAGGCGAAAAGGTGATTGACTCAACGAGGGAGTCTCTTATGTGTCTCGTACAAAGCCCGAGAGAGAGGCTAAAACGTTGTTTGACTCCGCTGGGGAGAATCATTGTACAAAGCCCAAGAGAAGGCTAAGGTTACTGTGTCAGTTAAGTGACAGGTCCAGTATACTGATTTTGAAAGAGAAAATCAGTTCTTATATGAGCATCACTATACTCATGGGTTAAATCTGAGAATCGGGGTTGTTTCCTCTTCTTTGGGGAAACTGGAAATCCAAAGGGTATTGAGACTGTCCGAGTCTATGGGTTTCCTTCCTATTTAACGCAGGGGTCACTTGAGAATGTATTTTGAGACTCAAGGAAGTTAGACTGTCCGTGTCTAGAGTTTTATCTTTTGTACTATGTTTTGAGAAACAGTAGTAGACTCTATGAAAGGACTGTTCTATAAGGATGACTAGGTTCTGTTCCTATACCTCTAGGAGGTCGTCGGGACAATTTGTACGAAGCCCAAGAGGAGGCTGGAAACTTTTAAGAAGCCGACGGGTCCTTGTACGAAGCCCAAGAGGAGGCTATCATTCCCGAAGGAAGAGATCATTTATACGAAGCCTAAGAGGAGGCTGTGAATACTTCTAAGAAGCCGTAGTGTCCTTGTACGAAGCCCAAGAGTAGGCGGGGTTGCTTTTAGGAAGCCTGTGGGTCCTTGAACAATGCCCAAGAGGAGGCCGATGCTTTTAAGAAGCCCGTGGGTCTATCATCTCCTTTCCATTAGGAGAGATAACTCTTTTAAAGATAAAAACCACTGGTAAACGTGCGAGGTTTACTATCCAGCGACTTTTAACCTTTAAAGAGGGTTCCTTAGTTAAGGTCCAAGATTATGACCGTAGTGGGTACCCAAACCCCGATACATTCAAGGCAAGCTATCCACAAGGAATATATCAAGTCAGGAAAGTTCGAGAATTTGGAAGAAACTCAAAGATGCCATTCACGGAGAATACATTCATCTTGGGGAGTAGAGCTTCTTGACGATTCCTAAGGAGGACAGCCGAAGAGAAGACTGTATCTGGTACTCCTATTGGGGATCTAGGCGTCTATTTCTACGAATAAATGAAACGGCGTCACCTAGTTCTAGACGTAGTTGCCGGGGAAACTCGAAATATCTATACTATTATTACACAGTAGATATGAGTTTATGAAAGAAGACTTACAGCGAAACAGCCCCACAATACAGTTATATATATATGAGTTTGTGAAAGGAGACTTACAGTGAGCACACTGTTTGACTTTGTACAGCGGGAGAGGCCCAGGGTTTTATCAGTGAGCGCACTGTTTGACTTTGTACAGCGGGACTTATACAAGTGACTGGGGCCCAAAATAGGTTTTCTGTACAAAGGGATGGGTCTTACACTCTCTCAAGAGGCCCAAAAAGGTTTAAAGAAAAGAGTGGGGCTTATAACACGAGGGTAGGCCCAAATGATATTTCGTTTAACAATGACGATCGCGCCGAGGTTTTCTTTTAACGCAGAGGGACTTATACAATAAGTGAGGCCCAAGATGTTTTGGTTAAAAGGGGGATTGGGTCTTACACTCTAATAGAGGCCCAAAGTGTTTTGAATGGGTCTTATAGCTCAAGGAGAGGCCCAGATGATTTTTATTTTTAAACGGGCGACGATCGCGCCGTTTACTTGTACAGAGGGACTTATACAATGAGTGAGGCCCAAAAGGTTTTGTACAAGGGGGGATGGGTCTTACACTCTCTCAAGAGGCCCAAAAAGTGTTTTGAAAATGATTTATGAGGGTTGAATTAATCCAAAGCCCTAATTTGTTTTCAAAATTTATTTAATTGAATAAAAATTCAATTAAAATGATCAAAAATTGTTTAACACATGGAAAACAAATTGTGATCTTGGATTAATGCTTCAAAAATTAAGTATTGACCTACAAAATAATTAGAAAGCATTAAAAGTTGCAAAATCAATGTAGAAAAAATATTTAAAATGTCAAAAACAATTAAAATATTAATTCTTTGCAAAAATATCAATTATATGAAATAAATAATATTTTTGGGATTTTTTGATAAAATAAAATATTTTAACATTTTTGTGAATTATTAAAAAAAGAATCAACTCAAAATCATTAAAACTCAGAGAGAAATTAATTTTTTAATCAATTAAACAAAATCACAAAATTCAAATATTCGAATTTCTAAAAATGGCGCCAAGAACAAGCTGAAGAACACGCGCGTGTTCTTGGTTTCTCAGATTTGCATTTTCTATCCAATCTCCATGAATACGTAATCATATCATGCAATCCACATATCATTATGCTCGTCTCAACCTCACGATCATGTCTATGTACTTTAATTTCATTTAAATTAAACATACAACAAGAAATCACGAAGAGACCTCAAGAACCCTAATTTCTGCATGAAGGCTAGGATTTTTGATACACGATTCAAACAATGCAATTAATTGAGGGAAAACATTCCATGCATGATTATGAACATATGGCCAAATAATTGTGCGAGGAAATATGCATAGATTGAGAGATGACCAAGTATGTGCTTACCTCCAAGTCGTGACAGCAAGTTCAAAGTGATTTTTGATTTGGAGGTGTTACAGATGAGTGGTGATGATCTGAACAGCTTCCCTACACCCTATGGATTGTGTTTGGATGGTTGGACTTGATTGAAATTGGCTGGATCATTTTGTGGCACCTCAGCTGCACTTTGGTTAAAACCTTGAGCAACCAGCTGGTGATTTTGTGAAATTGATGTTTCAGAAGTAATCTAAGTGTTTGAGCAGCTCATATGTGATGTATGTGAGGTGTGTGAGTGATTGGTTTGATTGGAATTGCTCTCAAACTCAAAACCCGATAGTGACTTGCCTTAGAAGGCAAAATTGGAGTGAAAGAAGAGATTTTGAGGAAAGCATCTATTAGATGGCTTTGGTGTACTCAAACTGACCACAATTGAGCTCTATTTATAGTAGAGCAAGTTTGTTTTGCAAGGAATAGTGCATGGCAGCTGGTAAGTAGGTTTGGCCAATGTTGGCAAATGAAAATCCAAGTCTCCTCTAGCCATTGACTAGAGGTTAGGGCACAGAGCTTTGGTTCCCTTGGTCTTGGATAAGTCTTGACTGATTTCAGATGAGAATGGCTCAGTCCATGCCACCTTGATGGTTCCATTGAATGCCTCATTCCAAATTTGAAGTCTTGTCCCTATTTTGGCCATTCTAGGTTCAACATGCTATTTCTTGTTCCATGGACTTTGGAGGCTTGGCTCAGTGATTGTCCTCTTTAGATTCAATCCTATGAGGTGTCCAAGTGGATAGGAGCAATTGAATTTGGCTGATTTTGGCAAATCGACCAAAGTTGCAAATTCTGCCTTGCCTTGACAGATTTCAGCAAGGCAACTTGGCAATGTTGTATCTCATGGTGTAGGTTGAATTTGGCAATGTTCTTGGCCATTTTGGAAAGCTCTTACATGATACAACAACTGTTTGAACAAGTTTGGTTTTGATCTCTTTTGATTCCAAGTGAAAAATCCCCCTACATTTGGCAAAAAGTGAGGCAGAATCTGACTTAGTGAAAATTTCACTAAGTGTTGGAAAAAGTGACATTTTCACTTTTCAACCACTTTGATCACTCCATAACTCAAAATCCTTAATGAATTGGAATGACTTGTAGTTGAAGTTTTTGTAGGTGATAATGAGGGCTACAAATCCATCTTTGGATGAGAAAAAATGGCCTTGTGGTTTAGGAGTTATGGTCCTTCAAAGTTGGTACCTTTGCCACTTTATTTTTAACTTAGAAAAATTTCTAAGTTTTATGGTTACCCCTTTTACAAGTTATCTCACTTTTCTTGATTTTTCTTGATGAATGATGATTCAAATCATACATTAACATCATTTTAGGGTTAAAAATCCATTTTGGTGAAAAATCTCAAAAAGTCAAAGTTGACTTTTGTGCACAGTTGACTTTTTATCAGATGAATTCCAAACTGTGCAATTCTTCAGGAAATCATGTCCTTGACCTAAATCAAACTTGATGGACATGTTCCATGGGTGTCATAGGGCATATACAATCATGTATTTGGGTTTGGGAGCATGTCCTGGTCAAAAGTCAAAGTTACAGTTGACTTTCCTCGCGAAACCCTAATTGTGGTGCAGATGAAATTGAGATTTGTTGCTCAAGCTTCTTGGATCAATCCATTGTTCCAAATGGATCAATATGGTATATTAGAGACCCTCAAATCATGTCTTGAGGTCTTGGCTCATGGTTTGTCCCAAAAGTCAACTTAGGGGTGAATTAGGTCAAGAAACCCTAATTCCTGATTTTTGATGAATGCATCCCCTGAGGAAAAATTGACTTGATGCATGGGTTCATGAGGTTTCATGAAGTATATTAGGTTATGTTTTGGATCATTGCCTTGTGGCCAGATGAAAACCCTAATTTGGTGACCCCGGCGATCTTGAGGCTTGATCCACCTAGAAGGGAGCAACCTTGTGCTTAATCCTTGAAGTGGGAGTCCTTTTGATCCTTTGAGGATGTTTGAGAGATTAGACAAGTTGAAAATCAAGTCCTTTCTTGATTGAGCCTTTGTCTAAAGCTCAGAGAGGGCTTGAAACCCTAATTTTGATTGTATTGGATGCTCACCCATCTTTGGGGAGACTGATGAAGCATGATGGTTCATCCATATTATGCTGATGATTTTCACAATGATGGGAAATCTAAGTGGTCAAAATTTGGGGTATTACAGATGCCCCTATTTAATCTTCTTGGACCCGAAGGTGTGAATGACGAAGGGATTCGGGCATTCGGGGTGCAAGAGGATTAAATATCGGAATACCCGAAATTTTGATGGTGGTTATGAATGGTAGCTTACGCATTCATATTCTTTAGCTAAGCAATGATGCTTAGAAAAGGTAAACTTCCCCTCGATCCTGGTCTCCTACCAAGAACTGGTCTCAGTCTCTTTTGAAATAAACTTCCCCTCGATCCTGGTTTCCTACCAAGGAACTGGTCTTAGTTTCTGATATAAACTTCCCCTCGATCCTGGTTTCCTACCAAGGAACTGGCCTTAGTTTCTGATATAAACTTCCCCTCGATCCTGGTTTCCTACCAAGGAACTGGTCTAAGTTTCAGAAATAAACTTCCCCTCGATCCTGGTTTCCTACCAAGGAACTGGTCTTAGTTTCTTTTGTCAATAAACTTCCCCTCGATCCTGGTTTCCTACCAAGGAACTGGTCTTAGTTTCTTTTGTCAATAAACTTTATTGACAAGGGACGCTACTCGTAGCGGCTTTCCTTCAAACTTCTCGCCGAATTTTCCTGGGGAGATGCCATTTGAGTGGAAAAAGATTTGATGTCAGGCTTGCTGGGGAACCCATTCGTCTGAATTGTAGAGGTACACAAACTTCTCTATTTTGGAGACGCCATTTGTCGATTCTACTGGGGAAAGCGAGTCTCTTGAGAGATTGTTTTCGCTTAGGGATCTTACATCGTACTTTTCTCGGGATCTTCCCAGAGAAATGCCATATGATGGGGTCCAATTTTGAGGTGCCGATGACCTTTTCATCAGTAATCTTTTCGGAGCGAAACTGGCATGCTGCCGAATCTCTGATTACGAGGCTTTCTCCGTGGATTTTCCTTAATCCGGGAAAGCAAGGATATCATCTTCAATGGCGAAGAGTGATGTTTATTAAAAGTTTTCTCTGGCTTTTCAGAGGTTCAAGTTATCAAAGTGGCCAAGTGCCGACTCTGATCTAAAGATACATTGGTGGCGAGATTGTGCAGACGCAACACTTCCTGACGAGGAAAGAACTGACAAACTCGATTGAGAAAATTGTTTATCACCAGGGGACAAGACCGGCTAGAGTGATAACGATGCAATATGAAATGTAAATGCAAATCAAAAATGCATGAAGTACGTATGTATATGCTGACAAAATAGATGCGACATACAGACTAATGGATGAACACAATTGGATACTCGGCCATCGCGGGGCGAAGAAGTACCGTTGGTTCAAAATAGCGATTCCACCTTGCTTAGGAGAGATAGTCCCGTTGGGAGCTATGTTGATCGGGCTTAGGAGATGAGAACTCGGCCGAGGATGTCAGACGAAACATGGTCTCTGACATTGTTGATCCTTCATTCAGGCGTACTGGTCTAGAAGGAGTACTTTGATTCTGCACTTTGAAGTTCGCTTACTTCGGGAGAAGCGATCGATGTTCTTCTGATGTTCAACAGTCAAAAGAAATGCCATCTTTAATTTAAAAGCAGAAAAAGTTTAACAAGTAAATTTATTTTTGTTTTATTTCAAGAATCGCTGATTAACTTTAAACAACGTCGTTCTGTAAAGCTAAAACAAGTAAAGAGTTACAAACAAAAGCACAAGGGCTCAAATTTTATTGATAAGATGGAGATCAGCCAAACGCGTGATTCCAAAGAGTATATACAAAGTTAAAAAATGGTAATTTACAGGGAAAAGGGCTTCGTTGAAACATAACGACCACTATCCTTCTACCAACTTTGAGTTCGGGACATCCTGAGCTTCCGTCGAAGATGACCTTTGACTGGAGATTTCCTCTGATAGATGATGTTGTAACTGCTGCTGAGGGACTTGCCTCTGTTGAACATAGTTACTTGCCATTATCCCTAACTTTTGCCTGGATTGTACTATGAGATTTCCAATCCATCGGGATGATTCTTTTCATGTCTCTAACTTTTGCCTGGACCGCCCTTTCGGGTTTTCAATCCACCGAGACGTTTTTTTTTAGTTTAGTTTCGTCTTGTTGGCCAAGTACACATCCCATTGAGTCCTCTAGGACTGTGAGGTAAATGATCAGTGGTCTTCCTTCCACTGGAGGTGATAGAATCGGAGGATTCAACAGATATTCTTTGATACTGTCGAAGGCGGTTTGGCAATCTTCTGTCCAAACGCAATCTTGGTTCTTTTTGAGTAATTTGAAAATCGGCACACACGTCGCGGTCATGAGGAATATGAATCTGGAGATGTAGTTCAAACGTCCCAGGAATCCTCTGACTTGTTTTTCAGTTTTCGGAGAAGGCATTTCTTGAATGGCCTTGACCTTGTCGGGATCAACTTCAATTCCTTTCTGGCTGACGATGAACCCTAGTAATTTCCCTGAACGGACACCAAAGGTGCACTTATTGGGATTCAAGCGGAGCTTGAATTTTCTCAAACTTTCGAACAATTTTGACAGATGTTCAACGTGCTCACTCTCTGTTTTTGATTTTGCAATCATATGATCGACATATACCTCGATTTCCTTATGTATCATGTCATGAAACAGAGTAGTCATGGCCCTTTGATAGGTTGCCCCGGCATTCTTCAAACCGAACGACATTACCTTGTAACAAAAGGTACCCCATGGGGTAATGAACGAAGTTTTATCCATGTCTTTCGGCGCCATTTTGATCTGGTTATAGCCCGAGAATCCATCCATGAAGGAGAATACTTTGAACTTTGTTGTGCTGTCAACCAGCATGTCAATGTGTGGTAAAGGAAAGTCATCCTTTGGACTTGCCATGTTTAGATCTCTGTAATCAACACACATTCTGACCTTTCCGTCCTTTTTGGGAACGGGTACGATGTTGGCTAACCATTGAGGATATTCAGATGTAGCGAGGAAACCCGCGTCGATCTGTTTCTGTACCTCCTCTTTGATTTTGATGGCCATGTCCGGGTGAGTCCGTCTCAACGTTTGCTTTACTGGCGGACATTCCGATCTCAACGGTAAGTGATGTTCCACGATGCTGGTATCCAACCCTGGCATATCCTGATAGGACCAAGCGAATACATCGGGGAATTCTTTGAGAAGCTTTATCAGATCTTCTCTGGCAGTTGGACTGAGCAGTGCTCCGATCCTGATTTCTTTTCTCTCTTTTTCTGAACCTAAGTTTACCGTTTCCAACGGCTCTTTGTGAGGTTCAATGGACCTTTCCTCTTGTCTGAGTAATCGGGAGATCTCTTCTGGAATTTGGTTGTCATTTTCTTCTTCAGCCTCGAATACCGGGAACTCAAAGTTGGAAGAAGGCATCAGATCGTATGTTTCAATGGGGTTTAAAACAAGCAATCTGCATGACGTGATGATTCGTGTTTAGAAGAGATAGAGAAAATGTAAGTGTGTGCAGTGTTTTGATTTTACTGCTTGTTTTTATTATTGAATGTTTTTTAGGATTACCATTTTCTGAAAAAGCAAAAAGAGAAAATAGCAATTAATGCAGAAATTACAGAACGACGTTATTTTATTAATGCACAAGTCGAATCTTGAAACTACAGCCCTATAAAACAAAACTCTGTCGCTTTGGGAAAAGCGAAGAGGGAAATTTACAGAAAACGAGCCCTATCAAAACATCCGTTTCACCTGGGCAGGGTGAAAGGTTAAAGATGGCAATTACTTTGACTGATGAACGACCTTCGTAACCTCGACATCAACCCATTGGCGGCGAACTCCTCGGTGAATCACAAAGTCTGGCACCTTCCTTGATTTGTCTTCAGAAATGACGCTGACTTCTGGTGGAGCGGGATCATTGGAACCTGTTTCCCAGGCAGAATTGTCGTAGGAGGATTCCTCTGTTGCATTTTGCATAACATTGGTGCTCTCAGCTGTATTTCCCCATCCAGTTGGCTGGATGTCTTCGAACCTGATACGAGAGCTTTCGGGAGCAGTGTACTTGACCATAAAGTCGTATTTTCCACTTGGTTGTCCCAGGGTGTCCCAAACTTCTTTGGAACTGGAGGAATCATCCCTCTCGATGACGTTGACCTCGGGAAAAGCATAGTTGATGAATTCAAGTCCTGCGAACGTTGCGAATTCATCTTCATGTTGAGTAATTTCCGAATGACCTGAGTGTTGATCCCATGACATGGAGGGGACATAGGTATTCTGTTCAATGACACTCAGCTGAGTTTCATTGTTCGGCTGACTTTCTTGCCCCAAGTTTCCTGGGTAAGGCTGCCACATTGGCAGGCCATCCATCGGGCCATAGTAATTGTGATCAAAGTTGTCTTTCATCAGAGTGTCTTCCTCTAATGAGTTTGGCGGAGCACGGCATCCTTCCGGGTCACAATCTCCGTAGATCATTTCGACATTTGATCTTGGTATAAATCTCGGACTTTCTGTAGGAAAGTAAAAAGGCATAGGCACCTCTTCCTGAGACATATAACCGTCCTTGTTAAGATAGGACTTCCATTCTTCACCTGTGTCAGAGGGATCTTCCTCGTTGATAGCATGTACTGCTTGAGACACTGGGTGAAGAAAACCTCCACTGTGGAAGAAGTTTGGAAGGGGATGAAGACTTTCATCGTTGGCAACTGTCTGGGTACAGGTCGCAGAAAAACCAAGACCCTTCTTTATTTTATTGTCAGTGGGAATGACAAGCTGTCCCCATCCTGTCGTATCGGTACTCTCGACCGCTTTGATAGCATCGTTGTATGAAGAAATCGAAGTTCCTTCTTTGAACTGATTGTCCTTGCTCACCGATAGTGCTTGGAACTGAGTTCCAATAACCTCCTCGGGTTCCACACAAGTAGATGATGATAGGTTACTCACAAGCAAGGCTTGTTCCCCACAAACCGTGACAAGTTGATCGTTCTTGATGAACTTTAGCTTTTGGTGGAGGGTTGAAGTGACCGCTCCAGCCTGATGTTTCCAAGGTCTTCCTAATAAATAACTGTATGTTGCCCGGATGTCCATGACCTGGAAAGTGACTTGGAAAGTGTGAGGACCAATAGTTATGGGAAGATCAACTTCGCCGATAACCATTTTCCTGGATCCGTAGAATGCTTTGACGACGACCTCGCTGACTCTCATCGGAGGGCCCTTGAATGATAATTGCATTAAAGTGGACTTCGGCATAACATTCAGGGCTGACCCTGTGTCTACCAGTACGTTGGCTAAAGCATCGCCCTGGCAGTTAACTGTAATGTTGAGCGCCATGTTATGACGGCGACCCTCTTCAGGTAATTCTTCATCACTAAATCCCAAATTATTGCAGGAAGTGATGTTAGAGACAATGCTATCGAATTGTCTGATTGTTACATCCTGTTCCACAAAGGCTTGCTCCAAGACTTTCTGTAGGGCCTCCCTGTGGGCTTCTGAACTGAGTAACAGTGATAATACTGAGATCTTTGAAGGAGTCTGTAACAGTTGATCAACAATGTTATATTCACTCCTTTGGATGAGCTTTAGCATCTCATCTTTGTCTTTTGAAAAGTCGGGATTACTAGATTGACCGACTGGTGGATCAGGAATTTCTGCCTGAAGTTCCTTTTCTTTGTTGGATTCTCCAACCCCTCGGTTGAAGATTCGACCGCTCCGTGTTACACGACTGATGTCTGCAATATTCACGACGGAGGGTAATGGAATTTCCTTTCCATTCTCGATTATTGTTGCACCGTATTTGTAAGGGATTGCCTTAGCTGATTCATACGGTAGTGGCCCCGGTAGATAGATGACTATGGGAACCTTCTGATTTTTCTGACCATCATAAGTAACCTTGATCCGTTCCCGGTTGGGAACTCTAGATTCGTCAAGTAGAGGGATGATGGTAAAAACAACCCTGGTCTTGTGATGACCAGAGATCGTGACAACATCCTCAACTTGCTCGGCAAGGTAGTTCGGCGACCAAATGATGGGTCCTGAACCTGGATATGGACGAATTTCTCCATGATCGACCTGACCCTGAAGAGCTACTCTCACAAGGTAACACCCTTGGTTACTTTCTGCACAGACGCTACAACTGTCATAGTTGTGTGGTGGCACCTGGCCACGCCCACTTTGAATACAATGTAACCTCACTAGGTTACCTTCCATTGATTAGACATCCTGACTTTGACGACGAGTAGGATTCCTGTTATTGATACTAATCTGCTGAGTATCTTCGTCCATGTAGATTGGAATCCACCAGTGATTTAACAAGTGCTGAAGTGCCTCCTGGACAAGGGTACAACCTTGATCGTTTTCGCAACCCGCTTTACAATTTTGATAGTCATGTGATATTAAGAATCCAAGTCGGACCTGCTCAGCATGTAACTCTACCAGGTTGGTATTCATTACGCGGATGTCGAAGATCTGAACCATGTTGATTTGATAGGAGTTCCTATCATGGTAGTCTTGGATCCATCCAAGATCCATCTGACGCTGGAGGGCCTCTTGTATGAAAGAGCATCCCTGTTTGTTTACCGAGCAAATCAGACAGGAACTGTAATCGTGCCGCGGCAGATTATGATACAGGCTTTGCCTTGAGTGCATCGCCACCAAGTTGACATTCATCGCACGGATGTCGTGGTTTTGAATGACGTTGGAATTCATGTAAACCATGTTAACTCCACGAACTCGGTGCTCTTGGATCCATCCAAGATCCATTTGTTCCTGTAGAGCTGCTTGCACCACAGAACATCCCTTGTTGTCTTTAGAGCAGACATCACACTGGTGATAATTATGAGGTGGCACATGGCCATATCCACTATGTCTACAATGCATCTTGACCAGATTGGTCCCCAATAAGAGTACATCGTGAATTTGATAGACATTGTTAGTCTCTTTCTCAATCAGATTGACTGCAGCTTTCTCGTGTTGAGGCAGCGGGTTCGTAAGAACATTAGGATTCGTATCTTTGAAAGATAAGAGCCTGCTCCTAACAAGCTTTTGCACGTCGGACTTGAAATTGAGACAAGTCTCAATGTTATGCCCTGAACCTCCTTGATGATAAGGGCATGTTTGATCCGCTTTAAACCAAAAAGGCGGATTTTCCTGAACTGAAAGGGGAGACTTAGTCTGAATGTGCCCCTTAGCCAGCAGTAACGGAAACAGCTCTGCGTACGTTATGGGTATAGGATCAAATCCTGGTGGCCGTGTTATAAGGTTGTCGTTATATGGAGGACGAGCCTGCTGAAGAGGCTGTTGTGTCCTTTGCTGATCAGGTGGGCTTTGTGCAACCTGAGGTTGATACGTAGGAATAGGCGCAGGGCCGATAGCAGGAGTAACAGCTGCTACTGGCTGATAACGTCGCCTTTGCTTTTTGAGAGAGATATTCCCAATATCTTGCTCTTTTTTCTTAGGGAGAGCACTACCGTATTTTTTAGTACCGCTCGTTGATCCAGTGTCTTTTACCAAACGTCCTTCTCGGACGGCTTCCTCAAGACGTACACCCATGCTGACCATTTCGGTGAAATCACTGGGTGCACTGTGTCGCTCCCGGGATTTTCATCCAAGTACAAACGCGAAAGTGGCACCGAACAGAGTTGCCAGCAATGTGTATTTATCCCAAGAGAGGGAAAGGAAACACCGCATAAACCTGAAGGAAAGGAAAGAGCATGGTCTTGCGACCAAGAGAACTGGATAAGGGAGTCGGTTACGCGAGAGGAAGGTATTAGCACCCCCTCGCGTCCATCGTACCCGATGGGATCCACGCTTGCTGCTTCAATCAAAGGGTGATAGAAAAGGAGACTGGAAAAGGAACTGGAAAAGGAACTGAAAGAAAGAAATGAGAAAGAAAAGAAAAGGAACGGGAAACAAATGTAGGGAAAATAAAAGAAGTGCTCGCATGGGCCCTACCCCACTGCCTACGTATCTCATCGGGAGCATGAGAATCAGAGCGACGTAGTTCCCCTCACTAGGGAAAGTTGTTTGTGTTTTTTAAGGAACGGCTAATGTTCTAGCTCAGGTGTTGCAGGCTCGCTGGTCCGAGTGCGTTACCATCTTGCAAGAGAATGAGTAGGAGCGCGTTCGTGCGTTGAGAATGAATGAGATGAGAAAAGAATTCCCGAAGGAAAAAACGTTATTGTTTGTTTTTATCTTTTAAGAGTTTTTCATTTGTTTGCATATGATAGTGTATCTGGATCTTAATCATTGGAATGTGTACATTCTCACATTCCAAGATGGAATGGGTAAGAAAGCGCACTAAGGGTGAAGAAGACCCCCACACTTAGTTCCAATTGTCAAGGTTCAAACACACTAGCATACTTGTGTTTATTAAGTGTTTTTGTTAATTAAGAAATGAAGAAGTGCTTTTTATTATTTGTACCTTCAACAAGTATTGCATTTAGGTCCCTCATACAAGATCAAATGTTTAACACATTGACCCAAGATGGGCTATATGCTACGCATTCTAAGATTATAAGAGAAGACCCCTTATAATATTTTCTTTATATGAAAGGCCTAAATGCAATAAATGCCTACCTTTATTAGATGTTTTGAGTTTCCTTTAAGAGATGAGAAGAGAGACTCAAGAGAGGAGAAAAGGTAAAACCTATGTGGACTAAGACTCAATCCTAATTGAAGATTAAAGGGAGTGATCCTAATGGTTTGTGAAGTTTCAACCTAAAGTCTAAAGAAAGAATGAATTAAACAATTCACTTCTAAAGTAGAAGATGAATTGTAATTCAAAAAGGGAGAGTGATGAGTTATTAAAAGAAAACACATAAGTGCTTAACAAAACACAAAAATGGAATTGTAAAAGATATGAAAGGAAATTTGAATGTGGATTCCTTATCCACACTCAATTGCAACTTACCAAAGCCCCTACATGGTTAGTAAACATGTATAAGAAGTATAAGGAATAAAAGAACATTTAATGCACCATAAAACTCAAAAGAATTAGATGAGAAATCAAATCCTAATGTCACAACCAGAATATACATCATATGGAAAACAAATGATTATTATCAAGCAAGTCCAAGTGAACAAGCAACAAACATCATCAATGGCATTAGAACATGTTACCACAAGAAAAGGAAGATGAAAGATGAAAAAGAATGATAAAACATGCATAAATGGAACATGTAATCTAAGGATCAGAATTGAAATGAAGTAAAAATGATTCACCAACATCTCACAAGTATTTATGAATTAAACATCAAGACATTTAAGAAGTGATAGAAGAAGTAGAATTGAAATGGAAGTTCAAAAGAGAACACAAGTACAAACACAACATGTTAAAGGTGCACAAAGTTTAAATAAAAATCAACATGCAAGGATGACATGTAATATGTACCAATGACCTATAATGTCAAGTGAATAGTTCACAAAGTAGGCAAATGATCATGCAAGTATGTACAAAAGAAATCATGTAAACATGCACAAAGATCACAAGGATGTGACATGTTGTAATGCTTCAAATGAAATGTCTTAAACAAAAATCAAATGAGTTCATGAAAATTATTCAAACATGGTATTGAGGTACACAAAACAGAAATGAATCACTTATCAAAGTATCATGTAAAAATTCAAGGCAAAATGATGTCAAACAATGCACTTAGGTCAAGTATGCACATCATACAAAGTAGCACAAAAATGAACACCAAACATGCCATAAACTGGCCTAAAAAATCAAATAAAAATCATTTAACATACCTCAAGATGATAATGACTCAATACAAAAAGAAGAGCATCAAAACAATTTTTAATGATTGAGAACAAAATTAAACAAAATCATGTACCACATTAAGAATGCATACAAAAGAAAATCAAAGAAAAATATAGAACAGGGGCAAAAATGTCATAAAATCAAGAAATAAAATCATGAAAAATTTTCTAAATGTTTTAAGAAGACTCATGAATTTTTGTGGAATTTTATAACGCCATTTGGTATTTTTAAAAATTAAAAAGAAAACGTGTAGCAAAAATAAAAAAATGAAATGCAATGCAAAATCAATGGGGGTGCATGCCTAGTAAAAATGAGTTCAAAAATCATTGGGCCTTTAGAAATGGAGGTGTGGATAGCAAAATAGTCTAGGTCCATTAAGCGCGCATAACACAATAACTACCATGCTCCTCAGTCAACACAAGTCAAAGCAACTACAACCATCAGATTAGGTCAAGTCAACACAAAGGTCAAAGTAAACAAAATCAATGATCACGCGTGGAGGAACACAACAACTAACATGCACTGCACCATAAAACGTTTAAATGAGAATCAGAAAAAAACACGTGAGGAGCACATTCTTTTTAATGCGTTGTCACGTTTTGGAGCATTGGATCATGAAAAATGGACGGACAGGATTAAAACGCACATAAACCCTAACAATTACAGTCACCGGCCGGAGGTGACTTCCGATCACCTTCTCCGGCCAATAGCCACCACCTGCAACTCTCACTCTTCACCAAAATGCACAAATCATATACCAAAATGAAGCTAAGCTAACGCAGATCATGAATTCAGTGACACAATATACAAACAGTTCATGACATGAAAGAACTGAACTAAGGAAGATTTGCCCTAACATTTGGTCTATGCCTCTAAAGGCCTATCAACTAGCCAGGCAAGTTCTTGAGCTTATAAGAAGCTGCAAGAACCTGAAAACAAACTCACATCAAGTCTATAATGGATGAAACTCGTACCTGAATATTGGAGATTTGGAAATACTCTTCAGAAAACCAGAGATCTTAGCTTCTTCTTCAACCTTGGAGCTTCACGAACTTAGCAAAATAAATGCTATACAACCAATGGTCTTGAGAGCAGAGAGATTCAATGTTGAACAATGCTTGCAAAATCTTGAGGACTGTGTAGAAAGGCTTCAATTCAATGCCATTGATGATGATGAAGATGAAGTAGATGAAGGAAAGATGGTGAAGCTCGTGTGAAATCAGAGGGAAAGTAGAGAGAATGTGAGGGAGAGTTTGAAGTGTTTTGAAGTGAAAAATGAGAGAAATGAAGCTGAATGAAAATGTGAAGTGAGATTTTGTTTTATAGTAGGCTTTAACCACGGTTAAACTGAGTGAGGTTAACTGAGTTAAAGTGGTTATGCTGAGTCCACCCTAACTAACTGAGCCAAGTTAGTTAGGGCGAGTTATCCATGGCTGTGATATGGTGGAGAAGGTGTATGACAGTTGTGGTGGAGATTAATGGAATGAGCTAATTCATGTGTGCTGCAGCAAACAAACTTGTTCTACAAGTTTCCATTCCTTTTCCTTTTTCATGAGCATGGGTAGCACGTGGTATAGTAAATAGGAAATATGTTTGGCTAAATGAAGCAATGTTGGGATGGTGAGCAATGCACGGGCAAGCTAAGACAACAACAATAACATTCCTTTGTTTTTTTTTGTTTTATATGACAGTTGAGCATAATGGAGATAAGGTTGTTTGAGGATGAATTACTCTCTACTCCATGGGTGGTTTAGTGTGTTTTTGGATTCAATTGAAAGAGGGAATATAATGCAACAAGTTTGGTTTGAGATTGGAGTTGATATGAAGTGTGTAAGAGGTTGGAAAATAGCCTTGAACAGCAAGGTTTGGAATTGTGTGGTGGGCGTGGGAATCAGGTCATGGCATGGCAAGTGACATGCATGGAAGTTCAGCCTAATCAACCTATCTTGAGACCAAAATTTCCCCTTTATAAATTGATCAAATGGGATTTTGTCCAACATGAAAATTGAAGGTGACATTGCAATGAACAACTTTCATGTTGAAAACTTTTCCATTTGAGGCCTTTAATTATGAGAAAAATGAGTGGACATTTGGCTCACCAACTGTTTGATAAAATGACTGCGCGCGTGCCCTGAAAATCTTGGTCATGACCTAGTTTTGGACCTACTTTGCTCAAACTTTGATCAATCATATCTCACTCAATTTTTATCCCATGGAGATGTTCCACATATGGATGTGAAGCTTAAAACAAGATCTTTTGTTGTGGCCGAGTGGAATTTTCATTTGGTGCTTCAATTTTAAATGGCCTTGGTTCAAACTCTGATGCAAAATGGCCAAAACTTGCTATTTTTAGTAACCCTTCCTCTTCCAAAAATGGCAACTTTCCACCTCTTGATTTTTTCATGATTCCTTTGGAGTTTCTTGACCAAATTTTGTACATTGGACATATATAACATGAATTTCATGATTTTGGGCTCAAAAAGTCAAGAGTTGACTTTTTCCTCTGATTATTTGACTTGGCCCCAAATTTCCTGATTTTTTATCTTTCTTCCAATTGAACCACCTCCAAAACCAATTGAGGGGCAATTCTCCATACACATACACTTAAGAACATGTAGAATACCATGACATCAAGTTTTGTCCAAAAAATCAAAGATTCCCTGATTTAATGGGAAACCCTAGTTTTGGTGCCCACCTCCTAGGAGAAAAATGTGCAGTCTTCAATTTCAAATTCCTCAGAGTATGTTGTGTACCTTCTCAAAGGATGATGATATATGCCATTTGAGGATGATTTTGGATCAATGAGCTATCTCTTTTGAGGGTTTTTCTTCAGTTTTTGAACCTCTTGCATAGTGAAAGATGTAGTGCTTCAATCTCCCATTGAATCTCTCATTGTTGAGGTTATGGATGTTCCATTGAGATAGTATGAGACATGAAAGGCTTCTTGGCTTGCCTTGAGGAAACTTGATTGACCTTTTTGTGCTTTGAATGATCCCTTGATTGTCCACCTTTCACCCGATCACATGCCTTGATGGTAAGAGGAATGCTATGCTTCATTTTTCTATGTTAAATGCAATGAAATGCTAATGAGATGGATATGATATGATATATGATAATGCTGAACTATGATGCCAAAAGGGGAGAGCAAATTTTGGGGTATTACAGCTGCCCCTATTCAAACGCTGTAGACCTGAATGCCTGAAAGCGATTGCTTTCAGACTTTCAAGGTATATAGTGATTGAATACCAAATATAACCAAAAATTTGCTCTGGATGATGAGGAAGAAACTCCCCCGACATTGCTGGATTGAATCTTCAATGAAACATTGTCGGAGAAATCTGTCTTTTGAACGACACCAGACGTCTACTGGCTCGCCGCATTACTGGTAAACTTTAACAATTCCTTTTATGCAATTCCAGACGACTACTGGCCTGCCACGCTACTGGTGGACTTTGATAACGTCTTTTGAACGACGCCAGACGACTACTGGCTTGCCACGCTGCTGGTGGACTTCCATAATGTCTTTTATGCAACTCCAGACGACTACTGGCCTGCCACACTACTGGTGGACTTCCATAATGTCTTTTATGCAACTCCAGACGACTACTGGCCTGCCACACTACTGGTGGACTTTGCAGCTTCGTGCCACCCGAAGATGGACTTTTGCCAATCCACTGTTGGACTTTTTCCACCCGAAGACAGACTTTTGCCAATCCACTGTTGGACTTTTAGAATATGCCACCCTTAGATGGACTTTTCGCCAATCCACTGTTGGACTTTTGCCACCCGAAGACGGACTTTTGCCAATCCACTGTTGGACTTTTAGAATATGCCACCCTTAGATGGACTTTTCGCCAATCCACTGTTGGACTTTTGCCACCCGAAGACGGACTTTTGCCAATCCACTGTTGGACTTTTAGAATATGCCACCCTTAGATGGACTTTTCGCCAATCCACTGTTGGACTTTTGCCACCCGAAGACGGACTTTTGCCAATCCACTGTTGGACTTTTAGCTGCTTTGCCACCCGAAGATGGACTTTTGCCAATCCACTGTTGGACTTTTAGAATATGCCACCCTTAGATGGACTTTTCGCCAATCCACTGTTGGACTTTTAGAATTTGCAAAATTGTATTACTCTCTGCATCTGTGTCAGACATCTCTGCTGACTCTGCTGAGGAGCAATGACCATTGATTTGACTTTGGAGACTCCTGAAAGGATAACCTCTCCACTGGAGAATGAATGAACAATCCGTCTGCTTCGAATTGTCAAGCTTGCCAAAAATAAATTGGACTTGAAGAATAATAAATCTGCCAGTAATCACTTCATCTGCTGGGGAAATGAATTCTGGTCACAGCGATTCCGCTGGGGATGAGAATTTCTTTGCATGGCGTCTTGCTAAGGAAAAAACTCTGCTTGGGGATCTATCCAATCCAAGACCCTTTGTAGGGGTTATCCACCTTTTGACCCGGCTGGGGAAAGACTGTGCCATCCTTGTTGAGGAATAGATTCTGCCGATCTTATAAACCTCTGCGGGGAGAACAACAACTCAGCTGGGGAGTATTGCTGACAAGATTCGATGCTGACCTCTGTGGGGGATCATTACCAGAGACACAAACTTGCTGGGGACCAGGGCTACTTTGCCAGGGATATGCGAATCCTGGTTAGAACATTCCCCTGCAACTTGCTAGGAAATAGTCCTTAGAGATCTGTTGGGGAAACCCAAAGCAAATCCATAGTAGTCTGCTGAAGAATATGACTGTCAAGCTTAGGATAAGTACCACAATGCCCCATGTTAGGCGAGCTTCCCTTTAGACAATTCCGTTAGGGATGACGAGTTTATAACAAACTCTACTGGAGGAAACTGCTTTAAAACGTCTCGTGCTGGGGAATGCCTTTTGAGAGGATTTTACAGAAGACCAACTGTCCTCGAACTCTACTGGGGATGATCAACACTTCATGATGGGGAAACAAACATGCCCCATGCTTGGACAAACCAATAATTTGTCCCCGAAGAAGATGTCATAAGAGGATTTTACAGAAGATTTAGCGTCTTCAAACTCCTGCGACTTCGCTGGGGATAATGACCATCAGTTTCGGTGTCGACGAGACCACTCTTTTGGGGAACCTGTGACCGTTATCGACACAAAAAAAAGCTTGTAGCTGTCGGAAGTACTGTATGAGAGAATCGACTTAATAAGATACAACGGTACCCAGTTGAACTTAATTCACTGAGATCGACCCGTTATGAACAATCGTCAACCGAACGATGAACGCCGATCTCCTTACCCATAATTGCCCCAGTCTTTTGCGTGGGGTGATTTATTGCTGGTCTTGTGCTTAACATCATCTGCACCTACTACCTGCAACAAAAGAATATGCCCACATGCCCCGAATATTGCGTGGCTAGAATCCACCATCCGGGAATATTCAACATTCAAAGTAATTTCAAATGTTTTTTTTCGCATGTTATTGCAAGGCCGCCATGTTTTCAAATGCAATGTTTTATCAAAATTAGGACGTTTTTGCAAACAAAGCAATAAAACAAAAATAGGAGGCTTTTTATTGAAATTCAATTTATTGACTGAGAGCCCAGAATAGGCAATTACATCCGGAAGCAACCCCTGGAAAGAGGTGATCGCTGAAAATTGAGAAAAGAAACTATCCTAATGGCAATGTGAAAACGGAATTCCACTGAGTTTCCATTCTGTTATGACCAGTATGTCTTCAAAACTCCCCGACCTTGCCTTCTGAGGAACGATCAGACCGATCCCTATCTTTCAGAACGTCAGTTGTTCAAACGGCAATGGGGTACAGATAACTCAGACCGTAGTCATTCGCTTAAATCCCTCTTTTGTGTGGACCGCCCTTTCAGGTTTTCGATCCACCAGGATACCCTTTTTTGCCTAAGTTGCCCTTTCGGGTTTTCAACTTACCGGGTGTACAATTTTTTCAATTATATCCCTAATTTTTGCCCGAACCTTATTCTGTTTTTGGTTCGCCGGGATGCCCTTTTTTGCCTGGATTTTTTTATTTTTATTATCCAGCGAGTCTATTCATGCGAAGTATTTTTTGACTACGTCCGAGTTGACAGGGGATGAAAAGTCTTCGCCATCCATGGTTGTAAGCAATAAGGCTCCGCCCGAAAAGACCTTTTTAACCACGAATGGACCTTCATAGTTAGGAGTCCATTTGCCCCTGTGATCTGTATTGGGAGGAAGGACCCTTTTGAGTACCACATCTCCGACTTTGTAAACCCGAGGACGCACCTTCTGGTCAAATGCCTGCTTCATTCTGCGCTGATATAGTTGCCCATGGCATACAGCCGCCAATCGCTTTTCCTCAATAAGGCTCAACTGATCAAATCTGGCTCGTACCCATTCAGCCTCATCTAGCTTAACATCCATCATGACTCTGAGGGACGGAATCTCCACTTCAACTGGTAGTACTGCCTCCATACCATATACAAGTGAGAATGGGGTTGCCCCAGTGGACGTGCGTACCGATGTTCGATACCCATGCAAAGCAAATGGTAACATCTCATGCCAATCTTTGTACGTGACAACCATCTTCTGCACAATCTTCTTGATATTTTTGTTGGCCGCTTCGACCGCACCATTCATCTTTGGGCGGTACGGAGAAGAATTGTGATGTTCGATTTTGAAGTCCCGGCATAACTCAGCCATCATCTTATTGTTCAAATTAGAACCATTGTCAGTAATGATTCTTTCGGGAACTCCATATCGGCAAATGATATCCCGTTTTAAGAAACGAGCGACCACTTGTTTTGTAACATTGGCATAGGATGCGGCTTCAACCCATTTGGTGAAGTAATCAATGGCCACCATGATGAAACGATGACCATTGGAAGCTGTAGGCTCAATCTTTCCGATCATATCAATGCCCCACATGGCAAACGGCCAAGGCGACGACATGATACTCAACGGATTTGGAGGCACATGCACCTTACCTGCATAGATCTGGCATTTATGGCATTTGCGGGCATATTTGCAACAATCTGATTCCATAGTCAACCAATAATATCCCGATCTTAACAACTTTTTAGCCATTGCATGCCCTCCGGCATGGGTACCGAAAGAGCCTTCGTGCACTTCAATCATCAACAAGTCTGCTTCATGTCTATCCACACATCTAAGCAGGACCGTGTCAAAATTTCTTTTATACAGCACGCCATCTTTGTTCAAGAAGAAACTACCAGCTAACCTTCTCAACGTCTTCCTGTCTTTGGACGATGCCCCGGACGGGTACTCTTGACTTTTCAAGAAACACTTAATGTCATGAAACCATGGCTCGTCATCAGACACTGCATCGACCGCAAACACAAATGTTGGTCTGTCAAGGCGGGATACCTCAATCTTAGGTACATGGTTCCATCCTTGCACTTTGATCATGGAAGACAAAGTGGCCAAGGCATCAGCGAACCTATTCTCATCTCGAGGAATATGGTACAGTTTCACTGTTGTGAAAAATGTCAGCAATCTCCTTGTATAATCTCTATACGGCACTAGATTTGCTTGGTGCGTGTACCAACTCCCTTTCACTTGATTGATTACCAAAGCTGAATCACCGAATATATCAAGGGTTTTAATCCGTAGATTAACCGCCTCCTCGATCCCCATTATACAAGCTTCGTACTTTGCTTCATTGTTGGTGCATCCGAAAGTTATTCGGGCAGTGAAAGGCATATGAACACCTTCCAGCATGATAAGAACTGCTCCAACTCCGCACCCATTCATATTGACAGCCCCATCAAACATCAGACTCCATTTGGATTCAGGGTCTGGCCCCTCCTCCGGAAGTGGTTCCTCGCAGTCTTTAGCTTTGAGAAACATGATGTCCTCATCAGGGAAGTCAAATTTCATGGGTTGGTAATCATCAATCGGCTGTTGCGCAAGATAGTCGGACAAGATACTTCCTTTGATGGCCTTTTGTGAAGTGTACTGAATGTCATACTCTGTCAAGACCATTTGCCACCGTGCAACTCTGCCTGTCAATGCTGGTTTCTCGAAAATGTACTTGATAGGATCCATTTTTGAAATCAACAAGGTTGTGTGCCTAACCATATATTGCCTCAATCGCTTAGCGGCCCATGCAAGCGCACAGCATGTCTTTTCAAGCATTGAGTATCGGGACTCACAATCATTGAACTTTTTGCTCAGGTAGTAAATAGCATGCTCCTTCCTACCTGTCTCGTCATGTTGACCGAGAACACAACCCATGGAACCTTCAAGCACTGTCAGATACATTATCAGCGGTCTCCCCTCAACTGGAGGCATTAGAATCGGAGGTTCCTGCAAGTATTCTTTTATCTTATCGAATGCCAATTGGCAATCGTCATTCCACCTGACCATTTGATCTTTCCTTAACAATTTAAATATTGGCTCACACGTGGCTGTTAGGTGAGATATGAACCTTGCAATGTAGTTTAATCTACCCAAGAAACCACGAACCTCTTTTTCTGTTCTCGGTTCAGGCATTTCTTGTATTGCTTTCACCTTGGTAGGATCAACCTCGATTCCTCTTTCGCTCACAATGAAACCCAGTAACTTTCCAGAACGCACCCCAAACGTGCACTTGTTTGGATTTAATCTCAGACGGAACTTTCTCAACCTTTCAAACAGCTTTTTCAGGTTAATCAGATGTTCCTCTTCTGTTCTCGACTTGGCAATCATATCATCTACATAACATTCGATCTCCTTATGAATCAAGTCATGAAACAATGTCACCATCGCCCGCTGGTACGTTGCCCCTGCGTTTTTCAACCCAAAAGGCATTACTTTATAACAATATGTACCCCACGGAGTAATGAACGTGGTCTTCTCGATATCTTCAGGTGCCATCTTGATCTGGTTGTACCCGGAGAAACCGTCCATAAATGAGAACACTGAAAACTGAGCTGTATTATCGACCAGCACATCAATATGAGGTAGTGGAAAATCATCTTTCGGGCTAGCTTTATTAAGATCTCGATAATCCACACACATTCTCACTTTTCCATCTTTCTTCGGTACTGGCACGATGTTGGCTACCCATGGAGGATACTTTGTCACAGCAAGAAAACCAGCATCCCACTGCTTCTGGACTTCCTCCTTAATCTTTAAAGCCATGTCGGGGTGAGTCTGACGAAGTTTCTGCTTGACTGGCGGACATTCTTCTCTTAATGGCAGCCTGTGCATGACAATATCCGTATCCAACCCCGGCATGTCTTGATACGACCCGGCAAAGATGTCAACATACTCGCGCAACATTTCCGTCAAAGTTTGCTTCACATCTGCTTGCAAGCTGGCACCAATCCTGATCTCTTTCTTGGCGTCCTTGGTACCAATATTGATGATTTCTACAGTCTCCTGATGAGGCTGGATGACCCTTTCCTCTTGTTTCAACAATCTGGCCAGTTCTTCAGGGAGTTCACAATCTTTCTCATCCCCTTCTTCGGCTTGATAAATCGGATTGTCAAAGTCATACATAGTCATATCAAAATCGTTATCAGTAGTATCCGGAGGATCAAGTCTGCATGAACGGGTTCATGCCTTATTTTAGAATTTTATTTTTAAGCAAAACAAAAGAAAATGAAACATTGCCATTTTATTTTTTTGTGCAAAAATAAAAACTGAAAGACAGAGAACAAAATTTGATTGCAAAACGTCCTTTATTAATGATTAAACATTGCAAATGCAACCATGGTGGCCCTACAAATGAATCTATACGCCTTGGGCAGAGCGCAAGATTTTGACATGCATTATGGTTAGAAAAAACAAAGAAAAATTACTCTGTTTGAAACGTAACCCGGATGACTTCTTCAACGGACCAGTTTTGCACTTGTTGTCCCGGAGCATGAGGGCGTACCCAGTTGTCCAGGTCACAATTACTGTCAACACTATCCTCTGTGGCTGCACAAGACTGGTCCGTGTAGATAATTCCCCCACTACTGAAAGTAATGGGTCCCCTGCTCCCCGCATCTGAAGTTGTAGAGGGATAATAACCAATACCAAATTTGTCTTCCTTCATTGGGGTCTCTATCAACCTGCCCCAACCTTGGGCGTTGCCTGCCCTGACGACTTCGACAGCTTGTTTGTAAGATGAAATGGAGGTACCGGCCCCAACTGGTACAGAAGAAGACTCAGGTGCATCGTCAATATTGACTGCTTCAAATGATTGGCACAGCATCTCATGAATTTCCCCATCCATTTCAATGTACTTGAACGTGGACAAGTGACTCACAAAGATGTCTTCTTCCCCACACACTGTCACAACCTGCCCTTCAAACTCATACTTCAGCTTTTGATGTAGAGTAGAAGTAACAGCCCCGGCTCCGTGAATCCAAGGGCGTCCCAATAGGCAACTATATGCAGGTTGTATGTCCATTACATGGAACGTGGATTTGAATACCTGTGGTCCAATTTGTACGGGCAATTCCACCTCACCAAACACAGATCGTCTAGTTCCATCGAATGCTCTGACCACCAATTCACTAGGCCTTAAGATCAAACCATCAACTTCCAGCTTCATTAATGCCTTCTTGGGCAAGACATTGAGTGATGAACCAGTGTCTACCAGTACATGAGATAACACTGCGCCCTTACACTCCATCGTGATATGCAAAGCCTTATTGTGGTTTCTTCCTTCAACAGTCAGATCTCTACTTGTAAATCCCAAGCCATGGCTAACATTAACATTAGAGATTACGTCCTCGAGCTGATTAACGGTAATTTCCTGTGGCACGTATGCACTCTTCAATACTTTCAACAACGCCTGCCGATGCGCATCAGAGCACATCAATAGTGACAAGATTGAAATCTTTGAAGGGGTCTGATTCAGTTGGTCCACAATCTTATAATCGCTTTTCTTGATTATCTTCATAAATTCTTCCATTTCCTTATCAAAAGTAATCTTTGTCTCTGCTTCAGGTGTAGGCGCATTTTCAACCACCTGTTTACCTTTAGCCTTTGCTGCGGCTTCTGCCTCTTTATCACTTCTCAAGGTTTGGGGAGCGAACGACCTTCCACTCCTTGTAAAGCCCCCTACACCCCCTACGTTATCAATATTTAGGCTGACTGATGACTCAACTTCCTGCTTTTTACCTTCGTAATATACATCTGCCCCATAGTGCCATGGGATAGCCTTCGTATATGTGAACGGAATTGGTCCTGGCACCGTGATAGTGACAGGACTGGACCTTTCTGGCACAACACTCGCCACGGGAACTGTATTGATCGGCACTTGAAACTCAGCGGGAGTGTAATAGATGGTCACGGTTGATATCTCATCAGTGTCCTTCACGACTCGGTCGAACCGTAGACATCCTTCATCGATCAGATTCTGTAAACCCACCTTCAACTTATTACATCCATTCTCCTGATTCATACACTCGAAACAATCTTGATTACACCCCGGGAACACCTGTCCCTTCAATAAACGATCTTTTACAACCAACAAAGAAGTTTTCACTTGATGGATATCTGTCACCAGATTCAATCTCCTCCCATCTTCAATAGCGTCACATTTGCTGCACTATGATCAGGCATGGGATGCTGAGTAATATTAGGAGCGGGAGAGAAATTGATGGCTTTAGCATCAATCAAATCTTGTACTTTATGATGGAAAGCCCAACATTTTTCAATGGAGTGCCCCTGAGCACCTGAGTGGAACTCACAACGAGCATTAGCATCGAAGTTAGGCGGCAGGTTTCCAGCAACCGGATCTTTCATAGTACGGAGTTCTACCAACTTTAACTCGAGTAGTTGGGGCAACAGCGCGGCATAAGTCATAGGGAGAGGATCCATTTTACGATCCCTCTGCCTAGACCTTTGCTGGAAAAAAGGTTGTTGCTGTTGAACTTGTTGTTGGGGTTGTTGTTTCTGAACAGACGGTGTGGGGATTGTTACAGCATCTACCTGATAATAAGCTTGAGAACGCCCTCTGCCTCGTCTTCTAAACACAACATTCGTATCACCTTCTCTTCTTTTCTGGTTACTAGCAAACGGTTTCTTCGTCCCCGAAGAGCCAGCCCCACTCACATCCTGGATCTTTCCAAGCTTTAACAGACTTTCTATTCTTTCTCCCGCAATCACAATATCAGCAAATCCAGTTGACGGACAAGCAGCTAATCTATCAAGATAGGCCCCTTGCAAGGTGCCCATGAACATATCTGCCATTTCTCTGTCTGACAAGGGAGGTTGAACCTGGGCAGCCATTTCCCTCCACCTCTGTGCATATTCTTTGAAACTCTCCTTGGCATTTTGTGACAACCCCTGCAATTGAGTGCGGTTGGGCGCCATGTCAATATTATACTGGTATCGCTTCAGGAACGCTTCTGCCAGATCTTTCCAATTCTTCACAGCAGCTCTATTCAACTTCATATACCAGGTCAAGGACGCCCCAGCCAGACTGTCCTGAAAATAGTGCATCCATAGCTTCTCGTCATCCGTATGGGCTGAAATCTTCCCAAAGTAAGCTTGAAGATGCGTTTGGGGACACACATTGCCGTGATACTTATCAAAAGTGGGAGGCTTGAATTTAGGGGGAATTCTGACTCCTGAGACCAGCCCCAAGCTGGTAACATCAATACCCATAGAGTTCTTGCATTCTATGGCCCTGATCTTTTCTGCTAACTCCTCATACCTTCGATCACCTTGATTACCCACATCAGCATCTAGTAGAGTAAATTGGTCTTCCAGAGTATCTTCAAGAGTAACGCCAGCATGCCTACCATTTCCATTACCCCGATTGTTACCACCAGGAGGAGGGTTGCCACCGGGAGGAGGGATGCCATGTCCCTGTGAATTGTCATGCTGATCACCTTCGGGCCCATTGTCTGGATGCTCGACCAGAAGCCTCAATCTCTCCTGATTTTGCGCCATGCCAGTCATGAGGGTCATGAACTGGTCCATACGCGCCCTCATTTCGGCCAAATCACTTTGCACTTGATCCATGATTCTTACTTGATTTCTTCGCGTCGAATATCGGTGAATATGACTCTCCGCTATACTGCCTGAAACCAAATAAAGGTTAGAGACCCTGCAACGAGTACCTGAAAAGCAAGTAACATAAATGCAGAATGTTATGCAATGCCATGCAATGTTATGTTTATCATTTCCAAAGTGCTTTACACCCTGATTCCAATCCAACCACAGAAATCTGAAAACCAGAAATCGTGATATAAAGAGACGTGTCGTGGTCATGTGCTTGTGTGCAACTATCTGATAAGGAATAATTCTGAATAAAACTGCTCATACTCATTCAACGAAGTATTCAAGTATATTTAAGAAAGGTTCAACCGCAAATGCGATACAAGGAAAAATGGATCCATCAACAAGCCTGATGGTAACCATTAATAACAAAAAATAAGGAAAAGAACATCAATCTGACAATTCCACATCCTTCAGCCTGTCACTTGAGTATTTGATCTCCTCAAAAAGTATACGGGTACGCTGGTGATTCGGCTTTTCAATCATTTCTTTGATCAAGACATCCCTTTTCTCAAGAGCTTCAGTTAAAGAACCCATATGCAGCATAAGAGCTTCGTCATCATGCACTCCTTTGTGTCTCTTTACGCCGGCTTGCGTCTTGAGCATCTCTCTTTCTATCATGGCTTCCTCAAGCTCTTTCTTGGTATTCTTCAGCTGGCTTCTAGCTTCTTCTAACTGTTCTTGACTTCTACCGAGACTTTCCCGATACTTTCTCCTCTGCTCATGTGCCTTTTTAAGCTCCTCGTCTTTAGTCTTCGACTGATCCTTTAACTCGGCATTTTCAATTCTGACTTCATCCCAAGCTTGACGAAGTTGAGCTAATGAATCCTTGCTTCGGGCTAAAGCCTGTTTTGTAATCTTGTGAGCCTGACTAGTGTCATCTGCTCCCAAAGTAAGTTTCCGAAAGTACCGAGCTCTGTCATCAAAATCTTCCTCTTTGTCAGCCAAGGTTTTTTTCCGCTTTCAAGGCTCTCTTTTCCAACTCTTTGTTGTCAGCTAGAGCTTTCTGAAGACATATGCTCATTCCAGAATTCTCTATCTGCAACTCTCTGACCATTTTCTTCCACTTCTCACATTCTTCAATAGCCACCATAGTGGGTTGTTCTGGCTGTACTGAACATAAAAGAGGTCCCCTTGAAAAGGGTAAAAGCAATTCCTTTACTTTCGTCTCAATCCACCTGTCATATTCAGGATAAGATCTACAATCTCCTTTTCCAAAAACTGCTTTTCCAATTTTGTGCTTATCTTTCCAAGCATTCACTACTTCTACCACCTTCGCATCTTTAGTTCCTGTAAAAAATAAAGATTCTTCCACATCTTGCTCTGTAGGAGGATCCCTGGAAGCATACCCAAACTGTCGGATGGCCAAAACTGGATTATAATTGATCCCTCCTTTTCTGCCAATCAAAGGCACATTTGGAAAATTTCCGCATCTTGTGACAAGCTCTGTTCTCAATAACCGGTGGTCAAACCATACAATGTTATCAGCAGTTAAACTCATCAATCGTTTAGACCATTTCGCCACATCTTTGGTTTCCACAAAGGCACCTGTCTGAGGCAAATGTTTGAAAAACCAATGACTCAGCAGTGGAGTACAACAACTAACAGATCCTCCCCTCCTTTTCTCATTCTTGTAATGCACAGAATGATAAAAATCTCCTAACAAAGTAGGGACTGGATTTTTAAGGACGAAAACTCTCGTTGCTTGCATATCCACAAAGTCTTGCTGATTGGGAAAGAAAACTAGGCCATATATGCAGAGAGCCAGAATGGAATTGTAAACCGTCCAATTTTTAGCACTTGCAGCCTCTTGGGCCTGTCCAGACAGAAATTCTAAATGAAATCCGCTAACTCCATTTTTACTGCTCACACCACTCTTTATCACTGCCTGATCCATTTCTAAAGCAGCAGCAATTTCTTTTACGCTGGGAGAACTACCAAAGAAGAATGGTATTGCCGACGTGATCGGAATTCCCAAAATAAATGAGAATTCTTCCAGTGTTGGCATCAAAATGTAATCTGAAAAAAGAAAGCACCTCAACGAAGGCTCGTAGAACTGCAGCAGAGTGTGCAAAGCATCATGTTCATACTTGGTGATTGTACGGACCATCCCAACCAAATTCCCGTAGCTCTTCTGAAACCTATCAAGAATACCCGGACCAGCCATATCTATAACTTTGAGCAATGAATCCAAGACAGGATCTGGAAACTTGTAAGACACATTGTTCTTTCTCTCGGCAATGATCTCTGTTGAACCCATGGATTGGAATCAGAAATGTATTATGCACTTGAAAATGACAAACATAACTGTTATGATATGATAATGCAATGCAAAAGGGCATGTGATCAGGTAATCAAGTGTCTGTGTCTGTATTGAACTGTGTGCACTGTGTCTCTGTACTGAATCTGGCAATATCTGAGATGAACACTTAAATCACTGTCATAGGATACAATGTCTGAAATCATCATAGAATCACAAGTAAGGTAGGTAGGAGGCTGGGTTTCCTGCAAACCTGTAAACATCCCGCCCATACTCACATGTGGTTCTTAGAAAATAAGGCTTGTCAGCTTCGGAGGTTTGAGAAGCAATAGCACATTCAGCCCGTAGGATACAATGCTATGCCAATCAAAGAGGTCGTCCACTGACTCCCCTTAGAAAATAAAAGTCATCCTATGCAAGTTCCAAAGTGGGTCCTCGGGTGCGAATGGGTTTGCCACAGAATGTGGTCTGCCATTGTCACCGCTAAAGAGGGATGTTTCCACTAAGGTCCTCATGATCGGTCACTAGAGTCGACAGCTCTCTAGATCTACATCCTGGAATACGCAAGATGCGCATGCCACGACGTGTCCCAAGATAGCCTCGTCTAGCTGTGAATTTCGTGAACACCCAACGCACTCCAAACGGCACGTAGGTCCCACTACTCTCCACTCTAATTCTAAGTGTATACTCAAGCCTATGTAATGGGCTTATCTCTCAGAAATCCCATCCCGCCAAACAGACAAAACAGTGCAACACAATATAATATATGATATGTAATGCTAAAATGCAGTAAATGCAGTAAAATAAATAAACAGCAACATATAGCACAACAGTAAACACCCAATGAAAAAACAAACAAGCGCTAGGATTGACTCGCTTAGGATGGACCAGCAATAGGTCAACCAGATCCCCAGCAGAGTCGCCAGCTGTCGCTCCCGGGATTTTCATCCAAGTACAAACGCGAAAGTGGCACCGAACAGAGTTGCCAGCAATGTGTATTTATCCCAAGAGAGGGAAAGGAAACACCGCATAAACCTGAAGGAAAGGAAAGAGCATGGTCTTGCGACCAAGAGAACTGGATAAGGGAGTCGGTTACGCGAGAGGAAGGTATTAGCACCCCCTCGCGTCCATCGTACCCGATGGGATCCACGCTTGCTGCTTCAATCAAAGGGTGATAGAAAAGGAGACTGGAAAAGGAACTGGAAAAGGAACTGAAAGAAAGAAATGAGAAAGAAAAGAAAAGGAACGGGAAACAAATGTAGGGAAAATAAAAGAAGTGCTCGCATGGGCCCTACCCCACTGCCTACGTATCTCATCGGGAGCATGAGAATCAGAGCGACGTAGTTCCCCTCACTAGGGAAAGTTGTTTGTGTTTTTTAAGGAACGGCTAATGTTCTAGCTCAGGTGTTGCAGGCTCACTGGTCCGAGTGCGTTACCATCTTGCAAGAGAACGAGTAGGAGCGCGTTCGTGCGTTGAGAATGAATGAGATGAGAAAAGAATTCCCGAAGGAAAAAACGTTATTGTTTGTTTTTATCTTTTAAGAGTTTTTCATTTGTTTGCATATGATAGTGTATCTGGATCTTAATCATTGGAATGTGTACATTCTCACATTCCAAGATGGAATGGGTAAGAAAGCGCACTAAGGGTGAAGAAGACCCCCACACTTAGTTCCAATTGTCAAGGTTCAAACACACTAGCATACTTGTGTTTATTAAGTGTTTTTGTTAATTAAGAAATGAAGAAGTGCTTTTTATTATTTGTACCTTCAACAAGTATTGCATTTAGGTCCCTCATACAAGATCAAATGTTTAACACATTGACCCAAGATGGGCTATATGCTACGCATTCTAAGATTATAAGAGAAGACCCCTTATAATATTTTCTTTATATGAAAGGCCTAAATGCAATAAATGCCTACCTTTATTAGATGTTTTGAGTTTCCTTTAAGAGATGAGAAGAGAGACTCAAGAGAGGAGAAAAGGTAAAACCTATGTGGACTAAGACTCAATCCTAATTGAAGATTAAAGGGAGTGATCCTAATGGTTTGTGAAGTTTCAACCTAAAGTCTAAAGAAAGAATGAATTAAACAATTCACTTCTAAAGTAGAAGATGAATTGTAATTCAAAAAGGGAGAGTGATGAGTTATTAAAAGAAAACACATAAGTGCTTAACAAAACACAAAAATGGAATTGTAAAAGATATGAAAGGAAATTTGAATGTGGATTCCTTATCCACACTCAATTGCAACTTACCAAAGCCCCTACATGGTTAGTAAACATGTATAAGAAGTATAAGGAATAAAAGAACATTTAATGCACCATAAAACTCAAAAGAATTAGATGAGAAATCAAATCCTAATGTCACAACCAGAATATACATCATATGGAAAACAAATGATTATTATCAAGCAAGTCCAAGTGAACAAGCAACAAACATCATCAATGGCATTAGAACATGTTACCACAAGAAAAGGAAGATGAAAGATGAAAAAGAATGATAAAACATGCATAAATGGAACATGTAATCTAAGGATCAGAATTGAAATGAAGTAAAAATGATTCACCAACATCTCACAAGTATTTATGAATTAAACATCAAGACATTTAAGAAGTGATAGAAGAAGTAGAATTGAAATGGAAGTTCAAAAGAGAACACAAGTACAAACACAACATGTTAAAGGTGCACAAAGTTTAAATAAAAATCAACATGCAAGGATGACATGTAATATGTACCAATGACCTATAATGTCAAGTGAATAGTTCACAAAGTAGGCAAATGATCATGCAAGTATGTACAAAAGAAATCATGTAAACATGCACAAAGATCACAAGGATGTGACATGTTGTAATGCTTCAAATGAAATGTCTTAAACAAAAATCAAATGAGTTCATGAAAATTATTCAAACATGGTATTGAGGTACACAAAACAGAAATGAATCACTTATCAAAGTATCATGTAAAAATTCAAGGCAAAATGATGTCAAACAATGCACTTAGGTCAAGTATGCACATCATACAAAGTAGCACAAAAATGAACACCAAACATGCCATAAACTGGCCTAAAAAATCAAATAAAAATCATTTAACATACCTCAAGATGATAATCACTCAATGCAAAAAGAAGAGCATCAAAACATTTTTTAATGATTGAGAACAAAATTAAACAAAATCATGTACCACATTAAGAATGCATACAAAAGAAAATCAAAGAAAAATATAGAACAGGGGAAAAAATGTCATAAAATCAAGAAATAAAATCATGAAAAATTTTCTAAATGTTTTAAGAAGACTCATGAATTTTTGTGGAATTTTATAACGCCATTTGGTATTTTTAAAAATTAAAAAGAAAACGTGTAGCAAAAATAAAAAAATGAAATGCAATGCAAAATCAATGGGGGTGCATGCCTAGTAAAAATGAGTTCAAAAATCATTGGGCCTTTAGAAATGGAGGTGTGGATAGCAAAATAGTCTAGGTCCATTAAGCGCGCATAACACAATAACTACCATGCTCCTCAGTCAACACAAGTCAAAGCAACTACAACCATCAGATTAGGTCAAGTCAACACAAAGGTCAAAGTAAACAAAATCAATGATCACGCGTGGAGGAACACAACAACTAACATGCACTGCACCATAAAACGTTTAAATGAGAATCAGAAAAAAACACGTGAGGAGCACATTCTTTTTAATGCGTTGTCACGTTTTGGAGCATTGGATCATGAAAAATGGACGGACAGGATTAAAACGCACATAAACCCTAACAATTACAGTCACCGGCCGGAGGTGACTTCCGATCACCTTCTCCGGCCAATAGCCACCACCTGCAACTCTCACTCTTCACCAAAATGCACAAATCATATACCAAAATGAAGCTAAGCTAACGCAGATCATGAATTCAGTGACACAATATACAAACAGTTCATGACATGAAAGAACTGAACTAAGGAAGATTTGCCCTAACATTTGGTCTATGCCTCTAAAGGCCTATCAACTAGCCAGGCAAGTTCTTGAGCTTATAAGAAGCTGCAAGAACCTGAAAACAAACTCACATCAAGTCTATAATGGATGAAACTCGTACCTGAATATTGGAGATTTGGAAATACTCTTCAGAAAACCAGAGATCTTAGCTTCTTCTTCAACCTTGGAGCTTCACGAACTTAGCAAAATAAATGCTATACAACCAATGGTCTTGAGAGCAGAGAGATTCAATGTTGAACAATGCTTGCAAAATCTTGAGGACTGTGTAGAAAGGCTTCAATTCAATGCCATTGATGATGATGAAGATGAAGTAGATGAAGGAAAGATGGTGAAGCTCGTGTGAAATCAGAGGGAAAGTAGAGAGAATGTGAGGGAGAGTTTGAAGTGTTTTGAAGTGAAAAATGAGAGAAATGAAGCTGAATGAAAATGTGAAGTGAGATTTTGTTTTATAGTAGGCTTTAACCACGGTTAAACTGAGTGAGGTTAACTGAGTTAAAGTGGTTATGCTGAGTCCACCCTAACTAACTGAGCCAAGTTAGTTAGGGCGAGTTATCCATGGCTGTGATATGGTGGAGAAGGTGTATGACAGTTGTGGTGGAGATTAATGGAATGAGCTAATTCATGTGTGCTGCAGCAAACAAACTTGTTCTACAAGTTTCCATTCCTTTTCCTTTTTCATGAGCATGGGTAGCACGTGGTATAGTAAATAGGAAATATGTTTGGCTAAATGAAGCAATGTTGGGATGGTGAGCAATGCACGGGCAAGCTAAGACAACAACAATAACATTCCTTTGTTTTTTTTTTGTTTTATATGACAGTTGAGCATAATGGAGATAGGGTTGTTTGAGGATGAATTACTCTCTACTCCATGGGTGGTTTAGTGTGTTTTTGGATTCAATTGAAAGAGGGAATATAATGCAACAAGTTTGGTTTGAGATTGGAGTTGATATGAAGTGTGTAAGAGGTTGGAAAATAGCCTTGAACAACAAGGTTTGGAATTGTGTGGTGGGCGTGGGAATCAGGTCATGGCATGGCAAGTGACATGCATGGAAGTTCAGCCTAATCAACCTATCTTGAGACCAAAATTTCCCCTTTATAAATTGATCAAATGGGATTTTGTCCAACATGAAAATTGAAGGTGACATTGCAATGAACAACTTTCATGTTGAAAACTTTTCCATTTGAGGCCTTTAATTATGAGAAAAATGAGTGGACATTTGGCTCACCAACTGTTTGAGAAAATGACTGCGCGCGTGCCCTGAAAATCTTGGTCATGACCTAGTTTTGGACCTACTTTGCTCAAACTTTGATCAATCATATCTCACTCAATTTTTATCCCATGGAGATGTTCCACATATGGATGTGAAGCTTAAAACAAGATCTTTTGTTGTGGCCAAGTGGAATTTTCATTTGGTGCTTCAATTTTAAATGGCCTTGGTTCAAACTCTGATGCAAAATGGCCAAAACTTGCTATTTTTAGTAACCCTTCCTCTTCCAAAAATGGCAACTTTCCACCTCTTGATTTTTTCATGATTCCTTTGGAGTTTCTTGACCAAATTTTTTACATTGGACATATATAACATGAATTTCATGATTTTGGGCTCAAAAAGTCAAGAGTTGACTTTTTCCTCTGATTATTTGACTTGGCCCCAAATTTCCTGATTTTTGATCTTTCTTCCAATTGAACCACCTCCAAAACCAATTGAGGGGCAATTCTCCATACACATACACTTAAGAACATGTAGAATACCATGACATCAAGTTTTGTCCAAAAAATCAAAGATTCCCTGATTTAATGGGAAACCCTAGTTTTGGTGCCCACCTCCTAGGAGAAAAATGTGCAGTCTTCAATTTCAAATTCCTCAGAGTATGTTATGTACCTTCTCAAAGGATAATGATATATGCCATTTGAGGATGATTTTGGATCAATGAGCTATCTCTTTTGAGGGTTTTTCTTCAGTTTTTGAACCTCTTGCATAGTGAAAGATGTAGTGCTTCAATCTCCCATTGAATCTCTCATTCTTGAGGTTATGGATGTTCCATTGAGATAGTATGAGACATGAAAGGCTTCTTGGCTTGCCTTGAGGAAACTTGATTGACCTTTTTGTGCTTTGAATGATCCCTTGATTGTCCACCTTTCACCCGATCACATGCCTTGATGGTAAGAGGAATGCTATGCTTCATTTTTCTATGTTAAATGCAATGCAATGCTAATGAGATGGATATGATATGATATATGATAATGCTGAACTATGATGCCAAAAGGGGAGAGCAAATTTTGGGGTATTACACACTGGCAATCATTCGGTCATAGTAAAATGAGCTTAAGGTCTTTAAGAAGATTTTTGTCATCTCTTTTTCCTTAAGAGGTGGACAAATTTGAGCGGCAATTTCACGCCACCTTTGAGCATACTCCTTAAAGGTTTCCTTTTCCTTTTGCGACATTGATCTGAGTTGATCTCTGTCGGGTGCCATGTCCAAATTGTACTTGTATTGTTGGACGAAGGCAGTACCAAGATCTCTGAATGTACTGATCGTAGTACGGTTTAAACCCATGTACCATTTGAGTGCGGCACCGGTTAAACTATCCTGGAAGTAGTGAATCAGCAGGTCCTGATTCTCCATCTGAGCTGACATCCGCCGAGCGTACATCACCAGATGGCTCTAAGGGCAAGAGTTACCCTTGTATTTTTCAAAGTCGGGCACTTGGAATTTGTACGAGACTTTCACATTTGGGACCAAGCAGAGGTCTGCGACGTCCTTTCCAAATAGATCCTGACCGCGAATGGCTTGCAGCTCTTTCTGCATTTCCAATAACTGCTCCTGGAATTCATCCATTCTGTCAAACATAGTTTCCTTCTTACCAGAAGGTGTCTGTGGAATCTGTCCTTCCGGGACAATGTGCACCACAGGGGGTGGTACCGTGACTACGGCAGTAAGTCTTGGCGTCTCCCGAAGTTTGTAACCTTCAGGAGTCTTGAGTATGCCCCTGGCATCTTCGTTTTCCCGAAGTTTGTAACCTTCAGGCCCAGCGGCTTCTGTTGCAATTCCATGATCTTCAGTGATCGGCGGAACATATCCTTCTGGGATATAGTTAACAGGCATGCCCCAAGGACGATCTTTCGGCATCTGATACCTAGGATCATACTTTTCTATGATGGGCGTTGAGGTGATCTCTGAGATCACAGTTCTTTGTAGCTTAGCTTCTGCCATGGCTTGCATGTCTTTACGAAGCTTTCTCATATCCTCTCTCAGAGCGTCGATCTCTTCTTTCAACCCTCTGTTTTCTTCCTCAAGATCATCCATCTTTTTCTGACGATTGGCCCGAGTATTATATGAATGAGACAGTTTGACTCTAGAATCGAAACACAAACGTGAGATTCGTAGGTAAGGAGAATACGCGATGTGAGAATGATGAATGCAATGATTATATTAATTGTTTTTTTGGTTTAATCAAAATAAACTTCGACAATTAGATTGCAAATATCAAACAGTGGGGAAACCCCTTTTTATTGAATTCCAAAGGATTACAGAAATGGAAATACAGTAGATTACAAAGTGCAGAAACAGAAACCTAAACTAATGGGTCCCGAGTCCTCTTCTTTGACCGGGGCGCTTGGGCCGTTGTCGGGTTGTCATTCCTTTGCCAGGTGAAAGGAGCGAGCAAATTCCTTTGGTCATCTTGATTCTCTATAGCATGCTGCTCCAAAATTTCAATCAGAGCATCTTTCTCTTTTAGTAGTTGCTGAATTTGGACACACTCTACGTCGAGGGTGCGGTACTTGTTCTTCCAAGATCTTCTTTCCTTTTGAACTTTGTTGAGAGTAACCTGAAGCTTTTCAGTTTCCGTCATGAAGTACATGACAGTTTCCCTCGATGGAAGAATTCCGTAACGAGGATAAGGCATTCTTAGCTTGAGAGCTCTAGTTTGTACCCAATGGAGATAAGGCTCCACCGAGACACAGTCCGGTTTTCCCAGAGACTCTCGTCCTTTCTTATGAACATGTTTCCAAGCTTGCACTATTTCCATCTTTAGTGCTCTGTCATTTTCTCATTCTTTAAAGAAAAGACCGTCCAGATGAACACCCAGTGGGATGTGTCTCATCGGGTATCCAAATTGACGAAGAACTAATATCGGATGATAGTTGATTCCTCCTTTAGTTCCTATGAGGGGTACGTTGGGGAAGTCTCCACAACGGTCAATGATTCTGATTCCCTCATAAATCCTATTACACCAATCTATATCGGAATTGGTGAGAGACATGATCTTCTGCGACCAACGTAAGACACTCTTGCAATCCCAAAAAGCAGCAGACTTGGGCAAGTGCGAGATAAACCATTTATAAAGCAGAGGTACACAGCATGTGATCTCCCCTCCGCTGTACAAATTTCCTAAGTGTACAGAATGATACGCATCTGCGAACAAAGTTGGCACAGGGTTTCCAATGAGAAAAACCTTAATAGCGTTGATATCGACGAAGTTATTGATGTTGGGAAACAAAAATAATCCGTAGGTGAGCAAGACAAAGATGCTTTCAAAAGCAGTCCCGTTCCCTATACTAGCGAAGTATAGAGCCTTTTTTGTCAAGAACTGGGCTGGCAAACCTTGGATGCCACCCTTAGTGGTCATGTGAGTCCTGACCTCAGACTCGTCCAAATGAATTGCTATTGCAATAGTCTGATTCTTTTGAATTTCTTCCAGTCCAGAAAATGGAGCTCGACCAGTGATATGTAAATCAGTAAGATGAGAATACTCCTCCAGCGTTGGTGATAGCTGGTAATCCGGGAATGTGAAACAGTGATAAACCGGATCGTAGAACTGAATGAGCGCGTCTATGATCCCCTTAATCACATGGACTCTTAACAGTGGTAACAAACCACCGTGCTTGGCTCTGAAAGCCTCTGGGTTAACGATCATCCTTGCTAACTTTCTCAAATCCTCTAGCTTTGGAACCTTGAAGGTATACTGGCGAGTTCTCCTTCTACCGAAATCCATTAATGCAATCCTTTTCTCTGATATTTGCAATCACAGTCTTAGTTTAATTTGAAAAACAGAGAGACTAGAAGAGAAAGTTTTTGAGTGTTTTAATGTTTTATTAAATGGATGCATGAATGTAGCACACAAAAACATAGAAAAAACATGGGGTCAAAGGGTCGTTGTCATGAAGTCAAGGCTCCACCCATCCCCAAAGGTTTATACTAAGGTGATTTTTGTACCTGTACTCATTATCATCAGCTCCTCCCAGGAAAGCAAAACAACAAGCGGATCGCCAGCGAGTTGTAGAGCAATCTTAGAGTAAGTGCCATTCACCGAGAATAGATCACCAGCCTCAAATGAGGGTAGTATCGTGTAACAACTATTTCCGATAGTTTCCGCACTACGAAAGGGTTTGGCTCCTCAACTTCTCAGACTTAACAACCGGCCCATTGGCTAGAAGAGCGAATGGGTTGCGTTGGTCAGCCTCCACTGAGGTTGATGGTCGACCCCGTCGCCATCACTTATCTTAAGTGTATACTCATTCTTTCCACATACGGCATCACCCGCATTCCCATTAGCAGAAAAATAAACATGTATAGTAATTAGGAAAAACAGTATATATATTTGTCCTAATCATCCTAGACTTATAAAGCTAAGAATCCTAAGTTCCTGACAGAAAATGGGTTCCCCGGCGGAAGCCCCAATCTGTGGTATTCACACAAGTGAAGAAAAGGAAGACCGTGCCTAGACCTAACTTTGAAGTGCCCCACGGTGGGCGCCACTTTTCTGTAGCGAGCGATTTTGGACGCGGTTCTTAAGCGCTGGTCGCTCTCTGCGGTTTGAGCTTTGACTACAGGTCGATTCATTTTTTATCCTATTGTGAGCTGAATAAGGAAGGGAAATAGATGTCTCCAATTAACCCTGCTTGCATACTGAGTTTAAACAGCGGTCTGTTAGGTTACGAATGCTATCAATGTGGGGGACCTTTGTACTGGTTATTTGTATTTTCGCGAATACGGTTCTCTTTCTTTTTATCTAGGCAAAGGGTTTTTGACGGGGAACAAGGATTAGGATGTTAGGACTGATGCTTTTGAATTACTGCTTTTGATTGATGGAGATATGGGATTTGGGTTTTTTTGTTGATTATGCTCGCTAAGATCTTTTCTTTCGATCTTATGCCTACGTATTCCCGTTTACCGAAACAGGGAAATCAGAGCGTTTGTAGTTCCTCCTATTCTATGGGAGGAAATTGGTGTTTTGGTGTCTTGTTCAAAGCCCAAGACGTGAAGCGAAAGGTGATTTGTATCTTGTTCAAAGCCCAAGATGTGAAGCTGAAAGGTCTATTTGTGTCTTGTTCAAATCCCAAGACGTGAAGCTGAAAGACCTCGGCTTTAGAGAGAATTTGTCATCTCTAAAGAGGGGAGAAGGAGAATTACTTTAACTGGGATACGCGGATCCGAGCAATGCCATAATTTCCGAAGAAAGGGTTTTAACCTGAAGGAGAAGACTTTAACTCAGTGTAGAGCAATGCCATCTTTCCTTAGGAATTTCTCATGCTAAAAGAGGGATAGTGGCGTGGATATAGATGATCCAGAGGCTTGCCGCTTACAGCGATTAAATGAAGGGAAAGGAGTTGTTGATGTTTGTGTACTGTGAACGAGGCACAGTTTTGATGCTAAAAGGTTGATTGGATCAACCAGTGGTTTTCTTATACAAAGCCTAAGAGGAGGCTAATTTCCGCTAGGAAAATCATTATACAAAGCCTAAGAGGAGGCTATTTTGTGTCTCGTACAAAGCCCGAGAGAGAGGCTAAAAGGTTTTGACTTGACGATGAAGTCTTTTGGTGTCTCGTATAAAGCCCGAGAGAGAGGCTAAAAGGGTTGACTCAACAAGAGAATCTTTTATACTCAACAAGAGAGTGTTTTTGTATCTCGTACGAAGCCCGAGATGGAGGCTAAAGTTTGTTTGGCTAAAAAAAAAGAACCTTTTTGTATCTCGTATAAAGCCCGAGATGGAGGCGAAAAGGTGATTGACTCAACGAGGCAGTCTCTTATGTGTCTCGTACAAAGCCCGAGAGAGAGGGTAAACCGTTGTTTGACTCCGCTGGGGAGAATCATTGTACAAAGCCCAAGAGAAGGCTAAGGTTACTGTGTCAGTTAAGTGACAGGTCCAGTATACTGATTTTGAAAGAGAAAATCAGTTCTTATATGAGCATCACTATACTCATGGGTTAGATCTGAGGATCGGGGTTGTTTCCTCTTCTTTGGGGAAACTGGAAATCCAAAGGGTATTGAGACTGTCTGAGTCTACGGGTTTCCTTCCTATTTAACGCAGGGGTCACTTGAGAATGTCTTTTGAGACTCAAGGAAGTTAGACTGTCCGTGTCTAGAGTTTTATCTTTTGTACTATGTTTTGAGAAACAGTAGTAGACTCTATGAAAGGACTGTTCTATGAGGATGCCTAGGTTCTTTTCCTATACCTCTAGGAGGTCGTCAGGACAATTTGTACGAAGCCCAAGAGGAGGCTGGAAACTTTTAAGAAGCCGACGGGTCCTTGTACGAAGTCCAAGAGGAGGCTATCATTCCCGAAGGAAGAGATCATTTATACGAAGCCTAAGAGGAGGCTGTGAATACTTCTAAGAAGCCGTAGTGTCCTTGTACGAAGCCCAAGAGTAGGCGGGGTTGCTTTTAGGAAGCCTGTGGGTCCTTGAACAATGCCCAAGAGGAGGCCGATGCTTTTAAGAAGCCCGTGGGTCTATCATCTCCTTTCCATTAGGAGAGATAACTCTTTTAAAGATAAAAACCACTAGTAAACGTGCGAGGTTTACTATCCAGCGACTTTTAACCTTTAAAGAGGGTTCCTTAGTTAAGGTCCAAGATTATGACCGTAGTGGGTACCCAAACCCCGAGACATTCAAGGCAAGCTATCCACAAGGAATAGATCAAGTCAGGAAAGTTCGAGAATTTGGAAGAAACTCAAAGATGCCATTCACGGAGAATACATTCATCTTGGGGAGTAGAGCTTCTTGACGATTCCTAAGGAGGACAGCCGAAGAGAAGACTGTATCTGGTACTCCTATTGGGGATCTAGGCGTCTATTTCTATGAATAAATGAAACGGCGTCACCTAGTTCTAGATGTAGTTGCCAGGGAAACTCGAAATATCTATACTATTATTACACAGTAGATATGAGTTTATGAAAGAAGACTTACAGCGAAACAGCCCCACAATACAGTTATATATATATATATATGAGTTTGTGAAAGGAGACTTACAGTGAGCAGCCCCACAATACAGTTTATAATATGAAAGCAATAAATGAAAGCGATAACCACTTACTCGGTTGGAGTGCTTCCATGCTGTTTGGTTAGTTGTTCAACAAAGAAAGATTGAAAACAACAGTATATTCAAAATCAAAGGAGAAAGTGCTTTGAAAAAGAAAGATTTGGGGCTTACAGCTCAAGGAGAGGCCCAGGGTTTTATCAGTGAGCGCACTGTTTGACTTTGTACAGCGGGACTTATACAAGTGACTGGGGCCCAAAAAAGGTTTTCTGTACAAAGGGATGGGTCTTACACTCTCTCAAGAGGCCCAAAAAGGTTTAAAGAAAAGAGTGGGGCTTATAACACGAGGGTAGGCCCAAATGATATTTCGTTTAACAATGGCGATCGCGCCGAGGTTTTCTTTTAACGCAGAGGGACTTATACAATAAGTGAGGCCCAAGATGTTTTGGTTAAAAGGGGGATTGGGTCTTACACTCTAATAGAGGCCCAAAGTGTTTTGAATGGGTCTTATAGCTCAAGGAGAGGCCCAGATGATTTTTATTTTTAAACGGGCGACGATCGCGCCGTTTACTTGTACAGAGGGACTTATACAATGAGTGAGGCCCAAAAGGTTTTGTACAAGGGGGGATGGGTCTTACACTCTCTCAAGAGGCCCAAAAAGTGTTTTGAAAATGATTTATGAGGGTTGAATTAATCCAAAGCCCTAATTTGTTTTCAAAATTTATTTAATTGAATAAAAATTCAATTAAAATGATCAAAAATTGTTTAACACATGGAAAACAAATTGTGATCTTGGATTAATGCTTCAAAAATTAAGTATTGACCTACAAAATAATTAGAAAGCATTAAAAGTTGCAAAATCAATGTAGAAAAAATATTTAAAATGTCAAAAACAATTAAAATATTAATTCTTTGCAAAAATATCAATTATATGAAATAAATAATATTTTTGGGATTTTTTGATAAAATAAAATATTTTAACATTTTTGTGAATTATTAAAAAAAGAATCAACTCAAAATCATTAAAACTCAGAGAGAAATTAATTTTTTAATCAATTAAACAAAATCACAAAATTCAAATATTCGAATTTCTAAAAATGGCGCCAAGAACAAGCTGAAGAACACGCGCGTGTTCTTGGTTTCTCAGATTTGCATTTTCTATCCAATCTCCATGAATACGTAATCATATCATGCAATCCACATATCATTATGCTCGTCTCAACCTCACGATCATGTCTATGTACTTTAATTTCATTTAAATTAAACATACAACAAGAAATCACGAAGAGACCTCAAGAACCCTAATTTCTGCATGAAGGCTAGGATTTTTGATACACGATTCAAACAATGCAATTAATTGAGGGAAAACATTCCATGCATGATTATGAACATATGGCCAAATAATTGTGCGAGGAAATATGCATAGATTGAGAGATGATCAAGTATGTGCTTACCTCCAAGTCGTGACAGCAAGTTCAAAGTGATTTTTGATTTGGAGGTGTTACAGATGAGTGGTGATGATCTGAACAGCTTCCCTACACCCTATGGATTGTGTTTGGATGGTTGGACTTGATTGAAATTGGCTGGATCATTTTGTGGCACCTCAGCTGCACTTTGGTTAAAACCTTGAGCAACCAGCTGGTGATTTTGTGAAATTGATGTTTCAGAAGTAATCTAAGTGTTTGATCAGCTCATATGTGATGTATGTGAGGTGTGTGAGTGATTGGTTTGATTGGAATTGCTCTCAAACTCAAAACCCGATAGTGACTTGCCTTAGAAGGCAAAATTGGAGTGAAAGAAGAGATTTTGAGGAAAGCATCTGTTAGATGGCTTTGGTGTACTCAAACTGACCACAATTGAGCTCTATTTATAGTAGAGCAAGTTTGTTTTGCAAGGAATAGTGCATGGCAGCTGGTAAGTAGGTTTGGCCAATGTTGGCAAATGAAAATCCAAGTCTCCTCTAGCCATTGACTAGAGGTTAGGGCACAGAGCTTTGGTTCCCTTGGTCTTGGATAAGTCTTGACTGATTTCAGATGAGAATGGCTCAGTCCATGCCACCTTGATGGTTCCATTGAATGCCTCATTCCAAATTTGAAGTCTTGTCCCTATTTTGGCCATTCTAGGTTCAACATGCTATTTCTTGTTCCATGGACTTTGGAGGCTTGGCTCAGTGATTGTCCCCTTTAGATTCAATCCTATGAGGTGTCCAAGTGGATAGGAGCAATTGAATTTGGCTGATTTTGGCAAATCGACCAAAGTTGCAAATTCTGCCTTGCCTTGACAGATTTCAGCAAGGCAACTTGGCAATGTTGTATCTCATGGTGTAGGTTGAATTTGGCAATGTTCTTGGCCATTTTGGAAAGCTCTTACATGATACAACAACTGTTTGAACAAGTTTGGTTTTGATCTCTTTTGATTCCAAGTGAAAAATCCCCCTACATTTGGCAAAAAGTGAGGCAGAATCTGACTTGGTGAAAATTTCACTAAGTGTTGGAAAAAGTGACATTTTCACTTTTCAACCACTTTGATCACTCCATAACTCAAAATCCTTAATGAATTGGAATGACTTGTAGTTGAAGTTTTTGTAGGTGATAATGAGGGCTACAAATCCATCTTTGGATGAGAAAAAATGGCCTTGTGGTTTAGGAGTTATGGTCCTTCAAAGTTGGTACCTTTGCCACTTTATTTTTAACTTAGAAAAATTTCTAAGTTTTATGGTTACCCCTTTTACAAGTTATCTCACTTTTCTTGATTTTTCTTGATGAATGATGATTCAAATCATACATTAACATCATTTTAGGGTTAAAAATCCATTTTGGTGAAAAATCTCAAAAAGTCAAAGTTGACTTTTGTGCACAGTTGACTTTTTATCAGATGAATTCCAAACTGTGCAATTCTTCAGGAAATCATGTCCTTGACCTAAATCAAACTTGATGGACATGTTCCATGGGTGTCATAGGGCATATACAATCATGTATTTGGGTTTGGGAGCATGTCCTGGTCAAAAGTCAAAGTTACAGTTGACTTTCCTCGCGAAACCCTAATTGTGGTGCAGATGAAATTGAGACTTATTGCTCAAGCTTCTTGGATCAATCCATTGTTCCAAATGGATCAATATGGTATATTAGAGACCCTCAAATCATTTCTTGAGGTCTTGGCTCATGGTTTGTCCCAAAAGTCAACTTAGGGGTGAATTAGGTCAAGAAACCCTAATTCCTGATTTTTGATGAATGCATCTCCTGAGGCAAAATTGACTTGATGCATGGGTTCATGAGGTTCCATGAAGTATATTAGGTTATGTTTTGGATCAATGGCTTGTGCCCAGATGAAATGTTTCATCTGGAGGCCCTAGGTGATCAAAACCCTAATTTGGTGACCCCGGCGATCTTGAGGCTTGATCCACGTAGAAGGGAGCAACCTTGTGCTTAATCCTTGAAGTGGGAGTCCTTTTGATCCTTTGAGGATGTTTGAGAGATTAGACAAGTTGAAAATTAAGTCCTTTCTTGATTGAGCCTTTGTCTAAAGCTCAGAGAGGGCTTGAAACCCTAATTTTGATTGTATTGGATGCTCACCCATCTTTGGGGAGACTGATGAAGCATGATGGTTCATCCATATTGTGCTGATGATTTTCACAATGATGGGAACTCTAAGTGGTCAAAATTTGGGGTATTATAGTGTTTAGATGAGATTTGGAGATGATTTTGGTTGATTTTCGTAGTAGAAATTCTGCAGGAAAAATTCTGGGTTTCGCTGCCCATATGCGTATCAGGCTTGGCATTACACGTATTGGTTTGGGTGTGAGTGACGAAACGATTCCACAGGGAATCCGCTATAACATCGTGTGCCTTATACAAAGAGGACCTAAAGTGACTTTACAGACGATCATGTACCATATACAAAGAGGACTTAAAGCGATCAGATCATGTGCCTTATACAAAGAGGACCTAAAGCGATCCATAAACGTCGTGTGCCTTATACAAAGAGGACCTAAAGCGACGGGGAACATCGTTTGCCCGACGGGGAGTTACACTAAGTAACAAGCGATGATTCCAATAGTTCCTGAGTGAACTAATGATGAGAATGATGGATGGAACGGTACCACATTGCATTGTATAGAGTCGTTGTGTCGGTCTCTGTGCATTTGTATGAATCATGAATGGATTGATTTTGTGTGGAATTGTGAATGGAATTGATGCTGTTGATATATATATATATATATATATATATATATATATATATATATATATATATATATATATATATATATATATATGTTGGTGATAAATGAATTGAGCATGGTTCATATACCTTGGTGATGGATATATGAGATATGCATTGTGTTGTTTTGTATTTGAATTATGGCGTAAATTGTGGTGAGAATGTTTTATATGTGTATTTTTGTGTTATTATATAATTGTATGCAATTATATTATAATTGTGTTTCTCACCCTTCTGCTGTTTTAAATGCTCTATGAGGCATTACAGATTAGATGTTGGAGGTCTTTTTGTGAAGCTTAGGTCTTCATTCTTTTGTCGGTCGGCTCTGATATGTAGCACCGGGTAGTCGGGGAGATCGTTTGTGATTATGTGTATATGTATATGTTCTTTTTGGCATTGTACATGTATGACTCTGTGTATGACAGACAAACTTTTATGTTATATATATATGAGATTTCAGTTGCAGATTTTCCGCTTTTATTATGTATCTGAATTATGGGTGTTAGGAACTGAGTTCCTCTGTTTACGTTACTACCTAAGTGTTGCATATCTATATGGGTAGGTTGTTGTATTTTGTTTTAATTGATGTGACGCTCCCGTCTATGCCATGAATGTTTTAATTATACTCTAATTTATTTGTTATCGCTTTGTTTGCTCGGGGGATAGATTGGGGGTGTTACAAAATCCAACTCATATTGGTATTCAAATCCAACTCATATTGGTATCTCAACCGACACATATTGGTGTCCAATTCCAATAGTCAGTTGCAGCCCATCTCAAATTGGTGCTTACTGATGTCATTTCAAGTATTAATACTGTAAGTCTAATGTTTACTGGCGTGTTATTTCTTAGTCCAATCATTTTTGGCACTTTAATCTTATTCCCAGCTGAGGTTCAGTCATTATCAATATCTCTTTGAAAGTCCTTGTGATTGATTCATCATTTGGCGCATGCAGTGTTCATCTCTATCTTTTCTGGCTTTACTTGAAGATCCCGTTTGAACTCTTCAGTATAAGAAATCCCCAGAAAATCTTTGTAGGATGTCTATCCATTATTTCAAATTGATCCCCAGTGGAGATCATGTCTTCTTTCTGGTTTCATGCCCAGTAAAGAATGTTTCTTTATTTCCCCAGTGTCGCCCGGTCACCTATGAACTTGTCTTCCATCTCCCTGGATTTTTCCCCAGAGAAGAATATCTCTCTGGCTCCTATCCCCAGTGAGGATCTGTAGGGTTTTTCTCTTATTTTTCTATCCCCAGTGTTTCCTTGGAGTCTCCCCAGTGAGTCTCTTTAGTTGGTTAGTCTGCATCCCCAGTGAGTTTTCCTAACCTTCATCCTTCCCTGGTGAAGCTCACCTGTGGTTGGTTGCTCTTTATCCTTTGGTGCCTTGTTTTGTCTGCATCTTCGCACTATCATGGCATCATATCATCATATTAGAAGTTCATGGCATGTCAGCATTTGCATGTTTGCAGCATGTCCTTAGCATATGCATTCCATCTAAGGGAAAAATTTCCAGTTTGCTATATTTAAATACCTTTCACCTTGATGTCCCGAGAACCTTTATTCCTCGTACCATCGGATAAAGCTATTCAAATAGGGGCAACTGTTGTACCCCAAATTTTACCCCTTAGATGTCATAACATCTTGCACTTGAATTTAGGTCTCAACCATCTATGCATTGTTAACTAACCACTTCATCTTGCAAGTTGTTTCTTTTGTGTGAAAGCCAGGGTTTGCACAAGAAAGAGAGCAAAGTCAATAAGCCAGGATCTCACATGATTCAAGGTCTCCTAAGACACTTCTTGGCTCCACAAAATCACCCACCAGGTGTTCATCAGTTGACTGAGAAGTGGTATGTGAAGTCATCCATCCAAGAAGTCTTTTTCAACAAGAAATCAAGTGTGTTTGGCTCTCATCCCAAGTGCATTGAGCCACATGTCCACCATACCTTAAACTAGGGTTTTCTCATGACAAATCAACCATTGCCTTTGATGTTGATCAAGGTGTGATCCCAAGTCTTGAGACATGATTCCATATGTTAATGAACATCGTGGGAGGCTACCTGTGAGCATTAAAATAGATTGAAGAAGCAAGATCATCAGAGATCATCCAGTTGAATTCCTAAGGAAGATTAGGGTTTTTACTGAGCCCTTTGACTTTTGAGATTTCAATCCAAGGTGAAGTGTTCAAGCTGTTATCCATCAAGATATGTTTGATTATTGAGTTAGAGCATGGAAGGTTGACATTTGAGAGGTTTCTTGCAAAAAGGGCAATGTTTGGTCCTTAAAACTTTCTAAGTGTGGAAAATTCACTCCTTGTTCTAATTGGGAAAGCCATAACTTTCAAACCACACATCCAAATTGAGTGACTCAAAGCCTAAATGGAAGCTTTTCCCATGAATTTCAAAGTGTACCATACGACCTTTCTTCAAAAAATGCATGGTTTTTAAGTTATGAGACTTGGAAGATAATATGCCTTTATGACTTAGTGAAATTTTGGTCATTTTCACCCTAATCTTCATCCAACTTTGAATCAATTTCTCACCTTGTTCCACGCTTCAAATAAAAAATCTTTGGACATGAAAGTTATTCCTTGTTCTCCAAGCTTTCCAGGCATGTGTAGAACTCCTCATTTGGATGATCCAATCTCAAGTTATGATGTTTTAAAGTTGGATGTTTCAAATTGTGAAAGTTCCATAACCTAGAAAATTTTCTAAGTCTTTTTTGGACACTTCCATGCGCATGAGTTCATGTTATTTTTAAACACAATTCCAAGCCTTATCACAAGTTGGCTTCCACATGAAAAATGCTCTATCAAATGTCTATGTTACAAAGAATAAAAAATCTCAAAGATTAATAAAGTATCTATCAAGTTATGTCATTCCAAAGTGAGCATGTTACAATGATATTTCACACTTAGGAAAATTCAAGATGTGTTGTTCTTTGCTATGCCAAACTTCATCATGATTTCCTACTTGTTTTATGTTACATCTCAGCTTGTCACTAACATGAAAATTGTTTCATCCCATGCCATTTTTCAAAAGGAACAAGAAGTGTGACATTTAGTCCATTGAGTACAAAACCATCATGCACCAAAGTATAGAGCATGATCTTGTTCCATGATACAAACCATGCCTCACAAATTGAACAAATCTGAACCAAATATATGCCAAGTACAGCCACACTAATCTCTTTCTATCAGTTCCCAACATGTTTGCCACAAAACCTGTGCAAAAGAAGTTTCCAAAGTACAACTAGTTTGTACTTGACAAGCCAGCAAGTGAGGAGTTACCGTGCTGTAAAACAAGGGACCTTCGCGTAGACCTTTTTGCACCTCAGACTCTTAGGATTTTATTTCATCCTCAGCTGACAAAGACCCTAGAACAAGCAAGAAATATCACTTGGCTCAAGATGATAATCTCAGAGCATGGCATGCGTAAAAGATTATACTTGGGATTTTTCTCTCTTAAATAAAACCTTTAGCCACTGAGTTTTGGAGGCTATTATCCAGCCTGCCTCTCCTATAAAAGGAGACTCTTTCTCTTTTGTATGGACACACAAAAAATATCAGAACAATACTACACTTCAGAACATATCATCATGAGGATTTCACTTGCAGGCTACCAGTTCAGAAGGAAAGGATTTGGGTTTGCAAAAAGGCTTAAGACTTCCAAGTGAAGGGGCAGTTGACTTACTCCACTTGGTAAGTTCATCTTTCTCTTCCTTAATACTCATTGATTTCATGCCATGTACATAACTATGATTGATCCCCATAATATTATCATGTTTATACTTTGCATTTAGGTCAGTTCTTATGATAAGGTGAATGAATGTGTGAGTTTACATGATGCGTGATGATCCTGTTTAGTTCATGACAGTTTGGAACCCTTGGTTTCTGTATCCATTTTCTCCAAACCCTAGTTATCATTTCGAACCGCTTAAGGTTTAGGATTACTCAATCTTGTGAGCCCTACAGATGGCTTTGTTGTTTTGTTAAGTTTGTTTGAAAATTAAGGAAGAAAATGTTTGAGCAATGGCGACTGCCATGTTGTTCGCCAATGGCGACTGTCATATCGTCTGCCTGGGTTTGCATATTAGGGTTTGTGGTCTCAAATGGCGACTGCCATGTTGGAGTAATGGTGACTGCCATGTTGTTGCTAGGGTTTGTACGTTAGGGTTTGTGGTTTCATGCTGCATGAATAGAGAGAGCATAGTAGCATGTGATTGGCCATAGAGTTTTTGTCTTTTTGTGACTAAAGTTTTTGACCGGTTGATATTTGTCTTGTTAATACGTCTTGTAACATGTTTCCATGAGGTTTTAAAGAATCATTTTTCTAAACGTTTTGTTGGTTTAAATAGTATTAGGGGTGGTTTATACATTGGATGTATAACCACCCCAGTGGTATTAAACACGCGCATTTTGCCAAGGGGTTTGGGGTTCGAATCCCCCTCGCCCCAGACTCCCTTTTGTTGTTTTTTTTGTGTTATTTTCTCTTAGTTTGAAACTTGGGCTCTCGCTAATAACACCCCACCAAAAGCCCATATGCGAAGCAACTAATGCAACTTTATTCATGCTGAGATTTTCATTTGCACCCCCGTGCTTTTCTCATTCCAACTATTTCATTTTCATTTTTTTATTTTCATATTTCATTTTATTTAAAATATTTTCTTCAACACAAAAATTCCAAAAAATTCATGATAGCATTTTGATGTTTAGTCTTAATTTTCAAACCTTGTATTTTTATTTTTACATTATTTTTATATTTATTTTGATTTTGTGAAAATAAGGGTATATTTGATGTTTAATCTTGGAACTCTTTTGAAAAAGATCTTTCTCACCTTCTTGAAGTAGTTTTCTTAAGGTTGTCTTAGGAATCTTTGAGAGTTGGTTGTAAATGTGACTTTAAACCTTCAATGAGGTCTTTGTTTAGGGTTTGCCTCATTATAACAACTTTTGTTCATAACTTATTTGGACCTTTTCCTCATGACACCTCTCAAAATGTCTTGCAAGATGAGTTTGTGTTGGTTTATAGCTTGAAAGTTTGTCTTACTCCTAATTTCATGGTTGATAAGTATCTTGTCTTCCTATTTGTTCACTTATCCATGAATTATCTCATCACACTTTGCCATGCTCATACATGGATGTATATATCATGCTTTGATGTTATTCTCACTTGATTAATGTTTATCCCCTTGAGTCCTTGAACTCATAATGTTTACTTAATTTTAACTCTTGTTCACAAGAAGTTGTCTCCCCCTCCTTCCAAAGGAAAGCCTCACTATTGACCTCAAAGTCATAGATAGCTCATTATCTTCCCTTGAACTCATAGTGATAGGATTCCCTCTTGACCTCATAGTCATAGAGCCTTATCTCTTATCCTTGACCTCATAGTCATAGGATTCTCTCTTGACCTCATAGTCATAGGATTCTCTCTTGACCTCATAGTCAAAGAGCCTTATCTCTTATCCTTGACCTCATAGTCATAGGATTCCCTCTTGACCTCATAGTCACAGGCATCCATCTTAACCTTTGACCTCATAGTCATAAGTAACTTTTTCCTTGGCCTCATAGCCATTCAATCTTACAACTTAGAATTAAGTTAGAGTTCTTAGACTCTATGTGGACTCCTCACCTTGAGTATTAACTTCACCCCATTGCAACTTAGACTTAAAGAGTTTCTTAAACTCTATATGAGCTCATACTCATTGCCCTCTTGGAAATTTGGCCATAGTCAATGGTTCCTCTCACCCTTAGTTAGGTGAACTACGGTTGCTCCGATTCATTAGTCAGATACTGTAGCGAGTGATTTTTGGATGTGGTCGCGAAGCACGATCGCTCTAGTACTACAGTTCGATTCATTTTTTATCCTATTGAAGCTGATGAAGGAAGGGAAATAGATGTCTCCAACTAACACTGCTTACATACCGAGTTTAAACAGCGGTCTGTTAGGTTACGGATGCTACAAAGATTCGGGGTCTCTCCTAGGTTATTTTCTCGAAAAGGGGTGTTTTAGGCTATCGGTTGAAATGTTAGGATGAATATATATGAAAGTATGGGATTTTGGGTTTTTGTTTAGTGTGCTCGCTAAGATTTTTCTTTCAATCTTATGCCTACGTATTCCCGTTTACCGAAACAGGGAAATCAGAGCGATCGTAGTTCCTCCTATTCTATGGGAGGAAATGGTTGTTTTGGTGTCTTGTTCAAAGCCCAAGACGTGAAGCTAAAGAGTCTATTTGTATCTTGTTCAAAGCCCAAGATATGAAGCTAAAAGGTCTCAACTTTAGAGAGAATTTGTCATCTCTAAAGAGGGGTTTGTCTGTTATGACTGTTTATAAAGGAGAATTACTTTAACTGGGATATGTGAATCCTAGCAATGCCATAATTTCCTTTATAGGGGATTTCTAACCTGAAGGAGAAGACTTTAACTCAGTGTAGAGCAATGCCATCTCTCCTTAGGAATTTCTCATGCTAAAAGAGGGACAATGGCATGGATATAGATGATCCAGAGGCTTGCTGCTTACAGCGATTAGATGAAGGGGAAAAAGTTGTTGATGTTTGTGTACTGTGAACGAGGCACAACTTTAATGCTAAAAGGTTGATTAGATCAACCAGTGGTTTTCTTATACAAAGCCTAATAGGAGGCTAATATGTGTCTCTTACAAAGCCCGAGAGAGAGGCTAAAAGGTTTTTCTTATACAAAACCTAACAGGAGGCTAGTATGTGTCTCGTACAAAGCCCGAGAGAGAGGCTAAAAGGTTTTGACTCAACGAGGGAGTCTTTTGGTATCTCGTACAAAGCCCGAGATGGAGGCTAAAATTGTTAGCTCCGCTGGGGAGAATCATTGTACAAAGCCCTAGAGAGAGGCTATGATGCTGTTTCAGTTGAGTGATAGGTCCAATATGCTAATTTAAAGAGAAAATCAGTTCTTATATGAGCAATGTTGTACTCAAGGATTCGATTCGAGGATCAGGGTTATTTCCTGTTCTTTAAGGAAATGGGAAATCCAAGGGTATTGAGACTGTCCGAGTCTATGGGTTTCATCCCCTAGTTTTGGAAGGAGCTTGAGAATGTCTTTTGAGACTCAAGGTAATTAGACTGTCCAAGTCTAGAGTTTCATCTTTTGTACTATGCTTTGAGAAATAGTAGTAGACTCTTGGAAAGACTGTTCTATTAACATGACTGATTTCTGTTCCTATACCTTTAGGAGGTTGTCGGGACAATTTGTACGAAGCCCAAGAGGAGGCTGGAAACTTTTAAGAAGCCGAGTGGTCCTTGTATGAAGCCCAAGAGGAGGCTATCATTCCCGGAGGAAGAAATCATTTATACGAAGCCTAAGAGGAGGCTTGTAATACTTCTAAGAAGCCGACGGGTCCTTGTACAACGCCCAAGAGGAGGCGGGGATGCTTTTAGGAAGCCTGTGGGTCCTGAACAATACCCAAGAGGAGGCTGATGCTTTTAAGAAGCCGATGGGTCCCCAAACCCCGAGAAATTCAAGACAGGCTATTCACGAGGAATAGATCAAGCCAGGAAAGTTCGAGAATTTGGAAGAAACTCAAGAGATGCAATTCACGGAGAAGAGATCATCTCTGGGGAGTAGTGTTTCTTGACAAGTGCTTTTAAGAAGCCTGTGGGTCCCCAAACCCCGAGAAGTTCAAGACAGGCTATTCACAAAGAATAGATCAAGCCAGGAAAGTTTGAGAATTTGGAAGAAACTCAAGAGATGCAATTCACGGAGAAGAAATCATCTCTGGGGAATAGAGTTTCTTTGCCAACTTCTACGAGTGACAGTCTATGAAAAGGTTCACCAAAAATGCTGCCTTTCATGTCTCCATATTGTTTAACCCCAAGAGGAGGGAAGACTGTGTCTGGTAATCCTATGGGGATCTAGTTTAGACTATTTAAGAGTGATCAACGGGCTTAATGCTAGACGTAGTTGCCGGGGAAACTTTAAATATCTATACTATTATTACATAGTTGATATGAGTTTATGAAAGAAGACTTATAGCGAAACAGCCCCACAATACAGTTATATGTATACGAAAGCGGTAAATGAAAGCAATAACCACTTACTCGGTTGTAGAGCTTCCATGCTGTTTGGTTAGTTGTTCACAAAAAAAGATTGAAAACAACAATATATTTCAAAATCAAAGGAGAAAGTGCTTTGAAAAGGAAAGATTTGGGGCTTACAGCTCAAGGAGAGGCCCAGGGTTTTATCAGTGAGCGCACTGTTTGAATTGGTACAAAGGGACTTATACAAGTGACTGAGGCCCAAAATTTGTTTTCTGTACAAAGGGATGGGTCTTACACTCTCTCAAGAGGCCCAAAAGGTTTAAAGAAAAAGAGTAAGGCTTATAACACGAGGGTAGGCCCAGATGATTTTTCGTTTGAAATGGCGATCGCGCTAGGATTTTCTTTTAACGCGAAGGGGCTTATACAATATCTGAGGCTCAAAGTTGTTTTTGGTTAAAAGGGGATTGGGTCTTATACTCTAATTGAGGCCCAAAAGTTTTGAAATGGGTCATACTACTCGAGGGTAGGCCCAAAGTTTGTTTTTCAACGGATGATGATCGTGTCGAACTTTTTGAAATACAACGGGACTTATACAATAGGTGAGGCCCAGAATAGGTTGTATTTACAAAGGGTTGGGTCTTACACTCTATTAGAGGCCCAAAAAGTTTTGAATGGCTCTTATAGCTCGAGGAGAGGCCCAAGGTTGTTTTTTTGAAAAAGGCGACGACCGCGTCGTTTATTTAGAAATGTACAGAGGGACTTATACAATGAGTAAGGCCCAAAATGGTTTGTACAAGGGGGTTTGGGTCTTACACTCTCTCAAGAGGCCCAAAATGTCTTTGAAAATGATTTATGAGTGTTTAATTAATCAAAAACCCTAATTTGTTTTCAAAATGTGTTTTAATTGAATAAAAATTCAATTAAAATGATCAAAATTGTTTAACATATGGAAAACAAATTGTGATCTTGGATTAATGCTTCAAAAATTAAGTATTGACCTCTAGGTCATGACAGCAAGAGCAAATTGATTTCTGAGTAGGAGGTGTTTTAGATGAAATGTGATGATCTGAACAGCTTCCCTACACCCTATGGAGTATGTTTGAATGCTTGGACTTGATGGAAATTGGCTGGATCACTTCATGGCATCTCCTACTCCATAACTCAAAATCCATGAGGAATTTGGACATAGGTCAGTATGAAGCTTTTGTAGAGGGCAATGAGATTTACAAATCGAGCTTTGGATGAAAAAAAATGGCTTTGTGGTTTAGGAGCTATGATCCTCCAAAGTTGGTACCTTTGTCACTTTTTTTCACAACTTAGAAAATTTTCTAAGTTTTTATGGTTACCCCTTTTACAAGTTATCCCATTTTCTTTGATTTTTCTTGATGAATGTTGATTAAAATCATACATTAATATCATTTTAGGGTTAAAAATCCATTTTTGTGAAAAATCTCAAAAAGTCAAAGTTGACTTTTGTGCACAGTTGACTTTTTATCAGATGAATTCCAAACTGTGCAATCCTTTAGGAAATCATGTCCTTGACCTAAATCAAACTTGATGGACATGTTCCATGGGTGGTATAGAGTGTATTGAAACATGTCCTAGGGTTTGGTAGCATGTCCTGACCAAAAGTCAAAGTTACAGTTGACTTTTTCCCGCGAAACCCTAATTGTGATTCAGATGAAATTGAAACTTGTTGCTCAAGCTTCTTGGATCAATCTATTGTCCCAAATGGATCAATATGGTATATTAGAGACCCTCAAATCATGTCTTGAGGTCTTGGTTCATGATTTGTCCCAAAAGTCAACTTAGGGGTGAATTAGGTCAAGAAACCCTAATTCCTGATTTTTGATGAATGCATCCCCTGAGGCAAAATTGACTTAATGATTGGGTTTATGAGGTTCCATGGAGCATATTAGGTCATATTTTGGATCTTTGGCTTATCCCCAGATGAAAATTTCCCTTTGGAAGCCCTGGTTAACCAAAACCCTAATTTGGTGACACTGACGATCTTGAAGCTTGATCCACCTGGAAGGGAGCAACCTTGTGCTTAATCCTTGAAGTGGGAGTCCTCTTGATCCATTGTGGATGTTTGAGGGGTTAGACAAGTTGGAGATCATGCCATTCCTTGATTGATCCTTTGTCTAAGAACTCTGAGAGGGCTTGAAACCCTAAGTTTGATAGTAGTGAATGCTCACCCATCTTTGGGGAGACTAATGAAGTATGATGGTTCATCCATATTGTGATGATGATTTACACAATGATGGGAAATCTTAGTGGTCAAAATTTGGGGTATGACAAATGCCCCTATTTAATCTTCTTGGACAGGAAGGTGTGAATGACGAAGGTATTCGGGCATTCGGGGTGCAAGAGGATTAAATATCGGAATACCTGAAATTTTGATGGTGGTTATGAATGGCAGATCACATTCATCTTTTTTTGCTAAGCAATGATGCTCAGAAAAGGTAAACTTCCCCTCGATCCTGGTCTTCAGCCAAGGAACCGGTCTCAGTTTCTGAATTAAACTTCCCCTCGTTCTTGGTTTCCTACCAAGGAACTGGTCTTAGTTTCTGAAGTAAACTTCCCCTCGTTCTTGGTTTCCTACCAAGGAACTGGTCTTAGTTTCTGAAATAAACTTCCCCTCGATCTTGGTTTCCTACCAAGGATCTGGTCTCAGTTTCTTTTGTCAATAAATTTTATTGACAAGGGACGCTATGCGTAGCGGTTTTCCTTAAACTTCTCACCGAATTTTCCTGGGGAGATGCCATTTGATTGAAAAAGTTTTGATGCCAGACTTGCTGGGGAACCCAGTCGCCTGAGTTGTAGAGGTGTACAAACTTTTCTGTTGGAGATGCCATTTGTTGACTCTATTTGGGGAATGCGAGTCCCTTGAGAGACTGCTTTCACGCTTGGGGATATTACATCATACTTTTCTCGGGATCTTCCCGGAGAAATTCCATATGATGGGATCCAATTTTGAGGTGCCGATGACCTTTTCATCGGTGGTTTTTTCGGAGAAAAACTGCCGTATTGCCGAAGCTCCGATTAAGGGGCTTTCTCTAGGGATTTTCCTTAATCCGGGAAAGCAAAAATATCATCTTCAATGGCGAAGAGTGATGTTGGTTGAAGGTTCTCTGGTCTTTCAGAGGTTCAAGTTATCAAAGTGGTCGAGGAGCCAATTTCAGTCCAGAAATAAACTGGAGGAGAGAGATTGTTCAGACGCAACATTTCCTGACGAGGAAAAAACTTGACAACTCGATTGAGAGGAATTTTTATCACCAGGGGATAAGACCGACTAGAGTGATATTGATGCAATATGAATGTGAATGCAAATCAATAATGCATGATATATGTATATATATGCTGACAAAACTGACACGACATACAAATTAGTAGATGAACAAGACTGGATCTCGGCCACAGTGGGAGATGCAAAGTGTCACTTGTTCACGAGAGCAATTCTGCCTTGCTTAGGAGAGATAATCCCTGCGGGGAATACCGTTAATCGAGCTTAGGAGATAAGGACTCTGCTGAAGATGTCAGACGAAACATGGTCTCTGACACAGTTGATCCTTCATTCAGGCGTACTGGTCTAGAAGGAGTACTTTGATTCTGCACTTTGAGGTTCGAACACCTTTGGAGAAGCGACCGATGTTCTTCTAATGTTCAACAGTCAAAAGAAATTGCCATCTTTATTTTAAAAAAGAAGAAAAAAAAATTTATCAAGTAAATTCATTTTTGTTTTATTTTCAAGAATCGTTAATCATGTCAAAAACATCATTCTGTAAAGCTAAAACAAGTAAGAATTACAAACAAAAGCACAAGGGCTCAAATTTTATTGATAGGATGGAAATCAGCTGAACGCGTGATTCCATAGAGTATTTACAAAGTTTGAAAATGGTAATTTACAGGGAAAAGGGCTACGTTGAAACATAACGACCACTATCCTTCTACCAACTTTGAATTATGGGCATCCTGAGCTTCTGTCGAAGATGACCTTGACTGGAGTTTTCCTCCAATGGATGGTGTAACTGCTGTTGAGGGAGTTGCCTCTGTTGAACATAGTTACTTGCCATTATCCCTAATTTTTGCCTGGATTGTACTTCGATGTTTCCAATCCACCGGGATGATTTTTTATTTATTCTGTCTCAAACTTTTGCATGGACCGCCCTTTCGGATTTTCAATCCACCGAGACGTTTTTTTTAGGCGAAGTATTTCTTGACTACATCAACATTTGTGGGGTAGGAAAATTCTTCTCCGTCCATGGTTGCAAGTCTCAAGGCGCCGCCTGAGAAAGCTTTCGTGACCACGTAGGGGCCATCATAATTCGGTGTCCATTTACCTCGCGAATTAGTGAGAAATGATTGTATCTTCTTGAGCACAAGGTCTCCTTTCCTGAAGACGCGAGGTCAGACCTTTTTGTCGAACGCCTTCTTCATTCTTTGTTGATACAACTGACCGTGGCATAGAGCCGTGATATGCTTTTCTTCGATCAGATTGAATTCGTCGTGTCGACTTTGACACTATTCAGCTTCTGTTAGCTTAGCTTCCATCAATACCCTGATTGATGGGATCTCTACTTCTATGGGGACCACTGCCTCCATGCCATATACTAGAGAGAAAGGGGTTTCCCCTGTTGAAGTACGGACAGATGTGCGATAACCGTGAAGAGTAAAGGGTAGCATCTCGTGCCAATCTTTGTAGGTTACAACCATCTTTTGAACAATCTTCTTGATGTTCTTGTTAGCCGCTTCTACCGCTCCGTTCATCTTGGGTCGGTAGGGAGATAAGTTATGGTGTTCAATCTTGAACTCTGCGCACAACTCTTTCATCATCTTATTGTTCAAGTTAGATCAATTATCAGTAGTGATCTGGTTTGGAACACCATAACGGCAGATGATATTGTTTTTGATAAATCGGACCACCACTTGTCGGGTTACATTAGCGTATGACGCTGCTTCGACCCACTTGGTGAAATAGTCAATGGCTACCAGAATGAACCGATGTCCGTTTGAAGCCTTGGGCTCAATCATGCCAATCATGTCGATTTCCCATATGGAAAAATGCCATGGGGAAGAGAGAACTTTGAGATGCGTTGGCGGTACATGAATTTTGTCGGAGTATATCTGACACTTATGACACCTCCTCATGTACTTGTAGTAGTCGGATTCCATTGTCAACCAATAGTACCCTGCTCTTAGAATTTTTCTCGCCATTGTGTGTCCATTGGCATGAGTGCCAAAGGATCCTTCATGAATTTCTTTCATCAACATGTCTTCTCCCGGTCTGTCGACGCATCGAAGCAAAACCATGTTAAAATTTCTCTTATAAAGAGTATCACCGCTCAGGAAGAAGTTTCCAGCCAGTCTTCTGAGGGTTTTTCTGTCCTTTCTGAATGCCCCAGGTGGGTACTCTTGTTTCTGAAGGAAGCATTTGATATCGTGATACTAAGGTTTGTCGTCTATGACTACTTCAATCGTGAAGATGTAAGCGGGCCTTTCAAGGCGCATTATGTCGATCTTAGGTATGTCATTCCATTGACATACACTAATCATAGAAGAGAGAGTGGCTAATGCATCAGCCATGTGATTCTCATCACGAGGGATGTGATGAAACTCAACTCTGTTGAAGAAAGGTAACAACCTTCTTGCATAGTCTTTGTAAGGAATCAATCCTGATTGGGATGTGTTCCAATCTCCTTTTATCTGATTAATAACCAGGGCTGAGTCGCCATATACGTCCAAGTTCTTGATCCTTAAATCAATAGCTTCTTCGAGACCCATAATACAAGCTTCGTATTCGGACTCATTGTTTGTACATTTGAACGTAAGTCTGGCGGTGAAAGGAATGTGGGTACCCTGAGGTGTTATGATGATCACCCCAATTCCGTTTCCGTAATGATTAACTGCTCCGTCAAAGATTAGTCCCAACTGGGAACCTAGTTCTGGCCCTTCACTGGGTAGCGGTTCATCGTAATCTTTCATTTTTAAATACATGACATCTTCGTCTGGGAAGTCGAACCCGATTGATTTTTGATCGTCAATCGGTTGATGAGCCATTTGATCGGCAAAAATACTTGCCTTAACGACTTTCTGAGTGTGGTACTCTATGTCATATTCTGATAACAACATCTGCCAACGTGTGATTCTTCCCGTGAGAGCAGGTTTTTCAAATACATACTTGATTGGATCCATTTCGGAGATCAACCAAGTAATGTGATGAATCATGTACTGGCGAAGACGTTTGGCTGCCCAAGCCAAAGCGCAACAAGTTTTTTCAAGCATAGTGTACCGAGTCTCGCAGTCGGTGAACTTCTTGCTTAGATAGTAAATGGCAGACTCTTTCCTTTTGGTTTCGTCTTGTTGGCCAAGTACACACCCCATTGAGTCTTCCAAGACCGTGAGGTAGATGATCAGTGGTCTTCCTTCCACTGGAGGTGATAGAATCGGAGGATTCAACAGATATTCCTTAATACTGTCGAAGGCGGTTTGGTAATCTTCTGTCCAAATGCAGTCCTGGTTCTTTTTGAGTAATTTGAAAATCGGCGTACATGTGGCAGTCATAAGGAATATGAATCTGGAGATGTAGTTCAAACGTCCCAGGAATCCTTTGACTTGTTTTTCAGTTTTCGGAGAAGGCATTCCTTGAATGGCCTTGACCTTGTCAGGATCAACCTCAATTCCTTTATGGCTGACGATGAACCCTAAAAGCTTCCCTGAACGGACACCGAAGGTGCACTTGTTGGGATTCAAGCGGAGTTTGTACTTTCTTAACCGCTCGAATAGTTTTGATAAGTGGGTCACATGCTCCTCCTCTGTCTTAGATTTTGCAATCATATCATCGACATATACCTCGATTTCCTTGTGTATCATGTCATGAAACAGAGTAGTCATGGCCCTTTGATAGGTTGCCCCGACGTTCTTTAAACCGATTGGCATTACCTTGTAACAAAAGGTACCCCATGGGGTAATGAACGACGTTTTCTCCATGTCTTTCGGCGCCATTTTGATTTGGTTGTAGCCCGAGAATCCATCCATGAACGAGAAAACTTTGAACTTTGATGTACTGTCAACCAGCATGTCAATGTGTGGTAAACGAAAGTCGTCCTATGGACTTGCCTTGTTCAGGTCCCTGTAATCGACACACATTCTAACCTTTCTGTCCTTTTTCGGAACGGGTACGATATTGGCTAACCATTAAGGATATTCTGATGTGGCGAGGAAACCTGCGTCAATCTATTTCTGTACCTCCTCTTTGATTTTGACGGCCATATCCGGGTGAGTCCGTCTCAACCTCTGCTTTACTGACGGACATTCCGATCTTAACGGTAAGTGATGTTCCACGATGCTGGTATCCAACCCTGGCATATCCTGATAGGACCAAGCGAATACATCGGGGAATTCTTTGAGAAGCTTTATCAAACTCTCTTTGGCAGTTGGATTGAGCAGTGCCCCAATCCTGATTTCTTTTCTCTCTTTTTTTGAACCCAAGTTTACCGTTTCCATCGGCTCTTTGTGAGGTTCAATAGACCTTTCCTCTTGTCTGAGTAGTCGGGAGATCTCTTCTAGAATTTCGTTGTTAACTTCTTCTTCAGCCCCAAATACTGGGAACTCAAAGTTGGGAGAAGGCATCAGATCGTATGTTTCAACGGGGTTTAAAACAAGCAATCTGCATGACGTGATATTCGTGTTTAGAAGAGATAGAGAAAATGCAAGTGTGTGCAGTGTATTTTTTTTTATTACTGCTTGTTTTATTTGAATTGTTTTTTAGGATTACAATTTTTTGAGAAAAGCGAAAAGAGAAAACAGCAATTAATGCGGAAATTACAGAACGACATTATTTTATTAATGAAAAAGTCTATTCTTGAAACTACAGCCCTATAAAACAAAACTCTGTCGCTTTGGGCAAAGCGAACAGGGAAAATTTATAAAAAGCCAGCCCTATCAAAACATATGTTTCACCTGGGCAGGGTGAAAGGTTAAGATGGAAATTACTTTGATTTATGAACAATCTTCGGAGCATCAACAGCAACCCACTGGCGGCGAACTCCTCGGTGAATCACAAAGTTTGGTACCTTCCTCGATTTGTCTTCAGAAATGAGGCTGATTTCTGGTGGAGCAGGATCATTGGAATCTGTCTCCCAGGAAGAATTGTCGTAGGAGAATTCCTCTGTTGCATTTTGCATAGCATTTGTGCTCTCAGCTGTATCTCCCCATCCAGTTGGCTGGATATCTTCGAGCCTGATACGAGAGCTTTCGGGAGCGGTGTACTTGACCATATAGTCATATTTTCCACTCGGTTGTCCTAAGGTGTCCCACACTTCTTTGGAACTGGAGGAGTCATCCCTTTCGATGACGTTGACCTCAGGAAAAACATAGTTAATGAATTCTAGTCCTGCAAACGTTGCAAATTCATCGTCGTGTTGAGTAGTTTCTGAATGACCTGAGTGTTGATCCCATGACATGGTGGGGACACAGGTATTCTATTCAATGATGCCCAGCTGAGTTTCATTTCTCGGCTGACTTTCTGGCCCCAAGTCTCCTAGGTAAGGCTGCCATATTGGAAGACCGTCCATCGGGCCATAGTAATTGTGGTCAAAGTTGTCTTTCATCAGAGTGTCCTCCTCTAATGAATTTGGCGGAGCACGACATCACTCCGGATCACAACCTCCGTATATCATTTCGACATCTGACCGTGGTATAAATATCGGACTCTGTGCGGGATAGCAAAATAGCATAGGCACCTCTTCCTGAGACATATAACCGTCCTCGTTAAGGTAGGACTTCCATTCCACATCTGTGTCAAAGGGATCCTCCTCATTGATAGCATGGACTATTTGAGACACTGGGTGAAGGAAACCTCCACTGTGGAAGAAGTTCTGAATGGGATGAAGACTTTCATCATTAGCAACTGTCCGGGTACAGGTTGCAGAAAAACCAAGACCCTTCTTTGTTGTATTGCTAGTAGGAATGACAAGCTGTCCCCATCCTGTTGTATCGGCACTCTCGACCGCTTTAATAGCATCTTTGTATGAGAAAATCAAAGTTCCTCCTCCGGATTGATTGTCCTTGTGTAACGAAAGCGCTTGGAACTGGGTTCCGATTATCCCTTCAGGTTCCGCATAAGTGGAGGACGATAAATTGCTGACGAGCAAGGCCTGTTCCCCACAGACTGTGATGAGTTGGCCATTATGGACGAACTTTAGCTTTTGGTGGAGGGTCGAAGTGACCGCTCCAGCCTGATGTATCCAAGGTCTTCCTAATAAACAACTGTACATTGCCCGGATGTCCATGACCTGGAAGGTGACTTGGAAAGTGTGAGGACCAATAGTTATGGGAAGATCAACTTCGCTGATAACCGTTTTTCTGGATCCGTCGAATGCTTTGACGACGACCTCACTGGTTCTCATCGGGGGTCCTTTGAATGATAATTGCATCAAGGTGGACTTCGATATAACATTCAGGGCTGACCCTGTGTCTACCAGTACGCTGGCTAAAGCATCGTCCTGGAAGTTGACTGTGATATTGAGCGCCATGTTATGACGGCGGCCCTCTTCAGGTAATTCCTCATCACTAAATCCCAAATTATTGCAAGAAGTGATGTTAGAGACAATACTATCGAACTGTCTGATTGTTACATCCTGTTCCACAAAGGCTTGCTCCAAAACTTTCTGTAGAGCCTCCCTGTGCGCTTCTGAACTGAGTAACAGTGATAATACTAAGATCTTTGAAGGAGTCTGTAATAGTTGATCAACAATGTTGTATTCACTCCTTTGGATGAGCTTTAGCATCTCATCATTGTTTTTCGAAAGGTTGGGATTACTGGATTGACCGACTGATGGATCTGGAGCTTCTGTCTGAAGTTCCTTTTCTTTGTTGGACTCTCCAACTCCTCTGTTGAAGATTCAACCACTCCGTGTTACACGACTGATGTCTGCAATATTCACGACGGAGGGTAATGGAATTTCCTTTCCATTTTCAATTATCGTTGCACCGTATTTGTAAGGGATTGCCTTAGCTGATTCATACGGTAGTGGTCCCGACAGATAGATGACTATGGGAACCTTCTGGTTTTTCTGACCATCGTACGTAATCTCAATCCGTTCCTGGTTGGGAATTCTTGATTCGTCAAGCAGAGGGGTAATGATAAAAACATTCCTGGTCCTCTGATGATCAGAGATGACGACAACGTCCTCAATTTGATTGGCAAGGTAGTTCGGCGACCAATTGATGGGTCCGAAACCTAGATATGGGCGAATCTCTCCACGATCCACCTGCCCCTGGAGAGCTGCTCGCACAAGGTAGCACCCTTGGTTACTTTCCGAACAGACTCCACAACGTTCATAATTGTGTGGTGGCACCTGGCCACGCCCACTTTGAATACAATGTAACCTCACTAGGTTAGCTTCCACGAGTCGGACATCCTGACTTTGACGCCGAGTGGGGTTTCTGTTATTGATACTAATTTGCTGAGTATCTTCATCCATGTAGATTGGCATCCACCAATGATTTAACAAGTGCTGAAGTGCCTCCTGGACAAGGGCACAACCTTGATCGTTTTCGCAACCCGCTTTACAGCTGTGATAATTATGTGAGATCAAGAATCTGAGTCGGACCTGCTCAACATGCAACTCTACCAAGCTGGTATTCATCAAGCTAATGTTGAAGATCTGAACCATATTGATCTAATAGGGATTCCTATCATGGTAGTCTTGGATCCATCCCAGATCCATCTGATGCTGGAGGGCCTCCTGTATGAAAGAGCATCCCTGTTTGTTTACCGAGCAAGTCAGACAAGAACTGTAATCGTGCCGCGGCAGATTATGATACTGGCTTTGCCTTGAGTGCATTTCCACCAAGTTGGCATTCATCGCATGGATGTCGTGGTTCTAAATGACATTGGAATTCATATAGACCATGTTAACTCCACGAACTCGGTGCTCTTGGATCCATCCGAGATTCATCTGTTCTTGTAGGGCTACTTGCACCACAAAACATCCTTGATTACTTTTAGAGCAGATATCACACTGGTGATAATTATGAGGTGGCACATGACCGTACCCACTCTGTCTATAATGCATCTTGACCAGATTGGTCCTCAACAAGAGTACATCGTGAATTTGATAGGCATTGTTAAATTCTTTCTCAATCAGGTTAACTGCAGCTTTCTCATGTTGAGGCAGCGGGTTCGTAAGAACATTGGGATTCGTATCTTTGAAAGATAAGAGCCCGCTCCTAACAAGCTTTTGCACGTCAGATTTGAAATTGAGACAATTCTCTATGTTATGCCCTGGTCCTCCTTGATGATAAGGGCATATCTGATCCACCTTAAACCAAAAAGGCGGATTTTCCGGTACTGTAAGAGGAGACTTAGTCTGAATGTGCCCCTTAGCCAGTAGTAACAGAAATAATTCTGCGTACAACATGGGTATAGGATCAAATCCTGGTGGCCGCGTTGTACGGTTGTTGTTATATGGAGGACGAGCCTGGTGAAGAGGCTGTTGTGTCCTTTGCTGATTAGGTTGGCTCTGCGCAACCTGAGGTTGATACGTAGGAATAGGTGCAGGGCTGATAGCAGGAGTTACAGCTGCTACCGGTTGGTACCGTCGCCTTTGCTTTCCGAGAGAGATATTCCCAATATCTTGCTCTTTTTTCTTAGGGAGAGCACTACCGTATCATTTTGTACTACTCGATGATCCAGCGTCTTTTATTAGACGTCCTTCTTGGATGGCTTCCTCAAGACGAACTCCCATACCGACCATCTCGGTGATGTCACTGGGCGCACTGGCAACCATTCTGTCGTAGTAAAATGAGCTTAAGTTCTTTAAGAAGATCTTTGTCATCTCTTTTTCCTCAAGAGGTGGACAAATTTGAGCGGCAATTTCGCGCCATCTCTGAGCGTATTCCTTAAAGGTTTCCTTGTCCTTTTGTGACATTGATCTGAGTTAATCTCTATCCGGTGCCATGTCCAAATTGTATTTGTATTGTTGGACGAAGGCAGTACCAAGATCTCTGAATGTATTGATCGTAGCACGGTTTAAACCCATGTACCATTTGAGTGCGGCACCGGTTAAACTATCCTGAAAGTAGTGAATCAGTAGGTCCTGATTCTCCGTCTGAGCTGACATTCGCCGAGCGTACATCACCAGATGGCTCTGAGGGCAAGAGTTACCCTTGTATTTTTCAAAGTCGGGCACTTGAAATTTGTGCGGAACTTTCACATTGGGGACCAGACAAAGGTCTGCGGAGTCCTTTCCAAATAAATCCTGACCGCAGATGGCTTGCAGTTCCTTCTGCATTTCCAGGAATTGTTCCTGAAATTCATCCATTCTGTCGAACATAGTTTCCTTCTTACCAGAAGGTATCGGTGGAATCTGTCCTTCCGGGACAGTGTGCACCACAGGGGGTGGTACCGTGACTACGACAATGAATCTTGGCGTTTCCCGAAGTTTGTAACCTTCAGGAGTCTTCAGTATGCCCCTGGTATCTTCGCTTTACCGAAGTTTGTAACCTTCAGGCCCAGCGGCTTCTGTTATGATTCCCTGATCTTCAGTGATCGGCAGAACATATCCTTGCGGGATATAGTTAACAGGCATGCCCCAAGGATGATCTTTCGGTATTTGGTACCTAGGATCATACTTCTCCACTATGGGCGTTGAGGTGATCTCTGAGATCACAGTCCTTTGTAGCTGAGCTTCTACCATGGCTTGCATGTCATTACGAAGCTTTCTCATATCCTCTCTTAGAGCGTCGATCTCTTCTTTCAACTCTCTGTTCTCTTCCTCAAGATCATCCATCTTTTTCTGAAGATTGGCCCGAGTATTATACGAATGAGATAGTTTGACTCTAGAACCGAGACACAAACGTGAGATTCGTAGGTAAGAAGAATACGCGATGTGAGAATGATGAATGCAATGATTATATTAATTGTTTTTTAGTTTAATCAAAATAAACTTCGACAATTAGATTGCAAATATCAAACAGTGGGGAAACCCCTTTTTATTGAATTCAAAGGATTACAGAAATGAAAATACAGTAGATTACAAGGTGCAGAAATAGAAACCTAACCTAATGGGTCCCGAGTCCTCTCTGAAGAGAAATCGGGTGCTGACTCTGGTATTTTCCTTTTCTTTGACCGGGGCTCTTGGGCCGTTGTCGGGTTGTCATTCCTTTGCCAGGTGAAAGGAGTGAACAAATTCCTTTGGTCTTCTTGATTCTCTACAGCATGTTGCTCCAAAATTTCAATCAGAGCGTCCTTATCTTTCAACAGTTACTGTATTTTGATGCACTCCACATTGAGGGTGCGATACTTGTTCTTCCAAGACCTCCCCTCCCGTTGAACTTTGTTGAGAGTAACCTGAAGTTTTTCAGTCTCAATCATGAAGTACATGACAGACTCCCTCGGTGGAAGAACTCCATGACGAGGATAAGGCATCTTTAGCTTGAGAGCTCTAGTTTGTACCCAGTGGAGATAAGGCTCCACCGAGACAAAATCCGGTTTTCCTAGAGACTCCCGTCCTTTCTTATGAACATGTTTCCAAGCGTGCAGTATTTCCGTCTTTAGCGCTCTGTCACTTTCTCCTTCCTTGAAGAAAAGACCTTCTAGATGAACACTCCGTGCCTCATCGGGTATCCAAATTGACGACGAATGAGAACTAGATGGTAATTGATTCCTCCCTTAGTTCCTATAAGGGGTACATTGGGGAAGTTTCCACAACGGTCAATGATCTTGATTCCGTCATAAATCCTATTACACCAATCAATGTCAGAGTTAGTGAGAGACATGATTTTCTGCGACCAACGTAAGGCACTCTTGTGATCCCAAAAAGCAGCAGACTTAGGCAAGTGCGAGATAAACCATTTATAAAGCAGAGGTACACAGCATGTGATCTCCCCTCTGCTGTACAAATTTCCCAAGTGTACAGAATGATACGCATCTGCGAGCAAAGTCGGCACAGGGTTTCCAATGAGAAAAACCTTAATGGAGTTGATATCGACGAAGTTATTAATGTTGGGCAACAAAAATAACCCGTAGGTGAGTAAAACAAAGATGCTTTCAAAAGCAGTCACGTTCCCGATACTGGCGAAGTACAGGGCTTTCTTTGTCAAAAATTGGGCTGGAAAACCTTGTATGCCACCCTTAGTGGTCATGTGAGTCCTGATCGCAGACTCGTCCAAATGAATTGCTCTTGTAATGGTCTGATTCTTTGGAATTTTTCCAGTCCAGAAAATGGAGCTTGATCAGTAATGTGTAGATCAATCAGATGAGAATATTCCTCCAGCGTTGGTTCTAGCTGGTAATCCAGGAATGTGAAACAATGATAGACCGAATCATAGAACTGAACAAGCGCATCCATAATTCCCTCAATCACATGGACTCTTAGCAGAGATAGCAAACCTCCGTACTTGGCTCTGAAAGCCTCTTGGTTTGTGATCATCCTCGCCAAACCTCTTAAATCCTCTAGTTTTGGAATCCTGAAGGTGTACTTATGAGTTCTCCTTCTACCGAAATCCGTTATCGCAATCCTTTTCTCTGATATTTGCAATCACAGTCTTAGTTTATTTTGAAAAGACAGAGAGACTAGAAGAGAAATTTTTTTGAATGTTTTAATGTTTTTTTTAAATGAATGCATGAATGCAGCACACAAAAACATAGAAAAAACAGGGGTCAAAGGGTCGGTGTCATGGAGTCAAGGCTCTACCCATCCCCAAAGGTTTATACTAGGGTGATTTTTTGTACCTGTACTCAAAATCATCAGCTCCTCCCAGGATAACAAACAGCAAGCGGATCGCCAGCGAGCTGTATGAAATCTTAGAGTAAATGCTATTCACCGAGAATAGATCATCAGCCTCAAATGAGGGTAGTATCGCGTGACAACTATTTCCAATAGTTTCCGCATTACAAAAGGGTTGGCTCCTCAGCTTCTCAGACGTCACAATCGGCCCATTGCCTATGAGAGGGAATGGGTTGCATTGGGAAGCCTCCACTAAGGTTGATGGTCGACCTCGTCGCCATCACTTATCTTAAGTGTATACTCAATCTTTCCACATGCGGCATCATACGTATTCCCATTAGCAAAAAAATAAACACAGATATCAATTAGGAAAAGCAGTATAGATATTTGTCCTAATGTCCTAGACTTTTCAAAATCTATGAATCTTATGTTCCTGACAGAAAATGGTTTCCCGGCGGAGTCACCATCTTGTGGTTTCATTCCAAATTAACGGCGTTTTGACCTAAGATCCTAACGACGTCAGGGTTTCAAGAGATAAGAGGAACAAAAATGCCTTGAAAGGCGTCATTTTTGTGGTACCCCCTTCCAAGATTTCTACCTATGATACGAGAAGAGAACGAGATCCCTAATCATTATCCCCAGCAGAGTCGCCATTCTTCTGTAGCGAGTGATTTTTGGATGTGGTTGCGAAGCACGATCGCTCTAGTACTACAGTTCGATTCATTTTTTATCCTATTGAAGCTGACGAAGGAAGGGAAATAGATGTCTCCAACTAACCCTGCTTGCATACCGAGTTTAAACAACGGTCTGTTAGGTTACGGATGCTACAAAGAATCGGGGTCTCTCCTAGGTTATTTTCTCGAAAATGGGTGTTTTAGGCTATCGGTTGAAATGTTAGGACGAATATATATGAAAGTATGGGATTTTGGGTTTTTGTTTAGTGTGCTCGCTAAGATTTTTCTTTCAATCTTATGCCTACGTATTCTCGTTTACCGAAACAGGGAAATCAGAGCGATCGTAGTTCCTCCTATTCTATGGGAGGAAATGGTTGTTTTGGTGTCTTGTTCAAAGCCCAAGACGTGAAGCTAAAGAGTCTATTTGTATCTTGCTCAAAGCCCAAGATATAAAGCTAAAAGGTCTCAACTTTAGAGAGATTTTGTCATCTCTAAAGAGGGGTTTGTCTGTTACGACTGTTTATAAAGGAGAATTACTTTAACTGGGATATGGAATCCTAGCAATGCCATAATTTCCTTTATAGGGGATTTCCATCCTGAAGGAGAAGACTTTAACTCAGTGTAGAGCAATGCTATCTTTCCTTAGGAATTTCTCATGCTAAAAGAGGGACAGTGGCATGGATATAGATGATCCAGAGGCTTGCCGCTTACAGCGATTAGATGAAGGGGAAAGAGTTATTGATGTTTGTGTACTGTGAACGAGGCACAGCTTTGATGCTAAAAGGTTGATTGGATTAACTAGTGGTTTTCTTATACAAAGCCTAAGAGGAGGCTAATATGTGTCTCGTATAAAGCCCGAGAGAAAGGCTAATAGGTTTTTCTTATACAAAGCCTAACATGAGGCTAGTATGTGTCTCGTACAAAGCCCGAGAGAGAGGCTAAAAGGTTTTGACTCAACGAGGGAGTCTTTTGGTATCTCGTACAAAGCCCGAGATGGAGGCTAAAATTGTTAGCTCCGCTGGGGAGAATCATTGTACAAAGCCCAAGAGAGAGGCTATGGTGCTGTTTCAGTTGAGTGACAGGTCCAATATGCTGATTTAAAGAGAAAATCAGTTCTTATATGAACAATGTTGTACTCAAGGATTAGATTCGAGGATCAGGGTTATTTCCTATTCTTTAAGGAAATGGGAAATCCAAGGGTATTGAGACTGTCCGAGTCTACGAGTTTCATCTCCTAGTTTTGGAAGGAGCTTGAGAATGTCTTTTGAGACTCAAGGTAATTAGACTGTCCAAGTCTAGAGTTTCATCTTTTGTACTATGCTTTGAGAAACAGTAGTAGACTCTTGGAAAGACTGTTCTATTAAGATAACTGATTTCTGTTCCTATACCTTTAGGAGGTCGTCGGGACAATTTGTACGAAGCCCAAGAGGAGGCTGGAAACTTTTCAGAAGCCGAGTGGTCCTTGTATGAAGCCCAAGAGGAGGCTATCATTCCCGGAGGAAGAAATCATTTATACGAAGCCTAAGAGGAGGCTGTGAATACTTCTAAGAAGCCGACGGGTCCTTGTACAACGCCCAAGAGGAGGCGGGGATGCTTTTAGGAAGCCTGTGGGTCCTTGAACAATGCCCAAGAGGAGGCCGATGCTTTTAAGAAGCCAATGGGTCCCCAAACCTCGAGAAGTTCAAGACAGGCTATTCACAAAGAATAGATCAAGCCAGGAAAGTTCTAGAATTTGGAAGAAACTCAAGAGATGCAATTCACGGAGAAGAGATCATCTCTGGGGAATAGAGTTTCTTTGACAACTTCTACGAGTGACAGTCTATGAAAGGGTTCACCGAGAATGCTGCCTTTCATGTCTCCATATTGTTTAACCCCAAGAGGAGGGAAGACTGTGTCTGGTAATCCTATGGGGATCTAGTTTAGACTATTTAAGAGTGATCAACGGGCTTAATGCTAGACGTAGTTGCCGGGGGAAACTCTAAATATCTATACTATTATTACACAGTTGATATGAGTTTATGAAAGAAGACTTACAGCGAAACAGCCCCACAATATAGTTATACGTATACGAAAGCGGTAAATGAAAGCAATAACCACTTACTCGGTTGTAGAGCTTCCATGCTGTTTGGTTAGTTGTTCAAGAAAGAAAGATTGAAAACAACAATATATTTCAAAATCAAAGGAGAAAGTGCTTTTAAAAGGAAAGATTTGGGGCTTACAGCTCAAGGAGAGGCCCAGGGTTTTATCAGTGAGCGCACTGTTTAAATTTGTACAGAGGGACTTATACAAGTGACTGAGGCCCAAAATTTGTTTTCTGTACAAAGGGATGGGTCTTACACTCTCTCAAGAGGCCCAAAAGGTTTAAAGAAAAAGAGTGGGGCTTATAACACGAGGGTAGGCTCAGATGATTTTTCGTTTGAAATGGCGATCGCACCGAGATTTTCTTTTAACGCGAAGGGGCTTATACAATATCTGAGGCCCAAAGTTGTTTTTGGTTAAAAGGGGATTGGGTCTTATACTCTAATAGAGGCCCAAAAGTTTTGAAATGGGTCTTACTACTCGAGGGTAGGCCCAAAGTTTGTTTTTCAACGGATGATGATCGCGTCAAACTTTTTGAAATACAATGGGACTTATACAATAGGTGAGGCCCAGAATAGGTTGTATTTACAAAGGGTTGGGACTTACAATCTATTAGAGGCCCAAAAAGTTTTGAATGGGTCTTATAGCTCGAGGAGAGGCCCAAGGTTGTTTTTTTGAAAAAGGAGACGACCGCGCCGTTTATTTAGAAATGTACAGAGGGACTTATACAATGAGTGAGGCCCAAAATGGTTTGTACAAGGGGGTTTGGGTCTTACACTCTCTCAAGAGGCCCAAAATGTTTTTGAAAATGATTTATGAGGGTTGAATTAATCAAAAACCCTAATTTGTTTTCAAAATGTGTTTTAATTGAATAAAAATTCAATTAAAATGATCAAAATTGTTTAACATATGAAAAATAAATTGTGATCTTGGATTAATGATTCAAAAATTAAGTATTGACCTCGAGGTCGTGACAGCAAGAGCATATTAATTTCTGAGTAGGAGGTGTTACAGATGAATTGTGATGATCTGAACAGCTTCCCTACACCCTATGGAGTATGTTTGAATGCTTGGACTTGATGGAAATTGGTTGGATCACTTCATGGCATCTCAACTGTAACTTGGTTAAAACCTTGAGCAATTGATTGGTGATTCTGAGAAATCAGTGTTCTAGATGTTGTTTAAGTGTTTGATCAGCTCACATATGATGTATATGAGGTGTGTGTGTGATTGGTTTGAGTGGAATTGCTCTCTAATGAAAAACCCGATAGTGACTTGCTAAGAAAGGCATTTTTGAGAGTGAGAAGTGGATTTTGAGAAAGGCAAGTGTTGTAGGCCTTTGGTGTACTTAAACTGATCACAGTTGAGCTCTATTTATAGCAGAGCAAGTTTGTTTTGCAAGGAATAGTGAATGGCAACTGTTGAGTAGGTTTGGCCAATGTTGGCAAATGAAAATCCAAGTCTCCTCTAGCCATTGACTAGAGGTTAGGGCACAGGCTGCTGGTCCCCTTGGTCTTGGATAAGTCTTGACTGAATTCAGTTGCTAATGGCTCAGTCCATGCCACCTTGATGCTTCCATTGAATGCTCCAATCCAAAATTGAAGTCTTGTCCCTATTTTGGGCAATTCTAGGTTTAGCATGCTATTTCTTGTCCAAGGACTTTGGAGGCTTGGATCAGTGATTGTCCCCTTTAGATTCAATCCTCAGATGTGTTCAAGGTGATGAAAAGGCTTGGAATTGGCTGATTTTGGCAAATCGACCAAAAGTGCAACAATCTGCCTTGCCTTGGCAGATTTCAGCAAGGCAACTTGCCAATGTCATATCTCATGGCTCAAGTTGAATTTGGTGATGTTCTTGGCCATTTTGGAAAGCTCTTATATGATACAACAACTGTTTGATCATATTTGGTTTTGATACTTTTTGGATCCAAGTGAAAAATGTCCCTACATTTGGAAAAAAGTAAGGCAAAATCTGACTTAGTGAAATTTTCACTAAGTGTTGGAATAAAGTGACTTTTCTTGATTTTGATCACTCCATAACTCAAAATCCATGAGGAATTTGGACATAGGTCAGTATGAAGCTTTTGTAGAGGGCAATGAGATCTACAAATCAAGCTTTGGATGAAAAAAATGGCTTTGTGGTTTAGGAGTTATGATCCTCCAAAGTTGGTACCTTTGTCACTTTTGTTCACGACTTAGAAAATTTTCTAAGTTTTTATGGTTACCCCTTTTACAAGTTATCCCATTTTCTTTGATTTTTCTTGATGAATGATGATTAAAATCATACATTAATATCATTTTAGGGTTAAAAATCCATTTTTGTGAAAAATCTCAAAAAGTCAAAGTTGACTTTTGTGCACAGTTGACTTTTTATCAGATGAATTCCAAACTGTGCAATCCTTTAGGAAATCATGTCCTTGACCTAAATCAAACTTGATGTACATGTTCCATGGGTGGTATAGAGCGTATTGAAACATGTCATAGGGTTTGGTAGCATGTCCTGACCAAAAGTCAAAGTTACAGTTGACTTTTTCCCGCGAAACCCTAATTGTGGTTCAGATGAAATTGAAACTTTTTTCTCAAGCTTCTTGGATCAATCTATTGTCCCAAATGGATCAATATGGTATATTAGAGACCCTCAAATCATGTCTTAAGGTCTTGGTTCATGATTTGTCCCAAAAGTCAACTTAGGGGTGAATTAGGTCAAGAAACCCTAATTCCTGATTTTTTATGAATGCATCCCCTTAGGCAAAATTGACTTAATGATTGGGTTTATGAGGTTCCATGGAGCATATTAGGTTATGCTTTGGATCTTTGGCTTATGCCCAGATGAAAATTTCCACTGGAAGCCCTGGTCAACCAAAACCCTAATTTGGTGACACTGGCGATCTTGAAGCTTGATCCACCTGGAAGGGAGCAACCTTGTGCTTAATCCTTGAAGTGGGAGTCCTCTTGATCCATTGTGGATGTTTGAGAGGTTAGACAAGTTGGAGATCATGTCATTCCTTGATTGATCCTTGGTCTAAGAACTCTGAGAGGGTTTGAAACCCTAAGTTTGATAGTAGTGAATGCTCACCCATCTTTGGTGAGACTGATGAAGTATGATGGTTCATCCATATTGTGATGATGATTTACACAATGATGGGAAATCTTAGTGGTCAAAATTTGGGGTATGACAGATACGTAGGCACAAGATAAGACGTCTTGGCGAGCATACTTAGTGTATATACCCTTAGGTCTTTACCTTTACCCTTAGCAGATTCCCTTAGAAAGCAAACATAACTTAACACAAACACTAACAAGAGGTTCTTGTATAGTACTACAGATACTTAGGGTGCTAATACCTTCCCCTAGTATAACCAACCCGCGATTCCCGATCTCTTATCTTTATCTTTACATAGCGCAATTAGGGTTTTCTTCGATCTTTACCCTTTCCTTTGGATAAATCAAAGCTCGGTGATGAATTTAAAAGATGTGTGATTCAAGTTAATTAATAGCTTGATATCCGATTCTCATCGCAACAAAGATCAAAGGGACCTCATGGATTCAATCATAAAGTTAAAATTGCCTCAGGAGATGCATTCTGTAATACCCCGTATTTTAATTGCTCTGGATAATATTAGTTGTGATCAACTGAGTTCCGGTGTACTCTGAGAAATTATCTGCAAATATAATTAGAGTAACTGTTGAGCTCAGAGCAGATCAAATTAATATTATCTGACTCTGAGATTTTATTAATTGGCGCTATAGAGACTTTTTGGACATTTATTAGTGTTACTAATTAATGATATTTCCCTATATCATTTCTTTTCCTTCCTTGCCAAACATAGTAACATTGGAGAGAGAGAGAGAAGTTAGAGAGAAGGAAGAGGAAAAGAAAGAAAAGAAGAAAAAAACCTAGAGGAAGAAGAAGAAACTTGGGATCATCATCTACTTTTCATCTTTTCATCTCATCTTCCTCATCATCATCCAACTCTAAGGTGGGTTCTAGTTAGAAACTTTAAGTCCTAGGTGTTAAAGATTATTAGAGATTAAGTTAGAAATTGATAAAAATGCTTAATCTTACCAAAATCGTGTTTCTAACGGATGAAATTCGATATAAAAATGCATGTGATCAATTGTTAATACTTGTTTTGATGTTTAGAGACGATCTGGTGTGGAAAGGGTGGGTTTTGAAGCTCTTGGAACCCTAAAAACGCAGTTGTATAATTCTGTTTCTGATACGCACCGCCGGGCAGCGTTTTGAGCGTCGGCCGGAGCAGGCTTACGCCGCTGCTCCGCCGGGCGGAAGTTAAGGGGCGCATCACGTTTTGCTCCTGGAATTTCTGGTTTTTAGCTTGGGACTTACGCCGCTGCTTCGCTGGGCGAAGCAGCAGGCGCAGAGGGCTCCGCTGGGCGAAGCCTTGACCGCCCGGTGCTCCTGGCAATTTTTTTTCAAATAATTTATTTTCTTTAAAAATCCATAACTTTTGATTCGTATACCCGATTTAAGCGTTCTTGGTACCGATGGAAAGCTATGAGAATAATCTACACAATGGAAGTGAAAAATATCGATTTTATGGCCCAATTAAGTAATCGGAAGAAAACTCAAAAGTGGTATAATTTATGTTTGAATTATCATATGTAATTCTATTGTGCAATTGTAATATGCTTGCCTATCTTATTGTTGTTGAACATGATTGTGAGAGAGATGCATGCTTAAAAGATAAAATAGGAAGAGTGAGGAAAACTGATACCAAATTATATTAGAACCTAGTAATGGGCTAGGAGATTGATAGGATTCTAAGGTTAACGCTCGTGCATAAAAGGTCGAAGCGTGTAACCAAATACCGAGTGGTATAGAAAGGAACAAACACTATTATGGAACATGTGTATTATGTTAGTTATTGAAAAAGGCAAATGAGAACTAAAGGCATATGTGGCCTAGTTATTTTTAATACAATTATGGTTGTATGAGAAATCACGAAATCGTAACCATTCCCCTATTGTGTGTCGTCCATGAGTAACGAGCTCCTCTGGATCGAATGCACTATTACTTGGTAGGTTTGATTCCCAATGTTACAGAACGAATGGAACATATATGGTAAAGAGACTTGTGACGGTTTACGGACCGTGTGAAGTGACGACTTAAGGGGATAATGTGTCCCTTAGCTCCGAACCCATCTCGTATGCCAAGTAATTACGAGGATCCATGACTCGCTCCAACTTTTAGATGTAAAAAAGGACGGGAAGAACGGATGCCTTGATAAGGTTATCGATAGTGATAATTATTTAGAGTTAACAGACTCTTAACATGTTTCCATATAGTGTGAGATTATGAGATTGTGAACTCGAAGTCCTTTCCTTTCCCTTGGACTTGAGTTAGTATTTGGCTAGAACCTTGTAAAGCCGAGATAATCCATAAGATAGGGAACTCACTGAGAATTAATATCTCACCCCATGTTGTTGATTTAACTACAGGTACCACAGGTTCCGCGAAGGGTAAGGATAAAGTCGTTTGATTTTCCTTACTTTCCTTGGTTTTTGGGATGACAAGACTTCCGCTTTGGAGTTTTATTTTGAGATCATTGTATTGATCTAGTTCTTAGTGTATTGGGACATCTTGTATATATTATGCCGTAGACTTTTAGTACTTTGTATTTTGGGCATGTAATGTATACAATGTGTTAACTAGGAACTTATGGTATTTCAGTACCAAAACTTGGATTCATGTATAATATATATGCTTTGATGTATGTTGTTATATATGGGTGTTACAGTTTGTATAAGAGCAGGTCGTATCCTCGACCTAGCCATGAAATAGTATAAGTAATTCTTTCTGTTTCATATACGTTGTGTCACCATTGTCTTAAGTGTTATATGTATGGCATTAAGACTGATCAACTTAATCCTATCTGTATGACGTTTAGGAACATGGCTGACGGACGTAGAAGAAATCGTGGAAGACCCGGAACTACTCCAACTGGGGCGAATCCGCCAGGCGGCGAGGAGCATGTCCCATGGCCCCAGTTCTTACAACAGATGCAGCAGCAGCAGAACCAGTTCATACAGCAGATGGTACAACAGATGAATGAGGGTCTTAATCCTCCAGTGGTTATTCCAGATGTTGTAAGTGGAAGCTTTCGGGATTTCATCCACATGAATCCTCCTGAATTTCATGGTGGATTAGATCCTGTGAAAGCTCATGAATGGGTGGCTGGTATGGAGAGAATCTTTCTAATAGTTCGATATAGCGAAGAGGACAAAGTGGTGTTTGCTTCTCACTCGTTGAAAGGTCCTGCTATGAGGTGGCGGGAAAGTGCTTCAACTTTGATGACTATCCAAGAGGTGCCTAAAGTCTGGGAGTAATTTAAGATTACTTTTATGGAGAATTATTTCCCTGGTTCTTTGAGGACTCAAAAGGAGTTCGATTTCCAACAGTTGAGGCAAGGTACTTTGACAGTGGCTGCTTATGCAGAGAAGTTTGAGGTCATGGCTGCTTACTCTAAGCAAGCCATGTATGCTCCGGATGAAAAGTGGAAAATTGACCAATTCCTCTTTGTCGCTACTCAAAAAATAGTCAACCGGAGGCGAAAGAGGTAGAAATAGAAGGGTCGCCATCGAAATTTATTTATCCCATGAGGGGAAGGGAAAACATCGAGAAAACCCTAAGAAGAGAAGGATAAGATGGTCTCGCAACCAAGAGATGGGTTCGGAAATCGGTTATGCGAGGGGAAGGTATTAGCACCCCCACATCCATCGTACTCGATGGGAACCATTCGCTTGTCTATGTGTAATGATGTTTACTAAAGGATTGCTTTCTAAAAGAGTGTTCTGAGAGGGAGAGAGAGGGGTAAGAAACAAGAATGTGAAAGAAAATAAAAAGAAAAGGTGGGGAGAAGAAAAGGGGACTCGATAGGACTTCGCGATCCTATGCCTACGTATTCCCTCGTGCAATGGGAAATTCAGAGTCCACGTAGTTCAGAGGACTACAGGAGATGGATAGAAGGTGGATAGAAGGTGGCTCGCCAAGATCATCGGAATCTTGTGCCTACGTATCTTACATTCAGATGAGAATGAAGAATCAGAGCAATCGTAGTTCGGGCACGGTTTGTTGGTGTTATTTATGGACGAATGTTATCGTGCGGGTTCTAGAAGTTAGGTGTTTTACAGCTCGCTCTTGGAGTCTTATGCGTTACCTGTTTGCGGTAGAACGGACACAACATGTCCTTTTTGAAAAGGTTGATTTTCGCCATCAAGGCAAGATGTCTCATTTGATTTGTGAAGGTTGGTTTTAAGGGTAAAATAAGTCCTCGGATAGGAACTCCTTCGGATAGTACCCAATTCTTTATCTAAAAAAGGTTTGTTATGAAAATGGTGTGGCGAACATAGTTACGTCTTCGTATTGAAAGACGAGTATCGAGACCACACACTCTAAAGTGAGCGTCTTAATACTCGAAGAGGAAAATGTCTTCACCAAATACTCTCTTTTTAGTTCAATACAAAGAGAACTTTATTTTCTTATTAAAAGTGTTTTTGGTTTTAGATGGTAAGTGCTTTACGACAGTGAACCCTAAAGGTAATGTCAAGCACTCGGGATAGGAGAAGGCCTTTGCCTAACCACTCCACGACCATCTAAGTTTATTGAGAAAAGAGTTTTTTTGAAAATGCACTTGGTACAAGACCAAGGTTTTTAGCTAAGAGGTGAATACGGAGAAAGAAATGGAATGTGAGCGTGAACTACTTAAGGATGTAATAAGTCTTCGGATAGGAACCTCTTCGGGTAGTACCCAATTCTTTATCTCAAAAGATTTATTGTGAAAGTGGTGTGGCGAATATAGTCACATCTTCATATTGAAAGACAAGTATCGAGACCACACACTCTAAAGTAAGCATCCTAATACTTGAAGAGGAAGAGGTCTTCACCCAATCCTTTCTCTTTAGTTCAATATAAAGAGAACTTTATTCTCTTATCAAGGAAGTGCTTTGGTTTTAGATGGTAAGTGCTTTACGACAGTGAATCCCAAAGGTAATGTCAAGCACTCGGGATAGGAGAAGGCCTTCGCCTAACCACTCCACGACCATCTAAGTTTATTAAGAAAAGGTTTTGAAAGTGCACTTGGTACGAGACCAAGGTTTTTGACTTAAGAAGAGAATGAGAATGAGAAATGAAATAAAAATCAAAATGAAATTGAAATGGTCTTGTCTTAATCAAGATTTTGAATCGACAAATCGATAATCTTTGATTTTAGACTTTCATTGACCTATAAAATAAAATCGAAGCAAGAAAGAAAGTGGTCTCATATTGATCAAGATTTTGCAATCTATGATCTTTTGTTATATCATCGACCCAAAATAAAATTGGAATAAAGTTGAAAATGAAAGTCAAAGTAGAAATGAAAAGTGAAGATAAATCAAGAAATAAGGTATAAACAATATGATAACCAAAATATAATAAAAAAATGTTTGTGGAAATAAGAATAATTTAAACGAAAGTAGTAACAAAATAAAAAACTATTTTAAAAAGAAATTAACGATATTTTAATAAAGAAAAATTTTTTAAGAAAAAATTATAAACTAAAAATATTAACAAATTTTTTATAAAATTAATAATGAAAATGTTAACTAAATAATTTAAAATTCTATAAGTTAAAATGAACGATATTAATAAAAAGTTAACAGTATTATTAAAAATTATTAACAAAATATATTTAACAAAAGTCTAGATAAATAAACACAAATAGTTAATCTATTTAAATTCTAAAACTATAAGAAAAAAAATTTGTAAAAGGATGTTGGGCTGAAAAACAAAAGCAATGAGGGGAGCCCATGAACACAAAGCAAAACGGGTCGGGTAGGAAAGAGATGACCCGCTTGGGTCCTAACACAAAACAAAACCTAATCTAAAAAAAAAACGGTTGTGCATAGAACAAACAGAAACACATTTTTTTCAGAAAAAAGGCCTTCTACCTAAAACGAGCAAAATCCAACGAAACCGTAACATCATCCTCTCGTTTCTCTCTTGATCAATCGTACTCTTATCTCTGTCTATCTCTGTTTCTTTCTCTCTGTTTTTTCTCTCTCGGATACTCCTCACTCATACCTTCTCACGGCGGCACGAATTTTGTAGTTGAATGGTGGTGTCGCGAGCGGTTGTTGATGGTGGTCGAATGAAGGTGATTCGGTTTTGAATGTTTTGAGTTGCAACACAGGTTGTTGCGGTGGAAAAACGTTATAGGTTGTGAATGAAAGGTCGTGTCGTGGTGACATTTGGCAGAAGTTTGTATGCACAGGAGGTGACGGTTGAGCGGGTTATGGTGTTTGTTTGTTTTTGGAGAGTTTTCGAGTCTGCAGAGGAAGAAATAGGAAGAGAGGAATCTGTGTTGTGAAAGGTTATGGTACTCGATGGAAGAAGAAGATATGTGAAGGTTTGTTGGTGATGGATGAATGGAAAAGGAGGAGAAGGAAATCGTGATGGTGGGTCACAATGATGTTGTTGAAGCGGAAAATTTTTGGAGTCCAGGTATCCGTTCCAATTTTTTTCTCTCCTCTTATTTCTCTTGCCTTTTAAAAATCAATCACAAACTTCTTCATTAAGCATTTGAAGTTGTCTTGTTGTGTCTTGTGATTTTGCTTTCATTGCTCAGGTTCACAGGCTGTTGTTGTTGGTTGTTGTTTTGTGACCAGGTTCTGGTGTGGCGTGTAACAGGGTGTAGCGCAGGTAGCATAGGTCTGTAGTATTTGCAGGTTTTGGCAAGGTCGCTTTCTCCAGTGGGGGCTAGGCTTTGTTGCCTTTATGGCGGCAAAGGCATCATGCCTTTGTGCCTATTTTTCCTCTTCAATTTTTCTCTCTCATATTTTTATTTATTTTGCTTTAATTTTTTGTTTTAAAAAGTTGATAATCACGCCTAAAGGCATGGTGACTTTGCCGCCATAAAGGCAGCAAAGTCAAATCCCTCGCGTGGCTGGTGTTGGAGGATAATGGATGGGTAGCAGGTGGATGGTACAAAGTGCAGCAGCTCTTGTTTTGGTGAAACAACCTGGTCACAAGATAAAGTCAAACGTGATGGCCTTGTGATCCCTTTCCTTATTTTTTTAATTAATTTTTTGTAAAAATATTGTGTAGAAATTATTATAATGGGCCTTCTTGTTGCAATTTGTTTGAAGGAAGAAAAAAGAATAAAATGGGCTTGCCAATTGTAAATGGGCAAAAAGAATGGTCAAGTGTTTATGTTATTTTTTAGATGTTTTTGAATGAATGGACTTTATTTGGATATTATTTGAATTGAGTTTTGAAGTGGATAATTGAATGAAAAATAGATTTGGAAAATAAAAATGGATTTTCTGTGGATAAATTGAATTTAAATGGACAAATGGATATTGGATGGATAGTTGTGAAATTGATAATGAAAAGGGTTTTAGAAATGGATTTGTAAAAAGTGGATATGGATAATGAATAACTGAAATGGGTAATTGGAGTGGAAAATGGTTTACAAATGGATTTGGACAAATGAATTGGATAGTTGGATAAAAGAAATGGTTATTGACTTTTAGGTGGAACTTGAACTTGGATTGGACAATAATGGCCGGAACAGGAAATGAATATAAGTGGGAACGGACATGCCATGAGAAACTTATGAATTAATCTTAGCCTTTAAAACTTTGAATCACAAATCAACCTTGATGAAATTCACTGCACGACAACCCCAACTGAAACCTTATGCACACACCACTGCTCTGATAGTCCTTAAATGAACCTGAAATGTTGACAATCAACAAAACCCCAGTTCCTCATTCTCAATGATGACCATAAACCCTTTGTGACATTTGATAAACTTGAAGCAAGTGACATCGATGCTTGATGAATCTCCGCAGAGGAAAGCCTTGTAGCTGAATGAACTCTGATAGAAAGATACTCACGATGTAGTGAGCTCAGCTCTTTGCTTCAATTCGAGTGCAATAGCCAGATAAATCACCTCTTAACAAGGAAAATTCACATCCCAGGAGAATGCTTTGATCCCACGTCTTAGAAGACCAATGCAACGTATGATTATGAGTTATGACCTAATGGAGATGCAGATGATCATGAAGCAAAAGCCAGTTAAGGTCGGAAAAAGAGTGGGCAAATTTTGGGGTGCAACACTCTTTGGATTGAAAGCTGAGATTTCTCACAGTGTGTCTCAAAGAGAGTTCACTAGTTATGCTGAATTCCTAAGGAAATGTTATGTGGCTGAGAACAGTTTGAAGAAAGTTCAGGCCGAAGAAGATTCGCGTAAGTCGAATCCGAATGATCGTGGAAGATCCAACCAACAATTTAGGCCTAGGCAACAAGCCTTCAAGGGGAAACAAGTTCAGGATTCAAGGGCAAGTACACCTTCAGTGTGTCGTACTTGTGGTAAGATGCATTTTGGTAGATGTCGCTTCGAAGGAGTGGAGTGTCCTCGGTGTCGTAAAGTGGGTCATATGGCGAAAGATTGTCCTCAGAATGGGAATCAGGCGCAAGGAAAGCGTACCGGTCAAGTTTATACCTTGGATGCAAAGAAAGCAAAGGGCGATAACTCTTTGATAGCTAGTACGTGTTTTGTTAATGGGAATCCTTGTTTTGTATTATTTGATTGTGGAGCGACACACTCTTTTGTGTCAATGCAATGTGTAAAGCGACTTGGGTTGCAAGCTATTCCGTTGTCTCCTCCCATGGTGGTTACTACTGCCATGGATGAGATGGTTGAAACACCTTTAATGTGTGAAAATTGTGTTTTATATGTGGATGAGAGAGTTTTTCAGATCGACCTTATTTGTTTGCCGCTTAAGAAAGTAGATGTTGTTTTGGGAATGGATTGGCTTTCTGCTAATTCAATTTTCATCGGGCGTGAAGAGAAGCTTATCATCATTCCACCTACTGAAGCTACTTCGAAGGATGTATTAACAACTATTTTAGAAGGTACGGTTGGAATGATAAATTTCTTGTTTGAGAAACAAAAATCTGTTATTTTGGTTCTCACTAAGGAGGAGAGTAGCGACCTTCAAGTTTTGAGTATCCCTGTAGTCTGTGAGTTTTCAAAAGTTTTCCCCGAGGATGTCACTTCTCTTCTTCCGGAGAGGGAAGTGGAATTTTCTATTGACCTGATACCGGGAACGGCTCCTATATCCGTTTCTCCGTATCAGATGGCACCACTTGAATTGAGAGAATTGAAAAAGCAATTGGAATAATTAATGGCTAAGCATTTTGTTAGACCCATTTTTTCACCCTGGGGAGCTCCAGTACTGTTGGTAAAGAAGAAGGATGGTGGAATACGGTTATGTATTGATTACCGGCAGTTGAATAAAGTCACCATCAAGAACAAATACCCATTACCCAGGATAGACGACCTGTTAGATCAATTGAAAGGAGCCAGTGTGTTCTCAAAGATTGATTTACGGTCGGGCTATCATCAGATCCGTGTGAAGAGTTCAGATGTATCAAAGACCATGTTTAGAACCCGTTATGGCCATTATGAATTCTTAGTAATGCCTTTCGGTGTGACGAATGCTCCGGCAGTTTTTATGGATTATATGAATCGGATATTTCAAGCTTACTTGGACTAATTTGTTGTGATCTTCATTGATGACATTCTTGTTTATTCTCGTACTTCACAAGAGCACGAAGGAAATTTAAGAATCCTTTTATCGATCTTACAAGAGAGGCAACTTTTTTCCAAGTTGAGCAAGTGTGAGTTTTGGATGTCGGAGGTTAGTTTTCTTGGTCACGTCATATCTCAGGGAGGTGTGGCGGTTGATCCATTGAAAGTTGAAGCGGAAGTTAATTGGGAGAGACCGAAAAATGTTTCGGAAGTTAGAATTTTCTTGGGACTTGCAGGTTATTACAGAAGGTTTATCAAAAGCTTTTCTCAAATGGCTTTACCAATGAATAAACTTACTCGAAAGGATTGTCCTTATGAGTGGGATTCGGCGTGTGAACAAAGTTTTATGAGTTTGAAAGAAAGATTAACAATTGCTCCTGTTTTGATCATTCCTGATCCTAACAAGTCGTATGAAGTATTTTGTGATGCATCAAAGATGGGATTAGGAGTTGTCTTGATGCAAGAGAGTCACGTGGGGGGGGGGGGGGGCTTATGCTTCTCAACAATTGAAAATCCACGAGAAGAATTATCCAACACATGATCTAGAATTGGCGGCGGTTGTCTTTACTTTGAAAGTGTGGCGTCATTATTCGTATGGAGTACATTTTGAGATGTTTAGTGATCACAAGAGTTTAAAGTATCTTTTTGACCAAAAAGAGTTGAATATGCGTCAAAGGAGATGGATGGAATATTTGAAGGATTATGATTTGGAATTAAAGTACCATCCGGGTAAAACGAATAAATTAGCGGATGCATTGAGTAGAAAAGTGTTGCGTAACGCCGAGTTGATGATATTAGAGTATGCCTTATTGGAAAAGTTTAGGGATCTTAATCTTCAATTTGTTTGGACTTCTGATGGTGTGATTATGGGAAACTTGAATGTTAATTCTACTCTTAGAGAGGAAATTCAACAAGGACAAGTGTTGGATGAGAAGTTACAAGAAGTATTAGTACAACCGGGTTTTGTGCGAGCTACCGACGAAATCATTTTGTTTAACAAAGGATTTGTGTTCCAGACGATGCGGTGTTGAAAAGAAGGATTTTAGAGGAAGCGCATAAAGGTGCTTTTACTATACATCCTGGTTCTTAAAAAATGTATCAAGACTTAAAAAGGGACTATTGGTGGTCCGGTATGAAAAGAGATATTGCGGTGTATGTGTCGGTGTATGCGATATGCCAACAGGTAAAGATTGAACATCAAAGACCGAGTGGATTGTTACAACCTTTAGAAATTCCAGTATGGAAGTGGGATAGTATTTCTATGGACTTCGCAGTTGGATTACCCCGTACTCAAGGTGGTTATGATTCTAACTGGGTAATTGTGGACCGGTTGACGAAATCGGCGCATTTCTTAGCCGTAAAGACTACATGCAAGGCAAGTTATCTTGCATGGTTGTTTATTTTGGAAATTGTGAGGTTACATGGTATTCCCTCTAGTATTGTGTCCGATAGAGATCCAAAGTTTACTTCGAGGTTTTGGAGAGCTTTTCAACAAGCTATGGGAATAAAGCTGTGTTTGAGTACGTCGAATCATCTGCAAACAGATGGTCAGACGGAACGGACGATACAAACGATGGAAGATATGTTAAGAGCTTGTGTGCTTGGAAGTGGAGGAAATTGGATAGAACTTTTGTCGTTGATCGATTTTTCGTACAACAATAGTTATCACGCAAGTATTGGTATGGCTGCTTACGAGGCATTATATGGAAGGAAATGTAGGATGCTTTTGTGTTGGGCGGAAGTTGGTGAGGATAGAATTTTAGGGCCAGAGACTATCCAAGAGACTACAGAAAAGATTAGAATTATCCATGATAAATTTAAACAAGCACAAGATCGTCAGAAAAGTTATGCGGATAATCGAAGGAGACCTTTAGAATTTGTTGAAGGTGACCACGTATTTTTGAAGGTTACTCTGAGATTGAGATTGAAAGGACCGTTTAAGTCGTGAAAGTTAAGTCTGAGATACGTGGGACCGTATCAAATTTTAGAAAGGATTGGTGAAGTAGCTTACTGTGAGAACAAGAATTGGTTCTGCAATTTTATCTCTAAGTTTTGATGATATCAAATGAGTATTTCTGTATGAACAATTTTGTACAACTAATGTTTGTTATTTGTAAGAACTTAACAAACAGGTTATGCCTACGTAAATTAGCACGAACACAATGCTTTAAGGAAATTACTCCGCCTATACACTTGAAAAGCAGAACTCACTTTTAAGCTAATATGAAATTCACAAGACTCTGATACAAAAGGAAAAAGAGGACGAGTTATGAAGATCTGAAGACAAAGGTTCTGATTGAACAAAGTCCAGATGGTGAAGACTTAAGCTCTCTGATCAAGGTTCTGAAGACTCAATCAAGTCTCTACTCATGCTTGAACCAGATACTATCAGAAGCCTCTGAAGATATGAAGACAACGCACCAAAGCGAACAAGGTTCTGGAGACCAAGTGCTGAAGACTCTGAAGACGCTGCTCTGAGGATTCGAAGACTTGAAAATCTCAAGAACCAAGCGATGTTTTCCCTTCTTACTCATGCTCATAAAAATCCTCTGAAGTTGAGAAGCCAAGAAGACAAAGCTACATAGTACAGATGTACCTTAATTCAAAGCGAAAATATATTAGAAACAGTGCAACGGTACAAACGAAGATATTTTGACAGAACGCGCAGCACGTAAAAGTTTTTATCTATCCTCACGCTTCTAGCTGCCAGCCTAGTTAGCTATCATGATTACACTTCAACGACTCTTTTTACACGACTATAAAAGGAAGCAAAAGACTTGAAGAAAGATACACACAAACGCTACCGCAAAAATACTTTCCAACTGAAATCTTCCTTAAGTCATTCTGGTCGAAACTTGTTTACATTTTCAGCTTGTATAAGAAGCACTTTTCTGTAAACGAAATTTATTCAAACTTAGGTTTGTGTTCCTTGAGAAAGACCGTGTGGTTGTATTTCTTGAGAAGTCTAGGACGTGTTATCTTAGAGGTTGTTCCTTAAGTAAGATCTGTGAGGTTGTATTACTTGAGAAGTCTAAAACTTGAGAGTTTTAGAGGTTGTGTTAGTCACCAACATTTTGGCTCGTGCATTGTACTGATTTGATTGAATAGTGGGTTAAGACCTCGTTGAGAGAGGCAAAATCACATTGGCGGGTGGACTAGATTAACTTGAGTGTTTCTCAAGTGAACTAGTATAAACATAACGTGTTCATCACTTGGTTCTCAACAAAGGTCATTATTGTTAAAAGAAAGAGTTTTTAAAAAGAATTAAATTTAAAGAAACAATTTTATTTTTGAAAAACCAATTCAAACTCGCCTTTCTTGTGTTTTTCACACCATCAATTGGCATCAGAGCTCCGGTTCTGAGGTGATAAAAAGGTTGAATTTTTATCAAGCACTTAATAGTGTTCAGTATCGATCCAAGTGTGAAAAACAATGGCTATACCACATACTTTGTTTTATGCGAGGGAAACTACCGGCGGACCAACTTCTGTTCGACCCCGAGATTGAAAGAACCACTGGTAGAATCAATAGCAGAACGAGACGAATGAGGCAACTAGCTAGACAAAGGCAAGAACAAGAGGGAAGTTCGAATTCTACACCACCATTTCCACAGTTATTTCCAGCTATGGAACATCCACCAGCACTAGCACCAGCACCACCTACTTCTAGACCATGTACAAATAGTCCAAGACATAATGCACAGTTTGCTCGCAATGCGTAGAACGGTCGTCATTCAGAAATGAAGACTGGTATTCTCTCGCTTCTATATCAGAGTCCTTTTACTGGTATGGATCATGAGGATCCTTATACACATTTAACAAAGTTCTACGAGATTGCGGGGGCAACTGGTGTGCCTGAGGCTGAAGAGGAATCTCTGTTTAAGAGACTATTCCCGCATTCCCTTATTGGGAAGGCCAAGGAATGGTATCTTGATCAGTCGACAGCAATAATGACTGATTGGAATGTTTTGGAGGAGAAATTTTTGGAACGATTTTTTCCACATAATCGTTTAATGGAGGCAAAAACCGCAATTGCTGTTTTCACGCAAGGTGCGAATGAATCTCTCAACGAAGCGTGGGAGAGATTCAAATCAATGTTGAGAAAATGTAAGGGCCATGGTTTCGACGAGCTGACTCAAGTTCACATTTTTAGGAATGGGCTTCAATTAGTGCAGAAAACATTGTTGGATGCCACCGCAGGTGGATTTTTGATGAACAAGAGTGTCGAAGAAGCCATTGCCATAATTGATCGGATGGCTTTAAATGACCATCATGGAAGCCATAACCGTGGACCTTCTTAGAGGACACCGGGAGTTTTGGAGTTGGGAACCAATGATGCCATACTTGCTCAGAACAAGTTATTATCCCAACAAGTCGAGTTGTTAACGAAACAAATGTCCAAACTTCCTCAACAACTCAAGGAGATCCATGACTTTTCTAGCAAGAATGTACAAGTTTTGGTTTGTGAGCTTTGCAACGGTGATCACCCAACAGGATATTGTCCACCTTGTCCTCCGAAAGAAGAGGAAGTGAATTACATGAACAATCCACCTCAACAACAAGGTTACCAAAGACCACAACAACCGTATCACCAAGGATATCAAAATCAACAACCGAGACCGAATTATCAAAATCAAGGGTATCAACAGAATTGGCAAAATCCTTATCAACCTCAAGGTGGAAGTTCCAAACTTGAAGAAACTCTTAACCAATTTATTCAAATGTCCATGGCGAATCAAAAGTCCAATGAAGCATCAATCAAGAATCTAGAGAACCAAGTTGGGAAAATTGCAAAACAAGTGGCCGAACAACAAGCTGGACCTTCTTTTTCCACTAACACTTTACCAAATCCAAAAGAACATTGCAAGGCTATTGTTACAAGAAGTGGGAAAGTGTTGGGAGAAGGAGAAAAAAATGCAAAAGATTTGGATGTTCGAATTGAGGAGGTTGTTGAGGAGAAAAAAGTCGATGATGTTGTTGTTGAAAATAATGAGGAGGAGGAAGTTGAAAAAGAAAAAGATAGTGATGAGGTTGAAGTATAAAAAAATGTTGAGGGAGATTTAGTTGAAAATGAGAAGAAAAAAAGTGAGGATGATGAAAAAAGAAAGAGAGGAGAAAAATTGAGAAAAACTAGGAAAGGGAAAGAACCGTTGAATAATATTTTGATCCAACATTTACCATATCCTCATGCTCCTACAAAGAAAGATAATGCGAGGCACTACGCTCGGTTTATGGATATTTTCAAACAATTACAAATAAATATTTCATTTTCCGAGGCATTGGAGCAAATGCCGATATATGCGAAATTTATGAAGGATATTCTCACGAAAAAGAAGAGGTATACGGATCAAGAGACTATCATGGTGGATGCTAGTTGTAGCGCTATCGTTCAACATACTCTCCCGAGGAAAGAATGTGATCCGGGACGAGTCACCTTGCCGGTTACGATAGGAAATATCTACGTGGGAAACGGGTTGATTGATTTGGGCTCTAGTATCAATTTGATACCTTTGCCGATTGTGAAACGGTTGGGACACATGGAATTGAGGTCCACTTAAATGACATTGCAACTTGCCGACAAATCCACTACCCGTCCTCACGGTGTAGTGGAAGATGTATTGGTGAAAGGGGACAAATTCTTGTTTGCTATTGACTCCGTGGTAATTAAAATGGAGGAAGATGAAGACGCTCCATTGATTCTTGGGAGACCGTTTATGAAACTACTAGAATGGCAATTGATATGGACGACGGTCTTATGAAGGTTAGAGTCCAAGATGAGGAGGTTTGTTTCAATCTATTTGAGGCCATGAAACAAAAGAATAACAAAGGTGACTATTTTAGAATAGACACAACGGAAGAAGCGATTATGGATGTCACAAAGCAAGTGCATGTAGTGTCCCCTTTGCAAAGAGCTCTTGATGATTCCTTTGAAGTATTCTCCGATGAAGAAGAAAGAGCACTTGAAGAGTGTTTAAAGGAACTTGAATCTTTAGAGGAGTTGCAACCTTGGGAGTGTGAAGAGGAAGTGTTAAAGAAGGAAGTGAGTGATGCGAAATCTCAACTTGAATTGAAAATGTTACCTTCAAATTTGAAATATGCTTACCTTGATGACGGTTGTAACAAATCGGTTATCATAAGCAACATTTTATCTGATAATGAGGAGAACCGATTAATTCAAGTTTTGAAGAAAAATCAAGAAGCAATGGGATGGACTCTTTCCGATCTTAAAGGAATAAGTCCCTCTTATTGTATGCATCGCATATTCATGGAAGAGGATTTCAAACCGGTTGCTCAACCGCAACGCCGTTTGAATCCAACGATGAAAGAGGTAGTAAGAAAAGAGGTTGTAAAGCTTTTGGATGCCGGGATGATTTACCCTATTTCCGATAGTCCTTGGGTAAGTCCGGTCCATGTGGTGCCTAAAAAAGGAGGAATGACCGTGATCCGGAATGAAAAAAATGAGTTGATTCTGACAAAAACGGTGACGGGGTGGAGGATGTGTATAGAATATAGGAGGCAAACACTGCGACAAGGAAGGATCGTTTTCCACTTCCATTTATGGACCAAATGTTAGAGAGATTGTCGGGCCAACAATTCTATTGCTTTCTGGATGGTTATTCCGAGTATAACCAAATTTCGATGGACCCGGATGACCATGAGAAAACGACATTCACTTGTCCTTTCGGAATTTTTGCCTAACGAAAGATGTTGTTTGGTCTATGCAACGCACCGGCAACGTTTCAACGTTGTGTTCAAGCAATTTTCTCCGATCTTATTGAAAAGACTATGGAAGTTTTCATGGACGACTTCTCAGTTTTCGGAGCATCTTTTGATCTTTGTTTGAGAAATTTGGAGGTTGTGCTTGAACGGTGTGTTGAGACGAATTTGGTATTGAACTGGGAGAAGTTCAATTTTATGGTTACAGCGGGAATAATGCTGGGCCACAAAGTCTCCTCCAAGGGTCTTGAGGTTGATCAAGCCAAAGTTGAAGTGATTGAAAAGTTGCCTCCTCCAACTAATGTCAAAGGCATTCAAAGTTTTCTCGGACATGTGGGATTCTATCGGAGGTTCATCAAGGACTTCGCGAAGATAGCAAAGCCGTTGACCAATTTGCTCAACAAAGATAAGTTCTTTGACTTTGATGAATCTTGCATCTTTGCTTTTAATGTTTTTAAGAAAAGTTTGACTACCTCACCCATAATCATCGCACCTAATTGGAAATTGGATTTTGAACTCATGTGTGATGTCAGTGATTATGCGGTGGGTGCAGTTTTGGGTCAACGGAAAACAAAAATTTTTCATGCTATACACTATGCGAGCAAAGTTTTAAATGAAGCTCAAATAAACTATGCAACAACTGAAAAAGAGTTTCTTGCGATAGTGTATGCATTGGATAAATTTCGTTCCTATTTGATTGGTTCGCGAGTTGTTATTTACACGAATCACACGGCGATTAAGTATTTGCTCACCAAGCCCGATTCTAAACAAAGGCTAATTCGTTGGATCCTCTTGTTACAAGAATTTGATTTAGAAATTCGTGACAAGAAAGGATCCGAGAATTTGGTGGCGGATCACTTATCCCGCCTTGTCAATGTGGAAGTGACTAAAAGGGAATTAGAGGTCAAAGAGGAATTTCCGGACGAAAAATTGTATATGGTGCAAGTTAGACCATGGTTCGCCGACATGGCTAACCACAAAGCCACCGGATTAATACCGGATGGTCTAACTCACCATCAAAAAAAGAAATTTTTATCGGACGCCAAGTCTTTTGTTTGGGATGAACAACATTTGTTTAAGCTTGGTGTCGATAACCTCTTGAGAATATGTGTGTCAATTGAGGAAGCCACTAACATACTTTGGCATTGTCACAACTCTCCGTATGGCGGACATTTTAACGGATTAAGAACGGCAACGAAAGTCCTTCAATCGGGCTTTTATCGGCCTTCTTTATTCAAAGATGTGTATGTGCATGCTCAAAGTTGTGACAAATGTCAAAGAAGTGGTGGAATTTCAAAGCGGCATGAAATGCCTTTACAAAATATGTTGGAAATTGAAGTGTTTGATTGTTGGGGAATCGACTTTGTCGGACCGTTTCCATCTTCATTTTCCAATGAGTACATTTTGGTCGCAGTTGATTACGTTTCCAAATGGTTAGAGGCAATAGCACGTGCTAAGGCCGATGGAAAAACTGTGGTAAAATTTTTGAAAAGAAACATTTTTGCTCGATTTGGTACTCTGCGAGTGTTGATAAGTGACAGAGGATCCCACTTTTGCAACACTCAGCTTTAAAAAGCCTTGGAGCAATATGGTGTTAAGCACAAAGTTGCAACACCATATCATCCTCAGGCCAATGGGCAAGCGGAGGTATCGAACCGAGAAATTAAAAGAATTTTGGAAAAAACGGTGTCATCCTCAAGGAAGGACTGGTCGAATAAGCTAGATGATGCTTTGTGGGCTTATCGGACGACTTTTAAAGCTCCGATTGGTCTCACACCTTTTAAAATGGTTTATGGTAAGAATTGTCATCTTCCGATAGAGTTGGAACATAAGGCGTTTTGGGCCTTGAAATTTTTGAACTTTGATCCAACTCTAAGCGGAGATAAGAGAAAAATGCAATTACATGAATTAGAGGAATTGCGCCTCCAGGCGATGATTCTAATAAGCTTTATAAAGAGCGAGTCAAAACTTACCATGACATGAAAATAGTGATCAAGCAGTTTGAAGTGGGACAGCTGGTCCTACTTTTCAATTCTCGACTGAAATTGTTCCCAGGTAAATTGAGGTCTAAGTGGTCTGGTCCATTTCGGATTCGGGAGATCAAGTCATATGGGGCAATAGTGATTGAAGACACAAAGACAGATGAGAGTCGTACTATCAATGGTCAGAGGTTGAAAGTTTATCTCAGTGGTGATTTCGAGCGGAATCCCTCCGTTGTGCCATTTTGCGATCCTTGTGGTTGCATTGGACCGTCGAGCTTAGCCGACGTTAAACAAGAGCTTGTTGGGAGGCACCCCAACATTGTAAGTATTTCTCATTTTTTTTAGTGTTTTAGTGTTCGCTTTACTTTGAGTTGTGTGAGTTTTTCACATTGTAATTGAATGTGATTTTGGAGCAAGAAAATGGTCTGCTGCACTTTAGCAGAAATTCTGCTAACTTGTGTGGAGCCCCCGGCGGTAGTTCCATCACCCGGCGGTTCGATAAATTTTAAAGAGGCCTCGCCTCTGATTGGCCGGGCGAGTGAGTTTAGGGTGGGAAATTTAAACGTTTGCTTATAAACTTATTGGTTTAGTAGCTCCATCTGAATTGTTTTTTTTTTCATTTTGCCCCTGGTTATTTAAAAAGGGCTTGAGAGAAAGTTTGGAAACTTTCTTCTCATTCTCTCCCGTAAAAACCCTAGCTCCAACTCTCTCACTCTTTGCTCTCTCACGTGCTCTCAATTCAGACCCTCCAAGCTTAAGGTATGCATGTAGTTTTCGTTTTTGTTTGTTCTTCTTATCTTAATCATGTATCAGTGTAGAACAAAATGTGGTTAGGATTATGTGATGGTTGACATAGATGATTGTTAGCTAGACATCCTTCTTCATCCTTGCATGTTTGTATTGTTGCTGTCTGTGTTGTTTATTGATATTGGGTTGAAGAAGGATGTGGAAGAAAAGAGTAGAGCTGCTCTTAAAAATTGTTTCTGATGTCGCTGGTACCGCCCGGCGGTAGAGGGGAGCAGCACGCTCTTGCGTCGCCCGGCGATGCTCAGGTGCTGGCCCTGTTTTGTCCAGTTTTGGGATTTTACTGTTTGCTTCGTTTTTGTTTTCGTATGACTAACAGTGCTAATGTGAATGTTTGTGCTGTGCTATTTTTGTTTGAATTGTGCAGATGTCTCACCGCTTTTCTCCACAACACAAATCAAGGAAGCAGAAGAATGTTGCTTCCTCATCTAATATTCCATTGGAATTTGACGGGAGCCGGTTTTTGTCTGCCGAGCATGAAGCTCGAATCAAGTTTCTGGAGGGTAGAAGTGTTCTCTATGAAAAGAGATTTGCAATCAACCGTGAAGGAGACTACAGACGGATTCAAGCGATCTTTGAAAAGAAAAGGTGGGATAAGCTGATGAACCCGGCTGATCGCGTTTGTTACCAACTGATAAGAGAATTCTATGCTAACGCGCTTTATCCTGGAGGAGAATTTTACAGATTTAAGACCTTCGTAAGGGGTCAAGAGATCAGTTTCAGCAGGGATGCCATTAATAGGCTCTTGGGCAGTCCTAGTAGCTTGGAAAGTTTGCAAACCGATGATTATGTGAAGCTTTCATCAGCAAAGCATGATCACAAAATGGTAGCCAGTGTGATCCTCAAACCAGGGTGTAAGGTCGATCGAAATGCTAAAAGGGAGCTGATCAAGTACAGTAGGAAAAACATGACTCCTGAGGCTCAGGCTGTTCTCCTCTTGCTTTGCTATAACTTAAAGCTGCGACATCACCGGTCCTCTGTCCCTCTTGATACAGGACTCCTTATGTACTGTATCATGGAGGACAAGGAGGTGGATGTCGCTCAGATCATTGCTTGAGAGATGAAAAATTTTGTGGATAATACTCGGAGGCCAGGAGTGCATGATGATGCTCCCATCATCTTTCCTTGTCTGGTTCAGGCTTTAATTTATCAGACTGGTATTTTGATTCCAGGTGTGATTAATGAGAAACTCAAATTTCTGGTTGATGACAATTACTTGGATCGGTTTTGCAAGCCCAAGGAAGAAAGGAAGAAGAAGAAGGCTGCTGAGTTGAGAAGTAGTTCAGGTGGCCAGGAAGATGCGAGTGACTCATCCGTTTTCGATATGAAAGCGGTGTTTAACTACACTTGGGACATGGGTGAGTCACTCCATATGTCTAATCAGTTTAACTTTGATTGTATGCAGCAGATGTATCATTTTCAGACGCACCCAGTGGAGTACACTCGCTTTCCTTCAAGGGAGGCATTCGACGCTTATGCGAATTGGCCTGGGGACAGGCGCCCGTTCTTTTTAGAGGGGGCAAGCACCTGAGGTGTTGTTGCGGATGATGATGATGATGATGATGATGATGGTGATGATGGTGATGAGATGTAGGACGATCTCAATGATATGGTTAACTAGGCTGCAAAGTGAAGGACTTTATTTTGTCTTTTCATTTATATTTTCAGTTTTTTAGTATGTACTTTTGGATCGCTTCAGTGAGGATTTCTATTGTAGTATTTTGTCGCTTCGGCGAGTACAATTCGGTGTTTTTAACACCATAGTTTATAATATTTTCAAGTTGGTTAAATGTGGTTTAGTATAAATTTGTTTTTATTTTTTTTTAGTATAAATTCTGTTTTTATTTTTTTATGATGTGTGTTAGCGCAACGAAAGTGATGTTTGCCCTTAATTTTTGAAAAATTTTGTGTGATAGCACAAGAAGAAAGAGTGCTTTGTTAGAATTAAACATTGATGGTAATGATAGAATTCTCAATTTTGTGCACAATCAAAGTGTGATTGTGTTGTGTAGAATTTTAACATGGTTGGGAGTTAGTGCTTTACACAAAATTATGGTAATGCATTGTGTTGTAAATACTTGTTCATTTGTGAATCAATTAGGACAAAACCACAAAAGTGAGATGCTTTCCCTTGTTCACCAAAAAGAGAGTCAAGTAATCGTTGTTTTACTCGTCTTGTTCATGTTTAATCTTGTGAGTTATTTTAAATGATTGGAAACTTAGAAATGATCAAGGCACATTTTTGAGTACGATGAGGAAAACCACCATTCCATAAACACTTCATGTAACCTTGTGTGAGTGCGTGCACATTTGAACCTCTTTTGAGCTGAAAAGAAATTTTTTGTTTGACACATGAACCCGAACTTTAAGTGTATAGTATTGTTGAAGTTGGGGAGATTGGTTCATTGTGAAAATAGAAAAAAGAATGGTGGATACAATGCATTCTCAAATGAATTCAAAAAGAGAATGAAAAAGAAAGAAAAGGAAAAATCAAAAGAACAAAATTATGGGAATCAAAGCAAGAAAAGAGAATGCATTGTGAGAATTAGAGTTGGAAGTTTGAGCAAGAATGGTTGTGTTTGAAAAGAAAAATGCTCTTCATGAATTTTACCCTTTCTTGATTCAATGGCCGTGTACATATGTCCCTTGTTTTTAACCCCGGCAATGTTACAACCATTAAAGTCCTTAGTGATCTTTATTTCTACTTATTTTTGATAACTTTGTGAGATGAATGCATGAATGATTCTGGATGTGGCACGATTGCTTGTGAGAGTGTTTTGTCCTGTGTGAAACATTGTACATAGTGTGTTGATAATAAGTGAATTTAGGTGATTCAACTTGAACTTGTATATACTTGATGTTGCATTGTATGATGTTGTGTTTAGAACTTTAATTCATAATCATGTTTTGATTCTATGTAACTTTGTGAAAATACTTTGTGCGTGTATGTGTCGAGTTTGAACCATTAATGTTTTTGGTTGATTTGGTGGTTAGAGTCTTGCTTGTGTTGTTGACAATTAATTTTGTTTGAGGGCAAACAAATATGCAAGTTGGGGAGAGTTGTTAGGTGTCAAGAAGTGCTTATTTTCATAATTTATTTTGATGCCTTTAAGCTCTTTTAAGCACTTTAATCGGGAAACGACTTATTAATTAAGCGATTCTTACATTTTTGTGAGATTTAGGTATTTTGACGTGTTTGTTAATTTTTGCAGCAATTTTGGTGAAAAGATCGCGGCTCGATTCGCACGGAAACGAAGAAATTGGAAATTCTGTGTGTCGCGATTTAGGCCCCTGCACCGCCCGGCCCTGCTAAGGCGCAGGAAGGTCTCATCGCTCGGCGCTGCAGGGGCGTTGCTTCCCCCATTTTTGTTCAAAGTTCCAGAGTTGTGACTAGCTGCGCCTCTTGAAGACCGCCCGGCCGTGAAAGCATCGCCCGACGCTCTGATGCCATCGCCCGACGCTCTCAGATATTTTCTAAGCCCCACGTGACACTGTAGCTGTACGTGGCTCACTTTATGGTCACCACCAGGCCGTGAAAAGCACCGCCCGACGCTCTTGTCTGGGCTGAACTTGTTTATAGTCTCATTTTGTGGATATTTTGGGGGATCATCACTTTTCATTTCACTCTTTTGTAACCTAGAATCTTGTGTTAAGAAAAAAACACCATTGTTACTTATTTTCTTAGTTTCAAAGCTTTTATGCTTCAATCCTTGAACCTTTGAAGATTGATGCTCCAAAAGCTTTGCAACATAACTTGTCATCCAAGCTACCATGAAAATGAGTAGCTAAACACTCTTGTGTTAAGGTTAGATGTAGTTGATCTTGATCATATGTATTTCTTTTGATATATTGTATATGAACAAGGTTTATGATCAATATAGATGGAGTTATTTGTTCTTAATGATGTATTTGTGGTTTGTATTACTCTAGACATAGATTTTATAAATCATGACTTAATATTTTCTTCTCTTAAAAACCAAACTCTAGACATATGAAATTCTGGTACAAATGTGTGATGTCTTTGTGCAATGTCACAACATCGCAATCTGCTGAACAAGGCAATAATAGAAATAGAAAAAGCAGTAAATAACACACAGAATTTGTTCACCCAGTTCGGTCTAACAACCTACATATGGGGGCATACCAAGCCAGGAAGGAAGTCCACTATTAGTAGCATCAAATTACAGACTCAACAAACCAGTTGACCATCTACCTAATTTAATCACTACCCAATGACCCTTCTACCTAAGTCCTCCCTAGGTAAGAGACTCCATCTCACTTCCAATCATCTCAATGATGTCTAGCAGTCAACTTCACCGTCACTGTATCAACAGCTTGATTACCAACAACTCTTCAAACACAGAAAAGTAGAAGACACACTTCCATGACAATACCTAGACATGACCCTCATGACTAAGAACACTACTTAGAGTTGCTTAACAGCTTCCTCCAAGACCAATATATCTCTTACCTACAGGCTTCGAGATAAACACGATGACCATCCCACAAACCGGGTGGTTCATCAACCAACACAGCCCTTAGAATCTACATGATGGCTGGCCTATTTTTTCTAGGTTACAATGCTTCTATTTATAACCTATTCCCAACTGGATTTGGGCTTCAAATCACAGCATAACAGCTGCTACAACTCAGCAAAAGATTCTCCTACAAAATAGGTCTTCAAAAAAATCTTCCTAATTTATCTCCATAATTAGAACTATTTATTCACCATATCTTTTTGCACAAGAATAGTAACAACCTATTTATTCTCCATATCTTTTTAATTCAGCTGCAAGATCTTCTCCACAAAAATAGCTGATTTGATTTGAATTTAGAAACAGATTTTATCTTTAAATCTTCTTAAATCTTCAGCCCTTAAACATAGCAACAAATCTGCACACAATCTGATTGCAACAGAAAATATTTCTCCCAAGATATTCACACACTAAATCTCTAACAGATCTGATCAAATCATCCTAATGCGCGCAGCCCTAAAAACATCACAACCTGATGTTTTAATGTTCTGGTATAGTGATGTCAAGACATCGCATGTGACATCACTCTTCAGCACTTTAACTCTTCAACACCTTAACATTCACTAGCACCTGAAAGAGATTAACACATCCTACAGTGATGTTCTACTCTTATGTCAAGACATTCTTCATAACATTTTCCTGAGCAACATGTTTTGCAAAAAATGCTACCAACTCAGAACTTACAATCTCCCCCTTTGGCATATTTTTGGCCAAAACATAATTTGATCATACACATCATATTAAAGGAAAATGCAGCAACAGAAGTCAGAACATCTTTTTAGGCATATATCAATCATAATCAGTTTTACCAAAATTAATCCCAACACCAAAAGCTGCAGAACTATCAATCTCCCCCTTTGGCATATTTTGGCTAAAACCTTCTTCTTTGAACACCCATCCAGCTCCAAGGGACACCTGATCTTTTCTCAATTCTCCCCCTTTTTAGCCATAATAGGAGCAAACCAAACAAACGACATGAACCAATAAGAACACTGCTCCCCCTTAACACCACAATTCCAGCTGCACAAAATTGTAACACTCTCCCCCTATCAAGGATACCGTGTGCATCTTTGCAAGAAGAAACCCTTAAATGAATGGAAAACATAAGACTCATCTTCATGTCTTCAAGAGCGCACCCTCTGTTCAACACACCTACTGAACGCATTCACATAATGCTTAATCCTCAAACAATCCAAGTACCACACTAGTACAGACAGAAGTTCTCCCATTTTATTTCACAAATGGTGCTCCTTGATCATAATATTTGGAAAATCCAGACATAGTCTTCATTCATCCAGTCAGGAATGCTTCACACAATCATCCACCAGTTCTGAAGCACACACACAATGCCTTTCACTGAACTCTAAATAAACTCCTCTTACACACACCAAGACAAGTGTGACATCTCCCATCAACAAGGATCCTCACAAAGCTCTTCCAGAAACTGCAGAGCGAAGTAACTTCTCCCAGACACAAACAAAGCTGTCCTTCAGACTCCTCCTCAGACGCATATGCGCATATGATTCAAACAATTAGCTTCACATGGCTAGAACCATTCATGTCCACACCAACATGGCATCCAACAGCCTAATGTCATAACATGTTATCTGACATTATATCCTCATAAGATTCAACCAATCTTCATAATGCAATCTTCACCATGTATGTACCTTTGCTGCAGAATCCATAGACAAGTACTCCCTCAGACATGGTTAACTAATGCTCCAGATGAAGATGGAACATTTGAGCACACTTGCTGAGCACATGCATTTTGGTACCATTGTCCCTTTATCTAAAGGCAGTCATTTCCTATCATACCCTTCATCTTTAGACTTCCTGATCTTCTTCAGACTTCTCTACATTCTCCATCTAAGGCAGACCTTCTACTTCATCATTCTCCCGTATGACTATGTAGACGCTCCTTATGCATAATGTAGGCACCAAGCTCCTGAACCAGAACATGATCATCCTTCACCAAGGATATCCAACCAGATAGTGTCCCAACATAAGTTAGAACATCTACCACACACCAAGACATCATCACCATGATTCTTGATATGCTCCACCAACTGGACTTACTATTGCATAGTAATCCAAGGCACTAGAGTATTAACCTCTCATCCACCTTCAAGAAGAATAATCTCCTTGAGTCTTCAACTTATCACCCTTCTGCCCAAGAGTAACTTGTTCCAAGATAATCCTCAATCATAACCAGCTGCCACACTCTGATTATCTTGATTCTTCGAATCCACTTCTGAGATCAACCAAATGCCACAGTTTGATCACCTCCTTTATGAATCCTCATATGAAAAAGCTAACTGCCACATTTTGACCTTTTTCACGTTTGTCAGAACTCTCACAAAGAAATCTTGATCCACCGAGGAAACTTGATCTTCAAGTCACATGTTCCACTTGCTCAAAAGCAAACACACTTAGACTCCCCAAGCCATGGTCATGTAACATCTTCTTCTTCCTGCAGCTCCCGCAAACTGCCATGAGAATGATATTTTTGAAGCATCCTATCATTCCTGTAGATCACCCTATCATTAGCTGATGTGCCACATCACCACCTGAGACTCCTGATGTTAAGCTAGATGTCAGAACATTATGACATCCAACTGTTGAATTCAGCTCCTCCTTCTTCCACTCAGAAGAACTTCCTCCCTTTGCAGAAACAGATTTCCATGCTCTCATAGACTTGATTCAACAATCAAGTTTGAGTAGACAACCTCCATCCTGCTTAGAAACTCCAAAGACTTCAAACCTACCACATCTGAATCTTCAGAAAATAAGTAGTCCAAGACTACCCCATAGCAATACTAAAGAATGTCACTTCCCTTAGTAGAGCCGTCAGTAGAAAGCCAGAGATAACTGCCACTTATCCTCGACCTTCACAACCAGAGCCAACACCATGCTCCAAACCACTTAAACTGATCCAAGCTGTAACCATCAAGATTATGATGTCTTCATAGTCTTCCATCTTCATCTTCAACATCACCACCACAATACTTACTAGGAACAGATGCTAAGTAATAATCCCAGGTCATCACACACCAATACACCACATAGAGAAAGGTAAATTCTCAACACTTCTGTAGTCCTGCACTTTTACATCAGACATATACATAGTCTCCTGTCAATGTATTTTGTCACCAGTTGAATGCACAACCTTATCAAAAGCAGATACATACTCAACTCCTATCAAGGAAACCTTCTCATACAACCGCCATCTGCTGATTCTTTTTCAAAACAACCCATCACGACAACCACTCATACCACAAAACCCTTCCAGGTAAGGTCAGTGTATTGATCTTTTACTCTACCCTGAGCAAAGAACTTAAATGATGTTTCAACATCAGTTCTAAATCACATCTCCTAATCAAATTAATTCACACATATCTCTTGTAGGGAACACATGAGAGCATATCAGCATCTGATCAACTTCCAAGATTTGACCAACAAAAGTTGCAGTAACTTGTATAACACACTCTTCCAGAAGCTTCTTCTTATAAGCACAAGGTTCAGACCTCTTGTCTAACTTAAGAGTGATAACTACCATACCATCGAAAATCTGCTACTTCTTGCACAACTCTAAACTGCTCATCCTATAGTTGATACACACATATAACTCCTTTCAAACAGAGTCTGCTCCATGACCATACACAAGATTTCAAACAACTGGCTTTTTTGATCAAAAGTAACTTTCAGATATCAGAGAAAATGTCCTTAACATTTGAGCTTGACCTCCACAAAAACAAACAGCCTTTGAACACCTACTCACTTGGATCAAAAATATGCTAATCCAATGAGTGACACTATATTGATCATCTCTTGGCCAACATACAAATCTAAGACATGTTTCTAGAAGGAAACTTCTTAGACACACAACCCAGATGCCTCCTCTTCCAAGCCAGGAGTAGGTTCCAAACTTATGTGATCAACACACATTTGTTTAGCCCCCCAAGCATCTGTTATGCCATACCTTTATCCAACAAGATTCTGCACAATCTGCTGATTTTATGTTCCAACATCAGGTAGGACATAAGTTCTCTTCATAAGAAACACACCAAAAGATCCTTTAACACAACCCAGAGATTGACCTTGTAGGGTTGGAGACCTCTTTTCAACAAGCTCATATAAGAGTTCCTTTGGGATGAATCACAAGTATCTTTGGCAACTCTAAGCTAGTTGAAGATGTCCTCAAGTATCACCACACCATGTGATACATCTTCAGAATGTTGCAGCCTTACCACAAAAATACCAGGAACTTTCCATCAGATATATATATGCAGCGGAACATACACCAGAAAACTCCTCAACGACCTTCAGGCAAAACATAGTAACCCTTGCCCAACACTCCAAGAACACTAGGTCATTATAGGTTTGAAAATAAGTCAAACCACACAGCAACTTACCACCAATGCTACAGGCCTTCATTCTACACTGACTATCTTCCTTGCTCATGAACCAGAAAGTATCTTCCCTAGATCTCATCCAGAAACAGATAGGATGCCTGCTCTGATACCAATTGAAATTCTGGTACAAATGTGTGATGTCTTTGTGCAATGTCACAACATCGCAATCTGCTGAACAAGGCAATAATCGAAATATCGTACAATCCCTGTGGAGGCGATTAAAAACACTCCCCTAATACTGTTTCAACAAGGACCCAATGCTGGGAACTTTCTATGGATTTATTGTCAGTATACTGTTATCATTCCGATATTCTGGCAGTTTTATTGGTCCGTTGCTATGGATTTCTGGGTTTATAATATTTGGGGTCTTATTCAGTCAGCAGAGCAACAGCAGCACTGAGCATCGTGGATACCTTGATCCCTTGTATGCATTTGCATCATCATTTTGCATTCTAACATGTTTGTTCATTTGTAGGGTTGCATCCTAACCTTGATCTCAGTTTTCCAAAGACTGTCTAAGATGAATACTAGCACTGAAGAGAGAAAGAATATCATCCCGTACAAGTTCCCTGAGCTTAATCTAGATTCTGTTCACAAGATCTCGGCAATGGCAAAACCCGGGGTACTGGAAGATTTTAGAGGAGAGTGTGGAAGAATTCTGAGTTTCGCCCGTGATGTTACCCAATATAAGTTTAGGGCTTTGCACACTCTGGTGCAATTCTATGACCCTCACCTACGGTGTTTTCAGTTCACTGATTATCTTTTGGCTCCAATGTTGGAGGAGTTTTCACTTATTCTAGATGTCTCTCTCAAAGGAGGAGCTCCTTTCTATCCTTCTCAAGAGCTTCCTGATTTAGGAGCGGTCTCCGCTGCTTTGCACTTGGATCAGTCTTTGTTGAAGAGCAATGTTGCCAGCAAAGGAGGATGTAAAGGCTTTCACATGAAGTTTTTTGTCGAGCAGGCTGCTATTTGTGCTAAGGCTAAATGTTGGTCGGTGTTCAACGCGATCTTGGCCATGTGTGTTTATGGAACGACATTGTTCCCAAATGTGAAGGATTTCGTAGACATGCACGTTGTTCGGATATTCACCATGAAAAATCTGGTACCTACCTTGCTTGGGGATCTGTACTATTCAATGCATTATAAGAATGAGAAGAGGAGGGGAGGACCCCTTTACTTTTGCGCTTCAATTCTCTACAAGTGCTTTGCCGATCGCCTTCCCAAATCTGGAGCATTCGTGGACACTAGAGAAACACTGGATTGGTCCAAGAGATTAATGTGATTAAGAGCTGACAACTTGATTTGGGTCAACCGTGATTTGTTGGGCCAAGAAATCATGATCAGTTATGGGGCTTACCAAAATGTACCTTTAATAGGAAGAAAAGGGGGAATTAACTACAACCCTGTTCTTGTTATTACGCAATTTGGGTATGCTTTGAAAGAGCCGCCAAGGGACAAAGACGTTCGAGAATCTCTATATGTGAGTGGAGAAGCCAATTTGGAAATATTAAAAGAAGCTGCAAATACTTGGGGAGATCGCCACAAGAAGGGAAAGACTTCTTTCGGAAAGTGTAACAACAAAGCGTTCCCTGCATATGAAGATTGGATTCAGAAAAGAGTAGAGAAGGTACTTCTACCGTTCTGCAGAGAACCACCATCTTACCCCCTGTTGATTGAGCCTCCGACCACAGTCGAGATAGAGAAGTTCAATAAGTTGTGGGCTGAAAAAGAGAAGCTTCGAGAAGAGAACAACGAGCTACAAAGGGAAATCTACCAGCTAAAGCATGAGCGAGGTGAAGTTGTCCATGTTGCCAAGATGAAAACAGAGCTTCTCGCTGAGAAAGAAAAGGAGCTAGCTGATGAAATCACGGCCAGGTAGAAGGTATGATAGGCTTTGAAAGGTGTTAGTAGGGTCCTCAAGTCCAAGAAAGAAGACTTGGCCAAAGCTTCATTAAAGATTCACAAGTTCAATGCTTATCGAGACACCGCAATGGCTGCCAATAAGCAGAAAGAAGATAGGTATCTGGAGCAGATCGAAAATCTGAAGTTGAAGCTCAAGAAAAGAGACGAAGAGATCTTATCAGGGACGTTCCAGAGACGCACAGTCGAGGAACGACTGAATGAGGCCATAGCAGCCATAGAAGAGCTGCAAATACGAGGTGAAGTGAAGAAGCCTAGAGGGGAAGGTCCTAGCTTGGGCAGTGATTCTCAAAAGGTGCAAGACCAGCGTAAAGATCATGATGGTTGAGGAGGACTCGCACATGGGAGATGCACCGTAGTCTGTTTTTTTTTCTTTTTTGTATTTGGGGTCACCACCAGGATTGTTGGTTGGGATCTTTGTTTTTCTTGTTTCAGACTTGTATGCTTCATCTTGGGTTGGAATCACTGACAGATGACTATTCTCCATTTTCCTGGTATATGAGCAGTTTCTATCTTGTTTCTAAATTGGAATCAAGGGGTGGATCGCCCTGCAAAATTTCAAACATGTTCATTTGCATTTGCATGATTATTTCATTTTTGCATAGCAGGTACCTTGTCTCTGGTTTTCTTATCATGTTCTTTCTTCAGACAGGATTGCTGACCAGCAGATTCATCGGTATTCTACCAGACTCAATCAAAAGAGAGCTATGGAAAAGATGGAAGCCGAGATGGATTCCATGCAGGCCCGTATAGACCAATTCATGGAGTTGATACAAGGAGTTGCATAGGGGCAGGAACAGCTCATAACCCTTGTTCAACCCCTGGTGGCAAGAGTAGATGAGGATGGTGTACTTCATGGCGGTCTTCATAACAATGTTATTCCTCCGGGCAGAGGTGCTAATGGTAATGGTATTCCTACTGGTCCTCCGGGCGGAGGTGTTCCCATTCCTTCTGTTGTGATCCCTCTGGGCGGAGGAGAGCAGGTTGTGATTCCTTCTGTTGTAGGAGGAGGAAACAGTATCCATACAGTCCATGGTCATCACTTTGATGACCAACAAGACGATATTTTCTCTATGCCAGGCAGAGATGCTGGTCTCCCGGTTGTTAGTGATCAGAGAATTAGATTGATTGAAGAGTAGCTAAAAGGGGTTGTGAATCAGAACTCTGTGGGTATGGATTTGGATGATTTAGGGCTGGTCCCCAATGTCAGAATTCCGCACAAGTTTCAGGTTCCTACCTTTGAGAAATATAATGGTACCACTTGCCCAAAGACTCATGTCCGGGCATACGCAGGGAAAATGGCTGCGTACTCTAGTGATGAGAAATTACTGATGCATTTCTTCCAGGATAGCCTGTTTGCGGCATCTTTGGAGTGGTATATACAATTGGAGAGATGTCACGTCCGCAATTGGAGAGAGATGGTAGAGGCTTTTGTCAAGCACTACCAATATAACACTGATATGGCTCCCAATAGGACTCAGCTGCAGAGTATGTCTCAGAAGAACAATGAAAGCTTCAAGGAATACGCCCAGAGGTGGCGTGAACTGGCAGCAAGGGTACAACCTCCCATGTTGGAGAAGGAGATGCTGAATATGTTTATGGCTACCTTGCCAGGTCATTATTACGAGAAGCTGTTACCTTGCATGTCCGGGAAGTTTGCCGATTTGATCTTGGTTGGGGAAATGTTGGAAAGTGGAATTAAAACTGGAAAGGTGTCAGGCAGTTATGGGTCTTCTTCTAGTGGAGGTAAGAAACCTTATGTGAATTACAAGAAAAAAGAGGAAGCAAATTCTGTTTCTTCATACCGCGGTAAGGGAAAGCAGCGTCAGAATTATAATCAACAGGTGGCCTCAGTAACTATTCCTGCAGCGCTTCCTCCTCAACAGCAAAATCAGGCTCCTTGTCAATATCAGCCAAGGTTTAAGCAGAATAGACATTTTGGTACTCCAACTTTGCCGTATTCCCAGTTGTTTCAGCATTTGATGTAGTTATAGTTAATTCAGAAAAGGACTTTGGCTCCTATTACTGGCGATCCACCTCTGGGTTACAATCCCAACGCCCACTGTGAATTTTATTCTAGGGCACCCGGACACCACATTGAGGACTGTAAAGCTTTTAAGCATAAAGTACAGGATTTGGTGGATTCGAAGGCCATCAACTTTTCCAACGACGTGCCAAATGTCATTCAAAACCCAATGCCGAACCGCGGTGGGCCGAGGGTTAATGATGTTATAGAAGATGGAGAATCATTGAATTTGGTTCTAGACGTGAATGAATTGAAGACTCCTCTGTTGGTAGTGAAGGAGAGACTACTGAAGGGTGGATGTCCCTTGGTTGTGATAAAAGTTGTTCAGAGTGTTTGTTGCAGACAAATGGTTGTAATCTGCTGAGATCAAGTATTCAGAAGCTAATTGATGAAGGTCAGTTACAGTTCGATAGGTGTGATCAGGAGAAAGAAGTTACTGCCAGAAGGAATGATGTTGCCACTGTTACAATCCCTTTTAAGACGATAACTATATCAGCGACGGCGAGACCAGCGCTGATCATTATCACCACTCTCGGGCCCGTCCCGTATGAGAGCACCAAAACTATTCCCTGGAACTATGGTGTTGAAGTGTTTGTTGACAGACAGAAACAAGAGTAGGTGGGAACATCGGCAATAAACTCCAGTCTTGAGAATAATGAAGAAGCAGGAGCTATCACGAGGAGTGGTAGAGTCTTTATCCCATCTGATAATCAGGCTGGTGGTTCTAGACAGGACAAAGGAAAGCATGTTATGGATAATTCAGTGCAGACACCGATAGTGAACGATTCCATAGCAAAGCTAGTTGACAACTCCTTCTCAAAGAATGTAGAAGAGTTTATGAGGTTGATTCGGAAGACTGACTACAAAATCATTGACCAACTGCACCAAACACCGTCTAAGATATCCATTTTATCTCTGTTATTGTGCTCGGAGGCGCATTGAAATGCACTGTTGAAAGTATTGAATGCAGCGTATGTACCTCAGGAGATCTCAGTTAATCAGCTTGAGGGGGTAGTGGCTCATGTTAACGCAGGTAATGGTTTGGGATTTACTGATGTTGATTTGACTCCAGGTGGGAGAAATCATAATAATGCTTTGCATATTTCAGTTGAGTACCGAGGATCATTAATGTCGCATGTGCTTGTTGACACTAGGTCATCTTTGAATGTTTTACCAAAGAAAGTACTAATGAAGTTGGACACTTGTGGGTTAATTTGCACGCCAAGTGATTTGGTGGTGCGCGCTTTCGATGGTTCCAAGAGGTCTGTGTTGGGGAAATTATACTGCCAATTAAGGTCGGTCCGGAGGTCTTTAACACTAATTTATATATCATGGACATCCAACCGGCTCACAGTTGTTTACTGGGGCTTCCATGGATTCAGGGGGTTGGGGCTGTAACGTCCACTCTACATCAGAAGCTGAAATACATGGTAGACGGACATGTAGTGACATTTTGCAGAGAAGAGGATATCATGATAAGTCACCTGTCTACTTTCAAATATGTGGAGGTAGATGGCGAAATACATGAGACTTTATGTCAGGGTTTTGAAGTAGTGAAGATCTCTGAGGAATCTCCCAAGAAAGTTGGTTAATCTGAAGTGATAAACCAGCTTGCAATGGTAGATCAGCCATAGATCTCCATGTCTTCCTTCAAAGATGCACGGGCTGTGGTTGAAACCGGCAGTTCACAGAAATGGGGTCAGGTTATTGAAGTCCAGAAAAAGCAGGATACTTACGGGCTGGGATATAAGCCATCCAGGCATCTTGAGGATCCTCCCAAGTTTTATGGTCCGGTTCGTTTCACCAGTGTTGGTCTGTTCTTTGACAGAGTTAATGTTATTGATGAGGAAGGGGATAGTGATTGCGATATGGATAATTGGATCCGCCCCTGCATTCCAGGCCAAAGTCTTTGCAACTGGTCGTTTGAGAAAGCCATTCAAGTGACCAGCCCAGTGTAATTGCCTTTGTTTTCCTGTTATGACAATCCTACGTTCTGCCCGAGACGTAGTGATTCTTGTTTGTAGGTCTTGAATATTTTGTGTGCTTTCTTTATCATTAATAAAGGACGTTTTTCACATTCAAATATTTTGATCCCTGTTTTTCTGTTTTTACTTTTTTGCATTAAATCGCATTAAAATGGCAATGTGTTTTGTTTGTTGCATACATAATAAACATAAATCATTAATCATGCAGGTTTCCTTGTTCAGATACCATCAATCATGATTCAGCTATGGCTCGGTATAATTTCGACAATCCCATTTATCAGGCTGAAGAAGGGACTGAGGAAGATTGTGACTTACCCGAGGAATTGGCCAGACTGTTGAAACAGGAGGAAAGGGTCATTGTACCTCATCAGGAGGAATTGAGATTGTTAATTTGGGAACCGAGGATGCAAAGAAAGAGGTAAAGATTGGGGCTGCTTTGGAAGATAGTGTAAAGGGAAGATTGATTGAAATGCTTCGAAAGTATGTTGATATCTTCGCCTGGTCTTACCAAGACATGCCCTGACTTGACAATGACATCGTGGTACACCGGCTGCCGCTCAAAGAGGGATGTACTTCGATTAAGCAGAAGCTGAGAAGGACGAAACCGAAAATGTCTCTCAATATAAAAGAAGAGGTTCAGAAACAGATAGATGCTGGATTTCTTGCTGTGATAAATTATCCTCCGTGGGTTGCTAATATTGTTCCTATACCTAAAAAGGATGGAAAGGTCAGGATGTGTGTTGACTACAGAGATCTGAATAGAGCAAGCCCGAAAGATGATTTCCCGCTTCCTCACATTGACGTGTTAGTGGATAACACTGGTCAATATTCCGTGTTTTCCTTCATGGATGGCTTCTCTGGCTTCTCTGGGTATAACGAAAACAACGTTCATAACACCGTGGGGAACATTCTGTTATAAGGTGATGCCCTTTGGATTGAAAAATGTTGGGTCAACTTATCAGCGGGCAATGGTGACTCTCTTTCATGATATGATTCACAAAGAGATCGAGGTCTATGTTGATGACATGATTGCGAAGTCACAAATGGTGGAAGAGCATCTGGTAAATCTTCAGAAGCAGTTTGAAAGGTTGAGAAAGTTCAGACTGAGGTTGAATCCGAACAAGTACACCTTCGGGGTGAGATCGGGAAAATTACTGGGATTTATTGTTAGCGAAAAAGGTATCGAGGTTGATCCTGCAAAGGTAAAAGCCATACAAGAAATGCCTGAACCGAGAACAAAAAAAGAGGTTCGTGGTTTCCTAGGGAGATTGAACTACATTTCTAGATTCATCTCTCATCTTACAGCCACGTGTGAACCGATATTCAAATTGTTAAGAAAAGATCAAGCGGTCAGGTGGAACGAAAATTGTCAAAAGGCGTTTGAAAAGATAAAAGAATATTTGCAGGAACCTCCAGTCCTTGTGTCGCCAGTGCCAGGAAGGCCGTTGATTATGTATCTTACGGTTCTTGAGAACTCAATGGGGTGTGTGCTCGGTCAACACGACGAGTCAGGAAGAAAAGAGCATGCCATCTACTACCTGAGTAAAAAATTCACTAATTGTGAGTTGAGATACTCAATGCTGGAAAAAACATGTTGTGCACTCGCTTGGGCAGCTAAGCGTTTGAGGCAGTATATGCTAAACCACACAACCCTCTTGATTTCGAAGATGGATCCGATCAAGTATGTGTTTGAAAAGTAAGCGCTTTCTGGAAGAATAGCCCGTTGGCAGATGGTTTTGACAGAATACGATATCCAGTATGTTTCCCAAAAGGCCATTAAGGGAAGTGCTTTGTAAGAATATCTTGCTGAACAACCAATTGAGGATTATCAACCGATGAAGTTTGAATTTCCCGATGAGATCTGAAGATGAAAGACTGTGAAGAGCCTTTGCCTGATGAAGGGCCTGAAATTGGATCCCAATGGAAGCTGGTTTTTGATGGAGCTGTTAATTCATACGGTAACAGAATCGGGGCAATCATTATGACTCCAAAGGGATCCCACATACCCTTCACTGCCCGGTTAGCGTTCGTATGCACCAACAATGAGGCGGAGTATGAAGCATGCATCATGGGGTTAGAAGAAGCAATTGATTTGAGAATCAAGAACCTCGATGTCTATGGTGATTCCACGTTGGTAGTTAATCAGATTACAGGTGAATGGGAAACTCGTCAAGCGAATTTGGTGCCTTATAACAACCATGCCAGAAGGTTGTTACCTTTCTTTGACAGAGTTGATTTCCATCATATACCCCGGTTGGAGAATCGGATGGCAGATGCGTTGGCAACGTTATCTTTAATGTATCAGGTGAATCGTTGGAATAAAACTCCCTCGATCAGAATCATGGGCTTGGATAGACCAGCTTTTGTGTTTGCGGTTGAAGATGTGTCAGATGGAAAACCTTGGTATCATGATATTAAGGTTTTTCTGAAGAGTCAAGAGTATCCAGAGGGTGCGTCTTCCAAGGATAAGAAAACTCTCAGGAGGTTGGCAGGAAATTTCTTCCTAACCAAAGACGATGTGTTGTATAAGAGGAACTTTGACATGGTCTTGCTACGTTGTGTTGATGAACACGAGGCAGGCCTGTTAATGGAAGAAGTTCACCAGGGATCTTTCGGTACCCATGCCAATGGGCATGCTATAGCTAGAAAGCTGTTGAGAGCGGGGTATTTTAAATACGTCCGGAAATGTCACAAATGCCAGATTTATGCAGATAAGGCGCACGTGCCGCCTACTCCTTTGAATGTGTTGTCATCACCTTGGCCCTTTGCCATGTGGGGCATTGATATGATTGGAAAGATTGAGCCAACTGCTTCCAATGGGCATTGTTTCATTCTGGTTGCCATTGATTACTTCACGAAGTGGGTGGAGGCAGCCTCGTATGCCAACGTCACCAGACAAGTGGTAGCCTGGTTTATCAAGAAGGACATCATCTGCCGGTATGGAGTCCCGGAGAGAATCATTACTGATAATGGTTCAAATTTGAATAACAAGATGATGAAGGAGCTATGTCAGAGCTTTAAGATTGAACATCACAATTCTTCTCCCTATCGTCCGAAGATAAATGGGGCTGTTGAAGCAGCAAATAAGAATATCAAGAAGATTGTGCAGAAGATGGTGGTAACGTATAAAGACTGGCATGAGATGTTGCCTTATGCTTTACACGGTTATCGCACTTCGGTGCATACATCAACTGGGGCAACTCCTTTCTCACTGGTATATGGTATGGAAGCAGTTCTACCTGTAGAGGTTGAGATTCCTTCTTTGAGAATTCTGGCAGATGTGAAACTTGATGAAGCTGAGTGGGTTCGTGTTAGATTGAATTACCTGAACCTTATCGAGGAAAAGAGATTGGCAGCCATTTCCCATGGTCGGTTGTATCAAAGCAGGATGAAGAAAGCTTTTGATCAGAAAGTGCGTCCTCGGTGTTTTCAGGCTGGAGAATTGGTTTTGAAAAGGATCCTTCCTCCTCACACAGATCACAGGGGCAAATGGACCCCAAACTACGAAGGGCCATATGTAGTAGGACAGGTTTTCTCTGGTGGAGCCTTATTACTCTCAACTATGGATGGCGAAGATTTTACGTCCCCTGTGAACGCAGACGTAGTCAAAAAATACTTTGCATAAAAGAAACCCGCTGGACAAAAAAGGAAGATCTAGGCAAAAAAGGGCATCCCGGGGAACCATAAAAAGAAAAGGTTCGGGCAAAAATTAGGGATAAAAAGAAAAAAAAGAAGAAGAATAAACCCGCAAAGTTGAAAACCTGGAAAGGCTACTTTGGAAAAAATGGGTATCCCGGTGGATTGAAAACCCAAAAAGGGAGATCCAGGTAAAAGTTAGGGATTTGAAAGCAAGAGGCTACGATCTGCGTTCGATTTGTGAACACTTTTGATACATGGAAATTTCGAAAGAAAGGAATCAGTCCAGTCAGTCTCCTCGAAGGTCAAATCATCTGCGGATAAACATGCCATATTGGGTCATAGCTGAATTAAATCATGGCGGATATCTGTTCCCCACATTGCCGACATGTGTATTTTCTTTTACCTTTTGCGCAATTACCTCTTTTCAGGAATTGCTTCCAGATGTAAATGCCTATTTACAGGCAAATTCATTCAATAAAATTTTCATTTTCATTCAAAGAGCTTTCCTTTGTGTTTTTTACTTTTACTGTTTTTGTTTGTGAAAACGTCCGATATTTTGATAAAACATTGCACACGAAAATGTTAAACTTTGCGAAGCATATCAGAAAACAGTGGGGATTGCTCAGGCAACTGTCATTAGGATGGTGATTGAAGTAGCCATTATTGCAAATATCGTTGATTTTGTTTGCAGGGCAGCAGGATTTCTCCCCAGTAGAGTTACTCTCCTCAACATTGAAATTTCATCCTCCTCAGCATGTTGTTACTCTCCCCAGGCAGAGTACAGAGGACTATTTCCCCAGCTAGAGTGGTGATTGATTTACTACTCTCAGCAAGCAGCCAGAAGTTGATACTTGTGCATCCCCAGTAGGAGACTGATAGAATATCATCTTTGGATAAGGATGTTATTTTCCCCGCAGGGTCTGAGCACCCATTCTCCTCAGCCAGTCAGGAAATGCTTTTCTCACCAGCAACGGTATGAGTTAACCCCAACAGATGAATGAGCTTGACGTTATCCTCTAGCAGAGTTGGTATCGTCAATTACCAGTCTCCAAGCAGATTTATTGGTAGCGGCTGGTATTCCCCAACAGGGTAAAGTTAAGGGTATTCCCCAGCAGCAGGTTAAGTTCAGTAATGTCCCCAAGCAGGTTCGGTATTATTGACTTATCCCCCCAAGCAGAGTTGGGTGGTGATCTTCACAGTGGTTTATTCAACAGCGGTTGATATCCCCAGCAGGTTTTAAGTCTAATTGTTATTGGCATTTTTCAGATCCAGGTTTTGAGTTCTATCTTTGGTAGAAATCACTGGTTATCCCCGGCGGAGGTAAATTCTCTTTGGGTTTCATCTTCAATATTCTCTTTTATCCATCTCCAACTAAGTGGAATTTCTCTCAGAGTTTTCATCTCTAGCAGAGTTTGTGATCAGGAAGTCGTTCGGTGAATTCTTCCTCGGCAGGGTCTTTTAATTCAGAGGACAATTTAGTTTGTCATCCCCTGTGGAGTTGCCTTCGTCTTTAGCATTTATTTTGCTAAGACGCTTCTTTTGCATTGCATAAGCATTCTTGCATGGCATCCTCCCAAACGCGTAGCATTTCCATTTTTTATGGAGCATTACGCCAGAGAAATTCAAACATATGCATTCGAAGCATAAGCCAGGTTTGGTATTTGTTACCAGTTTCTTTCCCCAGCAGAAAGTGATGTAATTCAGGAGATGTTGTTTAACATTACAACGCAACCAGTGGATTCGTCCTTCTTATTGTTGTTTTCTCCTATACTCCCATACAGAGTTGTCTGTTTAGATTTCTCTTATCCCTAGCGGAGTCATCTTTGTAGATCTGTTGATTCTACTAACTTTCGGTTAGTCCGCCTTCGGCCGGTCTTCCTTTCGAGTTCGCCTTCGGCCGTCCTCGTGTTGTTATCTTTGAGAGTCTACCTTCGGCATAGGCTTTCTTTGAAAGTCCACCTTCGGTTTGGTCTTTCTTGTTCGAGTTCGCCTTCGGCCGTCCTCGTATCCATTGGTTGAAATTCCGCCTCCGGCCGGTTTTGTTTTCCCAGCAAAGTCCACCTTCGATTTGGTCCTTCTGTTCGAGTTCGTCTTCGGCCGTCCTCGTATTATTTTCTTTGAAAGTCTACCTTCGGCATAGTCTTTCTTTGAAAGTCCACCTTCGGCTTGGTCTCGTATCCCTTTGTCGGAAAGTCTACCTTTGGCATAGTCTTTCTTTGAAAGTCCACCTTCGGCTTGGTCTTTCTTGTTCGAGTTCGCCTTCGGTCGTCCTCATGTTATTTTGGGTTTGAAAGTCTACATTCGGCATAGTCTTTCTTTGAAAGTCCACCTTCGGTTTGGTCTTTCTTGTTCGAGTTCGCCTTCGGCCGTTCTCTTACCCTGTTTGAGAGTCTACCTTCGGCTTAGTCTTTCTTTGAAAGTCCACCTTCGGTTTGGTATTTCTGTTCGAGTTCATCTTCGGTCATCCTCGTGTTATTATCTTTGAGAGTCTACCATCGGCATAGTCTTTCTTTGAAAGTCCACCTTCGGATTGGTCTTTCTTGTTCGAGTTCTCCTTCGGCCATCCTCGTGTTATTTTGGGTTTGAAAGTCTACCTTCGGCATAGTCTTTCTTTGAAAGTCCACCTTCGGTTTGGTCTTTCTTGTTCGAGTTCGCCTTCGGCCGTTCTCTTACCCTCTTTGAGAGTCTACCTTCGGCTTAGTCTTTCTTTGAAAGTCCACCTTCAATTTGGTCTTTCTGTTCGAGTTCGTCTTCGGATGTCCTCGTGTTATTATCTTTGAAAGTCTACCTTCGGCATAGTCTTTCTTTGAAAGTCCACCTTCGGTTTGGTCTTTCTGTTCGAGTTCGTCTTCGGCCGTCCTCGTGTTATTATCTTTGAAAGTCTACCTTCGGATTAGTCTTTCTTTGAAAGTCCACCTTCGGCTCGGTCTTTCTTTTCGAGTTCGCCTTCGGCTGTCCTCGTATCCTTTCGTTGTTAGAGATTCCGTCTTCGGCCAGTCTTTCTTTTCGAGTTCTCCTTCGGCCATTCTCGTCTCACTTTCGTTGATTTGCCCGCCTTCGGCCGGTCTTGTCTTCCTCCCCAGCACAGTCTGCCTTCAGTCGGTCTACCTTTGTTTGAAGTTCCTTCTTCAGCTGGTGTTTCTTTTCGAGTTTGCCTTCGGCCTTCCTCGCATTATTGTTGGTTGTTAGCCCACCTTCGGCCGGTCTACCTATTCGAGTTCTCCTTCGGCCGTCCTCGTATTATCTTGTCCCTCACAAAATCCGTCTTCGGCTGGTATTTCTTTTTGAGTTCGCCTTCGGCCCTCCTCGTAAACACTTTATTCCATTATACCCACAGGTTGCAAATTTCAGGGTTCTTTTGGTATTCAATCTTCGTGTATCCCAATTGTCTGGAAGCCTTTGCTCCCATACCCTCGGGTCCAAGAAGTTCGAATAGGAGCAGCTGTAACACCTCAAAATTTGCCCTGTTGCATTTTAACCCTTTTTGGCTTATGCTTCGTTTCATTGGCATTGTCATTTCTGCATTTGCATGTTTCTTTTGGGCATGGGATCAAGGTAGTTTCCAGCAGCTCATGGTGTTATCAACTCCGGTATTATTTTCAGTAGTATGCAGAGCCAGGCAGACGTTTTTCAAGGTCTTTTGATGCATTTATTTTGCTCATTAGACGATTTGATGATCAGAAACTCCGGCAGTCAATTTTTGATCAGTTATTCAGCACCAGACAGTCGTCTTCAGTAGTTTATTCCGAGTTCGAAACACATTTCACAGCGTATTTCAAGTGTGTTCCAATGGTGATATCTAATGGCAAGTTTCAGAGGTCTTTTGTGGCTCAGAACAGGTGGAATCAGGCGAATATCCAAGTTTCCCTCCTTTTGGCGCAAAAAATTCAAATTTCTCTTGTGTTAATTGGTTAACACATTTGGTTAATCGATTAACCATTGTGAATTTTGCCCAAATACCCCATTTTCCAGCGCTGCATCTTTTATCCCAATTTTTAATCACCATTTTAATTCTACACATCAGTAGAAGGATCTAGAGAATTGATTTTCCATTCAAAAATTCAAATTCCGTCCAACAATTTCCACTCCAATCCCACATTTCCTTTCCTAATTCATTTTTCACTCCAATTTCCATCCACTTAACCTCACTCCAAACCCAAACTTAACTCCTTACCTAGGGGTTATTTAATCTAATCAACTTCAAACCTCTCAAGGGGCTAGATCATTTTTTCACTCTCATTTTTCAGAATTTGCTCTCAATTCTCTCTCACTTTTTCACTCTCAACCTCCATTTTCAGCCACACTCAAAGCTCTTCCATAGAGATTAACAAGTTCTTCATTGGAACTTGTTAATTCTTGAGCTAAAGCCTCTCATCATCACTCCATTGTTGCTTTCCATTGGTGATTTTCGTTTGGGTCTAGATCTGAAATTTCAGAAGTGCTTATTGGAAGTGCACTTTCAACAAAGCTGATCTGTGCGCAGGCGAACTCATAAGTAAGGACAAAATTAAGATCCTCGAGGGAGTCTGACCCAGCTGATACACAATCTTAAAGTCACTTTTCTTGATCAACTTAAGGAACTCTTGATCATCAAGGGTCTCCTTGCTCTTTGAAATATCCTCAGACGGAATAGTCAGCATTGGAATGGCAGTATATGCCCCTTGTTGAACAACAGGGGTCGCGGATGCAGGTGTTTCCTTGGGAGAAACAATAGTTGGAACTTGAATAGGCTTTGTAATGACCTTCGGAGCAAATACTCGTCCACTGCGAGTCATACCTCCACCAGCTGTAACATTCACGATCTCGGACTCGGCGAACCTTATCTCTTGACCTCCAGAAAACACAGAAGACCCATACTTACATGGTACCTCCTTGGAATTCTGATACGGAAACGGCTTCGGCGGGCAAACAACGATGGGTTGCACCTTCTTCTGTTTAGGAGATTCCACCGGAACCTTCCTATAGACGATGGTGAACGGCTCAATAGTAGCAACTTCCTCAACAGATTTAGATCTGGCAAATTGCACTTCGCCCCGGTTCATCAGAATCTGGACACAACCCTTCAGCCTTCGACACTGGTTGGGATTATCTCACAAATCTGACACTTACCATGCAACCCTTTCAACAGCCCATGTTCGTTCAATCTCTTGAAAACCACAGCCATCGGGGTCCTTACTTCGTCAACATCCATGATCAATTCAGCCCTGGAATTATCCCCAATCATGTTAACCGCAGGCCCACCGTGATTCGGCAACGAATTACTCTGAATGTTAGGTCCTTCCTCAGCGAAAGTCAGAACATTCTTATCAATGAGTTCCTGAACTTTGGTTTTGAAAACAAAGCAATCCTCTATTGCATGTCCTATGTATCCAGCATGATAGGCACAAGATGCATTTGGGTTATGCTTGGGGCCAAATGGAGGAATTGCAGGCGCAATCTGCTTGGGGACAATTGCCCCTTGGTGAACCAAGTAAGGAAACAACTCCGTGTATGACACCGGAATTCTATCAAAATTTGGATGCTTACGGTTTCCTTGATTGTTGTTGTTCAGACGATTCTGATTCTACTGATTTTTGTTCTGTTGATTCTGTTGCTGATTCTGAGCGTTCTGAACTGGTTGTTACGGATGATACTGATATGGAGGTTGTTGATACTGTGCAGCAGCAATGTACGGATACAGATAGTACGGCAAGGGAGCCATGGGAGCTTGATACTGAGGAGAAACTTGAGCTGTCACAGGGTTGGCTTCACCTTCCTTTTTCTTGGAATGACTGTTCTGAGATTCTCGAGTGGCCGGCTGCTGGGAAGCAGCTCCAGGAATCTTTCCAGTCTTCAAACCATTCTCAATCCGTTCACCAATTGTCACAACATCAGCGAAGTTCGATGAAGAACTACCCACCATTTTCTCGTAGTAAGATCCTTGCAAAGTACCCATAAAGATGTCAACCAACTTATTATCAGAGAGAGCAGGTCGCACACGAGATGCCATCTCACGCCATCTTTGTGCATACTCCTTGAATGTTTCAGCTGAGCGCTGTGACTGATTCTGCAATTGCAATCTAGTTGGCGCCAGATTAAGGTTATACTTGTATTGTCTCACGAACGCTTTAGACAAATCCCTCCAAGTACGGATTTTGCTGCGCTCCAAGCCCATGTACCAATCTAATGAAGCACCAGACAAACTATCTTGAAAACAATGAACAAGCAATTCATCATTATCAATATGGGATGCCATCTTCCTGCTGTACATAGTGATGTGACTACACGGGCAACTCAAGCCTTTATACTTTGGCAAATCAGGTATCGTGAATTTCTGCGGCAACACGACATTTGGAACCAAACACAAATCTTTGGCTTCCATACCAAAAGTAGAGAACCCTTCGATAGCTCTGATACGGTCTCTTAACAACTTGTAGTCAACCGATCTATTCTGATTAGTGGGCCTGACAAGAATCTGAGGATTTGGCAGCTGAGAAGCGGCAGAAGCATTCACTTGCGGAGTAGCAAACTGAGAAGGATACACCAAACCCGGATTAACCATCTGACTAACATTCTGACCCATCGGAACACCATACAGATAATTTAGAGGAGGTACTACAGCAGTTGAGGAAGATGCCCCAGGATAGAACATCCCAGGATGAATATTCGGAACAACAGTTTGAGCAACTTGAGACGGAACCGGAACATGAATAGGAGGACCTCTATACACATGCTCTTCATCATCAGGAGTTTTAGTGTCAACCAATCCGGCAGTTTGATGAGTTTGAGCCTGAAGATTCTCAGGATCATCATTCACCACTGGAGGCGGGACTGGAGTAGGCATGACCCATTGATAGGCGGCAGCATTCCCATTAGGCATAGGTGCAACAAAAGGCTGATATGGCATGAAGGCACTACCATTATTGGCAAGCTAAGGAGTGTAATTCGGAGGCATGCCCCAAGGGAAACCAGCGGGCATCTGGTTCAAACTAGGCTGAACAGTAGGCTGGTTCATAGGCTCAACCGGTACTTCAACTCTAGCAGGAGAAGGAACAACGACAGCAAGAGTAGCCGTAACATCAGGAGAACAGTCACAACAAGAGTGACAACAATTGCATCAGTAGTGGTTGCAACAACAGTGGCTGCAGCAGCGGTATCCCTCTGAGCACGAAGGAGATCCATAATGACATCCATGTTCGTCTGAAATTGATCCATCCGTCCTTGGAATTGTGCCAGAGTTTCCTCGTAAGCAGCGTTCTCAGCTTCAAAGTCAGCCATGATTCTGGATTTGTTTGAGCGAGTAAAATACCGATGTCGAGTCGTCGTCTTGCTACAAGGAATACGGACAAGGATGAGCAACAATTTTGGATGAAGGGACGTGCATATGCGGGCATGAATGAATGCAATTTATGCAAAAATAAAGTCTTAAAAATGTTTATGCAAAAATTAATTTGACCTGATGAGATGATATGCAACATCAGAATCAACAAGCCAGCATAGTCTAAATAGTAAAATTTGAACATCTGCAAAGGTAGTGATGCGCTGGTGCGAGATCTGAAGCAATGAGAGAACAAAGGTCGGAAGAGTCTTGGTTTCCTGCAGAAAAACCCAATATCCCCCTCACAGGTAGTTCCTAGAAAGTGGGATTCTCAGTTTCAGATTCTCGATTTGAGAAGCAATAGTACATTCATCCCTCAGGGTACAATACTATCACCAAACAAAGAGGTCGTCCACTGATTCCCCCAAAAAAGTCACCCTATGGCAAGTTCCCAGTTTTGGGTCCTCGGATCAAGAAGCGTAATGGGTTTGCCATTTCTGGTCTGCCATTATCGCTCCTTGGGAGGAGTGCCGCAACTGAGTCCTCGGGAATGGTCACCAGAGTAAAAAACTTTCTAGGTTAACACCCCGAAATGCACAAGATGCGCAAATCAGAACATCTCCCAAGAAAACCTCGTCTGGGTGTGGATTTCATGCAAACTATACGTACTAAGACGCTACGTAAGCCACACTACTTTCCAATCGAATCCTATATGTACTCTCAAGTCTGTGTAATGGGCTTATCTCTCAAGTAGCAACCCAACCGACAACAGCAAAGAAAATAGCAGATATACAGCATATGAATATTTAAAGTAGTAAAGGAATGTAATAAATAAACATAAAGCGAATAAAGCGTAGAGATAAAACTAGTAAAGCGCAGAAGATAAACACCCAAACAAGCAAGAAAGAAAACAAAACTAGGCGAGACCCCTCAAGGGATGGACCAGCAAGAGGTCAATCGTTCTCCCCAGCAGAGTCGCCAACTGAAGATGGCTGGTTTCTACCTGAGTGAATCGCACACTCAAAGATACAACAGAGTCACCACCGAACTTTATTTAGTCCCAAAGGACAGGGAAAATATCAATAAAACCCAAGGGGAAGAGAAACGGGAACGGGGGGGTCGGTTATGCGAAAGGAAGGTATTAGCATCTAACGCATCCGTCGTACTCGACGGGAACCATTTCGCTTGCTTCTAGGCTTGGATGGGTTATCTATCTAAAGGCTTCTAGCTAAAAGAAGGAGAGAGAGAAAAAGGGGAAAAAGAAAGAAAAGAAGGAAAGTGCTCACGGAGGAATAAGGTCCTCGTGCCTACGTACCCTCATAGTGCAATGAGGAAGTCAGAGCGCCGTAGTTCTTAGAACCAGGGGGCAAAGAAGAAAGAAAGAAAGGAGGAAAACGGGAGAAAGGTGGAAGTGTGCTCGTCGAGATCATTGCGATCTCATGCCTACGTATCATACATTCGAAAGAATGCAGAATCAGAGCTTCCGTAGTTCGGGGAACTGAACGGAAAATAGAACAAGGGAGAAACAAGGGGACGAAAGAGGTGGTAGTGTCGAAACCAAGAGCAAAAGTGAAAGAAAAACTCTACTGGGAAAGACCTCACAGTAAGAGCGTTTGCACAAAAGAATAGGAAAATAATGGTGTCAAAACCAAGAATGAAAGAAACTCCGCTGGGGATAACAAATAGAATTGGTGTCGAAACCAAGAAAGTAAGAGCAAAGGGAATGGAAAAGACTCCGCTGGGGATCCAACTAAAGGGATGGTGTCATAACCAAGAGAAAAAAGGGACTCGGTATATTAACTGGCTGGCAGTGGTTAACCGAAGAAAGAGAGTAGACCTGGCGGGGAAAAGAAGCTGGTGTCAACAGACGGACTGTGATAAACCAAGATAGAGAGTGCTGAACCAAGAGAAGGTGTTTGACTCTGAAGGGCATCGATATATTAACTGGTAAACAGTGGTTAACCGAGGACACAAGGGTTGCAACTCTGTGGGAATAGAGAAGAATAGGTTTTAACAGAGAAAACTGTGATTAACCAGAAGCACGGGTGTAGGACCGAACGAAGGTCGTGACCCAAAGGAGTTCGGAAAACTGACTGAACAAACAGTACTCAACCGAAGAAAGGGTATTTGAACCAAAGAAAGATTAATAACCCAAGGGTGCAAGTATTTGAACCAAGAGGAGGTTGCCAACTGCGGGGGATTCGGTGTTTACAGACGGACTGTGACCGACCGAAGAGAAAAGCGAGTGATTAACCAAAAGATGGTGATTAACTCGAAAGGGCTCAGTATTTTAACAGACAGACTGTGGTCAACTGAAGAAAAGGGTAATTAACCAAGAAGAGGTGATTAACCCAAGAGGTGCTCAGTGATTAACAGACGGACTGTGATTAACTGAAGAGACGGGTGATTAACCAAGAATAGGTGATTAACCCAAGGGGTGCTCAGTGATTAATAGACGGACTGTGATTAACTGAGTAAGAGAGCAAAATTGGTATTTTAACTGACAAGCAGTGGTTAAACCATCAACGGGAGAAGAACCAAGAGAGGATTGCGAACTCCTGGGGAAGAATGGTCGTGGCAGGAGAGCTGTGTTAGACCAAAGAAAGAGAATATGAGACTCTTCAGGGGAATCAAAAAGCAATGATTGATTACAAGAAGAAAGGAGTAATGAAACAAAGAGAGATTGCTAGCGCAAGAATAATGATCTCAACCAAGAAGGATGGTGATTGGTCAAAAGGAGAGATTGAAAGATATAGGAGTGTGATCAAGGATCGAAAAGGATCGCAAAGAGAGAAGAGTGATCAAGGATCAACTCGACAGGGGAATGAGAAACACTATAGCTGGAGGATAGAGGTGACTATTCTCGAGGAGAGGATAAGACGCCCTTACCAAAGAAATAGCCAGAATGAGGGCAGAAAGACTCCATCCACATTCCTTCTCTAGCACCCAAAATATAGTGTGGAAAGTGAAACGGACAGCGCAACCGCTCCAGTGTTGTATAGTGCTCATGCGAAGAGAAACGGACAGCATGACGACGTTAATTTGTACAGTGCTCCGATGCAAGGCGTAGCGCGAAACTCCAACTTCATAGGGGGAACGAGAGAGGATGCTCTAAAGGAAGCCAAAAGAGAGGAAAGGGGAATATCAACTAATCGAAACGTATTTCGATCAATTAATCAAGGGAAAACTATGCTAACAACTTTCCAAAGAGGATGAAAAGTCATTAAAGCAAAAGGAGTGAATTATTGATTATACAAGATTAAGTTTATCCATGAAGAATAAACTTAATGCAAACTAAAATGGAAGGTGCAAAACAGTGCCAAATGATCACCAAAATGCCACACAAACTCATATATCATGTAAACAAAGATAGTGCAAGAATTGCTATGTTCATACAATGCTAAGAACACGAAACAAATGAATAATCGAAAATGCGCATCGAAAGTTCATGAACATGCTTCAACCAGAAGTGAAATGACATTAAAAACATCCATAAAATCAAACATGACAATCAATGGAAGTTAAAATGAAGAAAGCATGGCAAACACACTTGAAAATGCAAGAAAATGGCCTTCTAGTTCAGTGTTAATCGATTAACACAATTGCACTGCAAAGTGTTAATCGATTAACACTTGAAAAAATGCAAAAAAACACTGGTTAATCGATTAACACAATTGCACTGCAATGTGTTAATCGATTAACATTGTACAGGGAGCAAAAAATCAGTTTTGAAAAGTGCTTTTGGCTAACTTTTTGATTGTGCAATCACTCCAATGCTAGGGCAAACAATTATGCACGAAAAACCAAGCTTAGAAACAGCAAATGATCAACAAAAGAATCAATTAACAATCAAGATCAAGGATCAAGCAAAAGTGTAATCAATTCACATGCAAGAATATCAAAATCACATCGCAAACGATACGAAAACGATCGAAATGATAAAATGAATGAAATCCACCAACCTACAAGGCTGAGATGTGCCTTGGTAAATGTTGCAAAGTGATCTTGGAATATGAGATGGTTTAGAATTTGGTTTCCAATTAGCTTTGGGTTTGGAGCTAGGTGAGGAGTTAGTTGGACTTGACTCACCGAGTCAAGGCGGTTAACTCGGTTAGTTAGAACCAACTCGGAAACCATCCCAAGGTGAATTCCAACATCCAAAGATCCACATTACTTGGAGAACAAGGAACATGGTGCACTTGATTTGAAGTGAAGCATCATAGCAAATACACTTGGAATGAATTGAGTAGCTTGGAAATGTTTAGAGGTGTCTAGAATATTCCATATGCTGCTAGAATCCAAGACCAAAATGTGTGCAAAGGTGTTGTCATGAAAAAGCAGCAAATTGTGCCTATTTTGCCTGTGTTAATCGATTAACACAATTGCACTGCAAATGGTTAATCGATTAACCAGGATAAAATATGCCCAATTTTCCCTAAAAAAGGTGTTGTGGTCCCCGCTTCGATTTTCCACCTCTTGTATTGATGAATAGGTATGGAAACCTTCATTTTGTGCTTGTTTTGATGAGGTGATGACCTTGTGAGGATATGATTAATCGGGCTTGGAAAACCTAAATATCCTGCAATCAAAACAATAGAGGCAAAAATGTGAATGCGTATGCCAGCGATGCGAATGCTTATGCTTATGCAAAAGGCAAAAGTGGGAGGTCAAATTTCGGGTTACGACAGGGAGTAAAAAGGCCTACTTATGTTAGTGCTAACCTTGACCCACAACTCAAAGTCGAAATGGTCCAACTATTGAAGGAATTTAAGGATTGCTTTGCTTGGGACTATGATGAAATGCCTGGTTTGAAGAGAGAGCTTGTTGAACATAAGTTGCCAAGCATACCTGGGAAAAAGCCAGTCAAGCAAAATCTAAGACGGTTTGCCCCAACAATCCTTTCAAAGATCAAAGAGGAAATTGAAAGGTTACTTAGATGCAAGTTCATCCGTACAGCTAGGTATGTCGAATGGCTAGCTAATATTGTACCAGTCATTAAAAAGAATGGTTCTTTAAGGGTCTGTATAGATTTTAGAGATCTAAATTCTGCAACCCCTAAAGACGAATATGATATGCCTGTGGCAGAAATGTTGATTGATTCTGCTGCAGGACATGAATACTTGAGTATGTTAGATGGTTATTCTGGTTATAACCAAATATTCATTGTTGAGGAAGATGTCCCAAAGACTGCTTTTCGATGTCTAGGGGCATTAGGCACCTACGAATGGGTAGTAATGCCTTTTGGTCTAAAAAATACTGGGGCAACTTACCAGCGAGCAATGAATTCAATCTTTCATGATTTTATTGAGACTTTTATGCAAATCTATATTGATGATATTGTTGTTAAGTCTTTTTCAGGAAAAGATCATTTAAGCCATCTTCGACATTCCTTTGAAAGGATGAGAAAGCATGGTCTTAAAATGAATCCTCTCAAATGTGCTTTTTGTGTGCAGGCAGGGGATTTCTTAGGCTTTGTGGTCCACAAGAAGGGGATCGAAATTAACCAGAATAAAACCAAAGCCATTATGGAAGCAAAAGCGCCATCAACAAAGAAGGAATTACAGTCTCTCTTAGGCAAAATAAATTTCTTGAGGAGGTTTATATCCAACTTGAGTGGGAAAACGCAAGCCTTTTAACCATTGCTTCGAGCTAGCAAGGATAGGTTTGACTGGGGGCAAGTGCAACAGGAAGCCTTCGACAAAATCAAAGAGTACCTGAGTCACCCCCCGATTCTCTCACCACCTTGTGGCAATAAGTGTATGAGATTGTACATAGATGCGTCAGATAGGACTTTAGGGAGCATGTTAGCTCAAGAGGATGATGATGGTGTCGAAAGGGCCGTCTATTACTTTAGTAGAGTTCTAAATGATGCAGAAACTAGATATAGCATGATTGAAAAATTATGTTTATGTTTGTATTACTCTTGTACAAAATTGAAGCATTATATAAAACCAGTTGATGTTTATGTTTCTTCTCGTTATGACGTTATTAAACATATGTTGTCCAAACCTATTTTGCATAGTCGAATTGGAAAATGGGCATTAGCATTAACTAAATATTCCTTAACTTATAAGCCTTTAAAATTTGTTAAAGGACAAGTAGTGGCAGACTTTATAGTTGACCATTCTACAAATGAGACCCCTCTGAACTATCTTGAAGTGGAACCTTGGAAGTTATACTTCGACGGGTCGAGCCACAAAGATGGGACATGCATATAAGTACTTGTTATTTCTCCTAATAAAATTCCAACAACACTTAAGTATAAAATTAAAGGTCGTTGTTCAAACAACGAAGCTGAATATGAAGCTTTAATTGCTGGACTTGAAGTATTGCTGGAATTGGGGGTAACTTATGTCGAAATAATGGGAGATTCAGAACTGGTCATAAAACAAGTTACCAAGGAATACAAGTGCATAAAAGAAAACTTGATTATGTACTTTGTAGTTGTGAATTGACTGTTGAAAAAGTTCGATGCAGTTAGTTTTCGACACATCCCTAGACTGGAAAACCAGGTAGCTAATGACTTGGCTCAGATTGCATCAGGGTATAAAGTTTCGAAAGACAAATTACAAGATGAAATCGAAGTTGAAGTCAGAGGAAGGGTGGTGTCAGTAGGATTAGCCCCATCAGATTTGGAAGAAACTAAGCTTGGATACATTGATGAAGACAATTTTGCAATTCTAGCAGTTGATAGCATAACTGACAAGGATTGGAGAAAGCCTATAGTAGATTATCTGAAAAATCCAATATCTTCGACAGAAAGGAAAATCAAGTATCAAGCTTTGAGTTATGTCTTGTTAGGTAATGAATTATTGAAAAAGACTCCTGAGGGAGTATTGCTTAAGTGCCTTAGTGAGGCAGAAGCGTACTTGGCCCTTTCAACTGTCCATGGTGGGACGTGTGGGGCACATCAGGTAGGCCATAAAATGAAATGGTTGTTATTTCGACAAGGCATGTATTGGCCTACCATATTAAAAGATTGTATCGAATTTGCTAAGGGTTGTCAGGAATGTCAAGTTCACGTTGGCATTCAACACGTCCCTGCAAGTGAATTACACTCTATAGTGAAACCTTGGCCTTTTAGAGGATGGGCTTTGGATTTGGTTGGAGAAATTCGACCAGCATCATCTAAAAATCATAAGTACATTTTGGTAGGTATTGATTATTTTACCAAATGGGTCGAAGCTATCCCTTTATCAAATGTTGATCAAGAAGATGTGATTGAATTTATCCAGAAACACATCATCTATAGGTTTGGAATCCCAGAGACAATTACAACAGACCAAAGATCAGTCTTCACTGGTCGAAAAATGCAAGAGTTTTCTAAAGAAATGGGTTTCAAGTTTTTAACATCCACACCTTATTATGCTCAAGCTAATGGCCAAGTCGAAGCAGCAAATAAAGTAGTTATTGGGTTGATAAAAAAAGCATGTGGGAAAAAGGCCAAGAAATTGGAAAAAAACTTTGGACCAAATACTCTGGGCATGTCGAACGTCCCCAAAAGAGGCAACTAATACTACCCCATTTCGACTGACATTTGGTCATGATGCAGTTTTGCCTGTAGAAATTCATCTTCAGTCCATAAGGATCCAAAGGCATCATGAGATCCCATCTGAGTCTTATTGGAATATGATGCTTGATGAGTTAGTGGATTTAGACAAAGAAAGGCTCCATGCATTAGAGTTACTGAAAAGGCAAAAGAAAAGGGTGGAGAAGTCTTATAACAAAAAGGTCAAGATTAAAACCTTTTTAGCTGGGGAATTGGTGTGGAAAGTGATCTGGCCTATGGATCGAAAGACGAGATCTTTAGGGAAGTGGTCCCCTAAGTGGGAAGGTCCCTTTCAAATTATTAAGGCATTCAGTAATAATGCTTACGAGGTTCAGGAGATTGAGGGTGATCTAAGAGTCTTAAGGGTAAATGGGAAATATTTGAAAAAATATAAGCCTATTTTGCAAGAGATTCATATTAGAACATAAGTCTTATTAAAATTGTAAAAGCCAAAATAGGCCATGTGAGGCCAAAATGGCATACAAAGGAAAGGAAATAAGTACAACAACATGAAACCTAGGAGGAGGATCATTCATAGTCTCTCCAATTAATAGAGTTGAGGAAGGTGACATAATCTTCGTCAGCTTCATCATCAGAGTTTTGTGCTTTGGAATGTCCTTTCTTGGGGATCTTCATCTTAGTTTCTCGCTTCTTGGCACGAGAGGTTGCTCCAGTTAAAGTATCATTGTAGGCAGTAGCTGTTGCCTCAACTTTCTTTGTCTCCTCAGCCACTTTCTTGGTCACTGCCTTCTTTGAGGAAGTACTCATGCTTGCTTCAGTGGGTACAAAATATGGCTCATGTGAAGAGGATTTTATAGAGGCAAAGCCTTGTAAGGATTGGTCAGTCAACAATGGAAACACGTGAAATTGCTCTTGGGAATATACCCTAGATTTACGCTATTAATATTCCTTTATGGAATAGAAACTTGTGCCGTTGGAACACTAAGCTGTTAAAAGCTGCGTTATTTTCATGATTTCCAAGAAAAGAGGCAGAGTACTCTAATTACAAAGATTAGCAAAGTTTAAGAGAAAATGCGCCATGATTTTATCAAAGATTTTGCAAGTCGAAGAGCTAATAGCAAACAGAAGTATTTAGATAGATGCCAGGGGGCATTGAGATTGTCTTTACATAGGGCCTCAAAAGGGCCAGAAAACATGATGATAAAAAAAGAACTACAAATAAGAAATCATAGGACAATAAAAAAGGGAGCTTCGACTTCAACTCAAGAAAGTTGACCTTGCGAGTCTTAAGGCGTTTCTCACACAGAGCTTTGTTGAGCTTAGCTGCTGAAAGTTCCTTTTCAAACGTTTGGGCTTTATCAAGGAAGCCTATAGTGCGCTTTAGCTCTCTAGCCATTTCAGTGTCGTCGAAGTCTTTCAGCTCAAGGTTGCGCTTTTCAGCGTTAGAAATCTTGTTTTGCAGTTCTTCAATTTGCTGCTTCCAGGTATCAATGTCCTTTTGGTTCGACTCTATCTCTGCCTGCCTTTTGTTTTGGTCAATCTCCAGACTTTCGACCTTAGCTTCTGATGCTTGTGCTTCATCCCAAGCTGAATGTTCCAGTCTAGTTGTAACTTCAATGGTGTGTTGGATCTTGGGAAGAAGTTTGAAGTCCTCAGACATCTGATTTACTAAAGCAGTTAACTCCACAAGGAATTCAGACACATCTTTACTAAGAGTCGAAAGGTCCAGTTTTTGGAGGCTATCTTTCAGGAAGAGATGAGCAGTTCGATCTGAAAGTAAGACATTGTGGATGTCTCCCTTGAAGAATTTGTCTTTTATCTTTTGAAGGATAGGGCTGGCAAAGTCATCTGGAGCTGGACCCCCAGAACTGGTCGAAGTACTAAGGCTAGTACTTGAAGAGCTGTACTTCTTCCCAAGTATCATTCTGGCATACTCTCGAGGATTCGACCATTTAAGGGCAGCCAGTGGGTCCCCAGTAGGGGATCCTCCAGTAGTCGAAGTGACTGTAGGCCCAGGAGTTGGATTGTTGACAGGACCTGTTTCAGCTACGGGTGAATGGGTCTGATCCTGCTCAGTTCTTTCCCTCTCTTCTTCTTGTTCTTCTTCATTTTCGACCTCCTCTTCTTCCCCTTCAATTGGCCTTCCTTCTACGTCCATGGCAATGGTCTCTGGATGGTCGAGAGGTTGTTGGTTAGAACATCATCCTCTTCATGTTTAGAGCCATCTGTTTGGGATTGTTGAGTGTTGGTCCTGGTGGGCGAGTTTTTGTTTGTTTCATCTGCTTTAGAAGGAGGAACTGTAAGAAGGATAGGTTGGTTAATTTTGCTCAGTGAACTATATCCAGAACCAAGGTCAGAGATAGGGTGATAAGTTGGCTCACCTTGGCTATTCAGGATAGTTGTTGCAAAGCTGAATGAAGTTTGTGATGGGTTAGAACCACCTACATCAGCCTGAAAACCACAAGTAAAGAGAATAAGATTGAAAGAAATCTGAGTAAGGAATGCAAATGATGAGTAAATATAGTGTGCATACCTGTATAGTTACGGCATCAGGACTTGAGTTTGCGCTCTCAAGATCACCAGCAGTCATTTTTGACGCAATCTTGGAGAGTTGTTTCTTGACACCACTATCAACAGGTGTCTTCTCAAGAATTCTGGCTGCCTTTGAGGAGGATTGGGTGTTAGCTCCTGAAGCTTTGGTAAGCTTCCTTTTCTTTTTAGCCACTACCTCCTCAGGGGATTCATCATCATCAGCATCTGAAGGGACAACTGTTTAAGCACCTTTCTTGCCCTTTTTTGAAGGCGTTGGAGGTTTTCGAGCAGTCTAAAAGGTGATGCAAATATTAGAATTTGGTTACAAAAAAAAAGATTTAGGCAAGGCATATAAAATACCTTTGTGCCTTTAGTTTCCTTTTCGACTCTTGCATCACCCTTCGATGAGCTGGTCTTCCTGGCCATAGCTGAAAGACAGATGATTATTACAAGATTAATAATTGAGTGGTTAGTTAAAAATCACAAATCGAGGGCCTCAAACCTTCATATATTTTGGATTCGACACGAACATCCTCAACCCCTATATGAAGGTGTCCTTTGAAACTGTCCAGCGTATGTTTAGTCGCAACCACCTGTTGGGCTTTCGGTTGAGACTGCTGTCGAAGGAGTTTTAGGTGCTCACCACAGACAAACCAGTCTGGAAATGGGGGGGGGGGAAGTGCCACTCCAAAATCAGCGTTAGGCAGTCGAGGGAACTTGGGAGGAAAGAGTTCAAAAGCCACCTCATAACGTTTCTCAAGAGGAACGTTTGAAGGGATTTTCAACTGATCCATTTTTTGTAGAAATTTCTCCTTCAAAGTGACAGCAGCCTCACGAACGGTTTGACTAATATCATCTGGTCGATAGACAGTTTCAAAGTACTTTTGGAAGGCCTGGATTTCTTTGACATGAATGACCTTACTCTTCTTGGTTTTTTCCTGCACATCAAGAAAAGCTTGGTCAAGTAATGAAGAGAAGGCAGCACCATCAAGAAATTGTTCACTATAGTACTTCGACCACCAATCGTGAAATGGTTTAGTGCACAAAAATGTGGGTTGAAAGTGCACAGGGGAAAGAGTTATTTTTCTAGCGTTCCACCGGTCGAAAGGGATTGCAGCACCTCCTTCATCAAAACTGGCAATATGAAGGACTACATGGCCTTTCTTCTCATACATACATTTGGGGAAAATTTGAGCTAACCCAAACTGTCGAGAGACAAGGTTTGGTTGGTAAGCAATCAAGGCTGCCATATCTCTTCCAAGATTCAGCCTCTGAATGAAAAATCTAGGAATAAAAAAGGCTTCCCAGATTGAAACAGATTCAACATGGAGTTTTTTGGATGAATTGGGGAATGGCCTTGTAAACCACTCAGGTCCACATTTTCTTTCAGCAAAAGGGGCCATACTGGGTGTGAAATCACACCGCTTGGCAAACATCATAATGTAACTGGAGAAAGCTCATTTGAGAGTTTCCCCATCATCATTAGGCGTAAGTTTCACCAGGCGAGTACCTTCGACCCTTCTTTCTTTGATTTCAGCAGAGTCCTCTTCGACTTGCCCTTTCCTGGGAAGACTAGCTTCGAAAGTTGCATTAAGCCATAATTGAAGCATCCAGAGAGGGCCATTCAGGTGTACAGTGCCCTGGGCCTCCAAGTCTTTGAGTCGAGCTACCCCTTCGCTGAGAAACTCATAGAGGTTTGCCAAAATCAACCCACTAAGGCAAACTCCTCTTTTGTTGTGAAGTTGGTTGGCCAGAGTGAGATATTTCTTGGCCACCTGTAGGGATTTTGAGCAAAATATATACCTCGACAACCATACGGTGAGGAATGCAATGTGTTCCTTGTCAGTTATTTCTTCAGTGTCACGTTTGTGGTGGTTTATGAAGTGGGTGTATGTAAGCTTGGAATCAGAGATCCCTATGGTATCTTCTGCATCAGTTTCAGGATCATATGAAATACCATCTGGTCGAAGCCCTACAATGGCAGCCAGGTCGAAGAGTGTGGGGGTAACCATCCCACAAGGAAGATGAAAAGTGTAGTGGGTACTATCCCAAAAGTAAAGTGATGCTGCCAGCAGGTGCAAACAATAAGGAATATTGGTCTTCGACAGCATAAGTAGATCATAAATTCCAATGGTTTTCCAATGATCAGCTTTGACCTTTTCCATCCTGGTCATCCAAAGGTCAAAATCCTTTAACTGGTTAACAGCTCTTACCAATCTAGTACCATCATGAAGATAACTAAGATCCATCTTAGTCAAGGTGGGTGTATCAGGGGAAGCTTCATCCTCCTTAGGGTTGCTCTTTTGCCCTAAAGGTCTTGATTTACGGTAAGAAGGGAAAAACTCACTAAGTTTTTCATCGGTGGGTTTAACATCAGCTAAGGGGCCACATAAAGCGTAAGGTTTATTAGAAACAATGAGAGGAATCATTACATGAGACTCGTAAATTCTCCTCGCTTCCGCAAGAAGGGGTTCTGGCATGAACTATTGATTCTTCACCACCTTGGGTCCTGGAATGTTCGAAAATGGTGGAAGGGATTGCTTGAACTGTATGGCTCTACCTTTTTGACCTTTTGTTTCTTGGGGGATGGTTTGTGAAGACACCATTGTTGGAAGTTGAAGAAAAGTGAGAATGCGTTCTGGGTTTTTCTTGAGAGAGTTTGAAGGATGAAGAAATAGGGTTGCAAGAAATTCTGATAATGCAAAAGTTTAATAAGTTATGGAAAAAGGGTATTTATAGACGTTTGGAAGTTAAAAAGGTTGTCAATCCACCAATGGAACAAAATGGGTAGTGGGACGCGTGTCAGTTTTTGCAAAATTGTTTGAGGGGTGGCAGTTATGATCAGACTGGAAATGTCTAGTTCCAAGAAAGGTGATGATGAAAACTGTTCAAGGATGCGGCGGAAAAGACGTTTGAAGATTTGCCATTATGGTGTGACGTCATAAGCGTGACTGAAAGAAACTGAATAGTTTCTAGATCGTGGGTTGGTCAGTTATGACCACGTCTTCTCATAGTCGAATGTGCAAGCGTCGAAAATAGTTCTATTAAAAAATGACCTTCCTACCAACACTGGCGAAAGGACATTTTTGGGGGGCAACTTGTTAGCTCCTAATTTTGACGCTACATGATTTCAAATAGATTTGGCTTTTAAAGAGGTTATTCTTTAAAATAATAAGCTAAAGGAGAAGAAGGCTTCGACCAGAAGGCTTCGACCATATTTGTTGAAAGCTTGAGTCTAAGAGAATGATATTAAGACTTCAAACATTTCCAAGTCCAAAGAGTCAATTTGACAGGGTAAAATGGCTATGGATAATGCTCTGCAGTTACAGTTAATTATTGGAGGGAAATTCTACTATTTGAATTTGAAAAGAGGACAAGTGGCGAATATCCAGAAGTTGAAGACATGCAAAGTGCCAAGTGGCGTGTTCTAGGAGTAAACCGTCAAATGGTGGTTATTTTAGAGTATTATAAATAGGTTAGTTCTAGAGTTAGAATGTGTGAAAAAATCGTGTTGTACAAGTAACTCTGTAATCACTCAAAGTATCCAGTGTGTAGAGAAAAGAGTGAGGCGAGAATGTACGTGATTGTAATCACCATTATCTTTCATTGCAATGCAATTTACATTGAAGTTTCTACCTTAGATCCTTTACTTTGAAATCCTTTAACCCAGTCTTTTACTTCCCAGCATTTCATATTACAAAGCTTTTACTTTGCATTTTTTACATTAAGAAGCCTTTACCTTCAAGCATTTACATTTCTGCAGTTTATTTAAGACTTTATGCATTTTCTTTACCATTTAAACTTCAGTCTTTCATTGAATTTGCTTTTACATTGTTTTCTCTAAGTTCCTTGTTCGACTTAAACACTTTCCTGCTTTTTATCACTTTTTATTTACATTTCAAAACATCCTTTTTGTTTGCCAGCATGGTCGAAAGGTTTGTTTTATGCGTTTGTGAAACATTTTAAATACACTCATAGCACATGTCCTAGGATCAATCTGATCGATCCTGTAAGTTACTAGAACTTTATTGTTTTAGAAGATCAGCAGTTGTTTACCAATTTCCAAGGTAAATATTATGCTGACAAAACTGATGCGACATACAAACTAAGGAATGAACACGACTGTATACTCAGCCACTGCAGGGGACGAAGAAGTACCATTTGTTCAAGATAGCAATTTTTCCTTGCTTAGGAGAGATAATCCCTGCGGGGAAAACCGTTGGTCGGGATTAGGAGATAAGATCTCTGCCGGGGATGTCAGATGAATCATGGTCTCTGACACAGCTAATCCTCCATTTAGGCGTACTGGTTTAGAAGGAGTACTTTGATTCTGCACTTTGAGGTTCGATTACTTCTGGAGAAGCGATCGATGTTCTTTCGATGTTCAACAGTCAAAAGAATTGCCATCTTTATTTTAAAAGCAGAAAAAGTTTGACAAGTAAATTCATCTTTGTTTTATTTCAAGAATCGTTGATCATGTTAAAATGTCGTTCCATAAAGCTAAAATAAATAAGAATTGTAAACAAAAGCACTAAGGCTCAAATTTTATATATAGGATGGAAATCAGCCAAACGCGTGATTCCATGGAGTATTTACAAAGTTTAGAAAATGGTAATTTACGGGAAAAGGGCTACATTGAAACATAACGACCACTATCCTTCTACCAACTTTAAATTCGGGGCATTCTGAGCTTCTGTCAAAGATGACCTTGACTGGAGATTTATGATGGATGGTGTAACTGCTGCTGGGGGATTTGCCCCTTTGTTGGACGTAGTTACTTGCCATTATCCCTAACTTTTGCCTGGATTGTACTTTGAGGTTTCCAATCCACCAGGATGATTTTTGATTATGTCTCTAATTTTTGCCTGGACCGTCCTTTCGGGTTTTCAATCCACCGAGACGTTTTTTATTTATTTAGGCGAAGTATTTCTTGACTAAGTCAACATTTGTGGGGTAGGCAAATTCCTCTCCGTCCATGGTTGTGAGTCTCAAGGCACCGCCTGAGAAAGTTTTCTTGACCACATAGGGGCCGTCATAATTCGGAGTCCATTTGCCCCGAGAATCAGTGAGAAAGGATTGTATCTTTTTTAGCACAAGGTCTCCTTTTCTGAAGACGCGAGGTCGGGCCTTTTTGTCAAACGCCTTCTTCATCCTTTGCTGATACAACTGACCATGGCATAGTGCCGTTATTCATTTTTCTTCGATCAGATTTAGTTCGTCGTGTCGACTTTGACACCATTCAGCCTATGTTAGCTTAGCTTCCATCAATACCTGGATTGATGGGATCTCTACCTCTATGGGGAGCACTGCCTCCATGCCATATACTAGAGAGAAAGGGCTTTCCCCTGTTGAAGTGCAGACAGATGTGCGATAACTGTGAAGAGAAAAGGGTAGCATCTCGTGCCAGTCTTTGTAGGTTATAACCATCTTCTGAACAATCTTCTTGATGTTCTTGTTAGCCGCTTCTACCGCTCCGTTCATCTTAGGTCGGTAGGGAGATGAGTTATGGTGTTCGATCTTGAACTCTGCGCACAACTCTTTCATCATCTTGTTGTTCAAGTTAGATCCATTATCAGTAATGATCTGGATTGGAACACCATAACGGCAAATGATATTATTTTTGATAAAAAGGACCACGACTTGTCGGGTTACATTGGCGTATGATGCTGCTTTGACCCATTTGGTGAAGTAGTCAATGACTACTAGGATGAACCGATGTCCGTTCGAAGCCTTAGGTTCGATCATGCCAATCATGTCGATTCCCCATATGGAAAAAGGCCATGGGGAAGAAAGAACTTTGTGATGTGTTGGCGGTACATGCATTTTGTCTGAGTATATCTGACACTTATGACACCTCCTCATGTACTTGTAGCAATCGGATTCCATTGTCAGCCAATTGTACCCTGCTCTTAGAATTTTTCTCGCCATTGTATGTCTGTTGGCATGAGTGCCAAAGGATCCTTCATGAATTTCTTTTATCAGCATGTTTGCTTCTGGTCTGTCTACGCATCGAAGCAAGACCATGTCAAAGTTTTTCTTATAGAGTGTATCACCGCTCAGGATGAAGCTGCTTGCTAACCTTCTGAGGGTCTTTCTATCTTTTCTGGATGCCCCAGGTGGGTACTCCTGTTTTTGAAGGAAGCATTTGATATCGTGATACCAGGGTTTGTCGTCTATGACTGCTTCAATTGTGAAGATGTAGGGGGGCCTTTATAGGCGCATTATGTCAATCTTAGGTATGTCATTCCATTGACCTACACTAATCATAGAAGAGAGGGTGGCTAATGCATCAGCCATGTGATTCTCCTCACGAGGGATATGATGAAACTCGATTCTGTTGAAGAATGGTAACAACTTTCTCGCGTAATCTTTGTAAGGAATCAGTCCTGATTGGTATGTGCTTCAATCTCCTTTAATCTGATTGATAACCAGGGATGAGTCGCCATAAACGTCCAAGTTCTTAATTCTTAAGTCAATCGCTTCTTCGAGACCCATGAAACAAGCTTCGTATTCGGCCTCATTGTTTGTGCACTTGAATGTCAGTCGTTCAGTGAAAGGAATGCGGGTACCCTGAGGTGTTATGATGATTGTCCCAATTCCGTTTCCATAATGATTGACAGCTCCGTCAAAGATAAGTCCCCATTAGGAACCTGGTTCTGGCCCTTCACTGGGTATCAGTTCATCGCAATCTTTCATTTTCAAATACATGACATCTTCGTCTGGGAAGTCAAATCCGACTGATTCCTGATCGTCAATTGGTTGATAAGCCAAATGATCGGCTAAAACACTTCCTTTAACGGCTTTTTGAGCATGGTACTCTATGTCGTAATCTGATAACAACATATGCCAACGGGCGATCCTTCCCGTGAGAGCAGGTTTCTCAAAGACGTACTTGATCAGATCCATTTCTGAGATTAACCAAGTAGTGTGACGAATCATGTATTGGCGAAGACGTTTGGCTGCCCAAGCCAAAGTGTAGCAAGTTTTCTCAAGCATTGTGTACCGAGCTTCACACTCGGTGAATTTCTTGCTTAGGTAGTAAATGGCAGACTCTTTTCTTTTGGTTTCGTCTTGTTGGCCAAGTACACAACCCATAGAGTCTTCCAAGACTGTTAAGTAAATGATCAGTGGTCTTCCTTCCACTGGAGGTGACAGAATCAGTGGGTTCAACAGGTACTCTTTGATACTGTCGAAGGCGATTTGGCAATCTTTTGTCCAAACGCAGTCCTGATTCTTTTTGAGTAATTTGAAGATTGGCGCGCATGTCGAGGTCATGAGGAATATGAATTAGGAATGTAATTCAGACGTCCCAGGAATCCCCTGACTTGTTTTTCAGTCTTTGGAGAAGGCATTTCTTGAATGGCCTTGACCTTGTCAGGATCAACCTCAATTCTTTTCTGGCTGACGATGAACCCTAGCAATTTCCCTGAACAGACTCCGAAGGTGCATTTGTTGGGATTCAAGCGGAGTTTGTACTTCCTCAGACACTCGAATAGTTTTGATAGGTGGGTCACATGCTCCTCTTCTGTTTTAGATTTGGCAATTATATCATCGACATACACCTCGATTTCTTTGTGTATCATGTCATGAAACAGAATAGTCATGGCCCGTTGATAGGTTACCCCGACATTCTTTAAACCAAACGGCATTACCTTGTAGCAAAAGGTACCCCATGGGGTAATGAATGAACTTTTCTCCATGTCTTTCGGCGCTATTTTGATTTGATTATAGCCCGAGAATCCATCAATGAAGAAGAAAACTTTGAACTTTGATGTACTGTCAACTAGCATGTCAATGTGTGGTAAGGGAAAGTCATCCTTTGGACTGGCCTTGTTTAGATCTCTGTAATCTACACACATCCTGACCTTTCCGTCCTTTTTCGGAACTGGTACTATGTTGGGTAACCATTGAGGATATTCTGAGGTGGCGAGGAAACCAGCGTCAATCTGTTTTTGTACTTCCTCCTTGATTTTGATGGCCATGTCCGGATGAGTTCGTCTCAGTCTTTGTTTTATTGGCGGACATTCTGATCTTAACGGCAGGTGATGTTCCACGATGCTGGTATCCAACCCTAGCATGTCCTGATAGGACCAAGCAAATACATCGGGAAATTCTTTGAGAAGCTTTATCAAACTTGCTTTGACAGTCAGACTAAGCAGTGCCCCAATCTTGACTTCTTTTCTCTCTTCTTATGAACCCAAGTTGACCATTTCCAACGGCTCTTTGTGAGGTTTAATGGATCTTTCCTCTTGTCTGAGTAATAAAGAGATCTCTTCTGGAATTTCTTCGTCATCTTCTTCTTCAGCCTTAAATACCGGGAATTCAAAGTTGGGAGAAGGCATCGGATCGTATGTTTCAACGGGGTTTAAAACAAGCAATCTGCATGACGTGATGATTGATTTTAGAAGAGATAGAGAGAATGCAAAAGTGTGCGCAGTGTATTTTTTTTTTAAAAACTGCTTGTTTATTTTGTTTGAATTGTTTTTTAGGATTACCATTTTCTGAAAAAACGAAAAGAGAAAACAACAATTAATGCGGAAATTACAGAACGACGTTATTTTATTTATGAACTTGTCAATTCTTGAAACTACAGCCCTATAAAACAAAACTCTGTCGCCTTGGGCCAAGCGAAGAGGTATATTTACAGAAAGTGAGCCCTATCATAACATCCGTTTCACCTGGGCAGGGTGAAAGGTTAAGATAAAGACGACAATTACTTAGACTTATGAACAATCTTCGGAACATTGACAGCGACCCATTGGTGGCGAACTCCTCAGCGAATCACAAAGTCTGGCACCTTATTTCTTGGCTTGTCCTCAAAAATGACGCCGATTTCTGGCGGAGCAGGATCGTTGGAATCTGTCTCCCAGGCAGAGTTGTCGTAGAAGGATTCTGCTGTTATATTTTGCACAGTATTTGTACTCTCAGGTATATCTCCCTATCCAGTGGACTGTATGTCTTCGAGCTTGATATGAGAGCTTTCAGGAGTGGTGTATTTGACCATAAAGTCGCATTTACCACTCGGTTGTCCTAAAGTGTCCCACACTTCTTTGGAACTGGAGGAGTCATCCCTCTCGATGACGTTGACCTCAGGAAAAGCATAGTTGATGAACTCTAATCTTGCAAATTCATCGTCGTGCTGGATATTTTCTGAATGCCCTGAGTGTTGGTCCCATGATAGGGTGGGGACGCAGGTATTCTTTTCAATGATGCTTAACTGATTTTCATTGCTCGGTTGATTTTCTTGCCCCGAGTCTCATGGGTACGGCTGCCACATTGGCAGGCCATCCATCGGGCCATAGTTGATTTTCAAACTGTCGTATTGTTACATCCTGTTCCATGAAGGCTTGCTCTAAGACTTTCTGTAGAGCCTCTCTGTGGGCTTCGGAACTAAGTAAAAGAGATAATTTTGAGATTTTTGAAGGAGTTTGCAATAGTTGATCAACAATGTTGTATTCACTCCTTTGGATGAGCTTCAGCATCTCATCGTTGTTTTTGGAAAGGTCGAGATCACTGGATTGACCGACTGGTGGATTGGGAACTTCTGCTTGAGGTTCCTTTTCTTTGGTGGGTTCTCCAACTCCTCGGTTAAAGATTCGACCGCTCCGTGTTACTCGGCTAATGTCTGCAATATTCACGATGGAGGGTAATGGAGTTTCCTTTCCATTCTAAATTGTTGTGGCACCGTATTTGTAAGGGATAACCTTAGTTGATTCATACGGTAGTGGTCCCGGCAGATAGATAACTACAGGAGCCTTCTGCTTTTTCTGACCATTGTAAGTAATTTCAATCTATTCCTGGTTAGGAACTTTCGATTCGTCAATCAGAGGGATGATGGAACAAGCATCTCCATTCCTCTGATGATCAGAGATTACGAGAACGTCCTTAATTTGATCAGCGAAATAGTCGGGCGTCCAGTTGATTGACCCAGAACTTGGACTTGGTAGAATCTCTTTACGATCCAACTGATTTTGAAGGGCTGCTCGCACGAGGTAGCATCCTTGGTTATTTTCTGATTAAACCCTACAGTGCTCGTAGTTGCGTGGCGGCACCTGGCCACGTCCTCTTTGTATGCAGTGTAACCTTACTAGGCCAGTTTCCATAGATCGGACATCCTGACTTTGACGCCTAGTAGGGTTCCCATTTGTCACACTGATTTGTTGTGTGTCTTCGTCTAGATAGATCGGAAGCCACCAATGGTTTAACAAGTGTTGTAAAGTTCTTTGAACGAGAGCACATCCTTGGTTTCTCTCACGGCATCCTTTACAACTCAGATAATCATGTGAAGTGAGAAAACCGAGTTGGACTTGCTTAGTGTGTAATTCCACCAAGCTGGTATTCATCAGGCGAATATCAAAGATTTGAATCATGTTAACTTGATAAAGATTTTTATCATGATAGTCCTGGATCCATCCAAGATCCATCTAATGCTGGAGGGCCTCTTGTATAAAAGAGCATCCCTGATTGTTTATCGAGCAAGTCAGACAGGAATTGTAATCGTGTCGCGGAAAATTATGATACTGGCTTTGCCTTGAGTGCATTTCCACCAAGTTGACCTTCATTGCCAGAATGTTGCGATTCTGAATGATGTTGGAATTCGTATAAGTCTTGTTGACTCCACGAATTCGGTGTTCTTGGATCCATCTGAGATCCAACTGTTCCCGTAGAGCTGATTGCACCGCAGAACATCCTTGATTGTCTTTAGAGCAGATATCACACTGGTGATAATTATGAGGTGGCACATGGCCGTATCCGCTCTATCTACAATGCATATTAACCAAGTTGGCCCTTAATAAGAGTACATCATGAATTTGATAGCTGTTATTAGACTCTCCTTCTATCAAATTGACTGCAGCTTTCTCAAGTTGAGACTGCAGGTTCGTGAGAACATTAGGATTTGTATCCTTGAAGGATAAGACCCCACTCCTAACAAGCTTTTGCACATCAGATTTGAAACTGAGACAGTTCTCTATGTTATGCCCCGGTCCTCCTTGATGGTAAGGACAAGTCTGATCCGCTTTGAACCAAAAAGGAGGATTCTCCGGAATTGTAAGAGGGGTCCTGGTTTGGACATGCCCCTTGACCAGTAGTAATGAAAACAATTCTGCGTACAACATGGGTATAGGATCAAACCTTGGTGGCCGCATTGTACGGAGGACGAGCCTGCTGAAGAGGCTGTTGTGTCCTTTGCTGAAATTATTGTTGATTCGGTTGGCTTTGAGCAACCTGAGGTTGATACGTAGGTACAGGCGCGGGGTTAATAGCAGGAGTTACAGCTGCTACTGGTTGATATCGTTGCCTTTGTTTTCCGAGAGAGATATTCCCAATATCTTGCTCTTTTTTCTTAGGGAGAGTACTACCGTATCGTTTTGTACTACTTGACGACCTGACATCTTTAACTAGACGTCCCTCTCGAACGGCTTCCTCGAGACGTACTCCCATACCAACTATTTCGGTGAAGTCGCTGGGCGCACTGGTAACCATTCCATCGTAGTAAAATGAGCTCAAGGTCTTTAAGAAGTTTTTTGTCATCTTTTTTTCCTCAAGAGGTGGGCTAATCTGAGTGGAAATTTCACGCCATCTCTGAGCGTATTCCTTAAAGGTTTCCTTGTCCTTTCGTGACATGGCTCTAAGTTGATCTCTGTCTGGTGCCATGTCTAGGTTATATTTGTACTGTTGCACGAAGGCAGTGCCAAGATCTCTGAAAGTGCCGATCTTAGTACGGTTTAAACCCATGTACCATTTGAGCGCGACAACGGTTAAACTATCTTGAAAGTAATGAATCAATAGCTCTTGGTTTTTTGTCTGAGTTGACATCCTCCGAGCGTACATCACCAAATGGTTTTGAGGGCAAGAGTTACCCTTGTACTTTTCAAATTAGGGTACTTTGAACTTGGGCGGAACCTTCACATTGGGGACCAAACACAGGTCTGCGGCGTCCTTTCCAAATAGATCCTAACCGCGAATGGCTTGTAGTTCCTTCTGCATCTCCAGGAACTGTTCCTGGAACTCCTTCATTTTCTTGTCCATACCTTTGTTCCCACCAGAAGGTATCTGTGTAATTAGTCCTTCCGGGACAGTGTGCACCACGGGTGGTGGCACGGTCATTATAGCAGTGACTCTTGGCGTCTCCCGAAGTTTGTAACCTTCAGGAGTTGTCATCATGCCCCTGGCATCTTCGCTTTCCCGAAGTTTGTAACCTTCAGGCCCAGCGGTTCCTGCTGCGGTTCCTGGATCTTCAGTGATCGGCGAAACATATCTTTCCGGGATAAAGTTAATAGGCGTGCCCCAGGGACGATCTTTTGGCATGTTATACCTAGGATCATACTTCTCCACTATGGGCGTTGATGTGATCTCTGAAATTACAGTCTTTTGAAGTTGGGCTTCTGCCAGAGCTTGCATGTCACTGTGAAGCTTTCTTAGATCCTCTCTCAGAGCGTTGATTTCTTCTCTTAACTCTCTTATCTCTTCCTCGAGATTATCCATCTTTTTCTGACGACTGGCTCGAGTATTGTACGAATGAGACAGTTTAACTCTAGAATCGAGACACAAACGTAAGATTCGTAGGGAAGAAGAATGCGTTACGTGAGAATGATGAATGGTATGCAATGATTATATATATTTTTTGTTTAATCAAAATAAACTTTGACAATTGGATTGCAAATATCACACAGTGGGGAAGACCCCGTTTTATTGAATTCAAAGATTGCGGAAATAGAAATACAGTATTTTACATAGTGCTATAAAAGGAAATCTAAACTTATGGGTCCCGAGTCCTCTCTGCGGGGAGCTCAGGTACTGGCTCTGGTATTTTCCTTTTCTTTGACCGGGGCTCCTGAACCGTTGTCGGTTTTTCATTCCTTTGCCAAGTGAAAGGAGCGAGCAAATTCCTCTGGTCATCCTGATTTTCTACAGCATGTTGCTCTAAAATCTCAATCAGAGCATCTTTTTCTTTTAACAGTTGCTGTATTTTCTTGCACTTCACATTGAGAATACGGTACTTGTTCTTCCAAGACCTTTTCTCCTGTTGAACTTTGTTGAGAGTCACCTGAAGTTTTTCCGTATCAGACATAAAGTAAAGGACAAGGTCCCTTAATGGAAGAACTTCCTGATGAGGGTAAGGCATCCTTAGCTTGAGAGCTCTAGTTTGTACCCAGTGGAGATAAGGTTCCACCGAGACACAGTCTGGTTTTCCTAGAGACTCTCTTCCTTTCCTGCGAACGTGCTTCCAGGCATGCACTATTTCTGTCTTTAGTGCCCTGTCATTTTCTCCTTCCTTGAAGAAAAGACCTTCCAGATGAGCATTTTGCGGGACATGCCTCATCGGGTATCCAAATTGACGACGAGCTAAAACCGGGTGATAATTGATTCCTCCTTTTGTTCCTATGAGGGGTACATTTGGGAAATTTCCACAACGGTCAATGATCCTGATCCCGTCATAGATTCGATTGTACCAATCGATGTCAGAGTTGGTAAGAGCCATCATTTTCTGCGACTAACGTAAAGAACTCTTAGGATCCCAAAATGCGGCAGACTTTGTCAAGTAGGAAGTGAACCATTTGTATAACAGGGGTACACGGCACGTGATCATTCCTCCGCTATACAAATTCCTTAAATTTACAGAATGATACGCATCTGCGAGCAAGGTCGGTACAGGGTTTCCAATCAGAAAAATCTTAATGGCATTGATATCCACAAAGTTATCGATGTTGGGAAACAAAAATAACCCGTAGGTGAGCAAAACAAAGATGCTCTCAAAAGCGGCCACGTTCCCTATACTAGCAAAGTACAGAGCTTTCTTTATTAAAAACTGGGCTGGCAAACCTTGGATACCACCCTTAATGGTCATGTGAGTCCTGACTTCTGACTCGTCCAAATAGATTGCTCTTGCAATGGTTTGATCCTTTGGAATTTCTTCCAGTCTGAAAAAGGGAGCTTGATCAGTAATATGCAAATCAGTCAGGTGAGAGTACTCCTCCAGTGTTGGTGCTAGATAATAATCCGGGAATGTGAAACAGTGATAGACCGGATTGTAGAACTAAATGAGCATGGACAAGATTCCTTCGATTACATAAACCCTTAACAGAGATAGAAGACCTCCGTACTTAGCTCTGAAAGCCTCAGGGTTGGTTATCATCCTTCCCAACCTTCTCAAATCCTCTAGTTTTGGAACCTTGAAGGTGTACTTGTGAGTCTTCCTTCTACCAAAATCCATTAGCGCAATCACTTTATCTGACATTTGCAATCATTGTCTTAGTTTAAATTTAAAAAGAGAGACTAGAAGAGAAGATTTTTCTTTGTTTCAATGTTTTTTAGATGAATGCATGAATGCAACACACAAAGACATATGAAAAACATGGGGTCAAAGGTTCGGTGTCATGAAGTCAAGGCTCTACCCATCCCCAAAGGTTTATACTGCTGATTTTTGTACCTGTCCTCAAAATCATTGACCCCTCTTGGGATACCGACAGCAAGCGGATCACCTGAGCGAGCTGGTGTATCTTAGAGTAGTCTCAAATGAGGGTAGTATCGCGTGACAACTATTTCTGATAGCTTCTGCACTACAAAATGGTTTCAGTCTACTAAAATCCTCAACTTCTCAGATAATCCAATGGAACAATCTTCTTTCAACAACCGAAGTCGTATAGGCATTGAATCCGCAAAGGGCATCTCCACTGATTTGATGGTCGACCGAGACCTCTTATTTTTTATTCACTCCCCGTAAGATTACTCGTATAATGACATCACTTATCTTAGGTGTATACTCAATCTTTCCACATTCGGCATCACACGCATTCCCATTAGCATAAAAATAAACACAGATATCAATTAGGAAAAGCAGTATATATATTTGTCCTAATATCCTAGACCTCTAGTCTTATGATCCTAACAGACAATGACTCCCCAGCAGAGTCGCCATTTCTTTGACATTTTTGAATTTAAGGTTTTCTACCTAAGACTGTGAGAGGGAAATGCCTCCCACTGTGGTCGCCATTTTTCTGTGGAAAATGGGGACGACGATGACTAGATCTTACTTTCGCTCCCACTGTGGTCGCCATTTTTCTGTAGCGCGGTTTTTGCGGTTTCGAATCACTATCGCTTTGGTACTACAATTCGATTCATTTTTTATCCTATTGAGCTGATTAAGGAAGGGAAATAGATGTCTCCAATTAACCCTTCTTGTATACTGAGTTTAAACAGTCAAAACTGTTGGTTTACAGATGCTATCAAAATAGTGGGTCTCCCTGAGGTTATTTTGCTTAAGAACGAAAGTGTCTTGACTGTATAGGAGTCTTTTTAGTTTAGGATGTTGGACTTGATTTTCCTTTAATTGATGTATGAAGGTACTGGACTTAGAGTGTTTAACTAGTATGCTCGCTAAGATTTTGCAATCTTATGCCTACGTATTCCCGAAACAGGGAAATTAGAGCGATCGTAGTTCCTCCTATTCTATGGGAGGAAAAGATGTTTTGGCGTCTTGTTCAAAGCCCAAGACATGAAGCTAAAGGTGGTTTGTATCTTGTTCAAAGCCCAAGATATGAAGCTAAAAGGTTTGACTGAGAGAGAACTTGTCATCTCTAAAGAGGAATTGTTGATGTTTGTATGCTGTGAGCAAAGCATGATTTAATGCTAAAAGGTTGATTGGTTTAACCGGGTATTTCTTTATACAAAGCCTAAGAGGAGGCTAAAAGTTTGACTTTTTCTGGGGAAAATGTTCTTTCTGCCTTGTACAAAGCCCAAGATTGAGGCTAAAAGGGGTTTGACTCAACAAGAGGGTTTTTTATTATGTGTCTTGTACGAAGCCCAAGACGGAGGCTAAAAAGGCTGACTGACTCAACAAGAGAGTCTTTTATACTCAAAAAGAGAGTGTTTTTATATGTCTTGTACAAAGCCCAAGACGGAGGAAAAAAGAGTGATTGACTCTACAAGAGAGTTTTATCTGTCTTGTACGAAGCCCAAGACGGAGGCTAAAAGAGCGGTTGACTCAACAAGAGAATCTTTTATACTCAACAAGAGAGTGTTATATATATATATATATATGTCTTGTACAAAGCCCAAGACGGAGGCTAAAAGAGTGATTGACTCAACAAGAGAGTCTTTTATACTCAACAAGAGAGTGGTTTGCTGTCTCGTACGAAGCCCGAGATTGAGGCTAGAAGGAGGTTGAATCAACAAGAGAGCCTTTTATACTCAACAAGAGAGTGTTTTTATATGTCTTGTACGAAGCCCAAGACGGAGGCTAAAAGGGGAATGACTCAACAAGAGAGTATGAAAAGGTTAACTCCACTGGGGAGGATCTTTGTACAAAGCCCAAGAGGAGGCTATCTTACTGCTGAGGATTATTAAGATCCTGAAGCAGGTCCAAGTGTGGGGAACTCTCATGAGAGAGACCGGGTTTCTGCTGGAGATTGATCCAAAGTGATCGATGTTTCTTCCTATGTTTGAAAGGAACTTGAGAATGTCTTTGAGACTCAAGAGGCTTAGACTGCCCGAGTCTAGAGTTTTATCTTTGGTACTATGTCCAAGAGAAGGCGCGGGCATTAAGGGATCAGAATCAACCCTAAAATGGTCTGAGTTTCGACACTGGAAAGACTGCTCTAGCAAAGGATGACTAGGTTCTGTCTTATACCTTTAAGAGGTCGTCAGGGTCCTTGTATTAAGCCCAAGAGAAGGCATGAGAACTTCTAAGAAGCCGAAGGGTCCTTGTACAACGCCCAAGAGGAGGCGGGGATGCTTTTAGGGAGCATGTGGGTCCCCAAACCAAGAGAAGTTCTAGAAATGCAATTCACAGAGAAGAGATCATTTCAGGAAAGTTCGAGAATTTGGAAGAAACTCAAGAGATGCCATTCACGGAGAAAAGATCATCTCTATGGAGTTAGAGTTTCTTTGACAATTTCTAAGGGTGACAGCCTGAGAAAAGGTTCACCGAGAATACTACCTTTCTCTTTGTTCCATATTGTTTAACCCCAAGAGGAGGGAAGACTGTGTCTGGAATCCTACGGGGGATCTAGTTTTGTTTGTTTTAAAGAGTGACCAACAGGCTTTACCTAGTGCTAGACGTAGTTGCCGGGGAAAACTCTAAATAACTATACTAGTATTACACAGGGGATATTTGACAGGTATATAAAAGGATGTGAAAGAAAACTTGCAGTGAAACAGCCCCACAATACAATTATATATATGAAAACGGTAAAGGAAAGCGGATAAACACTTACCCGTTGTAGAGCTTCCATGCTGTGTGGCTAGTTGTTCAACAAAAGAAAGTTTTGATAACAACATGAATTCAAAATCAAAGGAGAAAGTGTTTTGAAAAGATTGTTGGGGCTTACAGCTCAAGGAGAGGCCCAAGGTTTTATCAGTGATTGCACTGTGGTTTTGAATTTATACAGAGGGACTTATACAATAAGTGAGGCCTAACAAGTTTTATTAACAAGGGGTTGGGTCTTACACTCTATTAGAGGCCCAATGATTATTTAAAGAAAAGAAATGGGGCTTATAACACGAGGGTAGGCCCAAGGTTTGACTTTGAACTAGCGATTGCGCCAAGATTTTTATTTTAATGTAGAGGGACTTATACAATGTCTGAGGCCCAAAAATGGTTTTGGTTAAAAGGGGATTGGGTCTTACACTCTATTAGAGGCCCAAAGAGTAAAAATGGGTCTTATAGCTCAAGGAGAGGCCCAAATGATTTTGTTAAAAAGGAGACGATCGCGCCGAACTTTTTGACGGTATCGGGAGTTATACAATACACTGAGGCCCAAAATAATTTGGTTTTCAAAAATGGTTGGGTCTTACACTCTATTAGAGGCCCAATGATTTTTGTTCTTGATTTGTTTAGGGTGATTAAGATCAAAACCCTAATTTGATTTCAAAAATGTATTTTAATTAAATAAAAATTCAATTAAAATGGTCAAAAATATCAAACATGTGTGAGAAACAAGCTATGATCTTGGATTAATGTTTGAAAAATCATGTTTTCATCCACAAAATGATTGGAAACCAATTAATTTTGGAAAATCAAGAGAGAGAAAATATTGTAAATGTTAAAAAACAAATAAAAGATTAATTCTTTGCAAAAATATCAAATATATGAAATAAATAATATTTTTGGGAAATTTTGGTCAAATAAAATATTTTAACATTTTTGTGAATTATTAAAAAAAGAATCAACTCAAAATCATTAAAAACCAGAGAGAAATTAATTTTTTAATCAATTAAATATAATCACAAAATTCAAATATTCAAATATTCAAAAAATGGCGCCAAGAACACACCAAGAACACGCGCCACCCCCCTGTTTCTGCAGATTTGCATTTTCTATCCAATATTACTGAATACTTGATGAAATCATACAATCTACATATCAATCTGCTCGTTTTCACCTCACGATCATGTCTATGGTCTTTAATTTCATTTATTTTAAGCATGGAATAAGAAATCAAGACAAAACCTCAAGAACCCTAAAATTTGCATGAAGGTTGAGAATTTTGATACAGAATTCAAACAAAGCAATTAATTGAGGGGAATCATTCTATGCACGAGTATGAACATTTGGCAAAAGTATTGTGCGGGGAAATATGCATAGATTAAGAGATGACCAAGTTTAAGCTTACTTGAAGGTCGTGACAGCAAGGGCAAAGTGATTTTTGAGTTAGAGGTGTTACATATGAGTTGTGATGATCTGAACAGCTTCCCTTCACCATATGGAGTGTGTTTGAATGTTTGGAGTTGATTGGAAATGGCTGGATCATTTCATGGCATCTCAACTGCAACTTGGTTAAAACCTTGAGCAACTGGATGGTGATTCTGAGAAATCAGTGTTACAGTTGTTGTTTAAGTGTTTGGATCACTTCTATACGATGTTTATGAGGTGTGTGTGTGTGTGATTGGTTTGGTTGGAATGGTTCTCAAACTCAAAACCCGATAGTGACTTGCCTTGGAAGGCAATTTTGGAGTGAAAGAAGAGATTTTGAGGAAAGCATCAGCTTGATGGCTTTGGTGTACTTAAACTGAGCACAAATGAGCTCAATTTATAGTAGAGCAAGTTTGTTTTGCAAGCAATAGTGAATGGCAATTGCTGCAGAAGTTTGGCAAATGTTGATCAATAGGAATCCAAGTCTCCTATAGCCATTGACTAGAGGTTAGAGCACAGGCATGTGGTTCCCTAGTTCTGAGATCATCCTTGACTCATTCAGTTGGAAAAGACTCAGTTCATGCCACCTTGGTGCATCCATTGAATGCTCTAAAACAAAATTGGAGTCTTGTCCCCCTTTTAGGCATTTTTAGGTTTGGCATGTTATTTTTAGTTCCAAGGACTTGGGAGGCTGATGGATCAGTGTTTGTCCCTCCATGGTCTCCCCCTGAGGTGTTCAGATGGATAAACTTGTTTGTCACTTGTACAAATTGCCCAAATCAAGCAAAATGCATAAATCTGCCTTGTTATGACAGTTGCAGCAAGGCATGTTGCCATTGTCACAACTCTTAGCTCAGGTTGAGTTTGATGGGGTTCTTGGCCATTTTGGAAAGCTCTCATATGATACAACATATGGGTGATCATATTTTGTTTTGATACTTTTGGGATCCAAGTGAAAAATGCCCTTACTTTTTGGAAAAAGTGAAACAGATTCTGACTTAGTGAAAATTTCACTAAGTGTTGGAAAAAGTGACATTTCATGTTTTCAGCCATTTTGATCCACCCATAACTCAAAATCCATGATGAATTGGAATGAGGTGTAGTTGACACTTTTAAAGTATACCATGAGAGCTACAAATCCATCTTTGGATCAGCCAAAATGGTTGCTTGGATCACAAGTTATGATCCTTGGAAGTTGGTACCCTAGCCACTTTGTTCCATGACTTAGAAAATTTCTAAGTTTTTATGGTTACCCCTTTTACAAGTTATCCCATTTTTCTTGATTTTTATTGATGAATGATGATTCAAATCACACATTAACATCATTTTAGGGTCAAAGAACCAAAATTGTGAAAAATCTCAAAAAGTCAAAGTTAACTTTTGTGCACAGTTGACTTTTTGTCAGATGAATTCCAAACTGTGCGATCCTCTATGAAATCATGTCCTTGACCTAAATCAAACTTTATGGACATGTTCCATGGGTGTTATAGGGTGTATTGAATCATGTCCCAAGATTTGGGAGCATGCCTTGGTCAAAAGTCAAAGGTACAGTTGACTTTTTCCCGCGAAACCCTAACTGTGGTCCAGATGAAATTGAAACTTTTTTATTAAGCTTATTGAATCAATTAATTAGTGCAAATGGATCAATATAGTGTGTTAGAGATCCTCAAATCATGTCTTGAGGCCTTGGCTCATGTTTTGTTTCAAAAGTCCACTTAGGGGTGAATTAGGTCAAGAAACCCTTATTCCTGATTTTTTGTGAATGCATCCCCTGAGGCTAAATTGACTTGATGATTGGGTCCATGAGGCCCCTTGGTGTACCTTAGGTTATGCTTTAAAGCAATGGCTCATGCCCAGAGGAAAATTTCCACCTGGAGGCCCTGGTCGACCAAAACCCTAGTTTGGTGACACTGGCGATCTTGAGGCTTAATCCCCTTGGAATGTTGCAGCCTTGTGCCTGATTCTTGATGTGGGAGTCCTCTTGATCCCTTATGGGTGTTTGATAGGTTGGACAAGTTGAAGATCATGTCAATTCTTGATTGATCTTTTGTCTAAGGGCTCTGAGAGGGCTTGAAACCCTAATTCTTTGAGTGTAGTGAATGCTCACCCATCTTTGGGGAGACTAATGAGTATGAAAGTTCATCCATATTGTGATGATGATTTGCACAATGATGGGAATCTTATTGGTCAAAATTTGGGGTATGACAATATCCACGTTAATTCCCTAATATGACGAGTTTATGATCTTTATGTAAACCTCTATGATTCAGTAACTTGGCATAGATGTTTTGTCTCGTTGAGTTGTAAACAAAATTGTTTATTTACACCTCTATGTTTCAATAACTTGGCATAGAAGATTTGTCTAGTTGAGTTATAATATTTAACATTCTTTATCTTATGAAGATTGAAGTTAATCACTAGGGTTTAGTCGTTGTTTGCCCCTGCCACTGGGATTGTAGAAAAGAAGAAAGTGAGTAGGTTCTTATAGTTAGGGGGAGGCTCTAATTATAAAATATTTGGGTAGGGTTAAGAAGAGGCATTGAAAAACACAAGGTTTGTTGTTGCTTGTAAGTATAAATGTATTAAACTACAAATAGTGAATTTTCTTTCTTGGGTTGTGGACTCTGCCCCCCAGACGTAGGTGTTGTTTCACCGAATTGGGTAAAAATTGGTTGTGTTCTTTATTTTTTTCTGCTCCATCATATATTCCTTGTTAGTATAGTAGATCGGGTATATCTTGTCAAATTTGTTGTCGAAGCATCGAGTTTGACATTTGTTCCCTGAGGAACATAATTTCAATGAGTTTTTCATTATGATATCATTCTCACTCTAAAACTATTTCTCACCATCAAACTAGAATAACTCATTACCTTGTCATTATGTATTTCTTGTTTCATCTCGTAACATAAAATGTATTAATAGCATATGTATAGAGCTAGGAAAGGAGAAAAATGGAGAAAAAAACAGCTTAACAACAAAGGGGATAAGATCTGAATCAAACAACTAAAAGAGAATAGGCCCTTACAAAACCATATCCGAAGAAATCAAATGAACTTATATTCAAAATATGGATGTTGATTTTATTAGTTTTGTTTTCAAACTGTTGTTATTTTCCATTTGAAAACCATTCTAATTGGATATTTTTTACAGCAATAGATGTGATATGTTCCATCATGTCAAACATCGTGACCATCGTCATAATGTTCATGCCAGGTTCTTTTGGGTTTTCTACTATTGTGGTCGTCAAGGTCATATACAACCTTATTGCTACAAACTGTATGGTAGACCATCTTATCACTATCAGCCTCATTCTCAATGGAAGGTAAGAGATGGTGTGTCATTCACAAGTTTTGTGAGCCAAGGCCGACACTCTAAGTCATATTGTAAATGCATCTCTGAGGGTTTCATCTTGTCAAGATTGGTATTTTGACAACGAGTGCTCTAGACACATGAATGGAGAAAATAAGTACTTGAAGGACCTTAAAATGTATTCTAACAGCTATGTCACATTTAGTGATTGAGATAAAGACAAAATTGTAGGGGAAAGGGAAGTTAGACTGTCATGGCTCACATGTATGAATGATGTGTTTCTAGTTAAGGGACTCACTGCTAATCTCATCAGTATTAGTTAAATTTGTGATCAAGATTTGTGTATTAACTTCAATCGATCTATATGCACAATCATTGAAAAAATCATGTTCAATTAATAAAGGGATCCAGATCAAGAGACAATTGTTATATATGGATTTCTCACGAGAAAAATCAATCTTAATTGTGCATGATCTCCAAGATTGGTGAAACTAAGTTATGACAGAAAATTTAGCCACTTAAATCTCGTAAGTATGAGAAAGATCATCTCTAGAAAGGTTATTATTGGTCTTCTTGATCTTAAGATTGAAGAGGGAAAATTTTGTGTTGGATGTTAAAAGCCTAGGAGGTAGGAAGTGTCTTTGTTTGCATTTATGATTTCTCAAGGAACACATGGATTGAATTCATTTGCGAAAAGTTTGAAATTTACATTATCTTTGAAAGTTTGTGCCAACATTTGTGTCGAGAGAATGGAAAAGAGATTGGTAAGATTATTCGTATTCCCAATGATCATGGAAGAGAATTTGAGAACTCACACTTCTCAAATTTTATACTTTTGAAGGCATAGTTCATGAGTTTTAAGCTCCAATCACTCTCAACAAAATGAAGTTGTTGAGCATAAAAAACGTACTTTACAAGAGATTACTAGAGTTATGCTTCATTCCAAGAATCTTTCATACCATTTTTGGGTTGAAGAAATGAATGTTATGTGTCACATGCACAACTAGAATAATTATGTGTCATTTATTTTGCTTATTTGTTATTTATTGTTACGTTTTCTTATTGTCATGGCATTGTAATTAACGGAATGATCAAGTTATTTTTGTAGGGCTTCAACCAGAAGACGCAGATGTCAGATTCGATTATGCACCTTTAAGATCGAAGCAACAACCAGGTGAAGATGATAATAAGTAGAACGAAGATGGTGCCATATTCAAGGATGTATTTTTATGATTTCACGGATAATGATAAAGCAGTGAAGTGGAACGGAGAAAAGAGCTATAACTCTGCTTCTTAATATATTTACATAACCCATTATACTTTCCCAACATCCGTTAGGCAAGCGAGCAAAATATGGGTCTTGATTTTATTATTTCATCGAATGGTTAGCGAGCATAATATGGGCCGTGAATTTGTAACTTTAGTGATCGAACGGCTATTCGCACCTCATGTTAAGTTAGACATAAGCAGTTGCAACTGATTAGATGATTCCTTGTAAAGATCATGCAACAACCAGATGATATGATAATAACTAGAATGAGGATGATGCCATATTTGAGGATGTATCCTAGTAAAGCATTAGAGGTTAAGGTGAAGTAAATGGTAGAAGATTAGTTAAATCTGTACATCTTAATAAGTTTACAGAACCCATTATATACATTCTCAACATCCAGTAGGCGTTCACAAAATGCCTTGCGGGTCAAATTACTTGTGTTATAAATGGGTTGTTATTTTCGATCCAAAAAAATCCTAATTGGATTATATGTGATGACAGTAGAAGTGAAAAATCTAGAAAATTAATTGAAGTTTACTAAAGCTAAATATAAAATTTAAGCACTCAAATCTCAGTGAATGGAATAATAAATTAAATTATTTATAAGTTGGAAAGGATAGTTGGAAAGGATAGCGCATCATAGACAACATAAGAGCATAGTGGATTAATAAAAATAAAAGGATTTCATTAACTCAAGAGATAAGAATTACATTTATTGCTTGTCAACTACCTAACTAAGCTTATAACATGCCTATTAACACCCTAAATTACCCTTCTTTCATTTTAAATTTGCACTAATAAATGTCCTTAATGTTAATTTGCTAATTCAAATTTTACCTCCACCAATCAAATTTTACCATTCTTCCTAGTGGCACTCATTTTTCATTTTTCCTATTGGTTCTTTGCTAATACAACATTAATCATTGGGTCTTTCTATTGGATATTGGATGAAATCATGCATTACTCGGTAGACTAATTCATACATCTTTTTAGTACACCTTTTCAATACTATTTCCCTCTCATTCTCTTTTCTTCATTCATTCTCTATACTCCCTTCATTCTCCACACATTCCCAGCGAGAGACATTTCCGGGTTCTTCTTCTCCCATTCCAACCGCCTTCCACAGGTAACACATCAATCTTTTTCCTGTTCATCCTGTTTTGTTGTGACCTTTCTAAGTTGATTTTTATAAAGTTGTGATTTTTATAAAGTTGTGATTTATATAAAGTTTTGATGTTCATACTAAGGTTTGCTTTATATAAAGTTGTGATTTTTATAAAGTTTTGATTTTTATAAACTTTATGTCTAATAAAAAATGTGTATGTGATGTATTGATGAAAACGTTTGGAAACCTGGTTTGTTTTTCAGTTTTCATGAGTTCATGTTTCATTTTCATGTAAACCTGTTTTGCTTTTCAGTTTACCGACCAACCATGTCGAGACCACCTATTATGATTTGGGACTTGAAACCTGAACAGAGCGTTTGGAAAATAGCTATTCGTGTCCTCGATGTCTGGAACGTCAAGGAACGCAATGGCCAGCAGCATCTTGAAGCTATTATTCAAGATGCAGAGGTATTGTTCTTTGTTATATCATATGTTTTAACAAGCTGCATTCGCAAAATACTTATACATTGTTTTAATATTTTTTTCAACTACATGTTGAGCAAATCCATGTTGTAACCCGCTCTCATGACCTTGATGTTTGGAAGAAGACCTTACAGGAAAATCAAACCTACATGGTGTATAATGGTGAAACTTTGTTGAATGACATGCCTCTGAAAGTTTGTGATAACAAATACAAGATGTTTTTTAATCGTGCCACAACTATCACTGTCGTAGATATACCAGACATTCCACAATACAACTTCAACTTCAAGTCCTTTACTGATTTCTTAAACATAGATTTATTGTTGATCGCCTTTACAATAAGTTGTTAAACGGGGATTTCATTGTTCATTCTTAAACGGAGTTTTCTTAAACTGATTTCAAATTTCATTCAGATGTAATAGGTGTTGTCCAGTAAGTTGTTATGACTCAAGTAGTAGGTGCTGGAAAAAAAGCTTGCGTGAACCTCATATTATCGGATGAATGGTCTCTTACTTTAATTTTACATAAATTTTTAACTTTAACTATTTGCTACAGATTTTTAGATCAAAGTAACATTGATATATACTTGTATTTGTAGTGGGACTGGCATAGATGTTACTCTATGGGAAGCATATGCAACCCAATTTATGAATTACGTTGCTGAAATTGGACATGTGTTCCTCATACTTACTCACGCATGGTGTCGATAGAGCTCATGTAATGTAAATTTATATTCGTCCTAATGTCATGTTGTCATTACATTATAATGATTGCCTATTTATTGTAGCCAACGGAAAGCTAAACATTTCTAATGCGTGGAATGGATCTAAACTACTACTGAACCATGATCATCCACAAGTTGAGGAGTTTAAATTAAAGTATAGTAACCTTCATCATTTTCTGGAAACTTGCCTATAACACATATTTTTGGATGGTAATCAAGAACAAACTGCTACCCAATCATTTTCTCTGAATTCATGTTCGTAAGGAGCAATCTACGACAGGGCTTTCTCATTCACCAAGGATGTTAAAAGCATTGCTGAGATGACCACTCTTACTGAAGTTTGTTCCTTTTTTGTAGTCTTTTACTTCACCTTACTTCTACTTGCTTTTTTTTGTCTATGTATTATAATCACTACTTTGTTTTATGTAGGAAACCTTCTACAATACGGTTGGAAAGATAATGAGGTTCAGGGCTAACCCTTTCGGGTGGTATTATGAGTTGTGTCAGACTTGTAACAAAACCAACCAATCTCCCGGCTGCCCATTCCAATACAACTGTTCTGAAATCTGTTCAACCTCAATAGCTAAGTAAGCATGGTCAAACAACACTAAGTTATATTTCAAATTTTTGCATTTGCTTGAAAGATAATTGTAGTCGAACTAAATATTTTTCCCCCGTCTAGGTATAAAATAGAGATTGAAGTGGAACACGAATCCAGGACTGCTAATTTTGTGTTTTGGGACAAGGAATGTATTCTATGGGTTGGCATGTCGGCTCATGCGCTAAGACAGCTAATGAAAAAGGTTTGTACATTACAACATCATTGCCATCTTTATTGACATATCAACATACTGCTCCTGATACAAACTATATTTTCAACCAAACTATTACATTTTTATGACAACTTATGTGCTCATTCTATAATTCATTCTATTTTATTTATTCAAATCATGAATAAGTCTTATATGATCTGCCTGTACTGCTTCTGTACTAGAATAATTTCTCAAGCCAATGTATTACATTTTTATGACTTTCTGGTGCTCATTCTATAATTCTTTCTATATTATTTATTCAATCATGAATATCTCTTATATGATCATTCTATAAATATTACTTCACTCTTGGACAATACATTCGATCTTTCCAAATTTTCATCATTGTTCAAATTGCAAACTACTACATATTATACAAGATATCTCTTACTTAGTTCTTCTAATTGCATTCTACATCATAGACAAATGAGGACCATCCTCTGATTTATCCCGCACACCTTGACCATCTGTTGGAAAAAGACTTTGCTTTTCGTGCTAAATACCAGCCTTACTACAATCAAGCATCTGTAGTTAGACTAACTCAAGATCGTGAGGTGATGCGACAGATAGAAGAAGTCATTACACCTGCTCAGGTATGCAAATAAACAATCCAACTCAATTGCATTTTGTAAGTCTAAATTTTAACATATTGCCCACTTGCTTTTAGGCTTGTCTAACCATCACCAACAAGGATGAATCTGCTAAGAGAAAGGCCATACTCTACCTTGAAGACAACAATGCCATGAAGGCACAAACTAATGTTACTAATTCCAAAGTAAGTCTTTATGCATTCCATATTTTATCTAATGAAACCTCCTTATACAACCATTGTGAACGTACTTACATAGATTGCTGCAAATGTTTTAGACTACTACATCTACAGCACATAATTGGAGCCCCGAAGCCAGCATTAACAACACCCCTTCAAAGAGGTTGGCTACATCTGATTCAGTTCAAGATCCAGAGGGCCCTGATCTGTTAACACCAAAACTTTCTGCAACAAAGTCGGCAAGGACCAAGACTGGAAGGAACACCAAAACCAAGTGAACATCAAGTGCTGCATTTTTTGTGATCGTCATGCAAATGTTTTGGACACGAGCTATTGTTTTGGGATCAACCATGGGAAACATCTATTTTGATTAAACATGTATTTGTTTAACAAACCTTTTATGTTAACTTATGTTTTGAACAATGTTTTAGTTTTATTTTCACTTCTTATTAGACAAAATGTCATTGTTAATGGTATCATGCTTCTCCCAATTAATGATTTGATACCTTATATATTTTCATGTCCAACAATATTTCAATTCTAGTGATCATACGTTTTCCCATGAATTTCCTGGTATTTATATTCACCTAGAATTACTCATTAAAATTTTTTCAACTCAGTCCTATTAAGCAGAGCTACTTTTGGACATCAACTTTAAATATATATATATATATATATATATATATATATGGAATGCTACATTTATCAAAGCCATAACTATTTTATACCCTTGGACCATGCAACAATTTTACTTCAATTTGTCATACCCCAAATTTTGACCACTAAGATTCCCATCATTGTGTCAATCATCATCACAATATGGATGAACCATCATGCCTCACCAAATGCCTCAAGGGTTGTTGAGCATTCACTACAATCAAAATTAGGGTTTTAAGCCCTCTCAGAGCCTTAGACAAAGGATCAGTCAAGGAATGACTTGATATTCAACTTGTCTAGCCTCTAAAATATCCACAATGGATCAAAAGGACTCTCACTTCAAGGATTAAGCACAAGGTTGCTCCCTTCTAGGTGGATCAAGTCTCAAGATCGACAATGTCACTAAATTAGGGTTTTGGTCGACCAGGGCCTCCAGATGGAAAATTTTCATCTGGGCACAAGCCAATGATCCAAAACATAACCTAATATACTCCATGGAACCTCATGGACCCAATCATCAAGTCAATTTGACCTCAGGGGATGCATTCATAAAAAATCAGGAATTAGGGTTTCTTGACCTAATTCACCCCTAAGTTGACTTTTGGGACAAATCATGAGCCAAGACCTCAAGACATGATTTGAGGGTCTCTAATATACTACATTGATCCATTTGTAACAATGGATTAATCCAAGAAGCTTGAGCAACAAGTCTCAATTTCATCTGCACCACAATTAGGGTTTCGCGAGGAAAGTCAACTGTAACTTTGACTTTTGACCAGGACATGCTCCCAAACCCTAATACATAATTCAATATACCCTATGACACCCATGGAACATTTCCATCAAGTTTGATTTAGGTCAAGGGCATGATTTCCTGAAGAATTGCACAGTTTGGAATTCACCTGATAAAAAGTCAACTGTGCACAAAAGTCAACTTTGACTTTTTGAGATTTTTCACCAAAATGGATTTTTAACCCTAAAATGATATTAATGTATGATTTGAATCATCATTCATCAAGAAAAATCTAAGAAAGTGGGATAACTTGTAAAAGGGGTAACCATAAAAACTTAGAAAAATTTCTAAGTTATGGAAAAAGTGACACTAATGTGCCAACTTTGGAGGACCATAACTCCTAAACCACAAGGCCATTGTTCCCCATTCAAAGCTTGATTTGTAGATCAAATTGCCTTCTACAAAAGCTTCATACTGACCTATGTCCAAATTCCTCATGGATTTTGAGTTATGGAGTGATCAAAATCAAGAAAAGTCACTTTGTTCCAACACTTAGTGAAAATTTCACTAAGTCAGAATCTGCCTTTACTTTTTTCCAAATGTAGGGGGATTTTTCACTTGGATTCAAAAGAGATCAAAACCAAACATGTTCAAACAGTTGTTGTATCATGTAAAGGCTTTCCAAAATGGCCAAGAACATTACCAAATTCAATTTGAGCTATGAGATATGACATTGGCAAGATGCCTTGCTGAAATCTGCCAAGGCAAGGCAGATTTTTGCACTTTTGGTCGATTTGCCAAAATCAGCCAAATCCAAACACTCCTATCCACTTGGACACCTCTGAGGATAGAATCTAAAGGGGACAATCACTGAGCCAAGCCTCCAAAGTCTTTGGAACAAGAAATAGCATGTTGAACCTAGAATTGCCAAAATAGGGACAAGACTCCAATTTTGGATTGGAGCATTCAATGGAAGTATCAAGGTGGCATGGACTGAGCTCTTAGCAACTGAATTTAGTCAAGACTTATCCAAGACCAAGGGAACCAGCAGCCTGTGCCCTAACCTCTAGTCAATGGCTAGAGGAGACTTGGATTTTCATTTGCCAACATTGGCCAAACCTACTCAGCAGTTGCCATTCACTATTCCTTGCAAAACAAACTTGCTCTACTATAAATAGAGCTCAATTGTGATCAGTTTGAGTACACCAAAGCCATCAAACAGATGCTTTCCTCAAAATCTCTTCTTTCACTCCAATTTTTCCTTCTAAGGCAAGTCACTATCGGGTTTTGAGTTTGAGAGCTTTTCCAATCAAACCAATCACACACACACACACCTCATATACATCACATATGAGCTGATCAAACACTTAAACAACAACTGGAGCAGTGATTTCTCAGAATCACCAGTCAATTGCTCAAGGTTTTAACCAAGTTGCAGTTGAGATGCCATGAAGTGATCCAGCCAGTTTCAATCAAGTCCAAGCATTCAAACACACTCCATAGGGTGTAGGGAAGCTGTTCAGATCATCACAACTCATCTGTAACACCTCCAACACAAATCACGATCACCAGCTGCAAGTGGTAAGCATGAGCTCTATTAACTCTATGATCCATGCAATTTTTGCTGCACAATAATTTGGCCATATGTTCATAATCATGCATGGAATGTTTCCCCTCAATTAATTGCATTGTTTGAATCGTGTATCAAAAATCCCAGCCTTCATGCAGAATCTAGGGTTCTTGAGGATTGTTCATGATTTCTTGTTTTATGTTTAATTTAAATGAAATTAATTGTCATAGACATGATCGTGAGGTTTAAACGAGTTGATTGGTGTGTGGATTGCATGATATGATTAAGTATTCAGTGATATTGAATAGAAAATGCAAATCTGGGAAACTCAGAACACGCGCGTGTTCTTGCCCTTGTTTTTGGCGCCATTTTCCAACATTTGAATATTTGAATTTTGTGATTTTTATTTAATTGATTCAAAAATTAATTTCTCTCTGAGTTTTAATGATTTTGAGTTAATTCTTTTTTTAATAATTCACAAAAATGTTGAAATATTTTATTTTCCCAAAAAATCCCAAAAATATTATTTATTTCATATAATTGATATTTTTACAAAAAATTAATATTTTAATTGTTTTTGACATTTAAAATGTTTTTTCCTCTTGATTTTATAAAGATTAATGACTTCTAATTATTTTGTAGGTCAATACTTGATTTTTGAAGCATTAATCCAAGATCATAATTTGTTTCCCACATGTTAAACAATTTTTGATCATTTTAATTGAATTTTTATTCAATTAAAATACATTTTGGAAATAAATTAGGGTTTTTGATTAATTCAACCCGCACAAATCATTTTCAAACACTTTTTGGGCCTCTATTAGAGTGTAAGACCCAACCCACTTGTACAGAAATACTTTGGGCCTCACTTATTGTATAAGTCCCTCTGTACATTTTTAAATTCGGCACGATCGTCGCCAGTTTAAAAATAAACCATCTGGGTCTCTCCTTGAGCTATAAGACCCATTAAAAACTTTTGGGCCTCTAATAAAGTGTAAGACCCAATCCCCTTTTAAGCAAAACAACTTTTGGCCTCACTTATTGTATAAGTCCCTCTGCGTTAAAAGAAAACCTCGGCGCGATCGCCATTTTAAACGGAAAAATCATTTGGGCCTACCCTCGTGTTATAAGCCCCACTCTTTTTCTTTAAAAACTTTTTGGGCCTCTTGAGAGAGTGTAAGACCCATCCCTTTGTACAGAAAACCATTTTTGGGCCTCAGTCACTTGTATAAGTCCCTCTGTACAAAACAACAGTGCGCTCACTAATAAAACCCTGGGCCTCTCCTTGAGCTGTAAGCCCCAAATATTTCTTTTCCAAAGCACTTTCTCCTTTGATTTTGAAATATACTGTTGTTTTCAATCTTTCTTTGTTGAACAACTAACCAAACAGCATGGAAGCTCTACAACCGAGTAAGTGTTTATACGCTTTCATTTACCGCTTTCATATACATATAACTGTATTGTGGGGCTGTTTCGCTGTAAGTCTTCTTTCATAAACTCATATCAACTGTGTAATAATAGTATAGATATTTAGAGTTTCCCCGGCAACTACGTCTAGAACAAGGTAACGCCATTTCGTTTATTCGTAGAAATAGACAGCTAGATCCCCAATAGGATCACCAGATACAGTCTTCTCTTCGGCTGTCCTCATTAGGAATTATCAAGAAACTCTACTCCCAGAGATGAATGTATTCTCCGTGAATGGCATCTTTGAGTTTCTTCCAAATTCTCGAACTTTCCTGGCTTGATTTATTCCTTGTGAATAGCCAGTCTTGAATTTCTCGGGGTTTGGGGACCCACGGGCTTCTTAAAAGCATCGGCCTCCTCTTGGGCATCGTACAAGGACCCACAGGCTTCCTAAAAGCATTCCCGCCTCCTCTTGGGCTTAGTACAAGGACCCATCGGCTTCTTAGAAGTATTCACAACCTCCTCTTAGGCTTCGTATAATGATCTCTTCCTCCGGTAATGATAGCCTCCTCTTGGGCTTCGTACAAATTATCCTGACGACCTCCTAGAGGTATAGGAACAGAATCTAGTCATCTTCATAGAACAGACCTTTCAAAAGAGTCTACTACTGTTTCTCAAAGCATAGTACAAAAGATGAAACTCTAGACACGAACAGTCTATTATCCTTGAGTCTCAAAGACGTTCTCAAGTGACCCCTTCGTTAAATAGGAAGGAAACCCGTAGACTCGGACAGTCTCAATACCCTTTGGATTTCCCGTTTCCTCAAAGAAAAGGAAATATCCCTGAATTAAATCCTTGAGTACAGGGTTACTCATATAAGAACTGCTTTTCTCTTTAAAATCAATATACTGGATCTGTCACTCAACTGAGACAATTACAATAGCCTCCTCTTGAGCTTTGTACAATGATTCTCCCCAGTGGAGCTAACAATTTTAGCCTTCATCTCGGGCTTCGTACGAGATACCAGAGACTCCCTCGTTGAGTCAATCACCCCTTTCGCCTCCATCTCGGGCTTTGTACGAGATACAAAAACTCTCTTGTTGAGTCAAATAGCCTCCACCTCGGGCTTTATACGAGATACCAAAAGATTCCCTCGTTGAGTCAAAACCCATAGCCTCCTCTTAGGCTTTGTATAAGAAAACCACTGGTTGATCCAATCAATCTTTTAGCATCAAAGCTGTGCCTCGTTCACAGTACACAAACATCAACAACTCCTTCCCCTTCATCTAATTGCTGTAAGCGGCAAGCCTCTGGATCATTTACATCCATGCCACTGTCCCTCTTTTAGCATGAGAAATTCCTAAGGAAAGATAGCATTGCTCTACACTGAGTTAAAGTCTTCTCCTTCAGGTTAAAAATCTCCTATAAAGGAAATTATGGCATTGCCGGATTCATACATCCCAGTTAAAGTAATTCTCCTTTATAAATAGTTGTGACATACAACCCCCTCTTTAGAGATGACAAATTCTCTCTAAAGTCAACACCCCTCTAGCTTCACATCTTGGGCTTTGAACAAGATACAAATAGACCCTTCAGCTTCACATCTTGGGCTTTGAACAAGATACAAACCACCTGTAGCTTCACGTCTTGGGCTTTGAACAAGACACCAAAACAACCATTTCCTCCCATAGAATAGGAGGAACTACGAACGCTCTGATTTTCCTGTTTCGGTAAACGGGAATACGTAGGCATAAGATTGAAAGAAAAATATTAGCGAGCACACTAAACAAAAACCCAAAATCCCATACTTTCATATATCCGTCCTAACATCTTAACCCCCCACCAATTAACCGAACACCACTTTTAAAAAAATAAACCTAATAGAGACCCCGAATCTTTGTAGCATCTGTAAACCAACAGTTTTGACTATTTAACCTCAGTTTGCAAGCAGGGTTAATTTGAGACATCTATTTCCCTTCCTTCATCAGCTTTAATAGGATAAAAAATGAATCAAGTTGTAGACACCAAAGAGCGATAGCGCTTTGCAACCGCGTCCAAAATCGCTCGCTACAGAAAAATGGCGACTTCACTGGGGAGTTGACGATTCTGTTAGGGACGTGTCATTAGAATCTATCTCACCTTTGTAGCGAGATCTTGTTCTCTTCCCATCTATTAGGTGGAAACTTTAAAAGTGGCGCCCATCGTGGGGCTCTTCTACCCTTTTTTCTCTTCTCTTGTGTGAAAACCACAGATTGGGGGCTTCCGCCGGGGAACCCATTTTCTGTCAGGAACATAGGATTCATAGCTTTAAAGGTCTAGGACATTAGGACAAATATATATACTGCTTTTCCTTATTGATATATGTGTTTATTTTTCTGCTAATGGGAATGCGTGTGATGCCACATGTGGAAAGATTGAGTATACACTTAAGATAGGTGATGGCGACGAGGTCGACCATCAACCTCAGTGGAGGCTTCCCAATGTAACCCGTTCCCTCTCACAGGCAATGGGTCGATTGTGAAGTCTGAGAAGCTGAGGAGCAAATTTGTGGCGCAGAGGCTATCGAAAATAGTTGTCATACGATGCCACCCTCTTCTGAGGACTCTTCAAAAAACATCACCTAGCACGGTTCCCGGCCCGCTGGTGTTTTCTTGACAAGAGATGATCATGATGAGAGACAGGTACAAAAGTCACTAGTATAAACCTTTGGGATGGGTAGAGCCTTGACTTCATGATAACGACCCTTTAACCCCATGTTTTTTCTATGTTTTTGTGTGCTGTATTCATGCATTCATCTAAAAAACATTAAAACATTCAAAAATTCTTCTCACCTAGTCTCTCTGTTTTTCAAATTAAACTAAGACTGTGATTGCAAATATTAGAGAAAAGGATTGTGCTAATAGATTTCGGTAGAAGGAGAACTCATAAGTACACCTTCAAGGTTCCAAAACTAGAGGATTTGAGAGGTTTGGCGAGAATGATCACAAACCAAGAGGCTTTCAGAGCCAAGTACGGAGGTCTGCTACCTCTATTAAGGGTCCATGTGATTGAGGGAATCATGGATGCGCTCGTTCAATTCTACGATCTGGTTTATCACTGCTTTACATTCCCGGATTACCAGCTAGCACCAACGCTGGAGGAATATTCTCATCTGATTGATTTACACATCACTGATCGAGCTCCATTTTCTGGACTGGAAGAAATTCCAAAGGATCAGACCATTTCAAGGGCAATTCATTTGGATGAGTCAGAAGTCAGGATTCACATGACCACCAAGGGTGGCATACAAGGTTTGCCAGCCCAGTTTCTGACAAAGAAAGCTCTGTACTTCGCTAGTATAGGGAACGGGTCTGCTTTTGAAAGCATCTTTGTTTTACTCACCTACGAATTATTTTTGTTGCCCAACATTAATAACTTCGTCGATATCAACGCTATTAAGGTTTTTCTCATTGGAAACCCTGTGCCGACTTTTCTCGCAGATGCGTATCATTCTGTACACTTAGGGAATTTGTACAGCGGAGGGGAGATCACATGTTGTGTACCTTTGCTTTACAAATGGTTTATCTCCCATTTGCCTAAGTCTGCTGCTTTCTGGGATCACAAGAGTGCCTTACGTTGGTCGCAGAAAGTCATGTCCCGCACCAACTCTGACATAGATTGGTGTAATAGGATTTATGACGGAATCAGGATCATTGACCGTTGTGGAAACTTCCCCAACGTACCCCTTATAGGAACTAAGGGAGGAATAAATTACCATCCAGTTCTTGTTCGTCGTCAATTTGGATACCCGATGAGACACGTCCCACGGAGTGTTCATCTGGAAGGTCTTTTCTTCAAGGAAGGAGAAAATGACAGAGCACTAAAGATGGAAATAGTGCATGCTTGGAAACATGTTCATAAGAAAGGATGGGAGTCTCTAGGAAAACCGGATTGTGTCTCGGTGGAGCCTTATCTCCACTGGGTGTAAACTAGAGCTCTCAAGCTAAAGATGCCTTATCCTCGTCACGGAGTTCTTCCGCCAAGGGAATCTGTCACGTACTTCATGACGGAAACTAAAAAGCTTCAGGTTACTCTCAACAAAGTTCAAAGGGAGAGGAAGTCTTGGAAGAACAAGTACCGCACCCTCAACGTGGAGTGTATCAAAATACAGCAACTGCTGAAAGATAAGGATGCTCTGATCGAGATTTTAGAGCAACATGCTATGGATAATCAGGATGACCAAAGGAATTTACTCGCTCCTTTCACTTAGAAAAGGAATGACAACCCGACAACGGCTCAAGAGCCCCGGTCAAAGAAAAGGAAGATACCAGAATCAGCACCCGAGTTCTCTCGGGACCCATTAGCTTAGGTTTTTGTTTCTGCACTTTGTAATCTACTGTATTTTTGTTTCCGCAATCCTTTGAATTTCAATAAAAAGGGGTTTCCCCACCGTTTGATATTTCAATCTAATTGTCGAAGTTTATTTTGATTAAACCAAAAAATAATTAATATAATCATTGCATTCATCATTCTCACATCACGTATTCTTCTTACCTACGAATCTCACGTTTGTGTCTCGGTTCTAGAGTCAAACTGTCTCACTCGTACAATACTCGGGCTAATCGTCAGAAAAAGATGGATGATCTTGAGGAAGAGAACAGAGAGTTGAAAGAAGAGATCGACGCTCTGAAAGAGGATATGAGAAAGCTTTGTAATGACATGCAAGCCATGGCAGAAGCTCAGCTACAAAGGACTGTGATCTCAGAGATCACCTCAGCGCCCATAGTGGAGAAGTTTGATCCTAGGTATCAGATGCCGAAAGATCGTCCCTGGGGCATGCCTGCAAACTATATCCTGGAAGGATATGTTCCGCCGATCGCTGAGGATCAAGGAATCGCGACAGATGCCGCTGGTCCTGAAGGTTACAAACTTCGAGAAAGCGAAGATGCCAGGGGCATACTGAAGACTCCTGAAGGTTACAAACTTCGGGAAACGCCAAGACTCACTGCCGTAGTCACGGTACCACCCCCTGTGGTGCACACTGTCCCGGAAGGAAACTATGTTTGACCGAATGGATGAATTTCAGGAACAGTTCTAGGAAATGCAGAAGGAACTGCAAGCCATTCGCGGTCAGGATCCATTTGGAAAGGACGCCGCAGATCTCTGCTTGGTCCCCAATGTGAAAGTCCCGCACAAGTTCTAAGTGCCCGACTTTGAAAAGTACAAGGGTAACTCTTTCCCTCAGAGTCATCTGGTGATGTATGCTCGGCAAATGTCAGCTCAGACTGAGAATCAGGACCTGCTGATTCACTACTTTCAGGATAATTTAACCGGTGCCGCATTAAAATGGTACATGGGTTTAAACCGTGCTACGATTAGCACATTCAGAGATCTTGGTACTGCCTTCGTCCAACAATACAAATACAATTTGGACATGGCACCGGACAGAGATCAACTCAGATCAATGTCACAAAAGGACAAGGAAACCTTTAAGGAGTACGCCCAGAGATGGCGTGAAATTGCCGCTCAAATTTGTCCACCTCTTGAGGAAAAAGAGATGACAAAGATCTTCTTAAAGACCTTAAACTTATTTTACTACGACAGAATGATTGCCAGTGCGCCCAGTGACTTCACCGAGATGGGGGGCATGGGAGTTCGTCTTGAGGAAGCCGTCCGAGAAGGACGTTTGGCAAAAGACGCTGGATCATCGAGTAGTACAAAACGATATGGTAGTGCTCTCCCTAAGAAAAAAGAGCAGGATATTGGGAATATCTCTCTCGGAAAGCAAAGGCGACGTTATCAACCGGTAGCAGCTGTAACTCCTGCTATCAGCCCTGCGCCTATTCCTACGTATCAACCTCAGGTTGTACAGGGCCAACCTAATCAGCAAAGGACACAGCAGCCTCTTCAGCAGGCTCGTCCTCCATACAATAACAACCGTACAACACGACCATCAGGGTTTGATCCTATACCCATGTTGTACGCAGAACTATTTCCGTTACTACTGGCTAAGGGGCACATTCAGACTAAGTCTCCTCTTACAGTACCAGAAAATCCGCCTTTTTGGTTTAAGGTGGATCAGACATGCGCTTATCATCAAGGAGGATCAGGGCATAACATAGAGAACTGTCTCAATTTCAAATCCGACGTGCAAAAGCTTGTTAGGAGAGGGCTCTTATCTTTCAAATATATGAATCCCAATGTTCTCACGAACCCGCTGCCTCAACACGAGAAAGTTGCAGTCAACCTGATCGAGAAAGAGTCTAACAATGTCTATCAAATTCACGATGTACTCTTATTGACGACCAATCTGGTCAAGATGCATTGTAGACAGAGTGGATATGGCCATGTACCCCCTCATAATTATTACCAGTGTAATGTCTGCTCTAAAAGTAATAGAGGATGTTCTGTAGTGCAAGCAGCTCTACAGGAACAAATGGATCTCGGATGGATCCAAGAGCACCGAGTTCGTGGAGTTAACATGGTCTATACGAATTCCAATGTCATTCAGAACCACGACATCCGTGCGATGAATGCCAACTTGGTGGCAATGCACTCAAGGCAAAGCCAGTATCATAATCTGCCACGACACGATTACAGTTCCTGTCTGACTTGCTCGGTAAACAAACAGGGATGCTCTTTCATACAAGAGGCCCTCCAGCGTCAGATGGATCTTGGATGGATCCAAGACTACCATGATAGGAACCCTTATCAGATCAACATGGTTCAGATCTTCGATATTCGCGTGATGAATACCAACCTGGTAGAGTTACATACTGAGCAGGTCCGACTCGGATTCTTAATATCACACGACTATCAAAGCTGTAAAGCAGGTTGCGAAAACGATCGAGGTTGTACCCTTGTCCAGGAGGCACTTCAGCACTTGTTAAATCACTAGTGGATGCCAATCTATATGGATGAAGATACTCAGCAGATTAGTATCAGTAACAGGAATCCTACCCGACGTCAAAGTCAGGATGTCCGATCTGTGGAAGCTAACCTAGTGAGGTTACATTGTATTCAAAGTGGGCGTGGCCAGGTGCCACCACATAATTATGACCATTGTAGTGTCTGTTCAGAAAGTAACCAAGGGTGTTACCTTGTGAGAGCAGCTCTTCAGGGTCAGGTGGATCGTGGAGAGATTCGCCCATATCTGGGTTCTGGACCCATCAACTGGACGCCGAGCTACCTTGCCAATCAAGTCGAGGATGTTGTCACAATCTCTGGTCGTCACCAGACCAAGGATGTTTTTGCCATCATCCCTCTGCTTGACGAATCTAGAGCTCCCAACCGGGAGCGGATCGAGATTACTTATGATGGTCAGAAAAATAAGAAGGTTCCCATAGTCATCTATCTACCTGGACCACTACCGTATGAATCAGCTAAGGCGATCCCTTACAAATACGGTGCAACAATAGTCGAAAATGGAAAGGAAATTCCATTACCCTCCGTCGTGAAAATTGCAGATATCAGTCGTGTAACACGGAGCGGTCGAATCTTCAATCGAGGAGTTGGAGAACCTAACAAGGAAAAGGAACTTCAGACAGAAGCTCCCGATCCATCAGTCGGTCAATCCAGTAATCCCGACCTTTCAAAAAATAATGATGAGATGCTGAAGCTCATCCAAAGGAGTGAATATAACATTGTTGATCAGCTGTTACAGACTCCTTCAAAGATCTCGGTATTATCACTGTTACTCAGTTCAGAAGCCCACAGGGAGGCTCTACAGAAAGTCTTAGAGCAAGCCTTTGTGGAACAGAATGTAACAATCAGACAGTTCGATAGCATTGTCTCTAACATCACTTCCTGCAATAATTTGGGATTTAGTAATGAGGAATTACCCGAAGAGGGTCTCCGTCATAACATGGCGCTCAACATTACAGTTAACTGCCAGGACGATGCTTTAGCCAGCGTACTGGTAGACACAGGGTCAGCCCTGAATGTTATGCCGAAGTCCACTTTGATGCAATTATCATTCAAGGGCCCTCCGATGAGAACTAGCGAGGTCGTCGTCAAAGCGTTCGACGGATCCAGAAAAACAGTTATCGGCGAAGTTGCGGCGAAGTTGACCTTCCCATAACTATTGGTCCTCACACTTTCCAAGTCACTTTCCAGGTCATGGACATCCGGGCAACATACAGTTGTTTATTAGGAAGACCTTGGATACATCAGGCTGGAGCGGTCACTTCGACCCTCCACCAAAAGCTAAAGTTCGTCCAAAACGATCAACTTGTCACAGTCTGTGGAGAACAGGCCTTGCTCGCGAGTAACTTATCATTATCTACTTGTGTAGAACCCGAGGAGGTTATTGGGACGCAGTTCCAAGCGCTGTCGGTCGGCAAGGACAATCAATCCCAAGGAGGAACCTCGATTTCCTCATACAAAGATGCTATCAAAGCGGTAGAGAGTACCGATACAACCGGATGGGGACAGCTTGTCATTCCTACTAGCAATACAACAAAGAAGGGTCTTGGTTTTTCTGCAACCTGTACCCGGACAGTTGCCAGCGATGGAAGTCATCATCCCATTCAGAACTTCTTCCACAGTGGAGGTTTTCTTCACCCAGTCCCTCAAGCAGTCCATGCTATCAATGAGGAAGATCCCTCTGACACAAAGGAAGAGTGGGAGTCCTATCTTAACAAGGACGATTATATGTCTCGGGACGAAACGCAAACTCCTTTTTGCTTTCCTACAGAGAGTCCGAGATTTATACCCAGGTCAGACATCGAAATGATATACGGGGATTATGATCCGGAAGGATGTCGTGCTCCGCCAAATTCATTAGAGGAAGACACTCCGATGAAAGACAATTTTGACTACACCTACTATGGCCCAATGGATGGTCTGCCAATGTGGCAACCTTATCCAGGAGATTTGGGGCAAGAGAGTCAGCCGAACAATGAAAATCAGCTGAGTATCATTGAACAGAATACCTGTGTCCCCACCATGTCATGGGATCAACACTCAGGTCATTCAAAAACTGCTAAACATGACGATGAATTTGCAACGTTTGCCGGACTGGAATTCATCAACTATGCTTTTTCCGAGGTCAACGTCAACGAGAGGGATGACCCCTCCAGTTCTAGGAAAGTATGGGACACCCTGGGACAATCAAGTGGAAAATTTGACTATATGGTTGATCAGTGCATTTCGATGCACATTCTTCCATGTTTGTAGTTATGCATTTCCATGGTTTGTTTAGCTCATTTTTATATTTTATAATGTTTTTCTATTTCAGTTTATATTTACCTTTATTTAATTTTCGTACTTAATTTTCAGTTTTGGCAGCTTTTACGGAAACGATCATAACCAGAGTTCCAGGAATCGTCTTGAGGCGTTCTACCAGTCGACGGAAAGCTAAGAGAAATAGCTACGACTTTCGTGTTGGAGTCGAAGTCAGATTCGGAGCTCATAATTCCAGAATTTCGTATGAAGCTGCAGCATTAGTTTTTATTTAATTTCGGGTCATTTAGAATTGGGCCTGGGTTATGTATTTGACCCAGTTGGGTTGTAAGCGGGTTGTTGGGTTTTCCCCTAATACCAACAGCCGCGGTACTGTTCACGCACCTTTTTTACTATTCACGATTTTTCATAATTTTTCTTACGCTTGAAAGAACGATGGAGAACTAATCGCTTTTGAGTCGGTCTACCGTAATTCAGGTTCTAACACTTGAGATTGTTATAATGTTAACTTTTGTTTAATTCCGTTCAATGATATTTCATATTCTTGTATGCTTAATTCAATTGCATGAAATATATTGATTCAATTTGGTTGATTGTATGATCCTAACATAGACACTTTTACGTTTGCTTAATTCGTTTTTGTGTCTGAATAATCATGTTTGCTTAATTCATGAAAATTTATACCGTTTGCTTAATTCGAACAATAGGATCATACATCTTGCAAACCCTATCGCGCTTGTCATTGAGTTTGTATCCAGATAGGAATGAACGCTTAGGATATTAAAATTATAACAATCGATGATAGTAGGAACCGAATCGGTAGACTGGCTTATTTCATAATCACTTATTTCACAACAGCTTATTTCAATAATCACTTTTGTTATTTCAATAATCTCAATCGAAAACGACCAAACCCCCCCCCCCCCTTTTATTCAATTAGTAATAATCAAGAATCCTTGTGAACGATATCCGAGTTACATTGTCGCTTTACTACATTTTCAAAAATACTCGTTTTTGATCCGTGCGCGACACGCAGATCAATGGTCAAGTACACCGCTCCCGAAAGCTCTCGTATCAGGCTCGAAGATATCCAGCCAACTGGATGGGGAGATACAACTGAGAGCACAAATGCTATGCAAGATGCAACAGAGGAATCCTCCTACGACAACTCTGCCTGGGAGACAGATTCCCATGATCATGCTCCACCAGAAATCAGCGTCATTTCTGAAGACAAATCAAGGAAGGCGCCAGACTTTGTGATTCACCGAGGAGTTCGCCGCCAATGGGTTGCCGTCGAGGTTCCAAAGATCGTTCATCAGTCAAAGTAATTGACGTCTTTAACCTTTCACCCTGCCCAGGTGAAACGGATGTTTTGATAGGGCTTGCTTTCTGTAAATTTTCCCTCTTCGCTCTGCCCAAAGCGACAGAGTTTTGTTTAATAGGGCTGTAGTTTCAAGGATCGACTTGTTCATTAATAAAATAATGTCGTTCTGTAATTTCCGCATTAATTGCTGTTTTCTTTTCGCTTTTCTCAGAGAATGGTAATCCTAAAAAATAATTAAAAATAAAAAAAAGCAGTAAAATAAATACACTGCACACACTCATATTTTCTCTATCTCTTCTAAACACGAATTATCACGTCATGCAGATTGCTTGTTTTAAACCCAGTTGAAACATACGATCTGATGCCTTCTCCCGACTTTGAGTTCCCGATATTTGGGGCTGAAGAAGAAGTTGACAACGAAATTCCAGAAGAGATCTCTCGACTACTCAGACAGGAGGAAAGGTCCATTGAACCTCACAAAGAGCCGTTGGAAACAATCAATGTGGGTTCGGAAAAAGAGAGAAAAGAAATCAGGATTGGGGCACTACTCGGACCAACTGCCAGAGAGGGTTTGATAAAGCTTCTCAGAGAATTTCCCGATGTATTCGCTTGGTCCTATCAGGATATGCCAGGGTTGGATACCAACATCGTGGAACATCACTTACCGTTAAGATCGGAATGTCCTCCAGTAAAGCAAAGGTTGAGACGGACTCACCCGGACATGGCCATCAAAATCAAAGAGGAGGTACAGAAACAGATCGACGCAGGTTTCCTCGCTACATCTGAATATCCTCAATGGTTAGCCAACATCGTACCCGTTCCCAAAAAGGATGGAAAGGTCAGAATGTGTGTTGATTATAGGGATCTGAACAAGGCTAGTCCAAAGGACGACTTTCCTTTACCACACATTGACATGCTGGTAGACAGCACAGCAAAGTTCAAAAGTTTTCTCCTTCATGGATGGATTCTCGGGCTATAACCAGATCAAAATGGCGCCGAAAGACATGGAGAAAACTTCGTTCATTACCCCATGAGGTACCTTTTGTTACAAGGTGATGCCGTTCGGTTTGAAGAACGTCGGGGCAACGTATCAAAGGGCCATGAATACTATTTTTCATGACATGATACACAAGGAAATAGAGGTGTATGTCGATGACATGATTGCAAAATCTAAGACAGAAGAGAAGCATGTGACCCACCTGTCAAAACTATTCGAGCGTTTGAGGAAGTACAAACTTCGCTTGAATCCCAACAAGTGCACCTTCGGTGTCCGTTCAGGGAAACTCTTCGGGTTCATCGTCATCCAGAAAGGAATTGAGGTTGATCTTGACAAGGTCATGGCCATTCGAGAAATGCCTTCTCCGAAAACTGAAAAATAAGTCAGAGGATTCTTAGGACATTTGAACTACATCTCCAGGTTCATATTCCTTATGACCGCCACGTGTGCGCCGATTTTCAAATTACTCAAAAAGAACCAGGATTGCGTTTGGTCAGAAGATTGCCAAACCGCCTTCGACAGTATTAAGGAATACCTGTTGAATCCGCCGATTCTATCACCTCCAGTGGAAGGAAGACCTCTGAACATCTACCTCACAGTCTTGGAAGACTCCATGGGCTGTGTACTTGGCCAACAAGACGAAACCAAAAGGAAGGAGTCTTCCATCTACTATTTGAGCAAGAAATTCACCGACTGCGAGACTCGGTACACTATGCTTGAGAAAACTTGCTGCGCTTTGGCTTGGGGAGCCAAACGTCTTCGCCAGTACATGATTCGTCACACTACTTGGTTAATCTCCGAAATGGATCCAATCAAGTATGTCTTCGAAAAGCCTGCTCTCACGGGAAGAATTGCCCGTTGGCAGATGTTGCTATTAGAATATAACATTGAGTACCACGCTCAAAAAGCCGTTAAAGGGAGTATTTTAGCCAATCATTTGGCTCATCAACCGATTGACGATCAAGAATCAACCGGGTTTGACTTCCCAAACGAAGATGTCATGTATCTAAAAATGAAAGATTGCGATGAACCGTTACCCAGTGAAGGGCCAGAACCAGGTTCCCAATGGGGACTTATCTTTGACGGAGCAGTTAATCATTATGGAAACGGAATTGGGGCAATCATTGTTACCCCTCAGGGTACCCACATTCCTTTCATTGCCAGACTTACATTCAAATGTACGAACAACGAGACCGAATACGAAGCTTGTATTATGGGTCTCGAAGAAGCGACTGATTTAAGGATCAAAAACTTAGACGTATATGGCGACTCAACCTTAGTTATCAATAAGATAAAAGGAGATTAGAACACATACCAATCAGGACTGATTCCTTACAAAGATTATGCAAGAAGGTTGTTACCTTTCTTTAACAGAATCAAGTTTCATCACATCCCTCGTGAAGAGAATCACATGGCTGATGCATTAGCCACTCTCTCTTCCATGATTAGTGTAGGTCAATCAAATGACTTACCTAAGATCGACATAATGCGCCTAGAACGGCCCGCTTATATCTTCGTGATTGAAGCAGTCCTAGACGACAAATCTTGGTATCACGATATCAAATGCTTCCTTCAGAAACAAGAGTACCCACTTGGGGCACTAAGGAAAGACAGGAAAACCCTCAGAAGGATGGCAGGCAGCTTCTTCCTGAGCGGTGATACACTCTATAAGATAAATTTTGACTTGGTATTGCTCAGATGCATAGACAGACCAGAAGCAGACATGCTTATGAAAGAAATTCATGAAGGATCCTTTCGCACTCATGCCAACGGACACACAATGGCGAGAAAAATTCTGAGAGCAGGGTACTACTGGTTGACCATGGAATCCGACTGCTACAAGTACATGAGAAGGTGTCACAAGTGTCAGATATACTCCGACAAAATTCATGTACCGCCATCACATCTCAAGGTTCTTTCTTCCCCGTGGCCTTTTTCCATATGGGGAATCGACATTATTGGCTTGATTGAACCTAAAGCTTCCAACGGACATCGGTTCATCCTTGTAGCCATTGATTACTTCACCAAGTGGATCGAAGCAGCATGTACGCGAATGTAACCCGGCAAGTGGTGGTCCGATTTATCAAAAACAATATCATCTGTTGTTATGGTGTTCCGAGCCAGATCATTACAGATAATGGATCTAACTTGAACAACAAGATGATGAAAGAGTTGTGCGTTGAGTTCAAGATCGAACACCATAACTCATCTCCCTACCGACCCAAGATGAATGGAGCGGTAGAAGCGGCTAACAAGAACATCAAGAGGATCGTTCAAAAGATGGTTGTAACCTACAAAGATTGGCACGAGATGCTACCCTTTGCTCTTCATGGTTATCGAACATCTGTCCGCACTTCAACAGGGGCAACCCCTTTCTCTCTAGTATATGGCATGGAGGCAGTTCTCCCCATAGAACTAGAGATCCCATAAATCCGAGTATTGATGGAAGCTAAGCTTTCAGAAGATGAATGGTGTCAAAATCGACACGACGAACTGAATCTGATCGAAGAGAAGCGAATCACGGCACTATGCCACGGTCAGTTGTATCAACAGAGAATGAAGAAGGCGTTCGACAAAAAGGTCCGACCTTGTGTCTTCAGAAAAGGAGACCTCGTGCTCAAGAAGATACAATCGTTTCTCACTGACTCTCGGGGCAAATGGACCCCAAATTATGATGGCCCCTAAGTGGTCACGAAAGCTTTCTCAGGCAGTACCTTGAGACTTGCAACCATGGACGGAGAGGAATTTGCCTACCCCACGAATGTTGATGTAGTCACGGAATAATTCTCCTAAACTAAAAAAAAAACGTCTCGGTGGATTGAAAACCCGAAAGGGCGGTCCAGGTAAAAGTTAGAGACATGAAAAAAAATCATCCCGATGGATTGGAAATCTCAAAGTACAATCCAGGCAAAAGTTAGGGATAATGGCAAGTAACTATGTTCAACAGAGGCAAGTCCCTCAGTAGCAGTTACATCATCCATCGGAGGAAAACTCCAGTCAAGGTCATCTTCGACAGAAGCTCAGGATGTCCCGAATTCAAAGTTGGTAGAAGGATAGTGGTTGGTATGTTTTAGCGTAGCCCTTTTCCCTGTAAATTACCATTTTCAAACTTTGTATATACTCTTTGGAATCACGCGTTTGGTTGATCTCCATCTTATCAATAAAATTTGAGCCCTTGTGCTTTTGTTTGCAATTCTTATTTATTTTAGCTTTACAGAATGACATTTTAACATGATTAGAGATTCTTGAAATGAAACAAAAATGAATTTACTTGTTAAAACTTTTTCTGCTTTTAAATTAAAGATGGCAATTGCTTTTGACTGTTGAACATCGGAAGAACGTCGATCGCGTCTCCAAAGGCGTTTGAATTTCAAAGTGCAGAATCAAAGTTCTCCTTCTAGGCCAGTACGCCTGAACGAAGGGTCAACTGTATGAGATGCGGTTTTCCCATCTGATACCTTCGGCCGAGTTCTTATCTCCTAAGCCCGATCAACGGTATTCCCCGTAGGGACTATCTCTCCTAAGCAAGGTAGAATTGCAACTTTTTTTACCAACGGTACTTCTTCGCCCCGCGATGGCCGAGTATCCAGTCGTGTTCACTCGTCAATCTGTATGTCGCATCAGTTTTGTCCGCATATACATACAAACATCATGCATTTGATTTGCATTCACATTTCATATTGCATCACTATCACTCTAGTCGGTCTTGTCCCCTAGTGATAACAGTCATCTCAATCGAGTTGTCAGCTTTTGCCTCATCAGGAAATGCTGCGTTTGAACAATCTCGCCTCCAGTGTATCTCTGGATTAGAATCGGCACTCGACCACTTTGATAACTTGAACCTCTGAAAAGACAGAGAAGCTTTCTACAGATGTCACTCTTCGCCATCGAAGATGATATCCTTGCTTTCCCGAATTAAAGAAAAATCCCCAGAGAAAGCCTCCTAAGCAGAGATTTGGCAGTACAGCTGCCATTCTCTGAAAGACCGCTGATGAAAAGCTCATCGGCACCTCAAAACTGGAGCCCATCATATGGCATTTCTCTGGGAAGATCCCGAGAAAAGTATGATGTAAGACCCCAAGCGGAAGCAGTCTCTCAAGAGACTCATTTTCCCCAGATAGAGTCGACAAATGGCGTCTCCAATAGAGAAGTTTGTGTACCTCTACAATTCAGACGAATGGGTTCCCCAGCAAGTCTGACATCAAAACTTTTTCCACTCAAATGGCATCTCCCCAGGAAAGTCCGGCGGGAAGTTTGAGGAAAACCGCTACGAATAGCGTCCCTTGTCAAGAAAGTTTATTGACAAAAGAAACTAAGACTAGTTCCTTGGTAGGAAACCAGGATCGAGGGGAAGTTTAAATCAGAAACTAAGACCAGTTCCTTGGTAGGAAACCAGGATCGAGGGGAAGTTTAAATCAGAAACTAAGACCAGTTCCTTGGTAGGAAACCAGGATCGAGGGGAAGTTTAAATCAGAAACTTAGACCAGTTCCTTGGTAGGAAACCAGGATCGAGGGGAAGTTCATCTCAAAAGAAAACTGAGACCAGCTCCTTGGCTGAAGACCAGAATCGAGGGGAAGTTTACCTTTTCTAAGCATCATTGCTTAGCAAAAGAAGATGAATGCGTGAATTACCATTCATAGACGCCGTCAAAATTTCGGATATTCCGATATTTAATCCTCTTGCACCTCAAATGTCCGAATACCTTCGCCATTCACACCTTCGTGTCCAAGAAGATTAAATAGGGGCATCTGTCATACCCCAAATTTTAACCACTAAGATTCCCATCATTATGTCAATCATCATCACAATATGGAAGAACCATCATGCCTCATCAAATGCCTCAAGGGTTGTTGAGCATTCACTACAATCAAAATTAGGGTTTTAAGCCCTCTCGGAACCTTAGACAAAGGATCAGTCAAGGAATGACTTAATCTTCAACTTGTCTAGCCTCTAAAATATCCATAATGGATCAAAAGGACTCCCACTTCAAGGATTAAGCACAAGGCTGCTCCCTTCTAGGTGGATCAAGTCTCAAGATCGACAGTGTCACCAAATTAGGTTTGGTCGACCAGGGCCTCCAGATGGAAAATTTTCATCGGGGCACAAGCCAATGATCCAAAACATAACCTAATATACTCCATGGAACCTCATGAACCCAATCATCAAGTCAATTTGACCTCAGGGGATGCATTCATCAAAAATCAGTAATTAGGGTTTCTTGACCTAATTCACCCCTAAGTTGACTTTTAGGACAAATCATGAGCCAAGACCTCAAGATATGATTTGAGGGTCTCTAATATACTACATTGATCCATTTGTAACAATGGATTAATCCAAGAAGCTTGAGCAACAAGTCTCAATTTCATCTGCACCACAATTAGGGTTTTGCGAGGAAAATCAACTGTAACTTTGACTTTTGACCAGGACATGCTCCCAAACCCTAAGACATAATTCAATATACCCTATTACACCCATGGAACATGTCCATCAAGTTTGATTTAGGTCAAGGGCATGATTTCCTGAAGAATTGCACAGTTTGGAATTCACCTGATAAAAAATCAACTGTGCACAAAAGTCAACTTTGACTTTTTGAGATTTTTCACCAAAATGGATTTTTAAACCTAAAATGATGTTAATGTATGATTTGAATCATCATTCATCAAGAAAAATCAAAGAAAGTGGGATAACTTGTAAAAGGGGTAACCATAAAAACTTAGAAAAATTTCTAAGTTATGGAAAAAGTGACACTAATGTGTCAACTTTGGAGGACCATAACTCCTAAACCACAAGGCCATTGTTCCCCATTCAAAGCTTGATTTGTAGATCACATTGCCCTCTACAAAAGCTTCATACTGACCTATGTCCAAATTCCTCATGGATTTTGAGTTATGGAGTGATCAAAATCAAGAAAAGTCACTTTGTTCCAACACTTAGTGAAAATTTCACTAAGTCAGAATCTGCCTTTACTTTTTTCCAAATGTAGGGGGATTTTTCACTTCGATTCAAAAGAGATCAAAACCAAACATGTTCAAACAGTTTTTGTATCATGTAAAGGCTTTCCAAAATGGCCAAGAACATTACTAAATTCAATTTGAGCTATGAGATATGACATTGGCAAGATGCCTTGCTGAAATCTGCCAAGGCAAGGCAGATGTTTGCACTTTTGGTCGATTTGCCAAAATCTGCCAAATCCAAACACTCCTATCCACTTGGACACCTCTGAGAATTGAATCTAAAGGGGACAATCACTGAGCCAAGCCTCCAAAGTCTTTGGAACAAGAAATAACATGTTGAACCTAGAATTGCCAAAATAGGGACAAGACTCCAATTTTGGATTGGAGCATTCAATGGAAGCATCAAGGTGGCATGGACTGAGCTCTTAGCAACTGAATTCAATTAAGACTTATCCAAGACCAAGGGAACCAGCAGCCTGTGCCCTAACCTCTAGTCAATGGCTAGAGGAGACTTGGATTTTCATTTGCCAACATTGGCCAAACCTACTCAGCAGTTGCCATTCACTATTCCTTGCAAAACAAACTTGCTCTACTATAAATAGAGCTCAATTGTGATCAGTTTGAGTACACCAAAGCCATCAAACAGATGCTTTCCTCAAAATCTCTTCTTTCACTCCAATTTTTCCTTCTAAGGCAAGTCACTATCGGGTTTTGAGTTTGAGAGCTTTTCCAATCAAACCAATCACACACACACCTCATATAAATCACATATGAGATGATCAAACACTTAAACAACAACTGGAACACTGATTTCTCAGAATCGCCAGTCAATTGCTCAAGGTTTTAACCAAGTTGCAGTTGAGATGCCATGAAGTGATCCATCCAGTTTCAATCAAGTCCAAGCATTCAAACACACTCCATAGGGTATAGGGAAGCTGTTCAGATCATCACAACTCATCTGTAACACCTCCAACACAAATCACGATCACCAGCTGCAAGTGGTAAGCATTAGCTCTTCTAACTCTATGATCCATGCAATTTTTGCTGCACAATAATTTGGCCATATGTTCATAATCATGCATGGAATGTTTCCCCTCAATTAATTGCATTGTTTGAATCGTGTATCAAAAATCCCAGCCTTCATGCAGAATCTAGGGTTCTTGAGGATTGTTCATGATTTCTTGTTTTATGTTTAATTTAAATGAAATTAATTGTCATAGACATGATCGTGAGGTTGAAACGAGTTGATTGGTGTGTGGATTGCATGATATGATTAAGTATTCAGTGAGATTGGATAGAAAATGCAAATCTGGGAAACTCAGAACACGCGCGTGTTCTTGCCCTTGTTCTTGGCGCCATTTTCCAACATTTGAATATTTGAATTTTGTGATTTTTATTTAATTGATTCAAAAATTAATTTCTCTCTGAGTTTTAATGATTTTGAGTTGATTCTTTTTTTAATAATTCACAAAAATGTTGAAATATTTTATTTTCCCAAAAACTCCCAAAAATATTATTTATTTCATATAATTGATATTTTTGCAAAAAATTAATATTTTAATTGTTTTTGACATTTGAAATATTGTTTCCTCTTGATTTTGTAAAGATTAATGACTTCTAATTATTTTGTAGGTCAATACTTGATTTTTGAAGCATTAATCCAAGATCATAATTTGATTCCCACATGTTAAACAATTTTTGATCATTTTAATTGAATTTTTATTCAATTAAAATACATTTTGGAAATAAATTAGGGTTTTTGATTAATTCAACCCTCACAAATCATTTTCAAACACTTTTTGGGCCTCTATTAGAGTGTAAGACCCAACCCACTTGTACAAAAATACTTTGGGCCTCACTTATTGTATAAGTCCCTCTGTACATTTTTAAATTCGGCACGATCGTCACCAGTTTAAAAATAAACCATCTGGGCCTCTCCTTGAGCTATAAGACCCATTCAAAACTTTTGGGCCTCTAATAGAGTGTAAGACCCAATCCCCTTTTAAGCAAAACAACTTTGGGCCTCACTTATTGTATAAGTCCCTCTGCGTTAAAAGAAAACCTCGGCGCGATCGCCATTTTAAACGGAAAAATCATTTGGGCCTACCCTCGTGTTATAAGCCTCACTCTTTTTCTTTAAAAACTTTTTGGGCCTCTTGAGAGAGTGTAAGACCCATCCCTTTGTACAGAAAACCATTTTTGGGCCTCAGTCACTTGTATAAGTCCCTCTGTACAAAACAACAGTGCGCTCACTAATAAAACCCTGGGCCTCTCCTTGAGCTGTAAGCCCCAAATCTTTCTTTTTCAAAGCACTTTCTCCTTTAATTTTGAAATATACTGTTGTTTTCAATCTTTCTTTGTTGAACAACTAACCAAACAGCATGGAAGCTCTACAACCGAGTAAGTGTTTATACGCTTTCATTTACCGCTTTCATATACGTATAACTGTATTGTGGGGTTGTTTCGCTGTAAGTCTTCTTTCATAAACTCATATCAACTGTGTAATAATAGTATAGATATTTAGAGTTTTCCCGGCAACTACGTCTAGAACTAGGTAACGCCGTTTCGTTTATTCGTAGAAATAGACAGCTAGATCCCCAATAGGATCACCAGATACAGTCTTCTCTTCGGCTGTCCTCATTAGGAATTGTCAAGAAACTCTACTCCCAGAGATGAATGTATTCTCCGTGAATGGCATCTTTGAGTTTCTTCCAAATTCTCGAACTTTCCTGGCTTGATTTATTCCTTGTGAATAGCCTGTCTTGAATTTCTCGGGGTTTGGGGACCCACGGACTTCTTAAAAGAATCGGCCTCCTCTTGGGCATCGTACAAGGACCCACAGGCTTCCTAAAAGCATCCCCGCCTCCTCTTGGGCTTAGTACAAGGACCCATCAGCTTCTTAGAAGTATTCACAGCCTCCTCTTAGGCTTCGTATAATGATCTCTTCCTCCGGGAATGATAGCCTCCTCTTGGGCTTAGTACAAGGACCCGTCGGCTTCTCAAAAGTTTCCAGCCTCCTCCTGGGCTTCGTACAAATTGTCCCGACGACCTCCTAGAGGTATAGGAACAAAACCTAGTCATCTTCATAGAACAGTTCTTTCAAAAGAGTCTACTACTGTTTCTCAAAGCATAGTACAAAAGATGAAACTCTAGACACGGACAGTCTATTATCCTTGAGTCTCAAAGACATTCTCAAGTGACCCCTTCGTTAAATAGGAAGGAAACCCGTAGACTCAGACAGTCTCAGTACCCTTTGGATTTCCCGTTTCCTCAAAGAAAAGGAAATATCCCTGAATCAAATCCTTGAGTACAGTGTTACTCATATAAGAACTGATTTTCTCTTTAAAATCAGTATACTGGATCTGTCACTCAACTGAGACAGTTACAATAGCCTCCTCTTGGGCTTTGTACAATGATTCTCCCCAGCGGAGCTAACAATTTTAGCCTTCATCTCGGGCTTCGTACGAGATACCAGAGACTCCCTCGTTGAGTCAATCACCCCTTTCGCCTCCATCTCGGGCTTTGTACGAGATACACAAACTCTCTTGTTGAGTCAAATAGCCTCCACCTCGGGCTTTATACGAGATACCAAAAGATTCCCTCGTTAAGTCAAAACCCATAGCCTCCTCTTAGGCTTTGTATAAGAAAACCACTGGTTGATCCAAATAACCTTTTAGCATCAAAGCTGTGCCTCGTTCACAGTACACAAACATCAACAACTCCTTCCCCTTCATCTAATTGCTGTAAGCGGTAAGCCTCTGGATCATCTACATCCATGCCACTGTCCCTCTTTTAGCATGAGAAATTCCTAAGGAAAGATAGCATTGCTCTACACTGAGTTAAAGTCTTCTCCTTCGGGTTAAAAATATCCTATAAAGGAAATTATGGCATTGCCGGATTCATACATCCCGGTTAAAGTAATTCTCCTTTATAAACAGTTGTGACATACAACCCCCTCTTTAGAGATGACAAATTCTCTCTAAAGTCAACACCCCTCTAGCTTCACATCTTGGGCTTTGAACAAGATACAAATAGACCCTTCAGCTTCACATCTTGGGCTTTGAACAAAATACAAACCACCTTTAGCTTCACGTCTTGGGCTTTGAACAAGACACCAAAACAACCATTTCCTCCCATAGAATAGGAGGAACTACGAACGCTCTGATTTCCCTGTTTCGGTAAACGGGAATACGTAGGCATAAGATTGAAAGAAAAATCTTAGCGAGCACACTAAACAAAAACCCAAAATCCCATACTTTCATATATCCGTCCTAACATCTTAACCCCCCACCAATTAACCGAACACCACTTTTAAAAAAATAAACCTAATAGAGACCCCGAATCTTTGTAGCATTTGTAAACCAATAGTTTTAACTGTTTAACCTCAGTTTGCAAGTAGGGTTAATTTGAGACATCTATTTCCCTTCCTTCATCAGCTTTAATAGGATAAAAAATGAATCGAGATGTAGACACCAAAGAGCGATAGCGCTTCGCAACCGCGTCCAAAATTGCTCGCTACACAATTAACTCGGTTAAAATTAACGGTTCAATTTAAATTAAATCATAGTTTTTAAATTACATCCATTGAAGCTATATATCAATTAACCACTTATATTTTTTATAAGTTACATGAACTTTTACCTATGTAGTCCAAACATTAACTTTCACAGGGCGGCCTTTTAAACCTGATATCTTTGTACCATTATTGATTTACATATGTACCTTCTTCACCTTAAAATTATGATATTTATTCTATCAATAAATTACTTTGCAGTCCACACGAACGTATGTAGCGCGGTTTTTGTGGTTTCGAATCACTATCGCTTTGGTACTACAGTTCGATTCATTTTTTATCCTATTGAAGCTGATGAAGGAAGGCAAATAGATGTCTCCAATTAACCCTGCTTGCAAACTGAGGTTAAACAGTCAAAACTGTTGGTTTACAGATGCGGCTTTAGTTCGTGGGTCTCTCTCTGCTTATTTTGTTCAGAACGAAATACCGGGATTGTTCATGGGGAATTTGTTGGGATACAGTGCTAGATTGGCTGGAGGTAGGGGACTTTGGGGTATTTGATTATTGTACTCGCTAAGATTCTTTTTCAATCTTATGCCTACGTATTCCCGGGATAGGGAAATCAGAGCGATCGTAGTTCCTCCTATTCTATGGGAGGAAACGGTGTTTGGGTGTCTTGTTCAAAGCCCAAGACATGAAGCTAAAGGTGGTTTATATCTTGTTTAAAGCCCAAGATGTGAAGCTGAAGGGTCTATTTGTATCTTGTTCGAAGCCCAAGATGTGAAGCTAAAAGGGTGTTGACTTTAGAGAGAATTTGTCATCTCTAAAGGGGTCTGTTTGTCACAATTGTTGGGTGATTGATTATAAAGGAAAATTACTTTAACTGGGATATGTGAATCCAGCAATGCCATAATTTCCTTTATAGGGGATTTTCAACCTGAAGGAGAAGACTTTAACTCAGTTTTAGAGCAATGTCATCTTTCCATAGGAATCCAATGGTGGTGGTAGTTTTCCAAGATCATGTCCCCATTTTAAAACCTGATAGTAGTTTTGAAATAGGCCTCTAATTTCATTTTCTGTGCTATCTCATGATACAGGCAAGGATTGCATGACAATTTGGTGCAAACACAAGACATATAACATGTACAAGATGTGCATGATCAGTGGACCTCAAAGCAATGCATATTTTGGAAAGTTCAAGTCATGATGCTTACCTCTTTTTGACCTTTTGGAGTTTTTTGTGCAATATGCCAAGTTTCTTGTTCCAGAAATGGTTTGATGCTTTGGACACTCTCAAATGATCTCTTAGAAGCTTTTAGGATGATTGGAATCAACTGGAACCTGCAAAACAAAAACTGGCCCTTTCTTGCAAAAGGGGTTAAAATGGCCAAAATAGAAACTCCCTCAAATGGAGTTCCAGATGGGGGGAACCATTTGGGACAGTTCAAGGATGATATTTGGAGTGTGTTTGAGGTTTTATCTGGTTTGGAAAGTGACTGAATCAAGACATGGCTTGAAAAATGCAAAAAAGCCTATTTTGAGGTTTTGATATGTGACTTTGAGATTTAAGGATTACAGGTCACTTGTGTGAGTTTGGACAGCTTAGATATGACATATTGGATGTGTTTGGATCATAAGTTGTGGTGGAATTACTCTCTAACTCAAAAACTCAGAGTTACCTTGCTAAAGAAGGTATTTTTGCCTAGAGAAAGAGATTTTGAGGAAAGCATCTGTTTGATGGCTTTGGTGTACTCAAAATGAGCACAAATGAGCTCTATTTATAGTGGAGCAAGTTTGTTTTGGGATCAATAGTGAATGGCAACTACAGCAGAGGTTTGGCCAATGTTGATCAATAGGAATCCAAGTCTCCTCTAGCCATTGACTAGAGGTTAGTGCACAGAGTTGTGGTTCCCTAGTTGTTGGATCATTCTTGACTGAATTAAGTTGCAAATGTGTCAGTCCATGCCACCTTGGTGCATCCATTAAATGCTCCAATAAAAAATTGGAGTCTTGTCCCTCTTTTAGGGATTTCTAGGTTTGACATGCTACTTCTTGTTCCAAAGACTTTTGAGGCTTGGATCAGTGTTTGTTCCCTTTAGATTTGATCCTCAGATGTGTCCAAAGTGATGACAAGGCTTGGAATTATCTGATTTTGTCAAATCGAGCAAAGGTGCAAAATTTTGCCTAGCCTTGGCAGTTTTCAGCAAGGCATATTGCCATTGTCATATCTCATGGCTCAAGTGGAATTTGATGGAGTTCTTGGCCATTTTGGAAAGCCCTCATATGATACAATAACTGTTTGATCATAATTGGTTTTGATATTTTTTGGATCCAAGTGAAAAATGCCCCTACATTTGGAAAAAAGTGACTGCAGATTCTGACTTAGTGAAAATTTCACTAAGTGTTGGAAAAAGTGGCATTTCATGTTTTTAGCCACTTTGATCATCCCATAACTCAAAATCCATAATGAATTGGAATGAGGTGTAGTTGAAGCTTTTGTAGAGGGCCATGAGGGCTACAAATCCAGCTTTGGATGGGAAAAAATGGCCTTGTGGTTTAGGAGTTATGATCCTCCAAAGTTGGTACCCTAGCCACTTTATTCCATAACTTAGAAAATTTTCTAAGTTTTCATGGTTTCCCCTTTTACAAGTTATCCCACTTTTCTTGATTTTTCTTGAGGAATGATGATTCAAATCACACATTAACATCATTTTAGGGTTAAAAAACCATAATTGTGAAAAATCTCAAAAAGTCAAAGTTTGACTTTTGTGCACAGTTGACTTTTTGTCAAATGAATTCCAAACTGTGCGATCCTTTATGAAATCAAGCCCTTGACCTAAATCAAACTTGATGGATTGATTTCATAGGTGTTATAGGGTGTATTGAATCATGTCTTAGGGTTTGGGAGCATGTCTTGGTCAAAAGTCAAATATACAGTTGACTTTTCTCGCGAAACCCTAATTGTGGTTCTGATGAATTTGAAAATTGTTGATCAAGATTATTGGATCAATCCATTGTTGCAAATGGATCAATATAGTGTGTTAGAGACCCTCAAATCCTCTCTTGAGGTCTTGGCTCATGATTTGTCCCAAAAGTCAACTTAGGGGTGAATTAGGTCAAGAAACCCTAATTCCTGATTTTTTTATGAATGCATCCCCTGAGGCTAAATTGACTTGATGATTGGGTTCATGATGTCCCTTGGAGCATCATAGGTTATGCTTTGAAGCATTGGCTCATGCCCAGAGGAAAATCTCCATCTGGAGGCCCTGGTCGACCAAAACCCTAATTTGGTGACACTGTCGATCTTAAGGCTTAATCTACTTGGAATGCTGCAGCCTTGTGCTTGATTCTTGAAGTGGGAGTCCTCTTGATCCTTTATGGATGTTTGAGAGGCTAGACAAGTTGAAGATCATGTCATTTCTTGATTGATCCTTTGTCTAAGAGCTCTAAGAGGGTTTGAAACCATAACCTTTGATAGTAGTGAATGCTCACCCATCTTCGGGGAGACTGATGAGGTATGATGGTTCATCCATATTGTGATGATGATTTGCACAATGATGGGGAATCTTAGTGGTCAAAATTTGGGGTATGACAGATGCCCCTATTTAATCTTCTTGGACCCGAAGGTGTGAATGGCGAAGGTATTCGGGCATTCGGGGTGCAAGAGGATTAAATATAGGAATACCCGAAATTTTGATGGTGGTTAAGAATAGCAGTTCACACATCCTTCTTATTTTGCTAAGCAATGATGCTTAGAAAAGGCAAACTTCCCCTCGATCCTGGTTTCCTACCAAGGAACTGGTCTTAGTTTCTGAAATAAACCTCCACTCGATCCTGGTTTCCTACCAAGGATCTGGTCTCAATTTCTGAAATAAGCTTCCCCTCGATCCTGGTTTCCTACCAAGGAACGGGTCTCAGTTTCCGATATAAACCTCCCCTCGATCCAGGTTTCCTACCAAGGAATTGGTCTCAGTTTCTTTTGTCAATAAACTTTATTGACAAGGGACGCTATTTGTAGCGGTTTTCCTCAAACCTCTCGCCGAATTTTCTAGGGGAGATGCCATTTGATGGAAAAAGTGGTGGGGAAAACGAGTCTTCTTGAGAGACTACTTTCGTTTAGGGATATTACATCATACTTTTCTCGAGATCTTCTCAGAGAAATGCCATACGATGTACCCCAATTTGGAGGTGCCGATGACTTTGTTGACATTGACATTCTGGAGAGAAGGACCAATGTGTTGCTGAAAGTATTTAGTTGAGAGGCTTTCTCTAGGGATTTTACTTAATCCGGGAAAGCGAAGATATCATCTTCCATGGCGAAGAGTGATGTTTTTTGGGAAGCTCTCTGGCTCTTCAGAGGTTCAAGTTATCGAAGTGGTCAAACAACCACCTTCAATCCAGAAATAAACTGGAGGAGAGATCGCTTAGATGATTCATTTCCTGACGAGGAAAGAACTGACGACTTGATTGAGAGGACTCTTATCACTAGGAAACAAGACCGACTAGAGTGATAGTGATGCAATATGAATATGAATGCAAATCAATAATGCATGATGTATGTATGTTTATGCTGACACAACTGACACGACATACAAACTAACGGATGCACATGACTAGATACTCGACCACAGTGGGGATTGAAAAGTATCACTGGTTCACGATAGCAATTCTGCCTTGCTTAGGAGAGATAGTCCCTATCGGGAGCTATGTTGGTCGGGCTTAGGAGATAAGAACTCTGCCGGGGGTGTCGGACAAAATATTCGCATCTGACACAGTTGATCCTTCGTTCAGGCGTACTGGTTTAGAAGGAGTACTTTGATTATGCACTTTGAAGCTCAATTACTTCTGAAGGAGCGATCGATGTTCTTTCGATGTTCAACAGTCAAAAGAAATTGCCATCTTTATTTTAAGCAGAAAAGTTTTACAAGTAAATTCATTTTTGTTTTATTTCAAGAATCATTGATCATGTTAAAATGTCGTTCTGTAAAGCTAAAACAAATAAGAATCGCAAACAAAAGCACAAGGGCTCAAATTTTATTGATAGGATGGAAATCAGCCAAACGCGTGATTCCATAGAGTATTTACAAAGTTAGAAAATGGTAATTTAAGGGAAAAGGGCTACATTGAAATATAACGACCAATATCCTTCTACCAACTTTGAATTCTGGGCATCCTGAGCTTCTATCGAAGATGACCCTAACTGGAGTTTTCTGATGGATGGTGTAACTGCTGCCGTGGGACTTGCCCCTTTGTCGAACGTAGTTACTTACCATTATCCCTAATTTTTGCCTGGATTGTACTGTGATGTTTCCAATCCACCGGGATGATTTTTTATCATGTCTCTAATTTTTGCCTTGACTGCCCTTTCGGGTTTTCAATCCACCGAGACGTTTTTTTATTATTATTATTATTATTTTTAGGCGAAGTATTTCTTGACTACGTCAACATTTATAGGGTAGGCAAATTCCTCTCCGTCCATGGTTGCAACTCTCAAGGCGCCGCCTGAGAAAGCTTTCTTGACCACATAGGGGCCGTCATAATTCGGAGTCCATTTGCCCCGAGAATCAGTGAGAAATGATTGTATATTTTTGAGCACGAGGTCTCCTTTCCTGAAGACGCGAGGTCGGACCTTTTTGTCGAACGCCTTCTTTATTCTTTGCTGATACAACTGACCATGGCATATTACCGTGATTCGCTTTTCCTCAATCAAATTTAGTTCATCGTGTCGACTTTGACACCATTCAGCTTCTGTAAGCTTAGCTTCCATCAATACCTGGATTGATGGGATCTCTACTTCTATGGGGAGAACTGCCTCCATGTCGTATACTAGAGAGAAAGGGGTTGCCCCTGTTGAAGTGTGGACAGATGTGCAATAACCGTGAAGAGTAAAGGGTAGCATCTCGTGCCAGTATTTGTAGGTTACGACCATCTTCTGAACAATCCTCTTGATGTTCTTGTTAGCCGCTTCTACCACTCTGTTCATCTTGGGTCGGTAGGGAGATGAGTTATGGTGTTCGATCTTGAACTCTGCATGTAACTCTTTCATCATCTTATTGTTCAAGTTAGATCCATTATCCGTAATGATCTGGCTCGGAACACCATAACGGCAGATAATATTGTTTTTGATAAATCGAACCACCACCTGACAGGTTACATTAGCGTATGACGCTGCTTCGACCCACTTGGTGAAGTAGTCAATGGCTACCAGGATTAACCGATGTTCGTTCGAAGCCTTTGGTTCAATCACACTGATCATGTCGATTCCCCATATGGAAAAAGGCCACGGGGAAGAGAGAACTTTGAGATGCGTTGGCGGTACATGGATTTTGTCGGAGTATATCTGACACTTGTGACATTTCCTCATGTACTTGTAGCAATCGGATTCCATGGTCAACCAATAGTACCCTACTCTCAGAATTTTTCTCGCCATTGTATGTCCATTGGCATGAGTTCCAAATGATCCTTCGTGAATTTATTTTATCAGCATGTCTGCTTCTGGTCTGTCTACACATCGGAGCAAGACCATGTCAAAGTTCCTCTTATAGAGTGTATCACCGCTCAAGAAGAAACTGCCTGCCAGCCTTCTGAGGGTTTTTCTGTCTTTCCTTAGTGCCCCAGGTGGGAACTCTTGTTTTTGAAGGAAGCATTTGATACCGTGATACCAAGGTTTGTCGGCTATGACTGCTTTAATCGTGAAGATGTAAGTGGGTCGTTCAAGGCGGATTATGTCGATCTTAGGTAAGTCATTCCATTGACCTACACTAATCATAGAAGAGAGAGTGGCTAATGCATCAGCCATGTGATTTTCATCCCGAGGGATGTGATGAAACTTGATTCTATTGAAGAAAGGTAACAACCTTCTTGCATAATCTTTGTAAGGAATCACTCCTGATTGGTATGTGTTCCAACCTCCTTTGATCTGATTGATAACAAGGGCTGAGTCGCCATATACATCCAAGTTCTTGATCCTCAAATCAATCGCTTCCTCGAGACCCATAATACAAGCTTCGTATTCGGCCTCGTTGTTTGTGCACTTGAACGTAAGTCTAGCGGTGAAAGGAATGTGGGTACCCTGAGGTGTTATGATAATTGCCCTAATTCCGTTTCCGTAATGATTGACAGCTCCGTCAAAGATAAGTCCCCATTGGGAATCTGGTTCTGGCCCTTCACTGGGTAGCGGTTCATCGCAATCTTTCATTTTCAAATACATGACATCTTCGTCTGGGAAGTCAAACCCGATTGATTCCTGATCGTAAATCGGTTTATGAGCCAAGTGATCGGCTAAAACACTTCCTTTAACGGCTTTTTGAGCGTGGTACTCAAAGTCATATTCCGATAACAACATCTGCCAACGGGCAATCCTCCCCGTGAGAGCAGTTTTTTCGAAAACATACTTGATTGGATCCATTTCAGAGATTAACCAAGTGGTGTGATGAATCATGTACTGGCGAAGACGTTTGGCTGCCCAAGCCAGAACGCAGCAAGTTTTCTCAAGCATACTGTACCGAGTCTCGCAGTCGGTGAATTTCTTGCTCAAATAGTATATGGCAGACTCTTTCCGTTTGGTTTCGTCTTGTTGGCCAAGTACACAGCCCATGGAGTCTTCCAAAACTGTTAAGTAGATGATCAGTGGTCTTCCTTCCACTAGAGGTGATAGAATCGGCGGGTTCAACAGGTATTCCCTGATACTGTTAAAGGAGGTTTGGCAATCTTCTGTCCAAACGCAGTCCTGATTCTTTTTTAGTAATTTGAAAATCGGCGCACACGTTGCGGTCATAAGGAATATGAATCTGGAGATGTAGTTCAAACGTCCCAGGAATCCTCTGACTTATTTTTCAGTCTTTGGAGAAGGCATTTCTTGAATGGCCTTGACCTTGTCAGGATCAACCTCAATTCCTTTCTGGCTGACGATGAACCCTAAGAGTTTCCCTGAACGGACACCGAAGGTGCATTTATTGGGATTCAAGCGGAGTTTGTACTTTCGTAAATGCTCGAATAGTTTTGACAGGTGGGTCACATGCTCCTCTTCTGTTTTAGATTTTGCAATCATGTCATCGACATACACTTCGATTTCTTTGTGCATCATGTCGTGAAACAGAGTAGTCATAGCCCTTTGATAGGTTGTTCCAGCGTTCTTCAAGCTAAACGACATTACCTTGTAACAAAAGGTCCCCTATGGGGTAATGAAGGAGGTCTTCTCCATGTCTTCCGGCGCCATCTTGACCTGATTATAGCCCGAGAATCCATCCATGAAGGAGAAGATTTTGAACTTTGTTGTACTGCCTACCAACATGTCAATGTGTGGTAAGGGAAAGTCGTCCTTTGAACATGCCTTGTTTAGATCTCGGTAGTTGACACACATTTTGACTTTTCTATCCTTTTTTGGAACTGGTACGATGTTGGCTAACCATTGAGGATATTCTAACGTAGCGAGGAAACCCGCGTAAATCTGTTTCTGTACCTCCTCTTTGATTTTGATGGCCATGTCCGGGTGAGTCCGTCTCAACCTCTGTTTTACTGGAGGACATTCTGATCTTAACGGTAGATGATGTTCCACGATGCTGGTATCCAACCCTGGCATATCCTGATAGGACCAAGCGAATACATCAGGAAATTCTCTGAGAAGCTTTGTCAAACTCTCTTTGGAAGTTGGACTGAGCAGTGCCCCAATCCTGATTTCTTTTCTCTCTTCTTTCGATCCTAAGTTGACTGTTTCCAGCAACTCTTTATGAGGCTCAATGGACCCTTCCTCTTGTCTGAGTAGTCGGGAGATCTCCTCTGGAATTTCGTCGCCATTCTCTTCTTAAGCCTCAAATACCGGGAACTCAAAGTTGGGAGAAAGCATTGGATCGTATGTTTCAACGGGGTTTAAAATAAGCAATCTGCATGACGTGATGATTTGTGTTTAGAAGAGATAGAGAGAATGCAAGAGTGTGTGCAGTGTATTTTTTTTCTGCTTGTTTTTATTATTGAGTTGTTTTTTAGGATTACAATTTTCTGAAAAAGCAAAAAGAGAAAACAGCAAATAATGCAAAAATTACAGAACGACGTTATTTTATTAATGAACAAGTCGATTCTTGAAACTACAGCCCTATAAAACAAAACTCTGTCGCTTTGGGTAAAACGAAGAGGGATATTTACAAAAAGTGAGCCCTATCAAAACATTCGTTTCACCTGGGCAAGGTGAAAGATTAAAGTAAAGATGGCAATTACTTAGACTTATGAACAATCTTCGGAACATCGACAGCGACCCATTGGCGGCGAACTCCTCGGTGAATCACAAAGTTTGGTACCTTCCTTGATTTGTCTTCAGAAATGACACTGATTTCTGGTGGAGCAAGATCATTGGAATCTGTCTCCCAGGAAGAGTTGTCGTAGGAGGATTCCTCAGTTGTATTTTGCGTAGTAGTTGTACTCTCAGCTGTATCTCCCCATCCAGTTGGCTGGATGTCTTCGAGCATGATACGAGAGCTTTCAGGAGCAGTGTACTTGACCATGAAGTCAAATTTTCCACTTGGTTGTCCCAGGGTGTCCCACACTTCTTTGTAACTGGAGGAGTCATCTCTCTCGATGACGTTGACCTCAGGAAAAGCATAGTTAATGAATTCTAGTCCGGCAAGCTTTGCCAATTCATCGTCGTACTGGATATTTTTTGAATGATCTGAGTGTTGATCCCATGACATGGCGGGGACACAAGTATTCTGTTCAATGATGCTCAGCTGATTTTCATTGTTCGGCTGATTCTCTTGCCCCAAGTCTCCTGGGTACGGCTTCCAGATAGGCAGACCATCCATTGGGCCATAATAGTCGTGGTCAAAGTTGTATTTCATCGAAGTGTCTTCCTCTAATGAATTTGGCGGACCACGGCACCCTTCAGGATCACAACCTCCATATATTCTTTCGACATCTGACCTGGGTATAAATCTCGGACTCTGTGCGGGAAAGCAAAAGGGAGTCTGCGTTTTGCCCTGAGACGTATAACCGTCCTCGTTGAGATAGGACTTCCATTCTTCCTCCGTATCAGAGGAATCATCTGTATTGATGGTATGCACGTCTTGAGTCACTGGTTGAAGAAAGCCTCCACTGTGGAAGAAGTTCTGAATAGGATGAAAACTTTTATTGTTCCCAGCCGTCTGAGTATAGGTTAAGGAAAAGCCAAGACCTTTCTTTGTTTTATTATCAGTAGGAATGATAAGCTGTCCCCATCCTGTTGTATTGGTATTCTCGATCACTTCGAGAGCATCTCTGTATGAGGAAATCGATGTTCCTTTCTCTGATTGATTCTCATTGCTCACCGAAAGCGGTTGGAACTGAGTACCAACAACCTCCTCGGGTTCTACATAAGTAGATAATGACAAGTTGCTTACGAGCAAGGCCTGTTCTCCACAAACTGTGACAAGTTGGCCCTTCTGGACGAACTTTAGCTTTTGGTGGAGGGTTGAAGTGACCGTCCCAGCCTGATGTATCCAAGGTCTTCCTAATAAACAACTGTATGTTTCTTGGATGTCCATGACCTGGAAAGTGACTTGGAAAATGTGAGGACCAATAGTTATGGGAAGGTCGACTTCGCCGATAACCGTTTTTCTGGATCAGTCAAATGCTTTGACGATGACCTCGCTGGCTCTCATCGGAGGTCCTTTGAACGATAATTGCATCAAAGTGGACTTCGGCATAACATTCAGGGCTGACCCTGTGTCTACCAGTACGCTGGCTAAAGCATCGTCCTGGCAGTTGACTGTAATGTTGAGCGCCATATTATGACGGCGACCTTCTTTAGGTAATTCCTCATCAATAAATCCTAAGTTATTGCAGGAAGTGATGTTAGAGACAATGCTATCGAACTGTCTGATTGTTACATCCTGTTCTACAAAGTCTTGCTCTAAGACTTTCTGTAGAGCCTCCCTGTGCGCTTCTGAACTAAGTAACAGTGATAATACCGAGATCTTTGAAGGAGTTTGTAACAGCTGATCAACAATGTTGTATTCACGCATTTGGATGAGCTTCAGCATCTCATCATTGTTTTTTGAAAGGTCGGGATTACTGGATTGACCGACTGGTGGATTGGGAACTTCTGTCTGAGGTTCCTTTTCTTTGTTAGGTTCTCCAACTCCTCGGTTGAAGATTCGACCGCTCCGTGTTACTCGAATGACGTCTGTAATATTCACGACGGAGGGTAACGGAATTTCCTTTCCATTCTTAATTGTTGTTGCACCGTATTTGTAAGGGATAGCCTTAGTTGATTCATACGGTAGCGGTCCCGATAGGTAAATCACCACTGGAGCCTTCTGATTTTTCTGACCATCGTAAGTAATTCGATCCGTTCCCGGTTGGGAACTCTTGATTCGTCAAGTAGAGGGATAATGGTACAAACATCCCTAGTCCTCTGATGATCAGATATTACGACAACGTCCTCAATTTGATCAGCGAAATAGTTGACTGGTCCAGAACTTGACCATGGTTGAATCTCTTTGCGGTCCAACTGACTTTGAAGGGCTGCTCGCACGGGGTAGCATCCTTGATTATCCATTGAGCAAACTCCACACCGCTCATAGTTGTGTAGTGGCACCTGGCCACGTCCGCTTTGAATACAGTGTAACCTTACTAGATCTGTTTCCATCGACCGAACATCCTAACTTTGATATCTAGTAGGATTCTCGTTAGTGATACTAATTTGCTGGGTGTCTTCATCCATATAGATTGGAAGCCACCATTGGTTCAGCAAGTGCTGAAGTGTTTCCTGGACAAGGCCACAGACCTGATCGTCTTCGCAACCCGCTTTACAGCCCTGATAATCATGTGATACAAGGAACCCGAGCCGGACCTGTTTAGCATGTAACTCCACCAGGCTGGTATTCATCAAGCGAATAACGAAGATTTGAATCATGTTGATTTGATAATGATTCCTATCATGGTAGTCTTGAATCCATCCAAGATCCATCTGACACTGGAGGGCCTCCTGTATGAAAGAGCATCCCTGTTTGTTTACCGAGCAAGTCAGACAAGAATTATAATCGTGACGCGGCAGATTATGATACTGGCTTTGCCTTGAGTGCATTGCCACCAGGTTGACATTCATCACACGGATATCGTGGTTTTGAATGATGTTGGAATTCGTATAAACCATGTTAACTCCACGAACTTGGTGCTCTTGGATCCATCCGAGATCCATCTGTTCCTACAGAGCTGATTGCACCACAGAACATCCTTGATTACTTTTAGAGCAGATATCACACTGGTAATAATTATGAGGTGGCACATGGCCATATCCACTCTGTCTACAATGCATTTTGACCAAGTTGGCCCTCAATAAGAGTACATCGTGAATTTGATAGGTGTTGTTAGACTCTCCCTCTATCAAATTAACTGCAACTTTCTCGTGTTGAGGCAGCGGGTTCGTGAGAACATTCGGATTCGTATCTTTGAAAGATAAGACCCCGCTCCTAACAAGCTTTTGCACATCGAATTTGAAACTGAGACAGTTCTCTATGTTATGCCCTGGTCCTCCTTGATGGTAAGGGCAAGTTTAATCCACCTTAAACCAAAAAGGCAGATTTTCTGGTACTATAAGAGGAGACTTAGTCTGGACATGCCCCTTGGCCAGTAGTAACAGAAATAGTTCTGCGTACGATACGGGTATAGGATCAAATCCTGGTGGCGGCGCTGTACGGTTGTTGTTGTATTGAGGACGAGCCTGCTGAAGAGGTTGTTGTGTCCTTTGCTGAAATTGCTGCGAATGCGGTTGGCTTTGAGCAACCTGAGGTTGATCCGTAGAAACAGGTGTAGGGTTGAGAGAAGGAGCTACAGTTGCTACTGGTTGGTACCGTCGCCTTTCCTTTCTGAGAGAGATATTCTCAATATCTTGTTCCTTTTTCTTAGGGAGAGCACTATTGTATTTTTTAGTACCGCTTGTCGACCCAGTGTCTTTGACTAGACGTCCTTCTCGAACAGCTTCCTCGAGACGCACTCCCATACCGACCATTTCTGTGAAGTCGCTGGGCGCACTGGCAACCATTCCGTCGTAGTAAAATGAGCTTAAGGTCTTTAAGAAAATCTTTGTCATCTCTTTTTCCTCAAGAGGTGGACAAATTTGAGCGGCAATTTCACGCCATCTCTGAGCGTACTCCTTAAAGGTTTCCTTGTATTTTTGCGACATTGATCTGAGTTAATCTTTGTCTAGTGCCATGTCCAAATTGTATTTATATTGTTGGACGAAGGCAGTACCAAGATCTCTGAAAGTGCTAATCGTAGTGCGGTTTAAACCCATGTACCATTTTAATGCGGCACCGGTTAAACTATCCTAAAAGTAGTGAATCAGTAGATCCTGGTTCTCTGTCTGAGCTAACATTCGTCGAGCGTACATCACCAAATGGCTTTGAGGGCAAGAGTTACCCTTGTACTTTTCAAAATCGGGTACTTGGAACTTGTGCGGGACTTTCACATTGGGGACCAAACAAAGGTCTGCGGCGTCCTTTCTAAATAAATCCTGACCGCGAATAGCTTGTAGTTCTTTCTGCATTTCCAGGAACTGCTCCTGGAATTCATCTATTCTATCGAACATACTTTCCTTTCTACCAGAAGGTATCTGTGGAATCTGTCCTTCCGGGACAGTGTGCACCACAGGGGGTGGTACCGTTACTACGGCAGTGAATCTTGGCGCTTCCCGAAGTTTGTAACCTTCAGGAGTCCTCATTATGCCTCTGGCATCCTCGCTTTCCCGAAGTTTGTAACCTTCAAGCCCAACGGCTTCTGCTATGATTCCCTGATCTTCAGTGGTCGGCGGAATATATCCTTCAAGGATATAGTTAACAGGCATGCCCCAGGGACGATCCTTCGGCATTTGATACCTAGGATCATACTTCTTTACTATCGGTGTTGAGGTGATCTCTGAGATCACAGTTCTTTGTAGTTAAGCTTCTGCCATGGCTTGCATGTCGTTACGAAGCTTTCTCATATCCTCTCTCAGAGCGTTGATCTCTTCCTTCAACTTTCTGTTCTCTTCCTCGAGATCATCCATCTTTTTATGACGATTGGCCCGAGTATTGTACGAATGAGACGGTTTGACTCTAGAATCGAGATACAAACGTGAGATTCGTAGGTAAGAAGAATACGTGACGTGAGAATGATGAATGCAATGATTATATTAATTGTTTTTTGGTTTAATCAAAAGAAACTTCGACAATTAGATTGCAAATATCAAACAGTGGGGACACCCCTATTTTATTGAATTCAAAGGATTGCGGAAATGGAAATACAGTAAATTACAAGGTGCGGAAACAGAAACCTAAGCTAATGGGTCCCGAGTCCTCTCTGAGGAGAACTCGGGTGGTGATTCTGGTACTTTCCTTTTCTTGGAATGGGGCCCTTGGGCCGTTGTCGGGTTGTCATTCCTTTGCCAAGTGAAAGGAGCGAGCAAATTCCTTTGGTCATCCTGATTTTCTACAGCATGTTGCTCCAAAATCTCAATTAGAGCATCCTTATCTTTCAGCAGTTGCTATATTTTGGTACACTCCACATTGAGAATGCGATACTTGTTCTTCCAAGACCTTCTCTCCTGTTGAACTTTGTTGAGCGTAACCTGAAGTTTTTCCGTTTCAGTCATGAAGTACATGACAGATTCCCTCGGCAGAAGAACTTCGTGACGAGGATTAGGCATCTTTAGCTTGAGAGCTCTAGTTTGTACCCAGTGGAGATAAGGCTCCACCGAGACACAGTCCGGTTTTCCTAGACTCCTGTCCTTTCTTATGAACATGTTTCCAAGCGTGCACTATTTCCATCTTTAGTGCCCTGTCATTTTCTCCTTCCTTGAAGAAAAGACCTTCCAGATGAGCGTTACGCGGGACATGCCTCATCGGGTATCCAAATTGACGACGAACTAAAACTGGATGGTAATTGATTCCTCCCTTAGTTCCTATGAGGGGTACGTTGGGGAAATTTCCACAACGGTCAATGATCCTGATCCCGTCATAAATCCTATTGTATCAATCTATGTCAGAGTTGGTAAGAGACATGATGTTCTGCGACCAACGTAAGGCACTCTTATGATCCCAAAAAGCGGCAGACTTAGGCAAATAGGAGATAAACCATTTATATAGTAGGGGTACACAGCACGTGATCATTCCTCCGCTGTATAAATTTCTTAAGTGTACAGAATGATACGCATCTGCGAGTAAGGTTGGTACAGCGTTTCCAACGAGAAAAACCTTAATGGCGTTGATCTCGACGAAGTTATTAATGTTGGGAAACAGAAATAACCCGTAGGTGAGCAAAACAAAGATGATTTCAAAAGCAGTCACGTTCCCTATACTAGCAAAGTACAGAGCCTTCTTTACCAGAAACTTGGCTGGTAAACCTGGGATTCCTCCCTTGGTGGTCAGGTGATTTCTGACTCATCCAAATAGATTGCTTTTGCAATGGTTTGATCCTTTGGAATTTCTTCCAGTCCAGAAAAGGGAGCTTGATCAGTAATGGGTAGATCAATCAGATGAGAATACTCCCCCAGCGTTGGTGCGAGCTGGTAATCCGGGAATGTGAAACAGTGATAGACCGGATCGTAAAACTGAACGAGTGCCTCCAGGATTCCTTCAATTACATGGACCCTTAACAGAGGTAGCAGACTTCCGTACTTGGCTCTGAAAGCGTCAGGGTTAGTGATCATCCTTGCTAATCCTCTCAAATCCTCTAGTTTTGGAACCTTGAAGGTATACTTGTGAGTTTTTCTTCTACCGAAATCCATTAGCGCAATCTTTTTCTCTCTGACATTTGCAATCATTGTCTTAGTTTAATTTGAAAAAGAGAGACTAGAAGAGACGGTTTTTCTTTGCTTAATGTTTTTTTTAAATGAATGCATGAATGCAACACACAAAAACATAGAAAAAACATGGGGTCAAAGGGTCGGTGTCATGAAGTCGAGGCTCTACCCATCCCAAAGGTTTATACTAGTGATTTTTGTACCTGTCTCTCAAAATCATTGATTCTTGTCGAGATAACATCAGCGGGCCGGGAACCGTGCTAGGTGATGTATTTTGAAGAATCTCAGAAGAGGGTAGTATCGCGTGACAACTATTTTCAATAGCTTCTGCACTACTGAAAGAGGTTTTTCTTAGGTGTATACTCAATCTTTCCACATGCGGCATCACACGCATTCCCATTAGCAGAAAAATAAACACAGATATCAATTAGGAAAAGCAGTATATATATTTGTCCTAATGTCCTAGACTTTTTAAGAGCTATGAATCCTATGATCCTAACAGAAAATGGCTCCCCGGCGGAGTCCCCACTCTGTGGTACCTTCCCAACTTAAAGGTTTTTGACCTAAGATCCTAGTGAGGGCCGATCCTAGAAATAATGACATTCCCCGATGGAACTGTCATTCGGTGATACCTTGTGAACCCAAGGACTCGTCCTAACAGAAGGTTTCAACCACAGAGATAAGAGAAAGACAAAATTCCTTTGTTTGGCCCCATGGTGGGTGCCATTTTTCCTGTGAAATTGTCTAAACTTAAGGTTTCCTCCTAAGAGACGGGAGAAGAACAAGTCTCTCCCACTGTGGTCGCCATTTTTCTGTAGCGCGGTTTTTGTGGTTTCGAATCACTATCGCTTTGGTACTACAGTTCGATTCATTTTTTATCCTATTGAAGCTGATGAAGGAAGGGAAATAAATGTCTCCAATTAACCCTGCTTGCAAACTGAGGTTAAAAAGTCAAAACTGTTGCTTTATAGACACGGCTTTAGTTCGTGGGTCTCTCTCTGCTTATTTTATTCAGAACAAAATACCGGGATTGTTCATGGGCAATTTGTTGGGATACAGTGCTAGATTGGCTGGAGGTAGAGGACTTTGGGGTTTTTGATTAATGTGCTCGCTAAGATTCTTTTTCAATCTTATGCCTACGTATTCCCGGGATAGGGAAATCAGAGCGATCGTAGTTCCTCCTATTCTATGGGGAGGAAATAGTGTTTTGTGTCTTGTTCAAAGCCCAAGACATGAAGCTAAAGGTGGTTTAAATCTTGTTTAAAGCCCAAGATGTGAAGCTGAAGGGTCTATTTGTATCTTGTTCGAAGCCCAAGATGTGAAGCTAAAAGGGTGTTGACTTTAGAGAGAATTTGGCATCTCTAAAGGGGTCTGTTTGTCACAATTGTTGGGTGATTGATTATAAAGGAGAATTACTTTAACTGGGATATGTGAATCCAGCAATGCCATAATTTCCTTTATAGGGGATTTTCAACCTGAAGGAGAAGACTTTAACTCAGTTTTAGAGCAATGCCATCTTTCCTTAGGAATTTCTCATGCTAAAAGAGGGACAATGGCGTGGATGTAAATAATCCAGAGGCTTGCCGCTTACAGCAATTAGACAAGGGAAAAGGAGTTGTTGATGTTTGTATGCTGAGACCAAAGCATGATTTGATGCTAAAAGGTTGATTGAATAAAACGGGGATTTCTTTATAAAAAGCCTAAGAGGAGGCTAATGACCCAACAAGAGGATGCTTTTGTGTCTCGTACGAAGCCCGAGATAGAGGCTAAAAGGGTTGACTCAACAAGAGAGTGTTTTTATATGTGTCTTGTACGAAGCCCAAGAAGGAGGCTAAAAGGGTTTAACTCAACAAGAGAGTCTTTTATACTCACCGAGAGAGTGATTTGTATCTCATTTGAAGCCCGAGATGGAGGCTAAAGGTGATCGACTCAACAAGAGAGTCTTTTTATACTCAATAAGAGAGTGTTTTGTATCTCGTACGAAGCCCGAGATGGAGGCTAAAAATGTTTGACTCAATAATAGAGTCTTTTATACTCAACAAGAGAGTGTTTTGTATCTCGTACAAAGCCCGAGATGGAGGCTAAAAGAGGATTGACTCAACAAGAGAGTCTTTTATACTCAACAAGAGAGTGTTTTGTATCTCTTACAAAGCCCGAGATGAAGGCTGCAAAGGTTAACTCTGCTGGGGAGAATCATTGTACAAAGCCAAAGAGGAGGCTAGGGTTACTGTTTCAGTTGAGTGACAGGTCCAGTATGTTGGTTAAAAGAGAAAATCAGTTCTTATATGGGTAATGTTGTACTCATGGATTTGATCTGAGGACCGGGATTATTTCCTGTTCTTTAAGGAAACGGAGAATCCGAAGGGTATTGAGACTGCCCAAGTCTACGGGTGTTTTTTCCTATTTTTGAAAGGAACTTGAGAATGTCTTCGAGACTCAAGGAGGTTAGACTATCCAAGTCTAAAGTTTTATCTTTTGTATTATCCTTAAGAGAAATCAAGAGACAGTATGTTCGCCGTAGGAATATCTAGACTCTTTTAAAGACTATTCTATTAAGATGACTAATTTATGTTCCTATACCTTTAAGAGGTCGTCGGGACAATTTGTACGAAGCCCAAGAGGAGGCTAGAAAAACTTTTAAGAAGCCGAAGGGACAATTTGTACGAAACCCAAGAGGAGGTTATCTTCCCGGAGGAAGAATCATTATACGAAGCCTAAGAGGAGGCTGTGAGAACTTCTAAGAAGCCGACGGGTCCTTGTACAACGCCCAAGAGGAGGCGGGGATGCTTTTAGGAAGCCTGTGGGTCCTTGCACTAAGCCCAAGAGGAGGCTGATGAACAGTTCCAGAAGGGGTTTCACTTGGAACATTGGCCTTCTGTATATGAACTGTTCAAGGGGGAGATTTCTTAGATCTAGTTATCTAAAATTATTGTAAAAGAAAATTCTCATGGTTTAGGTTATGTTTGAAATATCCGGGAGAACGTCGGAGGTAAGGAGACAAGGTTTTGTCTAGTTCTAGAAGTAGTTTCCGGGGAAACTCTAAATATCTATACTAGTATTACACAGTCGATATAAGTTTATGAAAGAAAACTTACAGTGAAACAGCCCCACAGTACAGTTATATACATGAAAGCAGTAAAGAAAGCGGGTAAACACTTACTCGGTTGTAGAGCTTCCATGCTGTTTGGTTAGTTTTTCAAGAAAGAAATTGAAAATAACAGTATGTTACAAAATCAAAGGAGAAAGTGCTTTTGAAAGGAAAATTGGGGCTTACACCTCAAGGAGAGGTCCATGGTTTTATCAGTGATCGCACTGTCGTTTTGTACATGGACTTATACAAATGACTGAGGCCCAAGAAAGGTTTTCTGTACAAAGGGGATGGGTCTTACACTCTCTCAAGAGGCCCAAAATGATTGAAAGTGAATAAAGACGGGTCTTATAGCTCAAGGAGAAGCCCAGGGTTTATTTTGAAAAGGGCGACGATCGCGCCGAGGTTTTGAAAACACCATGGGTCTTATACAATGACTGAGGCCCAAACTATTTTGGTTTCAAAGAGGGATTGGGTCTTACACTCTATTAGAGGCCCAAAAATGGTTTTGAATGGGTCTTATAGCTCGAGGAGAGGCCCAGATCGTTTGTTTTAAACGGGCGATGATCGCGCCGAACTTTTGAAATACAACGGGACTTATACAACATTTGAGACCCAAAATAGGTTTGTATTTACAAAGGATTGGGTCTTACACTCTATTAGAGGCCCATGAGTGTTCGTAAAAGTTTGTTAGGGTGAAAATCAATAAAACCCTAATTTCATAATTTTTTAATATAATTATTCAAAGAAAATTAATACAAATGATAAAAATTTCAAATAAGTTTGAATAAACAACTTGTGATTTTGGTTTTAGGTTTGGAAAATGAGGCTTTCATCACAAGATGAATTAAAACCTACTTGGTTTTGATTTTCCAAAATGGATATTTATTTTTAAAAGGTTTAAAAACAAATAAAAGACATTTATTCACAAAAATACTAATTATATTAAATAAATAATATAAATCTAATTTTTTTGGGGAATAAAATATTTCAACATTTTTGTAATTTTTTGCAAAAAGAATCAATCAAAAATAATTAAAATTGAAGGAGTTATTAATTTTCCAATTAATTAATAAAACATGAAAATATTGGAAAAAATAGCAAAATGTGAGAAAACACAAAATGGTCTAGGTGGAGTTTGAACCCATGGCCTCAAGGCTATAGGGCGCGCGCCTTACCACTGGGGTGATGATACAGCCGTTGATTGAAACAAACCAACAAATACACAAGGCTTGCCTTGTGTTCTAGGCCTGGCCAAAGCAAGGCAAGGCAAGTTTTGGCTCAGAAACGTGAAGGCCATAACTTTCTCATTTCTCCATGGTTGGGGACAAAATTTATATGCATCTGGCCTAGAATTTCACAAGGAATCCAATGGTGGTGGTAGTTTTCCAAGATCATGTCCCCATTTTAAAACCCGATTGTGGTTTTAAAATAGGCCTCTAATTGCACTTTCTATGCTATCTCATGATACAGGCAAGGACTGCATGACAATTTGGTGCAAACACAACACATATAACATGTACAAGATGTGCATGATCAGTGGACCTAAAAGCAATGCATATTTTGGAAAGTTCAAGTCATGATGCTTACCTCTTTTTGAGCTTTTGGAGTTTTTTGTGCAATCTGCCAAGTTTCTTGTTCCAGAAATGGTTTGATGCTTTGGACACTCTCAAATGATCTCTTAGAAGATTTTAGGATGATTAGAATCAGCTGGAACCTGCAAAAACAAAAACAGGCCCTTTCTTGCAAAAGGGGTTAAAATGGCGAAAATAGTAACTCCCTCAAATGGTGTTCCAGATGGGGGGAACCATTTGGGACAGTTCAAGGATGATATTTGGAGTGTGTTTGAGGTTTTATCTAGTTTGGAAAGTGACTGAATCAAGACATGGCTTGAAAAATGCAAAAAAAAAAACCTATTTTGAGGTTTTGAGATATGACTTTGAGATTTAAGGATTACAGGTCACTTGTGTGAGTTTGGACAGCTTAGATATGACATATTGGATGTGTTTGGATCATAAGCTATGGTGGAATTGCTCTCTAACTCAAAAACTCAGAGTTACCTTGCTAAAGAAGGTATTTTTGCCTAGAGAAATAGATTTTGAGGAAAGCATCTGTTTGATGGCTTTGGTGTACTCAAACTGAGCACAAATGAGCTCTATTTATAGTGGAGCAAGTTTGTTTTGGGATCAATAGTGAATGGTAACTACAGCAGAGGTTTGGCCAATGTTGATCAATAGGAATCCAAGTCTCCTCTAGCCATTGACTAGAGGTTAGAGCACAGAGTTGTGGTTCCCTAGTTGTTGGATCATTCTTGACTGAATTCAGTTGCAAATGTGTCAGTCCATGCCACCTTGGTGCATCCATTAAATGCTCCAATCCAAAATTGGAGTCTTGTCCCTCTTTTAGGGATTTCTAGGTTTGGCATGCTACTTCTTGTTCCAAAGACTTTGGAGGCTTGGATCAGTGTTTGTTCCCTTTAGGTTTGATCCTCAGATGTGTCCAAAGTGATGACAAGGCTTGGAATTATCTGATTTTGCCAAATCGAGCAAAAGTACAAAATTCTGCCTAGCCTTGGCAGTTTTCAACAAGGCATATTGCCATTGTCATATCTCATGGCTCAAGTGGAATTTGATGGAGTTCTTGGCCATTTTGGAAAGCCCTCATATGATACAATAACTGTTTGATCATAATTGGTTTTGATACTTTTTGGATCCAAGTGAAAAATGCCCCTACATTTGGAAAAAAGTGAAGGCAAATTCTGACTTAGTAAAAATTTCACTAAGTGTTGGAAAAAGTGGCATTTCATGTTTTCAGCCACTTTGATCATTCCATAACTCAAAATCCATAATGAATTGGAATGAGGTGTAGTTGAAGCTTTTGTAGAGGGCCATGAGGGCTACAAATCCAGCTTTGGATGGGGAAAAATGGCCTTGTGGTTTAGGAGTTATGATCCTCCAAAGTTGGTACCCTAGCCACTTTATTCCATAACTTAGAAAATTTTCTAAGTTTTTATGGTTACCCCTTTTACAAGTTATCCCACTTTTCTTGATTTTTCTTGATGAATGATGATTCAAATCACACATTAACATCATTTTAGGGTTAAAAAACCATAATTGTGAAAAATCTCAAAAAGTCAAAGTTTGACTTTTGTGCACAGTTGACTTTTTGTTAGATGAATTCCAAACTGTGCGATCCTTTATGAAATCATGTCCTTGACCTAAATCAAACTTGATGGATTGATTTCATAGGTGTTATAGGGTGTATTGAATCATGTCTTAGGGTTTGGGAGCATGTCCGGGTCAAAAGTCAAATATACAGTTGACTTTTCTCGCGAAACCCTTACTGCGGTTCTGATGAATTTGAAAATTGTTGATCAAGCTTCTTGGATCAATCCATTATTCCAAATGGATCAATGTAGTGTTTTAGAGACCCTCAGATCCTTGTCATACCCCAAATTTTGACCACTTAGATTTCCCATCATTGTGCAAATCATCATCATAATATGGATGTACCTTCATGCCTTATCAATCTCCTCAAGGATTGTTGAGCATTCACTACCATCAAGAATTAGGGTTTCAAGCCCTCTCAGAGTTCTTAGACAAAGGATCAATCAAGGAATGACATGATCTTCAACTTGTCTAAAATCCACAATGGATCAAAAGGACACCCACATCAAGGATCAAGCACAAGGCTGCTCCCTTCTAGGTGGATCAAGTCTCAAGATCGACAGTGTCACCAAATTAGAGTTTTGGTCGACCAGGGCCTCCAAATGGAAATTTTTCATCTGGGCACAAGCCAATGATCCAAAACCTAACCTAATATACTCCATGGAACCTCATGGACCCAATCATCAAGTCAATTTTGCCTCAGGGGATGCATTCATCAAAAATCAGGAATTAGGGTTCTTGACCTAATTCACCCCTAAGTTGAATTTTAGGGAAAATCATGAGCCAAGACCTCAAGAGAAGGTTTGAGGGTCTCTAATGAACTATATTGATCCATTTGGAACAATGGATTAATCCAAGAAGCTTGAGCAACAAGTCTTAATTTCATCTGCACCACAGTTAGGGTTTTAAGGAAAAAGTCAACTGTAACTTTGACTTTTGACCAGGACATGCTCCCAAGTCCTATGACATACATCAATATACCCTATGACACCCATGGAACATGTCCATCAAGTTTGATTTAGGTCAAGGACATGATTTCCTGAAGAATTGCACAGTTTGGAATTCATCTGATAAAAAGTCAACTGTGCACAAAAGTCAACTTTGACTTTTTGAGATTTTTCACAAAAATGGATTTTTAACCCTAAAGTGATGTTAATGTATGATTTGAATCGTCATTCATCAAGAAAAATCAAGAAAAGTTGGATAACTTGTAAAAGGGGTAACCATAAAAACTTAGAAAATTTTCTAAGTTAAAAATAAAGTGGCTAGGGTACCCACTTTGGAGGGTCATAACTCCTAAACCACAAAGCCATTTTCTCCCATCCAAGGCTTGATTTGTAGATCTCATTGCCCTCTACAAAAACTTCAACTAGACCTAATTCCAATTCATTGGGGATTTTGAGTTATGGAGTGATCAAAGTCAATTAAAACATGAAAGTACAACTTTTTCAACACTTAGAAAAATTCTGGGCACGGCAGATTTTGTGTTGAAACACCAAAACTTGTGAGATCTTTTCACATAGTTGCAAGCTGAATCAAGTCCAAAGATAAACATCAATGTTGTTGCAAAGGTTGCAAAGAATCCAAAGAGCTTAACAGCATGAATTGATTCAACTTGAGCCAAGAGAAATCCATGCCCAAAGCCATGCTGCTGCAAGCTGTTTTGGAAAAATTAGTTTGCATGTTTGCTTGCCACACACGATTTTGAACCAAAAACTGAGGATCAGCATGTCACATATACTCAAACCAATCACAATGCATCTGATCCAACTGATAAGGCTGAGTCAAAAAGCCAAGGAATCTTCCAACTTGAAATTCATCCACTTTGGCACATTTTGCCTTGAATTCAAAGGGCATTAATGTGGAATAGTGCATTTTCAACAAAGTCACTCTACTCAGTCAAGTTCTCTGATTAAACAAAAATAAAAACATCTGAAGAATGTGATTTTGGTCAAGGCATAGCCCTGCTCTTGGGAATGGCTAGTTTGCCTTGCTTGAGAAGAAATCCTCTAAGCCAATCCATGCAAATGTGATCTGATCCAGCAGCCATTCACTATTCCTTCAAGACAAAAGTTGATCACCTATAAATAGAGGTTCCAATGGATCATTCAACTCACACCAAAGCCAATTACAACACTGCTTTCTCTCATTCTTCCTTAAACCTCAAGTTTTTTTGGTTTTTGAGTAACCACTATCGAGTTTTGAGTTGCAGCCTTAAGCAATCAATTCCAATTGCTCAAACACATCACATATGATGTATTTGAGGTGTCCAAACACTTAAACACTGACTGTAACACATCAGGCTCAAAATCACTCTTCAACCAAGCCATTATGCCTCAATTATGCAGGTGGAGTTCTCCAGCTTGATCCAAAGGGTTTCAAAGTGTTCCAAAGCTTGCAAAACACTCCATAACATCCATTGAAGCTGTAGGGATCATTAATTCACAACTGGAACAAGGTTTGTGCAAAGTTCCATTTCAGCTTGCATCAAGGTAAGCCTCAAAACTCCAACTCCATGATCCATGCATATTTCCTCGCATGATATTTTTGCCAATTGCTTGCCATCATATGTTGATTGTTTTCCCTCAAAAAATTTGATCATAGCACTCATAATCATGCCTACTCGATTGCTTTTGCAAAATTAGGGTTCATACGGCCACAATGATATAATTTGCTATACACTGAAAATGAATGAAATTGGGTATTGCCATCTTCTTCCTTGTGAAAAAACGCATGAGTTTGGTGTTTGAATCATGTCAAATGGTTGAGAGATTAGTGAGATAGAGGGCTTCATGCACGAGCTAGAGGAAGAAGATGGCCATGGCGCCATTCTCAGAAAATCCAACAAGTTCTCTATATATTTTTCCCTTGCCATGTTATATTTGAATTGGCATTGCGCCCCAGCGGTTCATCAGCTGGTTTTGTGTGTATTGGCAAGCGAGAGGTCTGGGGTTCGAATCCCCCTCGCCCCAGACTTCTTTTTATCACTTGTTTATTTTGTTATTTTTCATATTATTATTTTTAATGATTTGAAAAATTAATAACTCCTTCAATTTTTATCATTTTTATTGGTTCTTTTTGCAATAATTCACAAAAATGTTTAATTATTTGATTTTACTAAAAAATACCAAAAATATTATTTATTTCATATATTTGATATTTTTGCAAAGAATTAATGTTTTATGTGTTTTTAGCATTTAAAATATTTTTTTCTCCCTTTGTTTTCTAACCCTAATTTCTATTTCAATCATTTTGTAGGAAGAAACCTGATTTTTTGGAAAATTGATCCAATATCATAATTTGTTTTCATATATTTAACAAACATTGATCATTTTAATTGAATTTTTTTTCAATTAAGAAAATACATTTTGGAAATAAGTTAGGGTTTTGAATCAATTCCACCCTCATCAAACTTTTTTCAAACACTTTTGGGCCTCTAATAGAGTGTAAGACCCAATCCTTTGTAAATACAAACCACTTTGGGCCTCACTTATTGTATAAGTCCCACTGTATTTTCAAAAACCTCGGCGCGCTCGCCAATAAAAAAAAATCAAACCCTGGGCCTCTCCTTGAGCTATAAGACCTATTCAAAACTTTTGGGCCTCTAATAGAGTGTAAGACCCAACCCCCTTTTAACCAAAAACTTTGGGCCTCACTTATTGTATAACTCCGTTCGTGTTAAAAGAAAATCTCGGCGCGATCGCCATTTCAAACGGAAAAACAAACTGGGCCTACCCTCGTGTAGTAAGACCCATTTCTTTTCTTTAAAACTTTTTGGGCCTCTTGAGAGAGTGTAAGACCCATCCCTTGTACAGGAAAACTTTTTGGGCCTCAGCCACTGGTATAAGTCCCTCTGTACAAATTCAACAGTGCGCTCACTGATAAAACCCTGGGCCTCTCCTTGAGCTGTAAGCCCCAATCTTTCTTTTTCAAAGCACTTTCTCCTTTAATTTTGAATTATACTATTGTTTTCAATTTTTCTTTGTTGAACAACTAACCAAACAGCATGGAAGCTCTACAACCGAGTAAGTGGTTATTGCTTTCATTTACCGCTTTCATATACATATAACTGTATTGTGGGGCTGTTTCGCTGTAAGTCTTCTTTCATAAACTCATATCAACTGTGTAATAATAGTATAGATATTTTGAGTTTCCCCGGCAACTACGTCTAGAACTAGGTGACGCTGTTTCGTTTATTCGTAGAAATAGACAACTAGATCCCCAATAGGATCACCAGATACAGTCTTCTCTTCAGCTGTCCTCATTAGGAATTGTCAAGAAATTCTACTCCCAGAGATGAATGTTTTCTCCGTGAATGGCATCTTTGAGTTTCTTCCGAATTCTCGAACTTTCCTGACTTGATCTATTCCTTGTGAATAGCTTGCCTTGAATATCTCGGGGTTTGGGGACCCACGGGCTTCTTAAAAGCATTGGCCTCCTCTTGGGCATCATACAAGGACCCACAGGCTTCCTAAAAGCAACCCCGCCTCCTCTTGGGCTTAGTACAAGGACCGATCGGCTTCTTAGAAGTATTCACAGCCTCCTCTTAGGCTTTGTATAATGATCTCTTCCTCCGGGAATGATAGCCTCCTCTTGGGCATCGTACAAGGACCCGTCGGCTTCTTAAAAGTTTTCAGCCTCCTCTTGGGCTTCGTACAAATTGTCCTGACGACCTCCTAGAGGTATAGGAACAGAACTTAATCATCTGCATAGAACAGTCCTTTCATAGAGTCTACTACTATTTCTCAAAGCATGGTACAAAAGATGAAACTCTAGACTTGGACAGTTTAATATCCTTGAGTCTCAAAGACATTCTCAAGCACCCTTCAAGAATAAGAAGGAACCCGTAGACTCAGACAATCTCAATACCTTTCAGATTTCCCACTATAGCGAGCGATTTTGGATGCGGTTCTTAAGCGTTGGTCGCTCTCTGCGGTTTGAGCTTAAAACTACAGGTCGATTCATTTTTTATCCTATTGTGAGCTGAATAAGGAAGGGAAATAGATGTCTCCAATTAACCCCGCTTTGCATACCGAGTTTAAACAGCGGTCTGTTAGGTTACGAGTGTTATCAATGTGGGGGGGCCTTTCTTGTGCTATTTAACAGAATGACAGGTTTCTGGCGGGGAACAAGGATTAGGATGTTAGGACTGATGCTTTTGACAGATACATGGGAGTATGGGATTTTGGGTTTTTGTTTAGTGTGCTCGCTAAGATCTTTTCTTTCGATCTTATGCCTACGTATTCCCGTTTACCGAAACAGGGAAATCAGAGCGTTCGTAGTTCCTCCTATTCTATGGGAGGAAATGGGTGTTTTTGTGTCTTGTTCAAAGCCTAAGATGTGAAGCGAAAGGTTGTTTGTATCTTGTTCAAAGCCTAAGATATGAAGCTGAAAGTTCTCGACTTTAGAGAGAATTTGTCATCTCTAAAGAAGGGTTTGTTTGTCACAACTGTTGGGTGACTGGTTATAAAGGAGAATTACTTTAACCAGGATACGCGGATCCTAGTAATGCCCTAATTTCCTTTATAGGGGATTTTAACCTAAAGGAGAAGACTTTAACTCAGTTTAGAGCAATGCTATCTTTCCTTAGGAATTTCTCATGCTAAAAGAGGGACAGTGGCGTGGATGTAGATGATCCAGAGGCTTGCCGCTTACAGCGATTAGATGAAGGGGAAGGAGTTGTTGATGTTTGTATGTTGTGAACGAGGCACAACTTTGATGCTAAAAGGTTGATTGGATCAACCAATGGTTTTCTTATACAAAGCCTAAGAGGAGGCTATTGTGTGTCTCGTACAAAGCCCGAGAGAGAGGCTAAAAGGTTTTTGACTCAACGAGGGAGTCTTTTGGTATCTTGTATAAAGCCCGAGATGGAGGCTATTTGACTCAACAAGAGAGTTTTTTGTATCTCGTACGAAGCCCGAGATGGAGGCTAAAAGGGAGTTGACTCAACAAGAGAGTCTTTTGTATCTCGTACGAAGCCCGAGATGGAGGCTAAACGTTGTTTGACTCCGCTGGGGAGAATCATTTGTACAAAGCCCGAGAGGAGGCTATGGTGACTGTTTCAGTTGAGTGACAGGTCCAGTATACTGATTTTGAAGGGAAAATCAGTTCTTATATGAGCAATGATGTACTCAAGGATTTTGATTCGAGGATCCGGGTTATTCCTATTCTTTAAGGAAGTGGGAAATCCGAAGGGTATTGAGACTGTCCGGGTCTACGGGTTTTCTTCCTATTTAACGAAGGGGTCACTTGAGAATGTCTTTGAGACTCAAGGATATTAGACTGTCCGTGTCTAGAGTTTTATCTTTTGTACCATGCTTTGAGAAACAGTAGTAGACTCTATGAAAGGACTGTTCTATGAGGATGACTAGGTTCTGTTCCTATACCTCTAGGAGGTCGTCGGGACAATTTGTACGAAGCCCAAGAGGAGGCTAGAATTTTTTAAGAAGCCGACGGGTCCTTGTACTAAGCCCAAGAGAAGGCTATCATTCCCAGAGGAAGAGATCATTATACAAAGCCTAAGAGGAGGCTGTGAATACTTCTAAGAAGCCGTAGGGTCCTCGTACTAAGCCCAAGAGGAGGCGGGGTTGCTTTTAGGAAGCCTCTGGGTCCTTGTACGATGCTCAAGAGGAGGCCGATGCTTTTAAGAAGCCCGTGGGTCCCCAAACCCCGAGAAGTTCAAGGCAAGCTATTCAAAAGGAATAGATCAAGTCAGGAAAGTTCGAGAATTTGGAAGAAACTCAGAGATGCCGTTCACGGAGAAGACATTCATCTCTGGGAGTAGAGTTTCTTGACAATTCCTAATGAGGACAGCCGAAGAGAAGACTGTATCAGGTGATCCTATTAGGGATCTAGCTGTCTATTTCTACGAATAAACGAAACGGCGTCACCTAGTTCTAGACGTAGTTGCCGGGGAAACTCGAAATATCTATACTATTATTACACAGTTGATATGAGTTTGTGAAAGGAGACTTACAGTGAAACAGGCCCATAATACAGTTATATGTATATGAAGCAGTAAATGAAAGCAATAACCACTTACTCGGTTGTAGAGCTTCCATGATGTTTGGTTAGTTGTTCAACAAAGAAAGATTGAAAACAACAGTATATACAAAATCAAAGGAGAAAGTGCTTTGAAAAAGAAAGATTTGGGACTTATCAGTGAGCGCACTGTTTGAATTTGTACAGAGGGACTTATACAAGTGACTAAGGCCCAAAATATTTCTGTACAAGGGGGTTGGGTCTTACACTCTCTCAAGAGGCCCAAAAAGTTTTAAAGAAAAAGAGTGGGGCTTATAACACGAGGGTAGGCCCAGTTGATTTTTCGTTTAAAAATGGCGATCGCGCCGAGGTTTTCTTTTAACGCAGAGGGACTTATACAATAAGTGAGGCCCAAAATGATTTGGTAAAAAAGGATTGGGTCTTACACTCTATTAGAGGCCCAGTGTTATTTTGACAAGGCGATGATCGCGCCGTTGGTTTTTTGACGGTATCGGGACTTATACAATACACTGAGGCCCAAAAATGATTTGGTCAAAAAAGGATTGGGTCTTACACTCTATTAGAGGCCCAAAGTGTTTCGAAAATGATTTATGAGGGTTGAATTAATCCAAAAACCCTAATTTGTTTTCAAAAATGTATTTAATTGAATAAAAATTCAATTAAAATGATCAAAATTGTTTAACATGTGAAAAACAAATTGTGATCTTGGATTAATGCTTCAAAAATTAAGTATTGACCTACAAAATAATTAGAAAGAATTAAAAGTTGCAAAATCAATGTGGAAAAAATATTTAATATGTCAAAAACAATTAAAATATTAATTCTTTGCAAAAATATCAATTATATGAAATAAATAATATTTTTGGGATTTTTTGATAAAATAAAATATTTTAACATTTTTGTGAATTATTAAAAAAGGAATCAACTCAAAATCATTAAAACACAGAGAGAAATTAATTTTTGAATCAATTAAACAAAAACACAAAATTCAAATATTTGAATTTGTGAAAAAGGCGCCAAGAACACAAGCAAGAATACGCGCATTTTTCTGGGTTTGGCTGATTTGCGTTTTCTATCCAATCTCACTGAATACGTAATCATATCATGCAATCCACATATCATTATGCTCGTCTCAACCTCACGATCATGTTTATAACACTTAATTTCATTTAAATTAAACATAAAACATGAAATCATGAAGAAACCTCAAGAACCCTAATTTCTGCATGAAGGCTAGGATTTTTTATACATGATTCAAACAATGTAATTAATTGAGGGAAAACATTCCATGCATGATTATGAACATATGGCCAAATTATTGTGCGAGGAAATATGCATGGATTGAGAGATGACCAAGTATATGCTTACCTCCAAGCCGTGACAGCAAGTGCAATGTGATTTTTGATTTGGAGGTGTTACAGATGAGTGGTGATGATCTGAACAGCTTCCATACACCCTATGGAGTGTGTTTGAATGGTTGGACTTGATTGAAATTGGCTGGATCAATTCGTGGTACCTCAGCTGCAACTTGATTAAAAATTTGAGCAACCAGCTGGTGATTTTGTGAAATTGGTGTTTCAAAAGTGATCTAAGTGTTTGATCAACTCATATGTGATGTATATGAGGTGTGTGAGTGATTGGTTTGATTGGAATTGCTCTCAAACTCAAAACCCGATAGCTACCTTGCTAAGAAATGAATTTTTGCCAAGAGAAAGAGATTTTGAGGAAAGCATCTGTTAGATGGCTTTGGTGTACTCAAACTGATCACAATTGAGCTCTATTTATAGTAGAGCAAGTTTGTTTTGCAAGGAATAGTGAATGGCAGCTGATAAGTAGGTTTGGCCAATGTTGGCAAATGAAAATCCAAGTCTCCTCTAGCCATTGACTAGAGGTTAGGGCACAGAGCTTTGGTTCCCTTGGTCTTGGATAAGTCTTGACTGATTTCATATGAGAATGGCTCAGTCCATGCCACCTTGATGCTTCCATTGAATGCTTCAATCCAAATTTGGAGTCTTGTCCCTATTTTGGCCATTCTAGGTTCAACATATTATTTCTTGGTCCATGGACTTTGGAGGCTTGGCTAAGTGGTTGTCCCCTTTAGATTAAATCCTCATATGTGTCCAAGTGGATAGGAGTATTTGAATTTGGCTGATTTTGGCAAATCGAGCCAAAATGCAAAATCTGCCTTGCCTTTGACAGATTTCAGCAAGGCAACTTTACAATGTCATATCTCATGGGGTAAGTTGAATTTGGCAATGTTCTTGGCCACTTTGGAAAGCCCTTACATGATATAACAACTGTTTGAACAAGTTTGGTTTTGATCTCTTTTGATTCCAAGTGAAAAATCCTTCTACATTTGGCAAAAAGTGAAGCAAAATCTGACTTAGTGAAATCTTCACTAAGTGTTGGAACAAAGTGTGATTTCTTGATTTTGATCACTCCATAACTCAAAATCCTTAATGAATTGGACTTAGGTCTAGTTGAAGTTTTTGTAGAGGGTAATGAGGGCTACAAATCCATCTTTGGATGAGAAAAAATGGCCATGTGGTTTAGGAGTTATGACCCTCCAAAGTTAGTGTATTAGTGGTACTTTTTCCATAACTTAGAAAAATTTCTAAGTTTTATGGTTACCCCTTTTACAAGTCATCCCACTTTTCTTGATTTTTCTTGATGAATAATGATTCAAATCATACATAAACATCATTTTAGGGTTAAAAATCCATTTTGGTGAAAAATCTCAAAAAGTCAAAGTTGACTTTTGTGCACAGTTGACTTTTTATCAGATGAATTCCAAACTGTGCAATTCTTCAGGAAATCATGTCCTTGACCAAAATTAAACATGATGGACATGTTCCATGGGTGTTATAGGGTATATTGGTTCATGTCCTAGGGCTTGGGAGCATGTCCTGGTCAAAAGTCAAAGTTACAGTTGACATTTCCCTTAAAACCCTAATTGTGGTGCAGATGAAATTGAGACTTATTGCTCAAGCTTCTTGGATTAATCCATTGTTCCAAATGGATCAATATAGTTCATTAGAGACCCTCAAATCATGTCTTGAGGTCTTTGCTCATGATTTGCCCCAAAAGTCAACTTAGGGGTGAATTAGGTCAAGAAACCCTAATTCCTGATTTTTGATGTATGCATCCCCTGAGGTCAAATTGACTTGATGATTGGGTCCATGAGGTTCCATGGAGTATATTAGGTTATGTTTTGGATCATTGGCTTGTGCGTAGATGAAAATTTCCATCTGGGGCCCTGGTCGACCAAAACCCTAATTTGGTGACACTGTCGATCTTGAAGCTTGATCCACCTAAAAGGGAGCAACCTTGTGCTTAATCCTTGAAGTGGGAGTCCTCTTGATCCATTGTGAATGTTTGGGTGGTTAGACAAGTTGAAGATCATGTCATTCCTTGATTGATCCTTTGTCTAAGGCTCTAAGAGGGCTTGAAACCCTAATTTTGATTGTAGTGGATGCTCACCCATCTTTGGGGAGATTGATGAAATAGGATGGTTCCTCCATATTGTGATGATGACTTGCACAATGATGGGAAATCTTAGTGGTCAAAATTTGGGGTATGACAGATGCCCCTATTTAATCTTCTTGGACACGAAGGTGTGAATGGCGAAGGTATTCGGGCATTCGGGGTGCAAGAGGATTAAATATCGGAATACCCGAAATTTTGATGGTGGTTATGAATGGTAGCTTGCGCATTCATCTTCTTTTGCTAAGCAATGATGCTTAGAAAAGGTAAACCTCCCCTCGATCCTGGTCTTCAGCCAAGGAACTGGTCTTAGTTGCGGAAACTAACTTCCCCTCGATCCTGGTTTCCTACCAAGGAACTGGTCTCGGTTGCTGAAATAAACTTCCCCTCAATCGTGGTTTCCTACCAAGGAACTGGTCTCAGTTGCTGAAATAAACTTCCCCTCGATCCTGGTTTCCTACCAAGGAACTGGTCTTAGTTTCTTTCGTCAATAAACTTTACTGACAAGGGACGCTATTTGTAGCGGCTTTCCTTCAAACTTCTCGCCGAATTTTCCTGGGGAGATGCCATTTGAGTAGAAAATAGTTTTAGGTTAGGCTTGCTGGGGGAACCCAGCCGCCTGAGTTGTAGAGTTGCACAAACTTCTCTGTTGGAGACGCCATTTGTTGACTCTGCTCGGGGAATGCGAGTCCCTTGAGAGACAGCATTCGTTTGGGGAGCTTGCATCATACTTTTCTCGGGATCTTCCTGGAGAAATGCCATATGATGGGATCCAATTTTGAGGTGCCGATGACCTTTTCATCAGCGATCTTCTCAGAACGAGACTGACATGCTGCCGAATTTCTGATTACGAGGTTTTCCCTGTGGATTTTCCTTAATCCGGGAAAGCAGGGATATCATCTTCAATGGAGAAGAGTGATGTTTGTTGAAAGCTCTCTCTGGATTTTCAGAGGTTCAAGTTATCAAAGTGGTCAAGGACCAACTTCTTTTCAGAAATAAACTGGAAGCGAGGTTGTTCAGACACCGTATTTCCTGACGAGGCAAGAACTGACAACTCGATTGAGAGAACTTCTATCACTAGGGGAGAAGACCGACTAGAGTGATAGTGACGCAATATGAAATGTGAATGCAAATAAAAAATGCATGATGCATGTATGTTTATGCCGACAAAACCGACGCGACATACAAACTAAAAGATGAACATGACTGGATACTCGGCCATCGCGGGGCGTGTTGAGATATCGCTGGTTCAAGATAGCAATTCCACCTTGCTTAGGAGAGATAGTCCCTGCGGGGAATATCGTTGATCGGGCTTAGGAGACGAGAACTCGGCCGAGGCGTGTCAGATGACACAAGGTCTCTGACATAGTTGATCCTTCATTCAGGCGTACTGGGTTAGAAGGAGTACTTTGATTCTGCACTTTGAAGTTCGCTTACTTCTGGCGAAGCGATCGAGATTCTTCTGATGTTCAACAATCAAAAGAAATTGCCGACTTTATTTAAAAGCAGAAAAAGTTTTAACAAGTAAATTAATTTTTGTTTTATTTCAAGAATCGTTAATCATGTTAACAACGTCGTTCTGTAAAGCTAAAACAAATAAGAAATACAAACAAAAGCACAAAGGCTTAAATTTTATTGATAGGATGGAGATCAGCCAAACGCGTGATTCCAAAGAGTATATACAAAGCTAGAAAATGGTAATTTACAGGGAAAAGGGCTACGTCGAAACATAACGACCACTATCCTTCTACCAACTTTGAATTCGGGGCATCCTGAGCTTCTGTCGAAGATGACCTTGACTGGAGTTTTCTGACAGATGATGTAACTGCTGCTGCTGAGGGATTTGCCTCTGTTGAACATAGTTACTTGCCATTATCCCTAATTTTTGCCTGGATTGTACTATGAGATTTCCAATCCATCGGGATGATTTTTTCTCATGTCTCTAACTTTTGCCTGGACAGCCCTTTCGGGTTTTCAATCCACCGAGACGTTTTTTTTTTAGTTTAGGCGAAGTATTTCTTGACTACATCAACATTCGTGGGGTAGGCAAATTCCTCTCCGTCCATGGTTGCAAGTCTCAAGGCGCCGCCTGAGAAAGCTTTCGTGACCACACAAGGGCCATCATAATTTGGGGTCCATTTGCTCCGAGAGTCAGTGAGAAATGATTGTATCTTCTTGAGCACGAGGTCTCCTTTTCTGAAAACACGAGGTCGGACCTTTTTTTCGAACGCCCTCTTCATTCTCTGTTGATATAGCTGACCATGGCATAGCGCCGTGATTCGCTTCTCTTCGATCAGATTCAGCTCGTTGTGTCGACTTTGACACCATTCAGCTTCGGTAAGCTTAGCTTCCATGAATACCCGGATTGATGGGATCTCTACTTCTATGGGGAGCACTGCTTCCATGCCATATACTAGAGAGAAAGGGGTAGCCCATGTTGAAGTGCGGACAGATGTGCGATAACCGTGAAGAGAAAAGGGTAGCATGTCGTGCCAGTCTTTGTAGGTTACAACCATCTTTTGAACGATCTTCTTGATGTTCTTGTTAGCCGCTTCTACCGCTCCGTTCGTCTTGGGTCGGTAAGGAGATGAGTTATGATGATCGATCTTGAACTCTGCACACAACTCTTTTATCATCTTATTGTTCAAGTTAGATCCATTATCAGTAATGATATCGCTTGGAACACCATAACGGCAGATGATATTGTTTTTGATAAATCGGACCACCACTTGTCGGGTTACATTAGCGAATGACGCTGCTTCGACCCACTTGGTGAAGTAGTCAATGGCTACTAGAATGAAACGATGTCTGTTTGAAGCCTTGGGCTCAATCATGCCAATCATGTCAATTCCCCATATCGAGAAAGGCCATGGGGAAGAGAGAACTTTGAGATGTGATGGCGGTACATGAATTTTGTCTGTGTATATCTGACACTTATGACACTTCCTCATGTACTTGTAGCAATCGGATTCCATTGCTAGCCAATAGTATCCTGCTCTCAGAATTTTCCTTGCCATTGTATGTCCGTTGGCATGAGTGCCAAAGGATCCTTCATGAATTTCTTTCATAAGCATGTCTGCTTCTGGTCTGTCAACGCATCGGAGCAAGACCATGTCAAAATTTCTCTTATAGAGAGTGTCACCGCTCAGGAAGAAGTTTCCAGCCAATCTTCTGAGGGTTTTTCTATCTTTCCTGGATGCCCCAGGTGGGTACTCTTGTTTCTGAAGGAAGCATTTGATATCGTGATACCACGGTTTATCGTCTATGACTGCTTCAATCGTGAAGATGTAAGCGGGCCTTTCAAGGCGCATTATGTCGATCTTAGGTATGTCATTCTATCGACCTACACTAATCATGGAAGAGAGAGTGGCTAATGCATCAGCCATGTGATTCTCCTCACGAGGGATATGATGAAACTCGACTCTGTTGAAGAAAGGTAGCAACCTTCTTGCATAGTCTTTGTAAGGAATCAATCCTGATTGGTATGTGTTCTAATCTCCTTTGATCTGATTGATAACCAGGGCTGAGTCGCCATATACGTCCAAGTTTTTGATCCTTAAATCAATTGCTTCCTCGAGACCCATAATACAAGCTTCGTATTCGGCCTCGTTGTTCGTACATTTGAACGTAAGTCTGGCAGTGAAAGGAATGTGGGTACCCTGAGGGGTAACAATGATTGCCCCAATTCTATTTCCATAATGATTAACTGCTCCGTCAAAGATAAGCCCCCATTGGGAACCTGGTTCTGGCCCTTCACTGGGTAACGGTTCATCGCAATCTTTCATCTTTAAATACATGACATCTTCATCTGGGAAATCAAACCCGATTGATTCCTGATCGTCAATCGGTTGATGGGCCAAATGGTCGGCTAAAATACTTCCCTTAACGGCTTTTTGAGCGTGGTACTCTATGTCATATTCTGATAACAACATCTACCAACGGGCGATTCTTCCCGTGAGAGCAGGCTTTTCGAAAACATACTTGATTGGATCCATTTATGAGATCAACCAAGTAGTATGACGAATCATGTATTGGCGAAGACGTTTGGCTGCCCAAGCCAAAGCACAGCAAGTTTTCTCGAGCATCGTGTACCGAGTTTCGCAGTCGGTGAACTTCTTGCTTAGATAGTAAATGGCAGACTCTTTCCTTTTGGTTTCGTCTTGTTGGCCAAGTACACATCCCATTGAGTCCTCTAGAACTGTGAGGTAAATGATCAGTGGTCTTCCTTCCACTGGAGGTGATAGAATCGGAGGATTTAACAGATATTCCTTGATACTGTCGAAGGCGGTTTGGCAATCTTCTGACCAAACGCAATCCTGGTTCTTTGTCAGTAATTTGAAGATCGGCGCACAAGTAGCGGTCATAAGGAATATGAATCTGGAAATGTAATTCAAACGTCCCAAGAATCCTCTGACTTGTTTTTCAGTTTTCGGAGAAGGCATTTCTTGAATGGCCTTGACCTTGTCGGGATCAACTTCAATTCCTTTCTGGCTGACGATGAACCCTAGTAGTTTCCCTGAACGGACACCGAAAGTGCACTTGTTGGGATTCAAGCGGAGCTTGAATTTTCTTAGACGTTCGAACAATTTTGATAGATGTTCAACGTGCTCACTCTCTGTTTTCGATTTTGCAATCATATCATCGACATATACCTCGATTTCTTTGTGTATCATGTCATGAAACAGAGTAGTCATGGCCTTTTGATAGGTTGCCCCGGCATTCTTCAAACCGAACGGCATTACCTTGTAACAAAAGGTACCCCATGGGGTAATGAACGAAGTTTTCTCCATGTCTTTCGGCGCCATTTTGATCTGGTTATAGCCCGAGAATCCATCCATGAAGGAGAAAACTTTCAACTTTGTTGTACTGTCAACCAGCATGTCAATGTGTGGTAAAGGAAAGTCATCCTTTGGACTAGCCTTGTTTAGATCCCTGTAATCGACACACATTCTGACCTTTCCATGCTTTTTGGGAACGGGTACGATGTTGGCTAACCATTGAGGATATTCAGATGTAGCGAGGAAACCCGCGTCAATCTGTTTCTGTACTTCCTCTTTGATTTTGATTGCCATGTCCGGGTGAGTCCGTCTCAACCTTTGTTTTACTGGCGGACATTCTGACCTTAACGGTAAGCGATGTTCCACGATGCTGGTATCCAATCCTGGCATATCCTGATAGGACCAAGCGAATACATCGGGGAATTCTTTGGGAAGCTTTATCAAACTCTCTTTGGCAGTTGGACTGAGCAGTGCCCCAATCCTTATTTCTTTTCTCTCTTTTTCTGAACCCAAGTTTACCGTTTCCAACGGCTCTTTGTGAGGTTCAATGGACCTTTCCTCTTGTCTGAGTAGTCGGGAGATCTCTTATGGAATTTCGTTGTCATCTTCTTCTTCAGCCTCGAATACCGAGAACTCAAAGTTGGGAGAAGGCATCGGATCGTATGTTTTAATGGGGTTTAAAACAAGCAATCTGCATGACGGTATGATTCGTGTTTAGAAGAGATAGAGAAAATGCAAGTGTGTGCAGTGTTTTATTTTACTGCTTGTTTTTATTTGAATTGTTTTTTAGGATTACCATTTTCTGAAAAAGCAAAAAGAGAAAACTACAATTAATGCGGAAATTACAGAACGACGTTATTTTATTAATGAACAAGTCGATCTTTGAAACTACAGCCCTATAAAATAAAACTCTGTCGCTTTGGGCGAAGCGAAGAGGGATATTTACAGAAAGTGAGCCCTATCAAAACATCTGTTTCACCTGGGTAGGGTGAAAGGCTAAAGATGGCAATTACTTGGACTGATGAACAATCTTCGGAACCTCGACGGCAACCCATTGGCGGCGAACTCCACGGTGAATCACAAAGTCTGGAACCTTCCTTGATATGTCTTCAGAAATGACGCTGATTTCTGGTGGAGCAGGATAATTGGAATCTGTTTCCCAGGCAGAATTGTCGTAGGAGGATTCCTCTGTTGCATTTTGCATAGCATTTGTGCTCTCAGTTGTATCTCCCCATCCAGTTGGTTGGATATCTTCGAGCCTGATACGAGAGCTTTCGGGAGCGGTGTATTTGACCATGAAGTCGTATTTTCCACTCTGTTGTCCCAAGGTGTCCCACACTTCTTTGGAACTGGAGGAGTCATCTTTTTCGATGACGTTGACCTCAGGAAAAGCATAGTTGATGAATTCAAGTCCTGCAAATGTTGCGAATTCATCTTCGTGTTGAGTAGCTTCTGAATGTCCTGAGTGTTGATCCCATGACATGGTGGGGACACAGGTATTCTGTTCAATGACGGTCAGCTGATTTTCATTGCTCGGCTGACTTTCTTGCCCCAAGTTTCCTGGGTAAGGCTGCCACATTGGCAGACCATCCATTGGGCCATAGTAATCGTGGTCAAAGTTGTCTTTCATCAGAGTGTCCTCCTCTAATGAATTTGGCGGAGCACGGCATCCTTCCGGATCACAATCTCCATAGATCATTTTGAAATCTGACCTTGGTATAAATCTCGGACTTTCTGTGGGAAAGCAAAAAGGCATAGGTACCTCTTCCTGAGACATATAACCGTCCTCATTAAGATAGGATTTCCATTCTTCATCTGTGTCAGAGGGATCTTCCTCGTTGATAGCATGTACCGCTTGAGACACTGGGCGAAGGAAACCTCCATTGTGGAAGAAGTTTTGAAGTGGATGAAGACTTTCGTCGTTGGCAGCTGTCTGGGTACAGGTTGCAGAAAAACCAAGACCCTTCTTTGTCTTATTGTCAGTGGGAATGACAAGGTGTCCCCATCCTGTCGTATCGGTACTCTCGACCACTTTGATAGCATCTTTGTATGAGGAAATCGAGGTTCCTCCTTTGAACTGATTGTCCTTGCTCACCGACAGTGCTTGGAACTGCATTCCAATAACCTCCTCAGGTTCTATACCAGTAGATGATGACAAGTTACTCACAAGCAAGGCCTGTTCTCCACAGACTGTGATGAGTTGGCCGTTCTGGACGAACTTTAGCTTTTGGTGGAGGGTTGAAGTAACCGCTCCAGCCTGATGTATCCAAGCTCTTCCTAATAAACAACTGTACGTTGCCCGGATGTCCATGACCTAGAAAGTGACTTGGAAAGTGTGAGGACCGATAGTTATGGGAAGATCATCTTCGCCGATAACTATTTTTCTGGATCCGTCGAATGCTTTGACGACGACCTCGCTGATTCTCATCGCAGGGCCTTTGAATGATAATTGCATCAAAGTGGACTTCAGCATAACATTCAGGGCTGACCCTGTGTCTACCAGTACGCTGGCTAAAGCATCGTCCTGGCAATTAACTGTAATGTTGAGCGCCATGTTATGACGGTGACCCTCTTCGGGTAATTCCTCATCACTAAATCCCAAATTGTTGCAAGAAGTGATGTTAGAGACAATGCTATCGAACTGTCTGATTGTTAAATCCTGTTCCACAAAGGCTTGCTCCAAGACTTTCTATAGAGCCTCCCTGTGGGCTTCTGAACTGAGTAACAGTGATAATACCGAGATCTTTGAAGGAGTCTGTAATAGTTGATCAACAATATTATATTCACTCCTTTGGATGAGCTTCAGCATCTCATCATTGTTTTTTGAAAGATCGGGATCGCTGGATTGACCGACTGGTGGATCGGGAGCTTCCGTCTGAAGTTCCTTTTCCTTGTTAAGTTCCCCAACCCCTCGGTTGAAGATTCTACCACTCCGTGTTACACGACTGATGTCTGCAATATTCACGACGGAAGGTAATGGAATTTCCTTTCCATTTTCAATTGTTGTTGCACCGTATTTGTAAGGGATAGCCTTAGTTGATTCATACGGTAGTGGTCCCGGTAGATAGATGACTACGGGAGCTTTCTGATTTTTCTGACCATCATAAGTAATCTCAATTCGTTCCCAGTTGGGAACTTTAGATTCGTCAAGTAGAGGAATAATGGCGAAAACATCCCTGGTCCTGTGATGACCAGAGATCGTGACAACATCCTCAACTTGCTCGGCAAGGTGGTTCGGCGACCAGTTGATGGGTCCTGAACCCGAATAGGGACGAATTTCTCCACGATCGACCTGACCCTGAAGAGATGCTCTCACAAGGTAACACCCTTGGTTACTTTCCGAACAGACGCTACAAATGTCATAGTTGTGTGGTGGCACCTGGCCACGCCCACTTTGAATACAATGTAACCTCACTAGGTTAGCTTCCACTGATCGAACATCCTGACTCTGACGTCGAGTGGGGTTTCTGTTGCTGATACTAATTTGCTGAGTATCTTCATCCATATAAATTGGCATCCACCAGTGATTTAACAAGTGCTGAAGTGCCTCCTGGACAAGGGTACAACCTCGATCGTTTCCGCAACCCGCTTTATAGCTTTGATAGTCGTGTGATATTAAGAATCCGAGTCGGACCTGCTCAGCATGTAACTCTACCAGGTTGGTATTCATCACACGAATGTCAAAGATCTGAACCATGTTGATCTGATAGGAATTCCTATCATGGTAGTCTTGGATCCATCCAAGATCCATCTGACGCTGGAGGGCCTCTTGTATGAAAGAGCATCCCTGTTTGTTTACCGAGCAAATCAGATAGGAATTGTAATCGTGCCGCGGCAGATTATGATACTGGCTTTGCCTTGAGTGCATCGCCACCAAGTTGACATTCATTGCACGGATGTCGTGGTTCTGAATGACGTTAGAATTCGTGTAAACCATGTTAACTCCACGAACTTGGTGCTTCTGGATCCATCCGAGATCCATTTGTTCCTGCAGAGCTGATTGCACTACTGAACATCCTTGATTGTCTTTAGAGCAGATATCACACTGGTGATAGTCATGAGGTGGCACATGGCCATATCCACTCTGTCTACAATGCATCTTGACCAGATTGGTTTTCAACAAGAGTACATCATGAATTTGATAGACGTCGTTAATCTCTTTCTCAATCAGATTGACTGCAGCTTTCTCATGTGGAGGCAGCGGGTTCGTGAGAACATTAGGATTCGTATCTTTGAAAGATAAGAGCCCGCTCCTAACAAGCTTTTGCACGTCAGACTTGAAATTAAGACAAGTTTCTATGTTATGCCCTGGACCTCCTTGATGATAAGGGCACGTTTGATCCACCTTAAACCAAAAAGGTGGATTTTCTGGTACTGTAAGAGGGGACTTAGTCTGACTGTGCCCCTTGTCTAGCAGTAATGGAAACAGCTATGTGTACGTTACGGGTATAGGATCGAACCTTGGTGGCCGTGTTGTACGGTTGTTGTTGTATTGGGGATGAGCCTGTTGAAGAGGTTGTTGTGTCCTTTGTTGATCAGGTTGGCTTTGCGCAACCTGAGGCTGATACGTAAGAATTGGCGCAGGGCTGATAGCAGGAGTCACAGCTGCTACCGGTTGATCACGTCGCCTTTGCCTTTCGAGAGAGATATTCCCAATATCTTGCTCTTTTTTCTTAGGGAGAGTACTACCATATTTTTTAGTACTGCTCGGTGATCCAGTGTCTTTTACGAAACGTCCTTCTCGGACAGTTTCCTCAAGACGTACACCCATGCCCACCATTTCGGTGAAATCACTGGGTGCACTGGCACCATTCGGTCATAGTAAAATGAGCTTAAGGTCTTTAAGAAGATCTTTGTCATCTCTTTTTCCTCCAGAGGTGGACAAATTTGAGCGGCAATTTCACGCCACCTTTGAGCATACTCCTTAAAGGTTTCCTTGTCCTTTTGCGACATTGATCTGTGTTGATCTCTGTCGGGTGCCATGTCCAAATTGTATTTGTATTGTTGCACGAAGGCAGTACCAAGATCTCTGAAAGTACTGATCGTAGCACGGTTTAAACCCATGTACCATTTGAGTGCGGCACCGGTTAAACTATCTTGAAAGTAGTGAATCAGTAGGTCCTGATTCTCCGTCTGAGCTGACATTCACCGAGCATACATCACCAAATGGCTTTGAGGGCAAGAGTTACCCTTGTATTTTTCAAAGTCGGGAACTTGGAATTTGTGCGGGACTTTCACGTTGGGGACCAAGCAGAGGTCTGCGGCGTCCTTTCCGAATAGATCCTGACCGCGAATGGCTTGCAGCTCCTTCTGCATTTCCAAGAATTGTTCCTGGAATTCATCCATTCTATTGAACATAGTTTCCTTCTTACCAGAAGGTGTTGGTGGAATCTATCCTTTCGGGACAGTGTGCACCACAGGGGGTGGTACCGTGACTACGGCAGTAAATCTTGGCGTTTCCCGAAGTTTGTAACCTTCAGGAGTCTTCAGTATGCCCCTGGCATCTTCGCTTTCCCGGAGTTTGTAACCTTCAGGCCCAGCGGCTTCTGTTGTGATTCCCTGATCCTCAGTGATTGACGGAACATATCCTTCCGGGATATAGTTAACAGGCATACCCCAAGGACGATCTTTCAGCATTTGATACCTAGGATCATACTTCTCTACGATGGGCGTTGAGGTGATCTCTGAGATCACAGTTCTTTGTAGTTGAGCTTCTGCCATGGCTTGCATGTCGTTACGAAGCTTTCTCATATCCTCTCTCAGAGCGTCGATCTCTTCTTTCAACTCTCTGTTTTCTTCCTCAAGATCATCCATCTTTTTCTGACGATTGGCTCGAGTATTGTACGAATGAGACAGTTTAACTCTAGAATCGAGACATAAACATGAGATTCGCAGGTAAGAAGAATACGCGATGATGAATGATGAATGCAATGATTATATTAATTGTTTATGGTTTAAACTAAACTTCGACAATTAGATTGCAAATATCAAACAGTGGGGAAACCCCTTTTTATTGAATTCAAAGGATTACAAAAATGGAAATACAGTAGATTACAAGGTGCAGAAACAGAAACCTAAGCTAATGGGTCCCGAGTCCTTTCTGAAGAGAAATCGGGTGCTGACTCTGGTACTTTCCTTTTCTTTGACCGGGGCTCTTGGGCCGTTGTCGGGTTGTTATTCCTTTGCCAGGTGAAAGGAGTGAGCAAATTCCTTTGGTCATCTTGATTCTCTACAGCATGTTGCTCCAAAATCTCAATCAGAGCATCTTTCTCTTTCAGTAATTGCTGTATTTTGATGCACTCTATGTCGAGGGTGCGGTACTTGTTCTTCCAAGACCTTCTCTCCTTCTGAACTTTGTTGAGAGTAACCTGAAGCTTTTCAGTTTCCGTCATGAAGTACATGACAGATTCCTTTGGCGGAAGAATTCTGTAACTAGGATAAGGCATTTTTAGCTTGAGAGCTCTAGTTTGTACCCAGTGGAGATAAGGCTTCACCGAGACACAGTCTGGTTTTCCCAGAGAATCTCGTCCTTTTTTATGAACGTGTTTCTAAGCGTGCACTATTTCCATTTTTAGTGCTCTGTCGTTTTCTCCTTCTTTGAAGAAAAGACCTTCCAGATGAACACCCAGTGGGATGTGTCTCATCGGGTATCCAAATTGACGGCGAACCAATAACGGATGGTAGTTGATTCCTCCTTTAGTTCCTATAAGGGGTACGTTGGGGAAGTTTCCACAACGATCAATGATTCTGATTCCATCATAAATCCTATTATACCAATCTATATCAGAGTTGGTAAGAGACATGATCTTCTGTGACCAACGTAAGGCACTCTTACAATCCCAAAAAGCAGCAGACTTGGGCAAGTGAGATATAAACCATTTGTAAAGCAGAGGTACACAGCATGTGATCTCCCCTCCACTGTACAAATTTCCTAAGTGTACAGAATGATACGCATCTGCGAGCAAAGTCGGCACAGGGTTTCCAATGAGAAAAACCTTAATGGAGTTAATGTCAACGAAGTTATTAATGTTGGGAAACAAAAATAACCCGTAGGTGAGCAAGACAAAGATGCTTTCAAAAGCAGTTATGTTTCCTATACTGGCGAAATACAGGGCTTTCTTCGTCAAGAACTGGGCTGGCAAACCTTGGATGCCACCCTTAGTAGTCATGTGAGTCCTGACCTCAGACTCGTCCAAATGGATTGCTCTTGCAATGGTCTGATTCTTTGGAATTTCTTCCAGTCCAGAAAATGGAGCTCGATCAGTGATATGTAGATCAGTCAGATGAGAAAACTCCTCCAGCGTTGGTGCTAGCTGGTAATCCGGGAATGTGAAACAGTGATAAACCGGATCGTAAAACTGAATGAGCGCATCCATGATTCCCTCAATCACATGGACTCTTAACAGTGGTAGCAAACCTCCGTGCTTGGCTCTGAAAGCCTCCGGGTTAGTGATCATCCTCGCTAACCTTCTCAAATCCTCTAGTTTTGGAACCTTGAAGGTATACCTATGAGTTCTCCTTCTACCGAAATCCATTAGCGTAATCCTCTTCTCTGATATTTGCAATCACAGTCTTAGTTTAATTTGAAAAACAGAGAGACTAGAAGAGAAGTTTTTTGAATGTTTTAATGTTTTTTTTTCTTTAAATGAATGCATGAATGCAGCACACAAAAACATAGAAAAAACATGGGGTCAAAGGGTCGTTGCCATAAAGTCAAGGCTCTACCCATCCCCAAAGGTTTATACTTGGGTGATTTTTGTACCTGTACTCATTATCATCAGCTCCTCCCAGGAAAGCAAAACAACAAGCGGATCACCAGCGAGTTGTAAAGCAATCTTAGAGTAAGTGCCATTCACCGAGAATAGATCACCAGCCTAAAATGAGGGTAGTATCGGGTAACAACTATTTCCGATAGTTTCCGCACTACGAAAGGGTTTGGCTCCTCAGCTTCTCAGACTTAACAACCGGCCCATTGTCTAGGTGAGAGAATGGGTTGCGTTGGTCAGCCTCCATTGAGGTTGATGGTCGACCTCGTCGCCATCACTTATCTTAAGTGTATACTCAATCTTTCCACATACGGCATCGCCCGCATTCCCATTAGCAGAAAAATAAACACGTATAGCAATTAGGAAAAGCGGTATATATATTTGTCCTAAACATCCTAGACCTTTTAAAGCTATGAATCCTAAGTTCCTGACAGAAATGGGTTCCCCGGCGGAAGCCCCAATCTGTGGTATTCACACAAGTGAAGAAAAGGAAGACCGTGCCTAGACCTAACTTTGACGGGCCCCACGGTGGGCGCCATTTTTCTGTAGCGAGCGATTTTGGATGCGGTTCTTAAGTGCTGGTCGCTCTCTGCAGTTTGAGCTTAAAACTACAGGTCTATTCATTTTTTATCCTATTGTGAGCTGAATAAGGAAGGGAAATAGATGTCTCCAATTAACCCTGCTTTGCATACCGAGTTTAAACAGCAGTCTGTTAGGTTACGAATGCTATCAATGTAGGGGGCCTTTCTTGTGCTATTTAACTGAATGACAGGTTTCTGGCGGGGAACAAGGATTAGGATGTTAAGACTGATGCTTTTGACAGATACATGGGAGTATGGGATTTTGGGTTTTTGTTTAGTGTGCTCGCTAAGATCTTTTCTTTCGATTTTATTCCTACGTATTCCCGTTTACCGAAACAGGGAAATCAGAGCGTTCGTAGTTCCTCCTATTCTATGGGAGGAAATGGGTGTTTTTGTGTCTTGTTCAAAGCCCAAGACGTGAAGCGAAAGGTTGTTTTTATCTTGTTTAAAGCCCAAGATATGAAGCTGAAAGGTCTCGACTTTAGAGAGAATTTGTCATCTCTAAAGAAGGGTTTGTTTGTCACAACTGTTGGGTGACAAGTTATAAAGGAGAATTACTTTAACCGGGATACGCGGATCCTAGTAATGCCATAATTTCCTTTATAGGGGATTTTAACCTAAAGGAGAAGACTTTAACTCAGTTTAGAGCAATGCTATCTTTCCTTAGGAATTTCTCATGCTAAAAGAGGGACAGTGGCGTGGATGTAGATGATCCAGAGGCTTGCCGCTTACAGCGATTAGATGAAGGGGAAGGAGTTGTTGATGTTTGTATGCTGTGAACGAGGCACAGCTTTGATGCTAAAAGGTTGATTGGATCAACCAGTGGTTTTCTTATACAAAGCCTAAGAGGAGGCTATTATGTGTCTCGTACAAAGCCCGAGAGAGAGGCTAAAAGGTTTTTGACTCAACGAGGGAGTCTTTTGGTATCTCGTATAAAGCCCGAGATGGAGGCTATTTGACTCAACAAGAGAGTTTTTTGTATCTCGTACGAAGCCCGAGATGGAGGCTAAAAGGGAGTTGACTCAACAAGAGAGTCTTTTGTATCTCATACGAAGCCCGAGATGGAGGCTAAACGTTGTTTGACTCCGCTGGGGAGAATCATTTGTACAAAGCCCGAGAGGAGGCTATGGTGACTGTTTCAGTTGAGTGACAGGTCTAGTATACTGATTTTGAAGGGAAAATCAGTTCTTATATGAGCAATGATGTACTCAAGGATTTTGATTCGAGGATCCGGGTTATTCTTGTTCTTTAAGGAAGTGGGAAATCCGAAGGGTATTGAGACTGTCCGAGTCTACGGGTTTTCTTCCTATTTAACGAAGGGGTCACTTGAGAATGTCTTTGAGACTCAAGGATATTAGACTGTCCGTGTCTAGAGTTTTATCTTTTGTACCATGCTTTGAGAAACAGTAGTAGACTCTATGAAAGGACTGTTCTATGAGGATGACTAGGTTCTGTTCCTATACCTCTAGGAGGTCGTCGGGACAATTTGTACGAAGCCCAAGAGGAGGCTAGAATCTTTTAAGAAGCCGACGGGTCCTTGTACTAAGCCCAAGAGAAGGCTACCATTCTCGGAGGAAGAGATCATTATACGAAGCCTAAGAGGAGGCTGTGAATACTTCTAAGAAGCCGTAGGGTCCTTGTACTAAGCCCAAGAGGAGGCGGGGTTGCTTTTAGGAAGCCTGTGGGTCCTTGTACGATGCCCAAGAGGAGGCCGATGCTTTTAAGAAGCCCGTGGGTCCCCAAACCCCGAGAAGTTCAAGGCAAGCTATTCACAAGGAATAGATCAAGTCAGGAAAGTTCGAGAATTTGGAAGAAACTCAGAGATGCCGTTCACGGAGAAGACATTCATCTCTGGGAGTAGAGTTTCTTGACAATTCCTAATGAGGACAGCCGAAGAGAAGACTGTATCTGGTGATCCTATTGGGGATCTAGCTGTCTATTTCTACGAATAAACGAAACGGCGTCACCTAGTTCTAGACGTAGTTGCCGGGGAAACTCGAAATATCTATACTATTATTACACAGTTGATATGAGTTTGTGAAAGGAGACTTACAGTGAAACAGCCCCACAATACAGTTATATGTATATGAAGCGGTAAATGAAAGCAATAACCACTTACTCGGTTGTAGAGCTTCCATGCTGTTTGGTTAGTTGTTCAACAAAGAAAGATTGAAAACAACAGTATATACAAAATCAAAGGAGAAAGTGCTTTGAAAAAGAAAGATTTGGGACTTATCAGTGAGCGCAATGTTTGAATTTGTACAGAGGGACTTATACAAGTGACTGAGGCCCAAAATATTTCTGTACAAGGGGGTTGGGTCTTACACTCTCTCAAGAGGCCCAAAAAGTTTTAAAGAAAAAGAGTGGGGCTTATAACACGAGGGTAGGCCCAGTTGATTTTTCGTTTAAAAATGGCGATCGCGCCGAGGTTTTCTTTTAACGCATAGGGACTTATATAATAAGTGAGGCCCAAAATGATTTGGTCAAAAAGGATTGGGTCTTACACTCTATTAGAGGCTCAGTGTTATTTTGAAAAGGCGATGATCGCGCCATTGGTTTTTTGACGGTATCGGGACTTATACAATACACTGAGGCCCAAAAATGATTTGGTCAAAAAAGGATTGGGTCTTACACTCTATTAGAGGCCCAAAGTGTTTCGAAAATGATTTATCAGGGTTGAATTAATCCAAAAACCCTAATTTGTTTTCAAAAATGTATTTAATTGAATAAAAATTCAATTAAAATGATCAAAATTGTTTAACATGTGAAAAACAAATTGTGATCTTGGATTAATACTTCAAAAATTAAGTATTGACCTACAAAATAATTAGAAAGCATTAAAAGTTGCAAAATCAATGTGGAAAAAAATATTTAATATGTCAAAAACAATTAAAATATTAATTCTTTGCAAAAATATCAATTATATGAAATAAATAATATTTTTGGGAATTTTTTATGAAATAAAATATTTTAACATTTTTGTGAATTATTAAAAAAGGAATCAGCTCAAAATCATTAAAACTCATAGAGAAATTAATTTTTGAATCAATTAAACAAAATCACAAAATTCAAATATTTGAATTTGTGAAAAAGGCGCCAAGAACACGCGCGTTTTTCAGGGTTTGGCTGATTTGCGTTTTCTATCCAATCTCACTGAATACGTAATCATATCATGCAATCCACATATCATTATGCTCGTCTCAACCTCACGATCATGTTTATAACACTTAATTTCATTTAAATTAAACATAAAACATGAAATCATGAAGAAACCTCAAGAACCCTAATTTCTGCATGAAGGCTAGGAGTTTTGATACATGATTCAAACAATGCAATTAATTGAGGGAAAACATTCCATGCATGATTATGAACATATGGCCAAATTATTGTGCGAGGAAATATGCATGGATTGAGAGATGACCAAGTATATGCTTACCTCCAAGCCGTGACAGCAAGTGCAATGTGATTTTTGATTTGGAGGTGTTACAGATGAGTGGTGATGATCTGAACAGCTTCCCTACACCCTATGGAGTGTGTTTGAATGGTTGGACTTGATTGAAATTGGCTGGATCAATTCATGGTACCTCAGCTGCAACTTGATTGAAAATTTGAGCAACCAGCTGGTGATTTTGTGAAATTGGTGTTTCAAAAGTGATCTAAGTGTTTGATCAGCTCATATGTGATGTATATGAGGTGTGTGAGTGATTGGTTTGATTGGAATTGCTCTCAAACTCAAAACCCGATAACTACCTTGCTAAGAAATGCATTTTTGCCAAGAGAAACAAATTTTGAGGAAAGCATCTGTTAGATGGCTTTGGTGTACTCAAACTGATCACAATTGAGCTCTATTTATAGTAGAGCAAGTTTGTTTTGCAAGGAATAGTGAATGGCATCTGGTAAGTAGGTTTGGCCAATGTTGGCAAATGAAAATTCAAGTCTCCTCTAGCCATTGACTAGAGGTTAGGGCACAGAGCTTTGGTTCCCTTGGTCTTGGATAAGTCTTGACTGATTTCAGATGAGAATGGCTCAGTCCATGCCACCTTGATGCTTCCATTGAATGCTTCAATCCAAATTTGGAGTCTTGTCCCTATTTTGGCCATTCTAGGTTCAACATGTTATATCTTGTTCCATGGACTTTGGAGGCTTGGCTCAGTGATTGTCCCCTTTAGATTCAATCCTCAGATGTGTCCAAGTGGATAGGAGTATTTGAATTTGGCTGATTTTGGCAAATCGAGCCAAAATGCAAAATCTGCCTTGCCTTTGACAGATTTCAGCAAGGCAACTTTACAATGTCATATCTCATGGGGTAAGTTGAATTTGGCAATGTTCTTGGCCCTTACATGATATAACAACTGTTTGAACAAGTTTGGTTTTGATCTCTTTTGATTCCAAGTGAAAAATCCTTCTACATTTGGCAAAAAGTGAAGCAAAATCTGACTTAGTGAAATTTTCACTAAGTGTTGGAACAAAGTGTGATTTCTTGATTTTGATCACTCCATAACTCAAAATCCTTAATGAATTGGACTTAGGTCTAGTTGAAGTTTTTGTAGAGGGTAATGAGGACTACAAATCCATCTTTGGATGAGAAAAAATGGCCATGTGGTTTAGGAGTTATGACCCTCCAAAGTTAGTGTATTAGTGGTACTTTTTCCATAACTTAGAAAAATTTCTAAGTTTTATGGTTACCCCTTTTACAAGTCATCCCACTTTTCTTGATGGTTCTTGATAAATGATGATTCAAATCATACATAAACATCATTTTAGGGTTAAAAATCCATTTTGGTGAAAAATCTCAAAAAGTCAAAGTTGACTTTTGTGCACAGTTGACTTTTTATCAGATGAATTCCAAACTGTGCAATTCTTCAGGAAATCATGTCCTTGACCTAAATAAAACTTGATGGACATGTTCCATGGGTGTTATAGGGTATATTGGTTCATGTACTAGGGCTTGGGAGCATGTCCTGGTCAAAAGTCAAAGTTACAGTTGACTTTTCCCTTAAAACCCTAATTGTGGTGCAGATGAAATTGAGACTTATTGCTCAAGCTTCTTGGATTAATCCATTGTTCCAAATGGATCAATATAGTTCATTAGAGACCCTCAAATCATGTCTTGAGGTCTTTGCTCATGATTTGCCCCAAAAGTCAACTTAGGGGTGAATTAGGTCAAGAAACCCTAATTCCTGATTTTTGATGTATGCATCCCCTAAGGTCAAATTGACTTGATGTTTGGGTCCATGAGGTTCCATGGAGTATATTAGGTTATGTTTTGGATCATTGGCTTGTGCCCAGATGAAATTTTCCATCTGGGGCCCTGGTCGACCAAAACCCTAATTTGGTGACACTATCGATCTTAAAGCTTGATCCACCTAAAAGGGAGCAACCTTGTGCTTAATCCTTGAATTGGGAGTCCTCTTGATCCATTGTGAATGTTTGGGAGGTTAGACAAGTTGAAGATCATGTCATTCCTTGATTGATCCTTTGTCTAAGGCTCTAAGAGGGCTTGAAACCCTAATTTTGATTGTAGTGGATGCTCACCCATCTTTGGGGAGATTGATGAAATAGGATGGTTCCTCCATATTGTGATGATGACTTGCACAATGATGGGAAATCTTAGTGGTCAAAATTTGGTGTATGACACCCACTTCCTTAAAGAACAGGAATAACCCGGATCCTCGAACCAAATCCTTGAGTACAGTGTTGCTCATATAAGAACTGATTTTCTCTTTCAAAATCAGTATACTGGACCTGTCACTTAACTGAAACTGTAACCATAGCCTCCTCTTGGGCTTTGTACAAACGATTCTCCGCAGCAGAGTCAAACAACGTTCAGCCTCTCTCGGGCTTTGTACGAGACACATAAGAGACTCCCTCGTTGAGTCAATCACCCATTTCGCCTCCATCTCGGGCTTCGTACGAGATACAAAAAACTCTCCTGTTGAGTCAAATAGCCTCCATCTCGGGCTTTATACGAGATACCAAAAGACTCCATCGTCAAGTCAAAACCTTTTAGCCTCTCTCTCGGGCTTTGTACGAGACACATATTAGCCTCCTCTTAGGCTTTGTATAAGAGAACCACTGGTTGATCCAATCAACCTTTTAGCATCAAAGCTGTGCCTCGTTCACAGTACACAAACATCAACAACTCCTTCCCCTCCATCTAATTGCTGTAAGCGACAAGCCTCTAGATCATCTACGTCCATGCCAATGTCCCTCTTTTAGCATGAGAAATTCCTAAGGAAAGATGGCATTTCTCTACACTGAGTTAAAGTCTTCTCCTTCAGGTTGAAATCCCCTATAAAGGAAATTATGGCATTGCCGGATTCACAAATCCCAGTTAAAGTAATCTTCCTTTACAGTCAGTCACCCAATAGTTGTGACAAACAGACCCCTTTAGAGATGACAAATTATCTTTAAAAGTCAAACCCCTTCAGCTTCACATCTTGGGCTTTGAACAAGATACAAATCACCTTTCGCTTCATGTCTTGGCCTTTGAACAAGACACTAAATACCATTTCCTCCCATAGAATAGGAGGAACTACGAACGCTCTGATTTCCCTGTTTCGGTAAACGGGAATACGTAGGCATAAGATCAAAAGAAAAGATCTTAGCAAGCACACTAAACAAAAACCCAAAGTCCCATACTCCCATATATCCTAATCTGAAGCAGTATCCTAACAAAAAAGAGAGAAATCAGTATTGGCGAAAATACAAATAACCAGTACAAAGCCCCCCCCCCCCCCACATTGATAGCATCCGTAACCTAACAGACCGCTGTTTAAACTCAGTATGCAAAGCAGGGTTAATTGGAGACATCTATTTCCCTTCCTTATTCAGCTCACAATAGGATAAAAAATGAATCGACCTGTAGTAAACTCAACCGCAGAGAGCGACCAGCGCTTAAGAACCGCGTCCAAAATCGCTCGCTACAGAAAAGTGGCGCCCACCGTGGGGCCATTTTCTAAACCTTTTTTCTCTTCACTTATGTGAAAACCATAGATTGGGGCTTCCGTCGGGGAACCCATTTATGTCAGGAACTTACGATTCATAGCTTTAAAGGTCTAGGATGATTAGGACAAATATATATACTGCTTTTCCTAATTACTATACGTGTTTATTTTTCTGCTAATGGGAATGCGTGTGATGCCGCATGTGGAAAGATTGAGTATACACTTAAGATAAGTGATGGCGACGAGGTCGGCCATCAACCTCAGTGGAGGTTGACCAATGCAACCCATTCTCTCACCTAGACAATTTGCCGATTGTGATGTCTGAGAAGCTGAGGAGCCAAACCCTTTTGTAGTGCGGAAGCTATCGGAAATAGTTGTTACGCGATACTACCATCATTTGAGGTTGGTGATCTATTCTCGGTGAATGGCCCTTACTCTAAGATTGCTCTACAACTCGCTGGCGATCCGCTTGTTGTTTTGCTTTCCTGGGAGGAGCTGATGATAATGAGTACAGGTACAAAAATCACCTTAGTATAAACCTTTGGGGATGGGTAGAGCCTTAACTTCATGACAACGACCCTTTGACCCCATGTTTTTTCTATGTTTTTGTGTGCTGCATTCATGCATTCATTTAAAAAACATTAAAACATTCAAAAAAATTCTCTTCTAGTCTCTCTGTTTTTCAAATTAAACTAAGACTATGGTTGCAAATATCAGAGAAAAGGATTGCGCTAATGGATTTCGGTAGAAGGAGAACTCATAGTTACACCTTCAAGGTTCCAAAGCTAGAGGATTTGAGAAGGTTAGCGAGGATAATCACTAACCCTGAGGCTTTCGGAGCCAAACATGGAGGTCTGCTACCACTGTTAAGAGTCCATGTGATTGAGGAAATCATGGATGCGCTCATTCAGTTTTATGATCCGGTTTATCACTGCTTCACATTCCCGGATTACCAGCTCGCACCAACGCTGGAGGAGTATTCTTATCTGATCGATTTACATATCACAGATCGAGCTCCATTTTCTGGACTGGAAGAAATTCCAAAGAATCAGACCATTACAAGAGCAATTCATTTGGACGAGTCTGAGGTTGGGACTCACCTAACTACCAAGGGTGGCATCCATGGTTTGCCAGCCCAGTTCTTGACAAAGAAAGCCCTGTATTTTGCCAGTATATGGAACGTGACTGCTTTTGAAAGCGTCTTTGTCTTGCTCACCTACGGGTTATTTTTGTTTCCTAACATCAATAACTTCGTTGATATCAACTCCATTAAGGTTTTTCTCATTGGAAACCCTGTGCCGACTTTGCTCGCAGATGCGTATCATTCTGTACACTTGGGAAATTTGTACAGCGGAGGGGAGATCACGTGCTGTGTACCTCTGCTTTATAAATGGTTTATCTCCCACTTGCCCAAGTCTGCTGCTTTTTGGGATTGTAAGAGTGCCTTGCGCTAGTCACAGAATATCATGTCTCTCACCAACTCTGACATAGATTGGTGTAATAGGATTTATGATGGAATCAGGATCATTGACCATTGTGGAAACTTCCCCAACGTACCCCTTATAGGAACTAAGGGAGGAATCAATTACCATCCAGTTCTCGTTCAGCGTCAATTTGGATACCCGATGAGACACGCCCCACGGGGTGTTCATCTGGAAGGTCTTTTCTTCAAAGAAGGAGAAAACGACAGAGCACTAAAGATGGAAATAGTGCAGGCCTAGAAGCACGTTCATAAGAAAGGACGAGAGTCTCTAGGAAAACCGGACTGTGTCTCGGTGGAGCCTTACCTCCATTGGGTACAAACTAGGGCTCTCAAGCTAAAAATGCCTTATCCTCGTTACGGAATTCTTCCGCCAAAGGAGTCTGTCATGTACTTCATGACTAAGACTGAAAAGCTTCTGGTTACTCTCAACAAAGTTCAAAAGGAGAGAAGGTCTTGGAAGAACAAGTACCGCACCCTCGACGTAGAGTGCATCAAAATACAACAATTACTAAAAGAAAAGGATGCTCTGATTGAAATTTTGGAGCAACATGCTGTAGAGAATCAAGATGACCAAAGGAATTTGCTCACTCCTTTCACTTGGCAAAGGAATGACAACCCGACAACGGCCCAAGAGCCCCGGTCAAAGAAAAGGAAAGTACCAGAGTCAGCACCCGATTTCTCTTTAGAGAGGACTCGGGACCCATTAGCTTAGGTTTCTGTTTCCGCACTTGTAATCTACTGTATTTCCATTTCTGTAATCCTTTGAATTTCAATAAAAAGGGGTTTCCCCACTGTTTGATATTTGCAATCTAATTGTCGAAGTTTATTTGATTAAACCTTAAACAATTAATATAATCATTGTATTCATCATTCTCACATCGCGTATTCTTCTTATCTACGAATCTCACGTTTGTGTCTCGGTTCTAGAGTCAAACTGTCTCATTCGTATAATACTCGGGCCAATCGTCAGAAAAAGATGGATGATCTTGAGGAAGAAAACAGAGAGTTGAAAGAACAGATCGACGCTCTAAGAGAGGATATGAGAAAGCTTCGTAACGACATGCAAGCCATGGCAGAAGCTCAGCTACAACGAACTGTGATCTCAGAGATCACCTCAACACCCATAGTAGAAAAGTATGATCCTAGGTATCAAATGCCGAAAGATCGTCCTTGGGACATGCCTGTTAACTATATCCGAAAGGATATGTTCCACCGATCACTGAAGATCAGGGAATCACAACAGAAGCCGTTGGCCTGAAGGTTACAAACTTCGGGAAAGCGAAGATGCCAGGGAGCATACTAAAGACTCCTGAAGGTTACAAAACTTCGGGAAACGCCAAGATTCACTGCCGTAGTCACGGTACCACCCCTGGTGTGTAGCGAGCGATTTTGGACGCGGTTCTTAAGCGTTGGTCGCTCTCTACGGTTGAGCTTAAACTACAGGTCGATTCATTTTTTATCCTATTAAAGCTGATGAAGGAAGGGAAATAGATGTCTCCAATTAACCCTGCTTTGCATACTGAGTTTAAACAGCGGTCTGTTAGGTTACGGATGCTATCAATGTGGGGGGGCTTTTGTACTGGTTATTTGTATTTTCGCCAATACGGTTTTCTTTATTTTTTTTGGATTTAGACAGAAAGTTTCTGGCGGGGAACAAGGATTTGGATATTAGGACTGGTGCTTTTGAGAGATACATGAGAGTATGGGGTTTTGGGTTTTTGTTTAGTGTGCTCGCTAAGATTTTTCTTTCAATCCTATGCCTACGTATTCCCGTTTACCAAAACAGGGAAATTAGAGCGTTCGTAGTTCCTCCTATTCTATGGGAGGAAATGGGTGTTTTTGGTGTCTTATTCAAAGCCCAAGACGTGAAGCGAAAGGTGGTTTGTATCTTGTTCAAAGCCCAAGATATGAAGCTGAAAAGTCTATTTGTATCTTGTTCAAAGCCCAAGATGTGAAGCTGAAAGGTCTCAACTTTAAAGAGAATTTGTCATCTCTAAAGAGGGGGTTGTATGTCACAACTATTTTATAAAGGAGAATTACTTTAACCGGGATATGTGAATTCGGCAATGCCATAATTTCCTTTATAGGGGATTTCAACCTGAAGGAGAAGACTTTAACTCAGTGTAGAGTAATGCCATCTTTCCTTAGGAATTTCTCATGCTAAAAGGGGGACAGTGGCATGGATGCAGATGATCCAGAGGCTTGCCGCTTACAGCGATTAGATGAAAGGGGAAGGATTTGTTGACGTTTGTGTACTGTGAACGAGGCACAGCTTTGATGCTAAAAGGTTAATTAGATTAACCAGTAGTTTTCTTATACAAAGCCTAAGAGGGGGCTAATATGTGTCTCGTACAAAGCCCGAGAGAGAGGCTAAAAGGTTTTGGCCCGACGATGGAGTCTTTTGGTGTCTCGTATAAAGCCCGAGATGGAGGCGATTTGACTCAACAAGAGAGTTTTTTGTACCTCGTACAAAGCCCGGGATGGAGGTTGTTGTTTATTTGGCTCAATAAGAACCTTTTTGTATCTCGTATAAATCCCGAGATGGAAGCGAAAGGGGTGACTAACTCAACGAGGGAGTCTCTTATGTATCTCGTACAAAGCCCGAGAGAGAGGCTACACGTTGTTTGACTCCACTGGGGAGGATCATTGTACAAAGCCCAAGAGGAGGCTATGGTAACTGTTTCAGTTGAGTGACAGGTCCAGTATACTGATTTTAAAGAGAAAATCAGTTCTTATATGAGCAATACTGTACTCAACGATTTGATTCAAGGGTCCGGGTTATTCTTGTTCTTTAAGGAAGCGGGAAATCCGAAGGGTATTGAGACTGTCCAAGTCTACGGGTTTCTTTCCCATTTAACGAAGGGGTCACTTGAGAATGTCTTTGAGACTCAAGGAAATTAGACTGTCCAAGTCTAGGGTTTTATCTTTTATACTGTGCTTTGAGAAATAGTAGTAGACTCTATGAAAGGACTGTTCTATGCAAATGACTAAGTTCTGTTCCTATACCTCTAGGAGGTCGTCGGGACAATTTGTACGAAGCCCAAGAGGAGGCTGGAAACTTTTAAGAAGCCGACGGGTCCTTGTACGAAGCCCAAGAGAAGGCTATCATTCCCGGAGGAAGAGATCATTATACGAAGCCTAAGAGGAGGCTGTGAATACTTCTAAGAAGCCGTAGGGTCCTTGTACTAATCCCAAGAGGAGGCTAGGCTGCTTTTAGGAAGCCTGTGGGTCCTTGTACGATGCCCAAGAGGAGGCCGATGCTTTTAAGAAGCCCGTGGGTCCCCAAACACCGAGAAATTCAAGGCAATGCTATTCACCGAGAATAGATCAAAGTCAGGAAAGTTCGAGAATTTGGAAGAAACTCAAAGATGCCATTCACGGAGAATACATTCATTTCTGGGAGTAGAGTTTCTTAACAATTCCTAATGAGGACAGCCTGAGAGAATACTGTATCTGGTGATCCTATTGGGGGATCTAGTTGTCTATTTCTATGAATAAACGAAACAGCGTCACTTAGTTCTAGACGTAGTTGCCGGGGAAACTCGAAATATCTATACTATTATTACACAGTTGATATGAGTTTATGAAAGAAGACTTACAGTGAAACAGCCCCACAATACAGTTATATGTATATGAAAGCAGTAAATGAAAGCAATAACCACTTACTCGGTTGTAGAGCTTCCATGTTGTTTGGTTAGTTGTTCAACAAAGAAAGATTGAAAACAACAGTATATTCAAAATCAAAGGAGAAAGTGCTTTGAAAAAGAAAGATTTGGAGCTTACAGCTCAAGGAGAGGCCCAGGGTTTTATCAGTGAGCGCACTATTTGAATTTGTACAGGGGGACTTATACAAGTGACTGTGGCCCAAAATGGTTTTCTGTACAAAGGGACGGGTCTTACACTCTCTCAAGAGGCCCAAAAGGTTTTAAAGAAAAAGAGTGGGGCTTATAACACGAGGGTAGGCCCAATTGATTTTTCCGTTAAAAATGGCGATCGAGTCGAGGTTTTCTTTTAACGCAGAGGGGCTTATACAATATCTGAGGCCCAAAGTGATTTTGGTTAAAAGGGGATTGGGTCTTACACTCTAATAGAGGCCCAAAAGTTTTGAATGGGTCTTATAGCTCAAGGAGAGGCCCAAGGGTTATTTTGAAAAGGCGACGATCGCGCCGTTTGTTTTTGACGGTATCGGGACTTATACAATACACTGAGGCCCAAAAATTATTTGGTCAAAAAAAGATTGGGTCTTACACTCTATTAGAGGCCCATGAGTGTTTGACAATGATTTGTTTGAGTGAAAATCAAAGAAACCCTAATTTTATTCTTTAAAAGTAAATATTTAAAGAAAATCAATGAAAAATACCAAATAGGTTTGAATAAACCACTTGTGATTTTTGTTTAAGGTTTAAAAAATGAGTTATAAATCACAAGAGATATTAAAACTCATTTGGTCTTGATTTTTCAAGATGAATATTCATTTTAAAATGCTTAAAAACAAATAAAAATGAATTTATTCACAAAAATACTAATTATATTAAATAAATAATAAAAATTCAATTTTTTTGTGGAATAAAATATTTCAACATTTTTGTGATTTTTTACAAAAAGAACCAATCAAAAATAATTAAAATTGAAAGAGTTATTAATTTTCCAAATAATTAACAAAACATGAAAATAGTTGGAAAAAATAGCAAAATGTGAAAAAGTCACAAAATGGCATGGGTGGGGTTTGAACCCACGACCTCAAGCATACAAGGCGCGCGCCTTACCACTGGGGTGGTGATACATCCATTGTTTGAAACAAACCAACAAATACACAAGTCATGCCTTGGTTTTGGCTTGCCCAAGGCAAGTTTTGGCTCAAAAATGTGAAGGTCATAACTTTCTCAATTCTTAATGGTTTGAGACAAAATTTATATGCATCTGGGCCAGAATTTCATAAGGAATCCAATGGTGGTGGTAGTTTTTTCAGATCACACTCCCTACTCAAAACTCGATAGTGGTTTTGAAAATGACCTATAAATGCATTTTCTATGCTACAACTTGGTACAAGCATGGATTACATGGTGAATTAGCTCAAACACAACATATATGACATGTATGAGATGTTTATGATCAGTGGACTTCAAATGCACACATGTTTTGGTGAGTGCAAGTTGAGAGGCTTACCCTTCTTTGAGACTTTGGAGGTTTCTCTGCAATCTGCCAACCCTCTTGCTCCAGATATGATTTTATGTTTTGAACCACCTCAAATGATCCCTTGGATGCTTTTAGGATGATTGGAATCAGCTGGTACCTGCAAAAACACAAACTGTCCCTTTCTTACAAAAGGGGTTAAAAGTGACCAAAATAGCAACTCCCTCAAATGGTGTTCCAGATGGTGGGAACCATTTGGGACAGTTCAAGGATGATATTTGGAGTGTGTTTGAGGTTTTATTTGGTTTGGAAAGTGACTGAATCAATACATGGCTTGAAAAATGCAAAAAAGTGCTATTTTGAGGTTTTGAGAGGTGACTTTGTGATGTTGTGATTACAGGTCACTTTTGATGGTTTGCACAGCTTACATATGATATATATGAGGTGTGTGTGTGTGTGATTAGTTTGGGTGGAATTGCTCTCTAGCTCAAAAACTCAGAATTACTTGCTTTGGAAGGCAAGTTTGAGGTGAAAGAAGAGATTTTGAGGAAACCATCTGTTTGATGGCTTTGGTGTACTCAAACTGAACACAATTGAGCTCTATTTATAGTAGAGCAAGTTTGTTTTGGGATCCACAGTGAATGGCAACTGCAGCAGGTGTTTGTTCAATGTTGGCCAATGGAAATGCAAGTCTCCTCTAGCCATTGACTAGAGGTTAGGGCACAGGGCTATGGTTCCCTTGGTCTTGGATAAGTCTTGACTGATTTCAGATGAGAATGGCTCAGTCCATGCCACCTTGATGCTTCCATTGAATGCTTCAATCCAAATTTGGAGTCTAGTCCCTATTTTGGCCATTCTAGGTTCAACATGCTATTTCTTGTTCCATGGACTTTAGAGGCTTGGCTCAGCGATTGTCCCCTTTAGATTCAATCCTCAGATGTGTCCAAGTGGATAGGAGCATTTGAATTTGGCTGATTTTGGTAAATCGAGCAAAATTGCAAATTCGGCCTTGCCTTGACAGATTTCAGCAAGGCAACTTGCCAATGTCATATCTCATGGTGTAAGTTGAATTTGGTAATGCTCTTGACCATTTTGGAAAGCCCTTACATGATACAACAACTGTTTGAACATGTTTGGTTTTGATCTCTTTTGAATCCAAGTGAAAAATCCCCCTACATTTGGCAAAAAGTGAAGACAGATTTGGACTTAGTGAAAATTTCACTAAGTGTTGGAAAAAGTGATATTTTCACTTTTCAGCCATTTTGATCACTCCATAACTCAAAATCCTTAATGAATTGGACTTAGGTCTAGTTGAAGTGTTTGTAGAGGGTAATGAGGGCTACAAATCCATCTTTGAATGATGAAAAATGGCTTTGTGGTTTAGGAGTTATGATCCTCCAAAGTTGGTACCCTTGTCACTTTATTTTTAACTTAGAAAATTTTCTAAGTTTTTATGGTTACCCCTTTTACAAGTTATCCAACTTTTCTTGATTTTTCTTGATGAATTATGATTCAAATCATACATTAACATCATTTTAGGGTTAAAAATCCATTTTGGTGAAAATCTCAAAAAGTCAAATTTGACTTTTGTGCACAGTTGACTTTTTATCAGATGAATTCCAAACTGTGCAATTCTTCATGAAATCATGTCCTTGACCTAAATCAAACTTGATGGATATGTTCCATGGGTGTCATAGGGCATATTGAATCATGTCTTAGGGCTTGGGAGCATGTTCTGGTCAAAAGTCAAAGTTACAGTTGACTTTTCCCTTAAAACCCTAATTGTGGTGCAGATGAAATTGAGACTTGTTGCTCAAGATTTTTGGATTAATCCATTGTTCCAAATGGATCAATATAATTCATTAGATACCCTCAAACCCTCTCTTGAGGTCTTGGCTCATGGTTTGTCCCAAAAGTCAACTTAGGGGTGAATTAGGTCAAGAAACCCTAATTCCTGATTTTTGATAAATGCATCCCCTAAGGCAAAATTGACTTGATGATTGGGTCCATGAGGTTCCATGGAGTATATTAGGTTATGTTTTGGATCATTGGCTTGTGCCCATATGAAATTTTCCAACTGGAGGCCCTGGTCGACCAAAACCCTAATTTGGTGACACTAGCGATCTTGAGGCTTGATCCACCTAGAAGGGAGCAGCCTTGTGCTTAATCCTTGAAGTGGGAGTCCTTTCTGATCCTTTGTGTATGTTTGAGAGGTTAGACAAGTTGAAGATCAATTCATTCCTTGACTGATCTTTTGTCTAAGGCTCTGAGAGGGCTTAAAACCCTAATTTTGATTGTAGTGAATGCTCAACAATCCTTGAGGCATTTGATGAGGCATGATGGTTCATCCATATTGTGATGATGATTGACACAATGATGGGACATCTTAGTGGTCAAAATTTGGGGTATGACAGATGCCCCTATTTAATCTTCTTGGACCCGAAGGTGTGAATGACGAAGGTATTCGGGCATTCGGGGTCCAAGAGGATTAAATATCGGAATACCCGAAATTTTGATGGTGGTTATGAATGGTAGCTTACGCATTCATCTTCTTTAGCTAAGCGATGATGCTTAGAAAAGGTAAACTTCCCCTCGATCCTGGTCTTCAGCCAACGAACTGGTCTCAGTTTTCTTTTGTCAACCTCCCCCCCCCCCCCCCCCGTTCCTGGTTTCCTACCAAGGAACTGGTCTCAGTTGCTGATTTAAACTTCCCCTCGATCCTGGTTTCCCACCAAGGAACTGGTCTTAGTTTCTGATTTAAACTTCCCCTCGATCCTGGTTTCCCACCAAGGAACTGGTCTCAGTTTCTTTTGTCAATAAACTTTATTAACAAGGAACGCTATTTGTAGAGGATTTCCTTCAAACTTCTCGCCGAATTTTCCTAGGGAGATACCATTTGATGGAAAAAGGTTTGATGTCAGACTTGCTGGAGAACCCAGTCGTCTGAGTTGTAGAGTTGCACAAACTTCTCTGTTGGAGACGCCATTTGTCGATTCTACTGGGGAAAGCGAGTCTCTTGAGAGACTGTTTTCGTTTGGGGGCTTACATCATACTTTTCTCGGGATCTTTTCGGAGAAATGCCATATGATGGGATCCATTTTTGAGGTGCTGATGACCTTTTCATCAGTGGGTTTTTTCGGAGAAAAACTGCCGTACTGCCGAATCTCCGATTACGAGGCTTTCTCTCGGGATTTTCTTTAATCCGGGAAAACAAGGATATCATCTTCAATGGCGAAGAGTGATGTTAACTGAGGGCTCTCTGGTCTTTCAGAGGTTCAAGTTATCAAAGTGGTCGAGGACCCAACTTCAATCCAGAAGTAAAACTAGAGGAGAGAGAATGTCCAGACGTAACACTTCCTGACGAGGAAAGGGCTGACAACTCAATTGAGAAGACTTTTATCATTAGGGAACAAGACCGACTAGAGTGATAGTGATGCAACATGACTGTGAATGCAAATCAATAATGCATGATGTATGTATGTATATGCTGACAAAACTGACGCGACATATAAACCGACGAGTGAACATGACTGGATACTCGGCCATCGCGGGGCGAAGAAGTACCGTTGGTCCAAAAGTAGCAATTCTACCTTGCTTAGGAGAAGTAGTCCTCGCGGGGAATACCGGTGATCGAGCTTAGGAGATGAAACTCGGCCAAAGCGTGTCAGACGAAACAAGGTCTCTGACACAGTTGATCCCTTCATTCAGGCGTACTGGGTTAGAAGGAGTACTTTGATTCTGCACTTTGAAGTTCGTTTAGCTCTGGAGAAGCGGTTGATGCTCTTTTGATGTTCAACAGTCAAAAGAAATTGCCATCTTTATTTTAAAATCAGAAAAAGTTTTAACAAGTAAATTCATTTTTGTTTCATTTCAAGAATCGTTGATCATGTTAAAATGTCGTTCTGTAAAGCTAAAACAAATAAGAATTACAAACAAAAGCACAAGGGCTCAAATTTTATTGATAAGATGGAGATCAGCCAAACGCGTGATTCCAAAGAGTATATACAAAGTTAGAAAAATGGTAATTTACATGGAAAAAGGGCTATGTTAAAACATAACGATCACTATCCTTCTACCAACTTTGAATTCGGGACATCCTGAACTTCTGTCGAAGATGACCTTGACTGGAGTTTTCTGACAAGTGATGTAACCGTTGCTGTTGAGAGACTTGCCTCTGTTGAACATAGTTACTTGCCATTATCCCTAACTTTTGCCTGGATTGTACTATGATGATTCCAATCCATCGGGATGATTTTTTTTCATGTCTCTAACTTTTGCCTGGATCGCCCTTTCGGGTTTTCAATCCACCGAGACGTTTTTTTTTTCCTTTTTTTTTAGGCGAAGTATTTCTTGACTACATCAACATTCGTGGGGTAGGAAAATTCCTCTCCATCCATGGTTGCAAGTCTCAAGGCACCGCCTGAGAAAGCTTTCGTGACCACATAGGGGCCATCATAATTTGGAGTCCACTTGCCCCGAGAGTCAATGAGAAATGATTGCATCCTTTTGAGCACAAGGTCTCCTTTTCTGAAGAAACGAGGTCGGACCTTTTTGTTGAACGCCCTCTTCATTCTCGGTTGATACAACTGACCGTGGCATAGTGTCGTTATTCTTTTTTCTTCGATTAGATTCAGTTCGTCGTGTCGACTTTGACACCATTCAGCTTCTGTAAGCTTAGCTTCCATCAATACCCGGATTGATGGGATCTCTATTTCTATGGGGAGCACTGCTTCCATGCCATATACTAGAGAGAAAGGGGTAGCCCCTGTTGAAGTGCGTACAGATGTGCGATAACCGTGAAGAGCAAAGGGTAGCATTTCGTGCCAGTCTTTGTAGGTTACGACCATCTTTTGAACAATCCTCTTGATGTTCTTGTTAGCCACTTCTACCGCTCCGTTCATCTTGGGTCGGTAGGGAGATGAGTTATGGTGTTCGATCTTGAACTCAGTGCACAACCCTTTCATCATCTTATTGTTTAAGTTAGATCCATTATCAGTAATGATCTGGCTCAGAACACCATAACGGCAGATGATATTGTTTTTGATAAATCGGACCACCACTTCTCGGGTTACATTGGCGAATGACGCTGCTTCGACCCACTTGGTGAAGTAGTCAATGGCTACTAGGATGAACCGATGTCCATTTGAAGCCTTAGGTTCAATCATGCCGATCATGTCGATTCCCCATATCGAGAATGGCCATGGGGAAGAGAGAACTTTGAGATGTGATGACGGTACATGAATTTTGTCGGAGTATATCTGACACTTGTGACACCTCTTCATGTACTTGTAGCAGTCGGATTCCATGGTCAACCAATAGTACCCTGGTCTCAGAATTTTTCTCGTCATTCTGTGTCCGTTGGTCATGAGTGCCAAAGGATCCTTCGTGAATTTCTTTCATAAGCATGTCTGCTTCTGGTCTGTCTACGCATCGGAGCAAGACCAAGTCAAAATTCCTCTTATAAAGAGTGTCCCCGCTCAGGAAGAAGTTTCCAACCAATCTTCTGAGGGTTTTTCTGTCTTTTCTGGATGCCCCAGGTGGGTACTCTTGTCTCTGAAGAAAGCATTTGATATCGTGATACCAAGGTTTGTCGTCTATGACTGCTTCAATCGTAAAGATGTAAGCGGACCTTTCAAGGCGCATTATGTCGATCTTAGGTATGTCATTCCATTGACCTACACTAATCATGGAAGAGATAGTGGCTAATGCATCAGCCATGTGATTCTCATCGCGAGGGATGTGATGAAACTCAACTCTGTTGAAGAAAGGTAACAACCTTCTTGCATATTATTTGTAAGGAATCAATCCTAATTGATATGTGTTCCAATCTCCTTTTATCTGGTTAATAACCAAGGCTGAGTCGCCGTATACGTCCAAGTTTTTGATCCTTAAGTCGATCGCTTCTTCGAGACCCATAATACAAGTTTCGTATTCGACCTCGTTGTTCGTACACTTGAACGTAAGTCTGGCAGTGAAGGGAATGTGGGTACCCTGAGGGGTAACAATTATTGCCCCAATTCTGTTTCCATAATGATTAACTGCTCCGTCAAAGATAAGTCCCCATTGGGAACCTGGTTCTGGCCCTTCACTAGGTAACGGTTCATTGCAATCTTTCATTTTTAGATACATGACATCTTCTTCTGGGAAGTCAAACCCGATTGATTCTTGATCGTCTATCGGTTGATGAGCCAAATGATCGGCTAAAATACTTCCCTTAACGGCTTTTTGAGCGTGGTACTCTATTTCATATTCTGATAACAGCATTTGCCAACGGGAAATCCTTCCCGTGAGAGCAGGTTTTTCGAAGACGTATTTGATTGGATCCATTTTGGAGACCAACCAAGTAGTATGAAGAATCATGTATTGGCGAAGACGTTTGGCTGCCCAAGCCAAAGCACGGCAAGTTTTCTCAAGCATTGTGTACCGAATTTCACAGTCGGTGAATTTCTTGCTTAGATAGTAAATGGCAGACTCTTTCCGTTTAGTTTCGTCTTGTTGGCCAAGTACACATCCCATTGAGTCCTCTAGGACTGTGAGGTAAATGATCAGTGGTCTTCCTTCCATTGGAGGTGATAGAATCGGCAGATTCAACAGGTATTCCTTGATACTGTCGAAGGCGGTTTGACAATCTTCTGTCCAAACGCAATCCTGGTTCCTTTTCAGTAAGTTGAAAATCGGCGCACACGTGGCGGTCATAAGGAATATGAATCTGGAGATGTAGTTCAAACGTCCCAAGAATCCTCTGACTTGCTTTTCAGTTTTCGGAGAAGGCATTTCTTGAATGGCCTTGACCTTGTCAGGATCAACCTCAATTCCTTTTTGGCAGACGATGAACCCTAATAGTTTCCCTGAACGGACACCGAAGGTGCACTTGTTGGGATTTAAGCGGACTTTGAATTTTCTTAGACGTTCGAACAATTTTGACAGATGTTCAACGTGCTCACTCTCTGTTTTTTATTTTGCAATCACATCATCGACATACACTTCGATTTCTTTGTGTATCATGTCATGAAAAAGAGTAGTCATGGCCCTTTGATAGGTTGCCCCGGCGTTCTTCAAACCGAACGGCATTACCTTGTTACAAAAGGTGCCCCATGGGGTAATGAACGAAGTTTTCTCCATGTCTTTTGGCGCCATTTTGATCTGGTTATAGCCCGAGAATCCATCCATGAAGGAGAATACTTTGAACTTTGCTGTACTGTCTACCAGCATGTCAATGTGTGGTAAAGGAAAGTCATCCTTTGGACTTGCCTTGTTCAGATCTATGTTGTAGTCGACACACATTCTGACCTTTTCGTCCTTTTCGGGAACGGGTACGATGTTGGCTAACCATTAAGGATATTCAGATGTAGCAAGGAAACCCGCGTCAATCTGTTTCTGCACCTCCTCTTTGATTTTGATAGCCATGTCCGGGTGAGTCCGTCTCAACCTTTGCTTTACTGGCGGACATTCCGATCTCAACGGTAAGTGATGTTCCACGATGTTGGTATCCAACCCTGGCATATCCTGATAGGACCAAGCGAATACATCGGGGAATTCTTTGAGAAGCTGTATCAAACTCTCTCTGGCAGTTGGACTGAGCAGTGCCCCAATCCTTATTTCTTTTCTCTCTTTTTTTGAACCCAAGTTTACCGTTTCCAACGGCTCTTTGTAAGGTTCAATGGACCTTTCCTCTTGTCTGAGTAGTCAGGAGATCTCTTCTGGAATTTCGTTGTCATTTTCTTCTTCAGCCTCGAATACCGGGAACTCAAAGTTGGGAGAAGGCATCGGATCGTATGTTTCAATGGGGTTTAAAACAAGCAATCTGCATGACGTGATGATTCGTGTTTAGAAGAGATAGAGAAAAATGCAAGTGTGTGCAGTGTTTTATTTTACTGCTTGTTTTTATTTGAATTGTTTTTCTTTTTTTTTTAGGATTACCATTTTCTGAAAAAGCAAAAAGAGAAAACAGCAATAAATGCGGAAATTACAGAACGACGTTATTTTATTAATGAACAAGTCGATTTTTGAAACTACAACCCTATAAAATAAAACTCTGTCGCTTTGGGCGAAGCGAAGAGGGATATTTACAGGAAGCGAGCCCTATCAAAACATCCATTTCACCTGGGCAGGGTGAAAGGTTAAAGATGGCAATTACTTTGACTGATGAACGATCTTCGGAACCTCGACAGCAACCCATTGGCGGCGAACTCCTCGGTGAATCACAAAGTTTGGCACCTTCCTTGATTTGTCTTTAGAAATAACGTTGATTTCTGGTGGAGCAGGATCATTGGAATCTGTCTCCCAGGCAGAATTGTTGTAGGAGAATTCCTCTGTTGCATTTTGCATAGCATTTGTGCTCTCAGATGTATCTCCCCATCCAGTAGGCTGGATATCTTCGAGCCTGATACGAGAGCTTTCGGGAGCGGTGTACTTGACCATATAGTCGTATTTTCCACTCGGTTGTCCCAGAGTGTCCCAAACTTCTTTGGAACTGGAGGAGTCATCTCTCTCGATGACGTTAACCTCAGGAAAAGCATAGTTGATGAATTCAAGTCCTGCAAACGTTGCAAATTCATCTTCATGTTGAGTAGTTTCCGAATGACCTGAGTGTTGATCCCATGACATGGTGGGGACACAGGTATTCTGTTCAATGATGCTCAGCTGATTTTCATTACTCGGCTGACTCTCTTGCCCCAAGTCTCCTGGATAAGGTTGCCACATTGGCAGACCATCCATTGGGCCATAGTAGTTGTGGTCAAAGTTGTCTTTCATCAGAGTGTCTTCCTCTAATGAATTTGGCGGAGCACGGCATCCTTCTGGATCACAATCTCCATATATCATTTCGACGTCTGACCGTGGTATAAATCTCAGACTCTATGCGGGATAGCAAAATGGTATAGCCACCTCTTCCTGAGACATATAACCGTCCTTGTTAAGATAGGACTTCCATTCTTCATCTGTGTCAGAGGGATCTTCCTCATTGATAGCATGGACTGCTTGAGACACTGGGTGAAGGAAACCTCCACTGTGGAAGAAGTTTTGAAGGGGATGAAGACTTTCATCGTTGGCAGCTGTCTGGGTACAGGTTGCAGAAAAACCAAGGCCCTTCTTTGTTTTATTGTCAATAGGAATGACAAGCTGTCCCAACCTGTCGTATCGGTACTCTCGACCGCTTTGATAGCATTGTTGTATGAGGAAATCGAGGTTCCTCCTTTGAAATGATTGTCCTTGATCACCGACAGTGCTTGGAACTGAGTTCCAATAACCTCCTCGGGTTCTATACCTGTAGATGACAAGTTACTCACAAGCAAGGCTTGTTCCCCACAAACCGTGACAAGTTGATCGTTCTTGACGAACTTTAGCTTTTGGTGGAGGGTTGAAGTAACCGCTCCAGCCTAGTGTATCCAAGGTCTTCCTAATAAACAACTGTACGTTGCTCGGATGTCCATGACCTGGAAAGTGACTTGGAAAGTGTGAGGACCGATAGTTATGGGAAGATCAACTTCGTCGATAGCCGTTTTTCTGGATCCGTCGAACGCTTTGACGACGACCTCGCTGATTCTCATCGGAGGGCCCTTGAATGATAATTGCATCAAAGTGGACTTCGGCATAACATTCAGGGCTGACCCTGTGTCTACCAGTATGCTGGCTAAAGCATCGTCCTGGCAGTTAACTGTGATATTGAGTGCCATGTTATGACGGTGACCCTCTTCGGGTAATTACTTATCACTAAATCCCAAATTATTGCTGGAAGTGATGTTAGAGACAATGCTATCGAACTGTCTGATTGTTACATCTTGTTCCATAAAGGCTTGCTCCAAGACTTTCTGTAGAGCCTCCCTGTGGGCTTCTGAACTGAGTAACAACGATAATACCGAGATCTTTGAAGGAGTCTGTAACAGTTGATCGACAATGTTGTATTCACTCCTTTGGATGAGCTTCAGCATCTCATCATCATTTTTCAAAAGGTCGGGATTACTGGATTGACCGACTGGTGGATTAGGAGCTTCCGTCTGAAGTTCCTTTTCTTTGTTAAGTTCTCCAACTCCTCGGTTGAAGATTCGACCGCTCCGTGTTACACGACTGATGTCTGCAATATTCACGACGGAGGGTAATGGAATTTCCTTTCCATTTTCAACTGTCGTTGCACCGTATTTGTAAGGGATAGCCTTAGCTGATTCATACGGTAGTGGTCCCGGTAGATAGATAACTATGGGAACCTTCTAATTTTTCTGACCATCATAAGTGATCTCGATTCGATCCCGGTTGGGAACTTTAGATTCGTCAAGTAGAGGAATAATGGCAAAAACATCCCTGGTCCTGTGATGACCATAGATCGTGACAACATCCTCAACTTGCTCGGCAAGGTAGTTCGGCGTCCAGTTGATGGGTCCAGAACCCGGATATGGACGAATTTCTCCACGATCAACCTGGCCCTGAAGAGCTGCTCTCACAAGGTAACACCCTTGGTTACTTTCCGAACAGACGCTACAACTGTCATAGTTGTGTGGTGGCACCTGGCCACGCCCACTTTGAATACAATGTAACCTTACTAGGTTAGCTTCCACTGATCGGACATCCTGACTTTGACGCCGAGTGGGGTTTCTATTACTGATATTAATCTGCTGAGTATCTTCATCCATATAGATTGGCATCCACCAGTGATTTAACAAGTGCTGAAGTGCCTCCTGGACAAGGGTACAACCCCGATCATTTTCGCAACCCGCTTTACAGCTTTGATAATCATGTGATATTAAGAATCTGAGTCGGACCTGTTCAGCATGTAACTCTACCAGGTTGGTATTCATCACGCGAATATCGAAGATCTGAACCATGTTTATCTGATAAGGGTTCCTATCATGGTAGTCTTGGATCCATCCAAGATCCATCTGACGCTGGAGGGCCTCCTGTATGAAAGAGCATCCCTGTTTGTTTACCGAGCAAGTTAGACAGGAACTGTAATCGTGTCACGGCAGATTATGATACTGGCTTTGCCTTGAGTGCATTGCCACCAAGTTGACATTCATTGCACGGATGTCATGGTTCTGAATGATGTTAGAGTTTGTGTAGACCATGTTAACTCCACGAACTCGGTGCTCTTGGATCCATCCGAGATCCATTTGTTCCTGTAGAGCTGCTTGCACTACAGAACATCCCTGGTTGTTTTTAGAGCAGACATCACACTGATGATAATTATGAGGTGGCACATGGCCATATCCACTCTGTCTACAATGCATCTTGACCAAATTAGTTTTCAACAAGAGTACATCGTGAATTTGATAGACATCGTCAGTCTCTTTTTCTATCAAATTGACTGCAGCTTTCTCATGTTGAGGCAGCGGGTTCGTAAGAACATTAGGATTTGTATCCTTGAAGGATAAGACCCCGCTCCTAACAAGTTTTTGCACGTCGGACTTGAAATTGAGACAAGTCTCTATGTTATGCCCTGAACCTCCTTGATGATAAGGCATGTTTGATCCACCTTAAACCAAAAAGGCGGATTTTTCGGTACGGTAAGAGGAGATTTAGTTTGAATGTGCCCCTTAGCCAGTAGTAATGGAAATAGCTCTGCGTACGACATGGGTATAGGATCAAATCCTGGTGACTGTGTTGTACGGTTGTTGTTATACGGAGGACGAGCCTGCTGAAGAGGCTGTTGTGTCCTTTGCTGATCAGGTTGGCTCTGCGCAACCTGAGGTTTATACGTAGGAATAGGCGCAGGGTTGATAGCAGGAGTTACCGCCGCTACCGGTTAATAACGTCTCCTTTGCTTTCCGAGAGAGATATTCCCAATATCTTGCTCTTTTTTCTTAGGGAGAGCACTACCGTATTTTTTAGTACCGCTCGTCGATCCAATGTCTTTTTCCAAACGTCCTTCTCGGACGGCTTCCTCAAGACGTACACCCATGCCGACCATTTCGGTGAAATCACTGGGCGCACTGGCAACCATTCGGTCATAGTAAAATGAGCTTAAGGTCTTTAAGAAGATCTTTGTCATCTCTTTTTCCTCAAGAGGTGGACAAATTTGAGCGGCAATTTCACGCCACCTTTGAGCATACTCCTTAAAGGTTTCCTTGTCCTTTTGCGACATCGATCTGAGTTGATCTCTGTCGGGTGCCATGTCCAAATTGTATTTGTATTGTTGGACGAAGGAAGTGCCAAGATCTCTGAAAGTGCTGATCGTGGCACGGTTTAAACCCATGTACCATTTGAGTGCGGCACCGGTTAAACTATCCTGGAAGTAGTGAATCAGTAGGTCCTGATTCTCCATCTGAGCTGACATCCGCCGAGCGTACATCACCAGATGGCTCTGAGGGCAAGAGTTACCCTTGTAGTTTAGAAAGTCGGGCACTTGAAATTTGTGCGGGACTTTCACATTTGGGACCAAGCAGAGATCTGCGGCGTCCTTTCCAAATAGATCCTGACCGCGAATGGCTTACAGTTCCTTCTACATTTCCAAGAACTGTTCCTGGAAGAATTCCTCCATTCTGTCAAACATAGTTTCCTTCTTACCAGAAGGTGTCTGTGGAATTTGTCCTTCCGGGACAGTGTGCACCACAGGGGGTGGGACCATGACTACGGCAGTGACTCTTGGTGTCTCCCGAAGTTTGTAACCTTCAGGAGTCTTCAGTATGCCCCTGGCATCTTCGCTTTCCCGAAGTTTGTAACCTTTAGGCCCAGCGGCTTCTGTTGTGATTCCCTGATCTTTAGTGATCGGTGGAACATATCCTTCCGGGATATAGTTAACAGGCATGCCCCAAGGACGATCTTTCGGTATCTGATACCTAGGATCATACTTTTCCACTACGGGCGTTGAGGTGATCTCTGAGATCACAGTTCTTTGTAGCTGAGCTTCTTCCATGGCTTGCATGTCGTTACGAAGCTTTCTCATATCCTCTCTTAAAGCGTCGATCTCTTCTTTCAACTCTCTGTTCTCTTCCTCAAGATCATCCATCTTTTTCTGACGATTGGCCCGAGTATTGTACGAATGAGACAGTTTGACTCTAGAATCGAGACACAAACGTGAGATTCGTAGGGAAGAAGAATACGTGATGTGAGAATGATGAATGCAATGATTATATTAATTGTTTTTTTGGTTTAATCAAAATAAACTTCGACAATTAGATTGCAAATATCAAACAGTGGGGAAACCCCTTTTTATTGAAATTCAAAGGCTTACAGAAATGGAAATACAGTAGATTACAAAGTGCAGAAATAGAAACCTAAGCTAATGGACCCCGAGTCCTCTCTGAAGAGAAATCGGGTGCTGATTCTGGTATCTTCCTTTTCTTTGACCGGGGCTCTTGGGCCGTTGTCGGGTTGTCATTCCTTTTCCAGGTGAAAGGAGCGAGCAAATTCCTTTGGTCATCTTGATTCTCTACAGCATGTTGCTCCAAAATTTCAATCAGAGCATCCTTTTCTTTTAGTTATTGCTGTATTTTGATGCACTCTATGTCGAGGGTGCAGTACTTGTTCTTCCAAGACCTTCTCTCTTTTTGAACTTTGTTGAGAGTAACATGAAGCTTTTCAGTTTCCGTCATGAAGTACATGACAGATTCCTTTGGCGGAAGAATTCCGTAACGAGTATAAGGCATCTTTAGCTTGAGAGATCTAGTTTGCACCCAATGGAGATAAGGCTCCACCAAGACACAGTCCGGTTTTCCTAGAGACTCTCGTCCTTTCTTATGAACATGCTTCCAAGCGTGCACTATTCCCATCTTTAGTGCTCTGTCATTTTCCCCTTCCTTGAAGAAAAGACCTTCCAGATGAACACCCAGTGGGATGTGTCTCATCGGGTATCCAAATTGACGGCGAACCAATACCGGATGGTAGTTGATTCCTCCTTTAGTTCCTTTGAGGGGTACGTTGGGGAAGTTTCCACAACGGTCAATTATCCTAATTCCCTCATAAATCCTATTACGCCAATCTATATCAGAGTTGGTAAGAGACAAGATCTTCTGCGACCAACATAAGGCACTCTTGCAATCCCAAAAAGCAGCAGACTTGGGCAAGTGAGAGATAAACCATTTGTAAAGCAAAGGTACACAGCATGTGATCTCCCCTCCGTTGTACAAATTTCCCAAGTGTACAGAATGATACGCATCTGCGAGCAATGTCGGCACAGGGTTTCCAATGAGAAAAACCTTAATGGAGTTAAGATCGACGAAGTTATTGATGTTAGGAAACAAAAATAACCCGTAGGTGAGCAAGACAAAGATGCTTTCAAAAGCAGTCACGTTTCCTATACTGGCGAAATACATGGCTTTCTTTGTCAAGAACTGGGCTGGCAAACCTTGGATGCCACCCTTAGTAGTTAGGTGAGTCCTGACCTCAGACTCGTCCAAATGAATTGCTCTTGCAATAGTCTGATTCTTTGGAATTTCTTCCAGTCCAAAAAATGGAGCTCGATCTGTAATGTGTAGATCGATCAGGTGAGAATACTCCTCCAGCGTTGGTGCGAGCTGGTAATCCGGGAATGTGAAACAGTGATAAACTAGATCATAAAACTGAATGAGCGCATCCATGATTCCCTCAATCACATGGACTCTTAACAGTGGTAGCAAACCTCTGTGCTTGGCTCTGAAAGCCTCTGGGTTAGTGATCATCCTCGCTAACCTTCTCAAATCCTCTAGTTTTGGAACCTTGAAGGTATACTGGTGAGTTCTCCTTCTACCGAAATCCATTAGTGCAATCCTTTTCTCTGATATTTGCAATCACAGTCTTAGTTTATTTTGAAAAAACAGAGAGACTAGAAGAGAAATATTTTGAATGTTTTAATGTTTTTTAGATGAATGCATGAATGCAGCACACAAAAACATAGAAAAAACATGGGGTCAAAGGGTCGTTGTCATGAAGTCAAGGCTCTACCCATCCCCAAAGGTTTATACTAAGGTGATTTTTGTACCTGTACTCATTATCATCAGCTCCTCCCAGGAAAGCAAAACAGCAAGCGGATCGCCAACAAGTTGTAGAGCAATCTTAGAGTAAGTGCCATTCACCGAGAATAGATCACCAGCCTCAAATGAGGGTAGTATCGCGTAACAACTATTTCCGATAGTTTCCGCACTACGAAAGGGTTTGGCTCCTCAGCTTCTCAGACTTAACAATCGGCCCATTGTCTAGGTGAGAGAATGGGTTGCATTGGTCAGCCTCCACTGAGGTGATGGTCGACCCCGTCGCCATCACTTATCTTAAGTGTATACTCGATCTTTCCACATACGGCATCACCCGCATTCCCATTAGCAAAAAAATAAACATGTATAGCAATTAGGAAAAGCAGTATATATATTTGTCCTAATCATCCTAGACCTTTAAAGCTATGAATCTTAAGTTCCTAACAGAAATGGGTTCCCCGGCGGAAGCCCCAATCTGTGGTTTCACACAAGAGATGAAAAGGAAGAAGAAAAACATATACGGGCCCCACGGTGGGCGCCATTTTTCTGTTGGCGGCCACCGCCATGAAAATGACTTACCCAAGGTTTAAATTGTAAGAAAGAAATAACCGGCCCCACGGTAGGCGCCATTTTTTCTGTAGCGAGCGATTTTGGACGCGGTTCTTAAGTGTTGGTCGCTCTTTGCGGTTGAGCTTAAACTACAGGTCGATTCATTTTTTATCCTATTAAAGCTGATGAAGGAAGGGAAATAGATGTCTCCAATTAACCCTGCTTTGCATACTGAGTTTAAACAGCGGTCTGTTAGGTTACGGATGCTATCAATGTGGGGGGGCCTTTGTACTGGTTATTTGTATTTTCGCCAATACGGTTTTCTTTCTTTTTTTTGGATTTAGACAGAAGGTTTCTGGTGGGGAACAAGGATTAGGATATTAGGACTGGTGCTTTTGAGAGATACATGAGAGTATGGGGTTTTGGGTTTTTGTTTAGTGTGCTCGCTAAGATTTTCTTTCAATCTTATGCCTACGTATTCCCGTTTACCGAAACAGGGAAATCAGAGCGTTCGTAGTTCCTCCTATTCTATGGGAGGAAATGGGTGTTTTTGGTGTCTTGTTCAAAGCCCAAGACGTGAAGCGAAAGGTTGTTTGTATCTTGTTCAAACCCCAAGATATGAAGCTGAAAAGTCTATTTGTATCTTGTTCAAAGCCCAAGATGTGAAGCTGAAAGGTCTCAACTTTAGAGAGAATTTGTCATCTCTAAAGAGGGGGTTATATGTCACAATTGTTTTATAAAGGAGAATTACTTTAACCGGGATATGTGAATCTGGCAATGCCATAATTTCCTTTATATGGGATTTCAACCTAAAGGAGAAGACTTTAACTCAGTGTAGAGTAATGCCATCTTTCCTTAGGAATTTCTCATGCTAAAAGGGGGACAGTGGCATGGATGTAGATGATCCAGAGGCTTGCCGCTTACAGCGATTAGATGAAAGGGGAAGGAGTTGTTGACGTTTGTGTACTGTGAACGAGGCACAGCTTTGATGCTAAAAGGTTAATTGGATTAACCATTGGTTTTCTTATACAAAGCCTAAGAGGAGGCTAATATGCGTCTCGTACAAAGCCCGACGATGGAGTCTTTTGGTATCTCGTATAAAGCCCGAGATGGAGGCGATTTGACTCAACAAGAGAGTTTTTTGTACCTCGTACAAAGCCCGAGATGGAGGTTGTTGTTTATTTGGCTCAATAAGAACCTTTTTGTATCTCGTATAAAGCCCGAGATGGAAGCGAAAGGGGTGACTGACTCAACGAGGGAGTCTCTTATGTGTCTCGTACAAAGCCCGAGAGAGAGGCTAAACGTTGTTTGACTCCGCTGGGGAGGATCATTGTACAAAGCCCAAGAGGAGGCTATGGTAACTGTTTCAGTTGAGTGACAGGTCCAGTATGCTGATTTTAAAGAGAAAATCAGTTCTTATATGAGCAATAATGTACTCAAGGATTTGATTCAAGGGTCCGGGTTATTCCTGTTCTTTAAGGAAGCGGGAAATCCGAAGGGTATTGAGACTGTCCAATTCTACGGGTTTCTTTCCCATTTAACGAAGGGGTCACTTGAGAATGTCTTTGAGACTCAAGGAAATTAGACTGTCTAAGTCTAGGGTTTTATCTCTTGTACTGTGCTTTGAGAAATAGTAGTAGACTCTATGAAAGGACTGTTCTATGCAAATGACTAAGTTCTGTTCCTATACCTCCAGGAGGTCATTGGGACAATTTATACGAAGCCCAAGAGGAGGCTGGAAACTTTTAAGAAGCCGACGGGTCCTTGTACGAAGCCCAAGAGAAGGCTATCATTCCCAGAGGAAGAGATCATTATACGAAGCCTAAGAGGAGGCTGTGAATACTTCTAAGAAGCCGTAGGGTCCTTGTACTAAGCCCAAGAGGAGGCTAGGCTGCTTTTAGGAAGCCTGTGGGTCCTTGTATGATGCCCAAGAGGAGGCCGATGCTTTTAAGAAGCCCGTGGGTCCCCAAACCCCGAGAAATTCAAGGCAATGCTATTCACCGAGAATAGATCAAAGTCAGGAAAGTTCGAGAATTTGGAAGAAACTCAAAGATGCCATTCACGGAGAATACATTCATCTCTGGGAGTAGAGTTTCTTGACAATTCCTAATGAGGACAGCCTGAGAGAAGATTGTATCTGGTGATCCTAATGGGGGATCTAGTTGTCTATTTCTATGAATAAACGAAACAACGTCACTTAGTTCTAGACGTAGTTGCCGGGGAAACTCGAAATATTTATACTATTATTACACAGTTGATATGAGTTTATGAAAGAAGACTTACAGTGAAACAGCCCCACAATACAGTTATATGTATATGAAAGCAGTAAATGAAAGCAATAACCACTTACTCGGTTGTAGAGCTTCCATGCTGTTTGGTTAGTTGTTCAACAAAGAAAGATTGAAAACAACAGTATATTCAAAATCAAAGGAGAAAGTGCTTTGAAAAAGAAACATTTGGGGCTTACAGCTCAAGGAGAGGCCCAGGGTTTTATCAGTGAGCGCACTATTTGAATTTGTACAGGGGGACTTATACAAGTGACTGTGGCCCAAAATGGTTTTCTGTACAAAGGGACGGGTCTTACACTCTCTCAAGAGGCCCAAAAGGTTTTAAAGAAAAAGAGTGGGGCTTATAACACGAGGGTAGGCCCAATTGATTTTTCCGTTAAAAATGGCGATCGAGTCGAGGTTTTCTTTTAACGCAGAGGGGCTTATACAATATTTGAGGCCCAAAGTGATTTTGGTTAAAAGGGGATTGGGTCTTACACTCTAATAGAGGCCCAAAAGTTTTGAATGGGTCTTATAGCTCAAGGAGAGGCCCAAGGGTTATTTTGAAAAGGCGACGATCGCGCCGTTTGTTTTTGACGGTATCGGGACTTATACAATACACTGAGGCCCAAAAATGATTTGGTCAAAAAAAGATTGGGTCTTACACTCTATTAGAGGCCCATGAGTGTTTGACAATGATTTGTTTGAGTGAAAATCAAAGAAACCCTAATTTTATTCTTTAAAAGTAAATATTTAAAGAAAATCAATGAAAAATACCAAATAGGTTTGAATAAACCACTTGTGATTTTTGTTTAAGGTTTAAAAAATGAGGTATAAATCACAAGAGATATTAAAACTCATTTGGTCTTGATTTTTCAAGATGAATATTCATTTTAAAATGCTTAAAAACAAATAAAAATGAATTTATTCACAAAAATACTAATTATATTAAATAAATAATACAAATTCAATTTTTTTGTGGAATAAAATATTTCAACATTTTTGTGATTTTTTGCAAAAAGAACCAATAAAAAATAATTAAAATTGAAAGAGTTATTAATTTTCCAAATAATTAACAAAACATGAAAATAGTTGGAAAAAATAGCAAAATGTGAAAAAGTCACAAAATGGCATGGGTGGGGTTTGAACCCACGACCTCAAGCATACAAGGCGTGCGCCTTACCACTGGGGTGGTGATACATCCATTGTTTGAAACAAACCAACAAATACACAAGTCATGCCTTGGTTTTGGCTTGCCCAAGGCAAGTTTTGGCTCAAAAATGTGAAGGTCATAACTTTCTCAATTCTTAATGGTTTGAGACAAAATTTATATGCATCTGGGCCAGAATTTCATAAGGAATCCAATAGTGGTGGTAGTTTTTTCAGATCACACTCCCTCCTCAAAACCCGATAGTGGTTTTGAAAATGACCTATAAATGCATTTTCTATGCTACAACTTGGTACAAGCATGGATTACATGGTGAATTAGCTCAAACACAACATATATGACATGTATGAGATGTTTATGATCAGTGGACTTCAAATGCACACATGTTTTGGTGAGTGCAAGTTGAGAGGCTTACCCTTCTTTGAAATTTTGGAGGTTTCTCTGCAATCTGCCAACCCTCTTGCTCCATATATGATTTTATGCTTTGAACCACCTCAAATGATCCCTTGGATGCTTTTAGGATGATTGGAATCAGCTGGTACCTACAAAAACACAAACTGTCCCTTTCTTGCAAAAGGGGTTAAAAGTGACCAAAATAGCAACTCCCTCAAATGGTGTTCCAGATGGTGGGAACCATTTGGGACAGTTCAAGGATGATATTTGGAGTGTGTTTAAGGTTTTATTTGGTTTGGAAAGTGACTGAATCAAGACATGGCTTGAAAAATGCAAAAAAGTGTTATTTTGAGGTTTTGAGAGGTGACTTTGTGATGTTGTGATTACAGGTCACTTTTGATGGTTTGCACAGCTTACATATGATATATATGAGGTGTGTGTGTGTGTGATTAGTTTGGGTGGAATTGCTCTCTAGCTCAAAAACTCAGAATTACTTGCTTTGGAAGGCAAGTTTGAGGTGAAAGAAGAGATTTTGAGGAAAGCATCTGTTTGATGGCTTTGGTGTACTCAAACTGAACACAATTGAGCTCTATTTATAGTAGAGCAAGTTTGTTTTGGGATCCACAGTGAATGGCAACTGCAACAGGTGTTTGTTCAATGTTGGCCAATGGAAATGCAAGTCTCCTCTAGCCATTGACTAGAGGTTAGGGCACAGGGTTGTGGTTCCCTTGGTCTTGGATAAGTCTTGACTGATTTCACATGAGAATGGCTCAGTCCATGCCACCTTGATGCTTCCATTGAATGCTTCAATCCAAATTTGGAGTCTAGTCCCTATTTTGGCCATTCTAGGTTCAACATGCTATTTTTGTTCCATGGACTTTAGAGGCTTGGCTCAGCGATTGTCCCCTTTAGATTCAATCCTCAGATGTATCCAAGTGGATAGGAGCATTTGAATTTGGCTGATTTTGGCAAATCGAGTAAAATTGCAAATTCTGCCTTGCCTTGACAGATTTCAGCAAGGCAACTTGCCAATGTCATATCTCATGGTGTAAGTTGAATTTGGTAATGCTCTTGACCATTTTGGAAAGCCCTTACATGATACAACAACTGTTTGAACATGTTTGGTTTTGATCTCTTTTGAATCCAAGTGAAAAATCCCCCTACATTTGGCAAAAAGTGAAGACAGATTTGGACTTAGTGAAAATTTCACTAAGTGTTGGAAAAAGTGATATTTTCACTTTTCAGCCATTTTGATCACTCCATAACTCAAAATCCTTAATGAATTGGACTTAGGTCTAGTTGAAGTGTTTGTAGAGGGTAATGAGGGCTACAAATCCATCTTTGGATGATGAAAAATGGCTTTGTGGTTTAGGAGTTATGATCCTCCAAAGTTGGTACCCTTGTCACTTTATTTTTAACTTAGAAAATTTTCTAAGTTTTTATGGTTACCCCTTTTACAAGTTATCCAACTTTTCTTGATTTTTCTTGATGAATGATGATTCAAATTATACATTAACATCATTTTAGGGTTAAAAATCCATTTTGGTGAAAATCTCAAAAAGTCACAGTTGACTTTTGTGCACAGTTGACTTTTTATCAGATGAATTCCAAACTGTGCAATTCTTCATGAAATCATGTCCTTGACCTAAATCAAACTTGATGGACATGTTCCATGGGTGTCATAGGGCATATTGAATCATGTCTTAGGGCTTGGGAGCATGTCCTGGTCAAAAGTCAAAGTTACAGTTGACTTTTTCCTTAAAACCCTAATTGTGGTGCAGATGAAATTGAGACTTGTTGCTCAAGCTTCTTGGATTAATCCATTGTTCCAAATGGATCAATATAATTCATTAGAGACCCTCAAACCCTCTCTTGAGGTCTTGTATCATCATGGTTTTGTCCCAAAAGTCAACTTAGGGGTGAATTAGGTCAAGAAACCCTAATTCCTGATTTTTGATAAATGCATCCCCTAAGGCAAAATTGACTTGATGATTGGGTCCATGAGGTTCCATGGAGTATATAAGGTTATGTTTTGGATCATTGGCTTGTGCCCAGATGAAATTTTCCATCTAGAGGCCCTGGTCGACCAAAACCCTAATTTGGTGACACTGGCGATCTTGAGGCTTGATCCACCTAGAAGGGAGCAGCCTTGTGCTTAATCCTTGAAGTGGGAGTCCTTTTTTATCCTTTGTGTATGTTTGAGAGGTTAGGCAAGTTGAAGATCAAGTCATTCCTTGACTGATCTTTTGTCTAAGGCTCTGAGAGGGCTTAAAACCCTAATTTTGATTGTAGTGAATGCTCAACAACCCTTGAGGCATTTGATGAGGCATGACGGTTCATCCATATTGTGATGATGATTGACACAATGATGGGACATCTTAGTGGTCAAAATTTGGGGTATGACACTGTGGTGCACACTGTCCCGGAAGGACAGATTCCGCAGATACCTTCTGGTAAGAAGGAAACTACGTTCGATAGAATGGATGGATTTCAGGAGCAGTTCCTGGAAATGAAGAAGGAACTGCAAGCCATCCGCGGTCAGGATCTATTTGGAAAGGACGCCGCAGACCTCTGCTTGGTCCCCAATGTGAAAGTTCTGCACAAATTTCAAGTGCCCGACTTTGAAAAGTACAAGGGTAACTCTTGCCCTCAAAGCCATCTGGTGATGTACGCTCGGCGGATGTCAGCTCAGACGGAGAATCAGGACCTACTGATTCACTACTTCCAGGATAGTTTAACCGGTGCCGCATTAAAATGGTACATGGGTTTAAACCGTGCTACGATCAGTACATTCAGAGATCTTGGCACTGCCTTCGTCCAACAATACAAATATAATTTGGACATGGCACCCGACAGAGATCAACTCAGATCAATGTCGCAAAAGGACAAGGAAACCTTTAAGGAGTATGCTCAAAGGTGGCGTGAAATTTCCGCTCAAATTTGTCCGCCTCTGGAGGAAAAAGAGATGACAAAGATCTTCTTAAAGACCTTAAGCTCATTTTACTATGACCGAATGGTTGCCACTGCGCCCAGTGATTTCACCGAAATGGTTGGCATGGGGGTACGTCTTGAGGAAGCTGTCCGAGAAGGATGTTTGGTAAAAGACGCTGGATCATCGAGTGGTACTAAAAAATACGGTAGTACTCTCCCTAAGAAAAAAGAGCAAGATATTGGGAATATCTCTCTCGGAAAGCAAAGGCGACGTTATCAACCGGTAGCAGCTGTGACTCCTGCTATCAACCCTGCGTCTATTCCTACGTATCAACCTCAGGTTACGCAGAGCCAACCTGATGAGCAAAGGACACAACAACCTCTTCAGCAGGCTCGTCCTCCATACAACAACAACCGTACAACACGGCCACCAGGATTTGATCCTATACCCGTATCGTACGCAGAGCTGTTTCCATTACTACTGGCTAAGGGGCACATTGAGACTAAATCTCCTCTTACAGTACCAAAAAATCTGCCTTTTTGGTTTAAGGTGGATCAAACTTGCCCTTACCATCAAGGAGGATCAGGGCATAACATAGAGACTTGTCTCAATTTCAAGTCCGACGTGCAAAAACTTGTTAGGAGCGGGGTTTTATCCTTCAAGGATACAAATCCTAATGTTCTCACAAACCCGCTGCCTCAGCATGAGAAGGCTGCAGTCAATTTGATAGAAGGAGAGACTAACGATGTCTATCAAATTCACGATGTACTCTTGTTGAAAACCAATTTGGTCAAGATGCATTGTAGACAGAGTGGGTACGGTCATGTGCCACCTCATAATTATCATCAGTGTGATATCTGCTCTAAAGACAATCAGGGATGTTCTGTGGTGCAAGCAGCTCTACAGGAACAAATGGATCTCGGATGGATCCAAGAGCACCGAGTTCGTGGAGTTAACATGGTCTACAGGAATTCTAACATCATTCAAAACCACGACATCCATGCGATGAATGTCAACTTGGTGGCAATGCACTCAAGGCAAAGTCAGTATCATAATCTGCCGCGGTACGATTACAGTTCCTGTCTGATTTGCTTGGTAAACAAACAGGGATGCTCTTTCATACAGGAGGCCCTCCAGCGTCAGATGGATCTTGGATGGGTCCAAGACTACCATGATAGGAATTCCTATCAAATCAACATGGTTCAGATCTTCGATATTCGCGTGATGAATACCAACCTGGTAGAGTTACATGCTGAGCAGGTCCGACTCGGATTCCTAATATCACATGACTATCAAAGCTGTAAAGCAGGTTGCGAAAACGATCGAGGTTGTACCTTTGTCCAGGAGGCACTTCAGCACTTGTTAAATCACTGGTGGATGCCAATTTATATGGATGAGGATACTCAGCAGATTAGTATCAGTAACATGAATCCTACTCGGCGTCAGAGTCAGGACGTCCGATCAATGGAAGCTAACCTAGTGAGGTTACATTGTATTCAAAGTGGGCGTGGCCAGGTGCCACCACACAATTATGAACGTTGTAGTGTCTGTTCAGAAAGTAACCAAGGGTGCTACCTGGTGCGAGCAGCTCTTCAGGGTCAGGTAGATTGTGGAGAGATTCGCCCATATCCGGGTTCTGGACCCATCAACTGGACGCCGAACTACCTTGCCGAGCAAGTTGAGGATGTTGTCACGATCTCTGGTCATCACAGGACCAGGGATGTTTTTGCCATTATCCCTCTACTTGACGAATCTAAAGTTCTAAACCGGGAACGGATCGAGATTAATTATAATGGTCAGAAAAATCATAAGGTTCCCATAGTTATCTATCTACCGGGACCACTACCATATGAATCAACTAAGGCTATCCCTTACAAATACGGTGCAACGACAATTGAAAATGGAAAGGAAATTCCATTACCCTCCGTCGTGAATATTGCAGACATTAGTCGTGTAACACGGAGTGGTAGAATCTTCAACCGAGGGGTTGGGGAACTTAACAAGGAAAAGGAACTTCAGACTGAAACTCCTGATCCACCAGTCGGTCAATCCAGTAATCCCGACCTTTCGAAAAACGATGATGAGATGCTGAAGCTCATCCAAAGGAGTGAATACAACATTGTGGATCAACTGTTACAAACTCCTTCAAAGATCTCAGTTTTATCACTGTTACTCAGTTCAGAAGCCCACAGGAAGGCTCTACAGAAAGTCTTGGAGCAAGCCTTTCTAGAACAGGATGTAACAATCAGACAGTTCGATAACATTGTCTCTAACATCACTTCCTGCAATAATTTGGGATTTAGTGATGAGGAATTACCCGAAGAGGGTAGCCGTCATAACATGGCACTCAATATCACAGTTAACTGCCAGGACAATGCTTTAGCCAGCGTACTGGTAGACACAAGGTCAGCCCTGAATGTTATGCCGAAGTCCACTTTGATGCAATTATCATTCAAAGGCCCTCCGATGAGAATCAGCGAGGTCGTCGTCAAAGCGTTCGACGGATCCAGAAAAACAGTTATCGGCGAAGTTGATCTTCCCATAACTATCGGTCCTCGCACTTTTCAAGTTACTTTCCAGGTCATGGATATCCGGGCAACGTACAGTTGTTTATTAGGAAGACCTTGGATACATCAGGCTAGAACGGTCACTTCGACCCTCCACCAAAAGCTAAAGTTCGTCAAGAACGATCAACTTGTCACAGTTTGTGGGGAACAAGCCTTGCTTGTGAGTAACTTGTCACCATCTACTGGTATAGAACCCGAGGAGGTTATTGGAACTCAGTTCCAAGCACTGTCGGTAAGCAAGAACAATCAGTTCAGAGGAGGAACCTCGATTTCCTCATACAATGATGCTATTAAAGCAGTTGAGAGTATCAATATAACAGGATGGGGACAGCTTGTCATTCCTACTAACAATGCAACAAAGAAGGGTCTTGGTTTTTCTGCAACCTGTACCCGGACAGCTGCCAACGATGAAAGTCTTCATCCCCTTCAAAACTTCTTCCACAGTGGAGGTTTTCTCCACCCATTGTCTCAAGCAGTACATGCTATCAATGAGGAGGATCCCTCTGACACGGATGAAGAATGGAAGTCCTATCTTAATGAGGACGGTTATATGTCTCAGGAAGAGGTGCCTACGCCATTTTGCTATCCCGCACAGAGTCCGAGATTTATACCAAGGTCAGATGTCGAAATGATATATGGAGATTGTGATCCGGAAGGATGCCGTGCTCCACCAAATTCATTAGAGGAAGACACTCTGATGGAAGACAACTTTGACCACAATTACTACGGCCCAATGGATGGTCTGCCTATGTGGCAACTTTACTCAGGAAACTTGGGGCAAGAGAGTCAGCCGAACAATGAAAATCGGCTGGCCATCATTGAATAGAATACATGTGTCCCCACCATGTCATGGGATCAACACTCAGGTCATTCAGAAACTACTCAACATGAAGATGAATTTGCAACGTTTGCAGGACTTGAATTCATCAACTATGCTTTTCCTGAGGTTAACGTCATCGAGAGAGATGACCCCTCCAGTTCCAGAGAAGAATGGGACACTCTGGGACAACCGAGTGGAAAATACGAGTATATGGTCAGGTACACCGCTCCCGAAAGCTCTCGTATCAGGCTCGGAGATATCCAGCCTACTGGATAGGGAGATACAGCTGAGAGCACAAATACTATGCAAAACGTAACAAAGGAATTCTCCTGCGACAACTCTGCCTGGGAGACAGATTCCAATGATCCTGCTCCACCAGAAATCAGCGTCATTTCTGAAGACAAATCCCGAGGAGTTCGCCGCCAATGGGTTGCCGTCAAGGTTCTGAAGGTCGTTCATCAGTCAAAGTAATTGCCATCTTTAACCTTTCACCCTGCCCAGGTGAAACAGATTTTTGATAGGGCTCACTTTCTGTAAATTTCCCTCTTCGCTTTGCCCAAAGCGACAGAGTTTTGTTTTATAGGGCTGTAGTTTCAAGAATCGACTTGTTCATTAATAAAATAACGTCGTTCTGTAATTTCCGCATTAATTGTTGTTTTCTCTTTTTGCTTTTTCAGAAAATGGTAATCCTAAAAAACAATTCAAATAAAAACAAGCAGTAAAATAAATACACTGCACACACTTGCATTTTCTCTATCTCTTCTAAACACGAATCATACCGTCATGCAGATTGCTTGTTTTAAACCCCGTTGAAACATACGATCCGATGCCTTCTCCTGACTTTGAGTTCCCGGTATTTGGGGCTGAAGAAGAAGTTGACGACAAAATTCCAAAAGAGATCTCCCGACTACTCAGACAAGAGGAAAGGTCCATTGAACCTCACAAAGAGCCATTGGAAACGGTAAACTTGGGTTCAGAAAAAGAGAGAAAAGAAATCAGGATTGGGGCACTGCTCAGTCCAACTGCCAAAGAGAGTTTGATAAAGCTTCTCAAAGAATTCCCTGATGTATTCGCTTGGTCCTATCAGGACATGCCAGGGTTGGATACCAGCATCGTGGAACATCACTTACCGTTAAGATCGGAATGTCCGCCTGTAAAGCAGAGGTTGAGACGGACTCATCCGGACATGGCCATCAAAATCAAAGAGGAGGTACAGAAACAGATTGATGCGGGTTTCCTCGCCACATCAGAATATCCTCAATGGTTAGCCAACATCGTACCCGTTCCAAAAAAGGACGGAAAGGTCAGAATGTGTGTCGATTACCGAGATCTGAACAAGGCTAGTCCAAAGGACGACTTTCCTTTACCACATATTGACATGCTAGTGGACAGTACAACAAAGTTCAAAGTCTTCTCCTTCATGGATGGATTCTCGGGCTATAACCAGATCAAAATGGCGCCGAAAGACATGGAGAAAACTTCGTCCATTACCTCATGGGGTACCTTTTGTTACAAAGTAATGCCGTTCGGTTTGAAGAACGTCGGGGCAACCTACCAAAGGGCCATGACTACTCTGTTTCATGACATGATACACAAAGAAATCGAGGTATATGTCGATGATATGATTTCAAAATCAAAAACAGAGAGTAGCATGTGGCCCACCTGTCAAAACTATTCGAGCGTTTACAAAAGTACAAACTCCGCTTGAATCCCAACAAGTGCACCTTCGGTGTCCATTCAGGGAAACTACTAGGGTTCATCGTCAGCCAGAAAGGAATTGAGGTTGATCCTGACAAGGTCAAGACCATTCAAGAAATGCCTTCTCCGAAAACTGAAAAACAAGTCAGAGGATTCCTGGGACGTTTGAACTACATCTCCAGATTCATATTCCTCATGACCGCAACATGTGCGCCGATTTTCAAATTACTCAAAAAGAACCAGGATTGCGTTTGGATAGAAGATTGTCAAACCGCCTTCGACAGTATTAAGGAATATCTATTGAATCCTTCGATTCTATCACCTCCAGTGGAAGGAAGACCACTGATCATTTACCTCACTGTCCTAGAGGACTCAATGGGATGTGTACTTGGCCAACAAGACGAAACCAAACAGAAAGAGTCTGCCATTTACTATTTGAGCAAGAAATTCACCGACTGCGAGACTCGGTACACGATGCTTGAGAAAACTTGTTGTGCTTTGGCCTGGGCAGCCAAACGTCTTCGCCAATACATGATTCGTCATACTACTTGGTTAATCTCCGAAATGGATCCAATCAAGTACGTCTTCGAAAAACCTGCTCTCACGGGAAGAATTGCCCATTGGCAGATGTTGTTATCAGAATATGACATAGAGTACCACGCTCAGAAAGCCGTTAAGGGGAGTATTTTAGCCGGTCATTTGGCTCATCAACCGATTGACAATCAAGAATCAATCGGGTTTGACTTCCCGGACGAAGATGTCATGTATCTAAAAATGAAAGATTGCGATGAACTGTTACCCAGTGAGGGGCCAGAACCAGGTTCCCAATGGGGACTTATCTTTGACGGAGCAGTTAATCATTATGGAAACGGAATTGGATTGTTACCCCTCAGGGTACCCACATTCCTTTCACTGCCAGACTTACGTTCAAATGTACGAACAACGAGGCCGAATACGAAGCATGTATCATGGGTCTCGAGGAAGCAATTGATTTAAGGATCAAAAACTTGGACGTATACGGCGATTCAGCCTTGGTTATCAATCAGATAAAAGGAGATTGGAACACATGCCAATCAGGATTGATTCCTTACAAAGACTATGCAAGGAGGTTGCCACCTTTCTTCAACAGAGTTGAGTTTCATCATATCCCTCGAGAGGAGAATCACATGGTTGATGCATTAGCCACTCTCTCTTCCATGATCAGTGTAGGTCAATGGAACGACCTACCTAAGATCGACATAATGCGCCTTGAAATGCCCGCTTACATCTTCGCGATCGAAGCAGTCATAGACGACAAACCTTGGTATCACGATATCAAATGCTTCCTTCAGAAACAAGAGTACCCATCTGGGGTACTCAGAAAAGACAGAAAAACCCTCAGAAGATTGGCTGGAAACTTCTTCCTGAGCGGTGACACTCTTTATAAGAGGAATTTTGACTTGGTCTTGCTCCGATGCGTAGACAGACCAGAAGCAGACATGCTTATGAACGAAATTCATGAAGGATCCTTTGGCACTCAAGCCAACGGACATACAATGGCGAGAAAAATTCTGAGAGAAGGGTACTATTGGTTGACAATGGAATCCGGCTGCTACAAGTACATGAGGAGGTGTCACAAGTGTCAGATATACTCCGACAAAATTCATGTACCGCCATCGCATCTCAAAGTTCTTTCTTCCCCGTGGCCTTTTTCCATATGGGGAATCGACATGATTGGCTTGATTGAGCCCAAAGCTTCAAACGGACATCGGTTCATCCTGGTAGCCATTGACTATTTCACCAAGTGGGTCGAAGCAGCGTCGTACGCTAATGTAACCCGACAAGTGGTGGTCCGATTTATCAAAAATAATATCATCTGCCGTTATGGTGTTCCGAGCCAGATCATTACTGATAATGGATCTAACTTGAACAACAAGATGATGAAGGAGTTGTGTGCAGAGTTCAAGATCGAACACCATAACTCATCTCCCTACCGACCCAAGATGAACGGGGCGGTAGAAGCGGCTAACAAGAACATCAAGAAGATCGTTCAAAAGATGGTTGTAACCTACAAAGACTGGCACGAGATGCTACCCTTTGCTCTTCACGATTATCGAACATCTGTCCGCACTTCAACAGGGGCAACCCATTTCTCTCTAGTGTATGGCATGGAAGCAGTGATCCCCATAGAAGTAGAGATCCCGTCAATCCAAGTATTGATGGAAGCTAAGCTCACCGAAGCTGAATGGTGTCAAAGCCGACACGACGAATTAAACCTGATCGAAGAGAAACGAATCACGGCACTATGCCATGGTCAGATGTATCAACAGAGAATGAAGAAGGCGTTCGACAAAAAGGTCCGACCTCGCATCTTCAGGAAAGGAGACCTCATGCTCAAGAAGATACAGTCATTTCTCACTGATTCTCGGGGCAAATGGACCCCAAATTATGATGGCCCCTATGTGGTCACAAAAGCTTTCTCAGGCGGTGCCTTGAGACTTGCAACCATGGACGGAGAGGAATTTTCCTACCCCACGAATGTTGATGTAGTCAGGAAATACTTCGCCTAAACTAAAAAAAAAAGAATGTCTCGGTGGATTGAAAACCCGAAAGGGCGGTCCAGGCAAAAGTTAGAGACATGGAAAAAATCATCTCGGTGGATTGGAAACATCATAGTACAATCCAGGCAAAAATTAGGGATAATGGCAAGTAACTATGTTCAACAGAGGCAAGTCCCTCAGCAGCAGTTACATCATCCGTCAGAAAACTCCAGTCAAGGTCATCTTCGACATAAGCTCAGGATGCCCCGAATTTAAAGTTGGTAGAAGGATAGTGGTCGTTATGTTTCAACGTAGCCCTTTTCCCTGTAAAATACCATTTTCTAACTTTGTATATACTCTTTCGAATCACGCGTTTGGCTGATCTCCATCTTATTAATAAAATTTGAGCCCTTGTGCTTTTGTTTGTAATTCTTATTTGTTTTAGCTTTACAGAATGGCGTTTTAACATGATTAGCGATTCTTGAAATAAAACAAAAATGAATTTACTTGTTAAAACTTTTTCTGCTTTTTAATAAAGACGGTAATTTCTTTTGACTGTTGAACATCAGAAGAACATCGGTCGCTTCTCCAGAAGTAATCGAACCTCAAAGTGCAGAATCAAAGCACTCCTTCTAACCCAGTACGCCTGAATGAAGGGATCAACTGTGTCAGAGACCTTGTTTCGTCTGACACGCCTCGGCCGAGTTCTTATCTCCTAAGCCCGACCAACATAGCTCCCAACAGGGACTATCTCTCCTAAGCAAGGTGGAATTGCTATTCTGAACCAACGGTACTTCTTCGCCCCGCGATGGCCGAGTATCTAGTCGTGTTCACCTGTCAGTTTGTATATCGTGTCAGTTTTGTCAGCATAAACATACATACATCATGCATTATTGATTTACATTCACAGTCATATTGCATCACTATCACTCTAGTCGGTCTTGTCCCCTAGTGATAAAAGTCCTCTCAATTGCGTTGTCAGCCCTTTCCTCGTCAGGAAGTGTTACGTCTGAACATTCTCTCTCCTCCAGTTTTATTTCTGGATTGAAGTTGGCCCTTGACCACTTTGATAACTTGAACCTCTGAAAGACAGAGAGCCCTCAGTTAACATCACTCTTCGCCCTTGAAGATGATATCCTTGCTTTCCCGGATTAAGGAAAACCACAGAGAAAGCCTCGTAATCAGAGATTTGGCAGCATGCCAGTTTCGCTCCGAAAAGACCGCTAAGGAAAAGGGTCCTCTGCATCTCAAAATTGGACCCCATCATATGGCATTTCTCCGGAAAGATCCCGAGAAAAGTATGATGTAAGACCCCAAGTGAAAGCAGTCTTCCAAGAAACTCGCTTTCTCCAGTAGAAACAAATGGCGTCTCCAATAGAGAAGTTTGTTCAACTCTACAATTCAGACGACTGGGTTCCCCAGCAAGTCTGACATCAAAACTTTTTCCACTCAAATGGCATCTCCCCAGGAAAATTCGGCGAGAAGTTTGAAGGATAGCCGCTACGAATAGCGTCCCTTGTCAGTTAAGTTTATTGACGAAAGAAACTAAGACCAGTTCCTTGGTAGGAAACCAGGATCGAGGGGAAGTTTACATCAGAAACTAAGACCAGTTCCTGTGTAGGAAACTAGGATCGAGGGGAAGTTTAAATCAGAAACTAAGACCAGTTCCTTGGTAGGAAACCAGGATCGAGGGGAGGTTTATTTCAAAAAAAAACTGAGACCGGTTCCTTGGCTGAAGACCAGGATCGAGGGGAAGTTTACCTTTTCTAAGCATCATTGCTTAGCAAAAGAAGATGAATGCGTGAATTACCATTCATAAACGCCGTCAAAATTTTGGGTATTCCGATATTTAATCCTCTTGCACCTCGAATGCCCGAATACCTTCGTCATTCACACCTTCGGGTCCAAGAAGATTAAATAGGGGCGTCTGTCATACCCCAAATTTTGACCACTTAGATTTCCCATCATTGTTCAAATCATCATCATAATATGAATGTACCTTCATGCCTCATCAAAGTCCTCAAGGATTGTTGAGCATCACTACCATCAAGAATTAGGGTTTCAAGCCCTCTCAGAGTTCTTAGACAAAGGATCAATCAAGGAATGACATGATCTTCAACTTGTCTAAAATACACTATGGATCAAAAGGACTCCCACATCAAGGATCAAGCACAAGGCTGCTCCCTTCTAGGTGGATCAAGTCTCAAGATCGACAGTGTCACCAAATTAGGGTTTTGGTCAACCATGGCCTCCAAATGGAAATTTTTCATCTGGGCACAAGCCAATGATCCAAAACCTAACCTAATATACTCCATGGAACCTCATGGACCCAATCATCAAGTCAATTTTGCCTCAGGGGATGCATTCATCAAAAATCAGGAATTAGGGTTCTTGACCTAATTCACCCCTAAGTTGAATTTTAGGGCCAATCATGAGCCAAGACCTAAAGAGAAGGTTTTAGGGTCTCTAATGAACTATATTGATCCATTTGGAACAATGGATTAATCCAAGAAGCTTGAGCAACAAGTCTCAATTTCATCTGCACCACAGTTAGGGTTTTAAGGAAAAAGTCAACTGTAACTTTGACTTTTGACCAAGACATGCTCCCAAGCCCTATGACATGCATCAATATACCCTATGACACCCATGGAACATGTCCATCAAGTTTGATTTAGGTCAAGGACATGATTTCCTGAAGAATTGCACAGTTTGGAATTCATTTGATAAAAAGTCAACTGTGCACAAAAGTCAACTTTGACTTTTTGAGATTTTTCACAAAAATGGATTTTTAACCCTAAAATGATGTTAATGTATGATTTGAATCATCATTCATCAAGAAAAATCAAGAAAAGTTGGATAACTTGTAAAAGGGGTAACCATAAAAACTTAGAAAATTTTCTAAGTTAAAAATAAAGTGGCTAGGGTACCAACTTTGGAGGGTCATAACTCCTAAACCACAAAGCCATTTTCTCCCATCCAAGGCTTGGTTTGTAGATCTCATTGCCCTCTACAAAAACTTCAACTAGACCTAATTCTAATTCATTGGGGATTTTGAGTTATGGAGTGATCAAAGTCACTAAAAACATGAAAGTACAACTTTTTCAACACTTAGAAAAATTCTGGGCAAGGCAGATTTTGTGTTGAAACACCAAAACTTGTGAGATCTTTTCACATAGTTGCAAGCTGAATCAAGTCCAAAGATAAACATCAATGTTATTGCAAATGTTGCCAAGAATCCAAAGAGCTTAACAGCATGAATTGATTCAACTTGAGCCAAGAGAAATCCATGCCCAAAGCCATGCTGCTGCAAGCTGTTTTGGAAAAATCAGTTTGCATGTTTGCTTGCCAGGCACGATTTTGAACCAAAAACTGAGGATCAGCATGTCACATATACTCAAACCAATCACAATGCATCTGATCCAACTGATAAGGCTGAGTCAAAAAGCCAAGGAATCTTCCAACTTGAAATTCATCCACTTTGGCACATTTTGCCTTGAATTCAAAGGGCATTAATGTGGAATAGTGCATTTTCAACAATGTCACTCTACTCAGTCAAGTTCTCTGATTAAACAACAATAAAAACATCTGAAGAATGTGATTTTGGTCAAGGCATAGCCCTACTCTTGGGAATGGCTAGTTTGCCTTGCTTGAGAAGAAATCCTCTAAGCCAATCCATGCAAATGTGATCTGATCTAGCAGTCATTCACTATTCCTCCAAGACAAAAGTTGATCACCTATAAATAGAGGTTCCAATGGATCATTCAACTCACACCAAGGCCAGTTACAGCACTGCTTTCTCTCATTCTTCCTTAAACCTCAAGTTTTTTGGTTTTTGAGTAACCACTATCGGGTTTTGAGTTGCAGCCTTAAGCAATCAATTCCAATTGCTCAAACACATCACATATGATGTATTTGAGGTGTCCAAACACTTAAACACTGACTGTAACACCTCAGGCTCAAAATCACTCTTCAACCAAGCCATTATGCCTCAATTATGCAGGTGGAGGTCTCCAGCTTGATCCAAAGGGTTTCAAAGTGTTCCAAAGCTTGCAACACACTCCATAACATCCATTGAAGCTGTAGGGATCATTAATTCACAACTGGAACAAGGTTTGTGCAGAGTTCCATTTCAGCTTGCATCAAGGTAAGCCTCAAAACTCCAACTCCATGATCCATGCATATTTCCTTGCATGATATTTTTGCCAATTGCTTGCCATCATATATTGATTGTTTTCCCTCAAAAAATTTGATCATAGCACTCATAATCATGCCTACTCGATTGCTTTTGCAAAATTAGGGTTCATACGGCCACAATGATATAATTTGCTATACACTGAAAATGAATGAAATTGGGTATTGCCATCTTCTTCCTTGTAAAAAAACGCATGAGTTTGGTGTTTGAATCATGTCAAATGGTTGAGAGATGAGTGAGATAGAGGGCTTCATGCACGAGCTAGAGGAAGAAGATGGCCATGGCGCCATTCTTAGAAAATCCAACAAGTTCTCTATATATTTTTCCCTTGCCATGTTATATTTGAATTGGCATTGCGCCCCAGCGGTTCATTAGCTGGTTTTGTGTGTATTGGCAAGCGAGAGGTTTGGGGTTCGAATCCCCCTCGCCCCAGACTTCTTTTTATCACTTGTTTATTTTGTTATTTTTCATATTATTATTTTTAATGATTTGAAAAATTAATAACTCCTTCAATTTTTATCATTTTTTATTGGTTCTTTTTGCAATAATTCACAAAAATGTTTAATTATTTGATTTTACCAAAAAATCCCAAAAATATTATTTATTTCATATATTTGATATTTTTGCAAAGAATTAATGTTTTATGTGTTTTTAGCATTTAAAATATTTTTTCTCCCTTTGTTTTCTAACCCTAATTTGATTTCAATTATTTTGTAGGAAGAAACCTGATTTTTTGGAACATTGATCCAAGATCATAATTTGTTTTCATATATTTAACAAACATTGATCATTTTAATTGAATTTTTATTCAATTAAGAAAATACATTTTGAAAATAAGTTAGGGTTTTGAATCAATTCCACCCTCATCAAACTTTTTTCAAACACTTTTGGGCCTCTAATAGAGTGTAAGACCCAATCCTTTGTAAATACAAACCACTTTGGGCCTCACTTATTGTATAAGTCCCACTGTATTTTCAAAAACCTCGGCGCGCTCGCCAATAAAAAAAAATCAAACCCTGGGCCTCTCCTTGAGCTATAAGACCCATTCAAAACTTTTGAGCCTCTAATAGAGTGTAAGACCCAACCCCCTTTTAACCAAAAACTTTGGGCCTCACTTATTGTATAAGTCCCTTCGTGTTAAAAGAAAATCTCGGCGCGATCGCCATTTCAAACGGAAAAATAAACTGGGCCTGCCCTCATGTAGTAAGACCCATTTCTTTTCTTTAAAACTTTTTGGGCCTCTTGAGAGAGTGTAAGACCCATCCCTTGTACAGGAAAACTTTTTGGGCCTCAGCCACTGGTATAAGTCCCTCTGTACAAATTCAACAGTGCGCTCACTGATAAAACCCTGGGCCTCTCCTTGAGCTGTAAGCCCCAATCTTTCTTTTTCAAAGCACTTTCTCCTTTGATTTTGAATTATACTATTATTTTCAATTTTACTTTGTTGAACAACTAACCAAACAGCATGGAAGCTCTACAACCGAGTAAGTGGTTATTGCTTTCATTTACCGCTTTCATATACATATAACTGTATTGTGGGGCTATTTCGCTGTAAGTCTTCTTTCATAAACTCATATCAACTGTGTAATAATAGTATAGATATTTCGAGTTTCCCCGGCAACTACGTCTAGAACTAGGTGACGCCGTTTCGTTTATTCGTAGAAATAGACAACTAGATCCCCAATAGGATCACCAGATACAGTCTTCTCTTCGGCTGTCCTCATTAGGAATTGTCAAGAAATTATACTCCCAGAGATGAATGTATTCTCCGTGAATGGCATCTTTGAGTTTCTTCCGAATTCTCGAACTTTCCTGACTTGATCTATTCCTTGTGAATAGCTTGCCTTGAATTTCTCGCGGTTTGGGGACCCACGGGCTTCTTAAAAGCATCGGCCTCCTCTTGGGCATCATACAAGGACCCACAGGCTTCCTAAAAGCAACCCCGCCTCCTCTTGGGCTTAGTACAAGGACCGATCGCCTTCTTAGAAGTATTCACAGCCTCCTCTTAGGCTTCGTATAATGATCTCTTCCTCCGAGAATGATAGCCTCCTCTTGGGCATCATACAAGGACCCGTCGGCTTCTTAAAAGTTTCCAGCCTCCTCTTGGGCTTCGTACAAATTGTCCCGACGACCTCCTAGAGGTATAGGAACAGAACTTAATCATCTGCATAGAACAGTCCTTTCATAGAGTCTACTACTGTTTCTCAAAGCATGGTACAAAAGATGAAACTCTAGACTTGGACAGTCTAATATCCTTGAGTCTCAAAGACATTCTCAAGCACCCTTCAAGAATAGGAAGGAACCCGTAGACTCGGACAATCTCAATAACTTTCGGATTTCCCACTTCCTTAAAGAATAGGAATAACCCAGATCCTCGAACCAAATCCTTGAGTACAGTGTTGCTCATATAAGAACTGATTTTCTCTTTCAAAATCAGTATACTGGACCTGTCACTTAACTGAAACAGTAACCATAGCCTCGTCTTGGGCTTTGTACAAACGATTTTCCCCAGCGGAGTCAAACAACATTCAGCCTCTCTCTCGGGCTTTGTACGAGACACATAAGAGACTCTCCGTTGAGTCAATCACCCTTTTCGCCTCCATCTCGGGCTTCGTACGAGATACAAAAAACTCTCATGTTGAGTCAAATAGCCTCCATCTCGGGCTTTATACGAGATACCAAAAGACTCCATCGTCAAGTCAAAACCTTTTAGCCTCTCTCTCGGGCTTTGTACAAGACACATATTAGCCTCCTCTTAGGCTTTGTATAAGAGAACCACTGGTTGATCCAATCAACCTTTTAGCATCAAAGTTGTGCCTCGTTCACAGTACACAAACATCAACAACTCCTTCCCCTCCATCTAATTGCTGTAAGCGACAAGCCTCTGGATCATCTACATCCATGCCAATGTCCCTCTTTTAGCATGAGAAATTCCTAAGGAAAGATGGCATTGCTCTACACTAAGTTAAAGTCTTCTCCTTCAGGTTGAAATCCCCTATAAAGGAAATTATGGCATTGTCGGATTCACAAATCCCGATTAAAGTAATCCTCCTTTACAGTCAATCACCCAACAGTTGTGACAAACAGACCCCTTTAGAGATGACAAATTCTCTGTAAAAGTCAAGCCCCTTCAGCTTCACATCTTAGGCTTTGAACAAGATACAAATCACCTTTCGCTTCACGTCTTGGCCTTTGAACAAGACACGAAATACCATTTCCTCCCATAGAATAGGAGGAACTACGAACGCTCTGATTTCCCTGTTTCGGTAAAGGGGAATACGTAGGCATAAGATCGAAAGAAAAGATCTTAGCGAGCACACTAAACAAAAATCCAAAGTCCCATACTCCCATATATCCTAATCTGAAGCAGTATCCTAACAAAAAAGAGAGAAATCAGTATTGTCAAAAATACAAGTAACCAGTACAAAGGCCCCCCCACATTGATAGCATCCGTAACCTAACAAACCGCTGTTTAAACTCAGTATGTAAAGCAGGGTTAATTGGAGACATCTATTTCCCTTCCTTATTCAGCTCACAATAGGATAAAAAATGAATCGACCTGTAGTAAACTCAACCGTAGAGAGCGACCAGAGCTTAAGAACCGAGTCCAAAATCGCTCGCTACAATCCTCTCTTGAGGTCTTGGCTCATGATTTGTCCCAAAAGTCAACTTAGGGGTGAATTAGGTCAAGAAACCCTAATTCCTGATTTTTTGATGAATGCATCCCCTGAGCCTAAATTGACTTGATGATTGGGTTCATGATGTCCCTTGGAGCATCATAGGTTATTCTTTGAAACATTGGCTCATGCCCAGAGGAAAATCTCCATCTGGAGGCCCTGGTCGACTAAAACCCTCTTAAGGCTTAATCCACTTGGGATGCTGCAGCCTTGTGCTTGATTCTTGAAGTGGGAGTCCTCTTGATCCTTTGTGGATGTTTGAGAGGCTAGACAAGTTGAAGATCATGTCATTTCTTGATTGATCCTTTGTCTAAGAGGTCTAAGAGGGTTTGAAACCCTAATCTTTGATAGTAGTGAATGCTCACCCATCTGTGGGGAGACTAATGAGGTATGATGGTTCATCCATATTGTGATGATGATTTGCACAATGATGGGGAATCTTTGTGGTCAAAATTTAGGGTATGACAGCGTATAACTGTCATTTTTTCTTTAACACATCCTACAAATACTACTTTCTTGCTTAATAATACCAACTTTCTTCAACACATCCTACTATGTCACCTACAGCCTGGCTTCGATAACTGTGCTTCTGCAAAATAAGTCCTTGCTGCATCTTTTCAAGGCACTTTCCTTCTTAGCAACTACAACAATGATCCTTGGTGAAAGATTTTCAGACCTGCTGCTCACCTTTTAGTACAATGACATGTCTTTTCACTGACATAGTTCCAACTCAACTTGAATTTTTCTTCAGTTCGGTTACTATTTTTTTATCCAGTTTGCCTACATGGACACAAGATCTCCACCCTTGGTATTTAATGTTTTTTAGGTTGACTTTTTTTCCTTTTGCCTTTGTTACAGTCAGCGCGGGGGTTTATGGCAGAAAGGTGTATCCATCCAAAAAATTTCAACTGCACTCCTTCCACTGATCTTCTAAACCTATAAGCCTTTCTCACCTTTATTTGAATCATACAGTAAGTGATATCAATTTCTTTGCCACTTCCAAGTTTAGCATTGTCTTAAATCAAAGTGAACTCTTCCATACCTAATGTAAAGGATATAGAGAAATAACAACATTCTAAACTTATATGACAAATGTGTTTCAATATATATGTCGTGGCATATCAAACTTTTACTTATTCCAGATTTTTCTTCATAACTTGTGCTATAGTTTACTAATCTTTATGACTTTTGACCCATTATGTATTTCAATTCTTATTGAAGATAATTAAATTGTATTGTCATCAAATGGATCGAACGTATAAACATCACCCATTCATCAGGTATACTCATACTTCCTCCTTATATTTTCTTTTAACATTGTACTGTTGCATTGTTTTGGTTAACCTTACCCCAAATTATTCAATGTATTATATTTTATGCTACTTAATTTCAATGTAGGCCAATAGATCACAATTCCATAATTAATGATGCATTTTTGTGGAGGAAATTTACGTCAAAAAGAGCCAGGTTCCGGCATTTTAGCATTCTGAAACATAAGAAATTCAAACGATTCAAACATGATATTCTTGCATTTAACACTACCCCTTCCGCCATTAGGATTCCACTTTCTGAAATTTCAGTAGCAAGTGTTTCTCAAAGAAACCATGACATTATGCCACAGATTCTCGAACTAAACACGCTTTTCACACACCACCAAAAGTGTTGGACATTAATAACATCAGCACAAACCTACTTTCAAGATTCTCCACCGTTGTGACAAAACCAGGGAGAGAAAATCAAAACCCTTCTATACTGCTACAACTGGCCCAAACATCATTTAATCACACTGATATCAATAATTCAATAACTTCAACCCATGTAAGTTTTGCTACTATGTTACATACTTTCATTTAATTATTATATGCAATTTAATTTCATCTAAATATACAACAATACACCTACAAAATCAAATAGTACAAACACTACACAACTCAAACGTGGGAGGGGTTGTCCTAAAAAGAATTTTGGAGTGCCAGATAGAGCATACAACCTTATGCGCAACGATCAAATTAATATAAATCCACCACAAATTTCTGCGGAGGACCAAAATTCCATTCCTCCTATTCCTCCTATGTAATGTATCTGTATTTTTTCAAACACCCTTTCTTTTGAATTTGATGTTCATTCTGACTTATAATTTTTTCATTATTTACAATTATGTCAGTTATATATCTCTGACAGTACATATTGAAGAAAGTTCACAAACATCAGCAAGGCCTTTGGCATGCAACGTTTTTAAACCTACGGTTAACTTGGATTTTGAAAGAGATGACGATAATGATTCCGATTATGATCCTTTCTTAGGTATTTATGAATATTTGTCTCTTTGAAGGATTTATATTTGCTTTACAGATACTTCATATTGACACATTTTATATTAAACTAGGGGTGTGCAAAAAAACTGGTTTACAAGAACCAATTTTAAAAATATGGTGCACCGATTTTAAAATTCCATATTATTTGGTTTAAAAACTAGTCTAGATCCATTTTACTAAAACCATAAAAAATCATTATCCACTTTTGAAAACCAATACATAAATGGTTAATCCACTTTTCAAACATAGTGTATTATTTGCTTTGTCTTGTTTCATGGTCATAAGTGACAAAATGAATTTTCAAATTAAATTCTATTCATTTTGTTTTTCCAACTGTTGAAGTATAACTTGTATTAAAACTTTGCTTCTGGAATTACTCAATTTTGTTTTTCTTGATTGAAAATTAATTTTTTTTTTCCAATTTCTTAGTAGTTTTGTTTCATAATAATTACTTATTATTTCTATTCATTTTTATTGAGCTATGTAATTTTAGGAAATGTTTCGGTCGAGATTCAAGGATTCATCGCCGACGAATGGTTATTGATTTAAAAAACAGTTGGATGGAGTGAATAATAAGTTGTTGAATTGAAAATTGAGTTTTAGTTGAAACAAATTTGAGGAAAATTTGGTTTTAAAATTGTTCCAAATAAAAACTGGTTTGTTGGTGCAAACCGGTTATTAACCAAACCGATCCAAACATAAACCGGTTTTAGAAAAATAAACCAGTTTTGTCAAAGTGGTTTTAAAAACCAAACTGATCCATATATTTGGTTCAATTTGGTTTGGTTTAAGAACCATGCACACCCCTATATTAAACCCATGTTGCACAACACCTAACTACATCATGCATCATATCTTAAAATATGATTATCAGGTTTGAACATATTCCTTGTGCATAAGTCATACATAATGCTTTATATTCATAATATTATTTATGATATATTCCTTGTACATGACTCATACTAACATTATCCAAAAGCATCCATTCTCATTATAATGTAAACAACTAACACATTTTATTTTACAAAAGTACAAGAATCATCTGATGACGAAAGCCTCGAAGATGACGACATTTGTCCTCCATTCTCAACTGCTAACCAACCTGAATGTAACAATGAAGGTATACCAGTAATAGAACATGGAAGGCAATCATGAACAATATCATACTTATCTTTCAACTGTCTTTTATACATAGAATATTTCGATTTAGGTGATGCGCTAATGGAGTGTAGACATTGCAACGCGTTGATGTGGTACCAAGAGAGGAAGGACAAACACAAACATTCTGCAAATCCAAAGTACAACTTATGTTGTGGAAATGGCAAGATTGAACTACCATTCTTAAAACATCCTCCGCAAGTCCTAGCACATTTACTCTTTGATAAAAATGCCAAAGATAGTAAAAGTTTTCAAACATATTTGTGAACATACAACATGATATTTGCATTCACATCTCCCGGTGCTAAGTTGGACAACAAATTCAACAATGGTCGTGGCCCACCAGCGATTCGCATCCAAGGACAATCTTGCCACCGAATTGGGAGTTTATTGCCACCCGAAGGACAGCCACCTAAATTTGCACAATTTTACATTTATGATATAGAGAATGAAGTTACAAATAGAATGGAAGGCCTATGGTATGTAGTTCTTCCTGTTCTGCATTTTACTTAGTGCTCATCCTTTATACATATTTCCTTACAATATATGTCTTTTCTCAACTTCTAACCAATCTTATTGATGTTAAATGCCTCATTCATTCTTTATGCAATATCTTTTTGAACTACGGCAACAAAAAACAACATTTAAACAGACATGCTCATTCTGAAATTATTAATTGCTTATTCTATATTTCATTACAACAACAAAAACAACATCGACCCCCGTATTGTTAAGAATTTATCTGACATGTTGTACAAATATAACACACATGCCAAGCGTTTCTTGATGGCAAGACAAAGACTTAATCAAGGCAATGTGCACAATCTTAAACTCAGGTTAATAGCTAATAGAACTACAGATAGAAGAGTGTACAACCAACCAATTGTTTCTGAGGTGGCTGCCTTAATTGTTGGGGACATTGACACAGCTGAAGAAATAGACATTATTATGCAAAAACAAGGGGGGAAACTTAAAGGCATTGATGAGTTCCATACAAGCTATCTCGCTTACCAGTATCCTTTAATTTTTCCATATGGAGAAGATGGTTATAGACCAAATGTTGCACACAAAGATCTTGACATATTTGATGATAATCCAAGAAATAGGATGACTATTCGAGAATGGCTTGCTTTTTGAATTCAATCTCGGTTACAAGAAGGCAAAACTCTTTTATCATCAAGGAGGTTGTTTCAACAATTTTTGGTTGATGGTTACACAATGCTTGAAGGAGAGAGGTTGGAATGACTTAGAAACAACCAGTCTAAACTTAGAGTGTCTAAGTATAACAACCTAAATCCAAATGGAGATGAAAGTCAAAATGAAGGTTCAAGTACCGAAAAAAGAGTAATTTTACCGTCATCCTATGTTGGTAGTAGGAGATTTATGGATCAGTTGTACTATGACGGCATGACTATCTGTAGTAAAGTGGGATTTCCAGACCTATTTATTACTTTCACTTGCAATCCTAATTGGCCAGAAATTCAAAGAGCTTTGAATCCTCTCAACTTGAAGGCACGTGATAGACCTGACATAATTTGTAACGCCCTGTATAATATATATCTAGAATAATACAATACAAGCATTTTATTTGGTACTGACACCACCATAAGTGCCTAATGGCGTAATTCACATACTTGACCATTCTAAAAACATAATACAATCTATGGTACAAGATATGGAAACCAGCCAAAACAAAAATCTAAGAATAATATACAATATCCTCAATTGTATACAACAAATACACAGCGGAAAATAAGCTCAACTAAGCTTCTCTTGAAACATCCAAGCATGGCTCCACTTGTAAATCAAACATGTACTCAAAACCTAAAAATAATCAACAATAGTGGGGTGAGATACATCAAATCTCAGTGAGTTCCCTATCTTATGGATTCTCTCGGCTTTACAGGGTTCTATCAATCCTAACTCAAGTTAAGGGGAAGGGAAATGACCTTGAGTTCACAATCTCACAATCTCACACTATATGGAAACATGTCATGAGTCTGTTAACTCAAGAATCTCACTAATCAATTATCGTACCAAGGCATCCTGTTGCGGTGAGAATCGGATAACAAGCTATTAATTAACTTGCATCACAAAACTTTGAATTCACAACCGACTTTGATTTATCCAAAGGAAAGGTTCAAGATCGAGAAAAACCTAAAGGGGGGAGATCTAAGGTTCGGGGGTTGGTTACGCCTAGGGAAGGTATTAGCGTCTTAAACGTCTGTAGTACTCTACAGGAACCTCTTGTTTTAACTTTGTGTTATGCTATGTTTGCTTTCTAAGGTATCTGCTAAAGGTAAAGACCTAAGAGTATGTACACTAGTTTGCTCGCCAAGACGTCGCATCTTGTGCCTACGTATCTGACTAAAGAATCAGAGCAACCATAGTTCACCTAACTAAGGGTGAAAGAGGAACCATTGACTATGGCCAAAGTTCCAAGGGGAAATGAGTATGATCTCATTTTAGAGTTCATGATAACTCTCTAAATCTAAGTTTAAGAACTCTATCCTAATTCTAAGTTATGATTTCAATGGTTCTTATGAGGCCAAGAAAAGGGAAAGGCTCTTATGAGGCCAAGGTGGTATGATTTGTTTATTGACTTATGAGTCAACTGAGGAGAACTTTCCTTTGGAATAGGGGATGTGTCAAACAGACAACCACAGTCATAACAGGAAATATGTACAGGTCTCACCAAGGAGAGAAATGAAGAGCTAGTTGTCGCTCCCGGGATTTTCATCCAAGTACAAACGCGAAAGTGGCACCGAACAGAGTCGCCAGCAATGTGTATTTATCCCAAGAGAGGGAAAGGAAACACCGCGTAAACCTGAAGAGAAAGGAAAAGCATGGTCTTGCGACCAAGAGAAGTGGGTAAGGGAGTCGGTTACGCGAGAGGAAGGTATTAGCACCCCCTCGCGTCCATCGTACCCGATGGGATCCACGCTTGCTTGTCTCGATCAAAGGGTGTAAAGAAAGGAATACTGAGAAAGAACTGAAAAAGGAAAGGAGAAAGAGAAACAAATGTAGGGAAAATAAAAGAAGTGCTCGAATGGGCCCTACCCCACTGCCTACGTATCTCATCGGGAGCATGAGAATCAGAGCGACGTAGTTCCCCTCACTAGGGATGGATTGTTTGTGTTTTAAGGAACGGCTAACATTCTAACTCAGGTGTTGCAGGCTCGCTGGTCCGAGTGCGTTACCATCTTGCAAGAGAACGAGTAGGAGCACGTTCATACGTTGAGAGTGAGTGAGATGAGAAAAGAATTCCCGAAGGAAAGACGTAATTGTTTGTTTTTGTCTTTTAGAAGTTTTTTCATTTGTTTGCATATGACAGTGTATCTGAATCTTAGTCATTGGAATGTGTACATTCTCACATTCCAAGATGGAATGGGTAAGAAAGCACACTAAGAGTGAAGAAGACCCCCACACTTAGTTCCAATTGTCAAGGTTCAAACACACTAGCATACTTGTGTTTATTAAGTGTTTTTGTTGATTTAAGAAATGAAGAAGTGTTTTTTATTATTTGTACCTTCAACAAGTATTGCATTTAAGTCCCTCATACAAGATCAAATGTTTAACACATTGACCCAAGATGGGCTATATGCTATACATTCTAAGATTACAAGAGAAGACCCCTTATAATCTTTTCTTTATATGAAAGGCCTAAATGCAATAAATGCCTACCTTTATTATATGTTTTGAATTTTCTTTGAGATGAGAAAAGAGACTCAAGGGAGGAGAAAAGGTAAAACCTATATGGACTAAGACTCAATCCTAATTGATTAGTTAAGGGAGTGATCCTAAGGTTTGTGAGGTTTCAACCTAACGTCTAAAGAAAGAAATGAATTAAACAATTCACTTCTAAAGTAGAAGATGAATGGTAATTCACAAAGGGCAAGTAATGAGTTATTAAAGAAAGCACATAAATGCTTACCAAAACACAAAATGAAATTGTAAAAGAGAAAGGATAGAAGTTGAATGTGGATTCCTTATCCACACTCAATTGAAACTTACCAAAGCCCCTACATGGTTAGCACAATCACTTACAAGTAAAGTAAGAAGGTATAATGAACAAATCAAATTCAAACAAGTTGACAAACAAAGTAAAATGAGATTAAATGCTATACATGCTTCCAAGTCAGAATGTAACTCATATTTACACAACCTAATGTTATCCTAAATGAGCATACCAAATCATGCAAACAAAATCTCACCCAACAAGAAGCAAAGAAGAAAAGGTGAAGTGATGTGAATGTGGTTCATACTTGTGAAACAAGTGACTTAAGGTGCAAGATAAACATCAAACATGCAAAGATGAAACCCAAATGTCACAATCAGAAGTCAATTAACATGCTATACATCCTCAAACAAAACCACAACTCATGGCACAAGTGCCTTCATGATCAAGCAAACCAAACATGAGGCATGCATTCACAAAATGAACAAGTTAAACTTCATGCTTCAAACAAATAGCAAACATGCTTCAAAAATTATGACTTTCACCAATCAAACACCTTAAACACATGCCATTAACATATCAAGTCCACAAGCAATGAATCAGAACCAAAGTCACTCAACAATTAGGTCAAAGTCTCATGGAAGTTTCATGCATTCATGCTCAAAGCAACACATCAAAAGTCATCCAAAAAAGACTTAAAAATCATCTCATAAATCTCAAACATACCTCAACATATTGTGACCACAATGCAAAAAGAAAGGCATCAAAATCATTTTTTATGATCAAGAACAAAAATGCACAAAATCACATGTCACATTAAGTATGCATGCAAATGGAAATTCAAAAGAAATAATGGAACAGGGGCAAAATGGTCATAAAATCAGAAAATAAAATCATGAAAAATTTCCTAAATGTTTTAAGAATACACATGAATTTTTGTAGAATTTTATGATGCTATTTTGTAATTTTAAAAAATAAAAAGCAAACGTGAGCAAAATGAAGAAAATAAAATGAAATGGACATAAAGGAGGGGGTGCAACCATAGCAAATCCATAGTTCAATTTAATTGGGCTTGAAAACATGGGAGGTGTGGATATCAATCTGACTAAGTCCATTTCTGCGCATAACATATTAACAACAATGCACCTTCAGTCAACATCCGTCAACACAATCCAAGCCATTGATTTAAGTCAGGGTCAAGCCAAAGTCAAAGTAAACATGATCAATGCACACACGCGAGGGAACACATTTACTAACATGCACTGCGCCACATTTTGTTTAAGTGAAATCAGAAATGGAGCACGTGAGGTGCACACCTTTTTTAATGTGTTGGCCAATCCTACACCACACGATGCAAGTAAATCCACGGTCACGATTAAAACTGCAAACCAAACCCTAACACATGATCACCGGCCGGAGAGGGACCTCCGGTCACCTTCTCCGGCCACGCACCACCGTCTGCAACTCTCACATGTCCCAGAAATGCACAAATATTATACCAAAATGAAGCTGAGCTCACGTAGATTAAGAATTCACAATTGTTTTTCACATACCAAGCACACACATAGAGAACAGAGGAGATTAAATCATGCCCTAAGTTTTGGATCTAGGCTTCTAAGAAGCTCTATCAACTAGCCGGAGTAAGCAGAGCTTCTATCAAGCTTAAATTAACAAAAACAAGCTAAAATTAATGAAAATCAACTGAAGCAAAATTGAATGATGAAACCTGAAAATGTGGAGCAATTGGAGATGTTGAGAAAAACCAGAGGAAAGCTTGATATGCTGAGCTTCTAGATCTTCAAACTTAGCAAAATAAATGCTATGGATTCGTAAATAGATGAAGGATGTTGAAGCTTGCAATGATGCTGAACTTGCAGAAATGGAGTTGTTCTTGTTGCTCTTGATTCAACCACACCAAGCAATGATTAATGGAAGCACAATGGAGTTGAAATCGTGGAGAGGAAGATGAGAAAAATCAGAAAGAGTGAGAGGAGAATTCTGAAGTGTTTTTGAGAGAATGTGGTTGAAAATGAAGTTGTGAGGTGAGATTTGGCTTTATAGTGTGAGTTAACCAAGGTTAAACTGAGTGAGGTTAACTGAGTCACAATGGTTTGAGTGAGTCATCCCTAACTAACTGAGTCAAGTTAGTTAGGGGGAGCAATGATATGGTGCAGCTGGTTTATGAAGAACTATGGTGGAGATGAAAATGAAATTCCAATGGCACGGCTATGTAGCATAAACTTATTCAGCAAGTTTCATTCTTTCCCTTCTCATGCATAATGAAGCACGTGACATGGTGAATGTAAAAAATGTTTGGTTTAAAAGGGTAATGGATGGAGAGTGTGATCAAGCATGCGTGGGAATGTGACAATCAACAACATTCATTTCTGATTTTTTAGCAGCTTGGAATCAGTTGGAACATGGTAGTTTAAAGATGATTTTCCCTCTGCATTGTGAATGGTTTGAGAAGGTTTTGGGATCAAGTGAAAGAGGGAATATCATGCTACATATTTGGTGTGAAAAATGAATTGAAATAAGACATGGAAGAGGTTGAAAAATGACTTAGAACATTAAGGTTTGGGACTGGTATAAGGGTGAGGCAGGCAAGTCATGGCATGGCAACTTGGCACACAAAATTTCAGCACAATCAACATGACTTTGAACCAATATATCTCCACTATAACTTGATCAAATGGAATTTTGTCCAACATGAGTATTGAAGATGACACTACAAGAAACAACTTTGATGTTGAAAAGTTTTTCATTTGAGGCCTTTAACCATGAGAAAAATGAGTGGACATTTGGCCCACCACATGTTTGTTAAAATGACTGCGCGCGTGACCTGAAAATCTTGGTCATGACCTAGTTTTGAACCTACTTTGCTCAAACTTTGATCAATCATATCTCCCTCAATTTTTATCCAATGGAGATGTTCTACACATGGATTTGAAGCTTAAAGCAAGACCTTTCATTGAGGCAGAGTGGATTTTTCATTTGGTGCTCCAAATTTAAATGGCCTTGGTTCAAATTCTGATGCAAAATGGCCAAAACTTGCTATTTTTAGTAACCCTTCTTCATCCAAAAATGGCAACTTTCCACATCTTGATTTTTTCATGATTCCTTTGGAGTTTCTTGATCAAATTTTGTACATTGGACATATGTAACATGAATTTCATGAATTTGGCCTCAAAAAGTCAAGAGTTGACTTTTTCCTCTGATTATTTGACTTTGCCCCAATTTCTCTGATTCTTGATCTTTCTTCCAATTGAACCACTTCTAAAACCAATTGAGATGCAATCTTCCACACATATACACTTAAGAACATGTAGAATACCATGACAACAATCTTTGTCCAAAAAATCAAAGATTCCCTGATTTAATGGGAAACCCTAGTTTTGACCCCCTTTGGTTAGGAGGAAATTGCACATCTTCCAAATCCAAATTCCTCAGAGTATGTTGTGTATCCTCTTAAAGGATGATGAGAAATGCCACTTGAGAATGATTTTGAATCAATGAGCTATCTCTTTTGAGGGTTTTCCTTCAATTTTTGAATCTCTTGCATAGTGAAAGATGTAGTGCTTCAATCTTCCATTGAATCTCACTTCCTTGAGGTTTTGGAAGATCAATTGAGATAGTATGAGACATGAGAGACCTCTTGGCTTGCCTAGAGCCAACTTGATTGACCTTTTTGTGCTTTGAATGATCCCTTGATTGTCCACCTTCCACCTGATCACATGCCCTGATGGTAAGAAGGATGCCATGCTTCATTTTTCTATGTTAAATGCAATGCAATGCTAATGAGGTGGATATGATATGATAAATGATAATGCCATGCTATGATGACAAAAGGGGAGAGCAAATTTTGGGGTATTACAGCTGCCCCTATTCAAGCGCTGTAGACCTGAATGCCTGAAAGCAATTGCTTTCGGACTTTCAAGGTATATAGTGATTGAATACCAAAAATAACCAAAAATTTGCTCTGGATGATGAAGAATAACAGGGATATAAACCCAACGAGACTGCTGGATTGAGTCCTCGATGAAACGTCGGAGAGATCTGTCTTTTGAACGATGCCAGACGACTACTGGCTTGCCACGCTACTGGTGGACTTTAATAATGTCTTTTATGCAATTCCAGACGACTACTGGCCTGCCACGCTACTTGTGGACTTTGGAAATGTCTTTTTGAACGACGCCAGACGACTACTGGCTTGCCACACTACTGGTGGACTTTAATAATGTCTTTTATGCAATTCCAGACGACTACTGGCCTGCCACGCTACTGGTGGACTTTAATAATGTCTTTTATGCAATTCCAGACGACTACTGGCCTGCCACACTACTGGTGGACTTTGCAGCTTCGTGCCACCCGAAGATGGACTTTTGCCAATCCACTGTTGGACTTTTGCCACCCGAAGACGGACTTTTGCCAATCCACTGTTGGACTTTTGCCACCCGAAGACGGACTTTTTCCAATCCACTGTTGGACCTTTGCCACCCGAAGACGGACTTTTGCCAATCCACTGTTGGACTTTTGCCACCCGAAGACGGACTTTTGCCAATCCACTGTTGGACTTTTAGCTGCTTTGCCACCCGAAGATGGACTTTTGCCAATCCACTGTTGGACTTTTAGAATATGCCACCCTTAGATGGACCTTTCGCCAATCCACTGTTGGACTTTTAGAATATGCCACCCTTAGATGGACCTTTCGCCAATCCACTGTTGGACTTTTAGAATATGCCACCCTTAGATGGACCTTTCGCCAATCCACTGTTGGACTTTTGCCACCCGAAGACGGACTTTTGCCAATCCACTGTTGGACTTTTGGAATTTTAAAATCGAATTACTCTCTGCCTCTGCGCCAGACATCTCTGCCGACTCTGCTGAGGAACCACAATCAATGATTTAATCTCGGAGACTCCTAAAAGGATAATATCTCTGCTGGCGAATGGATGAACAATCCGTCTGCTTCGAATTGTCAAGCTTGCCAAAAATAAATTGGACTTTAAGATATGAGGGAATGACGACTCTGGCAGGAATTATTCCATCTGTTTGGGGCTGGATTCTGGTCACAGCAACTCCGCTGGGGATGAGAATTTTTAAATGACGTCCTGCTGGGGAAATGAGCCATTAAAACTCTGCTTGGGGATTTATTCAACCCAAGATCCTTTATAGGGATTATCAACCTTCTGACCCGGCTAGGGAAAGGCTGTACCATCCTTGTTGAGGAATAGATTCTGTCGATCTGATAAACCTCTGCGGAGAGAACAACAACTCAGCTGGAAGTTGCTGACAAGATTCGATGCTGACCTCTGTGGGGATACCATGACCAGAGATACGATCTTGCTGGGTATCAGGGCTACTCTGCCAGGGATATGCAAATCCTGGTTAGAACATTCTACTGCAACTTGCTAGAAAGAGTCCTTAGAGATCTGTTGGGGAAACCCAAAGCAAATCCACAGTAGTCTGCTGAAGAATATGACTGTCAAACTTAGGACGAGTACCACAATGCCCCATGTTAGGCGAGCTTTCCCTTTGGACAATTCCGTTGGGGATGACGAGTTTATAACAAACTCTGCTGGAGAAAACTGCTTTAAAGCGTCTCGTGTTGGGGAATGCCTTTTGAGAGGATTTTACAGAAGACCAACTGTCCTCAAACTCTACTGGGGGTGACCAACACTTCATGCTGGGGAAACAAACATGCCCCATGCTTGGACAACACAACAATTCGTCCCCGCAAAGGATGTCATAAGAGGATTTTACAGAAGATCTAGCCTCTTCAAACTCTTGTGACTTCGCTGGGGATAATGACCATCAGTTTCGGTGTCGACGAGACCACTCTTTTGGGGAACCTGTGACCGTTATCGACATAGAAAAGCTTGTAGCTGTTGGAAGTACTGAATGAGAGAATCGACTTAATAAGATGCAACGGTACCCAGTTGAACTTAATTCACTGATATCGACCCGTTATGAACAATCGTCGACCGAGCGATGAACGCCAACCTCAGTCTTTTGCGTGGGGTGATTTATTACTAGTCTTGTGCTTAAAATCATCTGCACCTGCTACCTGCAACGAAAGAATATGCCCACATGCCCCGAATATTGCGTGGCTAGAATCCACCATCCGGGAGTATTCAACATTCGAAGTAATTTCAAATGTTTTTTCTGCGCATGTTATTGTAAGGCTGCCATGTTTTCAAATGCAATGTTTTATCAACAATTAGGACGTTTTTGCAAACAAAGCAATAAAACAAAAATAGAAAGCTTTTTACTGAAATTCAATTTATTGACTGAGAGCCCAGAATAGGCAATTACATTTGGAAGCAATCCCTGGAAAGAGGTGATTGCTGAAAAATTGAGAAAAGAAACTATCCTAATGGCAATGTGAAAACGGAATTCCACTGAGTTTCCATTCTGTTATGACCAGTATGTCTTCAAAACTCCCCGACCTTGCCTTCTGAGGAATGATCAGACCGATTCCTATCCTTCAGAACGTCAGTTGTTCAAACGGTGATAGGGTACAGATAACTCAAACCGTAGTCATTCGCTTAAATCCCTCTTTTGTGTGGACCGCCCTTTCAGGTTTTCGATCCACCAGGATACCCTTTTTTGCCTAAGTTGCCCTTTCGGGTTTTCAACTTACCGGGTGTACAAAATTTTTTCAATTATATCCCTAATTTTTGCCCGAACCTTATTCTGTTTTTGGTTCGCCGGGATGCCCTTTTTTGCCTGGATTTTTTTTATTTTTATTATCCAGCGGGTCTATTCATGCGAAGTATTTTTTGACTACGTCCGAATTGACAGGGGATGAAAAGTCTTCGCCATCCATGGCTGTAAGCAATAAAGCTCCGCCCGAAAAGACCTTTTTAACCACGAATGGACCTTCATAATTAGGAGTCCATTTGCCCCTGTGATCTGTATTGGGAGGAAGGATCCTTTTGAGTACCACATCTCCGACTTTGTAAACCCGAGGACGCACCTTTTGGTCAAATGCCTGTTTCATTCTGCGCTGATATAGTTGCCCATGACATACAGCCGCCAATCGCTTTTCCTCAATAAGGCTCAGCTGATCAAATCTGGCCCGTACCCATTCAGCTTCATCTAGCTTAACATCCATCATGACTCTGAGGGACGGAATCTCTACTTCAACCGGTAGCACTGCCTCCATACCATATACGAGTGAGAATGGGGTTGCCCCAGTGGACGTGCGTACCGACGTTCGATACCCATGCAAAGCAAATGGTAACATCTCATGCCAATCTTTGTACGTGACAACCATCTTCTGTACAATCTTCTTGATATTTTTGTTGGCCGCTTCGACCGCGCCATTCATCTTTGGGCGGTACGGAGAAGAATTGTGATGTTCGATTTTGAAGTCCCGACATAACTCAGCCATCATCTTATTGTTCAAATTAGAACCATTATCAGTAATGATTCTTTCGGGAACTCCATATCGGCAAATGATATCCCGTTTTAAGAAACGAGCGACCACTTGTTTTGTAACATTGGCATAGGATGCGGCTTCAACCCATTTGGTGAAGTAATCAATTGCCACCAAGATGAAACGATGACCATTGGAAGCTGTAGGCTCAATCTTTCCGATCATATCAATGCCCCACATGGCAAACGGCCAAGGCGACGACATGATGCTCAACGGATTTGGAGGCACATGCACCTTGTCCGCATAGATCTGGCATTTATGGCATTTGCGGGCATATTTACAACAATCTGACTCCATAGTCAACCAATAATATCCCGATCTTAACAACTTTTTAGCCATCGCATGCCCTCCGGCGTGAGTACCGAAAGATCCTTCGTGCACTTCAATCATCAACAAGTCTGCTTCATGTCTATCCACACATCTAAGCAGGACCGTGTCAAAATTTCTTTTATACAGCACGCCATCTTTGTTCAAGAAGAAACTACCAGCTAACCTTCTCAACGTCTTCCTGTCTTTGGACGATGCCCCTGACGGGTACTCTTGACTTTTCAAGAAACACTTAATATCATGAAACCATGGCTTGTCATCAGACGTCGCATCGACCGCAAACACAAATGCTGGTCTGTCAAGGCGGGATACCTCAATCTTAGGTACATGGTTCCATCCTTGCACTTTGATCATGGAAGACAGAGTGGCCAAGGCATCAGCGAACCTATTCTCATCTCGAGGAATATGGTACAGTTTCACTGTTGTGAAAAATGTCAGCAATCTCCTCGTATAATCTCTATACGGCACTAGATTTGCTTGGTGCGTGTACCAACTCCCTTTCACTTGATTGATTACCAAAGCTGAATCACCGAATATATCAAGGGTTTTAATCCGTAGATTAATCGCCTCCTCGATCCCCATTATACAAGCTTCGTACTCTGCTTCATTGTTGGTGCACCCGAAAGTTATTCGGGCAGTGAAAGGCATATGAACACCTTCCGGCGTGATAAGAACTGCTCCAACTCCGCACCCATTCATATTGACAGCCCCATCAAACATCAGACTCCATTTGGATTCAGGGTCTGGCCCCTCCTCCGGAAGTGGTTCCTCGCAGTCTTTAGCTTTGAGAAACATGATGTCTTCATCAGGGAAGTCAAATTTCATGGGTTGATAATCATCAATCGGCTGTTGCGCAAGATAGTCGGACAAGATACTTCCTTTGATGGCCTTTTGTGAAGTATACTGAATGTCATACTCTGTCAAGACCATTTGCCACCGTGCAACTCTGCCTGTCAATGCTGGTTTCTCGAAAATATACTTGATAGGATCCATTTTTGAAATCAACAAGGTTGTGTGCCTAACCATATATTGCCTTAATCGCTTAGCGGCCCATGCAAGCGCACAGCATGTCTTTTCAAGCATTGAGTATCGGGACTCACAATCATTGAACTTTTTGCTCAGGTAGTAAATAGCATGCTCCTTCCTACCTGTCTCGTCATGTTGACCGAGAACACAACCCATGGAACCTTCAAGCACTGTCAGATACATTATCAGCGGTCTCCCTTCAACTGGAGGCATTAGAATCGGAGGTTCCTGCAAGTATTCTTTTATCTTATCGAATGCCAATTGGCAATCGTCATTCCACCTGACCGTTTGATCTTTCCTTAACAATTTAAATATTGGCTCACACGTGGCTGTTAGGTGAGATATGAACCTTGCAATGTAGTTCAATCTACCCAAGAAACCACGAACCTCTTTTTCTGTTCTCGGTTCAGGCATTTCTTGTATTGCTTTCACCTTGGCAGGATCAACCTCGATTCCTCTTTCGCTCACAATGAAACCTAGCAACTTTCCAGAACGTACCCCAAACGTGCACTTGTTTGGATTTAATCTCAGACGGAACTTTCTCAACCTTTCAAATAGCTTTTTCAGGTTAACCAGATGTTCCTCTTCTGTTCTCGACTTGGCAATCATATCATCTACATAACATTCGATCTCCTTATGAATCAAGTCATGAAACAATGTCACCATCGCCCGCTGGTACGTTGCCCCTGCGTTTTTCAACCCAAAAGGCATTACTTTATAACAATATGTACCCCACGGAGTAATGAACGTGGTCTTCTCCATGTCTTCAGGTGCCATCTTGATCTGGTTGTACCCGGAGAAACCGTCCATAAATGAGAACACTGAAAACTGAGCTGTATTATCGACCAGCACATCAATATGAGGTAGTGGAAAATCATCTTTCGGGCTAGCTTTATTAAGATCTCGATAATCCACACACATTCTCACTTTTCCATCTTTCTTCGGTACTGGCACGATGTTGGCTACCCATGGAGGATACTTTGTCACAGCAAGAAAACCAGCGTCCCACTGCTTCTGGACTTCCTCCTTAATCTTTAAGGCCATGTCGGGGTGAGTCCGACGAAGTTTCTGCTTGACTGGCGGACATTCTTCTCTCAATGGTAGCCTGTGCACGACAATATCTGTATCCAACCCCGGCATGTCTTGATACGACCAGGCGAAGACGTCAACATACTCGCGCAACATTTCCGTCAAAGTTTGCTTCACATCTGCTTGCAAGCTGGCACCAATCCTGATCTCTTTCTTGGCGTCCTTAGTACCAATATTGATGATTTCTACAGTCTCCTGATGAGGCTGGATGACCCTTTCCTCTTGTTTCAACAATCTGGCCAGTTCTTCAGAAAGTTCACAATCTTTCTCATCCCCTTCTTCGGCTTGATAAATCGGATTGTCAAAGTCATACATGGCCATATCAAAATCGTTATCAGTGGTATCCGGAGGATCAAGTCTGCATGAACGGGTTCATGCCTTATTTTAGAATTTATTTTTAATCAAAACAAAAGAAAATGAAACATTGCCATTTTATTTTTTTGTGCAAAAATAAAAACTGAAAGACAGAGAACAAAATTTGATTGCAAAACGTCCTTTATTAATGATTAAACATTGCAAATGCAACCATGGTGGCCCTACAAATGAATCTATACGCCTTGGGCAGAGCGCAAGATTTTGTCATGCATTATGGTTAGAAAAAAAACAAAGAAAAAATTACTCTGTCTGAAGAGTAACCCGGATGACTTCCTCAACGAACCAGTTCTGCACTTGTTGTCCCGAAGCATGAGGGCGTACCCAGTTGTCCAGGTCATAATCACTGTCAACACTATCCTCTGTGGCTGCACAAGACTGGTCCGGGTAGATAATTCCCCCACTATTGAAAGTAATGGGTCCCCTGCTCCCCGCATCTGAAGTTGTAGAAGGATGATAACCAATACCAAATTTGTCTTCCTTCATTGGGGTCTCTATCAACCTGCCCCAACCTTGGGCGTTGCCTGCCCTAACGACTTCGACAGCTTGTTTGTAAGATGAAATGGAGGTACCAGCCCCAACTGGTACAGAAGAAGACTCAGGTGCATCGTCAATATTGACTGCTTCAAATGATTGGCACAGCATCTCATGAATTTCCCCATCCATTTCAATGTACTTGAACGTGGACAAGTGACTCACAAAGATGTCTTCTTCCCCACACACTGTCACAACCTGCCCTTCAAACTCATACTTCAGCTTTTGATGTAGAGTGGAAGTAACAGCTCCAGCTCCGTGAATCCAAGGGCGTCCCAATAGGCAGCTATATGCAGGTTGTATGTCCATTACATGGAACGTGGATTTGAATACCTGTGGTCCAATTTGTACGGGCAATTCCACCTCACCAAACACAGATCGTCGGGTCCCATCGAATGCTCTGACCACCAATTCACTAGGCCTTAAGATCAAACCATCAACTTCCAGCTTCATCAATGCCTTCTTGGGCAAGACATTGAGTGACGAACCAGTGTCTACCAGTACATGAGATAACACTGCGCCCTTACACTCCATCGTGATATGCAAAGCCTTATTATGGTTTCTTCCTTCAACAGTCAAATCTCTACTTGTAAAGCCCAAGCCATGGCTGACATTAACATTGGAGATTACGCCCTCGAGCTGATTAACAGTAATTTCTTGCGGCACGTACGCACTCTTCAACACTTTCAACAACGCCTGCCGGTGCGCATCAGAGCACATCAATAGTGACAGGATTGAAATCTTTGAAGGGGTCTGATTCAGTTGGTCCACAATCTTATAATCGCTTTTCTTGATTATCTTCATAAATTCTTCCATTTCTTTATCAAAAGTAATCTTTGTCTCTGCTTCAGGTGTAGGCGCACTTTCAACCACCTGTTTACCCTTAGCCTTTGCTGCAGCTTCTACCTCCTTATCACTTCTCAAGGTTTGGGGAGCGAACAACCTTCCACTCCTCGTGAAGCCCCCTACACCCCCTACATTATCAATATTTGGGCTGACTGATGACTCAACTTCCTGCTTTTTACCTTCGTAATATACATCTGCCCCATAGTGCCATGGGATAGCCTTCGTAGACGTGAACGGAATTGGTCCTGGCACCGTGATAGTGACAGGACTGGGCCCTTCTGGCGCAACACTCGCCACGGGAACTGCGTTGACCGGCATTTGAATCTCAGCGGGAGTGTAATAGATGGTCACGGTTGATATCTCATCAGTGTCTTTCACGACTCTATCGAACTGTAGACATCCTTCATCGATCAGATTCTGTAAACCCATCTTCAACTTATCACAGCCGTTCTCCTGATTCATACACTCCAAGCAATCTTGATTACAGCCCGGGAACACCTGTCCCTTCAATAAACGATCTTTTACAACCAACAAAGAAGTTTTCACTTGATGAACGTCTAACACCAGATTCAATCTCCTCCCATCTTCAATAGCGTACACATTTGCTGCACTATGATCAGGCATGGGATGCTGAGTAATATTCGGAGCGGGAGAGAAATTGATGGCTTTAGCATCAATCAAATCTTGTACTTTATGATGGAAAGCCCAGCATTTTTCAATGGAGTGCCCCTGAGCACCTGAGTGGAACTCACAACGAGCATTAGCATCGAAGTTAGGCGGCAGGTTTCCAGCAACCGGAGCTTTCATAGTACGGAGTTCTACCAACTTTAACTCGAGTAGCCGGGGCAACAGCGCGGCATAAGTCATAGGGAGAGGATCCATCTTACGATCCCTCTGTCTAGACCTTTGCTGGAAAAAGGGTTGTTGCTGTTGAACTTGTTGTTGGGGTTGTTGTTTCTGAACGGACGGTGTGGGGATTGTCACAGCATCTACCTGATAATAAGCTCGAGAACGCCCTCTGCCTCGTCCTCTAAACACAGCATTCGTATCACCTTCTCTTCTTTTCTGGTTACTAGCAAACGGTTTCTTCGTCCCCGAAGAGCCAGCCCCACTCACATCCTGGATCTTTCCAAGCTTTAACAGACTTTCAATTCTTTCTCCCGCAATCACAATATCAGCAAATCCAGTCGACGGACAAGCAGCTAATCTATCCAGATAGGCCCCTTGCAATGTGCCCATGAACATATCTGCCATTTCTCTGTCTGACAAGGGAGGTTGAACCTGGGCAGCCATTTCCCTCCACCTCTGTGCATATTCTTTGAAACTCTCCTTGGCATTTTGTGACAACCCCTGCAATTGAGTGCGGTTGGGCGCCATGTCAATATTATACTGGTATTGCTTCAGGAACGCTTCTGCCAAATCTTTCCAATTCTTCACAGCAGCTCTATTCAACTTCATGTACCAGGTCAAGGATGCCCCAGCCAGACTGTCCTGAAAATAGTGCATCCATAGCTTCTCGTCATCCGTATGGGCTGAAATCTTCCCAAAGTAGGCTTGAAGATGCGTTTGGGGACACGCATTGCCGTGATACTTATCAAAAGTAGGAGGTTTGAATTTAGGGGGAATTCTGACTCCTGAGACCAGCCCCAAGCTAGTAACATCAATACCCATAGAGTTCTTGCATTCTATGGCCCTGATCTTTTCTGCTAACTCCTCATACCTTCGATCACCTTGATTACCCACATCAGCGTCTAGTAGAGTAAATTGGTCTTCCAGAGTATCTTCAAGAGTAACACCAGCATGCCTACCATTTCCATTACCCCGATTGTTACCACCAGGAGGAGGGTTGCCACCGGGAGGAGGGATGCCGTGTCCCTGTGAATTGTCATGATGATCACCTTCGGGCCCATTGTCGGGACGCTCTACCAGAAGCCTCAGTCTCTCCTGATTTTGCGCCATGCCAGTCATGAGGGTCATGAACTGGTCCATACGCGCCCTCATTTCCGCCAAATCACTTTGCACTTGATCCATGATTCTTACTTGATTCCTTCGCGTCGAATATCGGTGAATATGACTCTCCGCTATACTGCCTGAAACCAAATAAAGGTTAGAGACCCCGCAACGAGTACCTGAAAAGCAAGTAACAAAATGCAAAATGATATGCAATGCCATGCAATGCTATGTTTGTCATTTCCTAGGTGCTTTATACCCTGATTCCAATCCCACCACAGAAATCTGAAGACCAGAAATTGTGATATAAAGAGACGTGTCGTGGTCATGTGCTTGTGCGCAGCTATCTGATAAAGAATAATTCTGAATAAAACTGCTCATACTCATTCAATAAAATATTCAAGTACATTTAAGAAAGGTTCAACCGCAAATGCAATACAAGGAAAAATGGATCCATCAACAAGCCTGATGGTAACCATTAATAACAAAATACAGGGAAAAGCACATCAATCTGACAATTCCACACCCTTCAGCTTATCACTTGAATACTTGATTTCCTCAAAAAGTATACGGGTACGCTGGTGATTCGGCTTTTCAATCATTTCTTTGATCAAGACATCCCTTTTCTCAAGAGCTTCATTTAAAGAACCCATATGCAGCATCAGAGCTTCGTCATCACACACTCCTTTGTGTCTCTTTATGCCGGCTTGCGTCTTGAGTATCTCCCTTTCTATCATGACGTCTTCAAGCTCTTTCTTGGTATTCTTCAACTGGCTTCTAGCTTCTTCCAACTGTTCTTGACTCTTACCGAGGCTTTCCCGATACTTTCTCCTCTGCTCATGTGCCTTTTTAAGCTCCTCGTCTTTAGTCTTCGACTGATCCTTTAACTCGGCATTTTCAATTCTGACTTCATCCCAAGCTTGACGAAGTTGAGCTAATGAATCCTTGCTTCGGGCTAAAGCCTGTTTTGTAATCTTGTGAGCCTGACTAGTGTCATCTGCTCCCAGAGTAAGTTTCCGAAAGTACCGAGCTCGGTCATCAAAATCTTCCTCTTTGTCAGCCAAGGTTTTTTCCGCTTTCAAGGCTCTCTTTTCCAACTCTTTGTTGTCAGCTAGAGCTTTCTGAAGACATCTGCTCATTCCAGAATTTTCTATCTGCAACTCTCTGACCATTTTCTTCCACTTCTCACATTCTTCAATAGCCACCATAGTGGGTTGTTCTGGCTGTACTGCACATAAAAGAGGTCCCCTTGAAAAGGGTAAAAGCAATTCCTTTACTTTCGTCTCAATCCACCTGTCATATTCAGGATAAGATCTACAATCTCCTTTTCCAAAAACTGCTTTTCCAATTTTGTGCTTATCTTTCCAAGCATTCACTACTTCTACCACCTTCGCATCTTTAGTTCCTGTAAAGAATAAAGATTCTTCCACATCTTGCTCTGTAGGAGGATCCCTGGAAGCATACCCAAACTGTCGGATGGCCAAAACTGGATTATAATTGATCCCTCCTTTTCTGCCAATCAAAGGCACATTTGGAAAATTTCCGCATCTTGTGACAAGCTCTATTCTCAACAACCGGTGATCAAACCATACAATGTTATCAGCAGTTAAACTCATCAATCGTTTAGACCATTTCGCCACATCTTTGGTTTCCACAAAGGCACCTGTCTGAGGCAAATGTTTGAAAAAACAATGACTCAGCAGTGGAGTGCAACAACTAACAGATCCTCCCCTCCTTTTCTCATTCTTATAGTGCACGGAATGATAAAAATCTCCTAACAAAGTAGGGACTGGATTTTTAAGAACGAAAACTCTTGTCGCTTGCATATCCACAAAGTCTTGCTGATTGGGAAAGAAAACTAGGCCATATATGCAGAGAGCCAGAATGGAATTGTAAACCGTCCAATTTTTAGCACTTGCAGCCTCTTGGGCCTGTCCAATCAGAAATTCTAAATGAAATCCGCTAACTCCATTTTTACTGCTCACACCGCTCTTTATCAATGCCTGATCCATTTGTAACGCAGCAGCAATTTCTTTTACGCTGGGAGAACTACCAGAGAAGAATGGTATTGCCGACGTGATCGGAATTCCCAAAATAAATGAGAATTCTTCCAGTGTTGGCATCAGAATGTAATCTGAAAAAAGAAAGCACCTCAACGAAGGCTCGTAGAACTGCAGCAGAGTGTGCAAGGCATCATGTTCATACTTGGTGATTGTACGGACCATCCCAACCAAATTCCCGTAGCTCTTCTGAAACCTATCAAGAATACCCGGACCAGCCATATCTATAACTTTGAGCAATGAATCCAAGACAGGATCTGGAAACTTGTAAGACACATTGTTCTTTCTCTCGGCAACGATCTCTGTTGAACCCATGGATTGGAATCAGAAATGTATTATGCACCTGAAAATGACAAACATAACTGTTATGATATGATAATGCAATGCAACAGGGCATGTGATCAGGTAATCAAGTGTCGGTGTCTGTATTGAACTGTGTGCACTGTGTCTCTGTACTGAATCTGGCAATATCTGAGATGAACACTTAAATCACTGTCATAGGATACAATGTCTGAAATCATCATAGAATCACAAGTAAGGTAGGTAGGAGGCTGGGTTTCCTGCAAACCTGTAAACATCCCGTCCATACTCACATGTGGTTCTTAGAAAATAAGGCTTGTCAGCTTCGGAGGTTTGAGAAACAATAGCACATTCAGCCCGTAGGATACAATGCTATGCCAATCAAAGAGGTCGTCCACTGACTCCCCTTAGAAAATAAAAGTCATCCTATGCAAGTTCCAAAGTGGGCCCTCGGGTGCGAATGGGTTTGCCACAGAATGTGGTCTGCCATTGTCACCACTAAAAAGGGATATCTCCACTAAGGTCCTCATGATCGGTCACTAGAGTCGACAACTCTCTAGATCTACATCCTGGAATACGCAAGATGCGCATGCCACGACGTGTCCCAAGATAGCCTCGTCTAGCTGTGAATTTCGTGAACACCCAACGCACTCCAAACGGCACGTAGGTCCCACTACTCTCCACTCTAATTCTAAGTGTATACTCAAGCCTGTGTAATGGGCTTATCTCTCAGAAATCCCATCCCGCCAAACAGACAAAACAGTGCAGCACAATATAATATATGATATGTAATGCTAAAATGCAGTAAATACTGTAAAGTAAATAAACCGCAAAATAAAGCACAACAGTAAACACCCAATGAAAGAAAAGTAAACAAGCGCTAGGATTGACTCGCTTAGGGATGGACCAGCAATAGGTCAACCGCAATAGTCCCCAGCAGAGTCGCCAGCTGTCGCTCCCGGGATTTTCATCCAAGTACAAACGCGAAAGTGGCACCGAACAGAGTCGCCAGCAATGTGTATTTATCCCAAGAGAGGGAAAGGAAACACCGCGTAAACCTGAAGAGAAAGGAAAAGCATGGTCTTGCGACCAAGAGAAGTGGGTAAGGGAGTCGGTTACGCGAGAGGAAGGTATTAGCACCCCCTCGCGTCCATCGTACCCGATGGGATCCACGCTTGCTTGTCTCGATCAAAGGGTGTAAAGAAAGGAATACTGAGAAAGAACTGAAAAAGGAAAGGAGAAAGAGAAACAAATGTAGGGAAAATAAAAGAAGTGCTCGAATGGGCCCTACCCCACTGCCTACGTATCTCATCGGGAGCATGAGAATCAGAGCGACGTAGTTCCCCTCACTAGGGATGGATTGTTTGTGTTTTAAGGAACGGCTAACATTCTAACTCAGGTGTTGCAGGCTCGCTGGTCCGAGTGCGTTACCATCTTGCAAGAGAACGAGTAGGAGCACGTTCATACGTTGAGAGTGAGTGAGATGAGAAAAGAATTCCCGAAGGAAAGACGTAATTGTTTGTTTTTGTCTTTTAGAAGTTTTTTCATTTGTTTGCATATGACAGTGTATCTGAATCTTAGTCATTGGAATGTGTACATTCTCACATTCCAAGATGGAATGGGTAAGAAAGCACACTAAGAGTGAAGAAGACCCCCACACTTAGTTCCAATTGTCAAGGTTCAAACACACTAGCATACTTGTGTTTATTAAGTGTTTTTGTTGATTTAAGAAATGAAGAAGTGTTTTTTATTATTTGTACCTTCAACAAGTATTGCATTTAAGTCCCTCATACAAGATCAAATGTTTAACACATTGACCCAAGATGGGCTATATGCTATACATTCTAAGATTACAAGAGAAGACCCCTTATAATCTTTTCTTTATATGAAAGGCCTAAATGCAATAAATGCCTACCTTTATTATATGTTTTGAATTTTCTTTGAGATGAGAAAAGAGACTCAAGGGAGGAGAAAAGGTAAAACCTATATGGACTAAGACTCAATCCTAATTGATTAGTTAAGGGAGTGATCCTAAGGTTTGTGAGGTTTCAACCTAACGTCTAAAGAAAGAAATGAATTAAACAATTCACTTCTAAAGTAGAAGATGAATGGTAATTCACAAAGGGCAAGTAATGAGTTATTAAAGAAAGCACATAAATGCTTACCAAAACACAAAATGAAATTGTAAAAGAGAAAGGATAGAAGTTGAATGTGGATTCCTTATCCACACTCAATTGAAACTTACCAAAGCCCCTACATGGTTAGCACAATCACTTACAAGTAAAGTAAGAAGGTATAATGAACAAATCAAATTCAAACAAGTTGACAAACAAAGTAAAATGAGATTAAATGCTATACATGCTTCCAAGTCAGAATGTAACTCATATTTACACAACCTAATGTTATCCTAAATGAGCATACCAAATCATGCAAACAAAATCTCACCCAACAAGAAGCAAAGAAGAAAAGGTGAAGTGATGTGAATGTGGTTCATACTTGTGAAACAAGTGACTTAAGGTGCAAGATAAACATCAAACATGCAAAGATGAAACCCAAATGTCACAATCAGAAGTCAATTAACATGCTATACATCCTCAAACAAAACCACAACTCATGGCACAAGTGCCTTCATGATCAAGCAAACCAAACATGAGGCATGCATTCACAAAATGAACAAGTTAAACTTCATGCTTCAAACAAATAGCAAACATGCTTCAAAAATTATGACTTTCACCAATCAAACACCTTAAACACATGCCATTAACATATCAAGTCCACAAGCAATGAATCAGAACCAAAGTCACTCAACAATTAGGTCAAAGTCTCATGGAAGTTTCATGCATTCATGCTCAAAGCAACACATCAAAAGTCATCCAAAAAAGACTTAAAAATCATCTCATAAATCTCAAACATACCTCAACATATTGTGACCACAATGCAAAAAGAAAGGCATCAAAATCATTTTTTATGATCAAGAACAAAAATGCACAAAATCACATGTCACATTAAGTATGCATGCAAATGGAAATTCAAAAGAAATAATGGAACAGGGGCAAAATGGTCATAAAATCAGAAAATAAAATCATGAAAAATTTCCTAAATGTTTTAAGAATACACATGAATTTTTGTAGAATTTTATGATGCTATTTTGTAATTTTAAAAAATAAAAAGCAAACGTGAGCAAAATGAAGAAAATAAAATGAAATGGACATAAAGGAGGGGGTGCAACCATAGCAAATCCATAGTTCAATTTAATTGGGCTTGAAAACATGGGAGGTGTGGATATCAATCTGACTAAGTCCATTTCTGCGCATAACATATTAACAACAATGCACCTTCAGTCAACATCCGTCAACACAATCCAAGCCATTGATTTAAGTCAGGGTCAAGCCAAAGTCAAAGTAAACATGATCAATGCACACACGCGAGGGAACACATTTACTAACATGCACTGCGCCACATTTTGTTTAAGTGAAATCAGAAATGGAGCACGTGAGGTGCACACCTTTTTTAATGTGTTGGCCAATCCTACACCACACGATGCAAGTAAATCCACGGTCACGATTAAAACTGCAAACCAAACCCTAACACATGATCACCGGCCGGAGAGGGACCTCCGGTCACCTTCTCCGGCCACGCACCACCGTCTGCAACTCTCACATGTCCCAGAAATGCACAAATATTATACCAAAATGAAGCTGAGCTCACGTAGATTAAGAATTCACAATTGTTTTTCACATACCAAGCACACACATAGAGAACAGAGGAGATTAAATCATGCCCTAAGTTTTGGATCTAGGCTTCTAAGAAGCTCTATCAACTAGCCGGAGTAAGCAGAGCTTCTATCAAGCTTAAATTAACAAAAACAAGCTAAAATTAATGAAAATCAACTGAAGCAAAATTGAATGATGAAACCTGAAAATGTGGAGCAATTGGAGATGTTGAGAAAAACCAGAGGAAAGCTTGATATGCTGAGCTTCTAGATCTTCAAACTTAGCAAAATAAATGCTATGGATTCGTAAATAGATGAAGGATGTTGAAGCTTGCAATGATGCTGAACTTGCAGAAATGGAGTTGTTCTTGTTGCTCTTGATTCAACCACACCAAGCAATGATTAATGGAAGCACAATGGAGTTGAAATCGTGGAGAGGAAGATGAGAAAAATCAGAAAGAGTGAGAGGAGAATTCTGAAGTGTTTTTGAGAGAATGTGGTTGAAAATGAAGTTGTGAGGTGAGATTTGGCTTTATAGTGTGAGTTAACCAAGGTTAAACTGAGTGAGGTTAACTGAGTCACAATGGTTTGAGTGAGTCATCCCTAACTAACTGAGTCAAGTTAGTTAGGGGGAGCAATGATATGGTGCAGCTGGTTTATGAAGAACTATGGTGGAGATGAAAATGAAATTCCAATGGCACGGCTATGTAGCATAAACTTATTCAGCAAGTTTCATTCTTTCCCTTCTCATGCATAATGAAGCACGTGACATGGTGAATGTAAAAAATGTTTGGTTTAAAAGGGTAATGGATGGAGAGTGTGATCAAGCATGCGTGGGAATGTGACAATCAACAACATTCATTTCTGATTTTTTAGCAGCTTGGAATCAGTTGGAACATGGTAGTTTAAAGATGATTTTCCCTCTGCATTGTGAATGGTTTGAGAAGGTTTTGGGATCAAGTGAAAGAGGGAATATCATGCTACATATTTGGTGTGAAAAATGAATTGAAATAAGACATGGAAGAGGTTGAAAAATGACTTAGAACATTAAGGTTTGGGACTGGTATAAGGGTGAGGCAGGCAAGTCATGGCATGGCAACTTGGCACACAAAATTTCAGCACAATCAACATGACTTTGAACCAATATATCTCCACTATAACTTGATCAAATGGAATTTTGTCCAACATGAGTATTGAAGATGACACTACAAGAAACAACTTTGATGTTGAAAAGTTTTTCATTTGAGGCCTTTAACCATGAGAAAAATGAGTGGACATTTGGCCCACCACATGTTTGTTAAAATGACTGCGCGCGTGACCTGAAAATCTTGGTCATGACCTAGTTTTGAACCTACTTTGCTCAAACTTTGATCAATCATATCTCCCTCAATTTTTATCCAATGGAGATGTTCTACACATGGATTTGAAGCTTAAAGCAAGACCTTTCATTGAGGCAGAGTGGATTTTTCATTTGGTGCTCCAAATTTAAATGGCCTTGGTTCAAATTCTGATGCAAAATGGCCAAAACTTGCTATTTTTAGTAACCCTTCTTCATCCAAAAATGGCAACTTTCCACATCTTGATTTTTTCATGATTCCTTTGGAGTTTCTTGATCAAATTTTGTACATTGGACATATGTAACATGAATTTCATGAATTTGGCCTCAAAAAGTCAAGAGTTGACTTTTTCCTCTGATTATTTGACTTTGCCCCAATTTCTCTGATTCTTGATCTTTCTTCCAATTGAACCACTTCTAAAACCAATTGAGATGCAATCTTCCACACATATACACTTAAGAACATGTAGAATACCATGACAACAATCTTTGTCCAAAAAATCAAAGATTCCCTGATTTAATGGGAAACCCTAGTTTTGACCCCCTTTGGTTAGGAGGAAATTGCACATCTTCCAAATCCAAATTCCTCAGAGTATGTTGTGTATCCTCTTAAAGGATGATGAGAAATGCCACTTGAGAATGATTTTGAATCAATGAGCTATCTCTTTTGAGGGTTTTCCTTCAATTTTTGAATCTCTTGCATAGTGAAAGATGTAGTGCTTCAATCTTCCATTGAATCTCACTTCCTTGAGGTTTTGGAAGATCAATTGAGATAGTATGAGACATGAGAGACCTCTTGGCTTGCCTAGAGCCAACTTGATTGACCTTTTTGTGCTTTGAATGATCCCTTGATTGTCCACCTTCCACCTGATCACATGCCCTGATGGTAAGAAGGATGCCATGCTTCATTTTTCTATGTTAAATGCAATGCAATGCTAATGAGGTGGATATGATATGATAAATGATAATGCCATGCTATGATGACAAAAGGGGAGAGCAAATTTTGGGGTATTACACTAGTATTCAAAGAGATTAAAATTGAAATGGAGTAGAAATAGTCTCGTCTTCATCATGATTTAATCGAGAAATCGATAATCAATGATTCTTGACTTTCATCGACTAAAAAGTGAACGAAACTAAAATAAAGAGAAAGTGGTCTCATATTGATCACAATTTTGTCGATTCAATGAAATCAACCAAACCATGAAGTTATTATATCACCGACCAAAATAAAGATAATGAAATCGAAATGAAAAATAAGGTTGGTCTCGTCTTAATCAAGATTTAAATCGATAAATCGATAATCATAGATTTTTAACTTTCATCGACCAATAAAAATAAATAAAAATGTGGCCTCATACTTATCAAGACTTTATTGATTTGAAATAATCAAAGTCAAGATTTGTGTAATGTCATTGGCCCAAATAAAAATAGGAAATGGAATCGAAATGAAATTAAAGTTAGTCTCGTCTTGATCAAGATTTAATCGGAGGATCGATAATCTTTTGATATTCGACTTTCATTGACCAACAAAAATAAAGAAATGAGCCTCATACATATCAAGACTTTTAGTCATTTTGAATAAATCAACCAAGTAATGATTTTGTAATATCATTGGCCACAAATAAAAGAAAATGGAATTGAAGTGAGAATGAAGGTGGTCTCGTCTTAATCGATATTTAAATCGGTAAATCGATAATCTCGATATTTAACTTTCATTGACCAACCAAAAGAAAAATATGGCCTCATATAATCAAAATTTATTGATTTGCGATAATCAACAAAATTATGATGTTTTTATGTCATTGGCCTAAAATAAAATCGGAATGAGAAATGAAATCAAAAATAATAAAAGATGAAATAATAAGATAGATGAATCAAAAGATTAATAGTAAAATTCTAAAATAAACTATTATTTAAGAAAGTTTAAACAACTTAACAAGAAGAAAAAAAAAGGAAGAAATAAGAAAAGGGTGATGCGAAAATCTGGTGCGAATAGCACATGGAGTCATATGGGCTTAAGCAAGCCCATCATCCTTTCTCAACAGAAACGCACGTACAAAACAAAAGCAGAGGGTGTATGATGGATCCAATACGGGCCATGAATCCCAAAGCCAAAGCAGTATCAGTTTTTATTTTATTCTTTAAGAAACCAACATCGTTTTTTCTTCAATTGAAAAGCAGCATCATGGTTAAACAGAAACGTCGTTCCACTCTTGAAAAAGAACATGAATCAAGTCGTAATCCTTGTTTCTGAAATGGGATATCTCCAACAAATTTTTTTATCGCTCAAAAACAAATCGGAGAAGCTGAAAAGGAACACGACTCATCGTAGTGTTCATCTTATTCCAACCTTTTTCTCAGCGTCTCTGTATCTCCTTCTTTCGATTCGAACAGGTTTGTGGGTTTGGATTTCTTGCTTGATCTTATTCTTCTTTATGTGTCTCTGAAATCGATTTGTTTGATTTGCAGATTTTGAATTTTGGTTTTGAGAAGGTTTGAGGAGGTTGCTGATGATTTGAAACAGGGGGCGAAGGTTGTGGTTGATGTTTTGAGGAGAAGATTGAGTGATTTTTTTTTGGCGAAGGATTTTGGCTTGTTAAAGTTGTTGTTGATGTTCGACTAGGAGGAATAGTTTATTGAAAGTGATTATGGAAGCAGATCAGAAACGGAACGGAGGAGTTTGTGTCGTCGCAGTTTGATGAAAGGCAAAGAACAACGGCGAGCTTTAGTGGTGAAATGAGAGTGATGATATGGTGTTTTTGTTGGGTTTAGTATGAAGAAGATCTTTGGGTGTTTGGTGGTGCGTCGCCGGAAGTATGAGTGAGGGAGAAGGTTTTTTGAGGTGTTATTTGGAAGGTTTTGAGAGAGTGTGGTGGTTTGGTTTGAATGAGGAGCCGATTGTGAGGGTTGAAGGTGGGAAGGGACGTTTGACTCAGGTTTGTGTTTATGTTACTCCCCCCTCGATTCCTTTCGTCTCCTACCCTTTTAATCACTAAGACCCTTGTTCACTAAGTTTTGAAGTCTGAACTTGTTGTGATAAATCGTTTTCCATGGCAGATTTGTCTCAGGTTTTGTCCGTATTGGAGCAGGTGGTCATTGTGTAGTCTTCGTGTAGATATACGGTCGGTGCAGGTTGCAGGTGGCTTGTTGACTTGGAACAAGTTCCTTTTTATTTTTCTTGTAATAAGAGGATGATGGCTTACGTGTGGAATCAGAGTTTTGTAATGGTTTTTTTTTGTAAGTGGACTTTGATGGGCTTTTTTGGTGAACAACAAATAACTTATGGACCTTTGAATTGAATGAAAATAAAAATAGAATTTGGAATAAATTGGATGAAATTGAAATTGACACTTGAATTGAACTTGAATGGTTTGGGTTTTGAATTTTGATTAATGGATGTGTGGAATAAAAAATGGATTAGAAATATGAATAATGGATATTATGGTTAATGGTTTAATTATTAGGAAAGTGGATTATGAAAATGATTTGGATGGAATTAGGTGAAATTGATAATTAAAATAAAATGCGGATAATTGAAATAAAATGTGGTTTAGAAATGGGTTAAGAAAATGGGTTGTGAACAAAGTGAATATAAAGGTAAAAATGGATAATGAGATGACTCAGGTTATGGAAATGGATAATGAAATCAAAAATTGGATTGGATGGAAAATAGGTAATAAAAACAGGACACTGAAAATGGATTGACAATGGGTAATGGTTATTGGAAACAAATGAAAAGCAAAATGGATAAAACGGTTAAGGGAATGGATATGCACTTCCACACTTGAACAACACCTAAACCTTGACATCTGCACTTGACTGCCACAAATCCTGAACTACATAACCAAATACTTGCACACAAACTGAAACGTACCAACTGCTCTAATCTCTTTGATGGCTTCACAACCTCGATTAAACTGAAACAGTACTGCACACACCATGAACCAGCTAGCCTTAGGAGACTCAACTGAACGATATTTGTCGCTCATAAACTCCAAGGGTGAGAAACCCTAATCTTCGCCTTGAGTGCACACTTATGAAACAAATGACTAGATGAGGACCAAAACCCTAATTCAGACTCTCTGCCATAGCTTGATAACCTAATACTGATACAAACCACTTGTTTGACCAAGATTAGGTCAAACTTCCACTGAATCTCAAACCATACCACACAGACCCTTGTCCTGATGACCTTGTCTGGTCCTTGAGGAAGAACTTGTGATGAAAACAAATCACATTGGATTATTGAGGAAAGGAGGTCTCTTGAAACAAAACCTGATTTACAAGTGAAACAAAACAAACAAAAACTGATAAAATGGTTAGTTAACAATGCATAGGTGATTGATCTATGATGCTCATGCAAAAGATGTTATGACATCTAAAGGGTAAAATTTGGGGTACAACAGTTGCCCCTATTTGAATAGCTTTATCGGATGGCACGAGGAATGGAAATCCTCGGGACATCAAGGTGAAAGGTATTTAAATATAGCAAACCGAAAATTTTTCCCTTAGATGGAATGCAGATGCTAAGGACAAGCAACAAACATGCAAATACTGACATGCCATGAACTTCTAGTATGATGATATGATGTCATGATAGTGCAAAAATGCAGACAAACAAGACACCGAAGGATAAAGAACTACCAAACACAGGTGAGCTTCACTGGGGAAGGATGAAGGTTAGTATCCATAAGGAAAACTCATTGGGGATACAGGCTAACCAATAAAAGAGACTCATTGGGGAGACTCTGAGGAAACGCTGGGGATGGAATAATAAAACTGAGGGGAAACCCTACAGGTCCTTACTGGAGATAGGAGCCATAAAGGTGTTCTTCACTGGGGAAAGATCCAGGGAGATGGACGACTGGTTCATATGTGACCGAACGACACTGGGGAAATAAAGACACATTCTTACTGGGCATGAAACCAGAAGGAAGACATGATCTACACTGGAGGATCAATTTGAAATAAAGGATAGACATCCTACAAGGGATTTCCTGGAGATTTCTTATATTGAAGAGTTCAAACGGGATCTTCAAGAAAAACCAGAAAAGACAAAGACAAACTCTGCGTGTGCCAAATGACGATCAATCACAAGGACTTTCAAAGAGATACTGATAATGACTGAACTTCTGCTGGGAACCAGATTAAAGTGCCAACAAGGATTGGACTCAGAAGTGATATGCAAAGAGATATGGATAATGAATGAAATTCTGCTGGGAACCAGATTAAAGTGCCAACAAGGATTGGACTCAGAAGTGATATGTCAAGAGATACTGATTTGAGTAAGATAACAATTTGAGTTGGGTTGCCAGCAAGGACTGGACTTTGGACACCAATATGAGGTGGGATTTTGAATACCAGTATGAGCTGGATTTTGAGGTTTAGGTTCACATCTGATCGGATTTCAAACAACGGGTTCACGATAACCTGAAGTTTAGGTTCACGATAACCTGATTTCAAACAACAGATTCACGATAATCTGAAGTTTAGGTTCACGATAACCTGATTTCAAACAACAGATTCACGATAATCTGAAGTTTAGGTTCACGATAACCTGATTTCAAACAACTGGTTCACGATAACCAGAAGTTTAGGCTCACAATAACCTGATTTCAAACAACGGATTCACGATAACCCTGAGTTTAGGTTCTTGATAACCTGATTTCAAACAACTGGTTCACGATAACCAAAAGTTTAGGTTCTTGATAACCTGATTTCAAACAACTGGTTCACGATAACCAGAAGTTTAGGTTCTTGATAACCTGATTTCAAACGACAGATTCACGATAATCTGAAGTTTAGGTTCACATTTGACCTGGATTCAAACAACGGGTTCACGATAACCTGAAGTTTAGGTTCATATCTGACCTGGGTTCAAACAACGGGTTCATATTTGACTCAAAGTTTAGGTTCATATTTGACCTGGGTTCAAACAACGGGTTCAAATTTGACTCGAAGTTTAGGTTCATATTTGACCTGGGTTCAAATAACGGGTTCATATTTGACTCGAAGTTTAGGTTCATATTTAACATGGTTAAACAATGCCAGCGATTACTGGACTTTAGGTATCCATGTGAGGAGATGAAGTATCAGATAGGTCAATATCGGGGTTGCATGAACGAAGATTAGACTTCCTGGGGAATACCAACTATGGCTGCAAAAAGGTTGGTTTGTACTAGAGATAGATAAGCTTCTCAGAAGAGACTGCCACTTATCGCCATAGAAAAACAAGCTTCTCCAAGAGATTGCTACTTGTTGTTGGGGTATACATTCCAAAGAGATGTTGATATCACCACACTGTTGGAAAAAAGGAATTTGTCTTCAACGAGGATTTGTAAAAGATTCTTCCAGCGAGACACAGTGCAAAATAAATGCACGTTCAAAGATAGGTTTGAAAACCACACCTGCCAGAGACCAAAGTTCAATCTAGGAACAAGCTAAAAAGAAACGGTCAAACAAGACTCCAATTGAGGAATGAACTCAAATGGGAACTTATCTTATCCACATGTGGAAAAGATAACTGAACCACCCATCATCCACGAGAATCAAACTCCGTGGGGAATTCAGAAAAGATGGGCACTTTATGCCTAGGGCTGACTTTCTATTGGAGTGAATAGACAAACCCAGTCACTTGGGGAGATAAACGCCAAAGCGAACAAAGACAGGTAAACACCAGGAAGATAGCAAAAATGCTAAGATGTTATGCATATGAATGCTTATGCCATGTTTATGCCCATGCTGACAAAACAGACAAAAGGAAACGAGACTGGAGATGAAATAAACATCTCGACAAGGATACCCAGCCAAACTTCATCAGATTGGACCATCACTGGGGATGAACAAGTAGGATCATCAGATCTACTTCATTGGGAAAAAGAGTATTCCACCTGAGGTATAGCATCATGACTTCACTAAGATTGCCATCATGAGATTGATTTCCTTACTAGAGAAAAATCCATGGAGAATTGCCAAAACTAGCTTAAGTAACAATTTACTGGGAAGCTGGCAAAGGATATCACAAGAACAGGGTAGTTCTGCATCCTGACTTGCATGATGATCACCATAATAAATAGCAGCTCTTGCAATAGGTAATCTTAAAATCTTCTCTACCCCAGATTACATGGTATGTTGGGAGAAAATAACAAGAGGATTTTACAGAAGAATCGGCATAAGAAATGCCTCAATATCTTCAAACTCTTAGAGAGATTCAAGAATCTTGGCGTAACTGCCCCAGATTAACGGCGTTTGCACAACAGAGTCTTTGAACTCGTTCTTCAGAATGGTTGGTCTGTGAAAGAGATGCCCCGGACTGATTGGCCTTTTAGAGGTTTATCGAATCTCGACCTGACTGCCCCTGATTAACGGTATCTATGATACAAGGTCCTCAGACTGCGGTAGAAACAATTGGGGAACAAACTTGCCTCTGTCGTCTTGGTTGATCTATGAAGGAGACTAACTGTTTTTTAGAGATTTGTCGAATCTCGACCTGATTGCCCCTGATTAACTGATAGGTAATGAAAAGGATTTTACAGAAGAATTGGCATACCAGATGCTTCAATGTCTTCAAACTTTTGAAAAGAAATGAACCTAGACATAATTGCCCCAGTTCAACTGTATTTGAAATATCGAGTCCTTTAGATTGTAGTAGAAATGACTGGGGAACAAACTTGCCCCTGTTGGTGGGTCATTGGAGTCCTTGCCTTGAAACAAACTTGTCATAAGATGACCTCAAGAAGACTTGCCCCAGTATTCTGAACTTTTGAAGAGTTCCTGCCCCTGATTTAGTAGCTCTTGGGATGGTAGATTGGTGAATCCTTCCGCTTGGTTGCCCCAGGCTGAGCTTCCTTTATCAAGTCAAATTCCCTAGCTGGCTGCATTTATTGGGATTTCTTTGACATTGAATTGTTTTGCAAACAAGTATTGTTCATTTAAAATTGGCAATTTCAATGCAAAATTCATGCAAGCTTTGTGAAATCAAAGTTTTATTGATGAAACACACATGGTGGAGTGATTAAATAATAAAAAACAAAGGTGGATTTAGTCATTTACAGAATAACAGATGAAGTGATCAACACACGCGATTCACAAAGATCATTAGAAGTCAGGTTAATCAACCTTGTCGTAGTATGCTTTCAAAACAACCTTACTTCAATTAGGTCTTTTAAGGGTTGTAACGTGGCCTGGTTCACGGTTTATGAAACAAAGGATAAAGGCTCAAAGTTTATTTGTCCCACCCCATCTTCGTGATGAACTCCAGTCCTATGCTCAGTTATCTTAAGCTACACATTTACGTTCCTATAGACTAGGAACGAATTGATGATAGTTAATGATGATTCAGACACTTAGGGTAGTCATTACTCTCTTACAGCATTTGATTATCCTTTAATGATGAGGTTTTGAGACCTCTTCTTGTCTTTGTTTGAGGTTATGGGACCTCTTCTTTGTCTTGATTATTGTACGAACCTTCTTGTATAAGGCGAAGTTTTGGGCTTCCCATCTTTCTTGGCTTTTGCCTTGAAAGGGACTCGGCTTATTCTTCGATTAAGGATTTCTCGACGATCCTTCCTTATTTGTCGCTTCGGGAACAACTTGTACAACGCTTATTCACTTGATTGGAGAGAAGTTTACTGGTGTCTTGCATGAAGCGCTTGCATTAGAATGCATAACCAAGTTAAACTGAGAACTACCCACCCCAAGGTTGAGATTACAGGTTTTTTGCGTGTAAGGAAAGAAAACTCCTACTTCTAGGCTCAAAGGGTTAACGAGGGATTATCTTCCTTATTTCTCCAGTGTTTGGGAATTGAAACAATGCCTTACATCCTCGACAAGGTTTAATCGAAAGCATACCACAGCAATTATGGATAACATTCTCGTCATCCTCCCCAATCTTTGCTTGAACAAACAGTTTGATAAGTGGGAGAAAACAAGATAAAGATATATTTTTTGTTTTTTCACGAACGTAAAAGTAAATGAGTGAAACGAATGGACTTAATCAAAAGATGCATAAACACTTCATTAATCTTGCCAATTTGAAAAACAAAATCTTATAAGCAAATACAAATTCAAACATGCAAAGAAAAATGCAACAAAAATGCTGAAACAGCCAAAAGATTGCCAGCTTCGGGGAATTGAGCTTTACTTCTTGATTTGCCAAGCTGAGATAAACATCTTCAGAGTTGTTTGTCGAGATCAGTCTGAAAATCATCTTCACATCCACTCGCAGAAATTTCTTCCGCTTCAGAACCTGATGAACCCGCTTGATTAGGTGCGGGATTGTTGATTTGAATACCTTGAGGCGTGAACGAGAACATATTGGAGTCAAGTAGAGTCTGAACCTTACTCCTAAGCACCTTGCAGTCTTCAGTTGAATGCCCCTGTGCCCCAGCATGGTAGTCACATCGGGCGTCGGCGTCAAAGCCTGGTGGATATGGAGGAATCACAGGATCTATCTCCTTCGGTACTATCAATCCACCTCTGATTAAATCTGGCAAGAACTGATTGTATGACATTGGCAACTGAGTGAAATTCCTCTCTGGCTTCCTTGGCCTTCGTCGTGCGTGCTGACGCGGATGACAACAAAATGACTGTTGATACTGAGGAGGTCTTTGATTTGGAGAAAAATATTAACCCTGTAGAGAGGATGGTATCTGACGCTAAGACCTAAAAGATTGCTGACTCTGAATACTTGAGTTGCATGAACGCTGAGGCTGAAGTGTCGAAGATCCCCAAGTGGATTTACTTTCTTTCTCCCATTCTTCTTGAGAACTGACAATTGATTCACTCTCACCAGCTAGGATGTTTCTGGTGCCTCGGATTTTTCTGTTCTTGAGACCGCTCTTAATGCGCTCTCCAGCTATTACCAAATCAGAGAAGTTTGATGTCGCAATGCTAAACAACTTTTCTCGGTATGGAACTTGCAAAGTATCCACGAACCAGTCAACTAATTCCCTGTCCAAAAGTGGTGGTTGGATGCTAGCTGCTACTTCTCTCCACCTCTGGCATATCCTCTGAAGGATTCATTGTCTTCTTGAGATAAGTCTAGAAAATGCATACGACTGGGAGCCAAGTCAAGATTGTAGTTGTATTGCTTAACAAAGGCATTAGATAGGTCTGACCATGATTGGATGTTGCGACTCTCTAGCTGCATGTACCAATTCAATGATGCCCCACTCAGACTGTCTTAGAAATAGTGGATCATAAGTTTGTCGTTACGGACATGTGAAGTCATTCTTCTGCAAAACATCACCAAATGCTGCTTCGGACAGCTATCTCCTTTGTACTTCTCAAACTTTGGTGCCATGAACTTAAGGGGTATCACAAAGTCGGGTACCAAACACATGTTCAAAGCATTCAGATCTGCAGAGTCACGACCCTTCATGGCATCAAGCTTCTTTTCCAAGGCACGACATTTTTCCATTAACTCAACATCTCGTGGGTCCTTGGTTTTCATCACAGGGACTACTTCTTGGGAATCTAGCTCAAAGAATGCGAAGCTACGATATTCCACGGCATCAACAGAAGAGGAATGTCCATCTCGGACAATGGCATGTTCTTGAATAACCTGGTTCTCAACATGAATCTGCACAGGTTGGGCAATAAAAGTCCTCTGAGTGTTGTCATCTTTCTTTGCCAAGGCTATCATAATCTGATCCAACTGGTTTCTCAACAAGTCGAAATCTGCTCTGGTCACAAACTGGCTCTGCTCTTCTGTGTTCATGATCCTTCACAAGCTACTTCAAGTCCAATGATGGCTTCAGGAAGTCAACGGGGTTACAGACAATGGACGGATGAGACTCAAGGCTGAGAAATGCAAATGCAATGCAAATGCAAATGTGATGCAATGCTAATGGTTTCAAGGAACTCAAAGGCAAGTTGCAAAAAATTTTGTGGAAAAACTGAGTTTTGTTTCAAAATCCACGATCTTTATTGATTTTTAAAAAGGAAAAGGCACTTGAATTCCTTGAAACCGAAAGGCTGTCATGAATGGACGAATGTATGCACAAACACACATATACAGATATTCACATATTCACACATATGTACAGGGAAACAAATGAGGGCCTAGGTTTGAAGATCACGAGCATGGAGTCATGGTCTACCCATCCCAAAAGGTGTGTACTATGGGTTTTCATCTGCAGAACAGGGTTCTAAAAAGTTCCCAGAGTCGACAACCCATCTTTTGGATTTTAAGGATTTCCCAGATGACTTGGTAATCAATAAAATTCTCAAGAGGATCTCGTCTGAGTGTAGTGTCGCGTGACAACCAATTCAGAAATAGACTCCATCCTGGTCACCGCACTACATCCTAAACGACCAAGTGGGGTTTGGTAACTACGGTTCTCAATATCATGGGCTCCTAGGTTGAGAGTAACACGTCTTCACGAACAAATTCGTTCAACATAACTAGACTCTCAAGAGGGCCTCGACTGAGTGATGGTGTCTCAATTCAACTTTTCAGGATTCGACTCCCTCAAAGCCTCCTTGAATACCATCGTCCTATCCTAATTGCACTCAAATTCGAGTATAGGATTTATCTCACCACTCAAGAACCAAGCCAACAAAAGAAACTCAAGCACAGCAGGTATACAGATATATACAGATAAAAATACAGATATATACAAATATAGCAAGCATGCATGAATAACATAAGCAGAAACAAGGTGGGCTTAACCCCCAAAAATAAATGACTCCCCAGTGAAGTCGCCATTTCTGTTGCGGTGAGAATCGGATAACAAGCTATTAATTAACTTGCATCACAAAACTTTGAATTCACAACTGACTTTGACTTATCCAAAGGAAAGGTTCAAGATCAAGAAAAACCTAAAGGGGGGAGATCTAAGGTTCGGGGGTTGGTTACGCCTAGGGAAGGTATTAGCATCCTAAACGTCTATAGTACTCTACAGGAACCTCTTGTTTTAACTTTGTGTTATACTATGTTTGCTTGCTAAGGTATCTGCCAAAGGTAAAGACCTAAGAGTATGTACACTAGTTTGCTCGCCAAGACGTCGCATCTTGTGCCTACGTATCTGACTAAAGAATCAGAGCAACCGTAGTTCACCTAACTAAGGGTGAAAGAGGAACCATTGACTATGGCCAAAGTTCCAAGGGGAAATGAGTATGAGCTCATGTTAGAGTTCACGATAACTCTCTAAATCTAAGTTATGATGGGGAAAGTGAGTTCTCATGATGATGAGAATCACATAGAGTTTAAGAACTCTATCCTAATTCTAAGTTATGATTTCAATGGCTCTTATGAGGCCGAGAAAAGGGAAAGGCTCTTATGAAGCCAAGGTGGTATGATTTGTTTATTGACTTATGAGTCAACTGAGGAGAACTTTCCTTTGGAATAGGGGATGTGTCAAATAGACAACCACAGTCATAACATGAAATATGTACATGTCTCACCAAGGAGAGAAATGAAGAGTTAGTATTCAAAGAGATTAAAATTGAAATGGAGTAGAAATAGTCTCGTCTTCATCATGATTTAATCGATAATCAATGATTCTTGACTTTCATCGACTAAAAAGTTAACGAAACTGAAATAAAGAGAAAGCGGTCTCATATTGATCACAGTTTTTTCGATTCAATGAAATCAACCAAACCATGAAGTTGTTATATCACCGACCAAAATAAAGATAATGAAATCGAAATGAAAAATAAGGTTGGTCTCGTCTTAATCAAGATTTAAATCGATAAATCGATAATCTTAGATTTTTAACTTTCATCGACCAATAAAAATAAATAAAAATGTGGCCTCATACTTATTAAGACTTTATTGATTTGAAATAATCAAAGTCAAGATTTGTGTAATGTCATTGGCCCAAATAAAAATAGGAAATGGAATCGAAATTAAATTAAAGTTAGTCTCGTCTTGATCAAGATTTAATCGGAGGATCGATAATCTTTTGATATTCGACTTTCATTGACCAACAAAAATAAAGAAATGAGCCTCATTTATATCAAGACTTTTAGTCATTTTGAATAAATCAACCAAGTCATGATTTTGAAATAAGAAAAGGGTGCAGCGGAAATCTGGTGCGAATAGCACATGGAGTCATATGGGCTTAAGCAAGCCCATCATCCTTTCTCAACAGAAACGCACGTACAAAACAAAAGCAGAGGGTGTATGATGGATACAATACGGGCCATGAAGCCCAAACCCAAAGCAGTATCAGTTTTTATTTTATTCTTTAAGAAACCAACATCATTTTTTCTTCAATTGAAAAGCAGCATCATGGTTAAACAGAAACGTCGTTCCACTCTTGAAAAAGAACATGAATCAAGTCGTAATCCTTGTTTCTAAAATGGGATATCTCCAACAAATTTTTTTATCGCTCAAAAACAAATCGGAGAAGCTGAAAAGGAACACGACTCATCGTAGTGTTCATCTTATTCCAACCTTCTTCTCATCGTCTCCGTATCTCCTTCTTTCGATTCGAACAGGTTTGTGGGTTTGGATTTCTTGCTTGATCTTCTTCTTCTTTATGTGTCTCTGAAATCGATTTGTTTGATTTGCAGATTTTGGATTTTGGTTTTGAGAAGGTTTGAGGAGGTTGCTGATGATTTGAAACAGGGGGCGAAGGTTGTGGTTGATGTTTTGAGGAGAAGATTGAGTGATTTTTTTTTTGCGGAGGATTTGGGCTTGTTAAAGTTGTTGTTGATGTTCGAGTAGGAGGAATAGTTGTTTGAAAGTGATTATGGAAGCAGATCGGAAATGGAACGGAGGAGTTTGTGTCGTCGCGGTTTGATGAAAGGCGAAGAACAACGGCGAGCTTTAGTGGTGAAATGAGAGTGATGATATGGTGTTTTTTTTTTGTTTAGTATGAAGAAGATCTTTGGGTGTTTGGTGGTGCGTCGCCGGAAGTATGAGCGAGGGAGAAGGTTTTTTGAGGTGTTGTTTGGAAGGTTTTGAGAGAGTGTGGTGGTTTGGTTTGAATGAGGAGCCGATTGTGAGGGTTGAAGGTGGGAAGGGACGTTTGACTCAGGTTTGTGTTTATGTTACTCCCCCCTCGATTCCTTTCGTCTCCTTCCCTTTTAATCACTAAGACCCTTGTTCACTAAGTTTTGAAGTCTGAACTTATTGTGATAAATCGTTTTCCATGGCAGATTTGTCTCAGGTTTTGTCCGTATTGGAGCAGGTGGTCATTGTGTAGTCTTCGTGTAGATGTACGGTCGGTGCAGGTTGCAGGCGGCTTGTTGACTTGGAACAAGTTCCTTTTTATTTTTCTTGTAATAAGAGGATGATGGGCTTACGTGTGGAATCAGAGTTTTGTAATGGTTTTTTTTTTGTAAGTGGACTTTGATGGGCTTTTTTGGTGAACAACAAATAACTTATGGACCTTTGAATTGAATGAAAATTAAAATAGAATTTGGAATAAATTGGATGAAATTGAAATTGACACTTGAATTGAACTTGAATGGTTTGGGTTTTGAATTTTGATTAATGGATGTGTGGAATAAAAAATGGATTAGAAATATGAATAATGGATATTATGGTTAATGGTTTAATTATTCGGAAAATGGACTATGAAAATGATTTGGATGGAATTAGGTGAAATTGATAATTAAAATAAAATGCGGATAATTGAAATAAAATGTGGTTTAGAAATGGGTTAAGAAAATGGGTTGTGAACAAAGTGGATATAAAGGTAAAAATGGATAATGAGATGACTCAGGTTATGGAAATGGATAATGAAATCAAAAATTGGACTGGATGGAAAATAGGTAATAAAAACAGGACACTGAAAATGGATTGACAATGGGTAATGGTTATTGGAAATAAATGAAAAGCAAAATGGATAAAATGGTTAAGGGAATGGATATGCACTTCCACACTTGAACAACACCTAAACCTTGACAACTGCACTTGACTGCCACAAATCCTGAACTACATAACCAAATACTTGCACACAAACTGAAACGTACCAACTGCTCTAATCTCTTTGATGGCTTCACAACCTCGATTGAACTGAAACAGTACTGCAAAGGTGAGAAAACTCCAAAGGTGAGAAAACCTAATCTTCGCCTTGAGTGCACACTTATGAAACAAATGACTGGATGAGGACCAAAACCCTAATTCAGACTCTCTGCCATAGCTTGATAACCTGATACTGATACAAACCACTTGTTTGACCAAGATTAGGTCAAACTTCCACTGAATCTCAAACCATACCACACAGACCCTTGTCCTGATGACCTTGTCTGGTCCTTGAGGAAGAACTTGTGATGAAAACAAATCACATTGGATTATTGAGGATAGGAGGTCTCTTGAAACAAAACCTGATTTACAAGTGAAACAAAACAAACAAAAACTGATAAAATGGTTAGTTAACAATGCATAGGTGATTGATCTATGATGCTCATGCAAAAGATGTTATGACATTTAAGGGGTAAAATTTGGGGTACAACACATCCCCTTTTCCCGTCCTCTTCTACGTCTAGAAGTCGACCCGAGTCATGGATCCTTGTAATTTACTTGGCATACGAAATGGATTCGGGAACATCGGTCTGTTAGCCGTGAACCGTCACTTCACATGGCCTGTAAACCATCACAAGTCTCTACCCTTAGGTTCCATTCATACTTAGGGATGTAAATGGATATCCATGGGGACGGATACTATGATATCCATATCCGCACCGTTGGATAAATATGATATCCATATCCGTCCCATATCCATGCGGATATCCATTAAGTGGGTAATCTGCGGGTTTTATGGTATCCGTGGATATTTACAGATATCCATGGATAATATTTTTTTGGCTTAAATAGCATTTCCGTCCCTGTAAGTTGGCGAGTTTTTGGTTTTCGTCCCTGAATCTTTTTTTTTCGGTTTTAGTCCCTATATCTTACTTTTCGTTGGTGTTTAGTCCCTACAGAGGTTTCCTGCGGATTTTCCTGCAGATTTTCCTGCGGATTTTGGTTTTAAGGAAAATCCGCAGGAAAATCTGCAGGAAACCTTCGGATTTTCCTGTGGATTTTGACTTTAGGGACTAAACACCAACAAAAAGTAAGATATAGGGACTAAAACCCGAAAAAAAAAAGATTCAGGGACGAAAACCAAAAACTCGCCAACTTACAAGGACGAAAACATTATTTAAGCCTTTTTTTTTTTTAATAAAAATTATTTTTTGAAAAAAATATTTTTAACTTCTTTTAAAGACACAAAAAATTATTCACCGAAACATAATTAGATCCAAACATAATATTCATACATTTCATTTTTAACCAAACAAATCAAAGATATTGTGATTATGAGTTATGATGGAAGAGCGAACAACAGGGGAGTAGGAAGAGAGACATTGGTTCGACAGAGGAATGACGACACTAGTTGGTTGGACTATGAAATTGTTGAAGTGGGGTATGAAGTATTGAAGAGTTTAAATATGAAATGGTGAATATAATTTGAATGAAATGTTAAAGGTTATATTCAAAGAAAATTTCAAAAAGAAAAAAAGAAAGAAATATAAGAAGACTAATTTTTTGGAAGATGAAAAGATAAGGTATAATAAACTAATGATATTTAAATGATTTTTATAATTTATTAATAGATATGGATATCCGCGGATACAGATATCATTAAACCCGTATCTATATCCATTAACAAACGGATATTTAAATATCCATTTATTTTATCCGTGGATATCCATTAAGTTATCCGCCCCATATCCGTGACAGATTTTATCCGCGGGTACAGATTTTTTTGCCATCCCTATTCATACTACACACGGGAATCAAACCTGCCAAGTACCATGCCTTGCTTTAGAGGAGCTCGAGACTCATGAAACTGCAACTCAAAGAACTGGTTACGATTACATGATCACACATACAAACGTGATTGTATTCGACAATCACAAGGCCACAATGCCTTAAGGCCTCTTTTACCTTTTCACAAAACCACAAAGGTTTACACACATGTTCCATACTAGTGTTTCACTCTTTCTATACCATTCGGAAATAGACACACGCCTCGGCCCCTCACGCACGATCGTTGTCATTTCGGAAATGGATACATGCCTCGGCCCCTCACGCACGAGCATTTTCAGACACACGCCTCGGCCCAGCATGCACGAGCGTTGTCATTAAGTTATCTACTCCAGGCTAGAACTCGTCAATGAATGCACGAGCGTCGCCATCCATAGTTTCTATCACAATTCTATTCACAACTTAGAATTATAACAATCTTAACTATGCCATTTATTTTGGGGTAAAGTTTCCTTACTCTTCCTAATTCATTTTAACATGCATATTCTCTCATTCATACTTAACAACAATATTAGGCAAAGCATATCACAATTGCATAATAGAATCACATAAACACACATGATGGCATAACATGTCACACATAACCCACATAGTAGTTCACACACATTTTTAAGGTATACAAGCCACTACTATCCTCTACCAAGCATCCTTGGTTAAACATAGTCTAACATCACCATTTAATATCCCATTGGATTCTCTTTCCAAGGCTTCAAGTCCCATATCAATCGGATTCCCGATTCATGAATTTTGGTGTAAACGGGGACTACAATAGTCACACATACATTACTTTCCCATATTTTTCTTATCAATCCATAGCATATAACTATGTTTCTACCTCACCATCACAAAGAGCATTGAAATAGCTTTCCAACGCTTCAAACGGGGACCAAAACGGACTTACGGTTCAAAAGTTATGAAGAAATTAAAACAAAATCTGACATGTTGGAAAAATTTTGTGACCATGAGTCGACGCAAAGGTACTGTAAGTCGACGCAAAATCCTGGAGGTTAACGCTCTGTCAGCTGGAGCCAACCATGAGTCGACGCACAGGTACAGTGAGTCGACGCATACTGCGCAGATTTTGCTAAAAATTCAATTTTCAACCGTTAAATGCCTTCCGGACCTCTGATTTCGATTCCGTAAAAATTCACTAAGACTGCTAAAAATTCAATTTTTATCAGATTGGACCATCACTGGGGATGAACAAGTAGGATCATCAGATCTACTTCATTGGGAAAAATAGTATTCCACCTGAGGTATAGCATCATGACTTCACTAAGATTGCCATCATGAGATTGATTTCCTTACTAGAGAAAAATCCATGGAGAATTGCCAAAACTAGATTAAGTAACAATTTACTGGGAAGCTGGCAAAGGATATCACAAGAACAGGGTAGTTCTGCATCCTGACTTGCATGATGATCACCATAATAAATAGCAGCTCTTGCAATAGGTAATCTTAAAATCTTCTCTACCCCAGATTACATGGTATGTTGGGAGAAAATAACAAGAGGATTTTACAGAAGAATCGGCATAAGAAATGCCTCAATATCTTCAAACTCTTAGAGAGATTCAAGAATCTTGGCGTAACTGCCCCAGATTAACGGCGTTTGCACAACAGAGTCTTTGAACTCGTTCTTCAGAATGGTTGGTCTGTGAAAGAGATGCCCCGGACTGATTGGCCTTTTAGAGGTTTATCGAATCTCGACCTGACTGCCCCTGATTAACGGTATCTGTGATACAAGGTCCTCAGACTGCGGTAGAAACAACTGGGGAACAAACTTGCCTCTGTCGTCTTGGTCGATCTGTGAAGGAGACTAACTATTTTTTAGAGATTTGTCGAATCTCGACCTGATTGCCCCTGATTAACTGATAGGTAATCAAAAGGATTTTACAGAAGAATTGGCATACCAGATACTTCAATGTCTTCAAACTTTTGAAAAGAAATGAACCTAGAGATAATTGCCCAGTTCAACTGTATTTGAAATATCGAGTCCTTTAGACTGTAGTAGAAATGACTGGGGAACAAACTTGCCCCTGTTGGTGGGTCATTGGAGTCCTTGCCTTAAAACAAACTTGTCATAAGATGACCTCAAGAAGACTTGCCCCAGTATTCTGAACTTTTGAAGAGTTCCTGCCCCTGATTTAGTAGCTCTTGGGATGGTAGATTGGTGAATCCTTCCGCTTGGTTGCCCCAGGCTGAGCTTCCTTTATCAAGTCAAATTCCCTAGCAGGCTGCATTTATTGGGATTTCTTTGACATTGAATTGTTTTGCAAACAAGTATTGTTCATTTAAAATTGGCAATTTCAATGCAAAATTCATGCAAGCTTTGTGAAATCAAAGTTTTATTGATGAAACACACATGGTGGAGTGATTAAATAATAAAAAACAAAGGTGGATTTAGTCATTTACAGAATAACAGATGAAGTGATCAACACACGCGATTCACAAAGATCATTAGAAGTCAGGTTAATCAACCTTGCCGTAGTATGCTTTCAAAACAACCTTACCTCAATTAGGTCTTTTAAGGGTTGTAACGTGGCCTGGTTCACGGTTTATGAAACAAAGGATAAAGGCTCAAAGTTTATTTGTCCCACCCCATCTTCGTGATGAACTCCAGTCCTATACTCAGTTATCTTAAGCTACACATTTACGTTCCTATAGACTAGGAACGAATTGATGATAGTTAATGATGATTCAGACACTTAGGGTAGTCATTACTCTCTTACAGCATTTGATTATCCTTTAATGCTGAGGTTTTGAGACCTCTTCTTGTCTTTGTTTGAGGTTATGGGACCTCTTCTTTGTGTTGATTGTTGTACGAACCTTCTTGTATAAGGCAAAGTTTTGGGCTTCCCATCTTTCTTGGCTTTTGCCCTGAAAGGGACTCAGCTTATTCTTCGATTAAGGATTTCTCGACGATCCTTCCTTATTTGTCGCTTCGGGAACAACTTGTACAACGCTTATTCACTTGATTGGAGAGAAGTTGACTGGTGTCTTGCATGAAGCGCTTGCATTTGAATGCATAACCAAGTTAAACTAAGGTTGATATTACAGGTTTTTTGCGTGTAAGGAAAGAAAACTCCTACTTCTAGGCTCAAAGGGTTAACGAGGGATTATCTTCCTTATTTCTCCAGTGTTTGGGAATTGAAACAATGCCTTGCATCCTCGACAAGGTTTAATCGAAAGCATACCACAGCAATTATGGATAACATTCTCGTCATCCTCCCCAATCTTTGCTTGAACAAACAGTTTGATAAGTGGGAGAAAACAAGATAAAGATATATTTTTTTTGTTTTTTCACGAACGTAAAAGTAAATGAGTGAAACGAATGGACTTAATCAAAAGATGCATAAACACTTCATTAATCTTGCCAATTTGAAAAACAAAATCTTATAAGCAAATACAAATTCAAACATGCAAAGAAAAATGCAACAAAAATGCTGAAACAGCCAAAAGATTTCTAGCTTCGGGGAATTGAGCTTTACTTCTTGATTTGCCAAGCTGAGATAAACATCTTCAGAGTTGTTTGTCGAGATCAGTCTGAAAATCATCTTCACATCCACTCTCAGAAATTTCTTCCGCTTCAGAACCTGATGAACCCGTTTGATTAGGTGCAAGATTGTTGATTTGAATACCTTGAGGCGTGAACGAGAACATATTAGAGTCAAGTGGAGTCTGAACCTTGCTCCTAAGCACCTTGCAGTCTTCAGTTGAATGCCCCTGTACCCCAGCATGGTAGTCACATCAGGCGTCGGCGTCAAAGCCTGGTGGATATGGAGGAATCACAGGATCTATCTCCTTCGGTACTATCAATCCACCTCTGATTAAATCTGGCAAGAACTGATTGTATGACATTGGCAACTGAGTGAAATTCCTCTCTGGCTTCCTTGGCCTTTGTCGTGCGTGCTGACGCGGATGACGACAAAATGACTGTTGATACTGAGGAGGTCTTTGATTTGGAGAAAAATATTGACCCTGTAGAGAGGATGGTATCTGACGCTGAGACCCAAAAGATTGCTGACTCTGAATACTTGAGTTGCATGAACGCTGAGGCTGAAGTGTCGAAGATCCCCAAGTGGATTTACTTTCTTTCTCCCATTCTTCTTGAGAACTGACAATTGATTCACTCTCACCAGCTAGGATGTTTCTGGTGCCTCGGATTTTTCTGTTCTTGAGACCGCTCTTAATGCGCTCTCCAGCTATTACCAAATCAGAGAAGTTTGATGTCGCAATGCTAAACAACTTTTCTCGGTATGGAACTTGCAAAGTATCCACGAACCAGTCAACTAATTCCCTGTCCAAAAGTGGTGGTTGGACGCTAGCTGCTACTTCTCTCCACCTTTGAGCATATCCTTTGAAGGATTCATTGTCTTCTTGAGATAAGTCTAGAAATGCATACGACTGGGAGCCAAGTCAAGACTGTAGTTGTATTGCTTAACAAAGGCATTAGATAGGTCTGACCATGATTGGATGTTGCGACTCTCTAGCTGCATGTACCAATTCAATGATGCCCCACTCAGACTGTCTTAGAAATAGTGGATCATAAGTTTGTCGTTACGGACATGTGAAGTCATTCTTCTGCAAAACATCACCAAATGCTGCTTCAGACAGCTATCCCCTTTGTACTTCTCAAACTTTGGTGCCTTGAACTTAGGGGGTATCACAACGTCGGGTACCAAACACATGTTCAAAGCATTCAGATCTGTAGAGTCACGACCCTTCATGGCATCAAGCTTCTTTTCCAAGGCACGACATTTTTCCATTAACTCAACATCTCGTGGGTCCTTGGTTTTCATCACAGGGACTACTTCTTGGGAATCTAGCTCAGAGAATGCGAAGCTACGATATTCCACGGCATCAACAGAAGAGGAATGTCCATCTCGGACAATGGCATGTTCTTGAATAACCTGGTTCTCAACAGGAATCTGCACAGGTTGGGCAATAAAAGTCCTCTGAGTGTTGTCATCTTTCTTTGCCAAGGCAATCATAATATGATCCAACTGGTTTCTCAACAAGTCGAAATCT